>CP136059.1:66070808-67415808 GCA_032464435.1 Aegilops umbellulata
TTGATATGAATAAGAGCATCACTTATATGTGCAAATTGAGTTGCAATATTTTCATGTCTTCTACTTCTAGTGATAATATTTTGGCTTCAGATTTTATGAACTATGCAAGTTACTCATCTATACATGTGTCATATGTGCAAAAGCCAAGGGAAGTAAAAATGGATGACATATACATATACAACATGTACACCTTGTCTCTTTTGTTAGCCATATTTCAGATTAAGCAACGCCGAGGACAGCTTTGTTTTCAAGAAGGGGAGGATGATGAGGACATGACTACCATGGATACGACCAAAAATATTGCATACATGCATATTTGTCAGGTGATTTCTAGTGCAAACTATTCAATAATCTATTTATGTTATCCAGAACAAAAATACTTCACACACTTTTGTGTTTTGTCTAATTGCAGGTGTATGGGACATTTGTGCAATCCACATATGAAGATAAGGGAAAAGAGAAGTTTAGGTGCTGTTCAAAAAGTCCTCTCACGTCACTTTTGGACCAAGAGAAGATAGAGTCCAAGTCTCTCACGTTCTGGATTCAGATTCGGACTACACAGACATACCTGACTCAAAATGCCAACAACTTTTTCATACGGACTCCGAATTGGGTGATTCTTTTTTTGTTGGAAAGTAGATTTCATCCTCTTTCCAAAACAATTGGAATCACCTTTAAATTCATCCGGAGCGTGGAGATATGGACGAAACAATCTGACGCTGCAGCAGAATCCGAGTCAAACAACAAGTCCAAAGGTGGTGCATCACCTCCACTTGGGCCCATGAGCCTTGTACGACCTAGGGTTGGTTTTAGGCTGCCTTGGGACGTCCTCCCACCTCCTTGGCCGCCACCCCTTGCTCCTATATAAGTAGATCCACCTAGTAGCTTTTTCCTTGGGATTTGTTTAGTTAAAAGTTAGCCATTGCAACTTCGTGTACTTTGTTTGTGTCCAACGACCAGACCAAGACCGCTTCCGGATCCCCACCTTTATCAATACTTCATATATAGTCGCAATATTCAGATTGATTTTATCATATTCTTGCTTGTTCTTCGATTGCTTGCAGGAATAGACCTTCGTGGTCAGGTTGATTGTGCTCCGGCGTGGTCAATAACCTCTCGGAGTTGGTTTAGCGATTGCTAAGGCACAACGTCGTGCGCGTTTGTAGCCGGATCGTCAAAGTCGTCTCCACCAAATCGTTAGTTATCATCTCATCGAAAGATCGGGACACCCCCGCCTCTATAAGGCTCCTGCAGCTGATGCGGAGGATGATTATGCGGGAGATTACGAGGATGAGGTTGATCAAAATCAGAACTACGTGCAACCACCAGGTCGTCCACATGCAAATAATGGCAATGGTAGGGCTCTCCCTCGGGTACGAGATCATGGCCATCTCCCTAAACTGAAATTGAAAATTCCACCATTTGAGGGTAGATATGTTCCTGATATATGTCTTACTTTAGAGTTAGAAACTGAATAACGATTTACATGTTTACAATATCCTCAGGAGAGACGTGTTCCTGCTGCTGTTTGTGCTTTCACTAGCTTTGCATGTGTTTGGTGGTCTGAACATTGTAGATTATATCCTATTCCAG
Organism: Aegilops umbellulata; assembly: GCA_032464435.1. Classification (NCBI taxonomy): domain Eukaryota; kingdom Viridiplantae; phylum Streptophyta; class Magnoliopsida; order Poales; family Poaceae; genus Aegilops; species Aegilops umbellulata. The sequence continues at coordinate 66,072,402 of CP136059.1, forward strand.
CAACTTGGGCTGCTTTGAAAACTGTTATGCGTACTCGTTGGGTTCCACCATATTATCAACGCGAATTAATTCAAAAATTGCAGCGTTTAAGACAAGGACAAAATTCTGTAGAAAAATATTATCAGGAATTACAAATTGGCATGATTAGATGTGGTATTGTTGAGGAGAATGAAGCTATGCTTGCATGTTTTATGGGTGGATCAAATAGAGAGATTCAGGCCATTCTAGAGTATAAGTAGTATAATAATATCACTCGTTTATTCCATCTTGCTTGTAAAGCTGAACATGAAATGCATGATCGAAAAGCATTGGCGTGAACTAACTTTTCTGCAGGTCGACCTTCATCATGGACACCACATGCATCCTCTACTTCCACTGCACCATCACCTCCATCAGGTGCCACCTCCAGCCGTGATACAAGAAAGCAGGCACAACCACCACTCTCTGCCAAGAGCACACCTGTCGGGCCTGCGCAGAGCTCTTCTTCTTCCATGGCGTCAACAGGGCACACAAGTGATATTATTTGTCGTCGTTGTAAGGGAAGAGGACATTCTGCGAGAGAATGCAAATCTCAGCGTGTGATGATTGCTACTGAGGATGGTGGGTATGAGTCCGCTGGTGACTATGATGAGGAGACTTTGGCTCTTATTACACATGAAGAACACGGTGGAGATGATTCTGATCATGAGACGCAATACATGGCTACTGAAGATGCTGACAGGTATGAATGTTTAGTAGCTCAACGTGTTTTGAGTGTGCAGGTTACACAAGCTGAGCAAAATCAGAGGCATAATTTGTTCCATACAAAGGGAGTTGTGAAGGAACGTTCTATTCGCGTCATCATAGATGGAGGGAGCTGCAAAAACTTGGCTAGCATGGAGATGGTGGAGAAACTATATTTCACCACAAGAACGTTCTATTCGCTCTGTTTTTTTTTGCTCTTTTTTTTTGCGCTCCTTTTTTTTCGCGAAAAATCACTATAATGGCGAGTGTCTCAAAACTCTTCCCAGGTCAAACTAACAGGATGGGTACAAATTTTTTTTGACAATTTTTTTTCGGAAATCAGGGCAGCGACACGAAAAAGTGCGACCAAAAATCACTATGATGGCGAGTGTCTCAAAAGACTCAAAACAGCCTAAAAATAGGATAGGGAAGAAATATTTTCGGTCACCGAAATTTTGGCCTAAAAACAACCCGGGGGTCTCCAGACTCTTCTTTTTTTTCCGAGACCTACGCAGGCAAGGAAACACGAATCGGAATTTAGATGGATCTCGAAAACAAACCTAATATGAGAAGAACTCGGATTGGTGGTGGATATATGGTGGTGGTATATGGTAGGGGTGGTGGTATATGGTAGCGGTGGTGGTATATGGATACGGATTGGTGGTGGTATATGGATACGGATTCAGAGCGGTGGCGGATAAGCAATGGTGGTAGATGGCAAGGCGATGATGATGGTGCGGCGGCGGCGTGACAACTTATGACCAGAACTCGAAACTCTAAAAGACTAGACTAGAAGACCAGCAACTTGACACGATGATGCAACCGCAAATTCAACAAAGCAAATACAGAAAAGACTATGCAAAGGCTCAGATTGGTTCGGATGGGATGAACTAACCCTAAATTTTTTTTTGGCTTTGTCGTGGACTATAGGTATGAAGAACAGACTCGATCTAAACTACGAAAAACTGTAAAATCTCACCGAGCAACCTGGAAATCTGATACCACTTGATACAGGCAAAGGTGTCCCGATGTTTCGATGAGATGGTGGCTATCGTTTTTGTGGGAGTCGACCTTGACGATCCGACTACGAACGTGTGAGACGTCGCGCCTTAGCAATCGCTAAACCAACTTCCGAGGGTTATTGACCACGCCGGAGCACGATCAACCTGACCACGAGGGCCTGTTTCCTGCGAGCAAACGAAGAACAAGTAAGAAACTATGATTGCAATCTGGATATTGCGAATATAAGAGGAAAGCTTTATTAATGAAGGTGGGGTTCTGTGACGCCTTGGTCTGGTCGTTGAACACAAACAAAGTACGCGAAGTTGCAGCTATGGCGAACTTTTAATCTAAACAAAACCCAAAGTCTAAACGATGCCCTAGGGGCTGTATATATGGAGGAAGAGGGGGGAATTTCGTGGCCCTTGGAGGAGGGGTCCGAAACCCACCCTAACTCTTGTTTCCCCACACATACGGACTCTAAAAACAGCCTATATTGAAGTATTTCGAAATTACATGGGCCTGGCCCAAAAAGAAGGTGACGCATCACCTAGAATAGCCTCTGGACGACAATTATGAAGTGGCATCTTGTATATTTCGTCCAAGGCTTCATGCACTCGTTATGGTCGCTTCAAAGTCCTGAAATCATCACTTGAAACTCTGTTCTTATCTCCCTTGCGCATGCCATCAACTCCATGCTTGATCTTGCTCCAATGATCAGCCTTCTCCAAGCTAGGCCCTTCATTTGTAAGCAAAACAAATGTATCCAATTTAGGCGGTATCATATTCTCATGAACATTAGAATCATTACCAAGAAACGAAAGTACCTGATAATTCAATTGGCGTGCGCGAGCTCTAGTAATTGGTCCAGTATGTATAGCAGCAGGGGTTGTGGGTGTAACAATGGTATTGATGTCGTCATCAAAAGGATGGTTAGAGGCTTGACATGGCAATATGGTAGGCATGATAAACAGGTAGTAGGTAGGGCAAACATAGCGATAGAGCGAACAACTAGCAAGCAAAGATAGAAGTGATATCGAGAGTATGGTCATCTTGCCTGAGATCCCGGAAGGAAGAAGAACGAGTCCATGAAGAAGACAAACGGACGTAGTCGAACGAATCCTCACAATTCCGGAACGAAACCGAAGCTAACGAGAGAAGCAACCCGGAAAGAAGCAAGCAACATAGTAAAAAACCATCACATAAACATGGCATGATGCACAATCAAGTATGATGCATGTCCGATTTAATGAGTCATTTTATGGCAAAGTGCAACAAACAATACTACAAATTAAGTGGAGCTCAATATGCAACGAGTTTTATATTGACGAAACACCACATTCAAGTTAATTAGTTCTCTCTCGTTTATGTACCTAACAATATTAAATGTTGATTAACATGGCAAGAGGTGAAGCATAAATAAACTAACTATTTAAGCAAGTTTAAATGAGGCCGGAACAACAAACAACCATTCCGAAAAATCCTCATATGCATATTTCGAATTTGCTACTGTTCTGCCTTGAACCATATTTTAGAGTTATTAAACATGCAAATTAATGTCGTCATGCTAAATTGTGCATTTTTCCACCGCATTTACATATAAAATTTATTTAAATTGGAGCTGCGGTTATTTAGTTATGAAATAAATCATTTTAAGATGGCATTTATACAAATTAATGCAAACAACAAGTTTAAACATTTTAATATCGATGAAAGCAGCATATTATGAAACTAGATGAAATTCTAAGCATTTTACATATAGAAATTATTTTAAACCGATGCATGGTTAATTAATTATTATATGCATGAATACAAGGGTGCAAACTATAAATATGCAGTTTTTTGGATAATTGCTAAAATCGCAGCAGCAGGAAAAAAACAGAACGGGCTGAAACTAGCTGGTCCGATAGTGCACAGGGGGTTTGGGGTGGTTGCTCACATCGGGCCACTGGTCCAGAAGCGGAGAAGCGGCTGGGCTTGGTGGCTGTTGGGCCACGCGATGTTCACAAGCTGGCTCGGATCGAGGTCGCGGTCAACGCGATCGATGCAGGGGAAACATGGCGCGGTCCTCTGCTCGACAGGGAGCAGAAGCAGAGTAGCGACGTCGGGGATCTCTGGCGCGGCGGCAAAGGACGGAGGGCGTGGAACCGGGCGCGAAGGAGGGCCGATCTGACCGGTGGTGAGGTTTTGCGGGCGTGGGGCGGAGGCAATCCGGCGGCCACGGACTTGGAGATCCCTGGCGGGCTCCTTAAGGGAGTCCTGGATTAGGGGGGTGTCCGGGTAGCCGGACTATACCTTCGGCCGGACTCCTGGACTATGAAGATACAAGATTGAAGACTTTGTCCCGTGTCCGGAGGGGACTTTCCTTGGCGTGGAAGGCAAGCTTGGCGACGCGGATATTTAGATCTCCTACCATTGTGACTGACTTTGTGTAACCCTAACCCTCTCCGGTGTCTATATAAACCGGAGGGTTTTAATCCATAGGACGAACAACAATCATACCATAGGCTAGCTTCTAGGGTTTAGCCTCCTTGATCTCGTGGTAGATCTACTCTTGTATTACCCATATCATCAATATTAATCAAGCAGGACATAGGGTTTTACCTCCATCAAGAGGGCCCGAACCTGGGTAAAACTTTGTGTCCCTTGTCTCCTATTACCATTCGCCTAGACGCACAGTTCGGGACCCCCTACTCGAGATCCGCCGGTTTTGACACCGACATTGGTGCTTTCATTGAGAGTTCCTCGGTGCCGTCGCAATCAGGAAGGATGCATCTTCCCGTCTTTAAAGACGGCACCATTACTAAGGAAGCCTTGGCTGTCGGCCAAACCCTCCGGCTAGGTGGCTTTCTTATAACCACATGTTCGGCTGTTGCGCTGAAGGTGACCTCTCGGGTCATCAAAAGCAATCTTCATGTCAGCTCGGAACTAATCGAGAAGTTAGATCCAATGGAGCTCTCTTCCGTAAACGAGCTCTTGGATCGCATCGCCGCCCTGGGGGTCGCTATAGATTACGACCAAGTTGGGCTTAAACCCGATCTAAGAGAAATTAACTCTCCCCAAGCCACCCATCACGTTGCCGTGGTCGAGGCGCAGTGCGGCGATCCTTCATCTATCTTAAGGACTAGCTACGTCCGGATTCCGGATCCCTCCAAGCCGGATACCCGCGGAGGAGAGGGCGTAACTCAAGACCTGAACTTAGAATCAGGCAGCGGGCTGGATTCATTGGACAACTTCCAAGAATCCAAACTTCAGAGTTCGGAAACTCCTTGGCCTTTGAGCCTCAGATTGGGTGAGGTTTCGGATTTAATTACACCCACCCACCCGAACGTAAGCGATCTATCCCAAATCAGGCAAAAGCCCAAAGAAACAGTACATCATTACTGGGCCAGATTCCTCCTGGTTATGAACGGGATAAAGGACTGTCGCGAGGAAGACGCAATTTCAATATTCTGCAATAATTGCACGGACAAGGGAATCCTCAACGCCATAAGTCGTCGCGATATTACGCGCTTCGCTGACTTGGCGTCCATAGTACAAAAGTACTGTGCGATGTAAAGTGCCCGGAAAACTGAAATAAAATTTTGGGACAATGCGGCCTTGAATAGAAACCCTGTCCGAAATAAAAGGGTGCATCATCGTCAAACACCCGAGTTTAACACCAAAAAACCAAAACCCTCTACTGGGCATGGAACCGTACTGGAAGGATGGCTCAATGGACCCTGTAAAATTCACAGTACAGAGGGCGCCACGCCAACTCATAGCCTTAGAGCATGTTGGATACTCCGGCAGGTGGCCAAAATAGGCGAAGATCTCCTAATTCCGTAGGCCGCAGAAAGCCACCCCAGGGTCACCAGTACAGTCTTAACAGTCTTCGAGACTTTCACATCAAATAATATGCGAAAAAGAACACTCCGCAGCCTCGCCGAAGTCTACCAAGTAGCAACAATAAACCCATGGAGTGACACGGCTATTACTTTTAATGCCAGTGATGAACCTAAATTCCGAATAGCCCGAGCACCAGCCGCACTGGTCCTCAGTCCAATAGTGGACGGCTTTCGCCTCACCAAGGTACTCATGGATGGAGGCAGCGGATTGAACCTCATTTACGAGGAAACCCTTCAAAAAATGGAAATAGACTGGAACCGCATTGAGCGAAGTAGCACAACCTTTAGAGGAATAATCCCCACTTGGGAAGCGCGCTGTACAGGAAAAATCACACTAGATTTTGGCCGGTCTGGGGGCTGGCGTCGTTTTGACGTCCCCCACGGGAGACATAGTCCAATACGTACTCCAGATTATGTACACAGACTCCAACAATGCATCCGAATATGAGGCCCTTTTACACGGTCTCCGGATGGCAGTATCCTTGGGCATTCAGCGCCTAGAGGTGCGAGGGGATTCGAACCTCGCAATATCCCAAATAAATGGAGACTTTGATGCCAAGGATCCAAAAATGGCAGCCTATCGCAACGCCATTCTAAAAATGTCAGCTCGGTTCGAAGGGCTCGAATTTCATCATATAGCCCAGGAGAACAATCAGGCGGCAGACGTCCTGGCATGCATCGGCGCAAAACGCAACGCAGTCCCCCCCAACGTCTTCTTGGAACGGCTGTTCAAGCCATCCGTAGTATGGGAAGGGGAATCCGGCAATAACATTCCGGACTCAATCGCACTGCTCGATGACGAACAATCAGACACGATCGGTGGCTCTGCCAACGAAGTCACACCTTCAGCCCACGTAATAATGGTTGTTATCACCCTGTGGACAGAACCATTCCTAGCTTACCTTACTAGGCAGGAACTCCCAGAGGACCAAAACGAGGCACGCTGCATAGTGCAGAGATCTAAGGCCTATAAAGTCCATGAGGGAGAGCTTTATAAGAAAAGCACTACAGGAGTCCTTCAAAGGTGCATCTCCGAAGAGGAAGGGCGGAACTTGCTGGCTGAAATTCACGCCGGACTCGGTGGTCATCATGCTGCAGCTCGGTCCCTTGTAAGCAAGGCTTTCCGTACAGGCTTTTATTGGCCAACGGCCCGGGCAGACGCTCAGGACTTAGTCCAACGATGCGTCGGTTGCCAGCTTTTCGCAAACCAAAGCCATATGCCACCCACCGCCCTCCAAACTATCCCCATAAGATGGCCCTTTGCGGTCTGGGGGCTTGACATGGTGGGACCCCTTAAAGGTGGAGCCCACAAGAAAAAATACTTAGTGGTCATGGTGGATAAATTCACCAAATGGATAGAAACCGAGCCTGTTAAGACAGCCGAATCCGGACCGGTGATAGACTTCATATCCGGGGTCGTACACCGTTACGGCGTCCCCCACAGCATCATCACTGATAACGGCACGAACTTTACGGTCGACGAGGTAAAACTCTGGTGCAAAACATGGGCATCAAGCTCGATTATGCCTTTGTCTATCACCCACAAACTAACGGCCAGGTCGAACGTGCAAATGGTCTTATTATTAGCGGCATCAAACCCAGATTAGTGCGATCCCTCAAGGAATCCAACACGCACTGGGTAGAGGAGCTCGACTCCATACTCTGGGGGCTGCGGACCACGCCGAATCGCACCACCGGATACACACCATTCTTCATGGTGTACGGCGCAGAGGCCGTTTTGCCTTGCGACATAATTCATGACTCACCTCGAGTGTGCATGTACGAAGAAAGAGAGGCCGAACTCGATCGGCAGGACAGTTTGGACACCTTGGAGGAGGAGCGTGACATGGCAAAAGCCCGTTCCGCATTCTATCAACAGCAGGCCCGAAGATATCAAAGCAGAGAAGTACGGGCCAAAAATTACAATATTGGCGAACTAGTTCTACGCCTGCCGAACAAGAAAAAGGACAAACTAAAGCCCAAGTGGGAAGGTCCCTTCATAATCAACCAGGTCCTGACAGGTGGAGCATACCGTCTGCGAGATGCATCGAATAACCGACTCGAGCCGAACCCATGGAACGCAGCCCGTCTCCGAAGATTCTATGCCCAGCGCCAGATTCTGTGTTTGTCTCCTTCCTCTGTCCATTTTTTACATTTTCTGTCTTACATTTCTCTCCTTCCCCCCTTCTTTACTTTTCTCTCTTATAGCCCTTAAAGGCTCATCAGCTGACGCGCTACCCGCGCTCACTAAACCTGGGGGCTTCTTTAAACAGAAGCTTACTTATACGGGCTTCATGCCCAGCACATGCGTCAAACTTCCGCATGTACCTTTTATTCACCATTATATGCATCGATATGACTTAAGTTTTGGCCAAGCTGGGTTGCCTAGCTCCTGTGCTTACCCCTACGTTCCCGATTGTTCGGCTAGGTGGTAAAGGGAGGACCTCTGCGATTGTTACTGTCGGGTCAGCCGGATGTGTACCTCAGACTGGGTGAAGCCGAAAGCTAGCGTTCTTAAGGGAATATTCGGTCGGTGAACTAAAGATGACCTTTTTACTTATTTACTTATGTGCCCCCAGATGCTTTTTCTGCGTTCGCAGTCCGGACATGCACTTTAGGGCATGCCTCCCAGAGAAAGGAACCCCTAACGGAACTATTCTCTCTGGAAGATGTTTCTTACTAACCATGTAATATAACATAACTAGTTGGGCACTTGTCTGATAAAGCACTAATGACCCCTACGCCTGGTCTCCATGCATACCCCGGTTGTTATATAACCGCAAGGGTATTCGGACGCACTCCGGACCGTCAGGTCCCGAGGTCGAAGCGAAAAGGTCGGTAATGACAAACGATCTACAATCCGGCTAGAAGGCATTATAAATTTCAATTAATTTACATAATCATTTTGACTGACTGTATTCCTCTTCAATTCCATCTAGCAGGCTGTCTAATTTACAGTCCTGCTGGGAATACTTTGCGGCTAATTCTACTTGGCCGTATACTAAGCTTACAGGGATCTCCTTCCCATCGGGCCCCACAGGTCCGACCTCGGCCATGTGGTTTGGGTCAGCCTTTGTGTACCGTGTCTTCACCATGGCCCAGGCCTCCCTAGCGCCTTGACGGCAGGCCGATATCTTCCACAATCGGAAGCGCCGTCGTGCTCCTTTCAGCTTCTCCGCAAGCTCTCCAAGGCCCTCGGGCATGGAGAGGGATGGCCATAAGGCTTGGGCAACGCCTTGCATCGCCTGCCGAACTCGCTCGTGCAGTTGCGAGAGCTCGGGAAGAAGGTCACCAATAGAACCGGGCATCTCCTCTGCAGGACGACCTGTTAGCATACCTTAGACATCACTCTGTTAGTCGACTTCCTCGCCGAACTCTTTTTTTTTCAAAGTTCGTTCAAGCACTTACTAAAATATGCCGCGTCGAAGCCGCTGATTCTCCTTAACGGAGTCCCACAGCTGGGCTCGAACATCTTTCAGTTCAACACCCAGCTTGGTGTTGGCATCCTGAAGATCATTCTTCTCCCGCCTCACCTTTGTCAGCACGCTCTCGCCAGCCTTTAGCCGGCTTAGGAGTTGTTGCCTGGCCGGATCTAGTCCGGCGCCATCTGCAATTTCATTTGTCAGATTTGCACATATGCCGCATTTCACACTTATCTTTTTGAAGCATATATCACTAGAGGGGGTCTCCTTAGGCTCCCCTGTCGCGGCCAGTGCGGCCTCAAGTTGGGCTTGGCACTCTTTTAACTCCTGAGACAACTGGGTATTCTTCTCTGAAAGAACTTGGATATTACATGATCCTTAAATCAGTTATTTTCACAGCTTCAAGTCTCGGGGGCTACTGGTATATATAACCATTAAAATTTTCTCACCCGTATGTCTTTTACATATTGCTCCGTGGCTCTGGCTAGACCATTCTGAGCGGCACGGAGATATGCATCTCCCGAATTGAAGGCATCGAACGCCTCTTGGGAGAAACAGGCGTCGCGAAGAACTGTTCGGCGACGCCTGTGGTTCATGGCACTTTCCACCTCGGAAGGGGTGGCAGACAGGCTGTCCGCGTCCTCTGTCGGAGGAGCGTCCGGTGCGCGCCTTCGCCTCCGGTCCGGGCTTTGGAGCCTGGCTGGTGGAGGCACGATTGGCAACCTCTCCGGATATAGTCCGGCGAGGTCTCTTTGTCCTGAACAGAGCACGAGTGTTAACATGCCTTGAAGGAATAACACCTGAGAATAAGAGGGCACGCTATACCTTTGCACCGGCGCCTCAGTCCGGACTTCACTTATTTTCATCCCATGGGGCCCTGCGGCCCCTTGTTGGCTAGTCGCCGCAGGCTCGGCCTCCCGCCTCGAGAATCTTCCCTGCGAAGTACGGTTGTTGTCAGGAAACTGAAAACACGCGAGGACGGATTCCTTTTCGAGGTGCTGGGACTCCGGTCTCAATTACCTGGGAGGCCGGGAGTAGCCTCGGGTAATCGGCCGTAATGGCCACCAGGGCATTATCCCTGCTCAGCTGATAAAACACCCCGTCAATCAGCTCCACGGACAGGTCCGGATCCTCTTCGGAGGCCGGATCGAGGGACCGTTCTGGGTCCTCGGGCTGCGGGGGAGGGCTGTTTATTTCCTTTATTTCCTGGCGCAGTTCCTGCGTGGAAATCATCAGACTACATAACTAATGATGGGAATATAAAACGGATGGGCAAGTAAAATTGTCCACTTACCCAACTTGGAGGATTGTACATTGTAAATCCACCTTGAGGATTGATGCGGAGAAATTCCTCCTCTTCTCCCTTGTACAAAGCGGACAAGATCTTTATCAGGGCAGCAGCTGAGTCCGGCCCCTTGCGGCCGTAACGGGTGGCGTCATCCTCCCCATTAAAATCCCACATGGGGTGGCTTCTATACTGAAGCGGTTGCACCCCCCGCATGATGCATGCGGCCATGACTCCGATCATGGTCAATCCGGAATGAGCTAGCAGTCTTATCCGGCCCATCAGGTAAAGGACGTCCCTGTCGCTTTCTTTCTGAGAGCTCCGTGGACGCCAGCTTAGGCGCTTCTTCAGGGGAGCACTGTTGAACTCAGGGAGGCCGACCCGAACAGGATCCGGTAGCGGGACATCCTCTATATAAAACCATTCCGAAGGCCAGTCCTCGGACGCCTTCTTTGGGGTTCCGGATAAAAATCCGGTCCCGGCGATGTGCCACACTTTGGCTCCGCCCACTTGATATACTGACCCCCTCTGAGAGCGGGGCACCAGGCAGAATAGCCTCTTCCACAGCGCGAAGTGAGCCTCAACACCCAAGAACAGCTCGCAAAGGGCAACGAAGCCCGCGATATGCAAGATGGAGGCAGGCGTGAGGTTGTGCAGCTGGAGGCCATAGAACTCCAGAAGCCCCCGGAGAAACGGATGGATTGGAAATCCGAGTCCCCTTATTAGATAAGGGACAAGGCATACCCACTCTCCTTTGGAGGGAGTGGGGGCGCTCTCCGCCTGCTCTCCGCCATTGTAGGTGGCAAGTCCGGCTCGAACCGGGACCATGTAGGCCGGAGGGAGGAATCCCTTGGTCTAAAGCGATACTAGCTCGCTATGCGGAATGGAGCACCTCTCCCAGTCTCCAGGCTTAGGACTGGAGGGGCGAGAGGAGGAGTTGCAACGGCTGGCCATGGTGGAACGGATCTTCGCTAGATGCGCTCTGATGACTACTCGCGGATGGAAGAAGGTGTGGTTTGGATCTAAATCCCCATTCCCTTAAATAGGCGGCTCATTTACGCGGCTAGGGGTGTGAATGTAAAAATGCCCAGACTTTTCGTATTCGTTCGACACGTGGAAGACGGCCGTTATTGGGCGTAGAAGCCAAGGAGCGCTACATTCACAAGAAACCGGACATTATTCAACAGGTACACAGAATCTGGGGGAGAACCCGCCTTGCAATGCCGAAGACAATCTGCGCGCCGGACTCGTCGTCATTAAAGCCTGGTTCGGGGGCTACTGAGGGAGTCCTGGATTAGGGGGTGTCCGGGTAGCCGGACTATACCTTCGGCTGGACTCCTGGACTATGAAGATACAAGATTGAAGACTTCGTCCCGTGTCTGAAGGGGACTTTCCTTGGCGTGGAAGGCAAGCTTGGTGACACGGATATTTAGATCTCCTACCATTGTAACCGACTTTGTGTAACCCTAACCCTCTCCGATGTCTATATAAACCAGAGGGTTTTAGTCCATAGGACGAACAACAATCATACCATAGGCTAGCTTCTAGGGTTTAGCCTCCTTGATCTCGTGGTAGATCTACTCTTGTATTACCCATATCATCAATATTAATCAAGCAGGACGTAGGGTTTTACCTCCATCAAGAGGGCCCGAACCTGGGTAAAACTTCGTGTCCCTTGTCTCCTGTTACCATCCGCCTAGACGCACAGTTCGGGACCCCCTACCCGAGATCCGCCGGTTTTGACACCGACACTCCTTTATAGAAATACATGAGGGGAGAGATGAGCAGAGGGAGAGAGGGAACAACATGGGAGGAGAGGAGCGGGAGGAGATGAGGTGGCGCTGGTCACCTGCGGGTCACCGGCGAGTTTAGGTCGAGGGGATGCAGTGTGGCTCGGGACTGCTGCTGCTGCTGCTGCTTGGGGACACAGCGTCCCTAGCTGCTACTGCCATGACGGGGAGAGAGGAGGGTTAGACAAAGAGAAGAAGACGGGAGAAAGGGAAGGGACAGGGGCAACGCGACCTGGGTCCAGTGGGGTTGCCGCGGTCGCCGGCTGGTTCTGGTGGGCGCTCGCCAGCAGGAGGCACGGTCGGGAGCTCCTCTCCCAAACCAAAATGAGCATGGAGGCGGGCACGCTGCTGGTTTTCGGGAAGAACGTGCGGAGGCGCACGGCTAGGAGAGCTCCGGGCGCGAGGGGCTTGAGGCCGCGGGGTCCTGGTGGCGCGGTTCCCATTGGAGCTCGAGGGAGAGGACGCCGCAAGGCGGCTGGCTGCGGTGTGGTTGGGTGGATGGATCGAGGGGAGACGGTGGTTGGCCCGGGATGGATCTGGGGGGATCCCAAGGTGGGAGGCGAGTGGGTGGATGGCTGGCAGCGGGGACGAGACTGATGGGACAAGCCTCCTAAAGATTAGGGCTGGACTAGTTTATATATAGGCCTGCAGATTAGGTTAGGGGATATTCGGTCCGTCCGATCGTAATCGGGCGGTCGAGAATAAATAGGCTAGGGAGTTCAATTAAGAAAACGGGGATATTTTATAGATGTTTGGGGATGATCCGAATCCAACGGTAACGATTGCCCGGGTCGGGTTCGGGACAGCTTTCGGACGCGCGCGAGAGGTTTGAGCACTGTACAGAGAGACTCCGGTTTAGGCAAGAGGGAAAACGAAGAACAAAGGTTGGCCTCGGAATGGTCAACAAAAGCAAGGGGGACGCGACAACTACGAACGGATGCAAGTTTTGAAAAATGACGACAACGAAGTGCCGATGCAATGCGGATGATGCAATGATGAATGCAACAAACAAATAAAACACACGGCGGTAACGAAAAACATGAAAGGCGCCTGAAGCTTCGGTCCCGGGGCGTTACAACACTCCACCACTACAAGAGGATCTCGTCCCGAGATCTAGGGATGGCACCGGAGAGAAACGGAAGAGGAAGACATGAAACAAAATTGCTTCTTCGACAAACGAGTGAAACCATGAACCTTGAGAGGTTGAACAAAGTGAAATAAAGAATACAATGGAGAAGACGAGATTGCAAACACTCCGTTATCAAAGAGGAACAAGGAACATTGCGAGAACCTTTGTAGGTTGAAGAATATGAAACAAGAGCTTAATGGATCAAAAGGAATATGAAAGCACACCGGTAGAAAAGAGAAATAAGGAATACCATGTGAACCTTGGAGTTTGCAAAGCTATGAATGACGAGAACAATGGACGAGAAGTACATGCAAGCACTCCGGTTGAAACGAGATGTACAAGGAACGATAAGGATCAATTACGATAACGCTCCGGTTGGAAAATGGAAGGGATAGAATATGAACTTGGCAAAATGAAAGCACTTGGATGAGACTTCGGTTAAACGAGGAATGATAGACACAACACTCTGGTTAAATGGATAAGTAAGAAAAGAACACAATCCTCACAATTTGAGATGATGAGCGAAGAGAGCAACATCACCATGCCTCTGGAAGAAAAAATAGAAGATAGATCATTGGAATAAAGGAATGGAGAAGAAAATGCCAACTTCTACCACAATTTGGATTTGGGAAGCATCCTTCCAAGAAGGTTAGAACAAAGTTGTTGGAAAACCAACAACGAAACGAATAAACTTGTAGTGGGCTTATGGAAAACTTCTCAAAATTATGAGGTGAAATTCTGCCACTAACGAAAACAATAGATTGGATTGATATCAACAAGGAGACGATAAACTTATTTCACCGGGAGGATAAATGAAGAACTTTGGCCATTTATAAGCACCATAAATAGCAACAATCCTTAGGGAAAGCTTAAGGTGAACTATAACCCAAGATAACTCCAATGAAGAGATTGATGGGTTGCAAAGGATCTCCTGAACGAAGAGAAAATGATGGGTTTAAATATCTCATTCTTAACAACTTGCGAATCATGAAACACGAAGTGAAATTGTCAAGAATGATATAACACCATCTCAAAAGATAAGATAGAGAGAATTGCACTTTGGAATGCAAGATGAAGAATACTTGAGCTCCTCAAAACAAAACATGTGTTGAACACCATGTTTATTTTTTAGTATAGCTTGGCGGATCATAACTTCGAGAGAAATCTTGAAGAACAAGTAAAGAATGAAAAGAATCCTTGACGAATCACCATGTAGACCCTTCATGAAGAACTCCGGTAATAAAAGGATGGTAGAAAGAAAGAGAAGTTGAAAACACAAGGTGAAGCCTTGCAATGATTGGATGGAGCTTCGCAATGATATAACCGAGAAAACTTGGAACTCCGGAAAAAGAAAGATGAAACAATTGAAACCGAGAATTTTGATGAACCTCCGGAATAAGGAATTGAATTCACTCGATGAAACAAGAATAAGAATTACATTATGCTTATCCTTCATCAATTTAAATTGATAACAAGCAACGGATTTGGCATACTACTTATTCTCGTAGAAAGGATTAAGATAAATATAGCACAAACTTGAGAAGGTCTTCGACGATCCACCGGTAGGCTTATGAGAGAATAAGTGAATTGGTACGAACACAAGGGAAGAGATATCGTGAATGAACCACCGTAAGAATTAAAAATGAACAAAGAAAAAGATAGCGAAACACCGGGAAGAGTTAGAAAATGAACGAAGATACTTGAGAGAACTTAGATACAAGAGAACGAAGAGATCATGAGCTGACTAGAGTATACTTGAACAATGCACCGATAAGATTTGGGAACGAGAGCTAGAAGCTAGAATGAATAATTACTGAGATGATGGGCTCCGGAGAATCAAACTGAAAAGACTCCTGAATTGCTCCGGATGGGTGAAAAGAATTCTCACAATCAAAAACAATTATGAGAGGATGGCATCAAGTTAGAACCCCGCATCTTTGAGAGAATGGATAAGATTGAAGAGAAACTCTTCTTCGGTCTTCAAATGTTGAGAATGATGACGAGAAACACCACCATGAATTGTTGAGGCACTCCGGAATGAAAATTAGAAAGGTTGAACCAACGTTGGAAAGAATTTGAAAGATCTTGGAGAAAGACATTTGACTGATGATAATTCATTCTTACGTCAGACTTTGCAATGAATTTGAGAATAACTCTGAAAAGAATTAGAAGAGTCAGGTAAGATCCTGGAAAAAGACATGTGGGTTAGGGCCCACTGAAAAGAAACACCATTGAAATGATTACTTGAAAGGGAGATTGCACCGGTTGATTTGAACGTCTTGAAGGAGGTAACAACCTCGAAATAGCTTGGAAGGAATAAGAATGGAAACTTCAATCTTCTGGGATATCTTCAGCACTCCAGGTAACATGAATAGCAAGAGGTGGATGATTAAGAGATGTACCGGCTTGAGAAAACATTTGAAACGAGGAAAGGATATGATCGACAAAGCTTGAATTGAATCCACCGGAGAAAAAAAGAGAAAAAAATGATAAACTAGAAGCTCCGTTACTATCTTCCTAAGAATCACCGGATAAGAACATTGACGGAAAAGAATGGAGAGACTTCACATCAATAAAAAGGATACTTGATTAAGAAATCTGAGTCCTTGTAGAAAAGGGTGGGAGGGAGGGAAAAACAAAGGCAACTTGGGGATGGAATGAAACAGACACCGTTGAGAAAGCTTAAAATTGATCTCGCGAATGTTGAAATGATTGGATCCGCTTGAAGAGAAGCACGTCGGTTGGAAGAGAATTAACATGACAACCTCGATGATCAAGAAGGATTAGTATTCACATAGAAATATGAGAACATCGTTTAGGGAAGGTATGGAATCAACACTTGGCATTGAAGCAACTCGAATACCACAAAACAAAACAAAAACAAAGGATTTGGCTTGCAGAATAAGCCGGAAACAAACATATGATAGAGATTTACTGATAGAGGCAAAGGTGTCCCGTCTTTCGATGAGATGGTGGCTATCATTTCGGAGGAAGTCGACTTTGACGATCCGACTACGAACGTGCGAGGACGTCGCGCCTTAGCAATCGCTAAACCAACTCCCAGAGGTTATTGACCACGCCGGAGCACGATCAACCTGACCACGAAGGTTTGTTTCCTGCAGGCAAACGAAGAACAAGCAAGAAACTAAGATTGCAATCTGGATATTGCGAATATAAGACGAAAGCATTATTAATCAAGGTGGGGTTCTGTGACGCCTTGGTCTGGTCGTTGAACACAAACGAAGTACGCGAAGTTGCAGCTATGGCGAACTTTTGATCTAAACAAAACCCAAAGTCTAAACGACGCCCTAAGGGCTGTATATATGGAGGAAGAGGAGGGAATTTCGTGGCCCCTGATGGTGGGGTCCGAAACCAACCCTAACTCTTGTTTCCTCACACATACGGACTCTAAAAATAGCCTATACTTAAGTATTTCGAAATTACATGGGCCTGGCCCAAAAATAAGGTGACGCAGCACCTAGAATAGCCTATGGACGAATATTATGAAGTGGCATCTTGTATATTTCGTCCAAGGCTTCATGCACTCCTTATGGTGGCTTCAAAGTCCTGAAATCATCACTTGTAACTCCGTTCTTGATCCCCTTGCGCATGCCATCAACTCCATGCGTGTTCTTGCTCCAATGTTCATCCTTCTCCAAGCTAGGCCCTTCATTTGTAAGCAAAACAAATGTATCCACTTTAGGCAGTATCATATTCTCATGAACATTAGAATCATTACCAAGAAACGAAAGTACCTGGTAATTTAATTGGCGTGCGCGAGATCTAGTAATTGGTCCAGTATGTATAGCAGCAGGGGCTGTGGATGTAACAATGGTATTGATGTCCTCATCATCCTCCCCTTCTTGAAATGAAGTCGTCCTCGACGGAAGCTCATCTTCCTCACCCAAATAAGGCTTCAAATCTGCAATGTTAAAAGTGGGACTAACCCCAAAATCTGCAGGCAGCTCAAGTTTATATGCATTATCATTTATTTTCTCTAACACCTTAAATGGACCATCAGCACGTGGCATTAGCTTTGATTTGCGCAAATTAGGAAACCTATCCTTACGCAAATGTAACCAAACAAGATCACCAGGTGCAAAGACAACATGTTGTCTACCCTTATCTCCAGCAAGTTTATATTTAGCATTCATACGCTCAATGTTTTCCTTAGTTAACTCATGCATTTTTAAAATCAATTCAGCACGTTCTTTAGCATCAAAATTAACCTTCTCCGAAGATGGAAGAGGCAACAAATCAATAGGTGCACGAGGTAGGAAACCATACACAATTTCAAAAGGGCACATCTTAGTAGTAGAATGCAATGAACGATTATAAGCAAATTCAATATGAGGCAAGAATTCTTCCCACATTTTCTTATTATTCTTCAAAACATCCCTAAGCATAGTAGACAATGTTCTATTGACTACTCCAGTTTGTCCATCAGTTTGGGGGTGACAAGTAGTACTAAAAAGCAGTTTAGTCCCCAACTTAGCCCATAAACATCTCCAAAAGTGGCTAAGAAATTTAGTATCATGATCTGAAACAATAGTATTTGGCACACCATGCAAGCGAATAATTTCACGAAAGAACAAATCAGCAACATTAACAGCATCATCGCTTTTATGACATGGTATAAAGTGTGCCATTTTCGAGAATCTATCCATGACAACAAATATGCTATCCCTCCCCTTCTTTGTTCGAGGCAAACCTAAAACAAAGTCCATAGATATATCCTCCCAAGGAACACTAGGTACAGGCAAAGGCATATATAAACCATGAGGATTGAGTCGTGACTTAGCTTTTTGACATGTAGTGCAGCGAGCAACAAAACGCTCAACATCCCGTCTCATCTTTGGCCAAAAGAAATGTGTAGCAAGTACACCCTCTGTCTTCTTCACGCCAAAGTGTCCCATTAATCCTCCTCCATGCGCCTCCTGCAACAACAAAAGACAAACAGAGCTAGCTGGAATGCATAGCTTGTTAGCACGGAACACAAAACCATCATTAACAACGAACTTGTTCCATGATCTACCTTCTTTACAATTCTGCAATACATCTTTAAATTCAGCATCATGCACATATTGATCTTTGATGGTCTCCAAACCAAATATTTTAAAATCAAGTTGTGAAAGCATAGTATAACGACGAGACAATGCATCAGCAATAACATTTTCTTTACCCTTCTTGTGTTTAATGACATAAGGGAAAGTCTCAATGAATTCAACCCATTTAGCATGTCTACGGTTCAGTTTAGCTTGACTTTAAATGTGTTTCAAAGATTCATGATCAGAATGTATAACAAATTCTTTGGGCCATAAATAATGTTGCCATGTTTCTAAAGTCCGAACAAGAGCAAATATTTCTTTATCATAAGTAGAATAGTTCAGACTAGGCCCACTCAATTTTTCAGAAAAGTATGCAACAGGTTAGCCATCTTGTAATAACACACCTCCTAATCCAATTCCACTAGCATCACATTCAAGCTCAAAAGTCTTATTAAAGTCAGGAAGTTGAAGTAAAGGAGCATGTGTCAACTTATCTTTCAATACCGTGAAGGCTTCTTCCTGTGCGGTACCACAAACAAAAGGCACATCCTTTTTTGTAAGCTCATTGAGAGGTGCAGCAATGGTGCTGAAATCTCTCACAAAACGCCTATAGAAACCAACGAGGCCAAGAAAACTCCTCACTTGTGTGACCGTTTTGGGCTGCGGCCAACTCTCAATAGCTTCAATCTTGGCTTTATCAACTTCAATTCCCTGTGGAGTAACAACATAGCCAAGAAAAGATACTCGGTCGGTGCAAAAGGTGCACTTCCCAAGGTTACCAAACAAACGTGCATGACGTAGAGCATTAAAAACATCACGTAAATGTTCCAAATGTTCTTCCAAAGATTTGCTATAAATCAGTATATCATCAAAATAGACTACCACAAATCGTCCAATGAAAGCACGTGAAACTTCGTTCATTGGCCTCATGAAAGTACTAGGTGCATTAGTTAACCCAAAAGGCATGACTAACCACTCATATAAACCAAACTTAGTTTTAAAAGTTGTTTTCCATTCATCTCCCAATTTCATACGAATTTGATGGTATCCACTACGCAAATCAACTTTGGAGAATATTGTAGAGCCACTCAATTCATCAAGCATATCATCTAGCCTAGGAATAGGATGACGATAGCGAATAGTAATATTATTAATGCCTCTACAATCAACACACATACGCGAGGTACCATCCTTTTTCGGCACTAGAATAATAGGAACAGCACAAGGACTAAGGGATTCGCGTATATAACCTTTGTCGAGTAGCTCTTGTACTTGACGCATATCTCCTTCGTCTCCTCTGGATTGGTACGGTATGGTCCGCGGTTGGGTAATGATGCACCGGGAATTAAGTCAATTTGATGCTCAATCACTCGAATAGGTGGTAATCCCGGTGGCACGTCTTATGGAAAGACGTCAGCGAACTCCTGCAAAATGTTAGTAACAGCAGGAGGCAAAGAGGAAGGCACGTCCTCGAATGAAAATAATACCTCTTTGCACACAAAAGCATAGCAAACAGATTTGCTAACATCTAGCTCATCAATATCAGATTTGGTGGCAAATAAACATGCACTTTTCAATTTAATTTCAGAAGCAACACTAGATGGTTTATTATTAGGCTTCATTTGTTGCTCAAATTCTTTTGCCACAATCTGATTTTCACTCTTATTTTGCTCCTGTTTTGCTTTATTAGCTCGATTAATATCATCTTTCAAAATGGAATCAGGAGTCATAGGAAGCAAAGTAATATTTTTGTCCTTATGAACGAGAGTATACTGATTGTTTCTACCATGGTGTACAGAATTTTTATCAAATTGCCATGGTCTACCAAGTAATAAGGAACATGCTTGCATAGGTACCACATCACAATCAACATAATCAGCATATGTAGAGATACTAAAATGCACACGAACAGTACGTGTTACCTTAACCTTACCGCTGTTGTTGAACCATTGGATGTAGTAAGGATGTGGATGTAGTCTTGTGGTGAGGGATAGCTTCTCCACCATCTCCATGCTAGCCAAGTTGTTGCAGCTCCCTCCATCTATGATGACGCGAACAGAACGTTCCTTCACAACTCCCTTTGTATGGAACAAATTATGCCTCTGATTTTGCTCAGCTTGCGTGACCTGCACACTCAAAACACGTTGAGCAACTAAACATTCATACCTGTCAGCATCTTCAGCAGCCATGTATTGCGTCTCATGATCAGAATCATCTCCACCGTGTTCTTCATGTGTAAGAAGAGCCAAAGTCTCCTCATCATAGTCACTAGCGGACTCATACCCACCATCCTCAGTAGCAATCATCACACGCTGAGATGTGCATTCACGCGCAAAATGTCCTCTTCCCTTACAACGACGACAAATAATATCACTTGTGTGCCCTGTAGACGCCATGGAAGAAGCAGAGCTCTGTGCAGGCCCGGCAGGTGTGCTCTTGGCAGATAGTGGTGGTTGTGCCTGCTTTCTTGTATCACGGTTGGAGGTGGCAGCCGACGGAGGTGCCGGTGTAGCAGAACGTGTGGAAGTAGATGATTCACGTGGTGTCCATGATGAAGGTCGACCTGCAGAAAAGTTAGTTCGCGCCAATGCCTGTCGATCCTGCACTTCACGTTCAGCTTTACAAGCAAGATGGAATAAACGAGTGATATTATTATAATCCTTATAGTCTAGAATGGTCTGAATCTCTCTATTTAATCCACCCAGAAAACGTGCAAGCATAGCTTCATTCTCCTCAACAATACCACATCGAATCAATCCAGTTTGTAATTCCTGATAATATTCTTCTACAGAATTTTTTCCTTGTCTTAAGCGCTGCAATTTTTGAAGTAATTCATGTTGATAATATGGCGGAACCCAACGAGTACGCATAGCAGTTTTCAAAGCAGCCCAAGTAGCTGGAACAGGATATAATCTACAATATTCAGACCACCAAACACATGCAAAGCTAGTGAAAGCACAAACAGCAGCAGGAACACGTCTCTCCTCAGGATATTGTAAACATGTAAATCGTTGTTCAGTTTCTAACTCCCAAGTAAGATATATATCAGGAACATATCTACCCTCAAATGGTGGGATATTCAATTTCAGTTTAGGGAAATGGTCATGATCTCGTACCTGAGGGGGAGCCCTAACATTACCATTATTTGCATGTGGACGACCTGGTGGTTGTGGTGCTGGTGGTTGCACGTAGTGTTGATGTTGATCAACCTCATCCTCGTAATCTCCCACATAATCATCCTCCTCCGCATCAGCAGCAGGAGCCACAGAAGTATCAACAGCAGCACCAACAGGTTGGCCAAGCGCAAGAGGAACACGGGTCGCTCGGCGGAGGGCTGTTTCGCGATGTGGAGGTAGTCGTCGTCGTTGTTGTTGTTGTTGTTGTTGTTGTAGAGGTGCGTTAGCTGCAGCCGGTGGTGGTGGTGGAAGGCGCGAGCAATTCATTAAACCTGTTATCGAGCTTTGTTTCGAACGTCTTCTCCAGGCCAGTGATCTTCTCCATGGCATCTTCAAAATTGTTCAGCACATCTTGCACCTGTTCATTCATCATTTTCTGAAACTTATCATGAAGCTCCTTGTTTGTTAAATTCTCCCAGTCAACTCGTCGGGTTGTGATCCTGGCATGGTTAGCAGCAATAGAAACACACAAGAATATGATCCTATAGACTACTAACAAGTGGTGGTGGTGGTGGGTGTCACAAATCCTTTAAGCAAATCTCAAATTCTTACCAGTTCTTACCCAGCAGCAGGCGGTTATCGGCAACCGATGTAGTCAAAACTCTCAAAGCTTGGATAGAGCGATTACCAGGGAGAGTCAAACGCACGATGTAGATGTATGTGGAGCTGGGAAGGCTTATAATATGGTAGCAAAAAGGGTCAGCAATAATCAATTCAGAGATGCAAAGTTAAATAAACGCTCAACGACGGTACTGTGCTGGTCCTAGGCTAGACCGTGCTAGAGACGCGAGCCTAGAACACTAACAAAATCACGGCGCTGCACGTAAACAAGGGAAAAGCACACTCTGGAATTTTTTTTTCGCCCTGTTTTTTTTTTGCGCTCCTTTTTTTTTGCGAAAAATCACTATAATGGCGAGTGTCTCAAAACTCTTCCGAGGTCAAACTGCCAAGATGGGTACGAAATTTTTTTGACAAATTATCTTTCGGAAATCAGGGCAGCGACGACGAAAAAGTGCGACCAAAAATCACTTTGATGGCGAGTGTCTCAAAAGACTCAGAATAGCCTAAAAATAGGATAGGAAAAAAATATTTTCGGTCGCCGAAATTTTGGCCTAGAAACTGCCCGGGGGTCTCCAGACTCTTTTTTTTTCTTTTTTCCAAGACCTACGCAGGCAAGGAAACACGAATCGGAATTGAGATGGATCTCGAAAACAAACCTAATATGAAAAGAACTCGGATTGGTGGTGGATATATGGTGGTAGGATATGGCAGCGGGGGTGGTATATGGTAGCGGTGGTGGTATATGGACACAGATCGGTGGTGGTATTTGGACACGGATTGGTGGTGGTATATGGATACGGATTCAGAACGGTGGCAGATAAGCGGTGGTGGTAGATGGCAAGGCGATGATGATGGTGCGGCGACGGCGTGACAATTTATGACCAGAACTCGAAACTCTAAAAGACTAGACTCTAAGACCAGCAACTTGACACGACGATGCAACCGCAAATTCAACAAAGCAAAAACCCTAAAAAGATTATGCAAAGGCTCAGATTGGTTCGGATATGATGAACTAACCCTAATTTTTTTGTGTGGCTTTTTCGCGGACTGTAGGTATGAAGAACAGACTCGATCTAATCTACGAAAAACTATAAAATCTCACCGAGCAACCTGGAAATCTGATACCACTTGATAGAGGCAAAGGTGTCCCGTCTTTCGATGAGATGGTGGCTATCGTTTCGGAGGAAGTCGACTTTGACGATCCGACTACGAACGTGCGAGGACGTCGCGCCTTAGCAATCGCTAAACCAACTCTGAGAGGTTATTGACCACGTCGGAGCACGATCAACCTGACCACGAAGGTCTGTTTCCTGCAGGCAAATGAAGAACAAGCAAGAAACTAAGATTGCAATCTGGATATTGCGAATATAAGAGGAAAACTTTATTAATCAAGGTGGGGTTCTGTGACGCCTTGGTCTGGTCGTTGAACACAAACGAAGTACGCGAAGTTGCAGCTATGGCGAACTTTTGATCTAAACAAAACCCAAAGTCTAAACGACGCCCTAAGGGTTGTATATATGGAGGAAGAGGAGGGAATTTCGTGGCCCCTGATGGTGGGGTCCGAAACCAACCCTAACTCTTGTTTCCCCACACATACGGACTCTAAAAATAGCCTATACTTAAGTATTTTGAAATTACATGGGCCTGGCCCAAAAATAAGGTGACGCAGCACCTAGAATAGCCTATGGACGAATATTATGAAGTGGCATCTTGTATATTTCGTCCAAGGCTTCATGCACTCCTTATGGTGGCTTCAAAGTCCTGAAATCATCACTTGTAACTCCGTTCTTGATCCCCTTGCGCATGCCATCAACTCCATGCGTGTTCTTGCTCCAATGTTCATCCTTCTCCAAGCTAGGCCCTACATTTGTAAGCAAAACAAATGTATCCACTTTAGGCAGTATCATATTCTCATGAACATTAGAATCATTACCAAGAAACAAAAGTACCTGGTAATTTAATTGGCGTGCGCGAGCTCTAGTAATTGGTCCAGTATGTATAGCAGCAGGGGCTGTGGATGTAACAATGGTATTGATGTCCTCATCATTTACCCAATCCCATATCATGCATCTGTTGGAAAGATATTCTAGGAGCTACTTGAATTCCCCCCTATAAACTCCCGAAACTTTCTGGTTATGCAATCAGGTGTTGGGGATACAGAGGACGCAATATATCTCACCCAAACTAACAATCCCTAGATCCAGTTGTATCCATCCGTCAACACATAACCAAGAAAACTCCAGAAATCGTGTACCTCAACCTTCAAAAAGCATCTGTTATATGAGTTATGGCAATACTCCCGAACTCCTGCCCCAGTACTGGGTGGCGTCGAGGTGATCTCACCAACAACTGCATAAAAGAGATTTTCAATGTCGGCGAAACTCAGGTATTCCAGAACTGCAACGATAAAATTGTGACGACAACACCTCGAAGCTCAACTCCCCGGGACACTGCCACAACCCCTAAATGTCAGGAGGCACCAAGAACAATGTTCCCGTCACAAAACCATCGGAACGATTCCAAGATACCCGCGTGATCCTAAAAAAAATTAGTGAGATTTGAGGAGAGGAAAGACAAAACATCTATGTCAGGAGGCCTCACCAGAGCGACGAAGGGACTGAGGAGTAAAAAGAATCCTACTCTCCAATATATATAATCCTAAGACTCAAAACATTTTTTGTTCTAGACTCAACAGCGTCAGCGATTCGATCAAGCAGGGGGCTCCTAAGTCGGGGATGGCTCTGATTACCAACTTGTAACGCCCACGATGCGGCTATATCTCTCACGTGTCGAGGCACGACTTAGAGGCATAACCGCATTGTAGGTTTTTTCGCAAGAAGGGTCATCTTCCCACAATCCCATGTAATGAACAAGAATGGGATAAAGAGAGTTGGCTTACAATCGCCACTTCACACAATACACGAACAAATTCATACATCATTCAAAATACACACATAGTCCGACTACAGAAAACCAAATAAAAGAGAAGATAACCCAACTGCTAGATGCCTAATCGTCCCAACTGGGCTCCACTACTGATCAACCGGAAATGAAACATAGTAACGATCAAGGACCTCGTCGAACTCCCACTAGAGCTCGGTTGCGTCGCCTGCACTGGTATCCTCGGCACCTGTAACTATTTTGGTAGAATCTATGAGTCACGAGGACACATCAATCTCAAACCCGCGAGATCAAGACTATTTAAGCTTATGGGTAGGAAAGGGTAATGAGGTGGAGCTGCAGCAAGCACTAAGCAAATATGGTGGCTAACATACGCAAATAAGAACGAGAAGAGGAGCAACGCAACAGTCGAGAAGCTAGAAGTGATCAAGAAGTGATCCTGAAACTACTTACGTTCATACATAACCCAAACCGTGTTCACTTCCCGGACTCCGCCGAAAAGAGACCATCAAAGCTACACACGCGGTAGATGTATTTTAACTAAGTCGAGTGTCAAGTTCTTTACAACGGGACATTAACAAATTCCCATCTGCCACATAACCACGGGCACGGCTTTCGAAAGATAATACCCTGCAGAGGTGTCCCAACTTAGCCCATCACAAGCTCTCACGGTCAACGAAGGATATTCCTTCTCCCGGGAAGACCCGATCAGGCTCGGAATCCCGGTTACAAGACGTTTCGACAATGGTAAAACAAGACCACCAAGACCACCCGACTGTGCCGACAAATCCCGATAGGAGCTGCACATATCTCGTTCTCAGGTCACACCGGATGAGACATCCTACGAGTAAAACCAAGCCTCAAGTTTCCCCGAGGTGGCCCCGCAGTCTACTCGGTTCGGACCAGCACTCAGAGGAGCACTGGCCCGGGGGGGTTAATATAAAGATGACCCTCGGGCTCGCGAAAACCCAAGGGAAAGGTATAGGTTGTTAGGAAAATGTAAAACCAAGGTTGGGCCTTGCTGGAGGAGTTTTATTCAAAGCGAACTGTCAAGGGGGTCCTATAAATCTCAACCGCATAAGGAACGCAAAATCACGGAACATAACTGATACAGCCAGCCCTTGTTCCAAGGAAGATCAAGTTGTGCGTAACAACGTGGTCAAGGGTTTTCAGCTTGTGCATGGAACCAAGGAGGAAAGTGGCGCGTGGAGCCAGGATGGACTTGATGTTGTTGACGTTAATACTAAAAAACAAGAAAGTGCTAGCACACAATCCAGGAAACTGAGAAAGGATGATTTGGTTTCCTACTTCTACACGTACATGTTTGGAGGTTGGAGATACTATTATTTTGGAGACCAATTAGTTAAATTGGAAGATGTTTTTGTTGCACGTATATGGATACAAAATCTTGTTGGAGACAAAGATTGTCAACGAGGTTTGACCACCTATTATTTTGATGAGAAGGGACGTCCACAAGATGGCATTAAAAAGGGAGGCCATCTGCCATACGGTCAAGGCAAAGTACGTGCACGTACAGGATTAATTCCTAATGCCACCGATCCATGGATTCCACCTTGAAGACGTGCGGCAACAAACAAGTTTATTTTTTAGTTGGTTTATTCTGTTAGATTCTAAGTTGGTTTTAGATAATTAATTAGGTACGAGTCCGAGATCTTTAGGCTTAGGCGAGGGTTGTAAGCCTATATATAAAGGCATCATTGGTCAATGTAAGGGGAGGTGATTTTGAGATGAATTAGACACGTGTGTGTTTTTCAGCCGTCGGCCATTATCGAGTTTAGAGAAACCTTGTCAAAAATCTCTGTTGGCGTGTGAGTTCCTGCGACGCGACGCGTAGGGGATTACAAGCTGAGCCTATACAGTTCGTCCATGTTATTCCTTCGAATTGAGGGGTTGGCGTGTTGTTTCCGCGGGATTTGCGAGCATCTTCGTAAACCTGCGACGAGTTCTTGCTGCGATGGATTTTTGTGACGTGAAAGATCGGGCCAACAACGGACCGACCCTCGTCACGAGGTTCGCTCCTCATCAATAACACCAGCATGACGGAAACTAGGGCGGCAAGAGTGGAACAAAACACCTGGCATAAGGCCGAGCCTTCCACCCTTTACCAAGTATATAGATGCATTAATTAAATAAGAGATATTGTGATATCCCAAAATCATCATGTTCCAACATGGAACCAACTTCAACTTCACCTGCAACTAGCAATGCTATAAGAAGAGCTGAGCAAAAGCGGTAACTTAGCCAAACAACGGTTTGCTAGGAAAGGATGGTTAGAGGCTTGACATTGCAATATGGTAGGCATGATAAACAGGTAGTAGGTAGCGCAAACATAGCGATACAGCAAACAACTAGCAAGAAAATATAGAAGTGATATCGAGGGTATGATCATCTTGCCTGAGATCCCGCAAGGAAGAAGAACGAGCCCATGAAGAAGACAAACGGACGTAGTCGAACAAATCCTCACAATTCCGGAACGAAACCGAAGCTAACGAGAGAAGCAACCCAGAAAGAAGCAAGCAACATAGTAAACAACCATCACATAAACATGGCATGATGCACAATCAAGTATGATGCATGTCTGATTTAATGAGTCATGACATGGCAAAGTACAACAAACAATACTACAAGTTAAGTGGAGCTCAATATGCAACGAGTTGCATATTGACGAAACACCACATTCAAGTTAATTAGTTCGCTCTCGTTTATGTACCTAACAATATTAAATGTTGATTAACATGGCAAGAGGTGAAGCATAAGTAAACTAACTATTTAGGCAAGTTTAAATGAGGCCGGAACAACAAACAACAATTCCGAAAAATCCTCATATGCATATTTCGAATTTGCTACTGTTCTGCCCTAAACCATATTTTAGAGTTGTTAAACATGCAAAGTAATGTCGTCATGCTAAACTATGCATTTTTCTACCCCATTTACATATAAAGTTTATTTAAATTGGAGCTAGGGTTATTTAGTTATGAAATAAATCATTTTAAGATGGCATTTATACAAATTAATGCAAACACCAAGTTTAAACATTTTAATATGGATGAAAGCAGCATATTATGAAACTAGATGAAATTCTAAGCATTTTACATATAGAAATTATTTTAAACCGATGCATGGTTAATTAATTATTATATGCATGTACACAAGGGTGCAAACTGTAAATATGCAGTTTTCTGGATAATTGTTAAAATCGCAGCAACAGGAAAAAAACAGAACGGGTTGAAACTAGTTGGCCCGATATTGCACAGGGGGTTTGGGGTGGCTGCTCACATCGGGCCACTGGGCCGGAAGCGGAGAAGCGGCTGGGCTTGGTGGCCGCTGGGCCACGCGGCGTTCACAAGCTGGCTCAGATCGAGGCCGCGGTCAACACGATCGATGCAAGGGAAGCAGGGCGCGGTCCTCTGCTCGACAGGGAGCAGAAGCAGAGCAGCGGCGTCGGGGATCTCCGGCGCGGCGGCGAAGGACGGAGGGCCTGGAACCGGGCATGAAGGAGGGCTGATCTGACCGGCGGTGAGGTTCTGCGGGCGTGGGGCGGAGCCAAACCGGCGGCCACGGACTTGGAGATCCCTGGCGGGCTCCTGTAGAGAAAGACATGAGGGAAGAAATGAGCAGCAGGAGAGAGGGAACAACATGGGAGGAGAGGCGCGATAGGAGATGAGGTGGCGCTGGTCACCTGCGGGTCGCCGGCGAGTTTCGGTCGAGGGGATGCAGCGGGGCTCGAGACTGCTGCTGCCGCTTGGGGACACGGCGTCCCTGGCTGCTACTGCCATGACGGGGAGAGAGGAGGGTTAGAGAGAGAGAAGAAGACGGGAGAAAGGGAAGGGACAGAAGCGACGTGGCCTTGGTCCAGCGGGGTTACCGCAGTCGCCGACGGCGGCTGGTTCCGGTGGGCGCTCACCAGCAGGAGGCACGGTCGAGAGCTCCTCTCCCAAACCAAAACGAGCACGGAGGCTGGCACGCCGCTGGTATTCGAGAAGAACGTGCGGAGGCGCACGGCTAGGAGAGCTCAGGGCGCGAGGGGCTTGAGGCCGCGGGGTCCTGGTGGCGCGGTTCCCGTTGGAGCTCGAGGGAGAGGGCGCTGCAAGGCGGCTGGCTGCGGTGTTGATAGAGGCAAAGGTGTCCCGTCTTTCGATGAGATGGTGGCTATCGTTTGGAGGAAGTCGACTTTGACGATCCGACTACGAACGTGCGAGGACGTCGCGCCCTAGCAATCGCTAAACCAACTCCGAGAGGTTATTGACCACGCCGAAGCACGATCAACCTGACCAGGAATGTCTGTTTCCTGCAGGCAAACGAAGAACAAGCAAGAAACTAAGATTGCAATCTGGATATTGCGAATATAAGAGGGAAGCTTTATTGATCAAGGTGGGGTTCTGTGACGCCTTGGTCTGGTCGTTGAACACAAACGAAGTACGCGAAGTTGCAGCTATGGCGAACTTTTAATCTAAACAAAACCGAAAGTCTAAACGACGCCCTAAGGGCTGTATATATGGAGGAAGAGGGGGGAATTTCGTGGCCCTTGAGGAAGGGGTCCGAAACCAACCCTAACTCTTGTTTCCCCACACATACGGACTCTAAAAACAGCCTATACTTAAGTATTTCGAAATTACATGGGCCTGGCCCAATAATAAGGTGACGCAGCACCTAGAATAGCCTCTGGACGAAATTTATGAAGTGGCATCTTGTATATTTCGTGCAAGGCTTCATTCACTCCTTATGGTGGCTTCAGAGTCCTGAAATCATCACTTGTAACTCCGTTCTTGTTTCCCTTGCGCATGCCATCAACTCCATGCTTGTTCTTGCTCCAATGTTCATCCTTCTCCAAGCTAGGCCCTTCATTTGTAAGCAAAACAAATGTATCCAATTTAGGCAGCATCATATTCTCATGAACATTAGAATCATTACCAAGAAACGAAAGTACCTGGTAATTTAATTGGCGTGCGCGAGCTCTAGTAATTGGTCCATATGTAACAGTAGGGGCTGTGGGTGTAACAATGGTATTGATGTCCTCATCATCCTCCCCTTCTTGAAATGAAGTCGTCCTCGACGGAAGCTCATCTTCCTCACCCAAATAAGGCTTCAAATCTGCAATGTTAAAAGTGGGACTGACCCCAAAATCTGCAGGCAACTCAAGTTTATATGCATTATCATTTATTTTTTCTAACACCTTAAAAGGACCATCAGCACGTGGCATTAGCTTTGACTTGCGCAAATTAGGAAACCTATCCTTACGCAAATGTAACCAAACAAGATCACCAGGTGCAAAGACAACATGTTGTCTACCCTTATCTCCAGCAAGTTTATATTTAGCATTCATACGCTCAATGTTTTCCTTAGTTAACTCATGCATTTTTAAAATCAATTCAGCACGTTCTTTAGCATCAAAATTAACCTTCTCCGAAGATGGAAGAGGCAACAAATCAATAGGTGCACGAGGTAGGAAACCATACACAATTTCAAAAGGGCACATCTTAGTAGTAGAATGCAATGAACGATTATAAGCAAATTCAATATGAGGCAAGAATTCTTCCCACATTTTCTTATTATTCTTCAAAACATCCCTAAGCATAGTAGACAATGTTCTATTGACTACTCCAGTTTGTCCATCAGTTTGGGGGTGACAAGTAGTACTAAAAAGCAGTTTAGTCCCCAACTTAGCCCATAAACATCTCCAAAAGTGGCTAAGAAATTTAGTATCATGATCTGAAACAATAGTATTTGGCACACCATGCAAGCGAATAATTTCACGAAAGAACAAATCAGCAACATTAACAGCATCATCGCTTTTATGACATGGTATAAAGTGTGCCATTTTCGAGAATCTATCCACGACAACAAATATGCTATCCCTCCCCTTCTTTGTTCCATGATCTACCTTCTTTACAATTCTGCAATACATCTTTAAATTCAGCATCATGCACATATTGATCTTTGATGGTCTCCAAACCAAATATTTTAAAATCAAGTTGTGAAAGCATAGTATAACGACGAGACAATGCATCAGCAATAACATTTTCTTTACCCTTCTTGTGTTTAATGACATAAGGGAAAGTCTCAATGAATTCAACCCATTTAGCATGTCTACGGTTCAGTTTAGCTTGACTTTAAATGTGTTTCAAAGATTCATGATCAGAATGTATAACAAATTCTTTGGGCCATAAATAATGTTGCCATGTTTCTAAAGTCCGAACAAGAGCAAATATTTCTTTATCATAAGTAGAATAGTTCAGACTGGGCCCACTCAATTTTTCAGAAAAGTATGCAACAGGTTTGCCATCTTGTAATAACACACCTCCTAATCCAATTCCACTAGCATCACATTCAAGCTCAAAAGTCTTATTAAAATCAGGAAGTTGGAGTAAAGGAGCATGTGTCAACTTATCTTTCAATACCGTGAAGGCTTCTTCCTGTGCGGTACCCCAAACAAAAGGCACATCCTTCTTTGTAAGCTCATTGAGAGGTGCAGCAATGGTGCTAAAGTCTCTCACAAAACGCCTATAGAAACCAGCGAGTCCAAGAAAACTCCTCACTTGTGTGACCATTTTGGGCTGCGGCCAACTCTCAATAGCTTCAATCTTGGCTTTATCAACTTCAATTCCCTGTGGAGTAACAACATAGCCAAGAAAAGATACTCGGTCGGTGTAAAAGGTGCACTTCCCAAGGTTACCAAACAAACGTGCATCACGTAGAGCATTAAAAACAACACGTAAATGTTCCAAATGTTCTTCCAAAGATTTGCTATAAATCAGTATATCATCAAAATAGACTACCACAAATCGTCCAATAAAAGCACGTAAAACTTCGTTCATTAGTCTCATGAAAGTACTAGGTGCATTAGTTAACCCAAAAGGCATGACTAACCACTCATATAAACCAAACTTAGTTTTAAAAGCTGTTTTCCATTCATCTCCCAAGTTCATACGAATTTGATGGTATCCACTACGCAAATCAACTTTGGAGAATATTGTAGAGCCACTCAATTCATCAAGCATATCATCTAGCCTAGGAATAGGATGACGATAACGAATAGTAATATTATTAATGCCTCTACAATCAACACACATACGCGAGGTACCATCCTTTTTCGGCACTAGAATAATAGGAACAACACAAGGACTAAGGGATTCGCGTATATAACCTTTGTCGAATAGCTCTTGTACTTGACGCATAATCTCCTTCGACTCCTCTGGATTGGTACGGTATGGTGCGCGGTTGGGTAATGATGCACCGGGAATTAAGTCAATTTGATGCTCAATCCCTCGAATAGGTGGTAATCCCGGTGGCACGTCTTGTGGAAAGACGTCAGCGAACTCCTGCAAAATGTTAGTAACAGCAGGAGGCAAAGAGGAAGGCACGTCCTCGAATGAAAATAATGCCTCTTTGCACACAAAAGCATAGCAAACAGATTTGCTAACATCTAGATCATCAATATCAGATTTGGTGGCAAATAAACATGCACTTTTCAATTTAATTTCAGAAGCAACACTAGATGGTTTATTATTAGGCTTCGTTTGTTGCTCAAATTCTTTTGCCACAATCTGATTTTCACTCTTATTTTGCTCATGTTTTGCTTTATTAGCTCAATTAATATCATCTTTCAAAATGGAATCAGGATTCATAGGAAGCAAAGTAATATTTTTGTCCTTATGAACAAGAGTATACTGATTGTTTGTACCATGGTGTACAGAATTTTTATCAAATTGCCATTGTCTACCAAGTAATAAGGAACATGCTTGCATAGGTACCATATCACAATCAACATAATCAGCATATGTAGAGATACTAAAATGCACACGAACAGTACGTGTTACCTTAACCTTGCCGCTGTTGTTGAACCATTGGATGTAGTAAGGATGTGGATGTGGTCTTGTGGTGAGAGATAGCTTCTCCACCATCTCCATGCTAGCCAAGTTGTTGCAGCTCCCTCCATCTATGATGACGCGAACAGAACGTTCCTTCACAACTCCCTTTGTATGGAACAAATTATGCCTCTGATTTTGCTCAGCTTGCGTGACCTGCACACTCAAAACACGTTGAGCAACTAAACATTCATACCTGTCAGCATCTCCAGCAGCCATGTATTGCGTCTCATGATCAGAATCATCTCCACCGTGTTCTTCATGTGTCAGAAGAGCCAAAGTCTCCTCGCCATAGTCACTAGCGGATTCATACCCACCATCCTCAGTAGCAATCATCACACGCTGAGATGTGCATTCTCGCGCAAAATGTCCTCTTCCCTTACAACGACGACAAATAATATCACTTGTGTGCCCTGTAGACGCCATGGAAGAAGCAGAGCTCTGTGCAGGCCCGACAGGTGTGCTCTTGGCAGATAGTGGTGGTTGTGCCTGCTTTCTTGTGTCACGGTTGGAGGTGGTAGCTGACGGAGGTGCCGGTGTAGCAGAACGTGTGGAAGTAGATGATGCACGTGGTGTCCACGATGAAGATCGACCTGCAGAAAAGTTAGTTCGCGCCAATGCCTGTCGATCCTGCACTTCACGTTCAGCTTTACAAGCAAGATGGACTAAACGAGTGATATTATTATAATCCTTATAGTCTAGAATGGTCTGAATCTCTCTATTTAATCCACCCAGAAAACGTGCAAGCATAGCTTCATTCTCCTCAACGATACCACATCTAATCAAGCCAGTTTGTAATTCCTGATAATATTCTTCTACCGAATTTTTTCCTTGTCTTAGGCGCTGCAATTTTTGAAGTAATTCACGTTGATAATATGGTGGAACCCAACGAGTACGCATAGCAGTTTTCAAAGCAGCCCAAGTAGCTGGAACAGGATATAATCTACAATATTCAGACCACCAAACACATGCAAAGCTAGTGAAAGCACAAACAGCAGCAGGAACACGTCTCTCCTCAGGATATTGTAAACATGTAAATCGTTGTTCAGTTTCTAACTCCCAAGTAAGATATATATCAGGAACATATCTACCCTCAAATGGTGGAATATTCAATTTCAGTTTAGGGAGATGGTCATGATCTCGTACCTGAGGGGGAGCCCTAACATTGCCATTATTTGCATGTGGACGACCTGGTGGTTGTGGTGCTGGTGGTTGCACGAAGTTCTGATGTTGATCAACCTCATCCTCGTAATCTCCCACATAATCATCCTCCCCCACATCAGCAGCAGGAGCCACAGAAGTATCAACAGCAGCACCAGCAGCTTGGCCAGGCTGAAGAGGGACACGGGTCGCTCGGCGGAGGGTTGTTTCCCGATGTGGAGGTAGTCGTTGTTGCTGTTGTAGAGGTGCGTTAGGTGTAGTCGGTGGTGGTGGTGGTAGGCGCGCGAGCAATTCATTGAACTTGTTATCGAGCTTTGTTTCAAACGCCTTCTCAATGCCATCTATCTTCTCCATGGCCTCTTCAAATCTATTTAGCACATCTTCCACCTGTCCACTCATCATTTGCTGAAACTTATCATGTAACGCTTTGTTTGTCATGTTCTCCCAGTCAGTCTCGTCGGCTTGTGATCCTGCCATGGTTAGCAGCAATAGAAACACACAAGAATACGATTCTACAGACTACTAGGAAGTGGTGGTGGTGGTGTGGTGAACAGTCACAAATCCGTTAAGCAAATCTCAAATTCTTACCAGTTCTTACCCAGCAGCAGGCGGTGATCGGCAACCGAGGTAGTCAAAACTCTCGAAGCTTGGATAGAGCGATTACCAGGGAGAGTCAAACGCACGATGTAGATGTATGTGGAGCTGGGAAGGCTTTTAATATGGTAGCAAAAAGTGTCAACAATAACCAATTCAGAGATGCAAAGTTGAATAAACGCTCAACGACGGTACTGTGCTGGTCCTAGGCTAGACCGTACTAGAGACGCGAGCCTAGAACATTAACAAAATCACGGCGCTGCACGTAAACAAGGGAGGAGCACACTCTGATTTTTTTTCTTTTTTTCACTTTTTTTTTGCACTTTTTTTCCTCTTTTTTTTGAGTTTGGAACTATTTTTCTTCTGCGTGTAGCACGAAAGTTGGGGAGTCCTTCTCTGTCACGACTCAGAGTATCGCGTGATCTGGAAATCAAGAACAAAGCAACAATTACTGGTATCGGACTAGGACTCGTGGCGGAGATGAATCTGGTGGAAACTCGGACTGGTGGCGGATATTTGCAGGGCGATGGAACACGGACTGGTGGCGAATCTGTGATGGAGGTGGACTCAAATTAGTGTGATGGCGGTGGATATGTGGTATATGGTAGCGGCGATGACAATGGTGGTATATGGCAGCGGTGATGACGATGGTGGTATATGGCAGCGGTGATGATGATGATGCGGTGGTGATATATGGCAGCGGCGACGTGACAACCTGTGAACAGAACTCGAAACTCTAAAGGACTAGACGCTAAGACCAGCAACTTGACACGACGATGCAACCGCAAATTCAACAAAGCAAATACAGAAAAGATTATGCAAAGGCTCAGATTGGTTCGGATAGGATGAACTAACCCTAATTTTTTTTTGGCTTTTTCGTGGACTGTAGGTATGAAAAACAGACTCGATCTAAACTATGAAAAACTGTAAAATCTCACCGAGCAACCTGAAAATCTGATACCACTTGATAGAGGCAAAGGTGTCCCGTCTTTC
Source organism: Aegilops umbellulata (assembly GCA_032464435.1). NCBI lineage: Eukaryota > Viridiplantae > Streptophyta > Magnoliopsida > Poales > Poaceae > Aegilops > Aegilops umbellulata. Next base: position 66,107,957 of record CP136059.1, read on the forward strand.
GATGAGATGGTGGCTATCGTTTGGAGGAAGTCGACTTTGACGATCCGACTACGAACGTGCGAGGACGTCGCGCCTTAGCAATCGCTAAACCAACTCCGAGAGGTTATTGACCACGCCGGAGCACGATCAACCTGACCACGAAGGTCTGTTTCCTGCAGGCAAGCGAAGAATAAGCAAGAAACTAAGATTGCAATCTGGATATTGCGAATATAAGAGGGAAGCTTTATTGATCAAGGTGGGGTTCTGTGACGCCTTGGTCTGGTCGTTGAACACAAACGAAGTACGCGAAGTTGCAGCTATGGCGAACTTTTGATCTAAACAAAACCCAAAGTCTAAACGACGCCCTAAGGGCTGTATATATGGAGGAAGAGGGGGGGAATTTCGTGGCCCTTGAGGAATGGGTCCGAAACCAACCCTAACTCTTGTTTCCCCACACATACGGACTCTAAAAACAGCCTATATTTAAGTATTTCGAAATTACATGGGCCTGGCCCAATAATAAGGTGACGCAGCACCTAGAATAGCCTCTGGACGAAATTTATGAAGTGGCATCTTGTATATTTCGTCCAAGGCTTCATTCACTCCTTATGGTGGCTTCAGAGTCCTGAAATCATCACTTGTAACTCCGTTCTTGTTTCCCTTGCGCATGCCATCAACTCCATGCTTGTTCTTGCTCCAATGTTCATCCTTCTCCAAGCTAGGCCCTTCATTTGTAAGCAAAACAAATGTATCCAATTTAGGCAGCATCATATTCTCATGAACATTAGAATCATTACCAAGAAACGGAAGTACCTGGTAATTTAATTGGCGTGCGCGAGCTCTAGTAATTGGTCCATATGTAATAGTAGGGGCTGTGGGTGTAACAATGGTATTGATGTCCTCATCAGGTGTGGTTGGGTGGATGGATCAAGGGGAGATGGTGGTTGGTACGGGATGGATCTAGGAGGATCCCAAGGTGGGAGGCGAGTGGGTGGATGGCTGGCGACGGGGACGAGACTGATGGGACAAGCCTCCTAAAGATTAGGGTTGGACTAGTTTATATATAGGCATGCGGATTAGGTTAGGGGATATTCGATCCGTTCGATCGTAATCGGACGGTCGAGAATAAATAGGCTAGGGAGTTCAATTAAGAAAATGGGGATATTTTATAGATGTTTGGGGATGATCCGAATCCAACGGTGACGACTGCCCGGGTCGGGTTCGGGATAGCTTTCGGACGCGCGCGAGAGGTTTGAGCACTATACAGAGAGACTCCGGTTTAGGCAAGAGGGAAAACGAAGAACAAAGGTTGGTTTCGGAATGGTCAATAAAAGCAAGGGGGACGTGACAACTACGAATGGATGCAAGTTTTGAAAAATGACGGCAACAAAGTGTCGATGCAATGCGGATGATGCAATGATGAATGCAACAAACAAATAAAACACACGGCGGTAACAAAAAACATGAAAGGTGTCTGAAGCTTCGGTCCCGGGGCGTTACATAGTGGCGCGGAGCTTTCGGTAGTGGGGAGAAGTGACCACACCAGCGGCGACATCGAACCAGTTTTTATGATAAAACCAATCATAGGTGGAGGCTTTCCTGTGTACCAAAATAAAAATACAGTAAAGATGAACTCCAGTTTTTTCTGATCAAACCAGTCATAAACCTCTTGAAAAACAACCTTCTCGTTATTTGATGTCCAAAAGAAATCAGTGGCAGTGCAAGACAAGCGCATTTCTATATATCAAGCAAGCGACATGGAGGGGGAGGGGGCGCACCAGTACTGAATAAGCTTGCACGCGACACACTTCTTGCTGCTGGGAACGCTGCAGTGGGCGCATCACCTCGGATGAGCCACCCACCGCGCATGCGTCGTGGGATGCTACTCATTCTCCTCAGGCGACATCGCGTAGGCGGCGTCATGGTGGTGATGGTCATTGGCGGAGGTGAATCCCACGACGTTGATGAATGGTTTGTTTGAAAGTTTAATATGGAAAACCCATTGACCCTCAAACTTTCACTACATTTGAATTAACCTTCAGACTGTTCCATCATATGCTCATGTTTGAAGAAGCAAGCAACAAAGATGCAATCAAATGTTTCAGGTTCAAGACAATAACCAATAATGAAAATGAGATTCCTACCACAAAAATCTTTACCATGAATGATTGGAGAAAACCTCTGCAAGAATGGAAGCCTTCCGAGCTAGCTCTTCACGTGTTGCAGGACGGAGCGGAGTAAGTCTCCGAAGAGGCGGATACTACCTCCTTCGCCAGATCTTCGCCTTCACTCTGGCTTGATCTAGTAGTGGGGAGGTCGGCGCCCATAAGAAGGATAAGGAATAACAGTAAGTCATAGGAAATGTTACATCAAGCACTTACATTTGTGATGGACAAAAAACAAGCGAAAAGTATACATATGAACTCACCTGGAGATAAACATATGAATATGAAAATAGTGCAAGAGAGCAGAGACAGAAAAATTGGTCACAATTTGTCACATTTTTAACTCGGTCAAGTCTTGCCATGGAGAAAAGAATTGGTTTCTTTCGGTCATCCAGATGTCCACTCCAAAGAACAGTAATTATCATCAGAAAGTGGCACGTGTCAATACTATCTGCAGGATCATGCTAGTAATATCCCCAACATTATGTAGGAAAGACATCATCCAATCATTTCATGGTAATGAAAAGTGAAATCTACAAGACGTGCAACTATATAATCACTCAAAATGCTTTGTAAACGATGTCCAACAATATAGCAACGAGTTCGCACATGTGTTCATCGCTTTGCTCTAGGTCAACCATGAAGAGCAGTGAGCCATTTGGTCTTTTCAGTGAATGCAAAATATATAGAATTTTGGATCAAAAACTTCAATCCCATGGAAAACTCGGTACATTCTAGGAAGAGTAAAAGCAGTATGGCTCTCGTACTGTGCATCTGCGTTTTTTCCACATACCAAGGAAATGTAAGAATTAAGTGTGACCGTCTTGTCAATAATACTGATGTATGATCAGAACCAATGCAAGACTTCACAATGCAACAACATGCTACCCTGGTATTAAATAATTAATGAAACAGGCATATAGTTTTCATGCATACCTAAGTAGCATGCTACTACATGTGAGCAAATTAGTTAACCAAGATGAAACGACAGAGAAAAAATGGTCTGGCCAACAAGGCAAAATAGAAGAAACCTTCCAGTGATTTCGTGATACGTGTTGGTGATTATGAGATCATCATTGTTCATAGTGATTATATCAGAAGTAAACTGACAAGAGAAATGATACTTCTCATCAAACTTCTTCTAGTATATATATATGAATCTGGAAACTATATGCTTGTTTCATTAATTATCAATAAAGAAAAAAGTTCAAAACCTCAACCATAATTTAATGAGTCATACCTGAGTAATTCCCATCTTAAGATAGGAATGGTGCCACAAGATTTCCATCACCATACCTGTAATTCTGCAGCTATTTCACCAGATGCATCATGTATAAAAGAAACATTATATTACCGTCATTTTGCACAGAAATAAAATACCAAATTCTACCATAATAGCAAGTGTCTTCATGACTTTGTTTCCCATTATAACGAGGAAATTTTTCCTTAAATGTTGTGGTCCTTTCTAGATAGATCTTAGCAAACTGCATACAACAATGCATCAGATGCAGAAATGAACCAAACCAGTAGAAGTGAGGACAGATTCTTACTTGGTCCTCCCCTGTCTTGTCAGATCCGCGGCGACGAGATCCGTCTTCCATGTGAGGTCGGCGGCGGCGAGATGAGAGGGCGTCTTCCCTGTGAGGTCGGCAGCGGCGAGATCGCCCCTCCCCCGTGAGGTCGGTGGCGGCTAGATCACACCTCTCCCGTGAGGTCGTCGGCGGCGATCTCGTGCGCCCTGGGAGGTCCGCGACGGCAGTCGGCGGCGGCGTTCTCGTGATCCAGGATGGCAGCGTCTTCCCGGATCGGCAGATCAGCGGCGGTGGCTGCGTATCCTCGGGAGAGGAGGAGGAGCGGATCGGGACCTTGTTCGGGAGAGGAGCGTCGTGTCCTCGAGGGATTTGTGGTCGATGGAAAATCAGTAGGATTCAAAGGCGTACGTGTATGCAGTTATGAACATGCGTGTATGGCTAATTACCTGGTTGAGGATGGATGAGTTGTGCCAGGGGCAGATGCCGCTGCGTTCTGCTCGCCTAACGCCACCACGGTCGGGAAGGTTGGAGATGGCCTTGAGGCACGAGGACGCGGAGCAGAGAAGAGAGGGAAAGGGTTGAAGAGATTTGGGCGGAGAAGAGGAGCTCGACGCGCACGACGATGTTGGGGATGGCCTCGAGGCATGAGGACGCGGTGGTGAAGGGCATGACAATGGCGTGGGCGGCGGTTACGAAGAGTCGGCGGCAGGGAGATCTGAGATGGGATCAGGAGGAGCTTTTTTTTGTGCCGGGGGTGGGGTTTTTTTTTATGCCTATATGGGATGGGGTGGGGTGGGGAAGGGGACCAAAAAACCCGCGAAAAAACGGTTGAAAGTGGTGGGACGAAAATAAAGCGTACTATTCAACCAACTCAGACATTAGGAGTAGAGATAATAAAAAGTCATCCACGCACATGGAGTAAAAGAGAACGTAGTCGGATGCATTTGGACCATTTAATACGCATTTAGTGGGCTATTTCCTTTTTAAGTAGTTGGGATCAGAAAACCTTTCCTAGTAAAATCAATGAGACAAACGCTTACCAAAAATCACCAGCTGTCACAAAGCGCTAGCGAGCCAATGGCTGCTCGCTAGACGCGATAAATAAACATATAGCAAAGGTTCGTAAAGAATTTTTATCCATTTATAACTATTTGTTACATACTCCCTCCATTTATAAATATTTGTTTTTTTAGAGATTTCAAATGAACTATCACATATAGATGTATATAGACATATTTTAAAGTGTAGATTCACTCCTTTTGCTTCGTATGTAGTCACTTGTTGAAATCTCTAGAAAGAAAAAATATTTAGAAACAGAAGGAGTAGATTATTATTATTATTATTATTATTATTATTATTATTATTATTATTATTATTATTATTATTATTATTATTTGGATCGACATAGATCAACTAGAGGAGTTTGCGCACCCCCAGGCACCTGCTTGCCCGTGCGAAAGACCAACACGTCACAATCTCACGCTTTCTTTTATGGTTGTGGTGGCATGAAAGGAATAAGGCAAAAGAAGAAGATGCAACCTTGGGTGTAGATGAAATGTCCTCATCCATTACTTATCACTTGAGTGCTAATTTGAAGGACAAGCCACAGGCAAAGAAGCTAGTTGAGGAGACACCCAAAAAATGAAAGCCACCCCGTACAGGAATAGTGAAAATAAATGTTAATGGAGCCTTCACGGAAGCATCAAAATCAGGAGGCTGGGGCTTCACAATCAGAAACGACCACGGCATATTGATGGCAGCAGGAGCAGGTAATTTGGAGCATGTTTCCAACCCATTGCATGCTGAAGCTCTAGCTCTCCAGCAATCAAAGATGATCGCATCGCAAATGGGTTGCCAGAAAGTAATTTTTGAAACAGACTCTATGATCCTAAAACAAGGCGTGGCGAGCAGAGACTATGATCTTGCTGAATTAGGAACTATATTCCGAGATGTAAAATTCCAAATGAAAGTAGGACTAAATGTTGTTGATGTAGTTCACTGTAAGTGTGGCTGTAATGTTGCTGCACATATTTTACCCAAAATCTAAAAAGTGGTCGCGCACTAAACAGACAGAACGAGCGGCCGAACGAGAGCCGCTTGATCTCGTCCCGATCGACGGCGCGCCGTGTCCAGGTGTCCCCTGGTTGGGTGGTGGGGCCGCGCCACTCAGACCCGCCCGTGGACCGGTCGCCTGGTCCGCCGCATGAGATAAACCGCCCGTGGGACCCACATGTCATTGAGGATTAGGCAGTTCTCCAGCGTTTTAGCCGTCATGCGTAGTGGGCGGTGGTTTCGAATTTTGTGCCATTACCCCGTCCATCCCCCACCTCTCATCGCCCATTCCTCCTCTTTTCCCCTTTGCTTTTGCCGTTGGTTGGTGCTCGGAGGCGGTTCCAAATCCGCCGGGTTGTGGTCGACGGCGGGGCGCGCCGCGAGGGTCGTCGTCCGTGGCGGCACAGGTACTGCTCCTAGGTGCGCTCCTTGTCTTCATCCCTGCTTGTTTCTCCACTCGCCCGCCCTCCTTTTTTCTGGTGAGGTCGCTCGTTTTCAGGTGAGGTCGCGGTCGTTGTCAGGGAGGTCGAGGTAGAGGTCGAAGTCGAGGTCGCGGTCGGGGTTGGGGAGGTCGAACTCATTTTCCGGCGAGGTGGAGGTCACCCCCACGGACTACTTCGTTTGGGAAACTACCGGATTAGCAGGGGTGGGTTAGGGTTGTGCTCATCCCGTCGTTTTTGCGTTGCGGTAGGGGGTGAGCTCGTGCATATATGTACGGTATGAGTTGTTCAGGGAGGATGAGTGGTTCGCGGCGATACAGCCTCGCCTGTGGATTGAAGCCTCACGGTGGATCTGGTGTTTTCGATGAGTGTTTTCCCCCGCGGTGTGCAACTCTGTTGCCCCTTGCGTGCAAATTAGGAGCAGTAGTAGACAATTTTTGAGATAATATAGCCAATCTGCCAGCCTTGTGGTGGTTCTCCTGGGTCATGTGTTTTCTCCTCTTGTTTGCAATTAGGGACCATTACCTATGCAAATTATTACCTATGCTTGCCAATTTCCCAATATTCTCTATCCAAGCTGTCAGCCTTTTTGTGTTTGATCTGGTGGTCTGTGTGTTTTCGCGCTGCTATGTGCAACTAGGAACCCTTGTTTGTGCAGTTTAGAACCAATGCTTGCCAATTTTTTGCATTATAGTGTACACAAACTGCCAGCCTTATGGTGGATGTGGTGGTCCACGTGTTTTTATTCGGCTGTATGGAAATAGAGATCATCACTTGTGCAAATTAGTACCAATGGTTGACAATTGTCCAATATAGTCTACTGATTTTTCCGCCAGCCTTTGTGCTGGATCTGGTTGTTCGTGTGTTTTTCCCCTGCTGTGTGCAACTGGGGCCTCTTGATTGTGCAAATTAGTATCAATGGTTACCAATTTTTCAATATGGTCTACCCGAATCTGCAGTCTTTGTTGTGGATGTGGTTGTTCATGTGTTTTCACCTGATGTGTGCAAATAGGGACTCTTATTTGTGCAAATCAGTACCAATGCTTGCCAATTTCCAATATATTATACCCAATTGTTTTGCTGAATATATTTCCTGTTGGCTATGCATTTTTTGTTTGTCCTAGTTGCACAAGTTATCATAATGAGCTTGTTGCCTTTAGTTAACTATTTTCTGCCTAGTTATTACTTTCCACAGTTAAACTTAGTTGGCTTATATGTTGTCCAGTTTGCACAAGGTTGACTGCCTAGTTGGTTGCATCACTGTAGTAGTTGGTTGTCGACACGTTTTATAGTTGGTTGTCCACATGTTTTCTGCAGATCAAAGCAACCTTCTATGATTTCTCTAGTTTGTTTTCGCATCTTCTAACTATGTTTTCTTTTGTTGTATTTCCTCCTGTGGGGCAAAAATGGTTATAATAGGAGGAGATGCGGATGGCAATGAAGAAGATGTATTTTTTTCACTTTTTCTGTGTATTTGAGTTGTTTTCAACTTATGCATGTATGCTAATGTCTTTTTTTTCATGTTTTCTTTTGGTTGCTTAATCAGCGTTCTGGAAGTCAGTCGTTTTGCCGGAACTCGAAGCGTCCTGCTAATCGCCAGCTACGACCCGCGCGGTGTGTTGAGCAGGGAGAGGATGTTGACATAAGTGGCATGCTGATGACACAAGCCCATTTTTCGGTTTGGTTTGGGTCATATAACATTTTTTTGTTTTTTCGCATGCTCATGTTTTTTATTTTTTCTTAGGATGCTGATCAGTTCCGTGTTGCAAAGCGGACTAGATGTGCAGCACTTGGAAAGGGAGCTGAGTCATCTTCTAGGGTAAGTAAATTCTCGAATATAAGTGTTTCTTGCTTTTTAGACGCTGATGAAATTATGCAGCACTCGCACCACTATTTTTGTTTTTAGTTTGTCAATAACAACCTTTGTAGTTGACATCTATTGTCATCTTGATCTAAATACAGTTGACATTAGTTGGCATTAGTTGCCATCTTGTAGTTGACAAGTTGATAGAGGCGGGGTGTCCCGATCTTTTGATGAGATGATAACTATCAATTTGGTGGAGACGACTTTGACGATCCGACTACAAACGTGCACGGCGTTGCGCCTTAGTAATCGCTAAACCAACTCCGAGAGGTTATTGACCACGCCACAGCACAATCAACCTGACCACGAAGGTCTATCCCTGCAAGCAATCAAAGAACAAGCAAGAATATGATAATGCAATCTGAATATTGCGAATATATATGAAGTATTGATAAAGGTGGGGATCCGTAAACGGTCTTGGTCTAGTCGTTGGACACAAACGAAGTACACGAAGTTGCAATGGCTAACTTTTAACTAAACAAATCCCCAGGAAAAAGCTACTAGATGGATCTACTTATATAGGAGCAAGGGGTGGCGGCCAAGGAGGTGGGAGGACGTCCCAAGGCAGCCTAAAACCAACCCTAGGTCGTACAAGGCTCATGGGCCCAAGTGGAGGTGATGCAACACCTTTGGACTTGTAGTTTGACTCGGATTCTGCTGCAGCATCAGATTGTTTCGTCAATAACTCAACGCTCCGGATGAATTTTAGGGTGAATCCAATTGGCCTGGAAAGAGCACGAAATGTACTTTCCAACAAAAAAAGAATCACCCAATTTGGAGTCCGTATGAAAGAGTTCTTGCTGTTTTGAGTCAGGTATGTCTGTGTAGTCCGAATCTGAATCCAGAACGTGAGAGACTTGGACTCTATCTTCTCTTGGCCCAAAAGTGACGTGAGAGGACTTTTTGAACAGAACTTAAACTTCTCCTTTTCCCCTATCTTCATACGTGGATTGTACAAATGTTCCATACACCTACAATTAGACAAAACACAAAAGTGTGTGAAGTATTTTTGTTCTGGATAATATAAATAGATTATTGAATAGTTGACACTAGAAATCACCTGACAAATATGCATGTATGCAATATTTTTGGTCGTATCCAAGGTAGTCATGTCCGCATCACAAGTTGGCATCTTTTATAGTTGACATCACTAGTCAATTTTTTGTGCAGGCGGCAGTTGCTGGAGGAGTTGTCGTATCTTCCGCAGCAGTTGCTAAGGTATGTGGTTTTTTTTTGTGTTTACGAGCTATTGAACAGTTCCTTGCAAACCTTTTTTTAGTTGTTGTTGTCTTGTTGCAATATCATTTCTTATTGTTGCACATCCGCTAGAACTTTTTGTAGATGCCAGGTCTCGTATTTTTTTCTTTTTTTTTGAAGTTTGCACACTGGCAGTCTTGCAGTTGTCCTCATGAGCTTTATTAGTTGCACAAATACATCATATTAGTTGGCATGATCCATTTTATGAATATATATAGCTTATTCCAATACTGATCCAAATGATGATTGCTAGTTTTTTTTCATTCTTGTTTTTTGTCTTGTGTTTAATGTTTCCTTAATGTTTTTATCTTCTCATTAACAGGCCAGCGGTGAAGGAGTTGAGGTGGCTGCAGGGGAAGATGTGGAGCGACCATCACAAGCGGGCAGGATAAGGGCATCACCAGCGCGGTTTGCAAATTTCAACGCTTCTCTAACCCCACTACAAAAGTCAGAGCTAGTTTTGAGGTTGTTCGGGGGGCTATTGAACTTATCAGACACACTTCCAGCGGACCTCACTAAGTTCCTGGTGCAGTCCTACCAGCCACAGACCTCTGAAATGGTTTTCGCGGGAAGGGGAAGGATCCGTGATGATGCTGACAGTGTTCAGAGGGTATTTGATCTCCCAAACAGGGGTCAAAAAGTCAGATATTTAGTTGACAAGGATGCCACTAGGAGATTCAGACAGGCTTTCAACATAACTGGAAATTCTCATCCCCAGATCACTACATGGCTCAAGATGATTCAGAATATGGTTGGAAGAACGGATGACACGTTCTTTATGGCCTGGCTTGCGGTTGCCTTCAGCACTTTTCTAGCACCAACCACGGCCTTGAAGCTCAGCCCAAAGTGCTACGGACTTGTGCTAGATCATCAAATGCTCAAGAACACAAACATCTGCCTCTTTGTAGCAGAACACATTAATTAAGCTTTCCGGAACATGGACCAGGAAAAGCAAACTGTGCTGCTGCTTGTATCACTTGATGGTTAGTGAAAACGACCACTTCCATCTGTTCTTGTTCTTCTGTGCAGTTATAGTTTGCTGAAATACTCATAACAATAACTGAACTTGGCTTTCCTTTTGTTGGGTCTGGTGCAGATACTATACCTTGATGCGCTCGTACATGACATCCCAGTAAGCAACTGCACGATACGATCGAATGCATGGGATAGTACTCTGATTGCCAAGGTGATCAAGAAGGATACTATCTCTCCTGGTGTGTTCGGCAAATTACAAGTGAGTTCTCTTTCTTTTTTCCAACAGTGTCTTCTTTTTATGTTCTTTTGATGTCTGGTCACTTTTTTGGAAATTGCACAAAAAACTGTCATCAGTTGGCACAACAATGCAAGTAGTTGCACAACTTGTAGCTTTAAGTTTGGCATCTGCACACATGTTCATTTTAAATTGGCACACCATCTTTTTTAAGTTGCACAGTTTTACTAATCTTGTTGCACAGATGTGTGGCATCAGTTGGTAGAAACTTTTTTTTAGGTGCCATGTGGGTTGCACAGTTTTCGTGTCTTTGTTCAGTTGCATATATGTATAGTCGAATTGTCTACCCCCAGTATCTTGTTGTATTTGCACAGGTTATAATGTTTGGTTTCGTTCAACACACAAATCTGTTTTGATAACCTTGTTCTTTTCTTTTTCTCTTTTTTTACATCAGCTTAAAGAGGAGTATAGAGGCACGGAGCAGACAACACTATTTGGTGGAATTTTGCAAGCTGTAGCATTCATGGCATCCAAGTTACCAATAACCTACAATCCGCAGGTTAGTGTTTTGCATACAGAAATTTGTACCACTTACCAACATTTTCTTTTGGCTGGGATGTATGTTCAGTTGCACATGTATAACGTTTGTAGTTGCGAGAATACAGGATTCAGTTGGCTGGGATGTATGTTCAGTTGCACATATAAGCTTCTGTAGTTGCACATGTTCTTTGGACAGTCAAAGTTTTCGTTTGCAACCATTGACATCAAGTTGGCAAAATGCATGTTTTTAGTTTGTGCCACAGTGCATGTGTAGTTGGCTAGAATCATGTTTTTAGTTGGCCAGAAAGTGTGTCTTGGTCGGTTTTTGCTTATCACATCATGGTCAGTTACAGACATTTTACCTTTTAAAACAAATTATAACTAAATCAGTACTGAATCTTTTTTTTGTGTTGATGCAGAAAAAGGCAAAGATTGCGAAAGTGGTCAATGACCTGTGCAAGGCTGTAACTGAAGAGGTTGGCACCTTCATTGAAGCAGTTGCCAAGAGCGATGACAAGGAACCGAATATTGATCCTTACGTATAGCAGCCATCAATGCAAACCGCACCGTCACGCCGTGCTCCAAAAAGAAAGATACGGGGGTCAACTATACAAGAAGAAGAAGAGTTTGTTGAGGATGAGTCAGAAGAAGATGAGGAAATGGAAGCGGCGATAGACGATGACGAGGACACAGATGCGGATGAATCAGAGGAGGAGGACAAGGAGGAGGATGAAAATGAAGAAGATGCAGAGGAGGAGGAGGAAGAAGAGGACGAGAAGGGGGAGGAGGAGGGGGAGGAGGAGGAGGACAAAGAAGAAGAGGACAAAGGAGAGGAGGAGGACAAGGAAGAAGATAGTGAGGCAGAGGACACTACAAAAAAATACACTTTCGTGATGATACGTGTTTGTCATAGTAGGTCGCGTTTTTTGTCATGCATGTACATCCATGATGATTTTATGACAGAATCAAGATAGTCATACCCGTGCTCTCGTAGAAGTGTTCCATGACATTACCAAAATTATCATCACAAAAGTGTCCACTTCCATGACGATAAATCGCGCGTCACAGAAGTGCTTTCGTCAAGGGTGACCAACACGTGGCATCCACCGTAACGGAACGCCGTTAAGCTATCGGGTTAGGTTTTGGATCCGATAACCCGTTAACAGCCCCGACCAATGGGGATTTTCCACATGTAAAATCATCATTGGCTGGAGGAAACACGTGTCGGCTCACCGTTGGGACAGATGCCATCCGCTCATTGGACCGAAGGCGCCTATGATACGGCGACACGTGGCACGGCCCAACAGAGGCTCATTCTTGTGAAAAGGCCGGCTCGTTTGACTTGGTCAAAAGTTGGCGGGCCGGCCCATGGAAAGCCTGTTAATGGCCTGTTCGCATATAGCCCATTTACAGCCCGCTAACCCAGGGTCCGTTACGCCCTATCTAAATTAGGCCCAGTAGCGTCATCTGGGCCGTCCAATATGATTCAGCCCGTTTTAACTTCCGGCCCATGTGTGGCCCATGACTTCTTTCGGCCCATATGAGGACCTTTGTAACTCTTGGCCCATTAACGGCCCATGGTGAAACTGGCCCGTAATGGACAGTGTATCACTTTATACCCATTAACGACCCGTTATTCCATTGGGCCATTTCCAGCCCAAGTTATCTTTCGGCCTTCTCGGGGCCCATTGATTCTTGGGCTCATTTGCAGCATTCGGTTACATACGGCCCGTTACTGTCATTTTCTGGTTGTGAGCCGAATTCAGCCCGTCGTTACAGTCGGCCCGTTCGCGGACCGTTAATACGTTGGGCCGTTTTCATGTCAAAAAAACCCGTTGGGCTGTTTTCATAGAGTTATCAAATACGGCCTATTAACGGCCCGTTACAGTCCACGAATAGTACGGCCCATGATTGGCGAAATTATTATACGCCCCGTAGAAGGCCCATGGATCCTACGGCCCGTATGAGGCCCATGGATAGTACGGCCCGTAGAAGGCCCATGGATCGTACGGCCCGTAGAAGCCCCATGGACCCTACGGCCCGTAGAAGGCCCATGGACCCTAAGGCCCGTATAGAAGGCCGATGGATCCTATGGCTGGACGAAGGCCCATGGATCATATGGCCTGCAGGAGGCACATGGTTACAATAGTCAGTGTGTTGCCATGATTATTTTGGCCTAGTTACCAAAAATAGGCTATTGTGGCCACTAGAAAAAACAGAAAAAGAACTGCAGTGACTACAAGCAAACAACTAAACAAGACAATAAGGAAATAAATAAGCAAGCAATTAACGCTAGCCTATTACTGCTATTACACATATTACATCCACTGGGCATCAAAGTTCGCCACCAGTGCAAATATAGGGAACAAAGCAGAACATTACATACACTGGCCGTCAAAATTGGCCACCAGTGCAAATAAACGCGGCAGCAAAACAACAGCATAACTGAAACAACTTCAGAAGAGCTCAAGAAATGTTATCCTGGGTATCCACCATGCTGGCAATAAGCTTAGCAAGCTGATTAGCTTTGTCCTGTTTGGCGCTAAAATCCTCCAACGCTTGCTGTTGCACCAGAAAGTATGCATCTGAATGCTCTTCTGCAGTCCTTCCGCTTCTTGTCGCAGCACAGCTGATCGATGTATTTCAGCTTGTAGTTGAGACTCAAGAAACTGAACTGATTCAGACAGTGAGTTTGAGTAGCTTGTGCAAGCGGTAGTGGCCAGTAACTCGAACACTAAACCAAGACAGGACTTTGGGGTTGTCTCGCTGTCTTCAAGATAGTCTTCCTTAGCTGTTTTATCAGCTTTGTTGGAGACCAACAAGGATGTGTCACTATCCTGAACCTTATCTGCATTACTTCCTTTACCATTGTTTAATAAGGCACTCTTCCCCAATATTCTGTCAGCATTCTAAAAGAAGAAACAAGCAGACACATAACAAGTTTAGCATGTACTAGTATATGAAACTCATTTCGGTGAACCAGTTCATTAGTAAGGTGGACAGGATTAAACTACCAAGTCTTCTATTGCCAAGTACTAGTACATAATAAAAGCATCAAACAAACATATATCTATGTCCTATGGTCACTGCATTGTCTTGCCAAATCAAAATAGAGACACGGTTCAAATCATATCAGTTCAAGACAAAGCAGCAGTGAAAGAATACAAAGCGTGGGAAACTACACGGCACAATAAGATTTCAGATGGGTACCACGGGTCTACATGTACAACAACACTATTAGCTCTGTTGTGATGCTAGTAATGTGCATGATATGAAAGTCAACTGTATACACAATTGAAATTGAAATCAACAGAGCTATTGATAAGAGCAAACATGTTAAAGAAACATGCGTGAACATACATGTTGTGCCATTGGAGTCTCGATTGGATCCTTCAATTTAAAAATAAGTTTGTATGAGTAAATACAGTGATACGAGAGCAAAGCAATCATAGTTAAAAAAGGCGCGCTTAAGCGCGCCTAGGCTCTAGGCGTTGGCAAAACGCATTGCACATAACTATGCATAATCTGTGCATAACTACGCATAAGCATGCGCTTTGGTCAGTAAAGCGCAAGGCGGTGGCCAAACGCACAATTAACGCCTAGCGCTTTTTTGAACTATGATAGCAATGGAATCTTAAATTAGAACAATTGTTCTTTAGGTTTAGGCACTTGTTCTACATGAACAGAGTACAGTAAGACGCAATACTATAGTACTTAAAAATATAAAATGAGCTCATATACCTTACCACATTCTTGGTCTGGGACCAGTACAGAACAAGGCGTTCCCAGTCATCGTCCAATAAATGTGTCTCAGGAGAACGTAAGGGAATTTGATGAGTTTCTTTGCCGGTGAAGTACGTTTTCTTCAGGTAATTCTGATACTGCCACCAAGCATTCTTGAAGATAGCAGAGGTATTAGCACAGGTTACCTCATCCTGAATTTCCAAATCGGTCCTTCTCTATAGAGAAAAATGGGAAAATTTGTTGTATTATAACCATCATGGAGGTAGGATGTATGGAACGAAGCAAAGTAATTGCCATGAATAACATTACTTACACATAACTCCTGGACAAACACCTGCAACTGGCATTTTTCTTCATCTTCAGTATAATATTTCCAAGATGGGAAGATACGCACATACGATTTAACAACATCAAATGCGATAGATGCTAAACTACGACTAGTTGGTTGTGCTTCCTCCACAGGAATAGGCGTACTAACTGGTGGAGTTGGGGTTCGCCTTGATAGTACTGGCCCTTTGGGCACTGGAGCTGCCTTACTAACTGCTCTTGTTTGGGAGCTCTGTGGTGGAGATAGTGTTGTGTCAATAGGAACTGGGTTACTATCGGCTGGGGTTGGGGTTAGATTGGGTGAAGCTGGTTCTCTGTCCATCGCAGTAGGGGTACAATCTGCGAGAGTTTGGGTTATGTGTGGTAGGGCTGGTTCTTGTGCATGTACAACCGGGGTGCTATCTCCACCAAGAGGTAGCATTGTTTTATTTGAAGACCGTGTTTTTAGTCCGCTAGATACTGGCATCACCCGCTCCAATTCAAATGGCTGATAAACAGGAAACATAGTTGAATGTACAGACATTGTATGAGAGACAGATGCAATAGATAGTGTGGAAAAAAGAGGGCATGAAATAGTTGACATGTATATTGTTTAACTAAAACGGATAGCATGACATAATTTCACATATATGATGTCTATCTAAACTAGATAGCATAGCATGACATAATTCAAAGATATGATGAATAACTAAACATGATCGCATGACATAATTCACCTACATGTTATCTAAGTAATCAGGATCGCATCATTTAATTCACATATGTGATTTATATGCTAAACAGAGGGCATTCGATATGATGTCTGAACTAAGAACATGGTTTTGAATATTGTGTATATGATGTCTAAACTATGCAATGCAAGACACCGTTTGCATGGTATGAGCAATATAACCGTGCCAAGTTAGAGCATACACCTCAGTGGGGGAATAGGACTGGTGATCTGTCTCTGAATCCATCTATGAGGAGCTATCGGGACCCAACAAGAGATTTGCTTCGACAGGTAGCACTCTCTGCTCTGAAGGCCTTGTTTTCACTCCAGATTTTTCCATCTCCCACCCAAATTGTTGATAAATGGAAATGTAATGAAGAAAAGGATGGGCAAGATATCATTCAAATATATGATGCCTGGTTAAACAGGATGGCATTACACATTTCACATATATTATGGCTGGCTAAGAGATATGAGACTGCATAATTCCCATATATGATATAGAAACTAAACAGGTGGCATTACAGAACATGTCTAAACTAAGCAGATGACATATATGATGTCAAAAGTAGGCACTGCAAGGCAACATATGCATGATATGACTAACATCATCATGCCAAGGTAGAGTAAACACCTTGGGGGTAAATACGAGTGGTCAGCGGCGTCTGAATCCGCCTCAGAACAGATATCTTCCTCTGGATTACAATCTGGAGAGGGGTGGGGAGGGTTTGCCATTGAACCCACCATGGAGCGATGTCTGCATGACATTGTATTGCCGCGCAAAACTCTTCTCTTTTTCTCTACATGTTCAGCATGACTGTGTACAATATCTGACATGCATACAAAAAAATATGGTGAGATTATGTAACGAGAGCATGCAGAAATTTAGAGTGATGGTAACAACCAGTGGATCGATGTTTTTCCGTTGAACAAAAATAGCCCTAATGGATCGACGTGAATGTATAGTAATAAGTGATGCAACAAGTGTACAGCCTCTTTGCCGTAGCCGTGTCGACCATAGCATCATTGGGTTGGTCGCTGAAGTAGTTGAGGCAGAGGTGGCTGTCGGAGGTGTGGAGGAAGATCTGAGGAATCTGTAGACGGTGTCCAGGGCACTGCTCCGTTGTGATGGATCGTTCTGTCGCTGGAGCAGCTCCGCTGAGCCGTAAGACATCAAGGCTGAAGCAGCACAAGACAGACATCGTCAATCTCAAGTGGGATTCTAATAGCATCTCCAATAGATGATGTAAAATGGATGTAAAAATAACATCACCAAAAACCACCTGACTACAACAGATGAGGTAAAAACTGTTGACTCTGAACTTAACTGTCGAAACTGAAATTTACTCTGGAATCTGAATGCTACTATCGAAACTGAACGCAATGGTAGCACAGAGGCACTTGACATGTAGTTTAGGGAGGGCCTGCAGTTCATCTTCAACCTGCACCCCCCTGAGTCGCCAGCCACCACCGGCCGAACCGCCGGCCCCAGCGCCGCCTCGCCGCCCCGAAACAACTCGCCAGCGCCGCCCTAGCCAGCCCTCTAGGCCCCCCGCCCCCCACCCTGAACCCTAAGATAGATAGTGGGGTACCTCTCCGGCGACCCCCGTCCCCGCTGCGGGTGGTTCTTCCTTAACTCCGGCGAGCCCCCCCAACCCCTGAAAATCGACTGACCCAAAAGTCGATTCAGTCGACTGAAGTGTGGCTTAATCAAAGCAGAGCAGCAGCACGAGCGAGGGGGAGAGCAGCAGCAGCAGTTGTGCGAGCGAGCAATCGAGCGAGAGCCGGAGCAACAGCAGTGCGAGCGAGCGAGAGTCGGAGCAGCAGCAGCAGTTCCGGCTGGTATGGACGCCGCCGAAGGGGCCTCGCAATGGGGGAGAGCCGCCGTGGAGATGTCGCCCGCGACGCCGGCTTCAAGGTAGCCACTCCATGGGGGTGCGGGATGGAGCACCGTCGGCGCCGGGAGGTCGAGTTAAGGAGAAGGTGCGATGCGATGAGTGTACAACCTCTTTGGTGACGCCGAGTAGGCCTCGGTTTCGTCCGAGGAGTCGGTGAGGATGTTGCGGTTTCGGTGGAGCAGGTTAAGGCGGTGCTGTGGGGATGGAGCAACCGCGATAGACGAGGCGATCGTCGGAGCAGCTCCTTGGAGGTGGAGGACGGGGTGGCTGAACCGGCGGGACGGCGAGATGGACGACGGATCCTCATCCGGGGAGGGGGACGTCGAGCTGTTGTGGTGGATGACGTCGTCGGGGAAGAGGCTCCGTCTGGGCAGCGGTGACGTGGCGGACGAAGGAGGGTGGGGTTTCGCGGCTGGAGCGGAGAGGTTATGGCGGCCTGGGATTTTGAATGGCGAAAAGGGGGCGATGGGAGGGGGTGAAGCATGACTTAGGGATGCGCTTATCCAAAATGTAGGGTGTGTTACAAAAGTACCCCCCACCGATTTGAACTAGCAGCCCTTTCGGCTCAGGGTTAGAAGGGGGATTTCGCGTGTCAGGATTTGGCAGCTGGAGGGAGTTTTCGCGCGCGTTGTAATTTCAGGATAGCAAGGCGCGGGTTGTGAAGGCGCCAGTTTTGGGAGCACGATATCTGAATATTCGGGATATAACAAGACGCGGGTTGAATTTTAGGGACAAGCCTAACGTGTAGTAATATTGTACTTGTACGTACCAAATCAATTTGCACTTCCCTCAACCAAAAAGAAAACGAAAAAAATAAAACTATTCACACCACACAAAGAGAGAGTCTTGCCCCGTTTTACTATACAAATGCTATTCAAAGCTACTCCCTCCTTCCATCTATATAGGGCCTAATGCGTTTTACGATGCTAACTTTGACCAAATATTAGAGCAATGATATATGACATGCAACTTACACAAAGCACACCATTAAATTCGTCTGTGAAAGGTTCTTTCAATGATATAATTTTGACATTGTGCATATCATGTACTATTAATCTTGTCAATAGTCAAAGGCGGTCTTAAAAATCTCATTACGCCCTATATAGATGGAAGGTCCGATTAAATTTTTTCGCTTGCTGTATAATGCATGTAACCTACTCATACCAACATTTTAGTGCATTCCAAATGTCTATACTACTGCTGCAATTCGAACTAAATTTGAATTCATTTCTCTATTTCAATAAGAATCTATAATCATGATTGTTGCCAACTTCAACCATCACAGTTTCCTTGCTATCCACCAGATATAAATCAGACAGCCTATAATGCAGGATGGCAGGCCCACCATCATCAACAACTCCATTTTTTTTATAAGAGTAGAGATAAAATATATTAAATGTAGTATAACATGTTCATAACCACACCATGTGTATCACCGTTATATATATTCACACATGCGTCAGTTTGAAACACTATGATAAATTCTTCAAATATCCGAATTCGCTTTTTATAATGAAGTATATATGATCTCTATTCGTCTTTTACACCCACACAACCCTCTTATCTTTGTAGCTAGCACTAACTTTCTCTTGTGCATGCACACGCCCGCATCCCTCTCACCCTCCCTCAGCATTCTCTAGCTTCATCGCGCAAATTCATCTTTTCACTTTAGGTCGTTCACCCATGGTGTGTGTAGGCCCCCCAGCTCCTTGTTTACGGCACACATGGATCGATATGCCTCTCTAGCCAGGTGTGCCTAGCACAAACACAAGCTTCCCCTCTTCTCTTGTCACCTTCCATGCCTCACTCCCACTACTCTTTTCATCGTTCTCGTACTCGCACACTCCTCCCCCCTCCATATAGTATGCCTCTCGTACCACCTCCTACATGCATCCCTCTCTCTCTATCCTTCTCCACGTGCCTCATTTGCTTCTAACACACACATGCATGTATACCGGTTGATCTCCCAACATATACCTAGATCGACTTTAACTACCCCCCATCGGTCGACGTACCTCACAAGTTATGTCTCTCCTTTCTCTAACAAAGGGCGATTGATCTTCCTATGTAGTTACGTCTGCTTACCACAGCCACATTGTCCCCCCTCATCATTCGTGCATGCCTCCTGACCCGTCTCTCACACGCACGTGCACAGACAACAAGTAGCCATCTCCTCTCTTATTGCGGGCGTGCCCTCCGTTTGTCTAGCAAGCATGTCCCACCATTTGTTAGAAGCAACTCCACTACCACCCCCTCCAACACTCTAGCTCTGTCTCTCTCCCAACCTTATTCCTCTCCTGCACATATGCATGGATGTCGATCGATCTCCCTTAATACATGAGGCAGTTCGATCTCCTTAATACATGAGGTAGGCCTCTCTCCTCCTCCACACATATACCAGCCATTGTACCTCTATAGGTTAATTGGGCCTCCCTCTTCCCCCACCACACACCGATAGTCGAGCGCTGCAAGTAGGTATCCATGCCACAGAGACAAACTGCCCATGTCCCATCTCACGTTCGAGTAGGCCAGCCACTCTATATCTTTGACATGGGCACACACAAATTCGATGGCACTCTTTATCGATCACGCGCGCACACACACGCACACATCATCCCTCTCTTCGATTCTATGGACACCTCAAGCCGATGAAACCTCCACTCTCTTCTCGTGGACCGCCCCCTCTATATATATGCTATATCCAGGACTCTATTTCACACACATTGCATATGTTACATTTTTTATTGACCCCCCCCCCCCCCCCAAAAAAACTCTCAAGAACCCACACACTATATCTCTCTAGGTTTGTATCTCTCTCACACAACCCCACGTAGGTGGTGTACGTATACAAGATGAGAATAGGTGCACCGTGCACGTACTCACGCTTCGTGCCCACCCACACCCGCGCGGGTACATGGTGGAGCTCATTTCTTTATGAAATGGCAGCCCACGTGCTAATTTGAACGCCTGTAGCGGTTGTTTACCTAGGGAGGTCGTGTACCACGCGTGCACGAAACAAAGTTCGACTGGACGCGTTGCCGCGTTATTTTTAAATAATGTTATAGCGCTCAATGGCATGTACACAGAATATAAAATGATTTTTATGGAGAAAAAGGTAGTCCGCTCACTATATATAATGGAGCCTGCCTGCCTGGTTTGTCGCTCTTCAGAGTATCTCACACAAGGCTGCGGTGGCCTCTCTATCTCTCTCACCGTTGGTCACTGATCCGGCCGCATCCCGTCCACCGGGGGAAAGGGAGTGCGGTGGCCTCTCTCTCTCTCTCTCACCGTTGGTCACTGATCCGGCGCATCCCGTCCGCCGAGGGAAAGGGAGGAGGTGCATCGTTTCTCCGTTTGACGGCGCCAAGGCAGCACGTCCCGATCTACGGTGCATGTCGTTCTCTCTAACCAAGCTCCGGCGCGGCAGGGCCTACGCCACCTGCTCGCAGATTCCGCCCGCCGCTGCTCACCTAGTTACATCCCGACGACCTCCAGGTATCCCCTCCGGCCTTGCTCCACTGCCTGTCTTCCCACGTCGCTGCATGTGGATCTTCCATAGTTCTTTGCCCAAAACGTAGCTCGTCCGGCGTACTTTCCATATTGCATTCTCGTCCTCACACCGTTTTAGACAAACACAACCGTGTTGTTATCTTCCCTTAGGACAAGGAATATGCTTCTTTTTTGTCGTCGCATGTGTCATCAACTATTATTGGCCAGTAATTGTTTCCTTTCTACCTATTTTTTGCAAACAGGGCTATCCATTTCACCTTGTTGCTATTGCGACCTTTTGGTGAACTGCACAAATCACTTTTTTCTTAAGAGTGTTTTGTGCAGTTGTACTAAAATGTCACACGGGCAACGTCTCTACATTTCAGTGCGACTGCACAAAGGGAGATTGGTTTTGCTCTATCCTCCTCATCCAACTCCGAGCCTAATCTTCTCCAACTAGTTAGTCTTAAGAGAGACTGCAAAGGTGATCGGCTTCTATTTGTGTGTTTATTGTTTCATCAGCAGTCCTCTATTATCGTAATCATACTTAATATCTTTGGAACAGGGACGCTCAGCTCTATTTTAGTGGAACTGCACAAAATGATCGGAATGTTGCATGCTCCAGACAGCTACTTTTTTTCCCAACATGCCTTGTTGATTTAGACAGAGCTGGGGGAACGTTGCTGCCAATGAAAGCATGGATCAATTTTAATTTAACACCTTCTCACAACTCTGTCTTCAGTTGTGATGTAATTATTAGCTCTGATCTGCTAATAATCGACATGCATTAGCAAGGAAGTTAGTTTTTTATTGTTTCCGAAAGAGCATCGATGGCAAGACACGCGAAACAAAAGCTGAAAGCTCACACCATTGTATAATTTCATGTCGCTGGAAAATTATTTGTATAGTACGTCAATTATGTAAACAAATGATGGAAGCTTGATAGCATTGCCAGAAGCCTCTTCATCATCCGGGTCCATGTGCCATGCACAAAATTATAATCCTTCGTTCCTAAATATTTGTCTTTTTACAAATTTCAAACGGGCATATTTTAGAGTGTAGATTCACTCATTTTGCTTCGTATGTGTACTCCCTCCGTTCCTAAATATTCTATTCGTCTTTCTAGAGATTTCAACAAGTGACTACGTACGGAGCAAAATGAGTGAATCTACACTCTAAAATATGTCTATATACATCCGTATGTGTCGATCCATTTGAAATCTCTAAAAAGACAAATATTTGAGTAGTCACTCGTTGAAATCTCTAAAAAGACAAATACTCCGGAGTATATTTAAGAACCGAGGGGATAGTGCACAACCGCATGGGAGACTCAGCCCGGTCGTTGCGCCGCATTAATAGTGAGTAATGAGCAGTCAAATCATAAGCCCCACCTTTCCCATTGTAAGTTGCTCTGAAGAAGCCACCATCAATACGCTCTTCTTTCAATCCGCTCATACTACTCCATCCGTCACTGTTTATACAGCGCGCTTCAGAAAAAAAATTAAAAATCTATGGGACCAAGGCGACTAGCGATCGGCCTGAAAAATAGCATTGGTAGCTATAGCACGGTGTCTATTATTAGAGGGAATAATGCGTACACACATGCATGCAGTGCTTCCACCCCGGGTATACACATGCATGCACTTACTCCACTCCGTAGTAGTACAGTATATGGAGAGAAAATTGTGGACTTGACTATGGTTACCACGCCCTAATTAATTGAGCATTAAACCAAACGCGTCTAAAGTCTCTCTGGTGGTGGAAATGCATTGAGATAAATGCATCATAATGAAGCGCGCCCTGTAAACTGTGACGGAGGGAGGAGTAGTATGAAGGTGCAAAACCAAGTACGTGTATGGCCAGTCGGTCAACGCACCTCCTCTTGGCATATCACTGAGATGTGGGACAGGAGTGTGAGCAAACCGATCTCAATTGACAGCAAAGAGCCAACCCGCCGTTCCTTGAGAGAGACAAGGAGCGAGAACACAAAGATGGGCTCGCACGAAGGCCAATATATATTCGAGCATGTTTGGTTGATCGATATCATTCATTACATGTTGGGCTGCCGTTTTCCGCCCTTCTCCGGAATAAACGTGTACTTTATCAGAGATAAAAAAAATAAGAGTACAGACGCTCCACCATGCGGTTCTAGTAGTAGTACTACTCGTACTACTGCGCTTGGCTCTTTGCCTCTTCGTGAAGTCGAACAATGATGGTACTCCGCATGTTGGGTACTACAGTGTATGCCTCTGACAATCTGACACCGAATGGACCGATGAATGTCCACCGAGGGTTGGTTGCATTAGTCAAAAGGCGTAAGCGAGCTTCACCTTGTCCTGCAAGCTTCTCCTCGTTTTGCGAGTTGACGGGACACACCAAAAAGTAGTGCTAGTCCATACTCCCTCCTTTCTGGTTAATATGGCTTAATCTTTTTCGCGGGTAAATGAGAGAGCTTTATTCATATATAAGCATTCTTAGGACGATCAGCCAAGACACTGGTCACTAGGAAGCGAGGTACCCCGCAAAAAAAGAAGTAGGAAGCGAGGTGTTTCATCAAGCCAGCTCTCAGCCACATTCAAAGTGCAGCAAGCACGGTTCACACGAAGATGCGCCACAAGGTTTGCTGACCTGTTTACATGCTGAATAACAAAAAAAGAGGAAATATTACCGAGCGCTACTATTTGTAACAGGATATGAGCCAGAATTAAGCGAGAATTATGGCGAGTGTTCCATGCAATCAACTTTCATTATCACATGCGAGAACCCTCGAAGAGAACCAAATGTGTTGAAGATTGCTTTATCACATTTTAAAATTATAATAAGAGTGCAGATACTCCTCCATCCGAATCCTAGTACTAGTATAGTACGTACCTTTATAGACTATAGTAGTAGTACTAGTAAACTTTGTGCTTGGTTGTTCGCCTATTCGGGAAGTCGAACAATAATAGCACTAGTAGTATAGTGTATGCTTCTGGCAATCTGACACCGAATTAACTGTTGCACGTCCACCGCCTGAGCGAGAGAGCTTGCATTAGTCAAATGTTTATCCTTGTCCTGCGAGCCACCACGCGCAAGCTTCTCCCGTCCTGCAACCTTCTCCTCGTTCGGCAAGTTGACGGGACACAGCAAAGTAATGCTAGTCCATACTGCCTCCTCTCCGGTTAATATGGCTTAATTTCAAACGAGATAAATACACTGTCTGTCACTGTATATTTGTAAAAATACGGTCAGTGGACTTAATAATACGCTCATTGCGCTCAATATATATATTTTCCGGTCTTTATACGGTCACTATCTCACCCTGACTGAGTATGTGTGTGCATGCACGTGTAGGTTGAGCACTTGAGCGTGACCGTGTGTGTTCCTTCGTGTGCTCGGACATGCACGCATTAGGGCGTCACGCGCGTTTTTGCGTCCATGTGTACGTGTGACTGTTGCATACACGTAGGGGGGTACGTGTAGGGGCCACTAAGGAGCAGTCAAATCACACAGTAAGTTAGTTGGAACAAGCAACCATCATTTCACTCTTGAATGACACGTATGCAATATAAAATGGTTGACATGGAGAGAAATATAAAACCACTATATATACACTAGCAGGAGCCTAAGCTACAAGCCTGCTTGCTTAGGTTGCTCTCTTCACAAGCATAGAACGACGGGCCTGATCCCGTAGCTGGGGGAAGGGAACAATGTTCTGCGTAGACGCGGTCGACATCGGCGAGGGAGAAAACCCATAGTCAGTGCGTCCCAATCGGGGGTCACCGCGGTATGGGCCGATGCCGCGTCCCAACCGCCCTTCTAGCTACAGCCCGACGTCCCAGGTAGTCCATCTTCCTTTTGGAGCCGGCTTGCTCCACTGCCGTAGCTCCATCTTGTCGGTGTACTAAAGCAGGGGTACCTTAGTACCCCGAACTTGTGCACGGGCAGTCGTAGCACCCCGCGGCAAGGCTTGCCAGGTGATCGCCAAAACTCTCCATGGTCCCTTTTTGGGCCATCCAAGAACAAAGTATTTGAGCCAAGGCCCCGGCAGGAGGAGCTTGCCGGGAAGGCCACCCGAAGAGAGCAAGGCCCCGGCAAGAGGAGCTTGCCGGGACGGCCGCTCGAAGCACAAGGCCCCGGCAAGAGGAGCTTGCCGGGAAGGCCGACCAGGGCACGACAAGAGACTTGCTGCGATGCGCCACGCGTCCCGGCAAGGACCGGTGAGCAACAAGCTCCCGGGCGCGACAAGGCATCAACAGCGGCAAGGCGCTTGCCGCGGCAAGTCACCACCCCGCGCCTGCGTTCCAGCTCATCCACCAACGTGTCGCTCTGGGACCATTCCGGGCGTACGTGGCGAAAGGTTGCGCAGCCAGGGGCATGCGGTGGCGAAGCAACGCTGACAGGATAGCCGTCGTGGCAAACGGTGGCGCCCCTGCCGGTCCCTTTTCTGCACTGTTTGGGCGACCTAGACGGGCATTTAATGCCCTTGTCCCCTGCCGTCAGAGTTAGGTACGATAGCACTGTGCAAACAGTTGTACCCAACACAGCGTTTTCCAGTTTTACCCCCGCCTACGTTGCCACCTGTGGGTAACCCCTTGCGCATATAAAAGGAGGCCCCATGCGCAACGAGAAGGAAAGAGGGAGGAGGGAGGAGAAGACCACTCACGCTCGGTCTGATTAGTTGCCTGAGTGTACTGTAGCACTCAGCGCTCTCGAACAAGAACACAATACAAACCACAAAGCAGCAGTAGGGTTTTACGCATCTGTGCGGCCCGAAGCTGGGTAAACCCCTTGTGTGCATCGCCTCGATCCGCTCTTCGCGCGACCTCCGCCCCCCGCCGAACCAGAAAGGGGCTCGGTCCCCATAGGTGTTCGTGGAGGCAGATTTCCCCCGACATCTTTGGCGCGCCAGGTAGGGGGCGTCGAGGTTGTGTGAACCTGATCCGGCATCTGCACGGGCTAGATCTCCATCATCTTCATCGACATGCCACCAAAGAAGAAGGCTCCGGAGGTGGCTGGTCCGTCTGCGTCAAACCCACCGCCCCTGGAGCAAACGGGTGGTGAGGACGGCGCCGACGGCGGAATGGACGTCGTCGAGCCAGCTCATGGTGCCACGGCGTCCGAACATACGCCGACACCTCTCAGCGCAGGTAAGCCCTGGTATGACCAGGCAACCTTTCGCTCTATTCCATGGAGCGGGGGCAGTTAGCCCCACGGATCTTGCATACGGGCCACCTCGAGTGTTCGCTCACGCTGAGCTCGAACAAGAGCAGCTGCGACGAGATGATGCGCTGCTCCTCGAGGAGGACCGTCTTCAGGCCGCTGTGTGAGCTGCTCGCTACCAGCAAGCTTTGCGCTGCTTTTATAGCCGCAAAGTTAGTGCCAGAAGTTTCGAGGAAGTGGGAAGGCCCTTACCGGGTGAAACAAGTCGCTAGACCTGGCGCTGTCCGCCTTGAGACCGAAGATACCACTCCGGTGAGCAACTCCTGGAACGTTGGGCATCTTCGTAAGTTTTGCCCGTAAGGCGCGGTTGTCGGACCCCGTCCGACAACCACCCTTCTGTACATGTCTTGCCGCTGTTGCATGTGATCCTTTGTACAGAGCCAGGCGCAGACCCTGTGCACAGATTAAGTTCATGTGTTCCACGCATCTTGTCGATCTCATGCTTTTTAGTCTTTGCATGCATTATCTGACACTCTGTGCAGCACTGACCCCCGGTAAGCGATGACGGGCCATGGGGCTCCGAACCAGCTCGTGGCTAGTCGTGCCCTTACTTCGTTTCAAGTCCGCTCAACGATTTAAGTATGCTACGACCAGACTCGCGCCCTTACTTTGTTTCGAGCTTGCTCAGCGACTTGAGTGTGCTGCAACTGCAGTTGCGCCCTTATTTCGCTTCGAGCCTCCTCAACAACTTAAGTGAACCGCGGCTAGTCACGACAAGGTTTCTTGCCGGCGACGGCACCGCCAGCGGGGAAGGGGGAAGATAATGGTGAGGACCAGGCGACGTTCGATGAAGTTTCGCCTTGCCAGAAAGCGACCTTGCCGGGCAGCGAGCCACGGAAAAGCCAAGTTGCCAAAGTTTGAGCAATCAAGTTTTTAAGTTCTAAGGTTACCTTCCTCGAACGACCGTACTTTGTATGGAAAACCTGTGCACAGAGGAACCAGCTCGTGGCTAGTCGCGCCCTTACTTCGTTTCGAGTCCGCTCAACGATTTAAGTATGCTCCGACCAGACTCGCGCCCTTACTTTGTATCGAGCTTGCTCAGCGACTTGAGTGTGCTGCAACTGTAGTTGCGCCCTTATTTCGCTTCGAGCCTGCTCAACAACTTAAGTGAACCGCGGCTAGTCATGACAAGGTTTCTTGCCGGCAACGGCACCGCCAGCGGGCTGCTGATGTCCCGCACTCAGCAAGTGTGCCTACGCCGGCAAGTTCCCTAAAAGCGTAGGGCAATAGCATACAAAGGAGGGAATCAAATAGAGGAAGTAACAGTGCATTCACTACCTAAGATGAAGTTATATTACAAGATAGCTTGTCGCAGCCCTAATGAATTGTTTTCATAACTCGGCCAGCGGCGACAAGAAAAGAAAAGAGCGGGCGGCCTAATCCACACGGTCGCCCTGGATCCTCTTGATCCGGGCCACCCTTTCCACGATGGGCGCGACGAGGGCCCTGATCTCCTCCAGGTCAGCGTCTGGCGGCAGGGATCTGAGGACGTTGGTGAGCTTGAGGCCTGGGTTGCGGAAGACGATCTTCACCAACACCTTCTCAAGGGCTCCAGCGCAGGCATCGCGCGTCTCGTCGGCCAGCCGCTCTGGGATCGCATCCCGGAGTTCCTGAAGGGCCGTCGCCACGCCTTTGAAGAATGAAGTGAGCTTGGCGCTGGGTGGGAGGTTCGCGCCGGAGGGATACTCGTGACCCTCCATCCCCAGCAGCGACAGCTCCTTGTCGATGGAGGCGGCGATGTCCACCAGACCCTCCGTCCACTGCTCCACCGTCCCCCTTTATTGCGACGTGACGCATGCCTGCGGGGCTCAGCCCCGCGCACGCCGCCCACGTCACGCACACCTCTCCCCACGATGCCGCGTTCGACGCGTGCCGTTTGGGGAGGACGTGGTGGATGCAGAAGAAGATGCAGCGTGACCCAGGCCGCGCGTGCCCGTGCACTGTTTTGGGCCTGGCCCAACAGCGCTCGGCACCGTGTATGGCCCAGGCCCGGGGGCTCCTGTCGGTGTACTAAAGTAGGGGTACCTTAGTACCCCGAACTTGTGCACGGGCAGTCATAGCACCCCGCAGCAAGGCTTGCCAGGTGATCGCCAAAACTCTCCATGGTCCCTTTTTGGGCCATCCAAGAACAAAGTATTTGAGCCAAGGCCCCGGCAGGAGGAGCTTGCCGGGAAGGCCACCCGAAGAGAGCAAGGCCCCGGCAAGAGGAGCTTGCCGGGACGGCCGCTCGAAGCACAAGGCCCCGGCAAGAGGAGCTTGCCGGGAAGGCCGACCAGGGCACGACAAGAGACTTGCTGCGACGCGCCACGCGTCCCGGCAAGGACCGGTGAGCAACAAGCTCCCGGGCGCGACAAGGCATCAACCGCGGCAAGGCGCTTGCCGCGGCAAGTCACCACCCCGCGCCTGCGTTCCAGCTCATCCACCAACGTGTCGCTCTGGGGCCATTCGGGGCGTACGTGGCGAAAGGCTGCGCAGCCAGGGGCATGCGGTGGCGAAGCAACGCTGACAGGATAGCCGTCGTGGCAAACGGTGGCGCCCCTGACGGTCCCTTTTCTGCACTGTTTGGGCGACCTAGACGGGCATTTAATGCCCTTGTCCCCTGCCATCAGAGTTAGGTATGATAGCACTGTGCAAACAGCTGTACCCAACACAACGTTTTCCAGTTTTACCCCCGCCTACGTTGCCACCTGTGGGTAACCCCTTGCGCATATAAAAGTAGGCCCCATGCGCAACGAGAAGGAAAGAGGGAGGAGGGAGGAGAAGACCACTCACACTCGGTCTGATTAGTTGCCTGAGTGTACTGTAGCACTCAGCGCTCCCGAACAAGAACACAATACAAACCACAAAGCAGCAGTAGGGTTTTACGCATCCGTGTGGCCCGAAGCTGGGTAAACCCCTTGTGTGCATCACCTCGATCCGCTCTTCGCGCGACCTCCGCCCCCCGCCGAACCAGAAAGGGGCTCGGTCCCCATAGGTGTTCGTGGAGGCAGATTTCCCCCGACACATCTCCATGTCGATCTTTCTCTACTTCTACCGGCTTCTAGTTGTGATGAGTTTATGTCTCATGAACTAGTGCCGGTACTATTATTCTAATCACACTTCTTCAATATCTTTGCCGTCAGGGATGCTCAGGTCGATTTTAGTGGAACTACACAAAAGCATCGTATGATCCGAGGGTGCCAGCCATCTTTCCTTAGACAGGTTCTACCTGGCCAGGAAATTAAATCATGTTTAGGGTTTAGGGTTTAAGTCGTAGTGACCCCATCAGTAGTTTTTCTTTCATACACGCTCTCACAACTTTTTTCTTTAGTTGTGAAGTAAATATTGGCTACGATCTGTGAATCATTGAGATGCATCAGCATGCGTGTTAGTTTTCCTTTGTATTTGATGGAATGTTGTAACGGGGCAACCTTGGAATAGGAATGAAAATGGAGTGGAAAGTTTCCATGTTTCGAGAGAAAAATGGAAACGGAGAGAAACCAACATCTCGTTTCGTTGGATCGCGCCATCGAGCAAAACCAACGTTTAAATCACGTCTGTCGTGTTCGTGTCTCACCCTCCTCCACGGCTCGACCCCGCACGGTCGCTCGGCATGCCACTCACCGCAAACCGAGTATACGATAACTTTCCCGCCTGCTTGTCGATGGATCGCGCCATGGAGTACTAGCACTACTAGAAGAGATTGACGAGTTGGGGGAGGACAGCTAGCTGTAGCACGGACTCCCAAGAACTTTTTACATGCATGTTGTAGCCGGCTATTCCGACCTTTGAATGCGGAGCAGCCGCGTGCACCCGGAAGCGGCGCAGGCGACGCTCTCTCGGCCCCCGCGTCGCTTCAATGCCGGCGCCAGTGAGAGGTCGCGTCCGCTCTGGCCGGGCATGAATGCGGCACTGACCGTTTCAGGCGGGAAGTACGCGCTGGTGATGAAGAGGGTTCGGGTTGGTCAGGACCGGCCGTGGCAGCGGTCCGGACGTGCGCAAACATGAGATGTTGTACGTTAATATTGCTGCGTATATAATTAACAACGTAAATAATGTGCCAGTTGGACAAATATGATTGGAGATGGAGATGGAAATGGAATTTTACGTAAATACGGATATGCATGTCTATGTCTATGTCTATGTGTGTGTGCGCGACGACTCTCGCGACCTGGAAGCGGGGGCGTGTTTTTGATCGAGTTTTCTTTCTTGGTACGTTAGAAAATCAGTTTGTCTAATTCACATCTAGATGCTATTTAAGGATATCACATCGAAGCTCCCACAAGTATATAATGTAGCAACAAGAAACAAAAAAAACTAGGAAAAAATAGACCACAAATAGAGTGGACATCAACTTAGATGTGACATAACTATGTCACATCTAGATGTGTCCTAGACAGACCCTTAAAAAATTGCCCGCCAGTTTCGCTTCTTTTTTCCGGGAACGCGTGTATTCTATTTAAAACCACTGCTATGGAGAGATTTTTCTACTCCATTATAGCCTCTTGTTTGATAGAGTTTCTCGCATCTCGCTCTCTCACCCTCTCCATATCAAAACAAGATGACAGTGTCCACTCTATCTCTCTCCTCACCGGTGGTCTCAGATCTGACCGAATCCCGTCCGCTGTGGGAGGTGAGGAGGTGCAGCATTGACATTGTCGCCGTCAGCGACGGAGGATGCCGATGCGCACTGTCCTCTCGGAGCCGGTGCTGGCGCGGACGAAGATCATCCGCGCCCTTGTTCGCTGTCGTCATGTGGGCAGATCCCGCCCGCCTAAACGACATATCGCCCACCTAAGGTATAACTTCTTGTACTGGTCCAGCTCCCCAGGTTGCTGCGTGTGGGTTTTCTTCTATGCGACTACTCCCCAGCTCCCCATGCATAGTAGCTAGGGTTCATCGGCTGGTCCAACATCACCTACTAGTACTATTATAGAGGAAATGCCACTCGAAAATTTGTCCTGATTTATGCCTCGGTGGAGGTATACATGTTGTTTCGACAAAAACTACATGGTGGTTGTGCGGTCATTGTCCATATGGTGGTAGTACTATCACTGGTTAAATGAAGAAATGCTTTTTTTCTCGGGTATCCTGGTTTAGTTACCATCAAGATAATTATGATGCTTCTGTTTATTGGTGTACTTTTCATTAATTCTTATTGACAATTGAGACGTCGTTGCTAACCCTTTTTTATAATTTTGGAAACAACGATGCGTGTCTCCATACCCGGGCATGTCTTCCTCAATTTTAGTGGAACTGCACCAAATTGGATGGCCATTGTTGTTTCGCCTCACTGTCCTCTGCCACGTGGTTCTTCCTTCCTCGAGCTTGATTACTGAGAAGAAACAGACCACGGTGAGGATTTGTCGAACTTCATAGGTGCCTCACCCAAACTTGATGCCAAATGGATGATGCATCACCACGATGACCTATCAATGCTCATGGTTGCGCCTCATGGTTGCGTCGGCTGGTGAAGCTGGTCGATTTTCAATGAAAAACAAGGTGTCTTCCATCAGTGCTCTTTGCTTGTTACGCACAAAGATGATATCCTTCGTTAGTTCACCTTGGTTGCATTGGAGACGCAGTCGTCTTTCACGTTGGTGCAATTTTTATCACACAATTGGCTATGAACCAAATGTTTCCTCGAAGAAGGATTGACGTTGGTACTAAGAGCATAAGTTTTATATTGATTTCTAAGCCTTCTCACAACTTTGTCTCTAGCTCCCCTGTAATTTTATTTGTCCAGCTATTAACTTTGATTTAAAAATGGTGTGGACTAAAAACCTGGATGGACGTAGTAGCCCTCCATTTTTATTTACTCCGCATATTAGATTTGACTGAAGTCAAACTTTGTAATACTCTCAAACCTTTCTGATAATTGAAATTAAAATTCTTTATTTGTACACACTCTCACACGTTTCCGATAATTTGGCGCATGTGTGGTTGTTCACTTAAGGGAGGGTAGTGTACCACACGCGAAGGACAGGAAGTGCGACCAGGACGCGTGGGCGTGGATCGTTAGTTCATCGGAAGTAGTACTAGTTTTCTTCACTGTACATTAAATAAAGAGTTCCGTTTCGTACTTACACAATTTAAAACGATTGTTATGGAGAGAATAAGAAAACCACTCCACTATATATTAGTCGTATACACAAGAGTACTATATGGACACAGCTTCATTGACTTAGTGCACCTGCCTTTGGATTTATGACAGGTGGGCCCAAAATGTGGTTGGCTCACCTGTCATGCAGCCAAAAGCAGGTGCAATGAAGGCACCGGAGCTCAGTTTGTACTACAGTAGTAGTATATATAAGCGGGAGCCTCAGCGCCTGTTCGCTAGGGTTTGCACTCTCCACACTCTCGCCGCACTACATATATGTTACACGCTGGAGGCTCAGCGTTCATTTGCTAGGGTTTGCTATATTCACAGTCTCTCACCCTCTCTTCACCAGATCTAAACAAGACTGCGTTGGCCTCTTGTCTCTCTCTCTCCCCCTCTCAGCTGGTGAAGGAGGCGTCTGTATCCCGTCGCACCGGGAAGGGGAGGAGGTGCAGTGTTCACTCTATCGCCTTCGGCGAGGGAGGCAATCCACTACCGGCTGCGTTGTTCTCTTTCACCCAGCGCCTGTGCGGGAGGGCCACCGACCCCTTCTTCCTCGCTGCCATACGTAGTGTGGGCAGATCTGGCCTCCCGCCGCACGCCTTGCCACATCCCGACGACCCTAAGGTATAAGTTTCTTTGAAACCGTCGTTGCTCTAGCTGCATGTGGATCTTTTTCGATCTGTAGTCGAATCTAGGTCTTGGTTCAAAGAGGAAAGAAGGATGCGGTGGGCTGGAGCAAGAATCTAGGACGTGGTTCAATGAGGAAAGGAGGGGCGGAAAGTAGTATAGACTGGCTATCTAGCCGCTTTGTAGGTCGAAAAGGGAAAAAGGGGGTAACCCAGTACACACATCTGTAAGGAACCGATCTCTTTGTTGAAAAGGGAAAGAAACTGGGGGGTCGAGTAGTTTGTGCAGGACTAGATTTGCTGCCCTCACATAGGAAGAAGTTCAAAGAGAACAAATATGGGACCAGCGCATATATGCTGCTTGGCTACATACTCTGCATCACCCATTTATACGTGTGGACGCACATGGTGCTGGCATGTCCCATACAGCTATTTTGCTGTTGTTAATCTAAGAATGCCGCCGGAAAATTGAAGCAATGCCACTGTTAAAAGTAAATTACATTTTTTAATGAATGTTGTTTCAAGAGAATGTCTCTGTCAATATGAATCAATGCAACTGTTTTAGAAATGCTACTGTCCTACTTTGTTTTCCATCCAAGATAAGTTAGATGCTTCTTTCTGTCGCCGTTTGTTTCATCCTCCTTTATCGGCAAGTAATTGTTTCCTTTTTTGCCTCTGTTAAAATAGGGGTATCGATTCAACTTGTTGCTATTGCGACATTTTGCTTCGCTACTCGAAACACTTATGTTTTAAGAGTGCTTTGTCCAGTTCAACTTGAATGTCACACGGGTGACTTTGCTCAATTTTGGTGGAACTGCACAAAAGGAGATCGAGATTTGTTTCCAGTCTTCATGGCGAGTTGTTTCAACTCTTGGTCTCAACCACATGATGTGCAGTGTGCTTTGAGATGTTGTGCTACTTGTTTTGGTACTGTTTTAAATAAATGTTGAATTGAAGCTATTGTATTGTTGTCTTTTCCCATTAAGTAGTGAACAAAAATGGGACCAACCCAGACATGATGCTTGTTGCTTTGTTACAACAAATTCAGCATCACCCCCTTTATAAGCCAGTAATTGATGCCACTCTCAGAATTAACTACTGAATCTTATTTCAAAACTGCAACACTTGTTAGGGATTTTTGTGGCCGCATGTTTCATCCTCCTTTATTAGCCAGTAATTGATTCCTTTTTGCCTCTGTTTAAACAGGGATATCTATTCAACTTGTTGCTATTGTGACATTTTGCTTCGCTACGCGAAACACTCTGCTTGATATCAGTGCAACTGCACAAAACGAGATTGGATTTCCTATTCGTGTTGGCAGATTCGTATTTTATCTTGTCCGTCTCATGGAAGGTCAGTACAGGCCTTCATCCGCATGATTGTGCAGTGTGCTTTGAGATGCTGTGCTACTTGTATTGGTACTGCTTTAAATAAATGTTGAATTGAAGCTATTGTATTGCTGTCTTTTCCCATTAAGTAGTGAAAAAAAAGGGACCAACCCAGACATGATGCTTGTTGCTTTGTTACAACAAACTCTGCATCACCCCCTTTATAAGTAGATGGAAGCACATACTGTTGTTGCGCCCACTCTCCCTGGAACTGTTTATGCTTTTCGTTAATCTAATGCCGCTGGTAAAAATAAGCAATGCCACTCTCAGAATTAATTAACTACTGAATCTTAGTTCAAAACTGCAACACTTGTTAGGAATGGTACTATCCTGCTTTGTAGTTCTTTCTACATGTTTAACCAAGGCATTGTTAAGATAATGTCTCTGTTAAAATGAATCAGTTGCATTGTTTTAGGAATGGTACTTTTCTGCTTTGTCGTTCTTTATACATGTTGAAACAAGGCATTGTTAAGATAATGTCTCAGTCAATATGAATGAATCACACTGAGGGAGAATTGCTACTCTCCTGCTTTGTTTCCCATTAAGATAAAGTAGATGAGTAGATGCCTTTCTTCTGGGAGTACAAGTCATCAACCATTATTTCTCAGTAATTGTTTCCCTTATACCTATTGTTGCTTACAGGGGTATCAAAATTAAAGCTCAGTTTCATTTCGACTTCGATTTTAGTTGAACTGCACAAAAGGAGCCAATGTGTCCAAGGCAAACTGCTGCATTACTGGGTCCAGTTGGTCGTTCCACTTTGTAGAAAGAAGTAGTCACTGTTTGCGCTACATTACAGAAGGAATGACCGAGAATCTTTACAGAGTATTATTAGACACCGGTGACATGACTAGTCTGCAAAGACCATTGGCAATTTAACAACACGTGGAGTGTCCTAGGCAAAAAGTGCCCAAACAAGTACAAGAAGCTACGATAGGACTCCACGAACATAGGCATTACATATTTTGAATGGGAAAAGCTTGTCAAAGTTTAATCATTGATGTTAGCGAGAAGACGTTAGTTTAATATATTGGAATTGGAAAACCTTGTCAAAATTTGCTCATTGATGTTAGCCAGAAGACATGCATTTGATATTTTTGAGTGGGACGCCCTTGCTGTGAGCAGCGTCAAGTGTTTTTTCCTATTCATGTGTTCAGTTTAGAAGTAAATAGTTACTCTGCTAAGATATTCCTGTGTTAAGAGTTTGCTCTGAATATTGTCTATGCAATGCCAGGCCTTGTGTTTGATTGCAAAGTTGAGCTTGGAATGTTGTGGCATGCGGCATCACGAGCTGTTCACTGTGCCTCCTGAGAATAATGCTTCGTATTGTTTTGCATGTCGATCTAATGCCAGTGATTTGCTTGTTAAGAAGATCATCCTCTTCTGTTGTTTCCGTGCTTAAGAAGTTCATCGTCTGATGTTTCATTCATAGCCTATACGACAAGTCGGGTAGGTTAGACGTGAAACCATATGATCTTCCGACCAACTCATGATATTAGGCCGTGATTGGATCATCGTTTTCCAACCAAAAGCGCTTGTAAAACTGACGCTTGTAAATTAAAGCAGATGGTCTCGGGCGAAGGCGCTTGGTTGGTCGATTTCGACTAGTAAAATATCGGAAGTACTTCACACACGATAAAAACGTTGAACGACACTCGGACGATTGCTAATCCAGCCGTTAGCTGCTGTTTTAGCCTTGGCCATGGATGGCATGATACGCACGTCGTGCATGTATCGTCTGGTAATGTCGTCCATATAGCAGTGCTCGTAAAATATACACTGGTCTCTCAAATTACACGTGTAACCCGCCGGTTTTACTTACAGACCTCGGGCCCTCGGTTTCATTACGCCTGTATTTTACGCGTTGTTTCCGATGACGAGTAAATTACACTTGTATGTTAATACAGGTTTGAAATAAACCAGAGATCCCAAGCGCGGCCTTACCATTTCATGCCGTCTCAGTTTCTCGAAGGTGCTCATAGGTGTCCGATGATCCTGGCTTCCTGAATGAGCAGCGGGCGATGTATCAGACCATCCGTAGGGCTCGTGAGGCCCTCTTAGTTGTCCTTCGAGTTGTTGCGCTCGCCGTGGCGCCGAGCATTGTTAACATCGTCAACGAACATGAGGATTCAGGAGATACTTTATTTTGACTGGATGACACTAGGGACCCACTAGGGCCATAGCCGTCCGTACGCAAGTGCCTCCTTATTATGTACAACTATATTTTTTTGCTTTCTCCTGGTTTCCTGACATCACAGTCCCGCACCATTGTCAACCTATGTAGTCAATATAAACGAGAGAATTGCAAAAGGTGCGGCCGACGGCTGGGACCAAGCAGCTCGAGCAGTATTTGTGTTTTTGAGGCGTGAGCACTGCAAAGTTTTTCTTAGCGATGATTTCGTTGTTGTTCACAGGAGAGCAGGGTATTAACTGGGCAGGCTGTGGCCCGTCTAGCCCAGGCAAGATATCTAGCCCAGATACTAATTTTTTCAAGATGAAAATGGCTA
Source organism: Aegilops umbellulata (assembly GCA_032464435.1). NCBI lineage: Eukaryota > Viridiplantae > Streptophyta > Magnoliopsida > Poales > Poaceae > Aegilops > Aegilops umbellulata. The sequence goes on from CP136059.1 coordinate 66,144,968, forward strand.
GCCCAGCTATACGTATTTTTGAGGAATACCCAGGCAAGGTCAACTTGTTACTCTCTGCCCCGCTGGGCTGCAAATCTTTCCTAGGAGAGATGCATTAGGCTTAACAGGAAAATGGGCTTTAAAAAATAATAAATGGCCTGTAATTATAAAAACTGGGCAGTGACTATAAAAAAATGCACCAAACACGAAATTAGTTTATAAAATATTATTTATGGATTTTGAAAATCTTAAATTTTCATTGTTGCGTGCGCAATGTTTCGTTGGAATTTTACGTAATACAAATTTATATTGAATCTGACTAGAAATTTCAGGATAAAAATATTTCGGATCCCATCAAAATGTGGGAAATTTTATTGAATTATGTCTTCAACGGTTGGTTGAAATTATTAATCGTTGTCCTAGCTAGAAAATGGGTTGTACTTTTAACAAACAATAAATGGGTTGTTGTAAATTCCATTAGAATTCAAAAATGGGTTGTACATTCTTACAAAACGCAAACGGGCTATAAGTTCTCTGCCACACACTTGTGGGCCTACTAAGTGACGCGTCCCCTAAAAAAATAAGTTGACGCGTGTGCAACGCTTTGTCAACTTATTATAGTCTACACACGGTTCTAGCAGCAGTGGTCGTTGGATGTCTATCCAACGGATGTCGTGCTTCTTCTTCAATCTCGGATGTTCTTAGCTTCGGCCGCCCAAAAAATGATTCCTCCCCCTGACATCTGGGGCGCACCGTTTCGGAGGCTGACTTGTGGGTCTACTAAGTTGGAGCGTACCAAGGGCTTTGTCAACTTAGTCAATATAAATGATTCTAGCTTCAGTGACCGTACGATGTCCATCCAACGGCCGTAGTGCTTCTTCAACCTCTAGTCTTCTTGGTCCATCCGCCCAAAGTAGCGCCGGTCGTGCTGCCTGCTCCTGCCTCCCGTGGCCGGCTGTGCTGCCGCTGAGGCCTCACCGGCCCCATACTACTCCCACCGCTGGCCAGGCCATCCCTCCACTCACCCACACTCCCTGCTATTCTGCGGCGACGGCAGCCTCACACCGCAGCCGAACTAGTGAACCCTCGTACTCCTCTCCGCGCGGGCTTCATCTGCTGCGTCTTCCCCGGCTCCGCGTCGTCCCCTTCCTAGGCCTCGCCGTCGTCCACCGCCCTGGTGCTCTCGGCGCGGCGTGGTTAACGTGGTCAACGACCGACTTCCATCAGAAGAGTACTGTATGTGGAGAGGCTGACAGCTGGGTCCACGGCGGCCGCAAGGAAGTGCCTCCTTATTACGCGCAAAATAATTATTCCTCCACCTGACAGCAGGACCCACCGGACAGGCCACCTTATTTCGCAAAAAAACGTTTCCCCCCTAACTGCTGGGACCCATCGGACGGGCCACCGTATTTCGTGAAAAAAACGTTCCCCCCGCTGTCAGCTCGGACCCACCGGAAGTGCCTCCTTATTACGCACAAAAAAATGAATACTCCCCCTGCTAGCTGGGACCCACCTTGGTGGGAGGCTGACTTGTGGGCCTACTAAGTTGATGGGGACGGAGGGCTTTGTCAACTTAGTCAATATGAATGATTCTAGCTCCGGTGATCGTACGATGTCCATCCAATGGCAGTAGTGCTTCTTCAACCTCTGGTCTTCTTGCTCCAGCCGCCCAAAACAGCGTCGGTCGTGCCGCCTGCTCCTGCCTCCCGTGGCCGGCTGTGCTGCCGCGGAGGCCTCACCGCCCCCTACTATTCCCACCGCTGACAAGGCCCTGCGGATACGGCAACCTCACACCGCAGCCGAACGAGTGAACCCTCATACTCCTCTCCGCGTGGGCATGCACTGCCGCGTCTTCACCGGCTCCGCGTCGTCCCCTTCCTAGGCCTCGCCGTCGTCCACCGCCCTGGTGCTCTCGGCGCGGCGTGGTCAACGTGGTCAAGGAACGACTTCCATCGGACGTGGACTGTACGTGGAGAGGCTGACAGCTGGGTCCACGGCGGCAGCAAGGAAGTGCCTCCTTATTACGCGGAAAATAATGATTCCTCCACCTGACAGCAGGGACCCATCGGACGGACCACCGTATTTCGCGAAAAAATGTTTCCCCCTGACTGCTGGGACCCACCAGCTACACCTTCGCACGCAAGGAAGTGCGTCCGGGCAAAAAAAAATGATTCACCCCCCTAACTGCTGGGACCCACCAGCTACATCTTTGCGCGCAAGGAAGTGCTTCCGGGCAAAAAAACAAAATGATTCGCCCCCCTGACTGCTGAGACCCATTAGCTACATCTTCGCAGGCAAGGAAGTGCCTGACAGTCGGGACCCACCTGGTCGAAGCGTACGTAGCGTTGTCATTGTGGTCGCGAACGTGTACGTACATATATACTAGTCGATGTAGAGGCGCGCACGTGTCGTAGTAGAGGCGTGTACGTGTCGTAGTAGAGGCGCGCACATAGCATGTACACGTACGTACAGCGGCCAGGGTGCAAGAAAGAAAATACGGCCACGTATGTGTACATACGGGCGGGGTCTCGAACGCCTACTCGCGCATACGTACGGCCAGGGCTCGTGTACATGGCTGGGTCGGAACGGAGAAACAGCGTCGTCGTCGTGTTCATGGGGAGGCAACGGAATGCGTCGTGTTTATGGGGAGGCAACGGAATGCGGCGTGTTCATCGGGAGGCAACGGAACGCGTAGGAGCCAACCGGCTGGGTCGGAACGAACACGTGGTCGTGTTCATCGGGAGGGCTTGGACGGAACAGGTGAGGGAAACGAGGCATGGCGTACCGCACAACGGAGGAAACGGACCTCCTACGTTCGGAACGGGGTCCTGTTGATCGGGAGGGGTGTGGCGTACCGCAAAACGGATGAAACAGACCTCCTACGGTCGAAACGGGGGTCCTGTTGATCGGGAGGGGTGTGGCGTACTGCAAAACGGACGAAACGGACCTCCTACGGTCGAAACGGGGGTCCTATTGATCGGGATGGGTGTGGCGTACCGCAAAACGGACGAAATGGACCTCCTACGGTCGAAACGGGGGTCCTGTTCATCGGGAGGGGTGTGGCGTACCGCAAAACGGGACTCCACGGGATACTGTTCATCTCCACCGTCGACCTCCTCCAGCCTCCACGGGCTCTTGTTCATCCAGCCTCCACCGCGCACTACTCCACCGGCTACTGTTCAACCACCCCTCCACGGGTACCCCTCCACTGTCTACTGTTCATCCAGCCCTCCACACCACGGGGTCCTGTTCAACCACCCCTCCACGGGCACCCCTCCACCGTCTACTGTTCATCCAGCCCTCCACCACACCACGGGGTCCTGTTCATCCAGAGGCAACGCCACCGTTCACTGTTCATCCACCCCCCCCCCCCCCCCCGCAACGCTCACTGTTCATCCTAGAGGCAGCATCGATCGGCTTCAGTTAGCAGCACTAGCGAAGGAATCGCTCGATCGGGTTCAGTTAACAGCCATCGATCGATCGCTCGGGTTCAGTAACGCGTAGCCTGCAATGCAATCGCTCGGGTTCAGTTAGAGCCAATGCCTCGCACACACACGCGTACGTGTACGAGAGAAACGCGCATCGCTTGGCCCCCGACCTCCCACCGTAACCGGGAACTCCCCGAAATTTTCCTCCCCCTCACTTCTACCACGGTTTTTTCCATCATGGACGACCCAAAGAATGTCATGCAGCTGTGTCTCCGGCCTGCCCAGGACGAAGAGCCCATTTTCTGTCATGATTTTTTGTCATAGAAGTAGGATCCCACTACATCTATGATGATACCGGGTTTTGTCACAATTGTCGTCATAGAAGTGTCATATGTATGACAGAAAAAAATTTCGTTCGGCCCAAAATGTCACGGGTGTCTTTTTTTTGTAGTGGGGGGAGGAAGAAGAAGGTGAGGCCAAAGAGGGGGATGGGGACAAAGGTGCAACAGTTGATGGCAGTGAGAGGGGAGAAGACAAAGGCGCACCAGTTGATGGTAGTGAGAGGGAAGAAGGCAATGATGAAGAAGACGAGGATGGTTATGGTGATGATAAAGGGGGATCCAATGGAGGCAGTGACAGCAGCGATGATGATGATGAGAACGCCCCTGGTTCTGGTGGTACAGGCGGCAACACATCCAGGAGGACTAACACTTCTGCCACCCCTGCCAGCAGCAGCAATTCATTGAGTAGCAGGAGCACACTACAAATGTTGATTGACAAAAGTTGCTGGAAAGACAAGGATTTGCCAAAGTCAAAGAAAAATGACGAAGCAAAGCCTTAGGGAAGCATTAATATGTTCAAGCTCTGCAACTTGAAGCCAGCTTTGCCAACCACCTTTCCCGTGCCAGATTTTAGCGACCAAGATATGTGTGAGAAGATTAACTTTGCCATTGACAAGAGCCTGTTCTTATCAAGTGATGCTGAAAAGAATCAAATTGACATGGAGGAAGCAGGAAAGGGTCTTGACTGGGTTCATTCAAAGGAAAAATACAAGGAATATTTGAAGCAGCTTCCAGACCTAAGCTCCAGCAAGAGCAAGGCAGCATCCATGGCAAACCCTCACGTGGTCCAGAAGCGTAAAGCTGTTTCAATGAAGAAGAATATGCAGTTGCCTCAAACCAAGGAGAAGATGGTGAGTGCAGATGCTGAAGTAAATATGGTCAAGGAAGATGTGCTTCAAACTGATATGCCAACTATAGTGAGCAGAGAGCCAACCACCATCACACGAGTTCAACAGATCAAGGGGAAGACTGCCCTTTCAACAGTCCCACCAAAACCACCTAAGCGGCACAAGATTGTCAAGTTTGCCAGGGGCACAAAGGGGGAACAGGTCACAAAAGGTTTGGGGTTCAGAGACGAGAGAGAACTGCGTGCCGCAACCATTGATGCAGGGGTGCCAAGTTCTGCTAGGTTGCTGCCAACTCAGACTGGAAAGATGCCAACTACAGATACCAGTGTGCCAACTGATGTGTCAGTTAGCAGCGTGCTCACAGTCAAAACCACCACAGCTGCACAGGAAGGCACCACTGCAACTGCAAGCCCCAAGGTGCCTACTCATAGAGATGCTTCAATGCCAAACACAAAAGGAGGTGATCCTACTACCAAAGTGTCGTCCCCAAGAGCTAGCACACAGCATCCAAGCAAGCCTGCATCACCAAGAGCTGACTTTCAACAACCATTAACACAGCAGGTGGTGTTCAACATTATAAGTAGGTGCAAGCCTCCAAGGCCGCCAACTACAACACTATTGCGAACCAAGTCAGTGAATGATGCACCCGTGTTTGTGCCGCAAGGATATGCCCTGGTCCTTGAACCCATACGAAGATCAAAGTCTTATCATGGTGACGGATTCTGCGATACACCATCTTTTGACCTCGGCATAGATGGTGATGCTCCAGCACCTGCTCCAGCAGCAGAAACAGCGGAAGCCGGTGTGTTTTGTATTGGTGAGTGTGAGTTGGACCCAGCAGTTGTGAATGAAGGATGCGATGTTGCTGATGCTGGCAAGGCAATAGCTCAAGAGCTAGATATTGGATCACCAGAGAATTGCCACACCCCGGTATGCGCAGAACCAGAAGTTGGCACGAGCAGTTCTTCGGGACCACCTATTGCACGAAGACAGAGGAGGGTAATAAGGCCCGCAGCATCTCAAAGGTCTCCATTCATTGACTACAACAAGAAGAAGACTTTCAGCTCCAATGAGGCAGTGAACAAGCTTTACGCTACCCTCTTGTATTGGGTCAGGCATCACGAAGGAGCAAATGATGAAGCTACCAGGTAAACTAACTCCCCACAGCCTACATACATATCTTTTTCAGTTGCACAGGACCAGCCACTTAGTTGCACAGAAAGCATAGCATGTTGCGCAGAACAGGGCTTTTAGTTGTACACTGTTCTGTTTTCAATTTCATGCACATTTTTTTGCTGTTGTGACCCTTCGAGCTAACTTGTCTTTTTATTGCTTTTAAAAAAATCAGCCCTGAGATAATCAGGTTTGGTGCTTTCTACATTTCTTTAAAGGAGTTAGTTGATTCTATGAAGCCGGTTCAATGGTTGTCAAAAATTGTTATTGAGACTGGAATCTTACACACCATGGATAACTTACCAGAAGGGTCAAAGAAGGTTGTTATGCCACTGAGGTTTTCTGTAAGTTTTTCCAAAACCTTCTTTACCCTCATCTTTGTTCTGTAGCACTTTTTTGTTGACCAATTGAGGGAGGCCTTTCATCTACTAAGGAGTTTGAGGCATGCTTTATAATCTCTGCAGATGAATTTACAGCAAGGGATCCACAACGTGAATGAGATAAATAAGAAGTTTGATTACAAGAACCGTCTCGACAAGAAAGACTTGGTGAGTGTTGTGCCCACATGATCCATCTCTTTTAGTTGGCACCCACATCATGTTCAATTGCACATGACACATCTGGTAGGTGGCACATACTTGTTGCAACCTGTTTTTAACTTGACCAAGTCTTTTACTGTTTTTCTTAGCTAAAACATGTATCTGTGACTCAAATCGTTCACGCTTGCAGGTCATGCTGCCAGTGCTCGAGTGCGCTGATGTAACCGATAAGGAGGGAGGGAGGCATTATTGGGTCTTCAATGTCAACTTGAGGGACCGACGCTTCGAAGTTCTTGACTCAAACAGGACGCTGGACAACATTGAGCTGATGACCACCGCCTCTACCATCGCGGGGGCAGTACGCCAGCTATGGTGGAAGCATTACCCAAAGTTCAGCATCGAGCACTTTCAGATTATTGGCATTGACGTACCGAAGCAGCTCGGCAAGTAAGACAATAAGCATGGCATTCTTCTCGATTTCTTACCATCATTTTGTAGTTTTTAAATTTGTCTACATGTGCAATCTTTAGTTTTTTAAGACACGGTACTAGTCTGCAATCTGTTTATCATTTTTATGAGTTTCTAATGGATTATCTAGCCAGTTGCAGAGTGGCACATAAGTAGTTGCACACTGGCACATAAGCAGTTGCACAGTGGCACATAAGCAGTTGCACGGTAGAACGTAAGCAGTTGCATGGTAGAAACATAAGCAGATGCACAGAGTGCATTATCTTTATTGGTTTTAATTTTATGTGACAAATTTTCTTTTTTGCCCATCGCAGTAATGAATGTGGGCTGTTCACACTGCTTAACGCCATCGAGTGGAACGGTAGCCAACTGCCCAACTACGAACCCAAGGAAGTACTCAACATCAGGAAGAAGCTGGCATATGATTGGGTCACCAACGTGCACAACACCGCCCCATGGAGGAAGTTGCTGAGATACGACAAGGACTAGGTCAGTACTCTTTTTCTTTCTCTGCTCCAGGAGGAAGTTGCTGGTTTGCACAATTTTTAAGCAGATTTTGTAGTTGCACACTAGTAGTAATTCCGTTTGCAACTCAATATCACCACTTTTGTTGATACATTAGGAGCACTGGACATACAATTGTTCAACAACTAAATATTTAACCAGTTGCCAACAAAGGCACAAATAGCAACCTTTTTTACACAGTGCATGAACTAATTTAAGGAGCATAAATTAGATAAAGAGAAATCATAGATGCTGAATGTGTCCACTTGGTCCCAACATTGCTAAAAAACATCATTCTTTTCCTTTTTTGTCCCAAAGTTACAAACGATGAAAAAGAATCACAGTAGCCTGAGTGGACACACACACCAGCAATGTGCTCTGTAGATTGGCACTGGCTGCATTTGTTTTTCTTCTTTGGGTGTAGCTCCAGCACCGATTTGTACCATCGACTCTTTGCCCTACCCTTTGTAGTAGACCTTGGAGGATCCCTGGGCACAAAATCATCAGAAGCTTGTGCAGGGGATGCAGCCTCCAACGGGGCAGTAGGACCATCACGATCACTTGTGTAATAATCATATAAAAAGTTTAGTATTTTTTTTGTTGTGCAACTACCACTGATGTTCTCTGCAACCACACAGCCCATGTCGTGCAACTAACTGGTTGCTGTGTGCAAGTTAAGTTAAAAAACACCTGTAGTAGCACGACCCATCATGGTACTTGGATTGTAATCGCCTATGGGCAGAACAAGAAAAACAAGTTAGATTTTTAGCTTGATCCTCAAACTAACACAGCGCACGCAACTAGGCAGCATGTTCTGTGCAACTGGGCACTATGATATGTGCAATTGAAGTCGCACACCCTAGTTTTGTTGGGAGTCGGGGAAGGTATTTACCTGGGTGATGAGCCCCCTAAGTCCTGCCTGTAGGTCCATTGGGAGTAGCACGCAGGGCACTGCTAGTTGGGCCAGGCGGGGGAGGAGGTCTTTGAGGGTTGGCATCACCTATAGCCAGAACAGGACAAACAAGTTAGTTGTGTTATCTCTGATGCTCGAACTAACACAGTGTGCGCAACTAGGTAGCCTGTTCTGTGCAACTGAGCACCATGATGTGTGCAACTGGGGTTACAGACCTAGTTTGATGGGGAGTTGGGGCAGGTAATTACCTGGACGATGAGCCCCCTGAGTGCTGCCTGTAGGGCCATTGGGAGGAGCACGCGGGGGAGGAGGTGGCGGAGGATGCCGTGTACAGCCAGGAGGTGGAGGAGGTCCTTAAGGGTTGACATCACCTATATCCAGAATAGGAAAAACAAGTTAGTTGTGTTATCTTGATGCTTGAACTAACACAGCGTGCGCAACTAGGCAGCTTGTTTTGTGCAACTGGCCACCATGATGTGTGCAACTGGGCACAATGATGTGTGCAACTGAAGTTACACTCCTAGTTAGATCAGGAGTTGGGCAGGTAATTACCTGGATGATGAACCCCCTGATTGCTGCATGGAGGTGGAGGAGGTCCTCGAGGGTTGCCATCATCTGGTGGCCCCGTGGCAGCAGTCGGTTTTTTCTTTTTCTTGGACTTGTTCTGGTTGCCGATCTCGGTACATGTTGCATGCATATGCTTTTATACAATAGCTTGTGCTGGATCAGAACCACTCGCAAACTTTGCTAGTTTCCGAAAATTGTATATCATGTTCCTCTCCCTTATCTGCTTATTTGATTGAGGAGGCATTTCATCCGGTTGCTCATAACTAGTCCCTGGCGCACTAGGTACAAGAGTAGGTGTCCACCGTCTTAGCAGGTACCTTTCCGATATGACATCAACTTCAATATGGGTGAACACCTTGAGGATGTGGTAACAGAGGATGTCGTCCTTGTCCATTTTACAGCACTCACACAAATAGGAAGCCTCCTCCACCCTTGCCTGCACCAAGTAGTTTCGAGAACCATATTTGGCAACAAATTCCTGGTTCGGTTTGAGCTCAAATATATCAGCACCAACTTGGAATGCATTATAACGTCCAGTCAGCTCAAACTCTTCTCTGAACTTGCGGTAAAGGTCCCTAGTATAGGTTTTGTAAGCTTGCTTCTTTATTGAGAAGTTGGACCACAACTCAATCTCAAGGTGTTCTGTCCTGTAATCATTGCAGCCTTCCTTGGCAAGGATGTGGTTCTGGATTTTTTCATATTGCTTGACGAAGTTCAACATTGAGTTGTGTGGGTTCACATATCTTTTTAGGACGGCGTTGAACCCCTCACTACGCTGTGTAGACTGTAGGAAGGGGAAGAACCTGTGTTTGAAGTAGCACGGCACCCAAGTTGACCTGTATTCGTACAACTTCTCAGAGTGCGTGTGTGTCATAGCCTCGTACTTCATCATTAACCCAGCCCAATTCTGCTCAAACTCGTCTATAGTGAAGTTGAAGTCAACACACTTGTTGAAATCATCACAGAGTCCTGGATTCCGGCACAGGAGCCAACCAACTTTTTCCTGATCCTTTTTCATGATGTGCCATCGATAACAGCGGTGCACGATGGTTTGAAAGATGCTCTGTATTGACTGCCTCATTGCACCATCCTGATCGGTGATGAAGTTGTCAGGAGGTTTGCCATCCATAGCTTCTAGGAATGCTCCAAAGACCCAATCAAAGCTCGATGCCAACTCCTGCCTCACAAACGCGCAACCCAGCATGAAAGATTGGCCATGTCGGTTTATTCCTATGAAGGGCGCGGACGGCATATTGTACATGTTGGTCATGTAGGTGGTGTCAAACGATATGCAGTCATGGTACGCCTCCCCATAAGCTTTTCGAGCTAAGCCATCCACCCAAAATATGTTGACAACTCTGTCCTCTTCATCATATTTCACCTTATAGAAGAAGTCTGGATCGGTTTTTTGTATATCCTTGAAGTGCGCAATTGTCTCAATCAGATCACCCTCCTTTGTGTCATCTCTAGTACACAAATCTGTTATTGCCTTTGGTCTGAACGGCACCATCATCTCAGATCCGTAGAACTCTGCCATTATATGCATCATACGTCCTGCATAATACAAAAACAAAGAGTATATCCTTTTTTTAGTTGCACGAATGCGCACATCCAGCTGCACAGTAATAAGACATGTGTCGGCACAGAAGATAATCGTAGTAAATGGACACCTAGCTGCACCTTTTTAAAAACACTTTGCACTTTTTGCATACATGACATTGTGTAGTTGCACAGTAAAGACAATCTAGTTGCACAACAAGCATGGGGAGTTGGACACCAGTTGCACAATTAAGTCATTTCAGTTGCACAGTAGTACCATAATAGTTGCACACTGGACTGCCTAGAGGTAAACTTAATTCTTTAAGGGATATAGAAAAACACCACACCTGTAGTCAAGTTGCAGTTATACAAGATGCGCAGAAACTCCTTTTCATCAGGTGAGATGCCTTGGTGGGATCTCAAGTATTTGGACAATGAAGGTTTGTTCACGAGCGGATGATTGTGGTCACGAACAAAGTGCATCACCTCCCATCGCCCATCTATCAGCTTCACCAACATTTTCCCCTTACATTCAGTCTGCTTTATTGTCTCGCATTTGCGCTTCTTCTTCTTCTTACTAGTACCAGCCTCCTCTTCAGCAAATATTGGAGATTCTTCTTCCATCTCCTCATCACTATCAACAGATTTTGGATCTGGAATAGGGTCCAGGTGATGAGGACATCAATACCATTGTTACACCCACAACACCTACTATTACATATACTGGACCAATTACTAGAGCTCGCGCACGCCAAATAAATTACCAGGTACTTTTGTTTCTTGGTAATGCTTCTAATGTTCATGAGAATATGATGCTGCCTAAATTGGATACATTTGTTTTGCTTACAAATGAAGGACCTAGCTTGGAGAAGGATGAACATTGGAGCAAGAACACGCATGGAGTTGATGGCATGCACAAGGGGATCAAGAACGGAGTTACAAGTGATGATTTCAGGACTTTGAAGCCACCATAACGAGTGCATGAAGCCTTAGACGAAATATACAAGATGCCACTTCATAATATTCGTCCATAGGCTATTTTAGGTGTTGCGTCACCTTATTATTGGGCCAGGCCCATGTAATTTCGAAATACTTAAGTATAGGCTATTTTTAGAGTCTGTATGTGTGGGGAAACAAGAGATAGGGTTGGTTTCGGACCCCACCCTCAAGGGCCACGAAATTCCCTCCTCTTCCTCCATATATACAACCCTTAGGGCGTCGTTTAGACTTTGGGTTTTGTTTAGATTAAAAGTTCGTCATAGCTGCAACTTCGCGTACTTCGTTTGTGTTCAACGACCAGACCAAGGCGTCATAGAACCCCACCTTGATCAATAAAGCTTTCCTCTTATATTCGCAATATCCAGATTGCAATCTTAGTTTCTTGCTTGTTCTTCGTTTGCCTGCAGGAAACAGACCTTCGTGGTCAGGTTGATCGTGCTCCGGCATGGTCAATAACCTCTCGGAGTTGGTTTAGCGATTGCTAAGGCGCGACGTCCTCGCACGTTCGTAGTCGGATCGTCAAAGTCGACTTCCTCCAAACGATAGCCACCATCTCATCGAAAGACGGGACACCTTTGCCTCTATCAAGTGGTATCAGATTTCCAGGTTGCTCGGTGAGATTTTACAGTTTTTCGTAGTTTCGATCGAGTCTATTCTTCATACCTACAGTCCACGAAAAAGACAAAAAAAATAGGGTTAGTTCATCATATCCGAAGCAATCTGAGCCTTTGCATAATCTTTTTAGGGTTTTTGCTTTGTTGAATTTGCGGTTGCATCGTCGTGTCAAGTTGCTGGTCTTAGAGTCTAGTCTTTTAGAGTTTCGAGTTCTGGTCATAAGTTGTCACGCCGCCGCCGCACCATCATCATCGCCTTGCCATCTACCATCATTGCTTCTCCGCCACCGCTCTGAATCCGTATCCATATACCACCACCAATCTGTATCCATATACCACCACCGCTACCATATACCACCACCGCTGCCATATACCACCACCATATATCCACCACCAATCCGAGTTCTTCTCATATTAGGTTTGTTTTCAAGAGCCATCTAAATTCCGATTCGTGTTTCCTTGCCTGCGTAGGTCTCGAAAAAAAAAAGAGTCTGGAGACCACCGGGCTGTTTTTAGGCCAAAATTTCGGCGACCGAAAATATTTTTTTCCTATCTTATTTTTAGGCTGTTCTGAGTCTTTTGAGACACTCGCCATCATAGTGCTTTTTGGTCGCACTTTTTCGTCGTCGCTGCCCTGATTTCCGGAAAAAAAAATTGTCAAAAAAATTTCGTACCCATTTTGTCAGTTTGACCTGGGAAGAGTTTTGAGACACTCGCCATTATAGTGATTTTTCGCAAAAAAAAAGAGGTGCGCAAAAAAAAGAGCGCAAAAAAAACAGAGCGAAAAATAAATTCCAGAGTGTGCTTTTCCCTTGTTTCCGTGCAGCGCCGTGATTTTGTTAGTGTTCTAGGCTCATGTCTCTAGCACGGTCTAGCCTAGGACCAGCACAGTACCGTCGTTGAGCGTTTATTCAACTTTGCATCTCTGATTTGATTATTGCTGACCCTTTTTGCTACCATACTATAAGCCTTCCCAGCTCCACATACATCTACGTCGTGCGTTTGACTCTCCCTGGCAATCGCTCTATCCAAGCTTTTGAGAGTTTTGACTACAACGGTTGCTGATCAACGCCTGCTGCTGGGTAAGAACTGGTAAGAATTTGTGTTTTGCTTGACGGATTTGTGACTCCCACCACCACCTCTTATTAGTAGTCTGTAGGATCATATTCTTGTGTGTTTCTATTGCTGCTAACCATGGCAGGATCACAAGCCGACGAGACTGACTGGGAGAACATGACAAACAAAGCGTTACATGATAAGTTTCAACAAATGATGAGTGGACAGGTGGAAGATGTGCTCAATAGATTTGAAGAGGCCATGGAGAAGATAGATGGCATTGAGAAGGCGTTCGAAACAAAGCTCGATAACAAGTTCAATGAGTTGCTCGCGCGTCTACCACCACCACCACCGGCTGCACCTAACGCACCTCTACAACAACAACAACGACTACCTCCACATCGCGAAACAGCCCTCCGCCGAGCGACCCGTGTCCCTCTTCAGCCTGGCCAAGCTGCTGGTGCTGCTGTTGATACTTCTGTGGCTCCTGCTGCTGATGTGGGGGAGGATGATTATGTGGGAGATTATGAGGATGAGGTTGATCAACATTAGAACTACGTGCAACCACCAGGTCGTCCACATGCAAATAATGGCAATGTTAGGGCTCCCCCTCAGGTACGAGATCATGACCATCTCCCTAAACTAAAATTGAATATTCCACCATTTGAGGGTAGATATGTTCCTGATATATATCTTACTTGGGAGTTAGAAACTGAACAACGATTTACATGTTTACAATATCCTGAGGAGAGACGTTTTCCTGCTGCTGTTTGTGATTTCACTAGCTTTGCATGTGTTTGGTGGTCTGAACATTGTAGATTATATCCTGTTCCAGCTACTTGGGCTGCTTTGAAAACTGCTATGCGTACTCGTTGGGTTCCACCATATTATCAACGTTAATTACTTCAAAAATTGCAGCGCTTAAGACAAGGAAAAAATTCGGTAGAAGAATATTATCAGGAATTACAAACTGGCTTGATTAGATGTGGTATTGTTGAGGAGAATGAAGCTATGCTTGCACGTTTTCTGGGTGGATTAAATAGAGAGATTCAGACCATTCTAGACTATAAGGATTATAATAATATCACTCGTTTATTCCATCTTGCTTGTAAAGCTGAACGTGAAGTGCAAGATCGACATGCATTGGCGCGAACTAACTTTTCTGTAGGTCGACCTTCATCATGGACACCACGTGCATCATCTACTTCCACACGTTCTGCTACACCGGCACCTCCGTCGGCTACCACCTCCAACCGTGATACAGTAAAGCAGGCGCAATCACCACTATCTGCCAAGAGCACACCTTCTGAGCCTGCAAAGAGCTCTTCTTCATCCATGGCATCAACAGGGCAAACACATGATATTATTTGTCGACGTTGCAAGGGTGGAGGTCATTATGCGAGAGAATGCCCATCTAAGCGTGTGATGATTGTTACTGAGGATGGTGGGTATGAGTCCGCTAGTGACTATGATGAGGAGACTTTGGCTCTTATTACACATGAAGAACACGGTGGAGATGATTCTAATCATGAGACGCAATACATGGCTGCTGAAGATGCTGACAGGTATGAATGTTTAGTTGCTCAACGTGTTTTGAGTGTGCAGGTTACACAAGCTGAGCAAAATCAGAGGCATAATGTGTTCCATACAAAGGGAGTTGTGAAGGAACGTTCTATTCGCGTCATCATAGATGGAGGGAGCTGCAACAACTTGGCTAGCATGGAGATGGTGGAGAAGTTTTCTCTCACCACAAGACCACATCCACATCCTTACTACATCCAATGGTTCAACAACAGCGGCAAGGTTAAGGTAACACGTACTGTTCGTGTGCATTTTAGTATCTCTACATATGTTGATTATGTTGATTGTGATGTGGTACCTATGCAAGCATGTTCCTTATTACTTGGTAGACAATGGCAATTTGATAAAAATTCTGTACACCATGGTAGAAACAATCAGTATACTCTTGTTCATAAGGATAAAAATATTGCCTTGCTTCCTATGACTCTTGATTCCATTTTGAAAGATGATATTAATAGAGCTAATAAAGCAAAACAGGAGAAAAATAAGAGTGAAAATCATATTGTGGCAAAAGAATTTGAGCAACAAATGAAGCCTAATAATAAACCATCTAATGTTGCTTCTGAAATTAAACTAAAAAGTGCATGTTTACTTGCCACCAAATCTGATATTGATGAGCTAGATTCTAGCGAATCTGTTTGCTATGCTCTTGTGTGCAAAGAGGCATTATTTTCATTCGAGGACGTGCCTTCCTCTTTGCCCCCTGCTGTCACTAACATTTTGCAGGAGTTCGCTGACGTCTTCCCACAAGACGTGCCACCGGGATTACCACCTATTCGAGGGATTGAGCATCAAATTGACTTAATTCCCGGTGCATCGCTACCCAACCGTGCACCATACCGTACCAATCCAGAGGAGACGAAGGAGATTATGCGTCAAGTACAGGAGTTGCTCGACAAAGGTTATATACGCGAATCTCTTAGTCCTTGTGTTGTTCCTATTATAGTAGTGCCTAAAAAGGATGGTACGTCGCGTATGTGTGTTGATTGTAGAGGCATTAATAATATTACTATTCATTATCGTCATCCTATTCCTAGGCTAGATGATATGCTTGATGAATTGAGTGGCTCTACAATATTCTCCAAAAATGATTTGCGTAGTGGATACCATCAAATTCGTATGAAATTGGGAGATGAATGGAAAACAACATTTAAAACTAAGTTTGGTTTATATGAGTGGTTAGTCATGCCTTTTGGGTTAACTAATGCACCTAGTACTTTCATGAGACTAATGAACGAAGTTTTACGTGCTTTCATTGGACGATTTGTGGTAGTCTATTTTGATGATATACTGATTTATAGCAAATCTTTGGAAGAACATTTGGAACATTTACGTGCTGTTTTTAATGCTCTACGTGATGCATGTTTGTTTGGTAACCTTGGGAAGTGCACCTTTTGCACCGACCGAGTATCTTTTCTTGGCTATGTTGTTACTCCACAGGGAATTGAAGTTGATAAAGCCAAGATTGAAGCTATTGAGAGTTGGCCGCAGCCCAAAACGGTCACACAAGTAAGGAGTTTTCTTGGACTCGCTGGTTTCTATAGGCGTTTTGTGAGAGATTTTAGCACCATTGCTGCACCTCTCAATGAGCTTACAAAGAAGGATGTGCCTTTTGTTTAGTCTACCGCACAGGAAGAAGCCTTCACGGTATTGAAAGATAAGTTGACACATGCTCCTTTACTCCAACTTCCTGATTTTAATAAGACTTTTGAGCTTGAATGTGATGCTAGTGGAATTGGATTAGGAGGTGTGTTATTACAAGATGGCAAACCTGTTGCATACTTTTCTGAAAAATTGAGTGGGCCTAGTCT
The DNA here is from genome assembly GCA_032464435.1 of Aegilops umbellulata. Taxonomy (NCBI): domain Eukaryota; kingdom Viridiplantae; phylum Streptophyta; class Magnoliopsida; order Poales; family Poaceae; genus Aegilops; species Aegilops umbellulata. The sequence continues at coordinate 66,161,328 of CP136059.1, forward strand.
GAACTATTCTACTTATGATAAAGAATTATATGCTCTTGTTCGGACTTTAGAAACATGGCAACATTATTTATGGCCCAAAGAATTTGTTATACATTCTGATCATGAATCTTTGAAACACATTAAAAGTCAAGCAAAACTAAACCGTAGACATGCTAAATGGGTTGAATTCATTGAGACTTTCCCTTATGTCATTAAACACAAGAAGGGTAAAAAAATGTTATTGCTGATGCATTGTCTCGTCGTTATACTATGCTTTCACAACTTGATTTTAAAATATTTGGTTTGGAGACCATCAAAGATCAATATGTGCATGATGCTGAATTTAAAGATGTATTGCAGAATTGTAAAGAAGGTAGAACATGGAACAAGTTCGTCGTGAACGATGGATTTGTGTTTCGTGCTAACAAGCTATCCATTCCAGCTAGCTCCGTTCGTCTTTTGTTGTTGCAGGAGGCGCATGGAGGAGGACTAATGGGACACTTTGGCGTGAAGAAGACGGAGGATATACTTGCTACACATTTCTTTTGGCCAAAGATGAGACGGGATGTTGAGCGTTTTGTTGCTCGCTGCACTACATGTCAAAAAGCTAAGTCAGGACTCAATCCTCATGGTTTATATATGCCTTTGCCTGTACCTAGTGTTCCTTGGGAGGATATATCTATGGACTTTGTTTTAGGTTTACCTCGAACAAAGAAGGGGAGGGATAGCATATTTGTTGTCGTGGATAGATTCTTGAAAATGGCACACTTTATACCATGTCATAAAAGCGATGATGCTGTTAATGTTGTTGATTTGTTCTTTCGTGAAATTATTCGCTTGCATGGTGTGCCAAATACTATTGTTTCAGATCATGATACTAAATTTCTTAGCCACTTCTGGAGATGTTTATGGGCTAAGTTGGGGACTAAACTGCTTTTTAGTACTACTTGTCACCCCCAAACTGATGGACAAACTGAAGTAGTCAATAGAACATTGTCTACTATGCTTAGGGCTGTTTTGAAGAATAATAAGAAAATGTGGGAAGAATGCTTGCCTCATATTGAATTTGCTTATAATCGTTCGTTGCATTCTACTACTAAGATGTGCCCTTTTGAAATTGTGTATGGTTTCCTACCTTGTGCACCTATTGATTTGTTGTCTCTTCCATCTTCGGAGAAGGTTAATTTTGATGCTAAAGAACGTTCTGAATTGATTTTTAAAATGCATGAGTTAACTAAGGAAAACATTGAGCGTATGAATGCTAAATATAAACTTGCTGGAGATAAGGGTAGAAAACATGTTGTGTTTGCACCTGGAGATCTTGTTTGGTTACATTTGCATAAAGATAGATTTCCTAATTTGCGCAAATCAAAGCTAATGCCACGTGCTGATGGTCCTTTTAAGGTGTTAGAGAAAATAAATGATAATGCATATAAACTTGAGCTACCTGCAGATTTTGGGGTTAGTCCCACTTTTAACATTGCAGATTTGAAGCCTTATTTGGGTGAGGAGGATGAGCTTCCGTCGAGGACGACTTCATTTCAAGAAGGGGAGGATGATGAGGACATCAATACCATTGTTACACCCACAACCCCTACTATTACATATACTGGACCAATTACTAGAGCTCGCGCACGCCAAATAAATTACCAGGTACTTTCGTTTCTTGGTAATGCTTCTAATGTTCATGAGAATATGATGATGCCTAAATTGGATACATTTGTTTTGCTTACAAATGAAGGACCTGGCTTGGAGAAGGATGAACATTGGAGCAAGAACACGCATGGAGTTGATGGCATGCGCAAGGGGATCAAGAACGGAGTTACAAGTGATGATTTCAGGACTTTGAAGCCACCATAAGGAGTGCATGAAGCCTTGGACGAAATATACAAGATGCCACTTCATAATATTCGTCCATAGGCTATTTTAGGTGCTGCGTCACCTTATTATTGGGCCAGGCCCATGTAATTTCGAAATACTTAAGTATAGGCTATTTTTAGAGTCCGTATGTGTGGGGAAACAAGAGATAGGGTTGGTTTCGGACCCCACCCTCAAGGGCCACGAAATTCCCTCCTCTTCCTCCATATATACAGCCCTTAGGGCGTCGTTTAGACTTTGGGTTTTGTTTAGATTAAAAGTTCTCCATAGCTGCAACTTCGCGTACTTCGTTTGTGTTCAACGATCAGACCAAGGCGTCACAGAACCCCACCTTGATCAATAAAGCTTTCCTCTTATATTCACAATATCCAGATTGCAATCTTAGTTTCTTGCTTGTTCTTCGTTTGCTTGCAGGAAACAGACCTTCGTGGTCAGGTTGATCGTGCTCCGGCGTGGTCAATAACCTCTCGGAGTTGGTTTAGCGATTGCTAAGGCGCGACGTCCTCGCACGTTCGTAGTCGGATCGTCAAAGTCGACTTCCTCCAAACGATAGCCACCATCTCATCGAAAGACGGGACACCTTTGCCTCTATCACCAGGACAGGAGGAGCCTCAGCTCCTCCATCATCAGCTTTGGACTTCTCGAACTTGTTGCAGCAAAACTGTTGTTTTATCAATTCATTGGTGCGGGGTGCCCGTCTAGAGGTGTTCATCTTGATAGAGAAACCCATCCGTAGTGCGTAGCTGTTGTAGTGATCCTTAGCAATTTGAAGGCTGTCAAACCTCATGCCAACATAGGGTTCCGTAGGTTGAGAACCATCCTCATCCTCTCCTTCTTCTCCTTGCACAGCTCCGTCAACAGCCCCAGCTCCTAGCTCAGTCCTGGTTGGACCAGGAACATTTGCCTCGGTTCCCGTGTCATTAAGAGTATGGCTCTCTGACTGCAAAGACACCACTACAGGGGCACTACAGTGTGATGACTGTCCTGCCACATTGTCATGGCCCATAGGGTTACCATCATGACTTGCCTGCGTGTAGTAAACAGATCGACCATTTTCTGTCCAATTTCCTTGTTGTATGCTGGGTTGCTGCTGATCCATATCATGAGGAAGCTCATTGAGATCAGGAGGCAACTCATTGAGATCAAGCATTTTTTTTCTTTTTTGGATGCTGCCACACACTCCCTGCACATATAAAAAAGAAGAAATTGATGTCATCAGTTGGTAACCACAGAAAAGAGTGTTTCAAACAACCTAAAAACTTAGTAAATAGGCGGCTGCACACCATTTTGTGACAATCTTAGTTCCAAAAGCAACATGACTGTAGCATGATCTTTATTATAACAGTTATGAATTTTTTTTCTTTGCACAAAGTTGTTATGTTAGTTGCACAGTTTGCAGTAAATAGATGGCAAGAGCATGACTTCTTTTTACTACAGAGTTTTCTGACTTTTTTCCCATTGTTTTGTTGCAATGATCTGTAGGTTTTCTGTTTGGCAAGGAGCTATTTCAGATTTTTCTGCACATAATTTATGTTACATTTGAGATGGAAAATGCAGGTGAAAGAAGAAAGAAGAATTGGAGGACAGATTATAGTTATATGTTTTCATCGCTGTTTATATTTTTAGTTCTGGTATATTGAACATATTTTTACACTATAGCTTTGCAATAGGTGTGGGACCAGAATATATGTGTGAGACAAGATTATATGCGTGGATATGTTAATATGGTTTGTGACTTCATTAGCCATGGACAAAAGTTCTTGTGTTTTTGCTGTCGCACTACAGATTTCTGGTTTTCGCTAGAATAGATGTCTCAATTTCCAGGATGCATTTTTCCAGTTGGCCAGCATACATATTCAGTTGGACATTCAATGTTTTTAGTTGGCTAGAATAGATGTATCAGTTGGCGAGGTTGCATTTATTTCAGTTTTGACGAACATGCATGTTCAGTTGGACAGTTAATGTATTCAATTTGTTAGAATAGATGTTTCAGTTGGCCAGGATACATTTCTCAGTTTTGGCCAACATGCATGTTTAGTTGGCCAGAAAACATGTTTTTATTGCACATATATTACAGTGTTTCTAAAGTGTTCACTCACAAATATCCAGTACACGTGGGGTACAATGCATGTTTTAGTTTTAGCCAACATGCATGCTGAGTTGCCAGAATATAGGTTCAGTTGGCTGGGATGCATGTTCAGTTGCACATTTATGAATTTTTCGTTGCACATATTTATTGGACAGTCAGTTTGTTCATCCTTTTGTTCATTTGCAAACAATAACTACAAGTTGGTAGAATGCATGTTTAATTTTTGGCTACAATGCTTTGTTGAATTGACTTTAATCATGGTTTAATTGACCAATGAATTTGTTTTAGTTGGCTTGTAGAAACTGGTTTGGCATGCATCAAGTAGTTTTGGCTTGTTTAACACATCAAGTAACATCAAGTAGGGTGGTGTGATGTGCCAGATTCACCTCTTTTTTGAAGCAGCTTCTCCATGGATTTGTGCTAGATCCATGAAGAAGGGGGTTTACATAGGAAAATTCGAATCTGAGCCCGAGCTCATCTGCACCCGCGCTCACGAAAAAAATCAAAATAAATACTAGAAAAATTCAAAAAATTCTAAAAAAAATTAGGGTGGTAGACAATTTGATGCGTAAGGTACGCTCTAATTTTCAAAACATTTGGACTTCTGTGCAGCTCTCAGCAAAAAAGACAAATCGAAGGTCTGTAAAAATGTATACTGTTCACGTACTATTCTTGTCTGATTTGTCTTTTTTGCTGAGAGCTGCACAGAAGTCCAAATGTTTTGAAAATTGGAGCGTACCTCACGCATCAAAGTTTCTACCACCCTATTTTTTTGGAATTTTTTGAATTTTTCTGAATTTTTTCTGAATTTTTTTGACCGGGTGCAGATGCACCCGGGCACCGAAACGCTGCTCTCGTTTACATATGCCTACATATATGCAGTAGAAGAAAGAGAAAAGTGAAGTGGGGCAGAGGGGGCTTACCTACTTGATGTTACTGCCTAGTATGGCTCTGACCACCCTGCCTTAGATCTTCTTTTTTGAAGCAGCTCCTTCTTCTACTTTGGGGCTCCCATGGCGGCTGTGTAGGAGGAGGAAGAAGGGCTGGGGGCGATTCTGTTGGATCTCCTTTCTGGCGTGTAGAAGAAGAAGAAGGCAGCGTGGGAGGGGCTGGGGCGTGGGGGCGAGCGAGCGTGGGGGCGAGCTGGGGACAACTGGCCGCGTGGGGGTGTGGGCAATTGTGTCGGTGGCCACTCGATCAGTCTGTTTGATAGCCGGTCGATCGGTCGGTTTGGTGGCCCATTCCTCTTCTGTTTCGCGGGAGACAGAGAGTTATCTTTTTCAGCCGGCTGCTCGGTTGCATTAGTGGGCAGCCGACCATCCACTAGACGCGTAGCGCATGGTATTGACATGAGGAATTGCTGCATAGAGCATGGCTAGGCCATTTTCCTGCGTTTGTATCCGACGTTGTAATTGGCGATATGCCAAGTACAATATCGTAATGCATTACTTATGTTTTCCTTAAAAAAAAAACTTTGGTTCCTTCTTTGTCCCTCTGCCCGGTTTGCCCATCGCCGAGCCCAGAACCCTAATCTGAGATCGCGAACTATCCTCTCCCGATGTCAGACGTCACTGCCGAGTCCACGCCGCGCCAGCGCCTGCCTACGCCGTCGCCATCACTATCCCAGCAGCAGTTTCGCGGTCGTCAGCCGCCCCCTCCCGGCTCCGACCCCCTCGCTCTCGGCGTCCTCATCTTCATCGCCGTCTGCTTCCTCCTGGTGACCCACGAGTCCTCCCCGCTTTCCTTAAACATATCTGATGGTAGATGGGATTAATGTTCGGTCGCGGTGTGTGTGTATTTGTGTGTGCGCGCGCACTGGGGTTTTGGACTTCTGGTAAGTATGTGTTGGTCCGGTCCTTCCTTGCGGGGTTTGGCTGGTTGGGCATCGGTAGGTTGCTATTTTGTTGCGGGTTTAGGTTTAGTACATCAGGGCTGCTGGTGCCGACTTGGTTCCCTTGTGGGTCTTGTGGGTTGCTGATACTGTGTAAAAAATGATTTGACGTTTGTGCTGGATGTAAGGGATTGCATTTGGTACATATGTGATGCTTATATAGAATCCTACAACCCGTTTGCTAAGACGAGTTTGGATGTTTGTTCGTCTTGTTTGGAGATTGCTGATTAGAGCATCTTTCTAAATTTTATTTCACCATGTAAGCTGGCAGGTATGCAATTAAAAGAGTGAAATGTTGTTCATTTTCTCCTCTTCCCTGTTGCTGTTGCTTCTGTAAGATACACATGTTCTTCCTTTTTTATGTGATATATATGAGAGGACTACAAGTACTAAAGACAGTTCCGTTTGCTTACTATTGGGTTTACCAACCATTCGATCAACTAGTCACATTGAACACTTGCACCATCCTTCTTCTGATGTCCTAACAACATGAGTGACACTCACAGTCTTAGTACACAGGGGTAGCTAGATTATTACATCTCTTTCTAAACAGATTATAGCCTTAGAGTTATATTCCCTAATCAGTTGCTAATCATTCAATGTGGGAGAAACCTGTTTAGCTATTCTAGTTTTGAACACTAAAACAATTCTCTTGATCATCTATGTTGTTCTAAGCACCTTTCTTCTACTCAATAGAAAATTTATTTGAGGGATATTTGGTAGGTCACTAATGCAAAACCTAAGTCAGCTATGGAGTACATTGCAGATTGTACAGACATAAGGTAGTGTATCTTGTGAAACTTCAAATTGGTGTAAAGTCCGTTAAAATCATGCATATAAGTCTTTGGAAGTTCCAAATAATAATGAGATATAGGGCTACATCTCTGCAAAGTTTTGGGATTTGACCGAACTACGGTCACTAGACACATGAAAGACAAATAATCACTGAATTGTGTTTCCACTATTTGGCGAAGTATTGCCTTTTCTGTATCTGGCAGATTGATTGATTTGTATCTGACATAGGAAATACCATCTCCAACATTTGCCATTTTCTTTCAGATTGTTTAGAAACCTCTTGGTTAATTGAAAATGAGGATTTCCAGCAAACGCTCATTACCACATGATATTTTGACAAGGGTGTATATAGACTTAATACTTTTCCTAATTAAACTTTAAATTGTCCAACACAAACAACAACAACAACAACAAAGCCTTTAGTCCCAAACAAGTTGGAGTAGGCTAGAGGCGAAACCCATAAGATCTCATGATCAACTCATGGTTCTGGCACATGGATAGCAAGCTTCCACGCACATGGATAGCAAGCTTCCACGCACCCCTGTCCATAGCTAGTTCTTTGGTGATACTCCAATCCTTTAGATCTATCTTTACGGACTCCTTCCATGTCAAAAATTTGGTCTACCCCAACCTCTCTTGATATTATCCGCACGCTTTAGCCGTCCGCTATGCACTGGAGCTTCTGGAGGCCTATGCTGAATATGCCCAAACCATCTCAGACGAAGTTGGACAAGCTTCTCTTCAATTGGTGCTACCCAAACTCTATCTCGTATGTCATCATTCCGGACTCGGTCCTTCCTTGTGTGGCCACACATTCACCTCAACATGCGCATCTCCGCCACACCTAACTGTTGAACATGTCGCCTTTTAGTCGGCCAACACTCAGCGCCATACAACATTGTGGGTTGAACCGCCGTCCTGTAGAACTTGCCTTTTAGCTTTTGTGGCACTCTCTTGAACTTGCCTTTTAGCTTTTGTGGCACTCTTGTCACAGAGAATGCCAGAATCTTGGCACCACTTCATCCATCCGGCTTTGATGCGATGGTTCACATCTTCATCAATACCCCCATCCTTCTGCAATATTGACCCCAAATATCGAAAGGTGTCCTTCTAAGGCACCACCTGCCCATCAAGGCTCACCTCCTCCTCGCGCCTAGTAGTACTGAACCCGCACCTCATGTACTCGGTTTTAGTTCTACTAGGCCTAAAACCTTTCGATTCCAAGGTTTGTCTCCATAACTCTTAACTTCCTATTGACCCCGTCTGACTATCGTCAACTAGCACCACATCATCCGCGAAGAGCATTCACCATGGGATATCTCCTTGTATATCCCTTGTGACCTCATCCATCACCAAGGCAAAAAGATAAGGGCTCAAAGCTGACCCCTGATGCAGTCCTATCTTAATCGGGAAGTCATGAGTGTCGACATCACTTGTTCGGACACTTGTCACAACATTATCGTACATGTCCTTGATGAGGGTATTGTACTTTGCTGGGCTTTGTGTTTCTCCAAGGCCCAACACATTACATTCCGCGGTATTTTATCATAGGCCTTCTCCAAGTCAATGAACACCATATGCAAGTCCTTCTTTTGCTCCCCGTATCTCTCCATAAGTACCAAGAAAATGGCTTCCATGGTCTGACCTCCCAGGCATGAAACCAAACTGATTTTTGGTCACGCTTGTCGTTCTTCTTAAGCGGTGGTCAATGACTCTCTCCCGTAGCTTCACTGTATGGCTCATCAGCTTAATTCCACCGTAATTAGTACAACTCTGAACATCCCCCTTGTTCTTGAAAATTGGTACTAATATGCTTCGTCTTCATTCTCCTGGCATCTTGTTTGCCCGAAAAATGAGGTTGAAAAGCTTGGTTAGCCATACTATCGCTATGACCTCGAGGCCTTCCCACACCTCAATGGGGATGATACAGGGATTGTGTAGAACTGGATTTCTTAAAACGTGATATTGGTGTAACCACCTAAAAACTTGTTTGGGCTATCTAACCAAATCGTGGATAAGTATAATCCAGTTCTACAAAAACCTAAGAAAACAAATTTTTAAAAACCCAACTAATAGTCATTTTTTTGTAAAAACCTGCAAGCGCCACACTGTTAGAGATACGTGGGATGGGGTCCCTTGGATCCATGGCGTGGGCTGAACTCGGCCCAGCATGGCCCCGGAGTTGGGTGCTCGGGGCCTAAGCACATGCGCAGCCCGGGCATAACAAACCCCCGGGGACTCCACCCGAGCATGCTCGCAGGCTTGCACACCTTCTCAGGAAGACCTCCTGGCTAGTTTTTTGGGTTGGCAGGGATGTCCTCAGGGTCTTGTGGTTGATTGTACGCAGTGGGGAGGCCCGACGACTACAGTGGCCTAAGCTGTAGGCTCATGACAATGACGAAGAGGCACGCCGCACGTTTCTCATATGTTTGAGGGCTGTCACTTGTCAAAACGTGACGGGACGTCACCCTCTTTGACTTCAGCCACACTTCCGTGCGGGAAGGTGGACTGGACGTACAACAACATGTCACACACACACACACACACGCACACACACACACACACACACCTCAGCAAGAACGCACACGCAGGCACCTTCTCGGTGGATTGAACCTGGATAAACTAACCATCAATATCTAAAGTGATCTAAAGTGTTTGACCCCTATCCGAATCTCTAAAACGGGATCTCCCCGATCTTCGACATCGACGATCACCCGTCGACATCTGGCGCACCAGGTAGGGGGTTGAGGCTTTAGGTCATTTTCGGGCCATCTTCTTTGACCATGTCGGATCACGAGCAGCGGTAGCAGCTGCCGCCTCCGGTCTGCTCAGCCCATCCCAGCCAAGAGGCCCTTTTGGGCGGAGCCAGCGGGTCCCCATCGAAGCTCGTAGCTCCGATCGGCGAGCAAGCTTCCGCTAACAGGAACCAGCTATCCCGGCCCTGTCTGGACTTAGGGTAGCTGGCATCGGCGTTGCATGCCGCGCACACACTTCTTAGGCATCCTCTTGTGCCTTTGGAGGAAAACATCCCCGTGGGGCTGCGACTTCAGGAGGTGGCTGACTTGGTGGACGCTGACGACTAGGACTCTCGCAACACTTTGAGGCGTGACCATTCCCGCTCCGCGCGGACGGTTGCCTCGCTCCCTCTTGCACTAAGTCACTCGCCTACCAAGACAGGAGGGGCGCAGGTGGGACCTCATCGTTCGGGCACCACCTTCGTGGCAGAACGCACCAGGGATCTACGCGATGTCGTCCTCAACATGGGGAGGGTCCATGACACTCGGGCAGTCATTCTGGGACAGAAGGAGCGTGTCGGAGCTGATGAGGACAAGGCCTCCTTGGCCCCGATGGTGGAATCTGCGGAGGAGCCACAACCGCGAGATCTAACCCCTTGCGGATACTCTGTGTGTGTGTGGTGGTGGTGGTGGGGGGGGGCTGCCAAGCATTCACCTTGGAACTCCCATGCATCGCCTGCCTGGGGAAGTTCCGCCATGGCCTGGCACAAAAGTACGATGATCGACCTTGCGGAGTTCCTCTAGCTATACAACACTGCCATGTAGGTGACCGGGGGCGCCGAGAACGTCATGGCCAACCGGTTCCCCATGGCCATGAAGGGCTTCGCCCGACGTTGGCTTTATGAACCTCCCACTGTGCTTCGTGGATTTGTGGGACGACCTCAGCGCCAGTTCGTGGCCAACTTCCAGGGCACCTTCGTGCGCCCCGACATGGACTCTCCATGCCGTCAAGCAAAAGAAGGGGGAGATGCTACAACGTTTCATTCAACGTTTCTGCTAGGTCCGCAACACGATCCCCAAGGTCTCCCCGCATGCCGTCATCTTTACCACTAAGAAGGCGAAGAAGTGGAAGACAGAGCCCCAAGCCGCAGCGGGGTGCGCTGGAGGCCGTCAAGGAGAAGGTCGAAGCCATCGAGGAAGGTGCAGGTAAGTCGTGTCCTCTTCATCGCTCAAGGGGCAAGGCCTTGAGAACTGTCAGGAGGTCCATAACTTCATTGGGGATCATCGTCGGGGGTGTCGCGAGGGCGACCACGATGACCCCAGCTGCCGGAAGCGTGAGGAAGGTCGCGGTGCTCGTGATCGTGGAGGAGACCGCGGGCGCGGTGGTCGGGGTCAGGAACAACCTCGCCGCAACCGCGACCACGACGATGACAACAACCACAGAGCCCGGGGGATGACCTCGGCTTTGAGGAGTCAAATGTTGTCGCATAATTGGCATCGCCTGACTAAGGAAGAAGGAACACCGGCACAAGAAGCATGGACTGACGAGCCTCGCCGCTCCTTTTGTCATTTGAACTCAGTAAGTCGTAGATTGGGGTGGCGCCCCGAGCACCCTGTCTCGCATTAGGGCTCGGGGGCTCTCATGCTTCCTCTTTCTGGGTTACTTGTCTGGACGAGGCACCATGAGCACCGTCTACTCTCGGGACGTTGATGCCCCCCCAGGGTGGTCGTTGCGGAACACTCGGATTGGTGGCCTGCTTGGCCAGGAGTTATGTGGATTAATGTAATAGCTATCTAGTTCTCTCTGCTCTGTCTCTGTTGGCATGGAACCACCCCTGTGTATCACTCGCTCCCTTTTGAGTAAGGTCTGCCCAGCAGCCCTGAGATACATGAGCCGGAGAGCTGCTCCAGAACTCAATGATAGGGTGACTGTGTTCGGGGCCCGCCCTGCTCCCCGGGGATTAATCGATGAATCAATCTATTAACTGAATTTCTTGGTAACCCATTTATCGGTAGGTTAACTACGGCCATATCTATATATATCCTAGGCTACATAGCAACATGCATTGTAATTAATGGATAAATATGCTACTGTACACCGTAATGTAACAAGGGAGGCAACCTTTTCCTTTTTTTCCCACAAAGTGGCAACTGACAACATTCTTGTTGTTTGGACAAGGCAGCAAACAGAGTGAGGTAGTGTGGCTTTGGATGTTCCAGAATCCACTTTGGTATATGTGTTGCCGCGTCCAAACAACAACAATCCGCCTCCAGCTGAGCTAGCTGTGGGCTAGTCAATCCATCTATCAGCTAAACTAGTTGCTGCTGCTACTTTGTGAAGGACGTTGCCGGTGGCTGCTCGGTGAGGGGATGGTGCCCTCGGCTACTCCTACACGAGTGTGAGGGACAACGAGTTAATGGACCCTCTGTCTAACCTAATGCGTGGGTGGCTGTGGGAGAAGTTGGCCCCAAATTGCCTAGGCAGTTAATCGGCCCAGCCGATTATTTGGTCTGACAGCCAATTAATCGGCTTTTCAGTCTGATAAATCGGGCCACCCGGTTAATGCCATGAATAGGTGGTTTTCATATCAGCAGGTGGCCAAGACATGATTAACTGTCCGATATGCCGATTAACTGGCCAATATTTTGAACTGTGATTAATTATAAGGAGAAGTCTATCTTTGATCTCCTGGTCTATTTGTTAATAAAACCATAAAAGTTTCGGTAGTACAGTGTGAGTAAGGACTAGTAGTACCTCATCTGTAAGATTATGCCTTATTAATCATAAGGAGAAAGTTAATAAAGTGACAAGGGAATGCCACAAAAGCTACAAGGTAGGTTAGATAGGACATCACTTCGAGTATGGCACAAAATGTTGGCCAACTAAAAGGCAACATGTCCAACAGTTAGGTGTAGCAGAGATGCGCATACTGAGATGGATATGTGGCCACACACGAAAGGATCAGGTCCGGAAGGATGATTACATGATAGCTGAGGTAGCACCAATTGAAGAGAAGCTTGTCCAACATCGTCTGAGATGATGTGGACATACAATGCAGGCATCAGAAGCGGCAGCACATAGTGGAAGATTAAGTCGTGCTGATAATGTCAAGAGAGGTTGGGTTAGACCAAACTTGACATGAAAGGAGTCTGTAAAGAGAGACCCGAAGGACTGGAATATCACCAAAGAACTAGCCATGGACAGGGGTGCATGGAAGTTAGCTATCCACGTTCCAGAACCATGACTAGGTTTCGAGATCTTGTGGGTTTCATATCAGCACAAGAACCATGACTAGGTTTCAACTCTAGCCTACCCCAACTTATTTGGGACTGAAAGGCTTTGTTGTTGTTGTTGTAGAAAGTCAATAAAGTCAAAAGTATGCCTTTCTTTAATAGAAATAGATGCTACTTTGTTATAATGAGATAGAAAGCATGAATCTGTTATATGTACTTTATAAATGCATAGTTTGAAGAAGTAAATAGTCACACATTTGATGAGAACTATTACGTACAGTGAAAATAATAGGATCAGCTAAATTTGAACTTCACTTGCAGACCTTAGTGAAAGAGAATCTAAAGATGGTATTGCACTGCAACTTGCTTACTGTGCCTTGCCCTAAAATGGCAATATTACAAGTGTGTCCCCAAGGTGAGGAATCAAGGCAACAGAGGAAGAGGCCACTTTCTGTTGTCGTTCCCTTTTCATCAGGGTCCAGTGGAGTTATAAAACAGTAATAATCACTCAAATATTTTGCTACCCTTGTTAAGCAATGTCGAATACTCGGTCCGTCCGGAACTAGTTGACGCTCAAATGAATGTATTGAGCGTCAACTAATTCCGGACGGAGAAAGTATTGATCTGTTTTTGAGATAAGTTATCAAAAGCTTGAACATATGCACTTTAGTTATGTATTTCAATACTCTATTTTACAAGTACAAAACGACATTAAGAGGACTGATCATAAAACAGCAATTTCCCTTATGATGTTTCACCAGCTTTACATAAATGTTGTCTCCTGCCTGTTCATGTTTATTTGAGTGTGCTATTCTTATGCATATGCTTAGCTCATTGTTTTATCAAGTAGGCAATTTAGGATGTGTAGTGGTTTACATAAACTAAGAAGAAAGGGATATTGATATCTGCATAGTAGATAAATTATTTCTCTTATTTAAGCATTCTATTTGGAGCTTACTGTTAAATAGCTCATGTATTGGTTAATATTTGCAGGTTTCAATCTCAGCTCCATCAAGCATTTTACATCAAGTTCCTGAAGGACATGTTGGGGTATACTGGAGAGGAGGTGCTCTTTTGAAAACCATTACTACTCCAGGTACTTTTTTTCCCAAGTGTTTCTTTTCTTTTCTTTTTTGTTTGAGTGTCTCTTTGCTTATTTCGTCTCTGTTGCTAGGCTATCACCTGAAGCTGCCTTTCATCACTCAGTTTGAGCCAATACAGGTTACACTCCAAACAGACCAGGCAAGTGAATGTCCCTCTTTTGCCTTCATTTATGAAGCTATGGTTTCACTACAATCTTATCTTAGTTAGTTTACCTTTCTTTTTCAACTAATTGTTGTTAATTTACTGATCATGTCTGCTTATTTCAAACTTTTGAGGTACCAAATGAAAGAGTGGCGTATTTCTATGCCAGTTGAGTCTGTGATATAAATATGTTTATGCGTCTTATTTTGCTAAACCAGGTCAAAGGTATTCCTTGTGGAACGAAAGGCGGTGTCATGATCAGCTTTGACAAGATAGAGGTATTAGTAATATCGTTTTTTCCCCCAAATACGCAAAGGCTGCGCATCATTCCATTGATAGGTTAGGGTGAGAAGGTACAGGGGTAGCGTCCTTAGGTGCCGTACACACGAATGGCGACCTCGAAGGCGCTAAGTTGAGCAGAGGAGGTTGCTCAACCTTTACAAGGCAAGGTTCAGGCTACAGGAAGTGTTCTTTCGAGCCCCTTTTGCGCCGGCTCTGGCACATAACAAAGCATCCTGCTTGATGTCGTCAATAAGCTTGGTGTGAGATGGAATAGCAGCGTCCAAGAGTGCCGCATTCCGGTGCTTCCAAATGGCCCAAGCAGTGGGAATGATCAAGGTGCATAGCCCTTTGCGAAGGCAGGTGGGCACACTAGATGTGGCGATCGACCACCACTCAAAGAAGTTGAGCGTGCCGTCTGGGGGTAGCACGGTCATGCGGCACCATTCTAGGACCTCGTGCCAGATGGTGCGGGTGAAGGCGCATCCCACGAGCAGATGATGGATGGTCTCGTGCTCTTGGTCGCAAAGCTTGCATGTGGGGTTGTGAGGGAGGTTGTGTCTTGCTCTACTGTCGCAGTCCCACAGCGGTCGAGGGAGGCCAGCCCAGGAAGATTTTCGCATTGGTGGGAGCCCAAGATTTCCAAATGATGCGCCAGTGGGGGAAAGTAGTGGCACCGATGAACTTCGCTCTATAGGCAGAGCTCGCCGTGTAGGTGCCGTGGACGGTCCATCTCCAGGAGAGCCGGTCCGGCTCGCTAGAGAGGGTGATCCGTTGAAGACGCCTAGTTCCACATACTCAAGGATATCCACGGGGCTGAGGTTGCCATGGATGTCCTGATCCAGCAGCGATTGGAGAGGGCCTCGCAGACAAGTCTCTTGTTTCGGCACTGATGCGGGATAAGGGAAAAGAGGGTAGGCGCGATCTCGGAGATGCCTGCCCTTGGAGCCAGTGGTCGCGCCAAAATTTGCAAGTGTTGCTGTCGCCGAGCGTCCACGCAGTTGAGGCCCGGAAAAGCTCGGAAGCCTCCCGATCGGAGGGGAGATGTAGATGCTTCCACACGCGCTCGGGGTCGGTGGCGTGGAGCCAAAGCCAGCGCGTACGCAACGCGACGCCGGTGCGGTGAAGATCGCAAACGGCGAGCCCACCCAACTCCAAGGGCCGGCAGACCTTTTGCCAGGAGACGATGCAAGACCCGGCGTGCGCATCCTTGTTGCCATGCCACAGGAAATCATGGATCAGCCTATTGATCTTTTTGAGAATCAGGGGGTTTAAGGCCAACGCGAGCAGAATGTGGATCGGCATGGCCGTGAGCACGTGGCGGACTAGGGCAAGGCGCTCCCCGCGGGAAAGAAGGGAAGCTTTCCAAGTAGCGAGCTTCTTCACGAGCTTGTCGACTAAAGGGAGGAGCACGGAAGCTGAGACCTTTCGGGTCGAGAGCGGCAAGCCGAGGTATTTGATAGGGAAGCCCACGATCGGGCAGGCAAGAGAGGACCCAATGGTGGCGAGCTCATCGTTGCCGCAGCGGATTGGCGTAGCGGAGCATTTAAGGAAGTTGGTGCTTAGCTTGGAGGCATTGCCGAGCAATCGGAGCTCCTTGATAGGGTCTAGCTCATGGGCATCGGTGTGGCAGAAGATGACCATGTCATCGGCGAATAAGGAGACGCCGGACGCCACATGACGTGGGGTGAGCCTCTTGAGGATGCCCGTAAGCGTGGCATGCTGTTGCAGCGAGTTAAGCTTATCAATGACCAGGGCGAAGAGCATGGGTGAGACGGGGTCACCTTGGCGTAGACCCTGCGCGTGGGATATCGGCGGACCGGGGTTGTCGTTGATGAGGACCTGGGTGGATGCCGCAGAGAGGAGAATTGAGATCCATTCGCACCAGCGGTGGCCAAAGCCAATGTGCCGTAGGGTTTCGAGAAGGAAGGGCCATGAGACCGTGTTGAAGGCCTTGGCGATGTCCAGCTGCAAAAGAACGCCCGGTGCTTTGAGATTGTGAAGCAGCCTCGCGGTTTGCTGGACCAAGAGGAAGTTGTCGTGGACGCTCCTCCCCGCGATGAACGCGCTCTGGTTTGAGGAGACGAGGTTGCCGAGGCGCGGCGCAAGCCGGAGAGAGAGCACCTTGGCGAAGAGTTTGGCAATCAGTTGTATGAGGCTGATTGGTCGGTAGTTCGAGATAGTAGACGCATCTTGCTTCTTGGGCAGAAGGGAGAGGAGCGCTTCGGAATCCCGTGCCGTTCATAGCATATAACTTGTTGAAGGCGGCACATATGTCATCCTTCACAATGGCCCAACACGAGCGCCGAAACTCGACAGTGAACCTGTTGGGGCCGGGCGCCTTCCCAGTAGGCATCTTCTTGACGGCGAGCCAGATCTCGTCCTCGGTGAACGGCTCCTCAAGAGGCAGGAGATCGTAGTGGCGGTGGTCGAAGGCGTGAAGATTGATGGTGTGCTCGCGCGAGATGGAGGAACCAATGGTGTCCGAGAAGTGGGAGAACACCACTTTGGCCAAGCTAGCTTAGTCGGTGATGTAGAGGCCCTTGTGATGAAGGCCGAGGATGCGGTTTTTCTGGTGACGATGCGCGGCGTGGATTTTCAGGAAGGCTGTGTTCGTGTCTCCTTCCTTGAGTCAGGAGAAGCGCGCGCGCTCGCGTACGAGGGAGCGGTGGGGGGAAGCTAAGCCGAGATATTTGCGCTTAAGCTCCCGGCGACGCCAAGTTTCGCTCGCGGAGAGAGGGCGGTGATCTTGGGCCACGTGAAGACGGTAGATGAGCTCCCGGGAGACGAGGAGCTGCATGGCGATGTTGCCCGTAGATCGGGAGCTCCAGCTTCGCAGAGGGTGTGCGGTAGCCTTGAGCTTGGCATAAATACACCGGAAAGGGTCCGGGTCATGCGCTTGAGAGTTCCAGGCGTCCGAGACGTTTTGGTGGGAGCCCTCAATTTTGGTCCAAAAGCGCTCAAAACGAAAACGGGGCTGCCCAAGAGCGCGGGGCGCAGAGTCGAGAACGAGCGGGCAGTGATCGGACACCGCGGTAGCGAGGCGGTGGAGGTGGTTGGGGTTGCATGTCTCCCAATCTGGCGTGCAAAGAACTTGCTCGTTGCGCGCGAGGGTGGGGTTGTCTTGCTCATTAGACCATGTGTACCGCCTGCCATGTAGGTAGATGTCGCGTATCAACGGAAACGATTCATGGACCGGTGGTTGACGCGGCCATTGTTCTTGTCCGCAAGGGAAGTAATCATCTTGAAGTTGCCGCCAATGAGCCATGGCCCTGTTATGGAGTCGTGGAGATCATGAAGCTCCGTGAGAAACACAAGCTTGTCGGGCTCGGATTGTGGCCCGTAGATACTCGAGATCCACCAAGTATTTGTTCCGGAGAGAGAAGAGACTGTCGCGGAAACGTGGAAAGAGCCAATGATGGGGTTGGCAAGAGCGATCACATCCGCCCGCCAGGCGATGAGAATACCACCACGAGTGCCATCTGCGGGGAGGAAGAAGCTTGTGAAATTGCCGTCGAGCGTTTCGTAGACTAGGGGGGGGGGGGTGGTGACCATAGCCAGTTTGGTCTCCTGGAGGCAGACAATGAGGCAATAACCAAGCGGACGATGGTGCGCTTGGCCTTGCTGTTGTGGCCACGCACATTCCAGAAAATAATTTTATATTGCACTTATCCATAAGAGGTGGGGGGAGGGGAAAATAATTTTATATTGCACTTATCCATAAGAGGTGGGGGGAGGGGGGGGGCGCAGTGGGCTGAAGGCGCAGGCCTGATCAAGCCGCGGTAAGGAGAGGCTGGCCTGAGGCGCAACCCGCAATCAGATCACGCGACACTTGCTAGTAGGAGAAGTCCGCAAAGGTGAGTACAACATTGGTGGCGGGTGGGCGGTCGAACAATCTGGAGTACTTGGCGAGGATGTCGGCTGAGAGTGGCTCATCATCGTTGAGTAGGCCTAGCCTACGAAGGAGGACGCGCTTGGCCTTGGTCTCGGAGTCGAAGCCACCATCTTGCTTTGCGATGCGACTGCTGCGGCGAGGGGTGAAATTGGGAGGGATGTCTCCACGTTCGCGTCTAGGTGCAGGGGTATCCAGGATGGGCGCGGTCTGCTTCTTCAGAGATTGTAGGTAGCCCAGAACCTGGGGAGCGACGGCACAAGAAGCGGTACCATTCGACGTGCATGGCGGCAGTTGCGACGGCAGGGGGAAGAATCTGGGTCGGGCCAAATGTGGTCGACTGGCCGAGCTCCTGTAGCGCTGGGGTCGCGATGGCAGGCAGGACCATAGGGGTATCCTTGGTAGCCAGGAAAGGGGCATCGGGATCCGTGGAGGTTGGTGGAGGCTGCAGCAGCGCCGAATCCAGAGTGGGGGCAGGGCCGTTGGAGTTGGCCGCTGGCTGGGAGTCGTTCGGATCCGGGGCCGCCTCTAGAAGGAGCAACGGGTCCGAGGCCGGGCGCGTGCCAGGTGAGCGAGGAGATGGGTCGCTGGCACCAGCTAGGGCGGTCAAAGGCGCAATTCGAATTGCTGGGGCCTCAGCCTGCGCGGCAACTTGGAAGGTAGCGGCAGACTGTCTCGCAGGCATGACGGCGACTTGCAGAGTAGCGACTGGGTCCACCTGGGTGTGGGCCAGCCGTGTGTGGACCGATGGGCGACGTGGCATGCCGCCAGTGGCTGGGCAAGGTCCTAGCACCCTTTGCCACTCTCGGCGAGGAGGGGTGCGGCATGGTGGCGGCGGTCGGAGGGGCGGCCAGACTGCGGTTTCTGGAAGTACGCGGAAAATTGTGGCGGCGGGGCCATGCGTTAGGGCAAGGCGGGGAATTGCGGTCGAGGCCATCAACATCGCTGCCGGGAGGTGGGGGGGGGGGGGGGGGGCGACGGGAAACGATAGTCGGTGGAGTGGCGCGCGTTGATGGTAACTGGAACCGCAGGATCGGAAGCGCAAAACGCTCAACGCGACCAGGGTCGGCTCCAGCAAACGCATCCGGCTCCTCCAGGAGTAGCCCAGAGGAGCGAGGAATCCCGTCGGGGTTGGTAGTCCAAGCCTCAAGCTTGAAGACGGAGAGGTTGCTGCCGTCCGCGGTGTCAGGTGCAAGGCGGCCAACCATGCAGTAGGGAGACAGAAGTTGGATGGCGGGTGAGATGTCCCAGCCATGCTCTGGGATTTCGTATATCTCAATATCAACATGGATGAGCAGGCTGAGCAGCTCAGCGCCGGCTAGGCGGCTCCAGGCTTGGATGAGCAGGCAGAAGTTGGGTCCACAGACCAGGGGCCATGGCGACGTGCGCGCGGGTGGCAGGGTCGAATAAGCGGAGGAGAAATTCGTCGCTGTGGGTGGGGTGAACATAGAACTCGTTGGGCCCGAGCTGCAAGCGAGAGCAGAGCGCGCCGGCGACGTCTGTGGATGACATGCCGGAGTGGTGGCCGGCAACCGTGGTGTCCAGGGCAAGCTCGAGAGCGCGTTCCGTTGCGTCGATGCACGCCGAGCGAGGGACGTAGCAGACCGCACACGTTGGCCGTAGCGAGGGGTGCCCCGACATCGGGGAGATCTCGCGTGATGTGGAAGCAGGTGGGGTAGTGGCCGTCGGGGAGGGGGTGCCTGCATTGGAGGGAGGCGTGGGGGAGGAGGACGGCAGGGAACCGGGCCCGTAGGAGGCTGGCAGGCACAACGTGGCTGAGGACGGCAGGGAATCAGGCCCGGAGAACGCGGGCTGGCTCGGCCCTGCCACGCTCGACAACGACGAGCTCGAAAGATGCGGGGACGCGGCCTGCAAGCACTTGGTAGCAGGGGGTGCGCCGGAGGGGGAGTAGGGCCGCGACGTAGTGCAGTTGCGGGCAATGTGGCCGTAGAAGCAGCACCGCCGGCAACATTCGTCCTGGCGGCACTCAGCGCCCGGGTGGTCGCCGAAGCAGCGCGGGCATTCACCCGAAGGAGGGAGCGGAGGTGGGTTGCGGCGTAGGCCGGGGTCACGACGCGGGCGCCTGAGGCAGCACGGCGAGCGGGGCCTCCTCCTGCCCGTGGGGACCTCCCAGCCCTCGCCTTGGGACATCCCCACCGGGGGCAGCCTCCTCGCCGTGCACCACCCGGTGGATCTTGGAGCGAGGGAAGCGACGTGCGGCCGACAGTGCCAGGGGTTGGGGCGGGGACGGATGGGAGGTTGGCGGGGTGGGGGGGGGGGCGGAGCAGAGCATGTCGCGGTAGGAAGGGGCTTCAGATCCCGCAGAGGACGGGCTCGACTCCAGCCATCGGAGCTCCCGAGAACGGCTGGAGGCGAAACTCCAGCCATCGGAGCTCCCGAGAACCGCTGGAGGCGAAAGGCGGCGGGGTGGCCATTTGAGCGCGGTGGGCGACGGTGCCGGAGCGGCAGCCGGCGCGGGCCGACGGCGCAGTGGCAGCGGGGGAGCGGGCTTGCGAAGTTAGAAATTTGCTAATTCCATGGTTGCGCAGTAATATCGTTTCTATTATAAGTTATAACTCTGCTCTACAAAGTTTATTTGCTTGTTTCTGTTTTGGTTAATCCACTGGTTGATCTGTAGGTTGTCAATCGTCTCAATAAAGACTTTGTTTATGAGACCCTGCTCAATTATGGTGTGCATTATGATAAGACATGGATATATGACAAAATTCATCACGAGATAAACCAGTTCTGCAGTGCTCATAGTTTGCAGCAAGTTTACATTGACATGTTCGATCAGGTTGGTAAATCCTTTTCATCTAATAATCCACTTTTGATTCTTTCTTGCATGACAAAATGTGCAGTGAAAATCCAAATGGGTGAAAACTCACTGTAAAGCATATACATAACTCTTGGTGTGAAATGATTATGAGATGTAGGTGCATGTTATATTCTACATTTCTGCAACCTTCTTTAATCTAACTCAAAACACACCAGTGAGACACAAGAAGACAATTAATTACTGATATAGTGGTTCCACTGTTCGGCTAAGTATCCTTGAAATTTGTATAGACATAGAAAATATTCTCCCAATACATAGTATTCTTTTGAGAATATTTTGAAATCTATGAGTTCAATAGCGAATTAACATTTTTCACCTGATATTTTCCCTTCTTACATTTAGCTGTCCAATATATTAACCTTATACCTTTATCACTGGTTCACCTGTCCTGCCAAAATATCAGATTGATGAGACCATGAAAGAAGCTATCCAAAGGGACTGCACGCGCTATGCTCCTGGAATTGAGATTATCAGTGTTCGTGTTACAAAGCCAAACATACCTGTTAGTATTAGGAGAAATTTTGAACTTATGGAGGAGGAGCGTACAAAGGTATATGCACTTCATGTGACCAAATCATCTGACACTTGTGTCCATGCGAAGTTTATACAATGCTCAGTTCTTGAGATGCTATTGTTTGTGCAGCATACATATCATGCATTAGACCTTGTTCAATAAGCTATTGTGGCTAACGAAGTTAGAACACCTAGTTAGTTGCTCTGATTGATTTTTCAAAGTCATCCGGATTGACAATGAAATTGCAACTATTTTACTTTGTAAACTAAAATTTTGCAACTTCACAAGCTGCTTTATGAATGCACATATTCCTAGTATTAGTAGGGCTTGTTATCAATGTTTTAAGTTCTGACCTCTATCTCATGCCATCATGAAAAGGCAGTAATGTTTTATTAGATCATAGAGCCTTTTTTAAGTCTTGACCAACAGGCACTAGCACCCATGGCATTTTTAGCAAGACAACCACGAGCGCACTGGGTGCGCACCGCGCCTCTAACCAACCAATTGTCGCTAGGTTCTCCCTCACCGAGCTTTTTTCCAAATCATGATACACAAATATATCTGGGACAGCAGCAACTTTGAGTCCTGGGACGGTCTACAACTTAAAGCCTATTTTGGGGCTATTGGTTGGAATTGTGATGATCATTACACTAAATTATACTATTCCTAGTGTAATTTTCACAAATTTTGAACATATGTAGTGAAGTTATGTTCATACATTGTACTTGTGAACTGTGGCACCCCCAGTGCTAAAGATCCTAGATCAGTTAATTATTAGTCCCTCCGTTGGAAAATATAAGGTGTAGTAGTTTATTGAAAAGTCAAAGGTTTTCTATTTTGACCAAGTTTATAGCAAAATATATCAACATCTACAATTTTAAATAAATAAAAATGAAAAATATATTCATGATGAATCTAATGATAATGATATGGTTTCGAAGACATTGATATTTTTCTCCATAAACTTGGTCAAAGTTAGAGAAGATTGACTTGTTGAAAACATCTTATATTTTGGATCAGAGGGAGTATATGTTTTTTCTGATACAGGCATGAATCTTTGCTTGCAGGAATGATTACTTATGTTGATTTAATGCTACAGGTTCTAATATGATGATGACATCTCCTTGTTTGTGTAACTACTAAGGTCTGGAGAATGTTTTCTGTGTACTTATCTTTTGTTTACTTATATATAGTATCTTTAATCCAGGCGCTAATTGCCATCGAAAGGCAAAAGGTGGCAGAAAAGGAGGCAGAAACTCAGAAGAAGATCGCACTATCTGAAGCAGAAAAGAATGCACTAGTGAGCAAGATCCTCATGCAGCAGATGCTAACGGAGAAGGACAGTTCCAAAAGGCAGCAGCAGATTGATAATGAAATGTTTCTTGCCCGAGAGAGAGCCCTTGCAGATGCAAACTATTACAGGCATGACAAGCATTACTGTTTCTTCATTTATCCTGCTCATGCATGCTTCTTGTTAACTTGCTGCATTTGGTCTGGTCTGTCTAGGATTATGAAGGAAGCAGAGGCTAACAAACTAAAACTTACACCTGAGTATCTTGAGCTGAGGTTCATTGAATCAATTGCCAATAACACAAAGATTTTCTTTGGTGAAAAGGTACTCCAATCGTTGCACACACCATCTTCTTTTGTATATTTGGTGAGTCCTGGACTGAGCGATCGGCTATTCTTCTGCAGATTCCGAACATCATCATGGATCAAAGGTCGATTCGAAATCACCTTGATTCTGTTCCGAGCAAGGACCAGTTAGAAATATAGTATCATCTCTTGTAAATTTGAAGGATCGATGGTTGTTTTGTAATCCTGTACGGAGGTTTGGATTTCCTTGAAGCCCTTCGGCGCATGAGAATCAAAAAAGGATGTAGTAGTAGGACCCCTTTTGAATTGCCTTGACGTTGCTTTCAATCAAGGACCGTTTAGCCTTGTGGAATACTTGTAGTTTAAGGATATGCATGCCCTTTTGACCTGTAAGGGAAAGAAATGCAGAGCTCATAACTGTAATGTGTTGCAACTGGTTGTGATTTGTTAGGACTTCCTTAACGTGCTAGTAGTACTATTACTGAAGAGCTATAAATGTGTTTCACGGAATTGGAAGTATGAATCGGGCCGGTGTTTTCTAAAAGGATGTGGCTAGGTGTAAGTCAGATTCGGTAATTTGTGTTCTTTCCAGCTGTCCGATGCAAAATGAACAGCCGTATCATTTCTTAAACCTTCTGAATTTATTCAACCGCCTGACGCCTTCTTTCCTGTGACGCTCTGACTTAATCATGCATTAATTATACACGCAAATGCGCTTACGGAAAGTTATCACAACACTATTCTAGACACAAATTAAAGTCATACAAACTTTATATTACAACCCAGGGTCTTGAGGGCTTGAATACATAAACTTGAATACAAACGAGCAACAATATCCGAGTACAAACATAGGTAAACAAGTAAACAAGTCTAGTACAAACAACCATGGGCTTGAATACATAAACTTGAATACAAACGAGCAACAATATCCGAGTACAAACATAGGTAAACAAGTAAACAAGTCTGCTTTAAGAAGACTAGTACAAACAACCATGACGATCGAAAGGGCAAGGCGGAGCCTCCAAACCATGGTCGTAGGTAAACAAGTCTGCTTTGAAGACTAGTACAAGCAACAACGACGATTGAAAAGGCAAGACCTTCTGCCTAGGAGCCTCCTAACTATTCCTGGTCGTCGGAGGCCTTCACGTAGTTGTAGGCACCCTCGGGGTAGTAGTAGTCGTCGGTAGTGTCATCTGGCTCATGGGACCCGTCACAGCAATCGGGTATAGGAAAAAGAGGTAGCAAAGCAACCGTGAGTACTCATCCAAAGTACTCGCAAGACTTACATCAGATCTATACTAAGTATGCATCAGTATCAAAGGAATGAGCTATATCTTTGGACTGAACTGCAGAAATGCCAGAAGAAGAGGGAAATGCCTAGGCTATGAAAGACTAGCATCTTGAAGCATCTTGCATAGATACTATTCATCACTCAGGATGCAGAATAAGTTATTCTTCACCCGTGGTAATCTTATGATCACTGTATAATTAAATTACATTTGAAATTCAAATAGTTACATTCCTATTGATTCACTACGTAAAATTTGGCATAAGAAAATAAAAATATAGGTCATAAGACAACAAAATTTGCAGTTTATATATATTTTACACTATGTTTTTACGTTTGTAATTTTACATAACATAAAATATTTTTTACAACGATTATATATTTCTTACAGTATCTTTTCACATCAAAAATAAGAAAAAACTTACGAAACGTAAAATTACGGTGCATTGATGGTAAAATAGAGGGGGGTGAAGAATAATTATGTAACAAGTATATTTTAACGCCCAGAGATCCTTCCACGACTCACTGCGAGGAAGCAACTCCACAGCCATCATATCCATTTCATGTCTCCAGTATCTGGTTCTAGTTGTATAGATCGGGATACAACTCCGAGCGTCCGTTATCATGGACACGACTATTCGAATAAATTAACTTCCATGCAGGGGTGCACCAACTTACCTAACACACTCGATTAGCTTTGACCGGACACACTTTTCCTGGGTCATGCCCGACCTCGACTGATCGACACGCCGTAGTCCTACCTAGGCTCAACGGTGAGACCAACATGCCGATCTACATTCTAAGCGCTCAGGGGTTTTGGGCCCATCACCCTTTGCACTCCTGCGCGTTGCGTGGATGCCCGGGATCAGTCCTGGCTACCTCTTTATACAAAGCAGGTACCTACGCGGACAACCCGGGCGCGTGCCGCTCAATCGCTGATGTCTGAAGAGCTTTCGGAGAATCTTACGGAGCCGAGTGCCCATACTTATTCCCGCGTGGTGGTTAGTGTGAAAAGGACCGAGGCCTACTCAGATCACATATCCAAACCCGTTAGTGTCTTGGGAGCGCGCGGAGACGATCATTGATCCACAATCTATGGTTCCGTCGCCTCATCTCACGGACTTACGGCAAGGGCTAAGAATGCCCAGCCATGCCGCGTAATTATCTCGCGGGTACCCTCCAGGTCAACCCAACTCACAAGAGACTGTCGGGAACTCAGGTCCACCTTTACCGGGGTAATACCGCCTGTCCCTCCAGTCTCGCAGAAAAAGTAACTCTCGCGGGTACCCTCACGGTCAACCCGACTTCACACTTCTCTCGCGGGTACCCCTCGGGGCCGACCCGACTTTAACATGTTTCCTGGGTAAAGTCAAAATAACCGTGTGCCCATAACATCAAGGGGAAATCCGAGGAATCACCCTCGATGGAGCCCCACTCGATGTAACCGTCAAGGTGACCCTGGAGGAATCACCCTCGAAGGGTTCACACTTGAGGTGTTGCACGACAGAGTCGTTATCGGGAGTTAGTATGAGGAATCACCCTTGGAAGTCCACGACAGATTGGCTACACTACAGAGGTATCATCAGGAGTGCGATACGAGGTATCACCCTCGGCACTCGATAGTAGCTCTGCAGAGTCGTACAACTAAGGGGGTGTGCGGTGTTGTGTCAGTCTCTGCACCTCGATCACGTTGATCGAATCATCAATCATAAAGCGGGGGCAACAGGGACAAGGTGAGGGGTCACTGGTGGATCACTAACCAACCTATACTAAACATATAGGATAAGCATGTAGGTAACAATAGCAGGTTACAAAAGCAGGCTATGCATCAGAATAGAAACAGACAAACAACAATAGCAAAATCTAATGTAATCATGAGAGAGAAAGAATGGGCGATATAGGAATGATCAAGGGGTTTTTGCTTGCCTGGAAGCTCTGCTGAGAAGGAAGGTTCATCACCGACGTTGTCGATCACAGGGGCATCGACAACAGTCTCGGGGTCTACCGGAGAGAAGAGGGGGAAGAAACAGTAAATATAAAGCAAACAAATGCATCACAAAGCATGACATAGCAAGATGCGGTGCTAGGGGTGACCTAATGCAGTACTAGGTGTTGCAGACGGAGCGGGAAAATATCCAGGAATATTTTCCCAGCTTTGGGTATTTATCGGACAGATGATCCTGGGGGGAAGGTTCCATGTTTGCAGTGTTAGAGGCATGTGGCAGGTATGTGGATGGTGTATTTGGATTCATCTTATTTTTTTGATCATTTTTCATATAAAAATTATTTTCATCCGAGTTAAAGTTTAATTTATATGATTTTTCAAAATTTTAAACATTTTCTAGACTTTCTGCATTTTATCTTTATTTCGAAAATAACTTAAATTGCTAGGGGTACCCAGCCGCGTACCTAGTCAGTGGCTAAGGGAGGCTGACGTGTGGGTCCCGTTGACTCAGCAGTCATCGGTTGACTAGTCAGACGGTGAACAGTGCGGGTGGGGCCCGCATGTCATAATCAGTGGTGTTTGTTTTAATTAAGCAATGTTTAATTTATCAGGAGGGTCCACACGTCAGTGGCTAATTAGCCTAATTAGTATCAATACTAAACTAAACAAGGGCTAGGTGCCAAATACAGAGGGCCAACCGACCTTGCTAGCAAGCATGCTTGCGTGCACACAGGCGCTCGATGGCTGCGGCGAAGAGCAGCAGATCGGGGCACTAGGGAGGCGGAAGGTGGTGCCGCGGCGACAACGGCTGGAGGCGGGCGTGGGGCAGGGGGCGGCCACCATGTGCGGGAGTGCGAACAGGCACGGGACCACGACCACGGCAAGGAGCCGGGCGCTGCGAGTGGGACGAGCAACGCGAGCGGGCGCAGGCCCGGGTGACGGTGGGGCGTGGCAGGGGAGATCGGGCGATGTAGGTGGCAGCATGCAGCAGAAGGAGGCAGCTGCAGCGGGCGGTTGCAGGCGAAGGCGAGCGCGGCGTGGGCGCGCGCTGCGGGCAGTAGGGGCGGGCACGCGGTCGAGGGAGCGCAGTGGCGAGTAGGTGCACGCACGGGAAGTAGAGGGCGCAGTGCGGTGCGGGCGTGGGCGCAGACGGACGCGAGTGTGCGCAAGGGGAGCTCGGGGGCGGCAGCTACGACACGGAATCACGGAGGGGGGGGGGGCACAACTAGTAGACGACAACGGAGCTCATCGCGAGGTCAGAGAGGAGCTCAGGGGAGCTGGAGGAGGTCGAGGGTGACCGCGATGCTTGGCGAAGCACGGGGGCCGTGGCGAAGGGGATTCGAGAATGTGACGAGGAAGAGGGCTCCCGGCTCCAATCCGACGGTGTAGAGGACGTAGCAGACGACAAAGGTCATCCAGGACACGCCGGCGTGGCTAGGGAATGGCCTTGGCCATGGCATCGGCGAAGACGCGGTGATGGTTGTGTTCAGTCAAGACGAAGGCGTCGAGGACAACAAGAGTGAGGGAACGAGGGGGATGGGGGGAACTAGGGTTTGTAGCGAAAGAGAGGAGGGGGGGGGGGCGTCTTGTAGGGATAAGAGGGGGAGGTCGTGGATGCCCGACGCGTGGCCGGTGGCCATGCCGATGGCCTCCACACCATTTGCCTCTACTGTAGCGAGGTAGGGGATTTGTGGGGGAGGTGGGCTGGGCCTCCAGCCTCATGTGCCTCCCCTTGTCATTTGCTTCCCCACTTTTTTTTTATTTCTGCAACTTTTTTTCTATTTTCTTTTTCTCAAATGCTTAACATTTAAAATCTACACCAAATAAATTTAGTTGACTGTGAAACTTGTAACATAATAATTAGTCATTATTTTGGAGAGGCCCACAATGTTTCAAGTTAAATGGAAAATTACATCAACTTTTGTTTATTTTTAAAAAGGTTATTTTTGTTGTTTTTGGACCACTTTATATTTTCCTAGGGATAAAATGGTGAGTCAAATAATGTTGGGTTCAACATGGCGATGATCAGGGGAAATTATAGAATATTTTGAACATTTTATTTTTACTATTTGAAGAAATAATTTATTTGAATTTATTTTAAATTTTAAATTGGTTTTGATTTTTATCATGTGGCAATTTGGCTTAGTTAAACCCGATGACATGGCACCATTAGTGTGAGGTCACTGTAGCATGAAACTAGGGGTGTTACATTCCCCAATCGCCTCCACGGACCACCGACTGGACTGCTAGTCATTGCGGCTGCCGGCACTCCTGTGCCAGCCTTGGCGCCCCACCCTCCTATCAACCGCCGCTCATTGCCGTTCTTGTTCGCACACGAACATGTCACTGTGTACCCTCAACGTTGGGGTGATGCACCACAAGTCTTGTTGAAGGAGAACCGACGGGAGGCGCGATACGCAAGCAATCCGGCGACCCGAAATGCCACATGCCTGGGAGGACCCTGTCAGGGCGCGCAATGGTTATGTGCTTCCCTAGATTGACCTGATCACCCCTAGGGCCTCGTGGATTCTCCGTCCTTCAATCTCAAAGAACGAAGAAAAACGAGAAGAAAGATACAAGGGAGAGAGATAAAAGTTAAGGTTAAAGTGGTAGATGATTTTGTCGATTGAGTGTTGTTGCGTCAATCAGCCGTCACCCCTCATGTATATAAGAGGCGGCTGGACTTCCCATGCAAGGAAATGTTTGGATTCACATCCAAAACCCAAGTTTGGGTCCAACTCGTAATCCCAACTTCTCAAAACTGTTTGGTTTAAAAGCTGGTTGCACCTTGCGGGTCACTTTTGAGGCGGTAAATGACCTCGGATGGAAATGAGCCCAAAAGCAATTTTAACCATTTCAATGAGAATAATAACTTTCATGTTGAACCTTTTTCGATCAGAGGCCATCTTGAGGGATTTTAACTATTTTCTGAAGTTTGCAACAGATAAATTAGGAAGCCAGATGATTGCCTCCGGATGGTCCGACCATCTACTGCAACAACGTGTAGTTTTGCTTCTAACTTTTGCATACGATCTTGGATTAAGAAATTTATATATCAAAGTTGTCTGTTCCAATGAGATGAACAAATTTCATGTTGAAATATTTTTCATTTGAGGCCATCTTAATTAGGTTTCATGTCATTCTTTAATCTGGTGCTAAGACGAGCATATTTGAACTTGTGATAACTTTTGCATCCGAGCTCTGTTTTAGATCATCTTCATATCAATCTTGATCTGCTCGAAGAGAGCCATCCGATGGTGACTTCCAATCATAAGTTTGAATTAATCTTGACATAGCTTTCCAACTTTTACTATTGTGCCACTTTTGAGCGTCAAGACATGCCCCCTGTTTTCCGTCAAAGCTAGCGTGCCGAAAAATAACTTGTACCGTGTTTGCTCAAGGGACGATGTCAACACTCCATCGACCATTTGTACGATCTTGGGGCAGTAAGTATATATCATCCATTGCTTGTTTGAACCTTTTGATGCAAACTTAGGTGAAACCTTCTCAACTTCATTGATAATCCGTCAGTAAAGTTCCATATATATGCATCTCAAAGACACACGCCAAACCATCTTGTCCACCCTTCCACAGGATCTTGCAAATAATAAAAAATTAATTTCCTCCAATCCATGCTTTGCCCACATAAAAGTCTCATTAGTGTACGAAGCGGTGAGCTGCAGTTCGGCCTTACCTATGTTGGCGAGAACAAGCATAGGCTATTGATAGATATGCAATACACCATGATCAACATGGTAGTCTGATGCTTATTGCCAAATCATTTTCTCTCCAATTGTCATGTCTAGATATATGAGAAATATTAAAGCTACCCAAGTTAAATTTTACATCTGGACATACCACAAGATAAATTATAAGTGATTCGTCAAAACATTGATAACCCTTGGATATTTTTTGCACTACTCATAATGAATCAGCGAAAGCCCCAATATGTGTAGCACCTACGCAAACAAAAGCTCCAAAATAACATTGCATATTCGGCTTTGATTATTGTGCAAAAAATATTTTAAGTGGCATTAGGATTCACACAATAGCACCATAAGAAGATATATAAAAAAACACCAACACGCTGGCCATTGTTATGAATTCAACCATCAAAACATAGTCTCCATAGTACTAGAGAGACAAGACTAATAGCAACATTATGCTTGTCATAAATCCAATGCTCAATAATGAAGCCAACAGTGATTTGGCCTCTTGTAGATTTGAAAGATTTGTAGGCCAAATCATATTGAATCAAAGCATAAGACCATCCACCAACTTCGCTATGAATTGGTCTATGCAACATATTTTGAATGTCATCCATCATAATGTCTCAACTCCATGCAAGCATACTATAGGTATATGTATAAATTTCCATGCACACGGATGTTGCCTCGGTCTCCAGTCGAACTAAGGACGGTGTTAGGATACTACACCGGCCGTGCTTTGACATACTCTTAGGTCGATATATAAATATCAGCCATTACCATATGGTCCATGTACTTCATCCACCAAAGCACATATAGCCTAAATAAACACATGAAATGAAAAAGCAAGTATTTTGGCACTTTGGATTAGCAACAAACTTGTATCTAATCGAATGCATGATGATGTGGTAAAATCCTTTCATGATGTAAGAAATTATATTACATCCATATGGACCGGAATAAGCCCATGGGATCGTACTCGAGGATGAATTCCATGGCATCGACATCAATGACATAGTTGGAGAATGTGGATAATGTGTGGACCGAAGATGTTGAAACCTTTGGGTTGGTCGTTCATAGTTTTCACTCTTTTACTTCTTCACCTTTGTCGCACTTCTTGCAACGGAAGCTTGGCTTGGTCATTCTTATTTTGAGTACTTCCTTTGGGAACACATGACATATTCCCCTTTTCAAGTTCTTGTGCACTAAGTTTTTGCAATTTCTTCTTTGCCAATATGATAAACCGAGTAGGCGTCCCGGCTATTTTTTTGAAGTAATGACAATTCATGTTTTACCTTGTACACTTTCAACTTCTTCTCTTTAGAATTGGTACTTGATTGACTCATCTCATTGTCTTTAGTAGCCAATGTCAACACTTTAATTGGCTCTTTATCCTTTAAGATCAAGTCTGAAGTAGCATACTTATGAGCATCTTTTTTAACGCGATAAACTTGCTCAAGCACCTCCTTATTTTTCCTTGTGCTCCAGACCGATTCTTTTTGAGTGAAACGGTCTTTAACATATGATTGTTTATTGAATGTGGGCCTTTTTGGAGCTCCATGATCTTTGTGAGATGACCTAAAATAAGATGGAGAATGTAACACTTGAATCATACCTGTCCCATGATGAATATGAATGAAAGTTAGCATAGGGAGGTATCCATGGCATTGGCATTGGCGGCCCAAAATACGGATACACATATCATGCATTGAAATTTCCGCTTTGCTAATACAGGTCCTCAGATTTGAGCCCAGGGGACGATCTTGATGCTTTTGAATTATTTGGACGATAAGCAATCTTATCCTTAATTACCTTTTGATATTTTTCCAATAGCTACGCGAAAGTGATTTTCAGCTTTTTACCTAGGTGCTTACCTTGGCCTTTTCTTTCTTTGGTTGTGCTTGCATCGATTTTTGGACATTCTTGTTGCCTCCCAGTACTTGGGATCTTCATTGCAACTTTGACGGAATTTTCGCCCTCAAGAAAATTATCATTGTGCTCTCGAACAACTTCCTTACTTGAAGGCTTGATCCCATTATCCATACCTTTTACCTTCTCATGTTTAAATGAATCGTCTTGAAGCAGACGATGCAAAAACCGTTTGCCATCAGGACCAATTGGAGTAGACTGGTCATCTCTTGGTGTCTCAACAAATTTCAATCATCCTTTACCAATGGCCGATTTAACTATTTGATGAAACATGTTGCAATCCTCAAAATTATGCTTGGACGAATGATGCAACTTACAATACATCCATCCTTGGATTTGATGAGGACGTGACTACCATGGATACGACCAAAAATATTTCATACATGCATATTTGTGAGATGATTCCTAATACAAACTATGCAATAATTTATTTATGTTATCCAGGACAAAAATACTTCACCTACATTTGTGCCATGTCTAGTTGTAGGTTTATGGGACAATTGTATAAAACTTGTGTGACGATAAAGGAAAAGGAAATGATTAGGTGATGTTCAAGAAGTCCTTTCATGTCACTTTGACCCAAGAGAAGACCGAGCCAAACTGCTCCATCTTTTTGCATTCGGAGTCCAAATAGGGTGAATCTGTTTTGTTGGAATGCTTATATCGTGCACTTTCCAGCACAATTGGAATCGCCTTCAAATTCATCCGGAGTGTGGAGATATTACCGAAACGATCCAATGCCGCACCAGAATTCGAGGCAAACTACAAGTCAAAAGGTGTTGCGTCACCTCCACTTGGGCCCATGGGCCTTGTACGACCTCCCACCTCATTGGCCGCCACCCCTTGCTCCTATATGAGTAGATCAATCTAGTACCGTTTTCTTTGGGATTTGTTTAGGTAAAAATTAGCCATTACAACTTCGTGTACTTAATTTGTGTCCATCAACCAGGTCAAGACCGCTTTCGGATCCCCACTTTTATCAATACTTCATCTATATTCGCAATATTCATATTGATTTTATCATATTTTTGCTCGTTCTTTGACTGCGTGCAGGAATAGACCTTTGTGGTCAGGATGATCGTACTTCCGACATCGTTAGTGACCTTAGGAAATTAGTTTAGCTATTGCTAAGATGCAACATCGTGCATGTTTGTAGCTTGATTGTCAAAGTTGTTCTCCACCAAATCGATAGTTACCATCTCACCAAAAGATCAGGACCCTTGACTCTATCAAGTGGTATCAGTTTTCAGGTTTCTTGGTGAGAATTTCAGTTATTCCTTGATTACATTTACTTTCTTCCCTTTTGTACTAGCAAAAGCCAGAAAAAGGTTAGATATGTTCATCCTTTGTCCAAGCCAGCCCGAGCCTTTGCAATTTTCCTTTTAGTGCTTGCATAGTTGAATTATCGGCTGCATCATCGTGTCGAGTTGCCGGTCTCAGTGTCTATTTCCTTTAGAGTTTCGAGTTATGTTCATATTAGTCACGCCGTGATGACCCACAAGTATATGGGATCAGTTGTAGCCTTTTCGATAAGTAAGAGTGTCGAACCCAACAAGGAGCAGAAGGAAATGACAAGTGTTTTTCAGCACGGTAATGTCTGCAAGTGCTGAAATTGTAAGTAGCAGAGTAGTTTGATAGCAAGATAATTTGTAACGAGCAAGTAACGATAACGGTAACAAAAGTGCAGCGAGGTAGCCCGATCCTTTTGAGGCAAAGGACAGGCCAAAACGGTCTCTTATGATAAGCAAAGCATTCTTGAGGGTACATGGAATTTCATGTAGTCACTTTCATCATGTTGATTCGATTCATGTTGGCTACTTTGATAATTTGATATGTGGGTGGACTGGTGCTTAGGTGTTGTTCTTACTTGAACAAACCTCCTACTTATGATTAACCCCCTCGCAAGCGTCCGCAACTTAAGAATAAATTCTAACCATAGCATTAAACTAGGGTTTAATGCTATGGTTAGAACAAACCTCCTACTTTGATAATTTGATATGTGGGTGGACCGGTGCTTAGGTGCTGTTCTTACTTGAACAAACCTCCTACTTTTGGATCCAATCGGTCCCTTACGGAATAGCGCATAAACTAGGGTTTAAGCTTCTATCACTCTCGAAACCCATCATCTAATAACTACTCCACATTGCATTCCCTTTGGCCCAAATATGGTGAAGTGTCATGTAGTCGACGTTCACATGACACCACTAAGGGAATCACAACATACATACTATCAAAATATCGAAGACATATCAAGTTCACATGATTTCTCCCGAGACCTCAAGAACAAAAGTAACTACTCACAAATGACAATCATGCTCAAGATCAGAGGGGTATTAAATAGCATATTGGATCTGAACATATAACCTTCCACCAAATAAACTATATAGTAATAAACTACAAGATGTAATCAACACTACTAGTCACCCACAAGCACCAATCTATAGTTTTGGTACAAAGATTGAACACAAGAGATGAACTAGAGTTTGAGAGGAGATGGTGCTGTTGAAGATGTTGATGGAGATTGCCCTCCCCAAGATGGGAGAGTTGTTGGTGATGATGATGACGATGATTTCTCCCCGGGAGGGAAGTTCCCCTGGCGGAATCGCTCCGCCGGAGGGCAAAAGTGCTCCTGCCCAAGTTCCGCCTCGAGACGGTGGTGTTCTGTACTGAAAGTCCTCCCCTTATTTTTTCTAGGTCAAAATGACTTATATACTAGAAGATGGGTAGCGGAGGTGGGCTGGGCTGAGCACAACCCACCAGGGCGCGCCTGGGGGGCCAGGCGCGCCCTGGTGTCTTGTGCTCACCAGGTGCCCCCCCCTCCGGTGGTTATTTGCTCCAGTATTTCTTATTTATTCCATAAAAAATCCTCGTGATGTTTTGGCTCATTTGGAGTTGTGCAGAATAGGTGGCCTGACGTAGCTTTCCAGGTCCAAGATATCTAGCTGCCAGAATTCTCCCTCTTTGTGTGTA
Organism: Aegilops umbellulata; assembly: GCA_032464435.1. Classification (NCBI taxonomy): domain Eukaryota; kingdom Viridiplantae; phylum Streptophyta; class Magnoliopsida; order Poales; family Poaceae; genus Aegilops; species Aegilops umbellulata. The sequence goes on from CP136059.1 coordinate 66,196,133, forward strand.
CCTTGCATATTATGAGGGAAAAGCCATTAGAATTACTCCAAAAAGCATTATTATGCATAAAAACATTATAAATAACAGTAGGAAAACATGATGCAAAATGGACGTATCACGCCGACGCTGCATCATCATCCCTTGCGCTGTCGACCACCACCATTAATTAGTTTCCACCACATGCTACCCATCGTTCATTGTCATAATCATACTTAAGGTCGTTCACATCTTCGCTTGATCCAATATGCATCTTATCTGGTTTGTTTTAGAAAGACAGAAAAATGAGAGAGAAAAAAGTAAAAAAACAAGTGAGAGAAAAAAAGAGAGAAGGAAAAAAAGGAAAAAGTAAAAAGAGAGAAGAAAAAAAGAGACAAAATTTGGATCTATCTAGACTCAATATCATACCTGAATTCAAATTGGAATATGTTTTGCGCAGTGTTTAGTAAAACAGGCATATCTTCCACATACGAACTCCGTTTTGGCTCCACAAGTACTCAAATTCAAGCTATCGACGAGCCGCGTTTGAATAGTTCACGAAGCTTGTTTAGTATTTCACTTCCAAATCGGCTTGTAAAGAGGACTTTTGCCATCCGAAGTTCGCAAACACAGTTTCTCACTGTTTTCAGGCCACTTCCCAAATTTTTTGACCCCTCATATGAACTCGAAATTGAGTGATTCTTTTTTGCCTTGGAAAGCTTGAGTCAATATATTTCCTGAGAAAATATATCGAAAAAATTAACATGAAGTTTTCTAGGGGAAAGTTGAAGAGAGAGTGCTTGGTATATCCTGCTTGGAGCTTATTTCTCATCATTATCTTTAGTGCCTTTTGATCTTCACTTATATCTTCTATTCAGAGATACTTCATATTATTTGTTGCTGCTACTTGTGCAATGTCGTGGCCCCATTAGTGTTCTAGGATCGTGTCTGTAGTACGGTCTAGCCTAGGACTAACACAGTATCTCGTTGATCACATATTCAACATTGCATCTTTGAATTGATTATTGCTAACCTTTGGATACCATATAATTAAGCCTTCTAAGCTCCACATATTTGTACAACGTGCATACCTACATTCACCTGGCTTGCTTTACCCAATCTTTGGAGTTTTGATACTGCTGATTGTCGGTCGCCACCTGCTGCATGGTAAGAACTTGTAAGACATTGATATTTGCTATGATGTGAGCATTTATCACCACATCCATGTAGTTAATAGGAACATTATCCTCGGATTTCATTTATTGTTTCTACTAATCGTGAGAGGTTCCAGAGTTAGTAGTTCTTAGACAACGGGCACATCTTCACCACGCGAGAGGTGCGACCACACACACAAGCATATGGTCAGGTTATTTCTCTATCGCCTTTTCAGGCTAGATTTAATCCCGCTATTTATCTTGATTGGGAGCTTGAGGTAGAACAACCTTTTACTAGCCATGTTTTTTATGAACTTGAGAAGGTACGAGTTGCCACTTGAGAATTTGTTGGGTTTTGCTTCCATGTGGTGGAGTATGTGTCGTAAAAAACATTGATAATCAACCCAAAACTTTTAAAAATTTGAAAGCTGTAATGAGACAACAATTTTTTCCTTCTACTATCGTCGTGAATTGCTCCGCAAATTGGAAAAACTAGAAAAAGACAATAACACCGTTAATGCTTACTATCAGGATTCAAATCTTATATGCATCACTGTGACAAAGAAGAATCAAAGGATGGTACAATGAATAGATTTTTTGGTGGTTTGAACCATGAAATCCATGCAAGATTTCAGTATATTCCTCGTTGCATTACTGGTATGTATGTTCGTGCTTGTACCTTTGAGAGACAGATATAGGAGGATCCATTGGGTGATTAGAACAACTACTATTCAAGTTCATGCTCACCACCACCGGTTGTTTCCTCCACCGTTGCACCTGCTAGAGCAGCCACACCTAAGATTGTGAGCACGACATCATCTCAAGTGTATGGTACATTGCCATCGTCCATACCTACATCAGCTATATCGTTGCGACAAGGTAACGGTAAAGGTATTGATGTCATAACTTCACATGAGAATGATGCATGCCTAGTTGACTTGAATACATCATGTGGTGTGTTACGTGTTGATTTGAGCACACCACCTATTTTGAGAATCGTTTTACTATTATGAATGTGCCATTTGATGAAACAATTTAAATATCAAATTTTTTGAGTGGACCCATTGAATTAAGTGTCGATGAGAAAGAACCATGTGACTCAGAGAATAAACCTGATTTGGATCATGTACAATTTATTAGCCATGAGGAAATGTTATCTATAAATTGGCATGCCAATTCTCTGTATTCTAGTAGGACAACCTCCAGAGCACTCTCACCTTAGTAGTAGTAGTAGTAGTAGTAGTAGTAGTAGTAGTAGTAGTAGTAGTAGTAGTAGTAGTACCACCACCGCTTGTAGAATAGCCACCATATCGAAGGTGTTGTAATCGCCAAGAAGAATGAGGTATCCTTTTCAGTTTGTGTAATCCCTTTGGGGCCTCCCGAAAGGGAAAACAATATGTAAATTATGTTGTTGAAATGAAGTAGCTTCGTGCTTCACTTTGTATTTTTATTTATGAATTTATGGGACGTGTTCTTATGCTAGAGATTCTATAGTAGAATCCTCTACCGGTAGTTCTCTATTTAGCCTTGTGTGAAGTTTGAATGAGAACCTTGTGGCCATAGAGAAGTGTTCCCTTCGGGTGGATTTGCTTGGGAAGATGATAAGAATTTACCCCACAAATTTGTATTTAAAAACATCAAGTGAACGAACCTAGCTACATTTGATACAAATAATGAAAAATATGGTGAGCACTGAGTAGGATATCACACCACTGCGCACACCACCGGTTGTACTGTTGGCCTCACCAACCCTTAATAGATCCCGCAATAAGATATAACCAGCTTAAAGAATATACTTTGCAAACAATATCGAAGAATTAAATATTACAGTGAACAAAATATTAGCCTAATAGTATATTACCCTAATTGCATATTACCTTAATTGCATGCTAACCTAATCGCGTATTAGCCTAATTGCATATTATGTTGGGAAACGTAGTAGAAAACAATTTTTTTTCGCCCTATGAACGCCCAAGAACAATATGAAGATGCATAACGGGTTGTGATCAACAATCATTATCGACTCTGGGAGTGCAGCGGAAGTAGGCGAGTAGGTGTAGATCGTACTTGAAGTCCCTTGAACATTGATGACGATCCTGCGAACCGCCCACAGATGATCCCTCGAAGGAAGACCGAAAGCACGACCTCTGTACCTGGTTGCAAGCGTATAGTCTTCACGATCCGGCAACACTTCGCCGTCCAGAGCTAATCGTCGCCGGAGAATTAGAGGTAGAAGATTAGAGCCACACGGGGATTCTAATTATGAGAATTAGAGGTGTCTAGGGCTCGCTCTAATTAGTCAACTAGGACCAACTAGAACGTGCAATAGATCAACTAGAGGAGGCTCAAAACTTGTGTCCACATAAGGGTGGAAATCCTCCAGTATATATACGATTGGGGGGGGGGGAGAGGGGCTGCCACCAAGGTGGAAAGAACCCCCTTGGGGCGCCGACCAAGGGAGGGGGAGTAGGACGCCCCCTCAAAGTAGGATTAGGCACCCCTTTTAGGAAGGGGGGGGGCTCCCTTGTTGGGCCCTTATGGCCCAACTCCTTCTCCACCTTTTGGCCTTATTTGGCCCGTTGATATTAAATTAAATATATCCTTGTTCTAAATATTTTCAGAGCATAATATATATAATTTAACATATCCGGAAACATTTTCCACCTATATATATTAATCGGTAATACCCAGTATTACCCGATATTCACCGAAACCCTTACGGTTACCCCGAAACGCTTCCGGAACCTCTCGAAACTATTCTGTATATTAATGAAAAAATTCCACAAATATATTCTCATCACTCCCATCCTACTAACACTCAGAAGATCATGATTACCTTAAGCTTGTGACCCCGTAGGTTCGGTAACCATAGACATGAAGGAAACCCCTTCGTTTAATGACTGATAGCGGAACCGTGGACATCCATATTGGTCCCCATGATTACAAGAATGATATTCGAGTGAACCTTTGGTTATCATGTGATGTTCCCTTTGCTTCGTGATACTTTACAAAACCCGGTGTACATCGGTTTCCTCTTGAGTCATCACCATGCTCACTATACCGTTGCTCCCGTTACCGGTTTTGTTCTTCTTTCTCGTTGACATGTTCCGCCATCCCTGTGATGTAGTCACCTGTGTCTAGCCAGACGATGATGGATGCCTTCACACCGAGAGGGCCCTAAGAATATCTCTCCATCGCCGGAGGAGCAAATCCCACTCTTGAGTTGTTCGGTCACTTGTCAAACTTTTCGGTGAGCCTGAAAGTTTGATGAGGACATCAATACCATTGTTACACCCACAGCCCCTGCTGCTATACATACTGGACCAATTACTAGAGCTCGCGCACGCCAATTGAATTATCAGGTACTTTCGTTTCTTGGTAATGATTCTAATGTTCATGAGAATATGATGGTGCCTAAATTGGATACATTTGTTTTGCTTACAAATGAAGGGCCTAGTTTGGAGAAGGATGATCATTGGAGCAAGAACAAGCATGGAGTTGATGGCATGCGCAAGGGAGACAAGAACAGAGTTTCAAGTGATGATTTCAGGACTTTGAAGCCACCATAATGAGTGCATGAAGCCTTGGACGAAATATACAAGATGCCACTTCATAAATTTTCGTCCAGAGGCTATTCTAGGTGCTGCGTCACCTTCTTCTTGGGCCAGGCCCATGTAATTCCGAAATACTTCAATATAGGCTGATTTTAGAGTCCGTATGTGTGGGGAAACAAGAGTTAGGGTGGGTTTCAGACCCCTCCTCCAAGGGCCACGAAATTCCCCCCTCTTCCCCCATATATACAGCCCCTAGGGCATCGTTTAGACTTTGGGTTTCTTTTAGATCAAAAGTTCGCCATAGCTGCAACTTCGCGTACTTCGTTTGTGTTCAACAACCAGACCAAGGAGTCACAGAACCCCACCTTCATTAATAAAGCTTTCCTCTTATATTCGCAATATCCAGATTGCAATCTTAGTTTCTTGCTTGTTCTTCGTTTGCTCGCAGGAAACAGGCCCTCGTGGTCAGGTTGATCATGCTCCAGCGTGGTCAATAACCCTCGGAAGTTGGTTTAGCGATTGCTAAGGCGCGACGTCTCGCACGTTCGTAGTCGGATCGTCAAGGTCGACTCCCACAGAAACGATAGCCACCATCTCATCGAAACATCGGGACACCTTTGCCTCTATCAAGTGGTATCAGATTTCCAGGTTGCTCGGTGAGATTTTACAATTTTTTTTCGTAGTTTAGATCGAGTCTGTTCTTCATACCTATAGTCGACGACAAAGCCAAAAAAAAATTAGGGTTAGTTCATCCCATCCAAACCAATCTGAGCCTTTGCATAATCTTTTCTGTATTTGCTTTGTTGAATTTGCGGTTGCATCGTCGTGTCAAGTTGCTGGTCTTAGAGTCTAGTCTTTTAGAGTTTCGAGTTCTGGTCATAAGTTGTCACGCCACCGCCACACCATCATCATTGCCTTGCCATCTACCACCATTGCTTATCCGCCACCGCTCTGAATCGTATCCATATACCACCACCAACCCGTATCCATATACCACCACCGCTACCATATACCACCACCCCTGCCATATGCCACCACCATATACCCACCACCAATCCGAGTTCTTCTCATATTAGGTTTGTTTTCGAGATCCATCTAAATTCCGATTTGTATTTTCCTTGCCTGCGTAGGTCTCGAAAAAAAAAGAGTCTGGAGACCCCCGGGCTGTTTTTAGGCCAAAATTTCGGTGACCGAAAATATTTTTTCCCTATCCTATTTTTAGGCTGTTCTGAGTCTTTTGAGACACTCGCTATCATAGTGATTTTTGGTCGCACTTTTTCGTCGTCGCTGCCCTGATTTCCGAAAAAAATTGTCAAAAAAAATTTTGTACCCATCCTGTCAGTTTGACCTGGGAAGAGTTTTGAGACACTCGCCATTATAGTGATTTTTCGCAAAAAAAAGAGGAGCGCAAAAAAAAAGAGCGCAAAAAAACAGAGCGATTTTTTTCCAGAGTGTGCTTTTCCCTTGTTTCCGTGCAGCGCCGTGATTTTGTTAGTGTTCTAGGCTCGCGTCTCTAGCACGGTCTAGCCTAGGACCAGCATAGTACCGTCGTTGAGCGTTTATTCAATTTTACATCTCTGAATTGATTATTGCTGACCCTTTTTGCTACCATACTATAAGCCTTCCCAGCTCCACATACATCTACGTCGTGCGTTTGACTCTCCTTAGCAATCGCTCTATCCAAGCTTTTGAGAGTTTTGACTACAACGGTTGCCGATCACCGCCTGCTGCTGGGTAAGAACTGGTAAGAATTTGAGTTTTGCTTGACGGATTTGTGACTCCCACCACCACCTCTTGTTAGTAGTCTGTAGGATCATATTCTTGTGTGTTTCTATTGCTGCTAACCATGGCAGGATCACAAGCCGACGAGACTGACTGGGAGAACATGACAAACAAAGCGTTACATGATAAGTTTCAACAAATGATGAGTGGACAGGTGGAAGATGTGCTAAATAGATTTGAAGAGGCCATGGAGAAGATAGATGGCATTGAGAAGGCGTTCGAAACAAAGCTCGATAACAAGTTCAATGAGTTGCTCACGCGTCTACCACCACCACCACCGGCTGCACCTAACGCACCTCTACAACAACAACGACTACCTCCACATCGCGAAACAGCCCTCCGCCGAGCGACCCGTGTCCCTCTACAGCCTGGCCAAGCTGCTGGTGCTGCTGTTGATACTTTTGTGGCTCCTGCTGCTGATGTGGGGGAGGATGATTATGTGGGAGATTATGAGGATGAGGTTGATCACCATCAGAACTACGTGCAACCACCAGCACCACAACCACCAGGTCGTCCACATGCAAATAATGGCAATGTTAGGGCTCCCCCTCAGGTACGAGATCATGACCATCTCCCTAAACTGAAATTGAATATTCCACCATTTGAGGGTAGATATGTTCATGATATATATCTTACTTGGGAGTTAGAAACTGAACAACGATTTACATGTTTACAATATCCTGAGGAGAGACGTGTTCCTGCTGCTGTTTGTGCTTTCACTAGCTTTGCATGTGTTTGGTGGTCTGAATATTGTAGATTATATCCTGTTCTAGCTACTTGGGCTGCTTTGAAAACTGCTATGCGTACTCGTTGGGTTCCACCATATTATCAACGTGAATTACTTCAAAAATTGCAGCGCTTAAGACAAGAAAAAAATTCGGTAGAAGAATATTATCAGGAATTACAAACTGGCTTGATTAGATGTGGTATCGTTGAGGAGAATGAAGCTATGCTTGCACGTTTTCTGGGTGGATTAAATAGAGAGATTCAGACCATTCTAGACTATAAGGATTATAATAATACCACTCGTTTATTCCATCTTGCTTGTAAAGCTGAACGTGAAGTGCAGGATCGACAGGCATTGGCGCGAACTAACTTTTCTGCAGGTCGGCCTTCATCGTGGACACCACGTGCATCATCTACTTCCACACGTTCTGCTACACCGGCACCTCCGTCAGCTGCCACCTCCAACCGCGATACAAGAAAGCAGGCACAACCACCACTATCTGCCATTAGCACACCTGCCGGGCCTGCATAGAGCTCTTCTTCTTCCATGGCGTCTACAGGGCACACAAGTGATATTATTTGTCGTGGTTGTAAGGGAAGAGGACATTTTGCGCGAGAATGCATATCTCAGCGTGTGATGATTGCTACTGAGGATGGTGGGTATGAGTCCGCTAGTGACTATGATGAGGAGACTTTGGCTCTTCTTACACATGAAGAACACGGTGGAGATGATTCTGATCATGAGACGCAATACATGGCTGCTGAAGATGCTGACAGGTATGAATGTTTAGTTGCTCAACGTGTTTTGAGTGTGCAGGTCACGCAAGCTGAGCAAAATCAGAGGCATAATTTGTTCCATACAAAGGGAGTTGTGAAGGAACGTTCTGTTCACGTCATCATAGATGGAGGGAGCTGCAACAACTTGGCTAGCATGGAGATGGTGGAGAAGCTATCTCTCACCACAAGACCACATCCACATCCTTACTACATCCAATGGTTCAACAACAGCGGCAAGGTTAAGGTAACACGTACTGTTCGGGTGCATTTTAGTATCTCTACATATGCTAATTATGTTGATTGTGATGTGGTACCTATGCAAGCATGTTCCTTATTACTTGGTAGACCATGGCAATTTGATAAAAATTCTGTACGCCATGGTAGAAACAATAGTATACTCTTGTTCATAAGGATACAAATATTACTTTGCTTCCTATGACTCCTGATTCCATTTTGAAAGATGATATTCATAGAGCTAATAAAGCAAAACAGGAGAAAAATAAGAGTGAAAATCAGATTGCGGCAAAAGAATTTGACCAACAAATTAAGGCTAATAGTAAACCATCTAGTGTTGCTTCTGAAATTAAATTGAAAAGTGCATGTTTACTTGCCACTAAATCTGATATTGATGAGCTAGTTTTTAGCAAATCTGTTTGCTATGCTTTTGTGTGCAAAGAGGCATTATTTTCATTCGAGGACGTGCCTTCCTCTTTGCCCCCTGCTGTCACTAACATTTTGCAGGTGTTTGCTGACGTCTTCCCACAAGACGTGCCACCGGGATTACCACCTATTCGAGGGATTGAGCATCAAATTGACTTAATTCCCGGTGCATCGCTACCCAACCGTGCACCATACCGTACCAATCGAGAGGAGACGAAGGAGATTATGCGGCAAGTACAGGAGCTGCTCGACAAAGGTTATATTCGCGAATCCCTTAGTCCTTGTGCTGTTCCTATTATTCTAGTGCCGAAAAAGGATGGTACGTCGCGTATGTGTGTTGATTGTAGAGGCATTAGTAATATTACCATTCGTTATCGTCATCCTATTCCTAGGCTAGATGATATGCTTGATGAATTGAGTGGCGCTACAATATTCTCCAAAGTTGATTTGCGTAGTGGATACCATCAAATTCATATGAAATTGGGAGATGAATGGAAAAATGCATTTAAAACTAAGTTTGGTTTATATGAGTGGTTAGTCATGCCTTTTGGGTTAACTAATGCACCTAGTACTTTCACGAGACTAATGAATGAAGTTTTACGTGCTTTCATTGGACGATTTGTGGTAGTCTATTTTGATGATATACTGATTTATAGCAAATCTTTGGAAGAACATTTGGAACATTTACGTGCTGTTTTTAATGCTCTACGTGATGCACGTTTGTTTGGTAACCTTGGGAAGTGCACCTTTTGCACTGACCGAGTGTCTTTTCTTGGCTATGTTGTTACTCCACAGGGAATTGAAGTTGATAAAGCCAAGATTGAAGCTATTGAGAGTTGGCCGCAGCCCAAAACGGTCACACAAGTGAGGAGTTTTCTTGGACTCGCTGGTTTCTATAGGCGTTTTGTGAGAGATTTTAGCACCATTGCTGCACCTCTCAATGAGCTTACAAAGAAGGATGTGCCTTTTGTTTGGGGTACCGCACAGGAAGAAGCCTTCACGGTATTGAAAGATAAGTTGACACATGCTCCTTTACTTCAACTTCCTGACTTTAATAAGACTTTTGAGCTTGAATGTGATGCTAGTGGAATTGGATTAGGAGGTGTGTTATTACAAGATGGCAAACCTGTTGCATACTTTTCTGAAAAATTGAGTGGGCCTAGTCTGAACTATTCTACTTATGATAAAGAATTATATGCTCTTGTTCGGACTTTAGAGACATGGCAACATTATTTATGGCCCAAAGAATTTGTTATACATTCTGATCATGAATCTTTGAAACATATGAAAAATCAAGCTAAACTGAATCGTAGACATGCTAAATGGGTTGAATTCATTGAGACTTTCCCTTATGTCATTAAACACAAGAAGGGTAAAGAAAATGTTATTGCTGATGCTTTGTCTCGTCGCTATACTATGCTTTCACAACTTGACTTCAAAATATTTGGTTTGGAGACCATCAAAGATCAATATGTGCATGATGCTGATTTTAAAGAAGTAATGCAGAATTGTAAAGAAGGAAGAACATGGAACAAGTTCATTGTTAATGATGGTTTTGTGTTCCGTGCTAACAAGCTATGCATTCCTGCTAGCTCTGTTCGTCTTTTGTTGTTGCAGGAGGCGCATGGAGGAGGATTAATGGGACACTTTGGCGTGAAGAAGACGGAGGACGTACTTGCTACACATTTCTTTTGGCCAAAGATGAGACGGGATGTTGAGCATTTTGTTGCTCGCTGCACTACATGTCAAAAAGCTAAGTCACGACTCAATCCTCATGGTTTATATATGCCTTTGCCTGTGCCTAGTGTTCCTTGGGAGGATATATCTATGGACTTTGTTTTAGGTTTACCTTGAACAAAGAAGGGGCGGGATAGCATATTTGTTGTCGTGGATAGATTCTCGAAAATGGCACACTTTATACCATGTCATAAAAGCGATGATGCTGTTAATGTTGCTGATTTGTTCTTTCGTGAAATTATTCGCTTGCATGGTGTGCCAAATACTATTGTTTCAGACCGTGATACTAAATTTCTTAGCCACTTTTGGAGATGTTTATGGGCTAAGTTGGGGACTAAACTGCTTTTTAGTACCACTTGTCACCCCCAAACTGATGGACAAACTGAAGTAGTCAATAGAACATTGTCTACTATGCTTAGGGCTGTTTTGAAGAATAATAAGAAAATGTGGGAAGAATGCTTGCCTCATATTGAATTTGCTTATAATCGTTCGTTGCATTCTACTACTAAGATGTGCCCTTTTGAAATTGTGTATGGTTTCCTACCTCGTGCACCCATTGATTTGTTGCCTCTTCCATCTTCGGAGAAGGTTAATTTTGATGCTAAAGAACATGCTGAATTGATTTTAAAAATGCATGAGTTAACTAAGGAAAACATTGAGCGTATGAATGCTAAATATAAACTTGCTGGAGATAAGGGTAGAAAACATGTTGTGTTTGCACCTGGAGATCTTGTTTGGTTACATTTGCGTAAGGATAGATTTCCTAATTTGCGCAAATCAAAGCTAATGCCACGTGCTGATGGTCCTTTTAAGGTGTTAGAGAAAATAAATAATAATGCATATAAACTTGAGTTGCCTGCAGATTTTGGGGTTAGTCCCACTTTTAACATTGCAGATTTGAAGCCTTATTTGGGTGAGGAAGATGAGCTTCCGTCGAGGACGACTTCATTTCAAGAAGGGGAGGATGATGAGGACATCAATACCATTGTTACACCCACAACCCCTGCTGCTATACATACTGGACCAATTACTAGAGCTCGCGCACGCCAATTGAATTATCAGGTACTTTCGTTTCTTGGTAATGATTCTAATGTTCATGAGAATATGATGGTGCCTAAATTGGATACATTTGTTTTGCTTACAAATGAAGGGCCTAGTTTGGAGAAGGATGATCATTGGAGCAAGAACAAGCATGGAGTTGGTGGCATGCGCGAGGGAGACAAGAACAGAGTTTCAAGTGATGATTTCAGGACTTTGAAGCCACCATAATGAGTGCATGAAGCCTTGGGCGAAATATACAAGATGCCACTTCATAAATTTTCGTCCAGAGGCTATTCTAGGTGTTGCGTCACCTTCTTCTTGGGCCAGACACATGTAATTTCGAAATACTTCAATATAGGCTATTTTTAGAGTCCGTATGTGTGGGGAAACAAGAGTTAGGGTGGGTTTCAGACCCCCTCCTCCAAGGGCCACGAAATTCCCCCCTCTTCCCCCATAGATACAGCCCCTAGGGCATCGTTTAGACTTTGGGTTTTGTTTAGATCAAAAGTTCGCCATAGCTGCAACTTCACGTACTTCGTTTGTGTTTAACGACCAGACCAAGGCGTCACAGAACCCCACCTTCATTAATAAAGCTTTCCTCTTATATTCGCAATATCCAGATTGCAATCTTAGTTTCTTGCTTGTTCTTCGTTTGCTCGCAGGAAACAGGCCCTCGTGGTCAGGTTGATCATGCTCCGGCATGGTCAATAACCCTCGGAAGTTTGTTTAGCGATTGCTAAGGCGCGACGTCTCGCACGTTCGTAGTCGGATCGTCAAGGTCGACTCCCACAGAAATGATAGCCACCATCTCATCGAAACATCGGGACACCTTTGCCTCTATCAAAGTTGTCGTTATGATCACCATGTTAGAGATGACGTTTCAGCAATCACAAATCCCACCGTCCAGTAGGAAATGACCGAGACACTCTCTTGGTCCGAGGAACTAAAACACATGCTAACACTCCATCTTATAACAGATGATTTCAGATGATATGATCACACAATACAAAAGACACGTATTAGGTCATTTCAACATGATCACTCTTCTAACGTCATACCCTCAATGTTGTTTTAGGACTATTGTTACACTTAACGATATCCAAAGATTCGGAAAACATGATCACTAACAACAGTTGTGCCGGTCTTAGAGGCGAGACCGGGAACCTATTGTTTAACGTTTATCATTTCACACGTGCATATGAGTTTTCCACTGAATTGCATATTCCAGGATCATAACAATTATAGCATGAAATATAAACTCTAAATTATGAATAATGAAAATATAATAATATAATATTATGGCATCTAGGGCATATTTCCAGCAGTCTCCCACTTGCAGTAGAGTCAATAATCTAGTTGCATGGTTTTACAAACACCTATGGGTATTCTGGTGTTGCTTATGCGTTGCTTGTGGTAGAGCTTTTGTCATTTATTTTGACATATTCGGAGCTCAGAAATATTTGTGTCAGTTTTGTCTGTTTGCAGGATACCAATCCACCTTGCTTTGAGCTATAATATTTTATTCAAAACAAAATATCATTTAGACCCATTGCATTAGAATCATCTTTCGGATTCATCCATTTATATTGAGGTTCTTCTTGACCGGCTATATTCATAATATAATGTTTATGGGCCTATTACAACTTTTACAATATACCCAATTATATCAAGACATTTCTTGATTACTGGATCTACCCCTTCATATCAAGACTCTGCTTGATTGTCCATTATTCATAATTTTTATGGGTTTCTTACAACTTTTGCAATATCCAATTATATCAAGATATTTCTTGATTATTGAATTTTACCCATTTATATCGAGACTCTTATGGATTGGCCATATTCTCAATATATTGTTAATGCGGTTCTTTACAAATTTTGTAATATCCAATTATATCAAGACATTTCTTGATTATTGGATCTACCCTTTTATATCAAGACTCTTCTTGATTCAGACAACACTGAAACATCTAATATTTTCAAAAACATAAATTATCATTATAGAATCAGTATTGTTCATAAAATAAACCTATCATTGCCCTAATTATATAAATCATGAATTTGATATTCATATATTCTCAATAATGAAATTTTAACTTCATATGCTCAAAATAATACAATTTATTCTTTTGAGATCCTTGACATCTGTTACTAACACTTAGTAAAACTCTTGGCCTTTTCATATATATTACAACTATCAAGATGAATTACTTTCAACTATTTATGCATATAAGCATCTAGTTATATGACACTGAGAGAAACAATTTGTCTATTTGAACACTCTAAACCTTCTTGTTAAAATATATAAACTCTTAAGCTCAGTCAGACATATTGATATATCTTTACACATTCTTTTATGCCCAATATTTTGCCTTGTTATTTGATGAAAACATGTTTCAATTTTTTTATTTTTGCTAAGAAGTTATATTATTTCCATTCCAACATATGAGATCAAATATACTATATATAGGTCCCACTGAGTTATTTATATACACAAGGTTCCTTTGATAAGATCAAAATCTCAATATCAGCTCACTTCTTATAATCTTCAAAAACTCTTTTGAAGTTTGCACTTTTATTCGGTGTCTTTGAGGATTTTAAAACCTTTCTGGTTGTATCATTCATACATCCTTTCCTTTTAGGAAACTTAGTTTAATATCCACTTTCTTCAAAAATCTTTGAAGTATCAACCAAGTTCCAAACTTGTTTTATTTATGACAATTACAATAAAGTTCGAAACTTATAAATTTATTCCGGTGTGCATGGCTATGAACCATTCCTTTGAGTTGGGCACCGCTATTGTTTCCTTGTAATGTGCTATTTCATCTTCTTTCAAAGATGAATATTGATACATCTCCGTCGTATCCATAATTTTTGATTGTTCCATGCCAATATTCTACAACTTTTTCATACTTTTGGCAACAGTTCAAATGATTTTCTTGGACTAACATATTGATCCAGTGCCCAGTGCCAGTTCATATTTGTTGCATGTTTTTTGTTCTGCAGAAAATCCATATCAAACAGATTCCAAACGGGATAAAAACTTACGGAGATTTTTTTGGAATATATGTGAATTTTGGGAAGTGGAATCAACGCGAAACGATGCCCGAGGGGGCCACAAGGCAGGGGGCGCGCCCTAGGGGGTAGGGCGCACCCTGGACCCTTGTGGCCACCCCATAAGGCGGTTGGTGCCCTTATTTCACAGAAAGAAAGCTAATATCCGGATAAAAATCATGTTAAAATTTCAGCCCAATCGGAGTTACGGATCTCCGGGAATTTAAGAAACGGTGAAAGGCCAGAAACAGGCAGTGCAGAAACAGAAGGAAACACACACACACACACACACACACACACACACACACAGAGAGAGAGAGAGAGAGAGAGAGAGAGAGAGAGAGAGAGAGAGAGAGAGAGAGAGAGAGAGAGAGAGATCCAATCTCAGAGGGGCTCCCGCCCCTCGCCGCCATGGAGGCCATGGACCGAGGGGAAACCCTTCTACCATCTAGGGGGAAGGTCAAGGAAGAATAAGAAGGAGGGGGGGCTCTCCCCCTCTCTCTCGGTGGCGCCGAACGCCATCGGGGCCTTCATTGTGCCGGAGATCTACACCAACAACTTCACCGCCGTCATCACCAACTCTCTCCCACTCTATGTGGCGGTATAACACCTCTTCTCCCCGCTGTAATCTCTACTTAAGCATGGTGCTCAACGCTATATATTATTTCCCAATGATGTATGGCTATCCTATCATGTTTGAGTAGATCCGTTTTGTCCTATGGGTTAATTGATGATCGTGATTAGTTTGAGTTGTATGTTTTTTTATTGGTGCTATCCTATGGTGCTCTACGTGTCGTGCAAGCGCGAGGGATCCCCGCCGTAGGGTTTGCAATATGTTCATGATTCTCTTATAGTGGGTTGCTAGAGTGACAAAATCTTAAACTCGAGTAAGGGGGTTGTTTGCGTATGGGAGTAAAGAGGACTTGATACTTTAATACTATGGTTGGGTTTTACCTTAATGATCTTTAGTGGTTGTGGATGCTTGCTAGAGTTCCAATCATAAGTGCATGTGATCCAAGTAGAGAAAGTATGTTAGCTTATGCCTCTCCCTCATATAAAATTGCAATTGTGATTACCGGTCTAGTTATAAAAAATAACCTTCTTGTGACAAAAATTTCTCTACTAAAACTAACTTAGTTGTTTCTTTATCTAAACAGCCCCTTGCTTTTATTTACGTGCTCTTTATTATTTTGCAAACCTATCCTATCACACCTACAAAGTACTTCTAGTTTCATACTTGTTCTAGGTAAAGCAAACGTTTAGCGTGCATAGAGTTGTATCGGTGGTCGATAGAACTTGAGGGAATATTTGTTCTACCTTTAGCTCCTCATTGGGTTTGACACTCTTACTTATCGAGAGAGGCTACAACTGATCCCCTATACTTGTGGGTTATCAAGACCATTTTCTGGCGCCGTTGCTGGGGAGCAATAGAGTGGGGTGAATATTCTCGTGTGTGCTTGTTTGCTTTATTACTAAGTACTTTTTATTTGCTGTTCTAAGTTGTTCTCTATCTTTAGTTATGGACATGGAACACGAAATACCAAAAAAGTTAGGTGTACTTGCTACTCATGGAGATGGGGAACCTCCTAAAACCCACGATGCTCGTTATGTGAAAAGTATTAAACACTACTTTGATAATCCTGAGAAAACCCCGTTCAACTTGATAATGGGAGACATGTTGGATCAACGTGAGTACTTTAGGGATTATCGCTTGACACAAAAAGGGAAACTGTTATGGGATCAAATTGATATGTTGCATTGGTATGCTTCGAATTTATGCCAGAGATATGATTTTACTTGTTGCTCTAGGATGAAGTCTCCACACCTTCCCTTTTCATGTAAATTTAATGATAGTGAAACCTTGGCTTCTTATGCTAATGTTATATACGATTACTATGATGTGGAACGAATAGAAGAATTCGTTGCTTTTAAGGGTGCTTATGAAATAGAATGTTTGTTTCAAAAGTATGAAGCTTTCAATGATGATGTTTATAGACCTGAAAATTATGCTATACTTAAATATTGCTATGAGAATTATGAATACAATGCCAATATAGATGCATTTATTGAGAAAGTCTCCGCTATCCAAGAAGAGACTAATATTTGCAAGAAACTATGGAAGGAGAAATTGCTGAAACTGTGAGCTCATTGGATGAAAAAGATGAGGAGGAGAGCGAAGAACAAAAGGAGGAAGAGTGGATTAGCTACCCGTGCCCACCTTCGAACGATATTAACTCTTCAACTCATACATTGTTTAATTTCCCTTCATGCTTACCGAAGGATGAATGTTATGATAATTACTATGATCCCTTGTATTTGTTTGAAATATCCCTTTTTGATGAACTTGATTCTTGCTATGCTTGTGGCCTTGATGCCAATATGAATTATGCTTATGGAGATGAACTTGCTATAGTTCCTTATGTTAGAAATGAAATTGTTGCTATTGCACCCACGCATGATAGTCCTATTATATTTTTGAATTCTCCCAACTACACTATATCAGAGAAGTTGGCGCTTATTAAGGATTATATTGATGGGTTGTGTTCTACTATTGCACATGATGATTTTGATAAATATAATATGCATGTGCTTGCTGCTCCTACTAGCAATTATTATGAGAGAGGAACTACATCTCCTCCTCTGTATGTTTCCAACACAATAAAATTGCAAGAAATTGCTTATGCTATGTATTGGCCTTTACTTAATGTGCATGCATTGTTCATTTATGACATGTCGATGCATAGGAACAGAGTTAGACTTTTTTGTTGCATGATATATGTTACTTTGTGCTCATTACTAAATCACAAATCATTGTTAATTAAAATTGGCTTTGATATACCTTTGGGATCCGGGTGGATCCATTACTTGAGCACTATATGCCTAGCTTAATGGCTTTAAAGAAAGTGCTGCAAGGGAGACAACCCGGAAGTTTTAGAGAGTCATTTTATTCTCTTGTGTGATTTTATAAAATTTAAAAACAAAAAAATAAAGTGGGGAACCTAAAACCTTTTCAAAAAGAAAAGTGAAAGTGAGAAAGATGAACAACGTTGAAGTGGGGTACGTCCTTGAACTTTGTTCATGCCCATGGAAACTTTGTGAATCTCGATTACAGAAACTTTTCAACAAAAATAATTATCCCCTTGTACAAATCCATTGTATTATAAAAATAATGTGCCAAGATTTTCCTTTAGGATGATCAGATTGCTTGTTTGGTATGTGCAGTGGAAAAACAGAACTTTGGCTGTAGTGCGTGATTTTTTTTACCGGAACGTCAAAAGCTTCTGGAACTTTCTGCACAGTACTGCTATACAAATTGTTCATTTTGTTCCTAATGTTTCAGAATTTTTGGAGTTACAGAAGTATGGCAGATGTTCAGATTACTACAGACTGTCCTGTTTAAGATAGATTCTGTTTTTGATGCATTGTTTTGCTAATTTTGATGAAACTATCGATTTTATCGGGGGTATAAGCCATAGAGAAGTTATAGTACAATAGATACAATGCAAAAACAAAATATGAATGGGTTTGCAACAATACTTGAAGTGGTGATTTGCTTTATTATACTAACGGATCCCACGAGGGTTTTGTTAAGTTTTGTACCTTTGAAGTTTTGGGTGAGATCACGATGGATGAAGGAATAAGGAGTGGCAAGAACCTAAGATTGTGGATGCCCGAGGCACCCCAAGGTAATATTCAAGGACTCCCAAGAAACTAAGCTTGGGGATGCCCCGGAAGGCATGCCCTCTTTCTTCTAACGGTCAGGGGTAATTTTACTTGGTGCTATATTTTTATTCGTTACATGATATACGTAAATCTTGGAGCATTGTGTGGTTTTTCTTTTTCTTTTATTAATGCACTATGCTGGTATAGGATAGTCCTTGGTTGATTTATAGAATGCTTCACACACTTCACTTATATCTTTTGAGTATGGCTTTATAGAATGCTTCATGTGCTTCGCTTATATCATTTGAAGTTTTGATTGCCTCTTTCTCTACACATAGAAAACCGCCATTTGTAGAATGCTCTTTTGCTTCACTTATATTTGTTAGAGCGTGGGCATCTCTTTTGTAGAAAGAATTATACTCTCATGCTTCGCTTATATCTATTTAGAGATTTGACAGGAATTGGTCATTCACATGGTTAGCCATAATATCCTACATAAAATTTGTACATCACTGAATATGATATGTTTGATTCCTTGCAATAGTTTTGCGATATAAATATGGTGATATTAGAGTCATGCTTGTGAGTAATTGTGGACTGGTAGAAATACTTGTCTTAAGGTTTGTGATTCCCGAAGCATGCACGTATGGTGAACCGTTATGTGATGAATTCGGAGCATGATTTGTTTTTATTATCTTCCTTATGAGTGGCGGCCGAGGACTAGCGATGGTCTTTTCCTACCAATCTACCCCCCTAGGAGCATGCGTGTAGTACTTTGTTTCAGTAGCTAATAATTTTTTGCAATAAGTATTTGAGTTCTTTATGACTAATGTTGAGTCCATGGATTATACGCACTCCCACCCTTCCATCATTGCTAGCCTCTTCGGTAGCGTGCATTGCCCTTTCTCACCTCGAGAGTTGGTGCAAACTTTGCCGGTGCATCCAAACCCCGTGATATGATACACTCTATCACACATAAGACTCCTTATATCTTCCTCAAAACAGCCACCATACCTACCTATTATGGCATTTCCGTAGCCATTCCGAGATATATTGCCATGCAACTTCCATCATCATCATCATATACATGACTTGTGCGTTCATTGTCATATTGCTTTGCATGATCGTAAGATAGCTAGCTTGATGTTTTCATGGCTTGTCCATTTTTTGATATCTTTGCTGCGCTGATCATTGCACATCCCGGTACACCGCCGGAGGCATTCATATAGTCATATCTTTGTTCTAGTATCGAGTTGTAAGTAAATAAAAGTGTGATGATCATCCTTATCAGAGCATTGTCCCATGTGAGGAAAGGATGATGGAAGCTATGATTCCCTCACAAGTTGGGATGATTCTCTGGACTTAAAAAAAATAAAAGAGGCCAAAGAGCCCAAAAAAGGGAGAAAATAAAAAAATAAAAAAATGAGGGAAAAAGAGAGAAGGGGCAATGTTACTATACTTTTACCACACTTTTGCTTTAGAGTAGCACCATGTTTTTCATATAGAGAGTCTCCTGAGACTTTCATATACTAGTAGGAATTTTTCATTATAGAACTTGGCTTGTATATTCCGATGATGGGCTTCCTCAAATGCCCGAGGTCTTCATGAGCAAGCAAGTTGGATGCACACTGTGACGCCCCCGATTCAATCGTACACTAATCATGCATGCAAACGTGTACGATCAAGATCAGGGACTCACGGGAAGATATCACAACACAACTATAAAACATAAATAAGTCATACAAGCATCACAATACAAGCCAGGGGCCTCGAGGGCTCGAATACAAGTGCTCGATCATAGACGAGTCAGCGGAAGCAACAATATCTGAGTACAGACATAAGTTAAACAAGTTTGCCTTAAGAAGGCTAGCACAAACTGGGATATAGATCGAAAGAGGCGTAGGCCTCCTGCCTGGGATCCTCCTAGACTACTCCTGGTCGTCGTCAGTGGGCTGCACGTAGTAGTAGGCACCTCCAGTGTAGAAGGAGTCGTCGTCGACGGTGGCATCTGGATCCTGGGCTCCATCGTTTGGTTGCAGCAATCGGGTAGAGAGATGGGGAAAAGGGGAAACAAGGCAACCGTGAGTACTCATCCAAAGTACTCGCAAGCAAGGAGCTACACTACATATGCATGGATATATGTGTAAAGGGCCATATCAGTGGGCTGAACTGCAGAATGCCAGAATAAGAGGGGGATATCTAATCCTGTCGAAGACTACGCTTCTGGCAGCCTCCGTCTTGTAGCATATAGAAGAGAGTAGACTGAAGTCCTCCAAGTAGCATCGCATAGCATAATCCTACCCGGCAATCCCCTCCTCGATGCCCTGTTGGAGAGCAATCACCGGGTTGTATCTGGCACTTGGAAGGGTGTGTTTTATTAAGTATCCGGTTGTAGTTGTCATAAGGTCAAGGTACAACTCCGAGTCGTCCTTTTACCGAGGGACACGGCTATTCGAATAGATAAACTTCCCTGCAGGGGTGCACCACATAGCCCAACACGCTTGATCCCATTTTGCCGGACACACTTTCCTGGGTCATGCCCGGCCTCGGAAGATCAACACGTCGCAGCCCCACCTAGGCACAACAGAGAGGTCAGCACGCCGGTCTAAACCTAAGCGCGCAGGGGTCTGGGCCCATCGCCCTGAGCACACCTGCACGTTGCGTGGGCGGCCGGAAGCAGAACTAGCCCCCTTAATACAAGAGCAGGCTTACGTTCCAATCTGGCGCGCGCCGCTCAGTCGCTGACGTCACGAAGGCTTCAGCTGATACCACAACGTCGGGATACCCATAACTACTCCCGCGTAGATGGTTAGTGCGTATAGACCAAATGGCCAGAATCAGATCAAATACCCAGATCTCGTTAAGCGTGTTAAGTATCCGCGAACGCCGACCAGGGCCAGGCCACCTCTCTCCTAGGTGGTCTCAACCTGCCCTGTCGCTCCGCCTCAAAGTAACAGTCGGGGGCCGTCAGGAACCCAGGCCCACCTCTACCGGGATGGAGCCACCTGCCCCTTCAGCCCCCATCTCCGAATAGTAACACAGGTAATGTAACAGTGTAAAGTATATAGTATATGCCCGTGATCACCTCCGGAAGTGATCACGACCCAGTAGTATAGCATGGCAGACGGACAAGAGTGTAGGGCCACTGATGGAACACTAGCATCCTATACCAAGCAATAGGATAGCAGGTAAGGGTAACAACAGTAGTAGCAAGGACAGGCTATGCAGCAGTATAGGATTAACTGAAAGCAGTAACATGATACACTGCTCTAATGCAAGCAGTCTAGAGAAGAATAGGCGATATCTGGTGATCAAGGGGGGGCTTGCCTAGTTGCTCTGGCAAGAGAGAGGGGTCGTCAACTCCGTAGTCGTACTGGGTAGCAGCGGCGTCGGTCTCGGTGTCTAGCGAGAGAAGAGGGGGAAGAAACAATAAATACTTAAGCAAACACATGCATAGCGATGCATGACAAGACAAGTATCGGTGCTAGGGGTGCCCTAACGCGGTATGAGGTGATACGGGTGAAGGGGGGAAACATCCGGGAAAGTATCCCCGGTGTCGCGTTTTCGGGCAGAGGAGCCGGAGGGGGAAAGTTGCGAGTTTGATATGTTAGGGGTGTGTGGCGGACAAACGGGCTGCGTATCCGGATTCGTCTCGTCGTTCTGAGTAACTTTCATGTTGAAAATAATTTAATCCGAGTTACGGTTTATTTTATATTATTTTCCAAAGTTTTAATAATATTTTGGAATTATTATTTATCGAAATTAAATAGCTAAATGTTAGGTGCACCCCGCTCTGCGTACACAAAAGTGTACCAGAGACTGACAGGTGGGCCAGGGGGTCCCTGTTGACCAGTCAACGTTTGACTCGTCAACAGGGGGTGGCCCCCCCTGTCATTGACTGCTACATTAACTAACTAGTTAATCTAGTCTAACTAGGTTATTAGGCTGATGGATTTTAATTAGTTTAATTAAACCTAATTAATTAAGTTAATTAATATAATTAATTTATATATTTTTATTTATCTATTTATTTTTAGTTCTTTTCTTATACGTTCTGGGGTGGGGCCCCCGTGTCATTGGCCCATAGGCCAACCGGGGCGGGTGCAGGCGGTGTGACCCTGCGGGCGCCCGAACCCGACAGGGCGCCGAAGCAGGTGAATGCCAGTGGCCTGGGGCCGGCGGTGAGGGGTGAAGCGGGGGTGGTGGCGCGGCCAGTGCGGGGCCAGGCCAGCGGCAGGAACAGTGCGCAGGGGCGCGGAAGGCGAGCAGGGGGCGAGGCGGCGGCGGTAATGGCAGCGCGCAGCACGGCGGAGCAGTGGAGGAGTGGCAGCAGCGACGGCGTGCGGCGTGGCACGGGCGCGCGCGAGGGCATGCCAGGGAGCGGGAAGCAGCGCGAGCCGCGGTATGGCGAGGCCACGCGCGAGTGCGGGCGTGCGCGGGCGAGGCGCGTGCGGGTCGTGCGCGCGCGTGAGTGGGACGACGCGCGCATCGGCCGTCGAGCACGGTGGTTCGGTGGCCGCGAGCGGCAAAGAGGGGGGCGACGCAAAGAGCGGGCACCATGCGGGGCGCCGGTCCAGGCGTAGCGCAGGGAGGAGGTCGCGGCCACGAGCGCGTGTGCATGCAGAGAGTGGCGACCGCGACGATGTGGACGGGGGGAAGAGGGAGAGGCCAGGGGCCTCACCGACGTTGCCGAGACGAGGGTCGGCGAGGCTTGGGGGCGACCCGTGGGGAGGAGATGAGGAGGCCATGGCGAGGTCGATCCGGCGCAGGGCGACGACGATGGGGCAGCGCCGGGGAAGGCCCCGGCGTCGGGGCGCGGGGCGGTGCTGTCACCAAGGTCGGGGGGGGGGGGGGGCGAGCGCCCCCGATCCACACCGGGTCGTGGGGTGGGGAAGAGGGGATCGTGCGGGGGGAGTGGGGAATCGGGTGGGTAGCTAGGGTTTCGGGGAGGGGGTTATACAGCCGGGGTGGGCCAGCTGGGCCGCGTGGGTGGCCAGCTGGGCCTGTTGGCCCAGTTGGTCGGGGTGTCCTTTCCTTTCTCCGTTTATTTTGTTTTGTCTTTCTCCTTTCTTATTTCTTTTTATTTGCTATTTTTGCTTTCTTTTAGTTTTCTTTTATTTTAGTTTTAGTAAATTACCAAAGTGGCTCATAAATAGATTTTACAAATTATGCCACTGCCACAATAGTTTAATACTTATAACTATTTAGTTTTGAAAATGTTTATTATTTTTAAAGCATTTAAATAATTGTATTTGCTACTGTTTTATTCATTCTAGAGTATTTAAACATTTTATAAAAGTGTGGTTTCTCCTCCAATTACCTATGCATTATTTGGCTCACTCCGAACATTTTATTTTTAATGTTTGAGAACTTTGATGTTTGCCTTTAATTCAAATTTGAATTTGTTTCGGTTCCAAACTATCGAGAGTTTAAGAAAAGTAACCGTGATGACATGGCATCATTAACGGGGATCACTATAGGTTAACTATCCGGGTGTCACAATTCTCCTCCACTACAAGAAATCTCGTCGCGAGATTTAAGAGGTATGGTGAGGGGGAAAAGACTTGGTTACGAAGTTCCATCGAGTCTTCCCGATCTTGGTTGCCCTTCTCGAAGAAGTTGATCCCTCTCGTTGATGTCTTCATTTCTCTGCTTTAGGGCGCCATGATGAAGCCGTCATCCTTTCTTCAGAGTTTTCATTGTACTTACAAAAGGACAAGGGGTAACTTCGGAAGAACGGACCTTACAAGGTTGACTATCCGGCAGATAACTCAGGGAATGTGGTAGAAAGTAACTCTCGAATAGATACTTAAGAACAATATCGAGAGCAAAGTAAGGAGGTATCATGGGAATATTCGAGCGGGTAGGCAATCGTTTTGATGCCTGAAACGAATTGTTGAAGGGGTTTAGAGCAATGTGAATAAGCTTTGCATCTGATACCTGAATAGATCAACAGGCAGGTGGCCCATGAATAACATTCAAAGTTAAGCGCGAGGAATAACTTTGACAACAGGGTGTACAGGAGAGTCAGGTTTCGATCCTGTGGAACTGTGGGTTATGGGCCCACCATGTGGGATAAAAGTAGGGGAAGTGGTGACATCTTGCATGGACATGATAGGAAGGCATGTCAGAGGGTAACATGTCGATTATGTCGGCAACAACGTCGGTACCAAGGGCGAGGAACGAAGAGAACCATTTCCCTGCTCGTTGAACGAGGCGGACCATTAGGCAAAGTTCTCGTCCATCGGTGGTTACCGGAATGTCATCAACAATAGTAACAGGGTCTTACTGACACAGTTGTACACCAAGGTGTTTTGCATAAGCAGAAG
The DNA here is from genome assembly GCA_032464435.1 of Aegilops umbellulata. Taxonomy (NCBI): domain Eukaryota; kingdom Viridiplantae; phylum Streptophyta; class Magnoliopsida; order Poales; family Poaceae; genus Aegilops; species Aegilops umbellulata. The sequence continues at coordinate 66,220,577 of CP136059.1, forward strand.
AATACTACTGCTTATATAATATAGATTACCATAAGGGTTAGGCAAACCAATGGAAAGGAAAGGTGATTACCAGGTTTAATCAGAACAATGGGGAGAAAATGTGTATACACACATATTTCAGGGGTATATCCCTCCCAAGGACAAGCGGGGCATGATATCCATGACAGGATAGAAAGTAGAGAACCATTGAGGTAAAGGGAGAGGAATTTCGTGACATTATCCATACAACGATGTTTGGATAATTTGATTAAGAAAATTTAGCATTGTGCTTCAACTGTTCTTATCGATGATAGGAGTACCACATAAATGCTTCGAGATAGCACTGACATGGTCTTCAAGCAAAGGTCAGACTTCGGACACTCAATGGATACATCAGGAACAACTTATAGAATAAGTCTTTCAATTTCCTCGTGGAAGAATGGTTAACATGCTAAAAGGAAGAACTATAACAATAGGCCCTCCGACCAGGTGGGCTAGGTATGACACCACCTTAACGGGTCATATAAAGACCAATGTTATAACTCTTGGACATATGTTCCAACCATCATATCTGGCCGAGATTCAGATTAGATTGGTGTCAGGATACCCCAGACTCAGGATGCCTGAGAAGAAAAGGTGCAACACAATTTGACGAGATGACATTGTGGGATTCTCAAAAATTATCTATGGAAGTGAGCTCTGAAACAAGAGTTCATCAGTAACCAAGGAGAGAATGAGGAGGTGGCTGATAGGCTCAGCAACAAATCATCGAGATTTCCAAAGGATGGATTTCTACAATTATGTGAACAAGGAAATATCATTTGTCGGATCAAATGATATAACGATGTATGCTCGAGGAAAACATACACAGTTAAAAATTGGTTGAAAAGTGCACCCGAAATATGGGCTTATAGTAGCATGATCGATGTTAGAATGGTGACTTGACGAACAAAAGAATTAGAATGAAACTCGACCATTCACTTCAAAGCAATAGGGTTGCTCGAAGTTTTGAATTCACACAACATAGTTCAGTTGTCGGTATTCCGGTTAGAAACAACACGGGTACCAAGAAAGAATGGTGAGGGTGAGAAGTATCACCATACCAAGAATTCTCAAGAGGTGGTGAAATTCTCACAACATTTTTGATATATAACATGGTATTTCTTCAAGGTAGGACATAAGACAAGCCGGATAGCCAGGAACTCAAAGTACAACCACAACAAGAACAAGTTTGTGTTGGAAAGAAGGCAAGGAAGTAGTCGATGACAACACAAATCATCGAGGGGCTAGGATGGTAATTCTCATCATGAATTTGATTAATATTCTGGAAAAGCTCAGAATGTTGATAATGATCACGACACATTTGTCGAGAGATTACCTGAAGATGTAATCGATCAGCGATGACATCAAGTCAAAGGAATGATGAAGCAAGAGGTTATTGGAACCATGGGTACGACACAAACTCGAAATCAAGCTTGCTGATCAAGGCGAAATGATGTGATGAGGAAGATCGACGTAAGCTTAGCTCATCATCGAAAGTTGTGCTCCGAGATTAAGGACCAGGTAGCACAGTTAAAATTTAGCACGATAATGATATAGCCGATCAGGCTTGGAATGACTTGAAGGATTATTAAACTCATAAGCAACGAAGATTACTTAGAGTTATCGAACCAGAGTGCGGAATCGGTTCACTTACCGTTGTTCTTGAGCGATTAACAACGCAGAACCCATGAAAAATTGGAATCGGTGAGAAATAATAGCTGATGGAGACTCATAAGATGCAACACAGTTCTTAGATATACTCGAGATAACAGAGGGTAATACTCGACTGTAGATCAAGGTAGAGGTTGGACTGGTGTATTGACTTACAAAAGACAAGTGCTTAAACTTGTCCGAGAAATGGGATCAAGAAGAAAATATGGTCGGAACCTTGGTCGCAAAAGACCAATTCACATATACCAGATGATAGTTATCAAGGAATAGTTATTATTACAAGAAGCTTCCATGATAGGATCTACATCGTGTCCATGGGCATGAACACAAAGTTCAAGGTCGACTCCCACTTCTTTAATGCATAACCTTTCATTCACTTCTCGCCTTCAACGAAGTTGTGGTGTTGAAATTTTATCTGACATAACACCAGTAGAGTATGACCCGTAGTAGTTTTCGGGTTCACACATATTAGAAAAAAAAAGCATATGTCCAACCCATCGAGGCATCTTAGGAACATATACCACAATTTTTTAGAAGTAATTAACACAAGCTCGAAAGTAGAGCATTGTTCAAAAGCAGATGATACAATTTACCAAAGGCATTATATACCCATGGAAAGGCCCACAAGGTTATTTAATATTAAGCACACTGTCAGATAAAATCCAACAAAGGAACCGATGGTCCACAGGGGATATGATGTGAGCATCGGTACTCAACCAGAGGAAGAAGAATGCAAGTAGATCTGATTATAGAAACAACTGACTAATTCAAAGTTCAAATGCAAAAGAATTATGATTTCCAAATTAGGGGATCAGAAGCAACGCTCTGATCAAGGATGGATAAGTTGAGTAGGCTTAGGGGTACAATCGATGGCAATTTGATAGGTCGAGATCCAGCTCATGTTCAAATTGACACTGAGTCGGAAGGATGAATTCAAGGATTCGACTGAGGAATGCGAGCATTCGCATCTTATTGAATTAATGGACTCAAAAGGATAGTGGCAAAGGATGCCAATAAAATTACTAGACTTATGGGATTAACCAAAATGTAAGCAAGTAAGAATTTCAAGAGCAATAGGCTCCTGAGGATTTTTGGAAGATCGAATGGTATTTCGAAGATTGGTGACATACATGAATCGACTAGGGATGAGTGGATACTCGATAAGTGCGAGAAATTATCCGTAGGGATATTCATGTGGCAAGAACTGCAAGGCAGTAGGCACAATGTATTCTCGAAACATTAGAGAGAATTTTCGGGGTATCTTGTAATAACAAGATCAACGGGGAATAATTGCATGAATGGCAAGTGTACTTGGTTATCCATTGGGGTTTATCGATGGAATGGAATTGCAAGAGGGATGGCACAAAGTATCGAGGGAACTTCCGAGAGTATTGTCAGAATCTTCTGTTAAAGCAGTCGATCATCCGTAATTAAAGGGCTCTCCGGCAGGAAGTGGTAACGAGAACCTAGAGTTAGATTTTAGCAAAATCATTTAACCCCGAATAGAAGAGATGTCAGAGTCCCAGAGTATAGGTCAAGGAGTAAAAGATCCTACTACCACCCGATGGCGACGTGTGCCCATAAGACACACAACCATGTTAGTAAAAGTTTTGCAATGTCTAGACTCGACTTCGGCCAAGGAGTTGGAAAGGGGGATTCCTATAGGCAGTCAGCTCTGATACCAACTTGTGACGCCCCCGATTCAATCGTATACTAATCATGCACGCAAACGTGTACGATCAAGATCAGGGACTCACGGGAAGATATCACAACACAACTCTAAAACATAAATAAGTCATACAAGCATCATAATACAAGCCAGGGGCCTCGAGGGCTCGAATACAAGTGCTCGATCATAGACGAGTCAGAGGAAGCAACAATATCTGAGTACAGACATAAGTTAAGCAAGTTTGCCTTAAGAAGGCTAGCACAAACTGGGATACAGATCGAAAGAGGCGCATGCCTCCTGCCTGGGATCCTCCTAGACTACTCCTGGTCGTCGTCAGCGGGCTGCACGTAGTAGTAGGCATCTCCAGTGTAGAAGGAGTCAACGTCGACGGTGGCGTCTGGATCCTGGGCTCCATCGTCTGGTTGCAGCAATCGGGTAGAGAGATGGGGAAAAGGGGAAACAAGGCAACCGTGACTATGAAGGAAATATGCCCTAGAGGCAATAATAAAGTGATTATTTATTTCCTTACATATCATGATAAAAGTTTATTATTCATGCTAGAATTGTATGAACCGGAAACATAATACATGTGTGAATACATAGACAAACAGAGTGTCACTAGTATGCCTCTACTTGATTAGCTCATTAATCAAAGATGGTTATGTTTCCTAACCATGAACAAAGAGTTGTTATTTGATTAACGAGATCACATCATTAGTTGAATGATCTGATTGACATGACCCATTCCATTAGCATAGCACCCGATCGTTTAGTATGTTGCTATTGCTTTTATCCATGACTTATACATGTTCCTTTAACTATGAGATTATGCAACTCCCGTTTACCGTAGGAACACTTTGTGTGCTACCAAACGTCACAACGTAACTGAGTGATTATAAAGGTGCTCTACAGGTGTCTCCGAAAGTATTTGTTGGGTTGGCATATTTCGAGATTAGGATTTGTCACTCCGAATGTCGGAGAGGTATCTCAGGGCCTTCTCGGTAATGCACATCACATAAGCCTTGCAAGCATTGCAACCAATGAGTTAGTTGCGAGATGATGTATTACGGAACGAGTAAAGAGACTTGCCGGTAACGAGATTGAACTAGGTATTGGATACCGACGATCGAATCTCGGGCAAGTAACATACCGATGACAAAGGGAACAACGTATGTTGTTATGCGGTCTGACCGATAAAGATCTTCGTAGAATATGTAGGAGCCAATATGGGCATCCAGGTCCCGGTATTGGTTATTGACCGGAGACGTGTCTCGGTCATGTCTACATTGTTCTCGAACCGTAGGGTCCGCACGCTTAAGGTTTCGATGACAGTTATATTATGAGTTTATGAGTTTTGATGTACCGAAGGAGTTCGGAGTCCCGGATGAGATCGGGGACATGACGAGGAGTCTCGAAATGGTCGAGACGTAAAGATCGATATATTGGACGACTATATTCGGACATCGGAAAGGTTCTGAGTGATCCGGGTATTTTCGGGAGTATCGGGGAGTTACGGGATTACGGGAGAAGTAATGGGCCTTGATGGGCTTTAGTGGGAAGAGGAAAAAGGCTGCTGCGCCCCCCTTCCCTCTGGTCCGAATTGGACTAGGGAAAAGGGGGCCGGCCACCTTTCCTTCTCCTCCTATTCCTTTTCCCTTCCTCCCCTCTTGGTGGACTCCTACTAGGACTTGGAGACCTAGTAGGACTCCACACCCTGGCGCGCCAAACCCTAGGCCGGCCACCCCCTCCCTTGCTCCTTTATATACGGGGGCAGGGGGCACCCCATAGACACACAAGTTGATCTACGGATCGTTCCTTAGCCGTGTGCGGTGCCCCCTTCCACCAAATTCCACCTCGGTCATATCGTTGCAGTGCTTAGGCGAAGCCCTGCGCCGGTAACACATCAAGATCGTCATCACGCCGTCGTGCTGACATAACTCTTCCCCGACGCTTTGCTGGATCGGAGCCCGGGGATCGTCATCGAGCTGAACGTGTGCCAAGAACTCGGAGGTGCCGGAGTAACGGTGCTGTGATCGGTTGGATCGCGAGGAGAACGTACGACTACTTCCTCTACGTCGCGTCAACGCTTCCGCTTCGGTCTACGAGGGTACGTAGACAACACTCTCCCCTCTCGTTGCTATGCATCACCATGATCTTGCGTGTGCGTAGGAATTTTTTTGAAATTACTACGTTCCCCAACAGTGGCATCCGAGCCTAGGTTTTTATGGTTTGATGTTATTTGCATGAGTAGAACACAAGTGAGTTGTGGACGATACAAGTCATACTGCCTACCAGCATGTCATACTTTGGTTCAGCGGTATTGTTGGACGAGACGATCCGGACCAACCTTACGCGTACGCTTACGCGAGACCGGTTCCCTCGACGTGCTTTGCACATAGATGGCTTGCGGAAGACTGTCTCTCCAACTTTAGTTGAACCGAGTGTGGCTACGCCCGGTCCTTGAGAAGGTTAAAACGGAGTCTATTTGACAAACTATCATTGTGGTTTTGATGCGTAGGTAAGATGAGTTCTTGCTTAAAGCCCGTAGCAGCCACGTAAAACTTGCAACAACAAAGTAGAGGACGTCTAACTTGTTTTTGCAGGGCATGTTGTGATGTGATATGGTCAAGACATGATGCTAAATTTTATTGTATGAGATGATCATGTTTTGTAACCGAGTTATCGGCAACTGGCAGGAGCCATATGGTTGTCGCTTTATTGTATGCAATGCAATCGCGATGTAATGCTTTACTTTATTACTAAGCGGTAGTGATAGTCGTGGAAGCATAAGATTGGCAAGACGACAACGATGCTACGATGGAGATCAAGGTGTCGCGCCGGTGACGATGGTGATCATGACGGTGCTGCGGAGATGGAGATCACAAGCACAAGATGATGATGTCCATATCATATCACTTATATTGATTGCATGTGATGTTTATCTTTTATGCATCTTATCTTGCTTTGATTGACGGTAGCATTATAAGATGATCTCTCACTAATTATCAAGAAGTGTTCTCCCTGAGTATGCACCGTTGCGAAAGTTCTTCGTGCTGAGACACCACGTGATGATCGGGTGTGATAGGCTCTACGTTCAAATACAACGGGTGCAAAACAGTTGCACACGCGGAATACTCAGGTTATACTTGACGAGCTATGCATATAAGATATGACCTCGGAACACGGAGACCGAAAGGTCGAGCGTGAATCATATAGTAGATATGATCAACATAATGATGTTCACCATTGAAGACTAAGCCATTTCACGTGATGATCGGTTATGGTTTAGTTGATTTGGATCACGTGATCACTTAGAGGATTAGAGGGATGTTTATCTAAGTGGGAGTTCTTAAGTAATATGATTAATTGAACTTTAATTTATCATGAACTTAGTCCTGGTAGTATTAGCATATCTATGTTGTAGATCAATAGCTCGCGTTGTTACTTCCCTATGTTTATTTTGATATGTTCCTAGAGAAAATTGTGTTGAAAAATGTTAGTAGCAATGATGTGGATTGGATCCGTGATCTGAGGTTTATCCTCATTGCTGCACAGAAGAATTATGTCCTTGATGCACCGCTAGGTGACGGACCTATTGCAGGAGCACATGCAGACGTTATGAACATTTTGCTAGCTCAATATGATGACTACTTAATAGTTTAGTGCACCATGCTTAACGGCTTAGAATCGGGACTTCAAAGACGTTTTGAACGTCATGGAGCATATGAGATGTTCTAGGAGTTGAAGTTAATATTTCAAGCAAATACCCGAGTTGAGAGATATGAAGTCTCCAACAAGTTCTATAGCTAAAAGATGGAGGAGAATCGCTCAACTAGTGAGCATGTGCTCAGATTGTCTGGGTACTACAATCGCTTGAATCAAGTGGGAGTTAATCTTCCAGATAAGATAGTGATTGACAGAATTCTCTAGTCACCATCACCAAGTTAGTAGAACTTCGTGATGAACTATAATATGCAAGGGATAACGCAAAATATTCCCAAGCTCTTCGCGATGCTAAAATCAGCGAAGGTAGAAATCAAAGAAAAACATCAAGTGTTGATGGTTGACAAGATCACTAGTTTCAAGAAAAGGGCAAAAGGAAAGAAGGGGAACTTCAAGAAGAACGGCAAGCAAGTTGCTGCTCAAGTGAAAAAGCCCAAGTATGGTCCTAAGCCTGAGACTAAGTGCTTCTACTGCAAAGGGACTGGTCACTGGAAGCGGAACTACCCCAAGTGATTGGCGGATAAGAAGGATGGCAAAGTGAACATAAGTATATTTGATATACATGTTATTGACGTGTACTTTACTAGTGTTCATAGCAACCCCTTAGTATTTGGTACTAGTTCAGTTGCTAAAATTTAGTAACTCGAAACGGGAGTTGCAGAATGAACAAATACTAGTTAAAGGGCAAGGTGACGATGTGTGTTGGAAGTGGTTCCAAGATTGATATGATCATCATCACACACTCCCTATACTTTCGGGATTAGTGTTGAAACTAAATAAGTGTTATTTGGTGTTTGCGTTGAGCATGAATATGATTTGATCATGTTAATTGCAATACCGTTATTCATTTAAGTTAGAGAACAATTGTTGTTCTGTTTACATGAATAAAACCTTCTATGGTCATACACACCAATGAAAATAGTTCATTGGATCTCGATCGCAGTGATACACATATTCATGATATTGAAACCAAAAAGATGCGAAGTTAATAATGATAGTGCAACCTATTTGTGGCACTGCCGTTTAGGTCATATTGGTGTAAAGCGCATGAAGAAACTCCATGCTGATGGGATTTTGGAATCACTTGATTATGAATCACTTGATGCTTGCGAACCATGCCTCTTGGGCAAGATGACTAAAAACGCCGTTCTCCGGAACAATGGAGCAAGCAACAGATTTGTTGGAAATCATACATACTGATGTATATGGTCCGATGAATATTAAGGCTCGCGACAAGTATCATTATTTTCTGACCTTCACAGATGATTTGAGCAGATATGGGTATATCTACTTGATGAAACATAAGTCTGAAACGTTTGAAAAGTTCAAAGAATTTTAGAGTGAAGTGAAAATCATCGTGACAAGAAAATAAGGTTTCTACGATCTGATCGCGGAGACAAATATTTGAGTTACGAGTTTGGTCTTCAATTAAAACAATGTGGAATAGTTTCACAAATTCATGCCACCTGGAACACCACAGCATAATGGTGTGTCCGAACGTCATAACCGTACTTTATTGGATATAGTACAATCTATGATGTTTCTTACCGATTTACCAATATCATTTTGGGATCATGCATTAGAGACAGCTGCATTCACGTTAAAAGGGGCACAATCTAAAGTCCGTTGAGACGACACAAAATAAACTGTGGTTTGGCAAGAAACCAAAGTTGTCGTTTCTTAAAGTTTGGGGTTACGATGCTTATGTGAAAAAGTTTCATCCTGATAAGCTCAAACCCAAATCGGAGAAATGTGTCTTCATAGGTACCCAAAGGAGACTGTTGGGTACACCTTCTATCACAGATCCGAAGGCAAGATATTCGTTGCTGAGAATGGATCCTTTCTAGAGAAGGAGATTCTCTCGAAAGAAGTGAGTGGGAGGAAAGTAGAAAACTTGATAAGGTAATTGTACCTTCTCCCTTATTGGAAAGTAGTTCATCACAGAAATCTGTTCTTGTGACTACTACACCAATTAGTAAGGAAGCTAATGATGATGATCATGTAACTTCAAGATCAAGTTACTACCGAATCTCGTAAGTAAACTAGAGTGAGATCCGCACCAGAGTGGTACGGTAATCCTGTTCTGGAAGTCATGTTACTAGACCATGACGAACTTGCGAACTATGAGGAAGCGATGATGAGCCCAGATTCCGCAAAATGGTTAGAGGCCATGAAATCTGAGATATGATCCATGTATGAGAACAAAGTATGGACTTTGATGGATTTGCCCGATGATCGGCAAGCCAAAGAAAATAAATGGATCTTGAAGAGGAAGACGGACACTGATAGTAGTGTTACTATCTATAAAGCTAGAATTGTCGCAAAAGGTTTTCACAAGTTCAAGGTGTTGACTACGATGAGAGTTTCTCACTCGTATCTATGCTTAAGTCTGTCCGAATCATGTTAGCAATTGCCGCATTTTATGAAATCCGGCAAATGGATAATCAAAACTACATTCCTTAATGGATTTATTAAAGAAGAGTTGTATACGATGCAACTAGAAGGTTTTGTCGATCCTGAAGGTGTTAACAAAATATGCAAGCTCCAGCGATCCATCTATGGACTGGTGCAAGCATCTCGGAGTTGGAATATACGCTTTGATAAGTTGATCAAAGCATATAGTTTTATACAGATTTGCGGTGAAGCCTGTATTTACAAGAAAGTGAGTGGGAGCACTACAACATTTCTGATAAGTATATGTAAATGACATATTATTGATCGGAAATAATGTAGAATTATTCTGTAAAGCATAAAGGAGTATTTGAAAGGAGTTTTTCGAAGAAGGACCTCGGTGAAGCTGCTTACATATTGAGCATCAAGATCTATAGAGATAGATCAAGACGCTTGATAAGTTTTTCAATAAGTACATACCTTGAAAAGATTTTGAAGTAGTTCAAAATGGAACAGTCAAAGAAAGAGTTCTTGCTTGTATTACAAGGTGTGAAATTGAGTAAGACTCAAAGCCCGACCACGGCAGAAGATAGAAAGAGAATGAAAGTCATTCCCTATGCCTCAGCCATAGGTTCTATAAAGTATGCCATGCTGTGTACCAGATCTATTGCATACCCTACCACTGAGTTTGGCAAGGGAGTACAATAGTGATCTAGGAGTAGATCACTGGACAAGCGGTCAAAATTATCCTTAGTGGAATAAGGATATGTTTCTCGATTATGGATGTGACAAAAAGGTTCGTCGTAAAAGGTTACGTCGATGCAAGTTTTGACACTAATCTAGATGACTCTAAGTCTCAATCTAGATACATATTGAAAGTGGGAGCAATTAGCTAAAGTAGCTCCGTGCAGAGCATTGTAGACATAGAAAATTGCAAAATACATAACGGATCTGAATGTGGCAGACCCGTTGACTAAACTTCTCTCACAAGCAAAACATGATCACACCGTAGTACTCTTTGGGTGTTAATCAAATAGCGATGTGAACTAGATTACTGAATCTAGTAAACCCTTTGGGTGTTGGTCACATATCGATGTGAACTATTGCTGATAAATCACATGGCGATGTGAACTAGATTATTGACTCTAGTGCAAGTGGGAGACTGAAGGAAATATGCCCTAGAGGCAATAATAAAGTGATTATTTATTTCCTTACATATCATGATAAAAGTTTATTATTCATGCTAGAATTGTATTAACCGGAAACATAATACATGTGTGAATACATAGACAAACAGAGTGTCACTAGTATGCCTCTACTTGACTAGCTCATTAATCAAAGATGGTTATGTTTCCTAACCATGAACAAAGAGTTGTTATTTGATTAACGAGATCACATCATTAGTTGAATGATCTGATTGACATGACCCATTCCATTAGCATAGCACCCGATCGTTTAGTATGTTGCTATTGCTTTTATCCATGACTTATACATGTTCCTTTAACTATGAGATTATGCAACTCCCGTTTACCGTAGGAACACTTTGTGTGCTACCAAACGTCACAACGTAACTGAGTGATTATAAAGGTGCTCTACAGGTGTCTCCGAAAGTATTTGTTGGGTTGGCATATTTCGAGATTAGGATTTGTCACTCCGAATGTCGGAGAGGTATCTCAGGGCCTTCTCGGTAATGCACATCACATAAGCCTTGCAAGCATTGCAACCAATGAGTTAGTTGCGAGATGATGTATTACGGAACGAGTAAAGAGACTTGCCGGTAACGAGATTGAACTAGGTATTGGATACCGACGATCGAATCTCGGGCAAGTAACATACCGATGACAAAGGGAACAACGTATGTTGTTATGCGGTCTGACCGATAAAGATCTTCGTAGAATATGTAGGAGCCAATATGGGCATCCAGGTCCCGCTATTGGTTATTGACCGGAGACGTGTCTCGGTCATGTCTACATTGTTCTCGAACCGTAGGGTCCGCACGCTTAAGGTTTCGATGACAGTTATATTATGAGTTTATGAGTTTTGATGTACCGAAGGAGTTCGGAGTCCCGGATGAGATCGGGGACATGACGAGGAGTCTCGAAATGATCGAGACGTAAAGATCGATATATTGGACGACTATATTCGGACATCGGAAAGGTTCTGAGTGATCCGGGTATTTTCGGGAGTATCGGGGAGTTACGGGATTACGGGAGAAGTAATGGGCCTTGATGGGCTTTAGTGGGAAGAGGAAAAAGGCTGCTGCGCCCCCCCTTCCCTCTGGTCCGAATTGGACTAGGGAAAAGGGGGCCGGCCACCTTTCCTTCTCCTCCTATTCCTTTTCCCTTCCTCCCCTCTTGGTGGACTCCTACTAGGACTTGGAAACCTAGTAGGACTCCACACCCTGGCGCGCCAAACCCTAGGCGGGCCACCCCCTCCCTTGCTCCTTTATATACGGGGGCAGGGGGCACCCCATAGACACACAAGTTGATCTACGGATCGTTCCTTAGCCGTGTGCGGTGCCCCCTTCCACCAAATTCCACCTCGGTCATATCGTTGCAGTGCTTAGGCGAAGCCCTGCGCCGGTAACACATCAAGATCGTCATCACGCCGTCGTGCTGACGGAACTCTTCCCCGACGCTTTGCTGGATCGGAGCCCGGGGATCGTCATCGAGCTGAATGTGTGCCAAGAACTCGGAGGTGCCAGAGTAACGGTGCTGTGATCGGTTGGATCGCGAGGAGAACGTACGACTACTTCCTCTACGTCGCGTCAACGCTTCCGCTTCGGTCTACGAGGGTACATAGACAACACTCTCCCCTCTCGTTGCTATGCATCACCATGATCTTGCGTGTGCGTAGGAAATTTTTTGAAATTACTACGTTCCCCAACAGACTACTCATCCAAAGTACTCGCAAGCAAGGAGCTACACTACATATGCATGGATATATGTGTAAAGGGCCATATCAGTGGGCTGAACTGCAGAATGCCAGAATAAGAGGGGGATATCTAATCCTGTCGAAGACTACGCTTCTGGCAGCCTCCGTCTTGCAGCATATAGAAGAGATTAGACTGAAGTCCTCCAAGTAGCATCGCATAGCATAATCCTACCCGGCAATCCCCTCCTCGATGCCCTGTTGGAGAGCAATCACCGGGTTGTATCTGGCACTTGGAAGGGTGTGTTTTATTAAGTATCCGGTTCTAGTTGTCATAAGGTCAAGGTACAACTCCGGGTCGTCCTTTTACCGAGGGACACGGCTATTCGAATAGATAAACTTCCCTGCAGGGGTGCACCACATAGCCCAACACGCTTGATCCCATTTGGCCGGACACACTTTCCTGGGTCATGCCCGGCCTCGGAAGATCAACACGTCGCAGCCCCACCTAGGCACAACAGAGAGGTCAGCACACCGGTCTAAACCTAAGCGCGCAGGGGTCTGGGCCCATCGCCCTGAGCACACCTGCACGTTGCGTGGGCGGCCGGAAGCAGAACTAGCCACCTTAATACAAGAGCAGGCTTACGTTCCAATCCGGCGCGCGCCGCTCAGTCGCTGACGTCACGAAGGCTTCGGCTGATACCACGACGTCGGGATACCCATAACTACTCCCGCGTAGATGGTTAGTGCGTATAGACCAAATGGACAGACTCAGATCAAATACCCAGATCTCGTTAAGCGTGTTAAGTATCCGCGAATGCCGACCAGGGCCAAGCCACCTCTCTCCTAGGTGGTCTCAACCTGCCCTGTCGCTCCGCCTCAAAGTAACAGTCGGGGGCCGTCGGGAACCCAGGCCCACCTCTACCGGGATGGAGCCACCTGCCCCTTCAGCCCCCATCTCCGAATAGTAACACAGGTAATGTAACAGTGTAAAGTATATAGTATATGCCCGTGATCACCTCCCGAAGTGATCATGACCCAGTAGTATAGCATGGCAGACGGACAAGAGTGTAGGGCCACTAATGGAACACTAGCATCCTATACCAAGCAATAGGATAGCAGGTAAGGGTAACAACAGTAGTAGCAAGGACTGGCTATGCAGCAGTATAGGATTAACTGAAAGAAGTAACATGATACACTGCTCTAATGCAAGCAGTATAGAGAAGAATAGGCGATATCTGGTGATCAAGGGGGGGGGCTTGCCCGGTTGCTCTGGTAAGAGAGAGGGGTCGTCAACTCCGTAGTCGTACTGGGTAGCAGCGGCGTCGGTCTCGGTGTCTAGCGAGAGAAGAGGGGGAAGAAACAATAAATACTTAAGCAAACACATGCATAGCGATGCATGACAAGACAAGTATCGGTGCTAGGGGTGCCCTAACGCGGTATGAGGTGATACGGGTGAAGGGGGGAAACATGCGGGAAAGTATCCCCGGTGTTTCGCGTTTTCGGGCAGAGGAGCCGGAGGGGGAAAGTTGCGAGTTTGATATGTTAGGGGTGTGTGGCGGACGAACGGGCTGCGTATCCGGATTCGTCTCGTCGTTCTGAGTAACTTTCATGTTGAAAATAATTTAATCCGAGTTACGGTTTATTTTATATTATTTTCCAAAGTTTTAATAATATTTTGGAATTATTATTTATCGAAATTAAATAGCTAAATGCTAGGTGCACCCAGCTCTGCGTACACAAAAGTGTACCAGAGGCTGACAGGTGGGCTAGGGGGTCCCTGTTGACCAGTCAACATTTGACTGGTCAACAGGGGGTGGGGCCCCCTGTCATTGAGTGCTACATTAACTAACTAGTTAATCTAGTCTAACTAGGTTATTAGGCTGATGGATTTTAATTAGTTTAATTAAACCTAATTAATTAAGTTAATTAATATAATTAATTTATATATTTTTATTTATCTATTTATTTTTAGTTCTTTTCTTGTACGTTCTAGGGTGGGGCCCCCGTGTCATTGGCCCATAGGCCAACCGGGGCGGGTGCGAGCGGTGTGACCCTGCGGGCGCCCGAACCCGGCAGGGCGCCGAAGCAGGTGAATGCCGGTGGCCTGGGGCCGGCGGTGAGGGGTGAAGCGGGGGTGGTGGCGCGGCCAGTGCGGGGCCAGGCCAGCGGCAGGAACAGCGCGCAGGGGCGCGGAAGGCGAGCAGGGGGCGAGGCGACGGCGGTAATGGCAGCGCGCAGCACGGCGGAGCAGTGGAGGAGTGGCAGCAGCGACGGCGTGCGGCGTGGCACGGGCGCGCGCGAGGGCATGCCAGGGAGCGGGAAGCAGCGCAAGCCGCGGTATGGCGAGGCCACGCGCGAGTGCGGGCGTGCGCGAGCGAGGCGCGTGCGGGTCGAGCGCGCGTGTGAGTGGGGCGACGCGCGCATCGGCCGTCGAGCACGGTGGTTCAGTGGCCGCGAGCGGCAAAGAGGGGGGCGACGCAAAGAGCGGGCACCATGCGGGGCGCCGGTCCAGGCGTAGCGCAGGGAGGAGGTCGCGGCCACGAGCGCGTGTGCATGTAGAGAGTGGCGACCGCGACGACGTGGACGGGGGGAAGAGGGAGAGGCCAGGGGCCTCACCGACGTTGCCGAGACGAGGGTCGGCGAGGCTTGGGGGCGACCCGTGGGGAGGAGATGAGGAGGCCATGGCGAGGTCGATCCGGCGCAGGGCGGCGATGATGGGGCAGCGCCGGGGAAGGCGCCGGCGTCGGGGCGCGGGGCGGCGTGGTCACCAAGGTCGGGGGGGGGGGGCGAGCGCCCCCGATCCACACCGGGTCGTGGGGTGGGGAAGAGGGGATCGTGCGGGGGGAGTGGGGAATCGGGTGGGTAGCTAGGGTTTCGGGGAGGGGGTTATACAGCCGGGGTGGGCCAGCTGGGCCTGTTGGCCCTGTTGGTCGGGGTGT
Organism: Aegilops umbellulata; assembly: GCA_032464435.1. Classification (NCBI taxonomy): domain Eukaryota; kingdom Viridiplantae; phylum Streptophyta; class Magnoliopsida; order Poales; family Poaceae; genus Aegilops; species Aegilops umbellulata. The sequence continues at coordinate 66,235,865 of CP136059.1, forward strand.
CCTTTCCTTTCTCCGTTTATTTTGTTTTGTCTTTCTCCTTTCTTATTTCTTTTTATTTTCTATTTTTGCTTTCTTTTAGTTTCCTTTTATTTTAGTTTTAGTAAATTACCAAAATGGCTCCTAAATAGATTTTACAAATTATGCCACTGCCACAATAGTTCAATACTTATAACAATTTAGTTTTGAAAATGTTTATTATTTTTAAAGCATTTAAATAATTGTATTTGCTACTGTTTTATTCATTCTAGAGTATTTAAACATTTTATAAAAGTGTGGTTTCTCCTCCAATTACCTATGCATTATTTGGCTCACTCCGAACATTTTATTTTTAATGTTTGAGAACTTTGATGTTTGCCTTTAATTCAAATTTGAATTTGTTTCGGTTCTAAACTATCGAGAGTTTAATAAAAGTAACCGTGATGACGTGGCATCATTAATGGGGATCACTGTAGCTTAACTATCCGGGTGTCACACACACCCACTTAGTTTTTAGTTTTAGCTTTCATACACTTATAGCTCTTAGTGCATCCATTGCATGGCAATCCCTACTCCTCGCATTGACATCAATTGATGGGCATCTCCATAGACCCTTGATTAGCGCGTTGATGTGAGACTTTCTTCCTTTTTGTCTTCTCCGCACAACCTCCACCATCATATTCTATTCCACCTATAGTGCTATATCCATGGCTCACGCTCATGTATTGCGTGAAAGTTGAAAAGGCTCGAGAACATTAAAAGTATGAAACAATTTCTTGGCTTGTCATTAGGGTTGTGCATGATGAAATACTTTGTGTGATGAGGATGGAGCATAGCCAGACTATATGATTTTGTAGGGATAACTTTCTTTGGCCATTTTATTTTGAGAAGACATGATTGCTTTATTAGTATGCTTGAAGTATTATTATCTTAATGTCAAATGATAGACTATTGCTTTGAATCACTCGTGTCTTAATATTCATGCCATGATTAGATTACATGATCAAGATTATGTTAGGTAGCATTCCACATAAAAAATTATCTTTTTTATCATTTAACTACTCGAGGACGAGCAGGAATTAAGCTTGGGGATGCTGATACGTCTCCGTCGTATCTATATTTTTTTATTGTTCCATGCCAATATTCTACAACTTTTACATACTTTTGGCAACATTTTATATGATTTTCTTAGACTAACATATTGATCCAGTGACTAGTGCCGGTTCCTGTTTGTTGCATGTTTTTTGTTTCGTAGAAAACCCATATCAAACGGAGTCCAAACAGGAGAAAAACTTACGGAGATTTTTTTGGTATTTATGTGAATTTTGGGAAGTGGAATCAACACGAGACGATGCCCGAGGGGGTCACAAGGTAGGGGGCGCGCCCCAAGGGGTAGGGTGCGCCCTAGACCCTTGTGGCCACCCCGTAAGGTGGTTGGTGCCCTTCTTTCGCCGCAAGATGGCTAATATCTAGGTAAAAAGTGTGTTAAAATTTCAGCCCAATCAAAGTTACGGATCTCCGGGAATTTAAGAAACGGTGAAAGGCCAGAAACAGGCAGCGCAGAAACAGAAGGAAACAAAGAGAGAGATCCAATCTCGGAGGGGGCTCCTGCCCCACCACCACCATGGAGGCCTTGGACCAGAGGGGAAACCCTTCTCCCATCTAGGGGGAAGGTCAAGGAAGAAGAATAAGGAGGGGGCTCTCTCCCCCTCTCTCCTGGTGGCGCCAGAACGCCGTTGGGGCCATCATCGTGCCGACGATCTACACCAACAACTTCACCACTGTCACCACCAACTCTCTCCCCCTCTATGCAACAATGTAACACCTCTTCTCCCTATTGTAATCTCTACTTAAACATGGTGCTCAACGCTATATATTATTTCCCAATGATGTATGGCTATCCTATGATGTTTGAGTAGACCCGTTTTGTCCTATGGGTTAATTGATGATCATGATTGGTTTGAGTTGTATGTTTTATTATTGGTGCTGTCCTATGGTGCTCTCCGTGTTGCGCAAGCGTGAGGGATCCCCGCTGTAGGGTTTGCAATATGTTCATGATTCTCTTATAGTGGGTTGCTAGAGTGACAGAAGCTTAAACCCGAGTAAGGGGGTTATTTGCGTATGGGAGTAAAGAGGACTTGATACTTTAATGCTATGGTTGGGTTTTACCTTAATAATCTTTAGTAGTTGCGGATGCTTGCTAGAGTTCCAATCATAAGTGCATATGATCCAAGTAGAGAAAGTATGTTAGCTTATGACTCTCCCTCATATAAAATTGCAATAGTGATTACCGGTCTAGTTATCGATTGCCTAGGGATGAATAACCTTCTTGTGACAAAAAGCTCTCTACTAAAACTAACTTAGTTGTTTCTTTATCTAAACAACCCCTAGCTTTTATTTATGTGCTCTTTATTATTTTGCAAACCTATCCTATCACACCTACAAAGTACTTCTAGTTTCATACTTGTTCTAGGTAAAGCGAACGTTAGCGTGCGTAGAGTTGTATCGGTGGTCGATAGAATTTGAGGCAATATTTGTTCTACCTTTAGCTCCTCATTGGGTTTGACACTTTTACTTATTGAAATAGGCTACAACTGATCCCCTATACTTGTGGGTTATCAAATATCTCATTTGTAAAATTTCAAAAATTTCAACAATATTCCTGATTTGTATAAACCAGCTACAAGCTATAGAATTTCTACATCAAATGTAGGAACTTACAATTTATTTTTTAGACAATCTATCGGAACAATTTCCGGTTTGCTAATTCTGTTTATTACCGCGAGGGATTTAATAATCCTTTCTAAGGTGTAATGTCCTCCCACTTATTTCTTTGACAAGAAAAACTTTTCTTGAAAAAGTGTTTATCTGTGTCAAACATTTTGCCTTTTGAAAATTTCAATGGAAGGAACCCAAATCATTTCTTTAAGATATCCTACAACTTTTATCTGGTTTATAATTTACATAACTCTTATGGTATCATTGACTAGACTAATATATGGTGCTTTGTTTAGTGTATATCCTACCATTTCAATCCCCAAAGTATAAATGCAGATCGATAAAAAATAATTCCATAATTATTTGAGTGTTTTTATTAAACTTATGACTTATGTTATTTTCTTCATTCTTGAAGAACTACTTTGCCTTTTGTCATAATGATCCTTATCTTCATTATAATAGAACTTCTAGTGACCCAATTATAAATTGAGTGGTAGATCGTTCAAAACACTTCTATAGTTCAGGATCCATGCAAGTTAACATGAGACACTAGACTGCTTCATAGTCATCACTATGAGTAGTACAAGCAACAACTTCTTCTGGTGATGCATCCGTTGAGGGAGCATCTCCTAGGGGCTGATCCAGCACATACTCCTTCTTAGCACTCCCGAGAACAAATCTCAGGTTGCAGATCCAATACACATACTTTCCACCATTTGCAACCAACTTTTCTTTCTGAAGCATAGGGACTAAGTTGAACATATTGCGAGCCATTTAATCTAGAACGACAAACACAAATAATTTTAGACATAATTCATAATCAATATTGCACTAGTTTATTAAAACAAGTTTAATATTAAAGTGCACTCCCACTCAAATTAATATCTCTCATAATTAGTAGTGAGTGATTCAAGATCCAAGTATAGTTCTCAAGCATTGATGTGGACATCACCGACAACTAGAATTTTGATAGGTGGGCAAACTTTTGCCAATCATATCAACATATGACTCCTGTTCATCTTTTGATGCTTTGTGCACCAAGTTCAGAACAATTCTTCTAGAACTTCAAGACAAGCGAGTGTTATCTGCATACATGGTCTGACCATCCCCATCTTACACCTCACGTCCCATTTGTACTCATACAGACATGACACACTCCGAAATGCTACGTGTTATAGAAGGTTGCAACACTAGGAAGAGCACCTTTTAACTTGATATTTACTGTAAGAGATCACACTAATAATTAACTACTGTGCAATCAAAGGGTGCAAACAACAAAGGGATAAAAATCTCAGGCAATTCATAATAGCATGCCATGCTATAGCCCTGGGCGCTGGGAGATCTTCATGATTGTCTTCAATCTTCAGTTGAAGCAACGTGATGGCCAATATTTCATTGTAGTGGCAAGCATTTCAAAAATGTTGCCGTGGTGGCAATCTCAGAAAACGTTGCCATGGCGACCCATTCAGAAAATGTTGCCGTGGCACCAAAATCTGAAATTCCGCCGTGGCGCGAAATTATAGCTCCTCCTCCCGCGCCTTGGTATACCTTCTCCTTGTCAGGGTCCTCCGTGTACGTCTTGCCACCATCACCTGTAACCTATCTCTCCAATATTTACACTAAGGTGGCAATCTGGTGTCTCCAGCCATCATGCTGTGACGTGCAGGTCACTTAACATTACAACATATAACCGTCTCCTACATAAACTCATTATCATGGCGAAGGCTATACCACATCATATGCAAACCCTGCAAAACCAAGTTAGACGTCCTCTAATCGGTTTGGCAAATTTTAATTACTAGCAAAAAGGCCCGTGCGTTGCAACGGGAGAAAAAATACCACACGCTCTTAATTTATAAAAGATGATCTATAATCTGAGAATTTGTAGCTATGGCCCAAACAAAGATGGTCTTAACCTATAAAAACGTAGTTTAATATTCTACAGGGGTTCTATTTCAACACGGCTTGTTTCCTAGTATTGCAATACCGCCTCACTTTTATCACTAGTTACCTTGCTGTTTTTATATTTTCAGATTACAAAAACCTATATCTACCATCCATATTGCACTTGCATCACCATCTCTTCGCCGAACTAGTGCACCTATACAATTTACCATTGTATTGCGTGTGTTGGGGATACAAGAGACTCTTTGTTATTTGGTTGCAGGGTTGTTTGAGAGAGACCATCTTCAACCTAGCCTCCCACGGATTGATAAACCTTAGGTCATCCACTTGAGAGAAATTTGCTATTGTCCTTCAAACCTCTACACTTGGAGGCCCAACAACATTTACAAGAAGAAAGTGGTGTAGTAGACATCATGCAACTCCTTCAAACTTATCTCCAATCAATGTGACTCTTCCTTGATCTGATTTGCCCTTGCTGCCGACCACCTGAAATGCATCCCTGGCATGTCCTCCGGCGCCACCGATCTGTGATTCCAGATCAATGGATCCCCTCTGAAACACATGTGGGTTGTGCTCAAAGGCGGCGGTGCTATGGGCCGGGCGAGAGGGTAGCCCGCGGGATCCTGGGATATAAGGGATTATCCATGGCGGGATCCTCCATGGCAGGATCCGGTGGGCGAGGCGGGGAGGCGAGCGTAGGCGCTGGGAGAGCCCTACGAGGCTAAGATAAAGATAGTACTACTCCACTCCATGCATATTTAAATACAAAGGCCACCAACAGTAACCCGGGCAAAAAGCGATCATGCTGCCTGCGTCCTGGTTTATTGCCCCCTTCTTATTTTGTGCCAATTTTTTATCAAAAGTTTAACTAAGAAAATGTTAATGCATGTCACCAAAAATTATATCATTGGATTCACATTTTAACATAGTTTTCGATGACATTAATTTTTATGACATGCATAGATGTTGTGTTACTTAAAATTGTGGTCCAAAATTGGCACAAAATACGAAGGAGACCAATGGAAGTACCAACCCATGATTTAACTACTCGCATGCACGCAGTGGAGTAGTAATGTCATTCTCAACTACTTCCTTCATCACGTCCACTCCATTTGCATGCGCTGTATTGATTGACCATCAATTAAGTGAAGGACTTTACATGCGTCAAATTATCACATGGGATGGATTTTCGTACAAAAATGTGTCCCACCGTGTACCCGCGTGTTCGTGCGAGGGTATGAGTGCTTGCGTGCACATCTTCGCTTCATGCACGTACTGCCAGTGTGCGTGAGAGAGGATGAGTGCATTCTTCTGGAACCAGCAGCATGTCACTGTGATCAATCCACACAAGAAGGTCGCGACAATGCCTCCACATGTGCCACGTGGCTTCATGGATGCCCCCCACATCATTTTAATCATAATATATTAACTGAAAAAGGGTGAGACACTATGATAGAGGCAAAGGTGTCCCGTCTTTCGACGAGATGGTGGCTTTCGTTTTGGAGGAAGTCGACTTTGACGATCCGACTATGAAAATGCGAGGACGTCGCGCCTTAGCAATCGCTAAACCAACTCCTAGAGGTTATTGACCACGCCGGAGCACGATCAACCTGACCACGAAGGTCTGTTTCCTGCAGGCAAACGAAGAACAAGCAAGAAACTAAGATTGCAATCTAGATGTTGTGAATATTAGAGGAAAGCATTATTGATCAAGGTGGGGTTCTGTGACGCCTTTGTCTGGTCGTTGAACACAAACGAAGTACACGAAGTTGCAGCTATGGCGACCTTTAATCTAAACAAAACCCCAAAGTCTAAACGGTGTATATGGAGGAAGAGGGGGGAATTTCATGGCCCTTGGGGAAGGGGTCCGAAACCAACCCTATCTCTTATTTCCCCACACATACAGACTCTAAAAACAGCCTATACTTATGTATTTTGAAATTACATGGGCCTGACCCAATAATAAGGCGATGCGGCACCTAGAATATCCTATGGACGAATATTATGAAGTGGCATCTTGTATATTCCGTCCAAGGCTTCATGCACTCATTATGGTGGCTTCAAAGTCCTGAAATCATCACTTGTAACTCCGTTCTTGTTCCCCTCGCGCATGCCATCATCTCCATGCTTGGTCTTGCTCCAGTGTTCATCCCTCTTATCCAGGACAGGCCCTTCATTTGTAAGCAAAAACAATGTATCCAATTTAGGCAGCATCATACTCTCATGAACATGAGAATCATTAGCAAGAAACGGAAGTACCTGATAATTTAATTGGTGTGCGCGAGCTGTAGTAATTGGTCCAGTATGAATAGCAGCAGGGGCTGTGGGTGTAACAATGGTATTGATGTCCTCATCATCCTCCCTTCTTGAAATGAAGTCGTCCTCGACGGAAGCTCATCTTCTTCACCCAAATAAGGCTTCAAATATGCAATGTTAAAAGTGGGACTAACCCCAAAATCTGCAGGTAGCTCAAGTTTATATGCATTATCATTTATTTTCTCTAACACCGTAAAAGGACCATCAACACGTGGCATTAGCTTTGATTTGCACAAATCAGGAAATCTATCCTTACGCAAATGTAACCAAACAAGATCTCTAGGTGCAAACACAACATGTTTTCTACCCTTATCTCCCGCAAGTTTAGATTTAACATACATATGCTCAATGTTTTCCTTAGTTAACTCATGCATTTTTAAGATCAATTCAGCATGTTGTTTAGCATCAAAATTAACGTTCTCCGAAGATGGAAGAGGCAACAAATCAATAGGTGCACCAGGTAGGAAACCATACACAATTTCAAAAGGGCACATCTTAATAGTAGAATGCAACGAACGATTATAAGCAAATTCAATATGAGGCAAGCATTCTTCCCACATTTTCTTATTATTCTTCAAAACAGCCCTAAGCATTGTAGACAATATTCTATTGACTACTTTAGTTTGTCCATCAGTTTGGGGGGGTGACAAGTAGTAGTAGAAAGCAGTTTAGTCCCCAACTTAGCCCATAAACATCTCCAAAAGTGGCTAAGAAATTTCGTATCACGATCTGAAACAATAGTATTGGGCACACCATGCAAGCGAATAATTTCACGAAAGAACAAATCAGCAACATTAACATCATCATCGCTTTTATGACATGGTATAAAGTGTGCCATTTTCGAGAACCTATCCACGACAACAAATATGCTATCCCTCCCCTTCTTTGTTCAAGGTAAACCTAAAACAAAGTCCATAGATATGTCCTCCCAAGGAACACTAGGTACAGGCAAAGGCATATATAAAACATGAGGATTGATTTATGACTTAGCTTTTTGACATGTAGTGCAGCAAGCAACAAAACACTCAACATCCCGTCTCATCTTTGGCCAAAAGAAATGTGTAGCAAGTATATCCTCTGTCTTCTTCACGCAAAAGTGTCCCATTAGTCCTCCTGCATACGCCTCCTGCAACAACAAAAGACGAACGAAGCTAGCTGGAATGCATAGCTTGTTAGCACGAAACACAAATCCATCATTAACGACGAACTTGTTCCATTTTCTACCTTCTTTACAACTCTGCAATACATCTTTAAATTAAGCATCATGCACATATTGATCTTTGATGGTCTCCAAACCAAATATTTTAAAGTCAAGTTGTGAAAGCATAGTATAATGACGAGACAATGCATCAGCAATAACATTTTATTTACCCTTCTTGTGTTTAATGACATAAGGGAAAGTCTCAATGAATTCAACCCATTTAGCATGTTTGCGATTCAGTTTTGCTTGACTTTTAATGTGTTTCAAAGATTCATGATCAGAATGTATAACAAATTCTTTGGGCCATAAATAATGTTGCCATGTTTCTAAAGTCCGAACAAGAGCATATAATTCTTTATCATAAGTAGAATAGTTCAGACTAGGCCCACTCAATTTTTCAGAAAAGTATGCAACAGGTTTGCCACCTTGTACTAACACACCTCCTAATCCAATTCCACTAGCATCACATTCAAACTCAAAAGTCTTATTAAAATCAGGAAGTTGGAGTAAAGGAGCATGTGTCAACTTATCTTTCAACACCGTGAAGGCTTCTTCCTGTGCGGTACCCCAAACAAAAGGCACATCCTTCTTTGTAAGCTCATTGAGAGGTGCAGCAGTGGTGCTAAAATCTCTCACAAAACGCCTATAGAAACCAGCGAGTCCAAGAAAACTCCTCACTTGTGTGATCGTTTTGGGCTGCGGCCAACTCTCAATAGCTTCAATCTTGGCTTTATCAACAATTCCCTGTGGAGTAACAACATAGCCAAGAAAAGATACCCTGTCGGTGCAAAAGGTGCACTTCCCCAGGTTACCAAACAAACGTGCATCACGTAGAGCAATAAAAACAACACGTAAATGTTCCAAATGTTCTTCCAAAGATTTGCTATAAATCAGTATATCATCAAAATAGACTACCACAAATCGTCCAATGAAAGCACGTAAAACTTCGTTCATTAGTCTCATGAAAGTACTAGGTGCATTAGTTAACCCAAAAGGCATGACTAACCACTCATATAAACCAAACTTAGTTTTAGAAGCTGTTTTCCATTCATCTCCCAATTTCATACGAATTTGATGGTATCCACTATGCAAATCAACTTTGGAGAATATTGTAGAGCCACTCAATTCATCAAGCATATCATCTAGCCTAGGAATAGGATGAAGATAACGAATAGTAATATTATTAATGCCTCTACAATCAACACACATACGCGACGTACCATCCTTTCTTGGCACTAAAACAATAGGAACATCACAAGGACTAAGGGACTCGGGAATATAACCTTTGTCGAGCAGCTCCTGTACTTGACGCATAATCTCCATCGTCTCCTCTGGATTGGTACGGTATGGTGCACGGTTGGTAGCGATGCACCGGGAATTAAGTCAATTTGATGCTCAATCCCTCGAATAGGTGGTAATCCCGGTGGCACGTCTTGTGGGAAGACATCAGCGAACTCCTGCAAAATGTTAGTAACAGCAGGGGGCAAAGAGGAAGGCACGTCCTCAAATGAAAATAATGCCTCTTTAGACACAAAAGCATAACAAACAGATTTGCTGAAATCTAGCTCATCAATATCAGATTTTGTGGCAAGTAAACATGCACTTTTCAATTTAATTTTAGAAGCAACACTAGATGGTTTATTATTAGGTTTCATTTGTTGCTCAAATTCTTTTGCCACAATATGATTTTCACTCTTATTTTTATCCTGTTTTGCTTTATTATCTCTATTAATATCATCTTTCAAATTGGAATCAGGAGTCATAGGAAGCAAAGTAATATTTTTATCCTTATGAACAAGAGTATGCTGATTGTTTCTACCATGGTGTACAATTTTTTTAATCAAATTGCCATGGTCTACCAAGTAATAAGGAACATGCTTGCATAGGTACCACATCACAATCAACATAATCAACATATGTAGAGATACTAAAATGCACACGAACAATACGTGTTACCTTAACCTTGCTATTGTTGTTGAACCATTGGATGTAGTAAGGATGTGGATGTGGTCTTGTGGTGAGAGATAGCTTCTCCATTGTAACGACCAAACCTCGAAGGATTTGAGTCTCTGTGCTTACCGTGCTAGTCCCTGGATCGAACTCGCTAGCACACATAGTATAGATGAATACCAGAATAGCAAGTGCATCATTTATTACAACATATGATCCAGAGTATATAAAATAAAACAATCTGCATAGCACTTGGCTAGCTTTATTCAATCAAACAACGGAAAGTAGCAGGAAATAACGATGAGTCTCATCATAGCCCACTGGCGATGCTGAGTGCAGACTCGCGACCCTAACGGTACCTTACTCTTCGTCTGAATATCCTGCAACATGAGACGTTGCAGCCATATAGGTCAATACTTTGAATGTATTGGCAAGTTACACAGGAGTAATAATATAGCAGACCTACATGTATATGCATAGTACAACAAAGGAAGGCTTGAGGGTTTATTTTGCAGAAAGCTGATTTTGTCCTAATAACTACCTAATATTCAAATTTTTATTTAGTTCTTTTATTACTACAATTAAATACACAAGGTTGAGTTGGCAAAATCAACTCCAACCTACCCTTTATTAAGTTGCCCACAAATATTATTAAGTGTCACATCTGTCAAGATCATCCAACAACTGTAATGGCATAGTGGCTCAAAGTTACCCATAACCGGGGGCCCGACTAATCATGATTAGTTTTAATACTCTGCAGAGTTTTGTACGCTTTACCCACAGGACCCAATCCGAAGATTGAGACAAAGTCTTTCAGAAGAGGTTCGCTTAACCACCTGACGGCCACATCCCACCTACATATGCTACATCTGTCGACACAGTCTGGGCAAGGGTTCCAACAACTAATCAACTAAGCCAGAGCCCATATAGCCAGTGGCCGCACATGGAAGCTACTAGTCACTAAGTCTGTCTGATCTTTTTGAACCTGGGCGGCATTCCACTTAGGGTGCACTCTCATGAGCGCATGGCCTTAGAAAAGGTGCAAGACCCCATGATGCTTCCCTCAACACCAAGCAATACCACTTCCGCCCAGAGGTGAGTTAAATCCTGAGTTACTACTCAATTTGTTAAAATATATAATCCTCCCATAAACTCAATGAATACACGAACCACCCCCGTCTACAAAGCATAGCAACCTACAACTACCACGATTTGCAAAGACGGGAAGATAGCTCAACAGCATAGCAAAATAATATAGTATTCCTATACATGCATATATTCATAGTGTGATATAACTACATGCATAGAAAACAATAGGTAAAGGATGATCAACATGTAACTTGCCTTGGTTCTGATTCAGAAAGTCACACTCCTGACAATAGCTCGCGTCGCACTCCGGACAATCTACACGTTTCACACAATTCAACGAATCAATCACCGGAACACGAATAGAACCAAAACAAAACCAACAGCAATAAAACCATTTTCAAAAATCAACAATAGAAGCTTAACAGCACCTAAATTGCACTACGGTCACAATGCAAAAAGAATCACTCGATTCCGATAAATGGTTTGAAAGTTACGACCTCCGGAAGATTTATTTCAAATTCAAACGAATTCAAATTTGAAAAGTGCAAACATGTACAAAGTTGGTACTGTGATGAAGAGATGATTTTTGTGAGTGCATAAGAAAAAGAATTACCTAAATTGAATAAATATACTAAGAGTTATAGCAATTAGAAGTTTTGGTGAAAAACTAAAAAAAGACAAAAAGAACAGCAGAAAACTCCTGAACAGTGAATACTGTAGTGGCGCTGTAGCAACTTCTGTAGCTACCGCCATGTGGCAGCACGCGGTTGGCTGAGAAGCTCCTGTGCTCGTCCTCACTAGCAAAACATAGGACGCGGCGGCGGCGGTCTCGAGCGTCGATGGTGGAGCTTCTCCGGTGGTTCTCCGGCGAAGTTGAGGTGAGGGACGGGTGAGGAGGTAAGTGGCGGAGGCGTAGGTGAGGTCGGGCGGCGACGGGGCGTCCTCTGCGGGCGGCAACGGCGACGGGAACGGTGGTGTGCTCCGGCGGCGGCGGACGTCAGTGGCGGCAGCGTTCTGGTGTTCTGCAGGGTCTTTCGAGGTGTCAAAAGAGTTCGTAGTCGAGTGGGGGTTCGAGGGGTGCAGGAGGTCCGGCTGTACGAGCTCTTACGGTGGCGCAATCTTCCGGCGAACGGCTGAGCTCCTGGCGAGATCCAAATCGCCCAAACAGCGCGTGCGGTCGAGGAAAAGATCGGGACAGGAGGGGCGGGGTCTCCCCTAGGAGTTTTGCTCGCGCACGGCAGGTCAGGCGCGCTCGGGGTGGACCAGGGGCGCTGGGCGATCCGGCTCGGCCTCGGCGTGCGTGCGGTGGCGGCAGCGTCCGGCTCGGGGTGGGAGAAGCGACGCGGGGCTCGGGTGCGGGCGAGGGGAGCTGCTGGGCCGGCTGGCTGGCTGGGCCGCTGGCTAGCTGGCTGGCTGACTCGCTTCTTTTTTTTAACAGAAACAACAGCAGCAAAAAAAAACTAAAAAATAAAACAACAGAAAAAAACCTAAATAAAAATACGTAGACATACAGTAAAAATAGCCCTATAGCTATAAACTACAGGAACACTAGTTCCAATACTAATGCAATTTTGTAAAATAGTTTTGATGCAATAGGCAACTCAAACAACAATAAAACAATCAAATAAAATATTTTGAAGATTGCAAAAATTTCCAGAACATATCATATCAACTGGAAATAATATTCTACACATTATGAACAATTTTAATAACACGGGAGAAGTCATGTTATCTCCACTCCAAATAAATTGCCTTTTGTTGCATAATGATTTGAATATTTCAGAAAAGCAAATAATGCAATAAAAATATGATATGCATATGAATGATCTATTAACATCCTAATTTAGGAAAATTGGGATGTTACAAACCTACCCCCCTTAAGATGAATCTCGCCCTCGAGATTCGGGCTGGCTAGCAAATAGGTGTGGGTGATCCTGCCTGAGATCTTCCTCTCGTTCCCAGGTAGCTTCCTCCTCTGTATGATGATCCCACTGAACCTTGCATAACTTGATTGTCTTGGTGCGAGTAACTCTCTCTGCTGTCTCCAGAATCTTAACAGGCTTCTCCTCATATGTCAAATCACTCTCCAACTGAATTGCCTCAAGTGGCACTGTGTCCCTCAATGGAACATCCATCATCTCTGCATGGCACTTCTTCAACTGAGATACATGAAAAACATTATGAACTCCTGACAAGGATTCTGGCAACTCCAGCTGATAAGCTACCTCTCCTCTACGCTCCAAGATCTTGTAAGGCCCCACAAAACGTGGTGCTAACTTACCTTTGATTCCAAACCTCTTAATTCCACGAAGTGGTGAAGCACGAAGGTATGCACGGTCTCCTACCTCATATGTCACCTCCTTACGTTTTGCATCTGCATAACTCTTCTGCCTGGACTGTGCTATCTTCAGCCTGTCACGAATCAACTTGACCTTCTCCTCAGCATCTCTGATCAAGTCTGGTCCAAAGAACTGACGTTCTCCAACCTCATCCCACATCAACGGTGTCCTGCACTTTCTGCCATACAATACCTCAAATGGTTCCATCTTCAGACTAGCTTGATAACTATTATTATATGAGAACTCTGCATAAGGTAAATTATCATCCCAACTGGACCCATAGTCCAAAGCACAAGCTCTCGACATATCCTCCAAAATCCGATTTACCCTCTCTGTCTGCCCATCTGTCTGTGGATGGAAAGCTGTACTGAACTCCAGCCTGGTGCCCAAGGATTCTTGCAACTGACGCCAAAATTTAGATGTGAACTGAGTACCTCTATCAGACACTACCTTCCTTGGAACTCCATGTAGACAAACAATCTTAGACATATAAATTTTTGCTAGCTGAGCACTGGTATAAGTTGTCTTTACCGGGATGAAGTGAGCAACCTTAGTTAAACGATCAACAACTACCCAAATAGAATCATAACCTGACCGAGTCCTGGGTAGACCTGTAATGAAATCCATACCAATCTCATCCCACTTCCAATCAGGTATAGGCAATGGATGTAACAAACCTGCTGGTCGCTGATGTTCTGCTTTAACTCTCTGGCACACATCACATGTTGCAATATATCCAACAATTTCCCTCTTCAGGCTAGGCCACCAAAATCTTTCCCTCAAATCCAAATACATCTTAGTATTACCTGGGTGAATAGAATAAGGTGAATCATGCGCCTCCTGAAGAATCAACTTCCTGATATCTGCATCTTGAGGTACACAAATACGCTTCTCAAACCATATGGCTCCATGTTCATCCTCACGGAGACCTTCTGCCTTACCTTTAACCATATTCTCTTTTATCTCAGCAATCTCATCATTCTTTTGAGCTTCTCTGATCCTGTCAAGCAAAGTAGGCTTCACCTCAAGTGTTGCCAAATATCCCTTAGGAACCATCTCCAACCTGAGATTCCTGAACTGTTCACATAACTCGGGTGGCATATTATCAACATTAATTGCATTAGCATGGCTCCTACGACTCAATGCATCAGCAACAACATTAGCCTTACCAGGATGATACTGCACATTCAAATCATAATCCTTAATAAGCTCCAACCATCTCCTCTGCCTGAGGTTCAAATCCTTCTGGGTAAAAATATACTTCAAGCTCTTATGATCAGTAAATATATCACAATGATTACCAATAAGATATGGCCTCCAAGTTTTCAATGCATGCACAACTAAGGCTAACTCCAAATCATGTGTAGGATAATTAAGCTCATGATTCTTAAGCTGACGTGAAGCATATGAAACAACTTTACCTTCCTGCATCAAAACACTCGCAAGTCCTTGACGAGAAGCATCACAATATACCTGGAAGTCCTTATGTATATCTGGCAGAGTTAAAACTGGTGCTGTAACCAAACGCTGCTTCAATTCCTGAAAGCTGGCTTCACATTCATCAGTCCAAACAAACTTCTTCTCCTTCTTCAACAGTTCAGTCATAGGCTTTGCAATTTTGGAAAAGTTCTCAATAAACCTCCTGTAATAACCTGCAAGGCCCAAAAAGCTGCGAATCTCTCCAACTGTCGTGGGTGTCTCCCACTCTGTAACTGCAGCAACCTTAGATGGATCGACTGCAACTCCATTACCTGACACAACATGTCCAATGAATGCTACCTCATCCAGCCAAAACTCACATTTGCTGAACTTGGCATACAACTGATGTTCCCTCAATTTCTCCAATACCAAACGCAAATGCACCTCATGCTCTTGCTTATTCTTGGAGAACACCAATATATCATCAATGAAAACAACCAGAAATTTATCCAAGAACTCCATAAACACCTTGTTCATCATATTCATGAAGTATGCAGGGGCGTTAGTCAATCCAAATGACATAACAGTATATTCATACAGCCCATACCTCGTAGTAAAAGCAGTCTTTGGAATATCTTGCTCACGAATCTTTAATTGATGATAACCAGAATGAAGATCAATCTTAGAAAACACAGTAGCTCCCTCCAACTGGTCAAATAGATCATTTATCATAGGCAAAGGATACTTATTCTTAATGGTTACCTCATTCAGAGAACGATAATCAACACACATCCTCAAGGTCCCATCCTTCTTCTCCACAAACAAAACTGGAGCTCCCCAAGGTGATGAACTTGGGCGAATAAATCCTTGTGCATGCAATTCTCTTATCTGCTTCTTCAATTCCTCCAACTCTTGAGGAGGCATTCTATACGGTCTCTTTGCAATAGGTCCAGTGCCTGGTATTAAATCAATAAGAAACTCAATATCTCTATCTGGTGGCATACCTGGCAACTCCTCTGGAAACACATCTGGATAATCTCTCACAACTGGCACCTCTTCCAGGCTACCCCCCTTAAGAGAGTTCACCTGCACCTGATTACGCTTATACTTACACACATATTTGATCCTCTTCCCTCCTGGTGCACTGAGAGTGATAGATCGACTGGCACAATCAATACGACCTTTATATAACTGCAACCAATCCATACCCAAAATAATATCCAGACCTTTTGACTTCAATATAATCAAATCCGTAGGAAAATCATGCTTCCCAATAGACAAAGTCAACTGATGACAACCAACACCTGCTATCATCTCAGCTCCTGGGGAACTCACTCTAATAGGCATACTAAGTGTTTTGGTTGGCAATCCATGTTTATCAACAAATACCCTCGAAATAAATGAATGCGATGCACCAGTATCAAAAAGAACTACTGCAGGTACTGAATTAATCAAGAACTTACCAATCACTGCATCAGGTTCATTGTAAACCTCCTCCACATTAACATGGTTGACATGACCCTTTTGGAAGGGGTTTGGCTTGATGGATCCTGAGTTCTTCGCCCCGGGGCATTCTGTGGCATAGTGCCCCATAGCCTTACACCTGAAGCACTGCACCTAACTCAAATCCCTTGGCGTACGTGTAACCTGGTGGTTCTGGTTATTGTTCCCTCCATTGCCATTACCATTACCATTACCTCTGCCATTGCCATTGTTACTTTTGTGCCCATTATGATGATGGTGGCCATTATGGTTGTGGCCATTCCCTCCATGATGATTATGATCATTACCTCCATGATGATTATGTCCATTACCTCCATTACCATGATATGAAGTGCGTGGCTTCTGCTGTGGTCCTGAATTATACCTGTTATTGTTGTTGTACTTCCTCTTGCGATTCTCTATGGCTTGTTGCTTTTCCTCCAACACAATGGACTTATCAATCAGATCCTGGCAATTCCTAAATGTGGCCACTGTCAACTGAAGGCTCAAGTCATCATTTAGGCCCTCCAAGAATTTCTCCTGCCTAGCTGCATCAATGTTAACATCATTAGGAGCATAACGTGCAAGATTATTAAATTCCTCCATATACGCATTAACTGTGCGACCTCCCTGGCGCAAACTGC
Organism: Aegilops umbellulata; assembly: GCA_032464435.1. Taxonomy (NCBI): domain Eukaryota; kingdom Viridiplantae; phylum Streptophyta; class Magnoliopsida; order Poales; family Poaceae; genus Aegilops; species Aegilops umbellulata. The sequence continues at coordinate 66,252,904 of CP136059.1, forward strand.
GGAACTCCTTCTTTTTCAGACTCATAGCACCAGCAGACACATGTGCAGCACGAAAAGCATCCTGAAACTAAGGCCATGTGATAGTAGCAATGGGATAAGTGACCAAGTAGTTGTCCCACCAAGCTGCAGCAGGACCCTCCAACAAATGTGAGGCAAACCTCACCCCCTCTGCATCTGTGCACCCAACCATCTCCAGGTTCCTATTGACTACACGGAGCCAATCATCAGCCACAATAGGTTCAGGGGAACTGGAGAACCTCTGAGGATTCAACCTCAAGAACCTGGTAAGCATATCCACGGGTGGAGGTGGCGGTGGATTGTTGTTGTTGTTGTTGTTGTTGTTGTTCTGGTTCTGGATTAGCAACTGGATCAACTGAGCCTGTCCCTGAAGCACCTGCTGCATGTATGGCGGTACATCATTGCCATTGTTGTCTCCTCCTGCAGCATTACGCCTATTATCACGCCTCGGCGGCATCTGGTGGGCAAGCATAGAAGAGTTATAGATACAATAGGGCCAAGGCTATGTATATATAAATATATTCTACCCATATGCATAATATGATCAAGCCAACAAAACACAACAACGAATAACACCAACAAACAAACAAACAACAAACAATATGATAATATTATATATATATATATATATATATATATATATATATATATATAGTCGAATAATTCCGACAATAAGCAATTTAACAAACAACTATCAATCAAGCAAACAATCTAGTATCTTCATACCACAAAAGTGGACATAATCAGATACGCTAACACGATAACGTTGCAATATAAAACAAACATGAATGGTGGTCTCAGCACTAGTTCCTACTTAACTGTTCAAGATACTTGAGGGATTTACTAATAAACAGTAAGAAGTATAGCTAGTTTATCAAATAATTTTCACTCCTATGGCTTTTCTAATCCATTTTCTAGGGTCACGTCCTACAGTCAACACACTGCTCTGATGCCATCTGTAATGACCAAACCTCGAAGGATTTGAGTCTCTGTGCTTACCATGCTAGTCCCTGGATCGAACTCGCTAGCACACACAGTATAGATGAATACCAGAATAGCAAGTGCATCATTTATTACAACGTATGATCCAGAGTATATAAAATAAAACAATCTGCATAGCACTTGGCTAGCTTTATTCAATCAAACAGCGGAAAGTAGCAGAAAATAACGATGAGTCCCATCATAGCCCACTGGCGATGCTGAGTGCAGACTCGCGACCCTAACGGTACCTTACTCTTCGTCTGAATATCCTGCAACATGAGACGTTGCAGCCATATAGGTCAATACTTTGAATGTATTGGCAAGTTACATAGGAGTAATAATATAGCAGACCTACATGTATATGCATAGTACAACAAAGGAAGGCTTGAGGGTTTATTTTGCAGAAAGCTGATTTTGTCCTAATAACTACCTAATAGTCAAATTTTTATTTAGTTCTTTTATTACTACAATTAAATACACAAGGTTGAGTTGGCAAAATCAACTCCAACCTACCCTTTATTAAGTTGCCCACAAATATTATTAAGTGTCACATCTGTCAAGATCATCCAACAACTGTAATGGCATAGTGGCTCAAAGTTCCCCATAACCGGGGCCCCGACTAATCATGATTAGTTTTAATACTCTGCAGAGTTTTGTACGCTTTACCCACTGGACCCAATCCAAAGATTGAGACAAAGTCTTTCAGAAGAGGTTCCCTTAACCACCTGACGGCCACATCCCACATACATATGCTACATCTGTCGACACAGTCTGGGCAAGGGTTCCAACAACTGATCAACTAAGCCAGAGCCCATATAGCCAGTGGCCGCACATGGAAGCTACTAGTCACTAAGTCTGTCTGATCTTTTTGAACCTAGGCGGAATTCCACTTAGGGTGCACTCATGAGCGCATGGCCTTAGAAAAGGTGTAAGACCCCATGATGTCTTCCCTCAACACCAAGCAATACCACTTCCGCCCAGAGGTGAGTTAAATCCTGAGTTACTACTCAATTTGTTAAAATATATAATCCTCCCATAAACTCAATGAATACACGAACCACCCCCGTCTACAAAGCATAGCAACCTACAACTACCATGATTTGCAAAGACGGGAAGATAGCTCAACAACATAGCAAAATAATATAGTATTCCTATACATGCATATATTCATAGTGTGATATAACTACATGCATAGAAAACAATAGGTAAAGGATGATCAACATGTAACTTGCCTTGGTTCTGATTCAGAAAGTCACACTCCTGACAATAGCTCGCGTCGCACTCCGGACAATCTACACGTTTCACACAATTTAACGAATCAATCACCGGAACACGAATAGAACCAAAACAAAACCAACAGCAATAAAACCATTTTCAAAAATCAACAATAGAAGCTTAACAGCACCTAAATTGCACTACGGTCACAACGCAAAAAGAATCACTCGATTTCGATAAATGGTTTGAAAGTTACGGCCTCCGGAAGATTTATTTCAAATTCAAACGAATTCAAATTTGAAAAGTGCAAACATGTACAAAGTTGGTACTGTGATGAAGAGCTGATTTTTGTGAGTGCACAAGAAAAAGAATTACCTAAATTGAATAAATATACTAAGAGTTATAGCAATTAGAAGTTTTGGTGAAAAACTGAAAAAGACAAAAAGAACAGCAGAAAACTCCTGAACAGTGAATACTGTAGTGGTGCTGTAGCAACTTCTGTAGCTACCGCCACGTGGCAGCACGCGGTTGGCTGAGAAGCTCCTGTGCTCGTCCTCACCAGCAAAACAAAGGACGCGGCGGCGGCGGTCTCGAGCGTCGACGGTGGAGCTTCTCCGGTGGGTCTCCGGCGAAGTTGAGGTGAGGGACGGGTGAGGAGGTAAGTGGCGGAGGCGTACGTGAGGTCGGGCGGCGACGGGGCGTCCTCTGCAGGCGGCAATGGCGACGGGAACGGTGGTGTGCTTCGGCGGCGGCGGACGTCAGTGGCGGCAGCATTCTGGTGCTCTGCAGGGTCTTTCGAGGTGTCAAAAGAGTTCGTAGTCGAGTGGGGGTTCGAGGGGTGCAGGAGGTCCGGCTATACGAGCTCTTACGGCGGCGCAATCTTCCCGCGAACGGCGGCGGACGGCGGAGCTCCTGGCGAGATCCAAATCGCCCAAACAACGCGTGGGGTCGAGGAAAAGATCGGGACAGGAGGGGCGGGGTCTCCCCTAGGAGTTTTGCTCGCGCACGGCAGGTCAGGCGCGCTCGGGGTGGACCAGGGGCGCTGGTCGATCCGGCTCGGCCTCGGCGTGCGTGCGGTGGCGGCAGCGTCCGGCTCGGGGTGGGAGAAGCGACGCGGGGCTCGGGTGCGGGCGAGGGGAGCTGCTGGGCCCGTACCGCTTCGCTAAGCTAGGTGGGCTGCGGCTGTGCGGTGTGGCGCTGCTGGGCCGGCTGGCTGGCTGGGCCGCTGGCTAGCTGGCTGGCCGACTCGCTTTTTTTTAACAGAAACAACAGCAGCAAAAAAACTAAAAAATAAAACAACAGAAAAAACCTAAATAAAAATACGTAGACATACAGTAAAAATAGCCCTATAGCTATAAACTACAGGAACACTAGTTCCAATACTAATGCAATTTTGTAAAATAGTTTTGATGCAATAGGCAACTCAAACAACAATAAAACAATCAAATAAAATATTTTGAAGATTGCAAAAATTTCCAGAACATATCATATCAACTGGAAATAATATTCTACACATTATGAACAATTTTAATAACAGGGGAGAAGTCATGTTATCTCCACTCCAAATAAATTGCCTTTTGTTGCATAATGATTTGAATATTTCAGAAAAGCAAATAATGCAATAAAAATATGATATGCATATGAATGATCTATTAACATCCTAATTTAGGAAAATTGGGATGTTACATCCATCATCTTCGTGCTAGCCAAATTGTTGCAGCTTTCTCCATCTATGATCACGCGAACAGAACGTTCCTTCACAACTCCCTTGGTATGGAACAAATTATGCCGCTGATTTTGCTCAGCTTGCGTGACATGCATACTCAAAACACGTTGAGCAACTAAACATTCATACATGTCTGCATCTTCAGGAGCCATGTATTGCGTCTCATGATCAGAATCATCTCCACCGTGTTCTTCATGTGTAAGAAGAGCCAAAGTCTCCTCATCATAGTCACTAGCGGACTCATACCCACCATCCTCAGTAGCTATCATCACACGCTGAGATTTGCATTCTTTCGCATAATGACCTCTTCCCTTACAACAACGACAAATAATATCACTTGTGTGCCCTGTTGATGCCATGGAAGAAGAAGAACTCTGTACAGGCCCGACAGGTGTGCTCTTGGCAAAAAGTGGTGGTTGCGCCTGCTTTCTTGTATCACGGCTGGAGGTGGCACCTGCTGGTGCAGTGGAATTAGAGGATGCACGTGGTGTCCATGATGAAGGTCGACCTGCAGAAAAGTTAGGTCGTGCCAATGCTTGTCGATCCTGCACTTCACGTTCAGCTTTACAAGCAAGATGGAATAAATGAGTGATATTATTATACTCCTTATACTCTAGAATGGTCTGAATCTCTCTATTTAATCCACCCATAAAATGCCCAAGCATAGCTTCTTTATCCTCAACAATACCACATCTAATCATGCCAGTTTGTAATTCCTGATAATATTCCTCTACAAATTTTTTCCTTCTCTTAAACGCTGCAATTTTTGAAGTAATTCACGTTGATAATATGGTGGAACCCAAATGAGTACGCATAGCAGTTTTCAAAGCAGCCCACGTAGTTGGAATATTATTTGGATATAATCTATGATGTTCAGACCACCACACACAAGCAAAACTAGTGAAAGCACAAAGTGCAGCAGCAACACGTCTCTCCTCGGGATAGTCTAAACATGTAAAACATTATTCGGTTTCTAACTCCCAAGTAAGATATATATCAGGAACATATCTACCCTCAAATGGTGGAATATTCAATTTCAGTTTAGGAAGATGGTCATGATCTCGTACCTGAGCTGGTAATGCAGCCCTACCATTGTGATTACTTGCATGTGGACGACCGGTGCTGGTGGTTGCACGTAGTTCTGATTTTGATCAACCTCATCCTCGTAATCTCCCGCATAATTATCCTCCTCCTCATCAGCAGCAGGAGCCACAGAAGTATTAACAGCAGCACCAACAGGTTGGCCAGGCTCAAGAGGGACACGACTCGCTCGGCGGAGGGCTGTTTCGCGACGGGGAGGTAGTTGTCGTCGTCGTTGTTGTTGTTGAGGTGCGGCAGGTGCAACCGGTGGTGGTGGTGGAAGACGCCCAAGCAGTTCATTAAATCTGTTATCATGCTTTGTTTCGAACGTCTTCTCAAGGCCAGTTATCTTATCCATGGCCTCTTCAAAATTGTTGAGCACATCTTGCACCTGTTCAGTCATCGTTTGCTAAAATTTATCATGCAACTCCTTATTCGTCATGTTCTCCCAGTCAGTCTCATCGACTTGTGATCCTACCATGGTTAGCAGCAATAGAAACACACAAGAATATGATCCTATAGACTACTAGAAAATGGTGGTGGTGGGTGTCACAAATACGTCAAACAAATCTCAAAGTCTTACCAGTTATTACCCAACAGCAAGCGGTGATCGGCAACAGTTGTAGTCAAAACACTCAAAGCTTGGATATAGCGATTACCAGGGAGAGTCAAACGCACGACGTAGATGTATGTGGAGCTAGGAAGGCTTATAATATGGTAGCAAAAAGGGTCAGCAATAATCAATTCAGATATGCAAAGTTGAATAAATGCTCAACGACGGTATTGTGCTGGTCCTAGGCTAGACCGTGCTAGAGACGCGAGTCTAGAACACTAACAAAATCACGGTGCTGCACGTAAACAAGGGAAAGGCACACTCTGTACTTTTTTTTCGCTCTGTTTTTTTGGCGCTCTTTTTTTCGCTCCTTTTTTTTGCGAAAAATCACTATAATGGCGAGTGTCTCAAAACTCTTCCCAGGTCAAAATGACAGGATGGGCACGAAGTTTTTTTGACTATTTTTTTTCAAAAATCAGGGCAGCAATGATGAAAATGTGCGACAAAAAATCACTATGATGGCCAGTGTCTCAAAAGACTCAAAAAATCCTAAAAATAGGATAGGGAAAAAATATTTTCGGTCGCCGAAATTTTGGCCTAAAAACTGCCCGGGGGTCTCCAGTCTCTTTTTTTAAACCTATTCAGGCAAGGAAACACGAATCGGAAATTAGATGGATCTCAAAAACAATCCTAATATGAAAGGAACTCGAATTGGTGGTGGACATATGGTGGTGGTATATGGCAGCGGTGGTGGTATATGGCAGCGGTGGTAGTATATGGATATGGATCGGGTGTGGTATATGGATACGGATTGGTGGTGGTATATGGATACGGATTCAGAGCGGTCACAAATAAGCGATGGTGGTAGGTGGCAGGGGCGATGATGATGGTGCGGTGGCGGTGTGACAACTTATGACCAGAACTCGAAACTCTAAAAGACTAGACGCTAAGACCAGCAACTTGACACGACGATGCAACCGCAAATTCAACAAAGCAAAATACTGAAAAGACTATGCAAAGGCTCAGACTGGTTCGGATAGGATGAACTAACCCCAATTTTTTTGGCTTTTTCGTGGACTATAGGTATGAAGCACATACTCGATCTAAACTACAAAAAACTGTAAAATCTCACCGAGCAACCTAGAAATCTGATACCACTTGATAGAGGCAAAGGTGTCCCGTTCGATGAGATGGTGGCTTTCGTTTTGGAGGAAGTCGACTTTGACGATCTGACTACGAACGTGCGAGGATGTCGCGCCTTAGCAATCGCTAAACCAACTCCGAGAGGTTATTGACCACGCCAGAGCACGATCAACCTGACCACGAAGGTCTGTTTCCTGCAGGCAAACGAAGAACAAGCAAGAAACTAAGATTGCAATCTGGATATTGCGAATATAAGAGGAAAGCCTTATTGATCAAGGTGGGGTTCTGTGACGCCTTTGTCTAGTCGTTGAACACAAACGAAGTATGCGAAGTTGCAGCTATGGCGAACTTTAATCTAAACAAAACCCAAAGTCTAAACGGTGCCCTAAGGGCTGTATATATGGAGGAAGAGGGGGGGATTTCGTGGCCCTTGGGGAAGGGGTCCGAAACCAACCCTATCTCTTGTTTCCCCACACATACGGACTCTAAAAACAGCCTATACTTATGTATTTCGAAATTACATGGCCCTGGCCCAATAATAAGGTGACGCAGTGATAGAGGCGAGGGTGTCCCGATCTTTCGATGAGATGATAACTATCGATTTGGTGGAGACGACTTTGACGATACGACTACAAACGTGCACGACATTGTGCCTTAGCAATCGCTAAACCAATCTCCCGAGGTTACTGACGATGCTGGAAGCACGATCAACCTGACCACAAAGGTCTATTCCTGCAAGCAATAGAAGAACATGCAAGAATATGGTAAAGCAATTTGAATATTGCAAATATAGATGAAGTATTGATAAAGGTGGGGATCCGAAAGTGGTCTTGGTCTGGTCGTTGGACACAAACGAAGTACACGAAGTTGCAATGGCTAACTTTTAACTAAACAAATCCCAAGGAAATAGCTACTAGGTGGATCTACTTATATAGGAGCAAGGGGTGGCGGCCAAGGAGGTGGGAGGACGTCCCAAGGCAGCCTAAAACCAACCCTAGGTCGTACAAGGCTCATGGGCCCAAGTGGAGGTGATGCAACACCTTTGGACTTGTTGTTTGACTCGGATTCTGCTGCAGCGTCAGATTGTTTCGTCCATATCTCAATTCTCCGAACGAATTTAAAGGTGAATCCAAATGGAGTGGAAAGAGGACGAAATCTACTTTCCAACAAAAAAAGAATCACCCAATTCGGAGTCCGTATGAAAAAGTTCTTGCCGTTTTAAGTCAGGTATGTCTGTGCAGTCCGAATCTGAATCTACAACGTGAGAGACCTGGACTCTATCTTCTCTTGGCCCAAAAGTGACGTGAAGGGACTTTTTGAACAGCACCTAAACTTCTCTTTTTCCCTTATCTTCATATGTGGATTGTACAAATGTCCCATACACCTGCAATTAGACAAAACACAAAAGTGTGTGAAGTATTTTTGTTCTGAATAATATAAATAGATTATTGAATAGTTGACACTAGAAATCACCTGACAAGTATGCATGTATCCAATATTTTTGGTCGTATCCAAGGTAGTCATGTCCTCATCATCCTCCCCTTCTTGAAAATAAAGCCGTCCTCGGCGTTGCTTTATCTGAAATATGGCTAACAAAAGAGACAAGGTGTACATGTTGTATATGTATATGTCATCAATTTTTACTTCCCGTGGAATTTGCACATATGACACATGTATACATGAGTAACTTTCATAGTGAATAAAATATAAAGCCAAAATATTATCACAAGAAGTAGAAGGTATGAAAGTATTGCAACTCAGTTTGCACATATAAGTGAAGCTCTTATTCATATGAAAAGATTGACAATATTCATCATTAAACCATCCCAATATTGGTGAATAAACCTTACTTGCATAAAATTTACATGCTACAACATGCTTAAATAAGCCAACATGCAATAAGTCATTTGACACAGAATCATTACCAAGATTAGAGGTCATATCAAAATGATTAAACATTGGCACAATTATTTTCAAACGTAGTTGATCCAAATTTGTTTTAGTGTCTGATTCACATGGTTCTTTCACATCAAGGTTAATTCAATGGGTGCACTCAAAATTCTTGATATTGCAGTTGTTTGATCACATGGTAAAGTCAAATCATCAGCATAATCATCTAAAATAGGTGGTGTGATCAATGTAGTGGCTAGAGCATCACATGGTGTATTTAAATCGACAAGGCATTCATCATTCGCATGCGAAGTTAGAAGATCAGTACCTTTGTCATTACCTCGTGTTATCAACTCACATGATGTTGGAACTCTCGGCAGTGACGGGTCATAATATGGAGCTGATGCGGTGCTCACAACAACGGATGTTGTTGTCATAGTAGGCACAGTGGTAGAAGGAAGGACCGTCTCAACTCCTTGGATGTGCACCTTATGCTTGTTTGTCTTGTGGGCATCACGCCTCTTTATTTCCTGTTCAGCTTTGCAAGCAAGATGAAACAAATGGTCCATAGGATAACATTCTTCATGAATTAGTATCTCCTGAATATCACGGTTTAATCCTCCGCAAAATCTATCCATAAAATCTTCTTCACTTTCCTCTAAAAAGGAATGCAACAAGGTAGTTTGTAAATCATCATAATATTTTCTTACACTGTCACTAACTTGTTTTAAATGTTGTAGTTTTTTAATCATGCCATGAGTATAATAAACATCGACAAATCTATCTCTCATGACAAGTTTTAAATCATCCCAAGTAGTAGGTACATAATCAGGGTATAACCGACAATGTTCACTCCACCAAACAGTAGCAAAACTAGTGAAAGAACCAACCGCAAGCTTAACTTTTTTACGTTTCGAAAAATCATGGGAAGCAAATATAACATTTATTTCGAACTCCCATTCAATATATAAATCAGGCTTAAAACGACCATTAAAAGCTGGCATGGAAACAAAAACCTGATTGTGCGTATTCTTATGCCTTTGCACCTCTTGTGTCGGTGGTTGTATTTTCGGAGCTGGTGGCACGTCTCCCACGATTGATGAAGCCCAACTGACTCTGGAACCTGCCATATTTAGTAGAAAAACAAGAAACAAAATCCGAGAATAATGTTCCTATGAACTACTAGGATGTGTTGGTAGAACGCTCACAGTATAGCAAATATCAAAGTCTTACAAGTTCTTACCATGCAGCAAGTGGTGACCGGCAACCAGTGGTGTCAAATAACTCCGAAGATTGAGTAAAGCGATTGCCAGGTGAGCATATGTATACACGGTGTAGAAATATGTGGAGCTTGGAAGGCCAAATATATGGTAGCAAAAGATCAGCAATAATCAATTCAGAGATGCAATGTTGAATAAACGCTCAACGACGGTACTGTGCTGGTCCTAGGCTAGACCGGACTAGAGACGCGAGCCTAGAACACTAATGAGGTCACGGTGTAGCACAACTAGCATCAATGAAGTATAGTAAGTAGCTCTGGACAGCAAGATATAAGTGAAGATCACAACGGCAGTAAAGATAATGATGAAAAACAACTGCCAAGCAGGATATACAACAACTCTCTCCAACTTTCCTCTTGAAAAGTTTGAGCCAATTTTCTGATAATTTTTTTAAAGAATGCTAGTAACTCAAGCTTTACAATGCAAAAAGAATAACTCAATTCCGAATTGATATGAGGAGTCAAAGAATTCTAAAACTGGCCTGAAAAACTAGAATAAGCTGTGTCCGCGAACTTCAGAGGGCAAAAATACCTATTTAGAAGCCGATTTTGAAGTGCCAAATATTGAACTAGCTACTGCAACTATTTAGATGTGGCTCGTCGCTAGCTTTAATTTGAGTACTCGTGGAGCCAAAACGGACTTTGTATGAGGAAGTTATGCCTGTTTGACTGAACAGTGCACAAAACAGAATCCAATCCGAATTCAACTACGAGATTGAGTCTAGATAGATCCGAATTTTGTTTTTTTTTCTTCTTTTTTTTCCTCACACTTTTTTTTCTTTTCCTTTCTCTCTTTTTTTCTCTGACTTTTTTTTCTTTTTTGTTCTCTGTCTTTTTTGTCTCTCCCTCTTTCCAAGACAAACTAGATAAGATGCAGATTGGATCAAACGAAGATGTGAACGACCTCAACTATGATTGTGACAAGGAACTATGGTTGCATGAGGTGAAAATTGATGGATGGTGTGGTGAACAGCGGAAGGGATAACGATGCAGCGGCGACGTGACTAATGCGAACAGAACTCGAAACTCTAAACGAACTAGACACTAAGACCAGCAACTCGACACGACGATGCAACCAATAATTCAATAATGCAAACAATGAAAAGAAAATTGTAAAGGCTCAGACTGGCTTGGACAAAAGGATGAATAGATCTAACTTTTTTCGGCTTTTTCTTGGACAATAGGTAAGAAAATAAATCTAATCTAGGGGAAACTGGAAATTCTCACAGAGCAACCTGAAAACTGATACCACTCGATAGAGGCGAGGGTGTCCCGATCTTTCGATGAGATGATAACTATCGATTTGGTGGAGACGACTTTGACAATCCGACTACAAACGTGCACGACGTTGCGCCTTAGCAATCGCTAAACCAATCTCCCGAGGTTACTGACGATGCTGGAAGCACGATCAACCTGACCACGAAGGTCTATTCCTGCAAGCAATCGAAGAACATGCAAGAATATGATAAAGCAATCTAAATATTGCGAATATAGATGAAGTATTGATAAAGGTGGGGATCCGAAAGTGGTCTTGGTCTGGTCGTTGGACACAAACGAAGTACACAAAGTTGCAATGGCTAACTTTTAACTAAACAAATCCCAAGGAAATAGCTACTAGGTGGATCTACTTATATAGGAGCAAGGGGTGGCGGCCAAGGAGGTGGGAGGACGTCCCAAGGCAGCCTAAAACCAACCCTAGGTCGTACAAGGCTCATGGGCCCAAGTGGAGGTGATGCAACACCTTTGGACTTGTTGTTTGACTCGGATTCTGCTACAGCGTCAGATTGTTTCGTCTATATCTCAATGCTCCGGACGAATTTAAAGGTGAATCCAAATGGAGTGGAAAGAGGACGAAATCTACTTTCCAACAAAAAAAGAATCACCCAATTCGGAGTCCGTATGAAAAAGTTCTTGCCGTTTTGAGTCAGGTATGTCTGTGCAGTCCGAATCTGAATCCAGAACGTGAGAGACTTGGACTCTATCTTCTCTTGGCCCAAAAGTGACGTGAAGGGACTTTTTGAACAGCACCTAAACTTCTCTTTTTCCCTTATCTTCATATGTGGATTGTACAAATGTCCCATACACCTGCAATTAGACAAAACACAAAAGTGTGTGAAGTATTTTTTGTTCTGGATAATATAAATAGATTATTGAATAGTTGACACTAGAAATCACCTGACAAATATGCATGTATCCAATATTTTTGGTCGTATCCAAGGTAGTCATGTCCTCATCACGCAGCACCTAGAATAGCCTATGGACGAATATTATGAAGTGGCATCTTGTATATTTCGTCCAAGGCTTCATGCACTCATTATGGTGGCTTCAAAGTCCTGAAATCATCACTTGTAACTCTGTTCTTGTTCCCCTCGCGCATGCCATCATCTCCATGCTTGGTCTTGCTCCAGTGTTCATCCCTTTTATCCATGACAGGCTCTTCATTTGTAAGCAAAACAAATGTATCTAATTTAGGCAACATCATACTCTAATGAACATTAGAATCATTACCAAGAAACGAAAGTACCTGATAATTTAATTGGCGTGCGCGAGCTCTAGTTGGTCCAGTATGTATAGCAGCAGGGGATGTGGGTGTAACAATGGTATTTATGTCCACATCACACTATGTAGTGTGTCATTGGGATTCTAATTTACGTGTTTTGCACATACTGGAAGAACTAGTAAGGTACACATGCATTGCACGTATGAGATTTGGTAACCAAATTATGAATAAATACCACACTATAGCATGTAAGCTTTGAGTCATATATGCATGATGTAGATGTTTGTTTAATTCTTAAAGTTCATCTCATTCAAAATCAATTAGTTTTTATAAAAAAAGCTAATCTATTTTAAGATTCATGGAATTGTGCGTTGTAAAGCATAAAGTAAAAAACAAATAATGGCAAATCATCTAGAAAAAATTGGGCAATTATGATACGGAAGATATAGAACAGGGGGATGACTTTTGAGCAACCCCAATGTTAACCGTACTGTAAGAAGTGACTATGATACTCTCATGGTCTAAGGAACTAAATCAAACGTTAACACTTCATGTTATAACAATTGACTTCTGATGATATTATATCAAAGTAGAACAAACAAATTTGGGTCGATTCAATATGATCGTTCTTCTAACGTCATACTCTCAATGTTTTTTAGAACTATCATTACACTTAACAATATCTTAAGATCCAGAAAACATGATCACCAACAACACTAGAGCTAGTCTTAGATGCAAGACTGGGAACCTAATTATATTGTTTATCATTCCACACGTGCATAAGAGTCTACCAATGAATCACATATTCCAGGATCATAGCAGTTATAACATACAATACAAACTCTCAAGTATGAATATGGAAATATAATAATATTATTGCCTCTAGGGCATATTTCCAACATGTCCCCCCTACACAATTACAGAATTTCGGTAGCATATCATTGCCGGAAGAGTCTAAAAGCGTCGGGGCACAAGCCTATCCAAGTTGGGATGAATTTAAAGAAAACTTTATGGCCCGTGTGGACAAGGTCAAGCCAAAGTTGACAGGGAATAGTGTCAAAAACTTTACCAAACCGAACTTGAGGAATTACCAGCAGAACATCGCCAAGCTTATGAAGCACTCAAGCAGAAGCGTCGGGAGTAATGGCTTCAACCATATGTCAAGTCTATTGCTCCATGCAGCAATCATGTTGGCCCTTCAACAATGTTGAGGCAAGAAGAAGAAAAAGAAGTCTTGCCAATTAGAGGAACCAATGAGAAGGAAAATGATTCGGATAACAAATGTATTTCGATTATTGAAAAGGCCTAATCAGATAGTACATGTGCCAAATCTATTAAAAAAGAGGATGACAAGGCGTTGGGGAGTTATCCAAAAGTAGAGAAAGCTATGTTTCATATCACGCAAACATCATGCTCTCCGGACATATTTGAAGAGGTATGTCTAGCAAGTGATTTACCTGTTTTCCAAATTGGTCGCAACTTTATTGTTGATGCATGATACGTCCATTTTGCCTCATGTTTTCCTACTATTATTTATAATGTTTTTATCATTATAACACTTTGGGATGCAATTCTAATGCCTTTTCTCTCTTAATTTGCAAGATTTACATGAAGAGGGAGATTGCCAGCAGTTGGAATTCTGGACCAAAAAAGCTATATCAGAGATGCCTATTCTGCACAACCCCAAATAAGCTGAAACTTCATGGAGAATTTTTATGGAATATATAAAAATACTGGAGCAAAGAAGTACTAGAGGGGACCCGCCAGCTACCCACATGCAGTAGGGGACGCCCTAGTGCCTTGTGGGCCCCCTAGCCGGCCTCTGAGGCCCATCTTCTCCTCTATGATACCATTTGCCCTAGAAAAAAATCAAGAGAAGACTTTTGGGACGAAGCGTCGCCATCTCGAGGCGGAACCTAGGCAGGAGCACTTTAGCCCTCCGGCTGAGCAATTCCGTTGGGGACACTTCCCTCTGGGAGGGGAAATCGAAGCCATCGACATCACCAACAACTCTCACATCGTGGGAGTATCAATCTTCATCAACATCTTCACCAGCACTATCTCATCTCAAACCCTAGTTCATATTTTGTAACCAATCTCTCTCTCAAAACCTCATATTGGTACCTGTGGGTTACTAGTAGTGTTGATTACATCTTGTAGTTGATGCTAGTTGGTTTATTTGTTGGAAGATTATATGTTCAGATCCTTGATGATATTCGATACCCCTATGATCTTGGACATGAATATGATTTGTGAGTAGTTACTTTTGTTCTTAAGAACATGGGAGAAGTCTTGTCATAAGTAATCATGTGAATTTGGTATTCGTTCAATATTTTGATGATATCTATGTTGTTGCTTCCTTTAGTGGTGTCATGTGATTGTCGAATACATGACACATCACCATACTTGGGCCTAAGAGAAGGCATTGTGGGGTAATAAGTAGATGACGGGTTGCTAGAGTGACAGAAGCTTAAACCCTAGTTTATGCTTATTTCATAAGGGGCTGATTTGGATCCATATGTTTCATGTTATGGTTAGATTTATCTTAATTATTTGTTCATAGTTGTGGATGCTTACGAGAGGGATTAATCATAAGTGGGAGGCTTGTTCAATTAAGAACAGCACCCAAGCACCGGTCCACACATATATCAAATTACCAAATTAGCGAACGCGAATCAAATAAACATGATGAAAGTGACTAAATGAAATTCCCACGGACTATCATCGCCAAAATGATCTTAGGCAACAAATTGGGCTATCATAGGTGACATTCTGGCCCGTTACCGAAAACGGCCATATGTAACATTATTTGGTTCGTCACCTAAAATGCTATCTTGCGTGACGAAAAAAGTGGCACCATCAAAAATTTATTTTCTATGACGGTTTTTCGGTGATGGTGAGGGTGATGGCCGAAAAACATCACCAACATATTTTCCATGACAAAAATGGGTCACACGTGACACAAGTGATGCGTCATAAAATAGAGCAAATTTTGTAGTGCAAATTTCTTCCTTTTGCTTCTTCTAATTAATGTAGAACTAGATCAATTTTATTATTCAAACGTAAGTATTCTTCTTCTAGTTTTTTATATTATCTAAGTAGACTTTCAAATTTTTGGTCGAAATTATCTTGCCTTTTCCCCCAAGATATATAATTTTTTTGGATGAGATCAATAATTAAATTTAGTTGGTTATGAGAAGTACGCCACATATGTTCTTCAGAGGGATTTATCCGGCACCTTATATTAATATTTTCTTTACTATTTAGTATCTTACCTGTACTAACTTCTAAGTTCAAATACTTTAACCTTTCAATGCTTACACACTAGACCTGATACCAACAATACATGGATAATATGTATATAAATTAATATTATATCACCTTTTGGTTAGGTTAATATGCGATTAGGTTAATATGTCGGAAATATGCCCTAGAGGAAATAACATTGTATTATTGTATTGCTGTTATTCATAATTAAGAGTTTATATTTCATGTTATAACTGTTATGATCCTGGAATATGTGATTCAGTGGAAAACTCATATGCACATGTGAAATGATAAACGATAAAAAATAGGTTCCCGGTCTCGCTTCTAAGACCGGATCGAGTGTTGTTAGTGATCATGTTTCCTGGATCTTAGGATATCTTTAAGTGTAACGATAATCCTAATACAACATTGAGGGTATGACGTTAGAAAAATGATATCACTGGCCCGGCCTCGGCCGTTTTAACCGGTTTAGCCTGTATCCACTTAGTGAATTTATCCACCATGACCAGCATATACTTTTTCTTATGGCTTCCTCCTTTAAGGGGTCCGACCATATCGAGCCCCCAGACCGCGAAAGGCCAAGTGATGGGGATTGTTTGTAGGGCGGTGGGGGGCATATAGCTTTGGTTGGCGAAGAGTTGGCATCCGACGCAACGTTGGACAAGGTCCTGTGCATCTGCTCGGGCCGTCAGCCAATAAAAACCTGTATGAAAGGCCTTGCTAACAAGGGCCCGAGATGCGGCATGGTGCCCACCGAGACCGGCATGAATTTCAGCCAGGAGCTGCCACCCCTCTTCCTCGGAGATACATCTTTGAAGGACTCCGGTAGCGCTTTTCTTGTAGAGCTCTCCATCATGAACCTTGTAGGCCTTCGAATGCCGGACAACGCGGCGGGCCTCATTCTGATCCTCAGGGAGTTCTTTCCTATTAAGGTAGGCCAAGAAGGGACCGGTCCATGGGGCAATGACTGCCATAATGAGATGGGCCGACGGTGTTATTTCGTTGGCTGAGCCCCCGATGATATCGGTGTGTTCGGAATCTGGGGTTGTGTTCGAATTCGGACTGGTCCTGCTGCTCTCTCCTTGCCACACCACGGACGGCTTAAAAAGCCTTTGCAGAAAGACGTTAGGTGGGACGGGGTCGCTCTTGGCGCCGATGCGAGCAAGGGCGTCCACCGCTTGATTACTTTCTCGGGCCACGTGGTGAAACTCGAGCCCCTCGAACCGAGCCGACATTTTTAGGACTGCATCACGATAAGCCGGCATCTTCGTATATTTGGCATCAAAGTCTCCATTTATTTGAGATATTGTGAGGTTTGAGTCCCTGCGCACTTCCAGGCGTTGTATGCCCATGGAGACAGCCATCTGAAGACCATGCAATAAGGCCTTGTATTCGGCTGCGTTATTGGAGTCTGTGTATAATATTTGGAGTATGTATTGGACTACGTCTCCAGTGGGGGACGTTAAAACGACGCCCGCTCCTAGTCCTGCCATCATTTTGGAACAATCGAAATACATGACCCAGTTGGAATATGTGCCGTACTCTTTAGGGAGTTCGGCCTCTGTCCATTCGGCGACGAAATCAGCCAGTACTTGGGATTTAATGGCTCGACGCAGTTTGTATGCTATGTCGAATGGAAGGAGCTCAATGGCCCATTTGGCAATCCGGCCCGTAGCATCGCGGTTGTTTATTATGTCATTGAGTGGTACTTCGGAAGCCACCGTGGTCGAACACTCTTGAAAGTAGTGTTATAGCTTTCGGAATGCCATGAAGACCGCGTATGCTATCTTTTGATAATGAGCGTGTCAGGATTTGCATGGTGTGAGGACAGTGGATATGTAGTATACCGGCTTCTGAAGTGGGAATTTGTGTCCATCCTGCTCTCGCTCAACGACGAGCACGGCGCTCACCACCTGGTGTGTTGCCGATATGTATAATAACATGGGTTCGCCGACGTTGGGCGCGACCAGGATTGGGTTGCTTGCTAGAAGGGCTTTTATTTCTTCCAGTCCGGCCGTTGCCGCATCCGTCCACTCGAAGTGATCGGTGGGCCAGAGGAGACGATACAGTGGCAATGCCTTTTCTCCCAATCTGGAGATAAAGCGGCTTAAAGCTGCCATGCATCCGACGAGTTTTTGGACCTGTTTAAGGTCCGTTGGCGTAGCCAATTGTGACGAAGCTTGGATTTTGGCTGGATTTGATTCAATTCCTCTACTGGAAACGATGAAGCCCAGCAGTTTTCCAGCGGGGACGCCGAAAACACACTTTTCCGGATTGAGCTTGATGTCATATGCCCGGAGGTTGTTGAATGTGAGACGTAAATCGTCTATGAGTGACTTGACGTGCCTAGTTTTAATGACAACGTTGTCCACGTATGCTTCAACTGTCTTGCCGATTTGTTTCTCCAGGCATGTTTGAATCATGCGTTGGTAGGTGGCCCCGGTGTTTTTGAGCACGAAGGGCATGGTGTTGAAGCAGAAAGGCCCATATGGGGTAATGAATGCCGTTGCGGCTTGGTCTGACTCCTTCATCTTGATTTGATGGTATCTAGAGTATGCATCGAGGAAGCACAGTGAGTCGTGTCCTGCGGTTGCATCGATAATCTGATCAATGCGAGGGAAGGGGAAGGGATCCTTAGGGCAGGCCTTGTTGAGGTCTTCGAAATCGACGCACATGCGCCAGGATTTGTCCTTCTTTGGTACCATCACCAGGTTTGCTAGCCAGTCCGTGTGTTTTATTTCTCTAATGAATCCAGCCTTGATTAGCTTGGCTAGCTCCTCCCCCATAGCTTGACGTTTGGGTTCGGAAAAGCGCCGTAGTGTTTGTTTGACCGGTTTATATCCCTTCAATATATTGAGGCTGTGTTCGGCCAACCTGCGTGGGATTCCTGGCATATCAGAAGGGTGCCAGGCGAATATGTCCCAGTTCTCTCGCAGGAACTCTCGTAGCGCGGCGTTGACCATTGGGTCTAGTTGTGCCCCAATAGATGTTGTCTTCTTGGGGTCCGTTGGGTGCACTTGGAATTTGACTATTTCTTTTGCTGGTTTGAAGCAGGTGGATTTGGGTCATTTGTCCAGGATTACGTCGTCCCTATCCACCGTGGAGCGCAATGCGGTTAATTCTTCGACTGTGAGGGCTTTAGATAATGCCTCAAGGGCCAAGGATGCGGTTTTATTTTCGGCGCGAAGTGCTATGTACGGATCACTGGCGAGAGTGATTATGCCGTTGGGCCTGGGCATCTTGAGCTTCATATACCCGTAGTGAGGTATAGCTTGGAAGCATGCGAATGCATCTCGCCCCAATAGGGTGTGATATCCACTATTGAAAGGGGCCTCTTGGAGGGTTATTTCTTCGGACCGATAGTTCTCCGATGTGCCGAATACCACGTCCAGCGTGATTTTTCCTGACTGGGAATAATTCCATGGAAGGTCGTGCTACTTTGCTTGATGCGGCTCCTGTCTATTTCCATTTTGCTGAATGTATCCTCGTAAATGAGGTTTAATCCGCTGCCGCCGTCCATGAGAACCTTGGTGAGCTGAAAGCTGTCCACAATCGGACTGAGGACCAAGGCGGCTGGTGCCCGGACTGTTCTAAATTTTGGTTCGTCACCAGCATTAAAGGTTATGGCCATGTCATTTCAAGGGTTTATTGCTGAGATTTGGCAGACTTCGGCGAGGTCGCGGAGTGCCCTTTTGCGCTTATTGTCTGAAGCGAAAGTCTCGAAGACCGTCAGTACTCTAAGGCCGTCGTCTTCTGGGGGATGCTGCTCTACAGTGTTTTTGGTGAGGATATCCTCGCCGCTCTTGGCCACTTGACGGAGTATCCAACATGCTCTAAGGCTATGGGTTGATATGGTATCTGGTGTTGTGTGTATTTTGCTTGGCCCATCGAGCCATCCCTCCAGAACGGTTCCGTGCCATATAATGGGCTTGTATTTCTTTATTATTGGGCCGGGGGTGCCATGAGGGTGCGTCCTTTTCACCTGAACGAGGGGTTTGGTGGGAACCGGTGGTTCCCAGCGGGCTGCCTGAGTTTTCCAGGCACTTTCCATTGCGCAGTACTTGTGTACTATGTTTTCCAAGTCTGCGAAGTGTGATATGTGACGGCGATTGATGGCGTTGAGGATTCCTTCATCCGTGCAATTGTTGCGGAACACTGAGATTGCGTCTCCGTCGCTGCAATCTTTAATCTTATCTTTGACAAGGAGGAATCTAGCCCAGAAGTGGTGGACCGTTTCCTGAGACTGTTGTCGTATGCCCATGAGAGCGCTTATATCTGGGTGGGTGGGTGGATTTAAATCTGGACCCTGACCCAGTCTGGGATCCGAAGTCTGAAGAACTTCCAAACTTAATAGTTCGAGCTCCAGTATGTCAACTGATTTTTTGGGCTTGTCTTCCGATTCTATGTTCGGAGGACAAGGCATGTATTTCTACAGGCAGGTGTCCGGCTCCTCGAGCTCAGAGATCCGAGCACAATTCGTCCTCAATATAGAGGAGGAGTTGTCTTGCTCCTCGACTAACGCTATCTGGTGGGTGATCGGCGGAGTTTGAATTTCTCTCTGGTCGGGTTTAAGCCCAATCCGATCATAGTTTGTAGCGACCTCCAAGGCGGCGATGCTATTTAGGAGTTCGTTTAAAGACGATAACTCCGTCGAATCCATCTGTTTGGAGTATTCGGAATCAACGCGGAGGTGATTTTCGATGACTCGAGAGGTCATCGTTGGCTTAAGGGCCAAACAGGCGGTCATGATGAAGCCGCCCAGCCGGAGGGTTTGGCCTGGGGCCAGGGCTCCTCCGGAGGTGATATTTTCCTTGATGACGAGGCGAGCCATCAACCAATTTGACGATGGCACAGCGGAACTCTCAATGAAAGCACCAATGTCGGTGTCAAAACTGGCGGATCTCGGGTAGGGGGTCCCAAACTGTGCGTCTAAGGTCGATGGTAACAGGAGACGGGAGACACAATGTTTACCCAGGTTCGGGCCCTCTCTATGGAGGTAATACCCTACTTCCTGCTTGATTAATCTTGATGAATAGGAGTATTACAAGAGTTGATCTACCACGAGATCATAATGGCTAAAACCCTAGAAGTCTAGCCTGTATGAATATGATTATATCTATCCTCTACGGACTAAGCCCTCCGGTTTATATAGACACCGGAGGGGACTAGGGTTACACAAAGTCGGTTACAGAGAAAGGAATCTTCATATTTGATCGCCAAGCTTGCCTTCCACGCTAAGGAGAGTCCCATCTGGACACGGGTGGAGTCTTCGGTCTTCGTATCTTCATAGCCCATCAGTCCGGCCAATGGCTAACAGGCCGGACGCCCAAGGACCCCTTAGTCCAGGACTCCCTCAGCGTTCCTTGCCATTCTCTCCCACACAGTGCCAGCTAGGGAGGGCCTCCGACCCCTTCTTCCTCGCTGCCGTAGTGTGGGCAGATCCGGCCTCCCGCCACCCACTTAGCGATATCCGGTGACCCTCGAGTATAACTTCCTTTGAAACCGGCCTTGCTCTACTGCCCCAGCTCCTCATGCTGCATTTGTATCTTTTATTATTTCTCAGGCCCCATCATAGATAGGATCGATCGGCTATTCAAAAGCCACCTAAATTTTTACTGTTAAGAGGTAAAACTACTTCATGCAGTAGAATCTAGTTGTACTACTTCATGCAGTCGAATCTAGTACTACTTGGTTCAAACAGGGAAGAAAGAGGGTGGGGTGGGGGAAGATTTGTTACATGAATCTAGGACTTGGTCGAAAGAGGAAATAATGGGGGTGAAAAGTAGTAGAGACTGGCTATCCAACTAGTCTCTTGGTCTAATAGGGAAATAAAGGGAAATGTAGTACAAACTCAATATAAACTGATCTATTGGCTGAAAAAGGAAAGAAAGTGGGGACTAGGGGACAAGTCAATAGAGTAACTCCAGCACTAGATTTGCTAGCCTCACACAGTATAAGGTGGCTATACCGAGCAAAAGTGGGACCAGCCCAGATATCCTATTTGGATGTTTGTTGCCCCGAGCCCCTCTTATGTAATGCCACTGGTAAAATGTAGTAGTCCTACTATTAAAGAAAGGACATGTTAAACCAATGTTGTTTTCAATGTAACACCTCCAGTAATATGAATCAATGGCACTGCTTTTCATGTCCTGCTAAATTTCCCATTAAGATAAGTTGCTTCTTTTTGTTAGAAATTCAACTGTCCTGGTCCGCCTATTCTCACATGCCCAAATACCAACCCTTTAGCAGCTGTTAAGGTCATGTTTCTGGTAAAATGAAGCAATAGCACCATTAAAGTAATGTCATATTTAACGGTTGTCATAGTTAATCCTAATGCCCACACTAATATCTAGCAATGCTGCTGCTTTAGAAATTGCTATTGTCCTTGTAGGATCTCCATTAAGATAAGGAACATGCTTCTTTTCATTTGATGTATGTTTCATCACTTGTTAGTCACCCTCCTTTCAACCCTTTTGTGTAAACAGAGATATACATTTCACGCTTGATCTTAGTTGAACTGCACAAAATGATATCCAAATTATAGTTGAACATTCCACAAGCTTGACGACCAACCTTGATGTTGCTCAATTTTATTGCAACTAATGAAGAAGAAGATGCTAGCTCGTGGGACCAAGTACTTGCTAACTGCATGATGCAAACATTACTTCATTTTAGGTGAACTGCACAAAAAGGTCACATGAATTGAATCATCCATGTTGGTGACTAGTGTCATCCCTTCTACGCTGGCGTTGTCTGCAGATATGGTTCCCATCACGAGGTATGTTCCTTTTTCGTCTGACCGTTTGCCAAAGACCCTGCATGTTGACTCTGCTCTTGTGCTACTATTTTGGCACTGCCATGATAAAGCAGTAATGTTATTATTTTGTGCCTTAATCTAGTGGCACTATTAATTTGAGGCAATGTTTTGGCACCGCTAGTGCCACTGATTTTTTTATATATCAAAAGGGGGGTTTCCTCTGATTTCGTTAAGGAAACCCAACCTTAGAGAACCATTATCCGACAACATCTCAGTGTAAACGGGCAGTTATGCAACTACTACTAGAACAGACTGAGTACTAGCAGGAGACAAGTTCGCCACATAAGCTAGGCAGGTAGGGGGACGCAGCCCCAGGTCGACCAAGTTTGGATTAGTTGCAATAAAACAGATATATACATTTCACGCTTGATCTTAGTTGAACTGCACAAAATGATATCCAAATTATAGTTGAACATTCCACGAGCTTCACGACCAACCTTGATGTTGCTCAATTTTATTGCAGCTAATGAAGAAGCTGCTAGCTCATGGGACCAAGTACTTGCTAACTTCATGATGCAAACATTGCTTCATTTTAGGCGAACTACACAAAAAGGTCCCATGATTGAATCATCCATGTTGCTGACCGGTGTCATCCCTTCTACGATAGTGTTGACTGCAGATATGGTTCCCATCACGAGGTATGTTCCTTTTTGGTCCAACCGTTTGCCAAAGATCCTGCATGTTGACTCTGCTCTTATGCTACTGTTTTGGCACTGCCATGATAAAGCAGTAATGTTATTATTTTGCACCTTAATCTAGTGGCACTATTAATTTGAGGAAATGTTTTGGCACCGCTAGTGCCACTGATTTTTTTATATCAAAAGAGGGGGTTTCCTCCAATTTCATTAAAGAAACCCAACCATAGAGAACCATTATCCGACAACATTTCAATGTAAACGGGCAGTTATGCAACTACTACTAGAACGAACAGAGTACTCGCAGGGGACAAGTTCGCCACATAAGCTAGGCAGGTAGGGGGATACAACCCTAGCTCAACCAAGTTTGGATTACAACCCAAAAGCTACCACCAAAACATCAGGGGTGGGGGGGAGATAGGGACTGAAAGATCTAGCTTCAGCATCCCAGTCTAAGTACCCCTGGCCGCCATCCTTGCAACGTACAGTACACCTCGCTTGCCACCTGCTCGACCCTAGTGCCACTAATAAAATGAAGTAATAATACAGTTAAAATAGAGCTAGTGTCCTCTCTATCATTTCATTTCCAATGTAGATAAAGAAAGTACTTCTCTTTGTTAGTATATGTTTCATCAACCAGTCCCATTGTTAATGTTTAAGTGTTTATGTAAACTAGGGTGCTTAATTTTAGTTGATCTGCACAAAAATAGAGATTGGAATGTCTCAAGTCCCGTCCTTGTACTACCGCTGTACACTGATGTTCATCACTTGCATAAGGTGTATTAGGGAGAATTGGGTCGATTTCTAGTATGAGGCCTACCGTATGAGGCGTCGCAGGGCTCATCTTTCCCTCGCAGCATGGCATACTGTGATACTATCGCAATATTTTCCCATTAAGAAAATGAAATTTATTAGTGTATGTTTCATCAACTAGTGCCACTAAAATGTAATCACGCTTTTTCATTATCTATGCAAACAGGGATATTCATCTGCATTTTGGTGGAACTACACAAATGTACGGATGGAACCAGCATATATGCAGAGTGCAAGGTGCCAAGTAAAAATTACCGACACCAACCATGCTCCACCTAAGCATTGACATCCACCACCGGTGGAATGGGTGGCGCTCTCTGTGGACGGATCTTTCTCAGCAGCAAATCCTCTAATCAAATAGTAGTAGCTTATATTGGCACTTTTCTAGGGAGTACGCTTTTCTGGAAGAAGCAGCAACCGATTTTTCTGTATTGGTACACAGTGTCACAACCTTGTTTTTGGTCCAGAGCTATTTTAGGGTGATTGGCGTAGTACTCGGAGTACTACCAGTACTTACCTGTATGATTTTCATTAGCCGTCACACAGATTGTAAGCATGAGCAGATGGAAGATTAGGTTAGCGCGAAGCTTACCTTAAACCCTACCGCAGCCATTGAAACGATCCGAGCAGCGAGGGAACCATCGAGAACGGCGGGGAAGTGACGTCACGCCATCCGTCTCCTCTTGTGGTGGGAGAATGAATACTCCTATGGCTCCGGCTGGCACTGCACCCTCACGAACGGCACACCGTACTCGATCGATTCATTATCCTCTGGATGCTCGGCCTTCGACCTGTATGCCCACCACCTCCGCCTGACTTTCGCCTCGGGCGAATCTGTCTGCTCCATCGCCTAGATGAGATACTCGATGAACTCAAAGGACTGCGGCATGACTGCTGCTGGGGAGTACATCGCCGCCCTCATCGCCGCCGCCTCGCTCTTTCACATACATTGCCCCATGCACTACAAAAAATACACTTCCGTGACGATACATGTTTGTCACAGTAGGTCACGTTTTCTGTCATGCATGTACATCCATGACGATTTTATGACAAAATCAAGATAGTCATACCTGTGCTGTCATAGAAGTGTTCCATGGCATTACCAAAATTATCATCACAGAAGTGTCCACTTCCATGATGATAAATGGCGCTTCATGGAAGTGCTTTCGTCCAGGGTAACCGACACGTGGCATCCACCCTAACGAGTCACCATTAAGCTATCGGATCCGGTTTTGGATACGATGACCCGTTAATAGCCCGGACCAATGGGGATTTTCCACGTGTAAAATCCTCAATGGCCAGAGGAACCATGTGTCGGCTCACCGTTGGGACAGATGTCATCCGCTCATTGGACAGGAGGCGCCTATGATACGTCGACACGTGGCACGACCCAACAGAGGCCCATTCTGATGAAAAGGTCGGCCTGTTTGACTTGGTCAAAAGGTAGAGGGCCGGCCCACGGAAAGCCTGCTAACAGCCTGTTCGTATATAGCCCATTTATGGCCCGCTAACTCACAGCCCGTTACAGCCTATCTGAATTAAGCTCAGTAGCGTCATCTGGGCCATCCAATATGATTCTAGCCCGTTGTAACTTACGGCCCATGTATGGCCCATGACGTCTTTCGGCCCATATGAAGCCCTTTGTAACTCTTGGCCCATTAATAGATGTGGTGAAACTGGCCCGTAATGAATAGCGTACCGCTTTATACCCATTAATGGCCCATTATTCCATTGGGCCATTTCCAACCCGTGTTATCTTTTGGCCTTCTCAGGGCCCATTTATTCTTGGGCTCCTCTACAGCATTCGGTTACTTACGGCGCGTTATTGGCCTTTTCTGCTTGTGGGCCAAATTCAGCCCATGGTTACAGTCGGCCCGTATGTGGCCTGTTAATCCGTTGGGCCATTTTCACAGCGTCATCAAATACGACCCATTAAAGACGACCCATTATGGTCGGCCCATGAACAGACGATTCCAACTCTAGCCTGTTTACGACCCATAATGCGGTCTGTTATTGGCCCATGTTTGGCCAATCAATCATACGGCTCATAGAAGGCCCATTGTTTCTATGACCCGTAGAGGGCCCATTGTTTCTATGGCCCGTAGGAAGCCCATGGTTACTACAGTAAATATGTAGCCCATGGTTATTGTGTCCTAGTTTAAAAAATAGGTTATTGCAGCCACTAGCAAACCACTGAAAAAGAACTGCACTGACTACAAGCAAACAAATAAACAAGACAACAAGGAAATAAATAAGCAAGCAACTTATGCTAGGCTATCACGGCTATTACACATATTACATCCATTGGGCATCAAAGTTCACCACTAGTGCAAATATAGGGAACAAAGCAGCATATCACATACACTGGTTGTCAAAGTTGGCGACCAGTGCAAATATACACCATAGAGAAACAAGTCCAGAACTGAAACCACTTCAGAAGAGCTCAAGAAACAATATCCTGGGTACTGATAATGCTGGCAAGATGGTTAGCAAGCTTATTAACTTTCTCTTGTTTTGCGCTTGAATCCTCTAGCGCTCGCTGTTGCACCAGAAAGTATGCATCTGAATTCTGCAGGGACTTCCTCAGTTCTTCGGCTTCGTGTCGCAGCACATCTGATCAATGTCTTTCAACTTGAAGTTGAGACTCAAGAAGACGAACTGATTCAGGCAGCGATTTCGAAGAGCTTGTGCCAGTAGTAGTGGCTAGTAACTCGAACACTACATCAAGATAGGACTTTTGGGTTGTCTCACTGTCATCAAGATAGTTTTTATCAGCTTTCTTGGAGACCAACAGGGATGTCTCACTATCTTGAACCTTATCTGCATTACTTCCTTTACCACTTCATAACGGGGTACTCTTCTCCAATATTTTGTCCGCATTCTAAAAGAGAAACAAGCAGACACATCACAGGTTTACCATGTTGTATATGAAACTCATTTTGGTAAATCAGTTCAGTAGTAAAGTGGACATGATAACAACATGAAACAAACATATATCCGTGTACCATGGTCACTATATGGTCTATATCATTCTATTTTTTGTTGCCAAATCAAGATAGAGACACAGTTCAAATAATATCTGTTTAAGACAAAGCAGAATAGACAGAATATAAGTGTGGGAAACTACAAAGCAATAACAACACTTGTAATGTGCATGACATGAGAACATAACTGTTTATGCAATTGAAACTAAAATCAACATAGAGCAAGTTGCAATAGCAAACCAGTTAAAGAAATAGGTTTAAAACATACCTGTTGCGCCATTGGAGTTTCAATTCCATCCTTCAAATTTGAAAATAGTTGGTATGAGTAAATACACTGATGCAAGAGCAAAGGAGTATGAACCATAGCTACAGAACCAGACCTAAGAACAATTCTTCTTCTGATTTAAGCGTTGAGTTGGGGTTCGTAGTGGTGGTCCTCGTGCTTTGGGCACTGCAGTTCCCTTACTAACTGCTCGTGTTTGGGTGCTCTGTGGTGGAGACAGTGATGTGTCAACTAGAACTGGGTTACTATCTGCTGGGGTTGGGGTTAGAAGGGGTGTAGCTGGTTCTCTGTCCAAGTGGGTAGGGTTACAATCTACGAGAGTCTGGGTTATATGTGGTGGGGCTGGTTCTTGGGCAAGTATAACCATGGTTCTATCTGCATCGACTGGTAGCACTATCTTTTATGAGCACCGTGTTGTTACTCCCTTAGATATTGCCATCACCCTCTCCAATTCAAATCGCTGATAAACAAGAAAAATAATTGAATGTATAGACATAGTATGATAGACATGTGCAATGGATAGTGGGGAATAAAAGAGGGCATGAAATAATTCACATTTATGTTGTCTAACCAAACAAGATAGCATGACACAATTTCACATATATGATGGCTAACTAAACATGATAGCATGACACAATTTCACATATATGATGTCTAACTAAAAAGGATGGAAAGACATAGTTCAAAATATGATGACTATGTAAATAGGATGACATGATATAACTATATAATGTGTTTATTAAATAGGTTGGCATGCCATAATTCACATACATGCCGCCTATGGAAACATGATAGCATGATATAATTCACGGATAGAATGACATAATTCAAAATATGATGACTGTAAACACTAAACAGGATGAGATGATATAACTATATGATGTGTTTATTAAATGGGTTGGCATGCCATAATTCAGATAGATGCCGTCTATGTAAACATGATGGCATGATATAATTCAAATATATGATTTATATACTAAGCAAGTAAGCAGATGGCAATCGCATATATGATGTAAAAACTAAGCAATGCAAGACAACATGCATGACTTGAGTAATACAACCTTGCCAAGTTTGAGCATAGACATCAGGGGGAAAATAGGACTAGTCATATGTCTCTGAATCCTCCTCTAAGCAGCTATCTGTAACTAGCAAGATGTCTGCTTCAGCAGGTAGCATTGTCTGCTCTGAATACCTTGTTTTCACTCCAGATACTTCCATCACCGCTTCAAATGGCTGATGCACAGGAACAGTAGTTGAATATACAAATGTTGTCGACAAATGGAACATGTAATACAAAAAAAAGGATAGCATGATATAATTCACATATATGATGATTGGCTAAACAGCATGGCATTGCATAATTCACATATATAGTGCCTTGCAACAAGATAGCATTGCATAATTCACATTATAATGTCTTGCAACAAGATGGCATTGCATAATTCACATATATGGTAATTAGACACTAAACCGGTGGCATTCACACAAAGCATGTCTAAACTAAGCAAATGACATAGCAATGCAAGACACCATACGCATGATATGAGCAACATAACCCTGCCAAGTTAGAGCATACACCTCGGGGGGGGGGGGATATGACTGGTCATCTATCTCTGAATCCTCCCCCGACGAGCTATCCATAACCAGCGAGATATGTGCTTCGTTAAATTAATATTGTTGGGTTTTAATGATGATGCTTAATTGGGATTGAGAGGGTGTCAACGCTCTCAATGTTTAACAACCACCATGATAGTTAAATAAAATTTATTCCTTTGCAGTAGGGAAGAATTGGCTTTATGCAAAAACTGTAACCATAGAGCTTTCCACCAGCCATATATGCATGTAGTATAGCATTATTCTTTCATTACTCTCTATGTGTTACATTGCCAGCATATTCCATGTGCTGACCCGTTTTCGGGCTGCAACTTCATGTTGCAGACTTTTCAGATGATGAGTAAGGTGCCTTTAGGTCATGGTTCTATACTCTGTGATGTCGTTGGAGTTGATGGACTCACTTATCTTCCAAGCCTTCCATTGTTATCGTTATTAGATGGCCTTAAGCCATATTATTTGTAATAAGTTCTCTTTTGAGACATTCGTTGTAATTAGTGTGTGATTGCTACTCTGTTATAAATCCTTCAAGTACTGTGCGTGTCAGCATTACTGATCCAGGGATGACACTAAAGCACAGAGACCAGACTGTTTGAGGTCTGGTCGCTACAAGATGGTATCAGAGCACACGCTGACTGTAGGACACGACCACTAAGCTAAAGCCCTAGATCACTACTCACTCTTCTCGTTTCTGACTCCTTATCTTTTGTACTCTTTTAGGATGGCGGAAGCAAGGAACAAGTTCACGCAACCGGATGAAGATACACCCTTTGGACGTCACTTGAAGGAAGTCACTAAGTACCTGAACATCAGAGTACCAAGCTTCACCGAAACCTACAACGCCACTTACCTGAAGAGGAGCGCTGGATGATTCAAGTTCAAGTTCTAGGAAGGACGTTCATGCCCGTCACTGAGCCCATAGAGTTTTCCTTTGATGCACCAACTTGGAGTCTAGGAAAGAGCATGGCAGCCCACATCACTATGGGACGCATTGGAGAAGTCTGCCACAAGGATCTCAAGGATACCATCTACCAGATTTGTGGGCGCCGAAATGAGCAATGGGAGATGATCAGCACCAGGAAGGATAGATCAATTGCAGCTTTCATCCAGGAGTTAAACCAGCACATTCGACGCCAGGAGAACCAGATGTGCGCAGGCATGATAGACCTAAAGAAGGCCATGACCAAGATCACGAAGCTAGAAGAAGAACTCAAGTCTACATGCGATGGATATGAGGAGGAAATAGCCACACTCGTGGAGAAGAACGATGATCTGAAGAAGAAGCTAAAAGTATTCATGGGATTTCCCACGACTTGAGGAGAAGACGAAGATTGCACTTGTCCAGAGAACTACATCATCATCGGCGACACCGACTCAGACCCAGATGATAGCGATGATGACTATGTTGATGAAGCTGGAGCAGATATCATGGAGTCTTCACCGGAGCAGTTTTTCTAGCAGGCCACCATAACAGTAGTAGTATTCCCCCATGTATCTAGTATAGCCCGAGCACTTTTGTAACGATAGATAGACCGTTGTATGCCTTGTTTGATTTGAATGAAGTGATTTTGTGTGCATTTGCCTCATGTGCATTTGGGTAGTGTTTTCTCTCTAGACCTCATTCTATTCTAATTCTCATCTTTTCTAAACCCTCAGATGCCTCTGAGACGTGACAATGGATTTGCTTTCCCACTGGAGCTCACTCAGTTGATCCAGCAGCAGAATGCCTTGATCCAGTTGCTAGTCCAGAATCAGAATCAGGGGAACAACAACAATAACCCACCACCGCCACCACCTGTTGATCACTTGACCCGTTTTCTTAGGCTGAATCCACCGGTGTTCTCCAGTAGCACCGAGCCGATTGTTGCAGATGATTGGCTCTGCAAGACAGCAAGGGAGTTGACCACGGCAGGATGCACAGATGCAGAGAGGGTGCGTTTTACCGCACATCAGCTTGAAGGACCCGCAACATCATGGTGGGAAAATTTCACAGCCACTTATCCTATCGACACTGTCACATGGGATCAGTTTCAGTAGGCTTTCCGTACTGCCCATGTTTCAGTAGGAGCTATGGCCATGAAGAAGCGTGAGTTTCACAACTGGCGCCAAGGAGGACGGAAAGTTGGCCAGTATGTGGATGACTTTAGTAAGCTAGCACGTTATGCCCTAGATGACGTTGCTACAGATGCAGCTATGCAGGAGAAGTTTCTGGAAGGACTGAATGATGAGCTGAGCATGCAGTTGATGGTAGCAAGCTTCAACAACTACCAGGAGTTGGTAGATCGCGCTCTTATGATTGAAGGGAAGCAGCAGCAGATTGAAAACCGCAAGAGGAAGTATGGACAAGGGAAGTACAATTCTGGAGCTCAGCAGAAGCCGCGTTTTACCCCTAAACCGGGAGGACCTTTCAAGCATACCCATGGAGGAGGTAGCTCGCACAATCATAATGGCCCCAAGAATGGTAATGGGAATGGAGGAAGCAACGGCCAAAACCGTACCAACCCATCAACACCATCCAAGAGAGACTTGAGCCAAGTCACTTGCTATAAGTGCCATAAGACTAGACATTACGCCAATGAATGTCCTGGCCCAGAATGGAAATGGCAATGTAAGCTCTGGGAAGAAGCCGAACCCTTTCAATAGGGAACAGGTGAACCACGTTAACGTGGAGGAGGTTGAAGCTCAGCCAGATGTAGTAATAGGTAAGTTTTTGGTTAAGTCATTTACTGCACTCGTTCTTTTTTATACTGGTGCATCACATTCATACATCTCAAGGGGATTTGTGGATAAGTATAAACTGCCAACCCAAGCCCTTAGGTCACCCATGTTAGTAACCTCGCCTGGAACAGAGTATATGGCTAGTCTATGGTGTGATCGGTTACCATTAAGGATTGGTAACTATGTATTTCCCTCGGACCTAATAGTATTGGAATCTCAAGGATTGGATGTGATATTAGGCATGGATTGGTTATCAAAGTATGGAGGGAACATTGAATGCGCCAGTAAGTCAATTTTGCTTACGACGCCACAAGGAAGAAGGATCAAGTTTGTATCCCGGCATGTGCCGAAAAGGACTCAAGTAAATTCCTTATCAGGAGTTGTGAAGGAGGAAGTACCAATGGTGAAGGATTTCCCTGATGTATTTCCAGAAGAGTTGCCAGGCATGCCACCGGACAGAGATATTGAGTTTTTGATTGAGCTTTTGCCAGGCACAGGGCCAATATCTAAGAGACCATACAGGATGCCCGCAAAAGATTTGGAAGATATTAAGAAGCAGATTAAAGAGTTACTAGGTAAAGGTTATATT
This sequence comes from Aegilops umbellulata, assembly GCA_032464435.1. Taxonomy (NCBI): domain Eukaryota; kingdom Viridiplantae; phylum Streptophyta; class Magnoliopsida; order Poales; family Poaceae; genus Aegilops; species Aegilops umbellulata. Next base: position 66,285,006 of record CP136059.1, read on the forward strand.
CGCCCAAGTTCTTCGCCTTGGGGATCGCCAGTACTTCTAGTGGAGAAGAAGGATGGATCGTTAAGGATGGTTGTTGATTATCGAGGATTGAATGAAGTAACAATCAAGAACAAGTACCCACTGCCAATGATCAATGATCTGTTTGATCGATTGCAAGGAGCTAAGGTATTTTCCAAGATCGATCTGCGATCAGGATACCATCAGTTGAAGATTCGAGAACAGGATATACCTAAGACAGCTTTTACTACCAGGTATGGGCTGTACGAGTATACCGTTATGTAATTTGGTCTGACTAATGCACCTGCATATTTCATGAACATGATGAACAAGGTGTTTATGGAGTTTTTGGATAAGTTTGTCGTGGTGTTCATTGATGATATTTTGGTCTACTCAAAGAATGAAGAGGAGCATAAGGAGCATTTGCGTTTGGTACTTGAGAAGCTCAGAGAACATCAGTTATATGCCAAGTTCAGCAAATGTGAGTTTTGGTTGAAGGAAGTTGGATTCCTCGGACAAGTTATATCCGGAGAAGGTATAGCAGTAGATCCCACCAAGGTTGTCACTGTGACAAATTGGGAAGCACCAACAACAGTTGGAGAGATCCGGAGTTTTCCTGGACTTGCAGGATACTACCGGAGATTCATTGACAATTTCTCAAAAATTGCGAAGCCTATGACGGAGTTGTTGAAGAAGGATATCAAGTTCAAATGGACTGAGGAATGTGAGGCCAGTTTTCAGGAGTTGAAGAAACATTTGGTTACATCACCAGTGTTGATTCTGCCAGATCAGAGCAAGGATTATGAGGTGTATTGCGACGCTTCACGTCGAGGACTTGGAGCAGTGCTTATGCAGGAGGGAAGAGTTGTTCCGTATGCTTCCCGACAGCTGAAACCTCATGAGTTGAATTATGCCACGCATGATTTGGAGTTAGCAGCCATAGTGCATGCATTAAAGACTTGGAGACATTTTCTCATTGGAAACCATTGTGAAGTGTACATGGATCACAAGAGTTTGAAGTATATTTTCACGCAGAAGGAGCTAAATCTCAAGCAAAGGAGATGGTTGGAGCTCATCAAGGATTATGATATGAGATTGCATTATCATCTCGGAAAGGCTAACGTAGTAGCTGATGCGCTGAGCCGTAAGAGCCATGTCAACACACTAATGACGGGAGATTTACCGAAGGAGTTAGCCGAGGACCTTCGTGAGCTATGTTTGGAGATAGTTCCGAGAGGCTATGTAGCAGCATTGGAGATTCAGTCTACTTTGTTGGATAAGATCAAAGAAGCTCAGAAGACTGACGAGGAGGTTGCCTCTATAAAGGAGAAGATGAGCAAAGGTAAAGTTAAGGGATTTCGTGAGGATGAGCACGATACCCTATGGATTGAAGACCGTGTTTATGTGCCTAACGACCCGGAGATCAGGAAGTTGATTCTGCAGGAGGCCCATGATTCACCATATTCGATTTACCCAGGAAATACCAAGATGTATTTGGATTTGAAGGATACTTTCTGGTGGACCGGAATGAAGAAGGATATTGCGGAGTATGTAGCAGTTTGTGATGTATGTCAGAGAGTAAAGGTAGAGCATCAGAAGCCAGCAGGATTGTTACAACCATTGCCAATACCCGAATGGAAGTGGGATAAGCAGGCATGGTTTTTATTACGGGATTGCCCAGAACTCGTTCAGGCTATGACTCGATTTGGGTTGTAGTCGATCGTTTGACAAAGGTAGCTCACTTCATCCCAGTGAAGACTACTTATACCAGTGCTAAGTTGGCAAGGATATACATGACCAGGATCGTATGTCTGCATGGAGTTCCGAGGAGCATTGTATCAGATAGAGGAACCCAGTTTACCTCAAAGTTCTGGAATCAGTTGCACGAAACTTTGGGTACCAGGCTAGAGTTCAGTACAGCTTTTCATCCGCAAACAGATGGACAGACCGAGAGAGTCAATTAGATTTTGGAGGATATGCCGAGAGCTTGTGCGCTAGATTATGGATCTAGTTGGGACGACAATTTGCCATATGCAGATTTCTCTTACAACAACAGTTATCAATCCAGTTTGAAGATGGCCCCTTTCGAAGCCTTGTATGGAAGGAGGTGCAGGACCCCATTGTCGTGGGATGAAGTTGGAGACCGCCAGTTGTTTGGACCGGATTTGATTAAGGAGTCTGAATAGAAGGTGAAATTGATTCGTGATAGGCTCAAGGTAGCCCAGTCCAGGCAAAAGAGCTACGCAGATTCTAAACGCAAGGAGACAGTTTACAAAGTCGGAGACTGAGTTTATCTTCGAGTATCTCCACTTCGAGGAGTTAAGCGATTTGGAGTTAAGGGAAAGTTAGCGCCACGTTTTGTAGGACCATACAAGGTTTTGGAGCATATGTGAGAAGTAGCCTACGAGTTGGAATTGCCCGAAGGATTGTCAGGAGTTCACGATGTATTACACGTTTACCAGTTGAAGAAGTGCCACGCTGAGATGGCTCATATACCGCTAAGGGATACAGTGCCGCTGGAAGCGATTCAGTTGGACAGTGATTTGACCTATGAGGAGAAACCAGTTAAGATTCTTGAGTATGCCAGCCGAGTCACCCGCAGCAAGGTTATCAAGTTTTGCAAAGTTCAGTGGAGCCACCACACCGAGGATGAAGCCACCTAGGAGCGAGAGGAAGATCTGCTGAAGGACCACCCTCACCTATTTTCTAGCCAACCCGAATCTCGAGGGCGAGATTCATCTTAAGGGGGGTAGGTTTGTAACATCCCAAATTTTCAATTTGGAATGTTATACATTAGATCATCAATGCATATCATATTTTATTTGCTTTTGGTTTGATCCTAGAAATTCTACGCAACTCAAGGACCCTTGGAGAGAGTTGGGGATTTCGTTATTTTCATATTTGAGTTTTCTCAAGTTTTGATAATAGGATGATTTGATTTTAATTATTTTATCTTCAATTATTTCTATTATAAAAATATGAGAGAGGGAATAAAATGACTTTCCCAAAATAAAGAAATATTGAGGATTTAATAATAAAATCAAATAAGATTTTATTTTGGAGTTCATTGCCATTTTGTTTGAATTTAGAAAAAAATGCGCGTTTTTCAAAATTGCATTTTGGCCCCAAATAAATGTTCATCTTGTCCGGCTTGATTTTAGAAGTCGGGGAAATTTATTTCGGGATTTTTGGAGTCCGTTTAGTATTTCTCTTATTTTTTCTGCACGTAATTATTAAAAAAAAAACACGGTCCGACCTAACCGGGCCATGTCCGACTAGGACACTTGGCCCAGCCGGCCTTTAAAGCCGCGAGGGCCCGAGCCGCAGCCGCCCTAGCCCCCGAAACCCTAGCCGCTGCCACCCTCGATCCGCGCGCCGCCAGCCGCCGCCGCCGGAGCCGCCGCCGCCACCCGCCGCCCCGCGCCGCCGCACCGGAGCCGCGCCGCCACCGCTGTCGTCTCGCCAGAGCTACCCGAGGTAGCCACCGTTGCCTCGGTTTTCGTGAAGAAAACCGATCGTTTTTTTGAAAACCTAGATCCATTTTTTTGATCTGGTTCGGTTTATTTTACGGTTTAGTTTATTTTGCGGACGTTCGTCCGTACATTCGTTTCAACGAACGGTTTTCGTTGTTTAGCCGCAGACAGCGAACGTTCGTTCATTAGCCTGTCATCGTTTTTCTTTTTCTCAGATTTCCCATGATTATTTCTGATCACGATTTCTGATCCGATTTTTGTTTTAGTATAACTTTTCGCTCGTTTATCGGAATCAGGCGATTCAAGCGAGTGGAGTTTCGTCTCGAAACCCTCTTTCCGTTTAGCCTACTCAAACAAGTTTTTGCTACTGTAAAATTTGATTTAAGTCCAGATTAGTAAACGAAGCTTGTTTCTTTCGCCGTTTGACTTTCGTTGCTTCGTTCGACTTGATTCTTTTTGCAAACCGGAGTTCTTAAGTTGAACTTTCTAGATAGATCTCTTATTTGAGTTTTACCCGTGCATTAGATGAGTACTTATTGTATGCTTGTTTGTTTGCGATAGATTACCCGGAGTGCGCCGCTTGCTACTTTGAATCTCTAGGTTTCGAGGATCATTAGCAAGGCAAGTAACACTTTGATCATACCTCTTTACTACCCAGTTTTTATTGCATTAGATCAATCCTCAAACACTCTGATTAATATGTGGGTTTTGGGAAGTAGATGAGGTAGTACCTATTACCTGTTTTATTATCAAACCCTTGGGAGTTACTTCTACGTTTGCTTGTTATGCCATGCTATGCTAGTAGACGTGGATTGGGTGAGTGTATCCATGACAGATGTGAGATTGTTAAATTAATGGTTTACTTAAGGTGGCAACTTAAACACACATCTGGGTGGATTGAGGCACCTGGGTATTCCAGCGATTGCCTGTTGTTTTTCTTTATGGACTGCCACCCAGGCTCAAAGGGATTATGAGATTATTCATACTAGAAACTTCTGTGTGCAGCCACAAGCTACTATGGGCTCTAGCATAGTTGACTAAGTCGTGCAAACTCTTACAGTGGTAGACTAGCAGATGTAGGGGATGTAGGTTGGTACTGTCTACCCGATCGTAAGGTGCTAGCGCTTCTGAAAGACTATGTCTCGGTCATCCGTTTCTCAAACATCATGTTAGTGCGAGAATCCCAACGGAGGAGATCGAGTCTTTTGGGGAAAAGTGCGCAAACCTCTGCAGAGTGTATAAACTAATCATGGTTAGCCGTGTCCCCAGTTATGGATGTCCTGAGTATCTAGTACTTGGATTATCATGTGAATCTCATCATGTTACTTTAATTAATATTGTTGGGTTTTAATGATGATGCTTAATTGGGATTAAGAGGGTGTCAATGCTCTCAATGTTTAACAACCACCATGATAGTTAAATAAAATGTATTCCTTTGCAGTAGGGAAAAATTGGCTTTATGCAAAAACTGTAACCATAGAGCTTTCCACCAGCCATATATGCATGTAGTATAGCATTATTCTTTCATTACTCTGTATGTGTTACATTGCCAGCATATTCCATGTGCTGACCCGTTTTCGGGCTGCAACGTTCATGTTGCAGACTTTTCAGATGACGAGTAAGGTGCCTTTAGGTCGTGGTTCTATACTCAGTGACACCGTTGGAGTTGATGGACTCACTTATCTTCAAAGCCTTCCGCTGTTATCGTTATTAGATGGCCTTAAGCCATATTATTTGTAATAAGTTCTCTTTTGAGACATTCATTGTAATTAGTGTGTGATTGCTACTCTGTTATAAATCCTTCAACTATTGTGCGTGTCAGCATTACTAATCCAGGGATGACACTAAAGCACAGAGATCAGACTGTTTGAGGTCTGGTCGCTACAAGTGTGAGTGCCACAAGCCCAAATTGAGTGCCTCCACGATGAGCGACAAGAAAAACTTAGTGCTATTCGCTACCAAAAGTGAGATGAGAGAAGTGTGTGAGAACCCATCAAGTGTCATGCACTATGTCCTATTATGCAAGGACGACGCAACACCAACTAACACCTCTCACTCTCTACCTTTAGGCCTAGTTTGGCAACAAAGTATTTTTTAAACTGCGGTAATTGAAAACCAGAGTATTCTCCTTGGTGGGCAAGGAATACCACCGTTTTTGCAAAACAATGATTTTCTCAGTTTTGCATGTGTTTGGCTGGTGCTGTCTTATCAAAGTTTTGACCCAAGTATTTGGAGTGGATGACTGAGTAATTAGCGGTTGTTAACGGCGGCTGGCTGCATGCAGCCACCATGCACACGTCTAACTCGATCTAGCTAGATACTAGGATCTGTAGAATATGACTATCTCTGATGCACCTACATGCGCGTCAGCTGATCTAGAATATGTCCATCATTCGTGCATGCATGGCCTTTGCATGGGCTGCTGTCATTGAAAGCTTCAACTAATCCACCTATATATATATCCTGCTTCAAAGGAACACACAATTACAAGATATTCTAGTCTTCACACAACAAGTTGCTCCTTCTTTACGATTGTGATCTAGGGTAAGGTAGCAGGTACATTCTATTATCAATCATCTTTGTTTGGGGATCTAATGTATACCTGAGATGTCATATGCATATTTTTGTAGGTGTGTTATATTGTCAATCAGAATGTTGGGTAATTTTTTGACGCACAAACGTAGAGAAGATGATGAATTGGCCATCATCCAAGCTTGGTATGCTAGTGATAGAAGCTCGGCCAGTCACACACGTATTCATACATCCATCCTTATGGGAGATCGGTACATGCGAGAAGTTCTAGAGGGTCATGAGTTGAGATGCAAACGAGATTTTTGGATGGAGAAGTACATTTTTCGTAATTTGGTCGTGTGCCGTCGAGAAAGGTGCCATCTAAGAGATTCAAATTTTGTCTCAGTGGAAGAATAGGTAGGCATATTTCTATATGTTGTTTCCAAAAATGCAACCAATCGTACACTCCAAGGGCAATTTCAGCACAGTAGTGAGACTATAAGTCGCTACTTCAATATTGTGTTGAATGCACTCATGATATTTTCTGGAAGTGTAGTACAGTTGCCTCCAATTAATGTTCCTTTTAAAGTTGCAAGCAATACAAAATTTATGCCATATTTCAAGGTATTTATTTTACATTGTATCCATTAAATGTTATACTTACATAAAGATACAAATTTCTCATCTTTAGTATTTTTTTTCTAGGATTGTCTTGGAGCAATAGATGGGACACATATTCCAATTAGCATATCTCCAAAAGACCAAGATAATCATAACAGAAAAGGAACATTGTCACAAAATGTCATGGTTGCATGTGATTTTGATAATCATTTCGTCCATGTCGGTAGCGGATGGGAAGGTTCAACTTCTCACGCTCGAGTGCTACAAGATGCTTGTCGGTGTCAAAACCGGCGGATATCGGGTAGGGGGTCCCAAACTGTGCGTCTAGGCGGATGGTAACAGGAGACAAGGGACACGATGTTTTTACCTAGGTTCGGGCCCTCTCGATGGAGGTAAAACCCTACTCCTGCTTGATTAATATTGATGATATGGGTAGTACAAGAGTAGATCTACCACAAGATCAATGAGGCTAAACCCTAGAAGCTAGCCTATGGTATGATTGTTGTTCTGTTGTTCGTCCTACAGACTAAAACCCTCCGGTTTATATAGACACCGGAGAGGGCTAGGGTTACACAGAGTCGGTTACAATGGTAGGAGATCTACATATCCGTATCGCCAAGCTTGCCTTCCACGCCAAGGAAAGTCCCTTCCGGACACGGGACGAAGTCTTAAATCTTGTATCTTCACAGTCCAGGAGTCCGGCTGAAGGTATAGTTCGGCTATCCAAACACCCCCTAATCCGGGACTCCCTCAGTAGCCCCTGAACCAGGCTTCAACGACGACGAGTCCGGCGCGCAGATTGTCTTCGGCATTGCAAGGCGGGTTCCTCCTCCAAGTACTTCATAAAAGATTTCGAACACAAGGATAGTGTCCGGCTCTGCAAAATAAGTTTCCACATATTGCCATAGAGAGAATAATGTTTACACAAATCTAATCTGCTGACGTATTCCGTAGCGTGACATCACACCACGACCAAGCCTTTATTCGAATCGTTTAATTGTCCCACCTCAGCGTGTTATGCGAGGCGGTTTCCTTGGCACGTCTTTGTCGAAGCAGAGATCGTGTCCCCTTAATTTGCGGGATCCTCATCAATACGGACGTGGGTAACCGAGTCATGCCCGTTGGTATGTTTTCTCGATCAAAGGCGAGTCTCAAACGGTCACGGGGAGGGCCCTTGGTATTCGACCTCTTATAAAGAGACCAGGGCCTTACTCCTTTCTTTCAATCTCAAACGAGTTCGCCCTTTGCCTCGAGTTCCAACACCCAAGGCTCCAGATTTTAGGCGCTTCGGACCTCTGACAATGTCCGGATCCGACCTTCAAGGCCGATGGATGCCCTCCACTGTCACGGAGGAGGACGTGTTGAAGCTGAGAGAGGCCAGGTTCTTGACTGGTGAAATCTCGCATAGGCTGCCTGCTCCAGGGCAGGTCATTCCTACTCCCAAGCCCGGTGAGAGCGTGGTATTTATGTCTCACTTCCTTCGGGGGCTGGGCTTCCCTATGGACCCCTTCGTAAGGGGCTCATGTTTTATTATGGGCTGGAATTTCACGATTTGGCTCCGGAGTCCATCCTCCACATCTCATCGTTCATCGTTGTGTGCGAAGCCTTCCTCCGCACCTCTCCTCACTTCAGATTGTGGCTCAAGACTTTTAAAGTAGAGCCGAAGATGATCGAGGGGCGGTACGCAGAGTGCGGAGGTGCTTTGATAAGCAAAAGTGCTGGTGCTCCATGGCCCGAGGGCTCTTTTCAAGAGGAGTCCAGCTTATGGCAACAAGAGTGGTTTTATATCACTGCTCCTAGGGGCACCAAGTGGGTGGCGCCACCCGCCTTTCGTTCGGGTCCCTCATCACAGTTAGCGTCATGGGTCAATAAAGGATTGGACTGGGGGCCATCCAAGGACGTGCCTTTGCTGCAGGGCCGTATCCGAGATCTCCTAGAAAGAGACATTAGTCTGGTCATAGTAGCGCCGGTCATGTTGATTCGCCGGACCCTACCCTGCAAGCGTCGCCCCCTCCGCCTGTGGGAATTCAATCCGGAGGGACCACGGGCTCTCCAACATTTTATGGGCGCGACGCCCATGGAGATGTACCAATTGTTCTTCGGATCACAAGCCATGCGTCCGGACTCGACTGAGGACGCAGGTCTGAGCTGCAATCACCCGGATACTCAAATAAGTAGCCCCGTACCCGGACACTCTATCCATATTTTTATCATAAGATTGCCCTTAAAAGAACTGTCCCTTGAGCAGGAGTGGATAGCGAAAGCGAAGCTAATCAGGTGTCCGGCCCCCCTCCCAGAGACCGCGCCAGATCCCTTGTTAACCAGAATGCTAGAGATCATGCCTTTGGAAGAAGGCGAAGGGGGGAACAAGGAAGCTACCGCCTCCCCGAAGGAGGCTATCAGAAGAGGAGGAATCGAGAATTCCTCTACCCAGGGGAAGAAGAGGACGGCCTCTGAAGACCTGGAAACCATGGTCTCAAAGCGGGGGAAGAAATCTTCATCAGAGGGTCCTGCACCGGAGGATACTTCGGCCGCACTGTGCCCTCAAGGGGATCAGCCCTCCACCGAGCTGTAAGTAAAGGGGGGGTTCAAAATGGAGACATCCCCGTTTTATTCGTGAGGAAAATAACCGAAATTGTACCTTGTAGTTCAGATCTCAGCCCTTCTCAGCAAAGCTCATCTTCAGGGGACCTTCTTCCGGAGATGATGCAGAGCGGCACGCCTCCCCCTGCCGTACCGCCTTGTGAGGCGGGCGACCCTGAGGTGTCGTCACGGAGGGTTTCTCCGAATCCGGCCGGGCCGGATGGTAGCCGTATGGCCCCCCAAAGCCCCCCGTGTCCGGCCTTCGAAAAAGGTCATCGGGCGAGTCCGACACAGTCTGGTGCACGGGCGGAGGAGCTGAAGGATCTGCTCGGGCGAGCGTCTATTTCGGGAGAACACCGTGCGTTGATGGGTACGCTGATTGAGAGGATTGCATCCGCGGAGAACGGGTTGCACGAGGCTGTCAGGAGTTTGCTGACAGGTTTTGAGGTACGAAATGATGTACCTTTTGACAGTTTCGTGTATATAAGATGCGTCCTGTATAGATAGTAGCCCCTAAGACTCTGCGCGTTGTCAAAAATGACGGCGCGCGGAGGATCATAATCCCAGGTATAATATGTCGCCTTTCCTATGCAGGTGGCGAAGTGTCCGGTGGCCAGCCGGAGTGATGAATTTGCCGAGCTAAAGCGGCAACTTGACGTGGCAGATGCCGACATCGCGCTTGTTAACAAGCGGCTTGACGAGGAACAAGGTATGTTATTTCTCCGGCGGCATTTAGTAAGAGGAGCTTAACGCTAGTATCTTACGACGTGTGCGCTTGATGAAGATGGTGCTGTCGCCGTGGAGGGTCTTCGGGCGGAACTTGCCCGAGCCAAGAAGCAAGCCAGAAAAGGTGATGCAGTTGCCGGAAAGGTAATTGAAGAGCTGAAAGCCAAACAGGCTGCTCACTGCTGAAGCAAGAGGGAAATGGCCGAGATGGCCATGAAGCTGAAAAGCGCTACTGACCGTTGCATGCTTCTTGAAAAAGAAGACCGGGCGGAACAGACAGACCTGGAGAAGGCCGTTGCCGATGCCAAGGATGCTCGCTCTGCGATCAGAGCTATGAAGGAGGAGCTACGTCAGGCCGGAGAAATCGCGGCTGGAAAGCCCTTTATGCTGCGGAGGAAGTTCTGTGATCCGAAACATGCTCCGTTAGACCGGATGTGGAGTACGGAGGACACCTATCTGGATTTGCCAGCGAGTGCCGCAGATGCGGCCGAACAGTTCCGGGATCAAGAAGATCGCGAAGTGGAAAAACTTTTCTGGTCGCAGTTCCACAATCCAGAGCATCCACTGTCGTTAGACGATCGTTTGGCCGAATGGGCCGAGCTAAATAGGATGTCCGGACTCGCCATGAAATATGTCATGAGTCACCTGTGGTCAGGGAGGCCAGAGCCGAAGAGTTATTTCAACTTGGTGCAGCAGTTCCTTGGTGCGGTGCCGCATATCAATGCAATGAAGAAGTCAGCGTGCATAGAGGGTGCGCGGATGGATCTTGCCCGTGTCAAGACATACTGGGCGGAGATGGAGACCACCGCTGTTGCATCCCAAGACTCGGACGAAAGCCGAGTACCTGCCGAGCACTATTTTCAGGAAGTTCTGCAAGGCGCTCGTTTAATAGAGACGCAGTGCTCGAAGGATACTATGTTCGAATAGCATATATTGTTGTAAAACGATGCTTTAATAAATTTGTATAAGCTTTTTATACTTGTGCCTGCAAGTTATTATAATACCTCCTATGCGGCCGTTTAAGATATATGTATATATAATTTGAAAGATGGCAGTCGTCGGTGAGGGAGTCCTGAATTAGGGGGTGTCCGGGTAGCCGGACTATACCTTCGGCCGGACTCCTGGACTATGAAGATACAAGATTGAAGACTTCGTCCCGTGTCCGGAGGGGATTTTCCTTGGCGTGGAAGGCAAGCTTGGCGACGCGGATATTTAGATCTCCTACCATTGTAACCGACTTTGTGTAACCCTAACCCTCTCTGGTGTCTATATAAACCGGGGTGTTTTAGTCCATAGGACGAACAAGAATCATACCATAGGCTAGCTTCTAGGGTTTAGCCTCCTTGATCTCGTGGTAGATCTACTCTTGTACTACCCATATCATCAATATTAATCAAGCAGGACGTAGGGTTTTACCTCCATCGAGAGGGCCCGAACCTGGGTAAAACTTCGTGTCCCTTGTCTCATGTTACCATCCGCCTAGACGCATAGTTCGGGACCCCCTACCCAAGATCCGCCGGTTTTGACACCGACATTGGTGCTTTCATTGAGAGTTCCTCTGTGTCGTCGCTTTTAGGCCCGATGGCTCCTTCGATCATCAACAACGATGTAGTCCAGGGTGAGACTTTTCTCCCCGGACAGATCTTCGTTTTCGGCGGCTTCGCACTGCGGGCCAATTCGCTTGGCCATCTGGAGCAGATCGAAAGCTACGCCCCTGGCCATCAGGTCAGATTTGGAAGTTTAAACTACACGGCTGACATCCGCGGGGACTTGATCTTCGACGGATTCGAGCCACAGCCGAGCGCGCCGCACTATCTCGATGGGCATGATCTAGCTCTGCCGCGAACAGTGCCCTGGAGGCCACACACGCTTCGGTTCCGACCCTTAATTCGGAGCCGACTACACCGATCGAGGATGAGCGGTTAGACGCCGCCTCGGGGGCTGCGATCTCAAAGGCGATTGAGCCAAGCACCAGCCCCGCACTCCGCAAGGCCCGTGACTCCGAGGGGCCGGATTCCTCTCCGGACTCCAAGCCCTCCGCGCACCTGCCGATCGAATCCGATTGGGCACCGATCATGGCACTACTAGGAAAAGGCCTACTAATGGCACACCTAATTTGGCCATTAATGGCGCATTAGTGGTGCGCCATTAGTGCCACGCCATTAGTATATTTTACTAATGGCGCACCACTGGTGCGCCATTAGTATTTGGTATACTAATGGCGCACCTCAGATGCACCATTAGTATATACAACAGTGCGCCATTAGTATGCCTCCCAGGGGCCATGTATACCCAGGTGCTTTGGCATACTAATGGCGCACAACAACAAGATGCGCCATTAGTAACTTCGGCATACTAATGGCGCACTGTTTAATGATGCGCCATTAGTATCCTTTGGCATACATGGCGCACTGTGATGTGATGCGCCATTAGTATGAATATTAGTTTTTTTTAATTTTTTAATTTTCTGTTTTTTGCACATGTTACAAAATGTATAATTGGACAAAATATAGACAACACACATCAACAACAGATTCATCGAATACAATAGAAGATTAGTCTCTGAATACAATTCATCATATTAGTCTCCGAATACAATTCATCATATTAGTCTCCGAATTGAAAAGACCGAACAAAGATAGAACATTATATTACAAGTCTCGAGACCGCGAGCAGCGAGTTTGTCTTCACATTACAAGTCGATATCGATCATCTAAACTACCATCACATAGAAGAGAGCTGCGGTCATCACGATGAGCATCATCACGATGAAACTCGTCTTCATCCGGTTCCTCCAACGCTCCCTCCCCTCTCCCGCTAGATAGAGGGCGTATCTAGATTCGGCCTCGGCCCTAGTGGTGTACCCTTTGTAACTGTTACCGCTGAATCGGTGAACTTGTCTCCGACACTCCTCCCAGTCGTCGTAGACTCCGGGAACCTTACCCTTGTACACGACATACGACTGCATCGTTATGCACTAGCCAAACGAAACGTTAGTACCAATTCACAGACAATACATAAGCAATATATAAGTATGCAACAGAACGATCGGAAGAGAAAAGCAAGACATTAATAACATCGATTACATCTAAGTTGAACGACTCTCGAAACCAAATAGACATACTACAAGTTCATTAAAGTTTAATTACAACATGAGCCAATTGATGTTTCAGAACTAGACACAGCATCACTGCTTTCGACTCGACTCAAGGGACCGGAGCGTGGATGAAGCCGCCGTCTATCATGGGAGTCATGAAATTACGGGCGTTGTCAGCCTGCATTTGTAGCATTGTGTCGATGTCACTGTTGGACGGTTGATTTCTGAGGTAGAACTGCCCCGAGGTACGAAGGACATCTTGATGGATGATTTCCGCAAACTCCGACTGGATGCGAAAGAACCCGTGCATGATGGATGGCGTAGTAGGCACCCTTCTGACCGCCAGGCGGCTGCTTGACGCAGCAGAACGTCGTATTGTGGGAGAACACGTGCTTGCCGTACTTACGAATAGGCCTGGTGAAGGTGCCTCCAGATTTGGCGTAGCCGGGGAGAACATCATCAAGAACCTTCTTGACATTTGTGTAGTCTACGTTCGACTGACGGTCCGGGTCGAAATACGTGGCCATGGAATATTTGGGGCTTAGGAGGATGAGCGTGCAATGTGTGTCACTGCAGAAAACACGGAATGTTAAAAGAAAAACGACCGAAATCTAAGAATTCATATGTTACGGGGCGGTTGAGGGGAGGACTTACTCGGGAAAGTAAGGCACGAGGAAGTTATCCTTATCTGGGTTTGCCAGAATGACGCCTTCGAGGTAAGAACTCGCGATTTGCCGGTCCCCAGCGCTGCCCAAGATCTTGGCACGCATGTAGAAGGGGTCGACTATCACGATTTCCGGGGTCTTGTCGCGAATGATCCGCATCTCCATACTCAGCGAAAATAGCCGAACGAAGGTGTAGTGCAGCGGATGAAGGTTCAACATAGCGTGGATGTCATCAAACCGCAGGACGATCGTACTCCCGATGGAGTTATCCACAAAGCCCTTGCCCTCTGGCACCTTGGCCGCGAAAACCGGGTATGCCACATCCTTCTCTCTGAGACGCCGCTTCTCCAAAGAAAGAACACTGTCATGCAGACTCTGCATAGCACCGGCTGCAGCATCGAGCATATTTCTCGGTAGCATCGGCCTACCCGCCACATGCACCCTCCTCATTAAATCCTCAGGTGAAGGTGGCCCGTCCTGAGCACGAATCGTACTCGGTGCCGGCTGGCCCGCACCCTTGTTAGTCTTTCTTTTGCGTGCCTTCTTCTTCTCCTGTAATGGGACCGAGTTCTGCTCACAGTCCGCCTTCTTGAGTGTGTTGGGGCTGATAATATTTTGCACCTCGCCTATCTGAGGCTCGGTGAAGTCGGCAGCTGGAGGCGTCTCCTGAGAGCTGAACGGCAGACGACGCCTGTTGCAACTTGGCTTCTCCGCGGTACCAGCTAGATCGCGCACGTATTTTGTTGGGTTGGGTTCTTGAGAAGGAGGCCCCATGAAGTCGCCATCGTACCCATGATCAGCAAAGTACTGATCGACGTTGCCAAATGTATCGTCGTCGTCGTCGTCGTTCTGATCCTGTGCCATATGCATGTTTGGATCCAGTGGCATAGGGATGTCCGGCACCGTTGCGGCAGTCTTGCCATGGGGCCGACTTGGCGCCGGCACGACTAGCGGTGTTGTCTTTGGGGTGGTGTCCGCCGCCCCCAAACGAATCTGGCTCTTCGGCCAAAGCAGGGGCCAGCTCAGGCACGCGCTGAGGGTCATCACGTCATCATCGTCGGCCCCGACGGGTCGAATCGGAGGTAACAACTCGTCGTAGCCTGGCAGCACCAGAACTAGTTGAACCCTAAACAAGTTGGGTGGCATCTGGGTACCGTGGAACAAGGGGTTGCCCGGTTGAACGATTTTTCCCTTGGCGACATCGACCAACTCGTTGTTCACGAAGTGTAGGAGAGTGCACGGAACGTCGGCGGCGCCCTGCGAAAACATGTAGGGCGTCAGGGATGCCCAGTCAAAGGCAAGGAGATGAAGTCCTCGGCCGAGAGAGGCTTAATTAGTTACCGTGATGATGGCGTCGAGCTCGGCTAATGTCGAGGCACCGCCAACGGCGGGCGTGCAGTTGACGGAGGGGCCGCTTGATGCAGAGGTGCCAGCCGGCGTACACCCGGGTGCATTAAGCTCCCGTGCCGGCGTCGGAGACACCAATGCCGCCTCCGCCGGAGACACCAATGGCCCCGCCATCGCGTTCTGCGAGTTGCTGGCCGTGAAGCTAGGAATCGGGGGCGGCCCCTGTTGGCCGCCCGCAATCCACGCACTCAACCCCTGTATCAAGGTAGGCACAATGGCGGTGATCGTCGCTCCGAGTTGTTGTTGCACTTGCTCTTGGACAATCTCCGGAATCCACGCCACCTGTGCCTTGAGTTCTTGAACCTCGCGCGCCTGGCTTTCCGAGCTGGTCTTTTTCTCCTTTCGCCCACCAGTGTTATAGTATGACGACCATTTTGTCGACAAGCCTTTGCCGGCCACACGACCAGCTAACGTCGGCTTACTGAGCTTATCCTTGTTCTTCATTACATTCAACGCCCTATTTAGAGTGGTGTCCCAAGGGTTGCTCTTAGTCGACCCCGCGCTACTGCTTTCAGTCGCCTGCGGAAGGAACGTGAACCCATTAGAAATTTGGCTTCATTAATTAGAATGTAACCATATGGAGCTAATTACGCGGGGGTGTATTCCTTACCAGAACAAGCTCAAGCGCCATGGTCTTCGGATCCGTGGTAAGCTCCTTTGTTTTCGGGTCCTTCTTGTACCAGGCCCTGACAAAGTTCCTGGTCTGCTTGTCACCGTATTTATCGAAGAGGGGCGGTAGGCCTTGCTCGGCATGGTCCGCCTCCTCCTTGTCCCATATAGGCTCCGCCACTCTGTAACCGCCGGGACCGAGTGTGTGTTCCCCTAAGTTCAGCTCCCGCATTTCTTTCCCCCACCGACTTGATTCGGAATTTGCGGTGCTCGAGCAATTGATCTTGAAGTCGTTGTAGTCATCTTCGGTGATCGAAGGATTTTTCTCCTTGATCTTCTCATAACTCTCACCTTTCTCGATCATTCTCTTCACATTGCTTTTCCAAGTAGACAGGGCCTTGCTCATCTTCGTGAGGGCAGCATTGTTCACTTTATTCCCTTTGAGGCTTGTGTTTTCAAATTCAGCGGGGAGCTTGTATCGTTCGTGCAGCTTCGTGAAGAGGAGGTTGCGCAAATTCCCTCGGTCAGGATGCCTCAGGTTCTCGGTGTTGATCGAGACGGTGCTCCAGAGAATGCATCCGAGCTGAAGCGCCCTTGACTATTCGTTCGGGCGCCGTTGGATTCCCGTCGGAGTCCACTTCAGTAACTTCCTCCTTGAGGGTGCGGAGCACGGTCGGCGCCGGTCCTTCCGTTGCCTCTTCGGTTGGCTGCGATCTGTGCGTGTGCCGCCATCATCAGTGGTGGCATCCTCGGCGGCACCGTCAGTGGTGGCATCAGTGGGGTCATCCTCGGCGGCACCATCAGTGGTCTCAGGATCGGTGGGGAAGGCGGCGTCCTCATACAAGTGAGGTTGTTCCTCCATCTCCTGGGACAGCTCCCAGAATGCCTTGCCGCCCGAACCCCCGGCCTCATCGTTGTTGTCCATGTTTCTCTCTAAATAGGAACAAAGTTTGGTAAAAAAAGTTGGTTATTGTCAAGGAACAAGATCATGGTCTCATCATTTAGGGTTTGTCGACACCGAGGCATCCTAATAGCTAAGCTGGGAAGGAGAATTCTAAGTTGGGCCTAATCACTTGGCTCTATTGCCGCCTATGGTTTAATGCAGCTAGAATAAAGGGGCCCTTGATCCTACTTAATTAACTACTAAGATACCCCGGCCCATGCATTAGTCACAAGTACCCCATATGTCCTATTTTTAGCAAAGTCATGCTAAAATTCACGGAAAATTTCAGCATGACCTTTGCCGAAAATAGGACATATGGAGTACCCGAATTTGCCGGAACGGAAGTTAATCGACATTCCAGCAAACTCAAGGGCCTCCCGGGGTACCTGCAAAATCATCACGACACGATGGTCGGAGACATGACCTTTGCCTAACAGTTCTGAACTCCTGCCAAAACTGAACACAACATATATATACCAAGTTAAATCAACACTTCTAGATTCATATCAGACTAACAACCAACACTGCATAACAATTTCGAACTTCTTCCAAAGCATCTTGCCAGCTAGTAGACCAGCTAGTAGACCATCATTTGTCAGGCCAAATTGAGGCCAAACAGAAAACCAATGTGGCCATGGCACAAAGTCCATGACCCAGAACAGGAGACATCTGAAGCTATACAACTATACAAGCCTACACTAGTATTACCACGGTATATATATATATATATTGCTGTGAACAATCAGGCCAAAGCACATCCAAAGCACAATATGCATGACAGATAGGCCATCAATATTTCCTCTATGCAAATCCAATGGTAGCATCCAGAGGGCAACAACCTTGTACTACTACTTGACACAATCAGCACATCCATATAAAAATTAGTTCTAGCATATATAAGCAGTACCACATAGCAAATTCATAGGAAAACATCATACATTACCAGCAGTTCATAGCAAGACTGACTGCTATCCAGCAGGTGGAAGTAAGAGGGCGTGCGTCAAGTTCGTTTGTTCTTTGTGTGGTCAGTTGTTTACTTTGTGTCCAGTGAAAAACTTGTCTTCATGAAATGTCATATTCCCCAAGTTTGAAATGCCAATGGGCAAAAAAAGTAAGTAGCTACTTAATTCCTTAACTCTACATGTTTAGAAAAATAGAAAAATAGACTGAAAACACTAAAATCAGAAACTTAGTGCATGATGCAGATGCAAAGTAGGTTCAAAGACAAATGAAGACCATATGGTAAGTACAGCAAGCGAAATAGGATCACGAACTAATAGCTGAATGAAAGGCATATATATGACAGGCATATTTTCCGGCTACAAAGTGTTGTGGCAAATATGCCAGGCACCACAATGTGATCACACAAACAAAATAGCCTCAAACCAGTTATTCTCGCATGATAATATGAAAATGCATATGGCACTGCCAAATTATACTATCCATATTTCGGTATAATGTCATTATTCCATACAGCAGGCAGCACTGTCACCACAAATCAGTTATTCTAGCATAATATAAATACGCAGAACAGAAGCAACAATTTACATTTCTGCATACGGCGTTGCCAAGTTTTTTCTATCCATGTTTCAATTTGATGCCATCACTCCATTCAGCAAGCAGCATTGTAACAAAAAGAAATTCTAGGCGCAAATTTCTTCAGAATGAAATTAAGTTAGTGAAACTATCACACATTTCTTCACAATGAAAATGAAGCAGCAGGTGAACAAGTACAGGATTCGTAGACTTGAGTGGCTTGGTATTTGGGTACCTGGCCGATGATGACGGCTTTGACGTTGTGGAAGGGGGTGGTGTGGAGCGCGTGGAAGACGAGGTGGGCGGCGGGTAGACGGGCACCTTGGCGTGCAGGCGCTCGTGGGCGATGAAGCAGCAGAGGTCGAGCGCGTAGGGCTTGCGCAGCTCCCCGGACAGCGCCTCCAGCCACGTCTCCTCCACGAGCAGCTCCTCCAGCTTCGCGGCGCCGCCGGTCGCTAGATGCGAAACCCCCAGCAGTTCAGTTAGAACCCTAGCCAGGGTCCGGGGAGCGGGGGGCATGGAGAAAGAGGATACCTTTGGACTCGGTGAGGCGGAGGTTGCGCCGCGCGCGGGCGAGTCGTCGAGGCGGCGTCGGGGCGTCGAGGCGGCGTCGAGGTGTCGAGGCGGCGTCGGGGCGGCGTCGAGGCGGCGGGGCAGCGGCGTCGGGAGAGGAGAGGGGAAGGGGATCGATGGCGAGGGCGAGGGAGAGAGAGGGGATAGGTTTGGGCCGGGGGGAGGAAATATGGATGGGGGCGGCACAATACTAATGGCGCACCACCCCTCGGTGCGCCATAAGTACATCCATACTAATGGCGCACCTCACCCTGGTGCGCCATTAGTATTTTTTTGATTTGTGCTCGAGCCAACAGGTTATCTTCCACCTGACCTGATCCACATCAAGTTCCCTCTACTAGCTTGACTGGTCAGCAGCCAGTTCTCACACCAGGAGGTCCTGGGTTCGATTCCCAGGCTCCACAATTTTTTTATGCATTTAAAATGCTGTTTGATACTTATTTGTGTTTAAATATGTTCAAACTTGTTTAAATCGTAACAGTAATATTTTTTATAAGACAGTAATAATTTTTTAAAAAATATCATCAAACAGTAATGCCGGTGGAGCGGGGGAGGGTGCGGGGGGTGCGGGGGGTCGGCGGCGGCGGTTGAGTAGGGGAATCGAGGGTGCAGGGGGTCGGCGGCGGCGGCTGGTGGACCGGGGGGTGCTCGGCAGCGAGGGGGGCCGGATCTGGCGAGGTGGGATAGCGATCGAGATGGAGGGGGATCGAGATCGAGTGTCCATGAAATTTAAAAATATTCATGATAGTTCAAAAAGTGCCCATGAAATACAATCGAGAAATGAAGGCTACGATTTAAATACAATCGATCTTAGCTAGCTATCTGTTCACAATCTTCTTGCCCTTCTTTTTCGCAAATGGAGTTCTTCTGTGGAACGGACGTCCTTTAGGTAGGGTGGTCCTGCTTCTTCTTGTGGTGTATGCTGCTACTTCATCATCGTCGTCATGTTCGATCCTCGGGTCGCCGTACTTGTCGAAGTCTTGCTCATTGGCTACTCCATCCATTCCGATGATCTTCCTTTTGCCTCTCCTCACGACAACACGACTAGGCTTTGACGGGTCGGTAATGAAGAAGCATTGGTCCACTTGGGAAGCCAGTACCCATGGCTCATTTTTCGCGGTGACGTTTGCGCCCGCTGTCTTGGATTTGGCTTCAGGTATAACCATGGTGGTGAAATACCGGTCTTCTTTTAGGACGCTCTTAGCCCATCTGACACGGAACATCGGGACCTTCTCTCCAGCGTAGCTCAGCTCCCAGATCTCCTCGATCCTTCCGTAGTATCTGTCCTTGTCGTTACCGGTGTAGGATTCCATCGTTACCCCAGAGTTCTGATAACCATCGCTCTTCATGTCCTTGGCCTCGGTGTAGAATGTGTAGCCGTTGATATCGTACGCCTCATAGGTCATCAGGTTGTGCTCGGCGCCCTGTGACAAGGCGAATGTGAGTTGTTCTTCCGCGGAAGAATCCTCATGTAAAGGGTACGACAGAAGCTTCTGCTTGAACCAACGCGTGAAACATGAGTTGTGCTCTTTGAGTATATCTCCGTCCGTCCTCTGTTGGCCTCGTTCATTGTACGTCTTCTTAATAAAGGTTTTGTGCTCTACCACCCAAGGATCGACCACGTCTATGTGTTGTAGCATGACTAGGTTTGCTCTTTCAAAGTCGGCGAGTCGACCCTCGAAGTCGACATGCATTTCGAGGCGACCCTCACGGTGACCCCATCCAGCGAGCCTGCCGAGGTGCCTGTTGACGGGCAGACCAACGGGGTTCTCGATGCCTAGATAATTCGTGCAGTAGGAGATGCACTCTTCGGTTAGAAAGCCCCTGGCTATGCTTCCCTCTGGACGTGACATGTTGCGAACGTATCCTTTGATGACACCATTCATCCTTTCGAACGTCATCATGCTATGCAGGAACGTCGGCCCGAGTTGGATGATATCCTCCACTATATGGACCAGCAGATGCACCATAACATCGAAGAATGCGGGCGGGAAGTACATCTCAAGCTCGCATAGTATCACCACGATCTCTTCCTGTAGCCTTCTGAGTTGCCTCACGCCAATCGACTTCCGAGAGATGACGTCGAAAAAGTTGCATAGGCCAAATAGCGTTTCACGGACGTGCAGTCCAAATAATTGGCGGACTCCAGTTTACAAATGTCCTGATGGATGGCGGCAGCGGTCTAAACCTGATATATCAGGACACAATCCGCCACATGGGGATAGACCCAACAAGAATTCGCCACAGCAAAACCTCCTTTAAAGGGGTAGCGCCGGGTCCGGATACCCATTGCATGGGCTTCCTCCGGCTGGAAGTCATATTCGGCTTCCCCGATAACTTCCGCCGCGAAAAGCTAACTTTCCACATCGACCCATTCTCAAGTCGCTATCAAGCAATGCTGGGACGCAAAGCTTTCGCCCGCTTTAACGCAATACCACATTACGCATCTGTTACGCTTAAGATGCCCGATCCACGAGGCATCATCTCTTTAAAGGGAAAACATTGCATGCGCCCCCCCCCCCCCCCCCCGCGGAGGATCGTGCGGCTGCCTTAACAGCCCCACAATAACACGGCTTCATCAGCCAAAAACATCCAAAACAGGTTGTTAAGACCACGGACACGGCTGGACGAGTCCGGCGTAAGCATATCATTAATAGAGGCTTAATATCCGTATACCCCTGCGCTAGGGGCTCCGCGCATGTACAATATGAGACAATCAAGCTCAATTTTACCCATTTAATCTACACTTTGATTACTTAGCATAAATTTTGTTCGGCACGACCCCTTTTTCTTTTTTTTCAACTAAGTTCCTATCTTTTACAGATGAACATCATGCTGCGCCCGTCCAGGATACGACACAACGGAGACACAAGCGCAGACGTGCAGCAGGGACCCGTTCCAAGGATTCTTTTCGGATTAAGACCCTGCGTAAACCTTTCTTACTGTCTCTTGTTGATACACATCCTCCGGTTTTTCATTATAATCAAGGAGGGGACTGACGTCTTGGCATGTGGCCAAGTCAGGAATTTCGCGCGTACCTGGACACTAGGGGCTTATAACTAAGGGTGTTGTCCCGCCCGTACTCATAAAGACCGAATACCTTAGGGAGTGTTCGGCGTCACGAGTTTGGCCTTATATGCATCAGCTCCGAATCATGTCTTTGGACAAATGTTGGGTTGCCCGGCTCCTGTGTTTGGCTGCCTTACGTTCCGCACTATCGGCTAAGGCGGCACCAGGAGAACTACTGCGATTGTGCCCAGGTTTGGCAAGGCGAGCACCTCAGTAGGGAAAGCCGAAAACTGACTGTCATGATATAGCACGAGACTGGTCAACCACTCGATGACTCATCGGAATCTATAGGATTCCTCCGCATTAACGAAGGGTCGTTTCCCAGCCAGGCACATATGCGCCCCGACTTCGGGCGAGCGCAGGCGCCACCAGGGGCTATTTAAGTAGCCTCACTATCAAGCTCCTATGGCTAAGTGAAAGTGTTAAAGCATTATAGTCCGGTTGCCTAGCTCGCTGCGCTATCACCTCCTTTGTAGGACCAAGATGTTGGATTAAGTGTGAAAATGCACCTTCTGCGAGCACCCCTGCACTATGTGCGTGGGGGCTGAAGCCAACGACTGCAATCTTTCAGATTATATATATATATATATATATATCTTTATATATATATATATATATATATATATATATATATATATATATATATATATATCTTAAAAACAGCTGCACAGAAGGTGTTTCAAATACTTGAAGGCACAAGTATAAAAAGCTACTACAATTTATCAAAAATATTGCTTTATAATTAAATATGCTATTAGAACATAGCATCCTTCGAGCACTGCGTCTCTATTACACGAGCGCCTTCAAGGACTTCCTGAAAATAGTGCTCGGAGGGTACTCGGCTTTCGTCCGAGTCTTGGGATGCAACAATGGTGGCCTCCATCTCCGCCCAGTATGTCTTGACACGGGCAAGAGCCATCCGTGTGCCCTCTATACATGCTGACCTCTTCACTACAATGATATGTTGCACCGCACCAAGGAATTGCTGCACTAAGCTGAAGTAACTCTTCGGCTCCAATCTCCCCGGCCACAGATGACTCATGGCACACTTCATAGCGAGTGCAGACAACCTATTCAGCTCGGCCCATTCGGCCAACGATCGCCCACTGACAGTGGACGCTATGGATTGTGGAACTGCGACCAAAAGAGTTTCTCCACTTCGCGATCTTCTTGATCTCGAAAGTGTTCGGTCGCATCAGCAGCACTTGCCGCCAAATCCAGATAGGTGTCCGTCGTACTCCATAGCCGGTCCAATGGAGCATACTTAGGATCACAAAACTTCCTTTGCAGCATAAAGGGCTTCCCAGCCGCGATCTCTCCGGCTTCACGAAGCTCCTCCTTCGCAGCTCTCATCGCAGAGCGAGCATCCTTGGCATCGGCAACGGCCTTCTTCAAGTCCGTGGGTTCCGCCCGATCCTCTTCTTCCAAAAGCTTGCAACGGTCAGCAGCGCTCTTTAGCTTCACGGCCATCTCGGCCATCTCTTTCTTGCTTCAGCAGTGAGCAGCCTGTTCGGCTCTCAGCTCTTCAAGGGCCTTCTCGGCAGCCGCATAAATTTTTCGGGCTTGTTCTTTAGCTCGGGCAAGTTCCGCCCGAAGACTCTCCACGGCGGCCGCACCATCTGCGTCAAGCACACACATTGTAAGATACTGGCATAAAGCTCCTCTTACCAGGTGCCGCCCAAGGAATTGCATACCTTGAGCCTCATCAAGCCGCTTGTTGACAAGCGTGATGTCGGCATCTGCCACGTCAAGTTGCCGCTTTAGCTCGGCAAAATCATCAGTCTGGCTGGATTCCGGACACTTCGCCACCTACATACAAAGGCGACAGTTTAGACCTGGGATTATGATCCTCTGCACGCTGTCACTTGTGACAACACGCAGAGTCTCAGGGGCTACTATCCACACAGGGCGCATCTAATTTATGCGCAACTGTCAGAAAATGTACATTATTTCACGTACCTCAAAACCTGTCAGTAAACTTCTGACGGCCTCGTGCAATCCGCTTTCCGCGGATGAAATCTCTTCAATCACCGTGCCCATCAATGCATAGTGTTCCTCTGAGATAGAAGCTCGCCCTAGCAGATTCTTCAGCTCCTCCGACCTAGCACCGGACGGTGCCGGATTCGTCCTATGGCCTCTTTCGAAGGCCGGATGCGGAGAACCTTGGGGGGCCATATGGCTACCTTCCGCCCCTGCCGGATTCAGACAAACCCTCTGCGACGACACCTCAGGGTCGCCCGCCTCGCTAGGCGGTACGGTAGGAGGAGGCGTCCCGCTCTCCATCATCTCCGGAAGAAGGTCCCCCGAAGACGAGCTCTGCTGAGAAGGGCTGCGGTCCGA
Organism: Aegilops umbellulata; assembly: GCA_032464435.1. NCBI lineage: Eukaryota > Viridiplantae > Streptophyta > Magnoliopsida > Poales > Poaceae > Aegilops > Aegilops umbellulata. The sequence goes on from CP136059.1 coordinate 66,309,156, forward strand.
GCTACAAGGTAAAATTTCGGTTAATCTTCTCAGATATAAAGCAAGGATTTCTCTCTTAAGAATATAACCTTTCTCTACTTACGGCTCGCTGGAGGGCTGGTCCCCTTGAGGGCATAGTTTGGCTGAGGTATCCCCCGGCGTAGGACCCTCTGACAAGGATTTTTCCCCTCGCTTTGAGGCCATAGTCTCCGGGTTTTCAGAGGCCGTCCTCTTCTTCCCCTGAGGAGAGGATTTTTCCGTTCCTCCCTTCTGAACAACCTCCTTCGAGGAGGCCGTAGTTTCCTTGTTCCCTCCCTCACTTTCCCCCAAAGGCACAATCTTCAGCATCCTGACTAGTACGGGATCCGGCCTGGTCTCGGGGAGGGGAGCCGGACACCTGATCAGCTTTGCTTTCGCTATCCACTCCTGTTTAAAAGGACAACTCTTTTAGGGCAAGTTTATGACAAATATACGGATAACGAGTCGGGGCACAAGGCTACTTACTTGAGTATCCGGGCGATTGCAACTCAAACCTGCGTCCTTGGTCAAATCTGGACACATTGCTTGTGATCCGAAGAATGCAGGAGAGCTCGTGGTCCCTCCGGATTAAACTCCCACAAACGAAGGGAGCGACGTTTGCCGGGCAGTGTTCGGCGGATCAGCATGACTTGCGTCACTTTGACTAAGTGGAGACCTCTTTCTAAGAGATCCCTGATGCGGCCCCGCAACAAAGACACGTCCTGGGGTGGCCCCCAATCTAGGCCTTTATTGACCCACGACCCCAGCTGCTTTGGGGGACCCGAGCGAAAGGCAGGTGGCGCCACCCACTTGGTGCCCCTGGGAGCGGTGATGTAGAACCACTCTTGTTGCCACAAGCTGAGCTCCTCTTGAAAAGGGCCCTCGGGCCACGGAGCGTCAGCCTTCTTACTTATAACAGCGCCTCCGCACTCTGCGTGCCGTCCCTCGATCATCTTCGGCTCTACCTTAAAGGTCTTGAGCCATAATCCGAAGTGAGGAGTAACACGGAGGAATGCTTCGCACACAACGATGAATGAGGAAACATGGATGATGGACTCCGGAGCTAAATCGTGAAATTCCAGCCCATAGTAGAACATCAGCCCCCTCACAAAGGGATCCATGGGGAAGCCTAACCCCCGAAGGAACTGAGACACGAACACCATGCTCTCACCAGGCTGGGGACTGGGATAGCCTGCCCTTGGGCAGGCAGCCTATGCGAAATTTTGCCGGTCAAGAACTTGGCCTCTCTCAACTTTAGCACGTCGTCCTCCAGCATCCATCGGGCTTGAAAGTCGGAACCGGACATTGTTGAAGGTCCGAAGCGCCTGAAATCCAGAGCCTAGGGTGTTGGAACTCGAGGCGGCGGGCGAACTCGTTTTGAGATTGAAAGAAAGGGGTAAAGCCTTGGTCTCTTTATAAGAGGTGGAATACCAAGGGCCCTCTCCGTAACCGTTTGGGACTCGCCTTTAATCAAGAGAACGTGCTAACGGGCACGATTGGAATACCCACGTCCGTATTGATGAGAATCCCGTAAATGAGGGACACGATCTCTGCTTCGACAAGACGTGCCGAGGAAACCGCCTCGCAATATGCGCTGAGGTGGGTAAGTGAAAACGATTCGAGTAGAGGCTTGGCCGTAGTGTGATGTCACGCTACGGGATACGTCAGCAGATTAGATTTGTGTAAATATTATTCTCTCTATGGCAATATGTGGAAACTTATTTTGCAGAGCTGGACACTATCCTTGGGGTTAACAATCTTTTATGAAGTACTTGGAGGAGGAACCCGCCTTGCAATGCCAAAGACAATCTGCGCGCCGGACTCGTCGTCATTGAAGCCTGGTTCAGGGGCTACTGAGGGAGTCCTGGATTAGGGGGTGTCCGGGTAGCCGGACTATACCTTCGGCCAGACTCCTGGACTATGAAGATACAAGATTGAAGACTTCGTCCCGTGTCCGGAGGGGACTTTCCTTGGCGTGGAAGGCAAGCTTGGCGACGCGGATATTTAGATCTCCTACCATTGTAACTGACTTTGTGTAACCCTAACCCTCTCCGGTGTCTATATAAACCGGGGGGTTTTAGTCCATAGGACGAACAACAATCATACCATAGGCTAGCTTCTAGGGTTTAGCCTCCTTGATCTCGTGGTAGATCTACTCTTGTACTACCCATATCATCAATATTAATCAAGCAGGACGTAGGGTTTTACCTCCATCGAGAGGGCCCGAACCTGGGTAAAACTTCGTGTCCCTTGTCTCCTATTACCATCCGCCTAGACGCACAGTTCGGGACCACCTACCCGAGATCCGCCGGTTTTGACACCGACAGTCAGCTTCAGCCCCCATGCAAATAATGCGGGGGTGTTCGCAGAAGGCGCATTTTCACACTTGATCCAACGTCTTGGTCCTACAAAGGAGGTGATAGCGCAGCGAACTAGGCAACTGGACTATGATGCTTTATCACTTTCACTTGGCTATAGGAGCTTGACAGTGAGGCTACTTATATAGCCCCTGGTGGCACCTGCGCTCGCCCGAACTCGGGGCGCATATGTGCCTAGCCGAGAAACGACCCTTCGTTAATGCGGAGGAATCCTAAAGATTCCGGTAAGTCATCGAGTGGTTGACCAGTCTCGCGCTATATCATGACAGTCAGTTTTCGGCTTTCTCTACTGAGGTGCTCTCCTGGCCGAACCGGGGCACAACCACAGTAGTTCTCCTGGTGCCGCCTTAGCCGATTGAGCGGAACGTAAGGCAGCAAAACACAGGAGCCGGGCAAACCCAACATTTGACCAAAGACATGATTCGGAGCTGATGCATATAAGGCCAAACTCGCGACGCCGAATACTCCCTAAGGTATTCGGTCTTTTATGAAATATGGCGGAACATCACCCTTGGTTATAAGCCCCTGATGTCCAGGTACGTGCAAAACTCTGACGTGGCCACATGCCAAAACGCCAGCCTCCTCCTCGGCTGTACAGAGAATCCGGGGGATGTGTATCAACAAGAGACAGTAAAAAAGGTTTACGCAGGGTCTTAATCTAAAAAGAATCCTTGAGACGGGTCCCTACTGCACGTCTACGCTTGTGTCTCCGTTGTGCCGTGTCCTGGACGGGCATTGATAGAGACAAAGGTGTCCCGATGTTTCAATGAGATGGTGGCTATCGTTTCTGTTTGAGTCGACCTTGACGATCCGACTACGAACGTGCGAGACGTCGCGCCTTAGCAATCGCTAAACCAACTTCCGAGGGTTATTGACCACGCCGGAGCATGATCAACCTGACCACGAGGGCCTGTTTCCTGCGAGCAAACGAAGAACAAGCAAGAAAGTAAGATTGCAATCTGGATATTGCGAATATAAGAGGAAAGCTTTATTAATGAAGGTGGGGTTCTGTGACGCCTTGGTCTGGTCATTGAACACAAACGAAGTATGCTAAGTTGCAGCTATGGTGAACTTTTGATCTAAACAAAACCCAAAGTCTAAACGATGCCCTAGGGGCTGTATATATGGGGGAAGAGGGGGGAATTTCGTGGCCCTTGGAGGAGGGGTCCGAAACCCACCCTAACTCCTGTTTCCCCACACATACGGACTATAAAACAGCCTATATTGAAGTATTTCGAAATTACATGGGCCTGGCCCAAGAAGAAGGTGACGCAGCACCTAGAATAGCCTCTCGACAAAAATTATGAAGTGGCATCTTGTATATTTCGTCCAAGGCTTCATGCACTCATTATGGTGGCTTCAAAGTCCTGAAATCATCACTTGAAACTCTGTTCTTGTCTCCCTTGCGCATGCCATCAACTCCATGCTTGTTCTTGCTCCAATGATCATCCTTCTCCATGCTAGGCCCTTCATTTGTAAGCAAAACAAATGTATCCAATTTAGGCAGCATCATATTCTCATGAACATTAGAATCATTACCAAGAAACGAAAGTACCTGATAATTCAATTGGCGTGCGCGAGCTCTAGTAATTGGTCCAGTATGTATAGCAGCAGGGACTGTGGGTGTAATAATGGTATTGATGTCCTCATCATCCTCCCCTTCTTGAAATGAAGTTGTTCTCGACGGAAGCTCATCTTCCTCACCCAAATAAGGCTTCAAATCTGCAATGTTAAAAGTGGGACTAACCCGAAAATCTGCAGGCAACTCAAGTTTATATGCATTATCATTTATTTTCTGTAACACCTTAAAAGGACCATCAGCACGTGGCATTAGCTTTGATTTGCGCAAATTAGGAAATCTATCCTTACGCAAATGTAACCAAACAAGATCTCCAGGTGCAAACACAACATGTTTTGTACCCTTATCTCCAGCAAGTTTATATTTAGCATTCATACGCTCAATGTTTTCCTTAGTTAACTCATGCATTTTTAAAATCAATTCAGCACGTTCTTTAGCATCAAAATTAACCTTCTCCGAAGATGGAAGAGGCAACAAATCAATGGGTGCACGAGGTAGGAAACCATACACAATTTCAAAAGGGTACATCTTAGTAGTAGAATGCAACGAACGATTATAAGCAAATTCAATATGAGGCAAGCATTCTTCCCACATTTTCTTATTATTCTTCAAAACAGCCCTAAGCATAGTAGACAATGTTCTATTGACTACTTCAGTTTGTCCATCAGTTTGGGGGTGACAAGTAGTGCTAAAAAGCAGTTTAGTCCCCAACTTAGCCCATAAACATCTCCAAAAGTGGCTAAGAAATTTAGTATCACGATCTGAAACAATAGTATTTGGCACACCATGCAAGCGAATAATTTCACGAAAGAACAAATCAGCAACATTAACAGCATCATCGCTTTTATGACATGGTATAAAGTGTGCCATTTTTGAGAATCTATCCACGACAACAAATATGCTATCCCTCCCCTTCTTTGTTCGAGGTAAACCTAAAACAAAGTCCATAGATATATCCTCCCAAGGAACACTAGGCACAGGCAAAGGCATATATAAACCATGAGGATTGAGTCGTGACTTAGCTTTTTGACATGTAGTGCAGCGAGCAACAAAACGCTCAACATCCCGTCTCATCTTTGGCCAAAAGAAATGTGTAGCAAGTACGTCCTCCATCTTCTTCACGCCAAAGTGTCCCATTAATCCTCCTCAATGCGCCTCCTGCAACAACAAAAGATGAATAGAGCTAGCAGGAATGCATAGCTTGTTAGCGCAGAACACAAAACTATCATTAACAACGAACTTGTTCCATGTTCTTCCTTCTTTACAATTCTGCATTACTTCTTTAAAATCAGCATCATGCACATATTGATCTTTGATGGTCTCCAAACCAAATATTTTGAAGTCAAGTTGTGAAAGCATAGTATTGCGACGAGACAAAGCATCAGCAATAACATTTTCTTTACCCTTCTTGTGTTTTATGACATAAGGGAAAGTCTCAATGAATTCAACCCATTTAGCATGTCTACGATTCAGTTTAGCTTCACTTTTAATATGTTTCAAAGATTCATGATCAGAATGTATAACAAATTCTTTGGGCCATAAATAATGTTGCCATGTCTCTAAAGTCCGAACAAGAGCATATAATTCCTTATCATAAGTAAAATAGTTCAGACTAGGCCCACTCAATTTTTCAGAAAAGTATGCAACAGGTTTGCCATCTTGTAATAACACACCTCCTAATCCAATTCCACTAGCATCACATTCAAGCTCAAAAGTCTTATTAAAGTCAGGAAGTTGAAGTAAAGGAGCATGTGTCAACTTATCTTTCAATACCGTGAAGGCTTCTTCCTGTGCGGTACCCCAAACAAAAGGCACATCCTTCTTTGTAAGCTCATTGAGAGGTGCAGCAATGGTGCTAAAATCTCTCACAAAATGCCTATAGAAACCAGCGAGTCCAAGAAAACTCCTCACTTGTGTGACCGTTTTGGGCTGCGGCCAACTCTCAATAGCTTCAATCTTGGCTTTATCAACTTCAATTCCCTGTGGAGTAACAACATAGCCAAGAAAAGATACTCGGTCGGTGCAAAAGGTGCACTTCCCAAGGTTACCAAACAAACGTGCATCACGTAGAGCATTAAAAACAGCACGTAAATGTTCCAAATGTTCTTCCAAAGATTTGCTATAAATCAGTATATCATCAAAATAGACTACCACAAATCGTCCAATGAAAGCACGTAAAACTTCGTTCATTAGTCTCATGAAAGTACTAGGTGCATTAGTTAACCCAAAAGGCATGACTAACCACTCATATAAACCAAACTTAGTTTTAAAAGCTGTTTTCCATTCATCTCCCAATTTCATACGAATTTGATGGTATCCACTACGCAAATCAACTTTCGAGAATATTGTAGAGCCACTCAATTCATCAAGCATATCATCTAGCCTAGGAATAGGATGACGATAACGAATAGTAATATTATTAATGCCTCTACAATCAACACACATACGCGAGGTACCGTCCTTTTTCGGCACTAGAATAATAGGAACAACACAAGGACTAAGGGATTCGCGTATATAACCTTTGTCGAGTAGCTCTTGTACTTGACGCATAATCAACTTCGTCTCCTCTGGATTGGTACGGTATGGTGCGCGGTTGGGTAATGATGCACCGGGAATTAAGTCAATTTGATGCTCAATCCCTCGAATAGGTGGTAATCCCGGTGGCACGTCTTGTGGAAAGACATCAGCGAACTCCTGCAAAATGTTAGTAACAACAGGAGGCAAAGAGGAAGGCACGTCCTTGAATGAAAATAATGCCTCTTTGCACACAAAAGCATAGCAAACAGATTTGCTAACATCTAGATCATCAATATCAGATTTGGTGGCAAATAAACATGCACTTTTCAATTTAATTTCAGAAGCAACACTAGATGGTTTATTATTAGGCTTCATTTGTTGCTCAAATTCTTTTGCCACAATCTGATTTTCACTCTTATTTTGCTCCTGTTTTGCTTTATTAGCTCGATTAATATCATCTTTCAAAATGGAATCAGGAGTCATAGGAAGCAAAGTAATATTTTTGTCCTTATGAACAAGAGTATACTGATTGTTTCTACCATGGTGTACAGAATTTTTATCAAATTGCCATGGTCTACCAAGTAATAAGGAACATGCTTGCATAGGTACCACATCACAATCAACATAATCAGCATATGTAGAGATACTAAAATGCACACGAACAGTACGTGCTACCTTAACCTTGCCGCTGTTGTTGAACCATTGGATGTAGTAAGGATGTGGATGTGGTCTTGTGGTGAGAGATAGCTTCTCCACCATCTCCATGCTAGCCAAGTTGTTGCGGCTCCCTCCATCTATGATGACGCGAACAGAACGTTCCTTCACAACTCCCTTTGTATGGAACAAATTATGCCTCTGATTTTGCTCAGCTTGCGTGACCTGCACACTCAAAACACGTTGAGCAACTAAACATTCATACCTGTCAGCATCTTCAGCAGCCATGTATTGCGTCTCATGATCAGAATCATCTCCACCGTGTTCTTCATGTGTAAGAAGAGCCAAAGTCTCCTCATCATAGTCACTAGCGGACTCATACCCACCATCCTCAGTAGCAATCATCACACGCTGAGATGTGCATTCCCGCGCAAAATGTCCTCTTCCCTTACAAAGACGACAAATAATATCACTTGTGTGCACTGTAGACGCCATGGAAGAAGCAGAGCTCTGTGCAGGCCCGGCAGGTGTGCTCTTGGCAGATAGTGGTGGTTGTGCCTGCTTTCTTGTATCACGGTTGGAGGAGGCAGCTGACGGAGGTGCCGGTGTAGCAGAACGTGTGGAAGTAGATGATGCACGTGGTGTCCACGATGAAGGTCGACCTGCAGAAAAGTTAGTTCGCGCCAATGCCTGTCGATCCTGCACTTCACGTTCAGCTTTACAAGCAAGATGGAATAAACGAGTGATATTATTATAATCATTATAGTCTAGAATGGTCTGAATCTCTCTATTTAATCCACCCAGAAAACGTGCAAGCATAGCTTCATTCTCCTCAACGATACCACATCTAATCAAGCCAGTTTGTAATTCCTGATAATATTCTTCTACCGAATTTTTTCCTTGTCTTAAGCGCTGCAATTTTTGAAGTAGTTCACGTTGATAATATGGTGGAACCCAACGAGTATGCATAGCAGTTTTCAAAGCAGTCCAAGTAGCTGGAACAGGATATAATCTACAATATTCAGACCACCAAACACATGCAAAGCTAGTGAAAGCACAAACAGCAGCAGGAACACGTCTCTCCTCGGGATATTGTAAACATGTAAACCGTTGTTCAGTTTCTAACTCCCAAGTAAGATATATATCAGGAACCTATCTACCCTCAAATGGTGGAATATTCAATTTCAGTTTAGGGAGATGGTCATGATCTCGTACCTGAGGGGGAGCCCTAACATTGCCATTATTTGCATGTGAACGACCTGGTGGTTGTGGTGCTGGTGGTTGCACGTAGTTCTGATGTTGATGAACCTCATCCTCGTAATCTCCCACATAATCATCCTCCCCCACATCAGCAGCAGGAGCCATAGAAGTATCAACAGCAGCACCAGCAGCTTGGCCAGGCTGAAGAGGGACACGGGTCGCTCGGCGGAGGGCTATTTCGCGATGTGGAGGTAGTCGTTGTTGCTGTTGTAGAGGTACGTTAGGTGCAGCCGGTGGTGGTGGTGGTAGACGCGCGAGCAATTCATTGAACTTGTTATCGAGCTTTGTTTCGAACGCCTTCTCAATGCCATCTATCTTCTCCATGGCCTCTTCAAATCTATTGAGCACATCTTCCACCTGCCCACTCATCATTTGTTGAAACTTATCATGTAACGCTTTGTTTGTCATGTTCTCCCAGTCAGTCTCGTCGGCTTGTGATCCTGGCATGGTTAGCAGCAATAGAAACACACAGGAATATGATCATACAGACTACTAACAAGAGGTGGTAGTGGGTGTCACAAATCCGTCAAGCAAATCTCAAATTCTTACCAGTTCTTACCCAGCAGCAGGCGGTGATCGGCAACCGATGTAGTCAAAACTCTCAAAGCTTGGATAGAGCGATTACCAGGGAGAGTCAAACGCACGATGTAGATGTATGTGGAGCTGGGAAGGCGTTTAATATGGTAGCAAAAAGGGTCAGCAATAATCAATTCAGAGATGCAAAGTTCAATAAACGCTCAATGACGGTACTGTGCTGGTCCTAGGCTAGACCGTGCTAGAGACGCGAGCCTAGAACACTAACAAAATCACGCTGCACGTAAACAAGGGAAAAGCACACTCTGGAAAAAAAATCGCCCTGTTTTTTTTTTGTGCTCCTCTTTTTTTTCTTTTTTTTTGCGAAAAATCACTATAATGGCGAGTGTCTCAAAACTCTTCCCAGGTCAAACTAACAGGATAGACATGAAATTTTCGTGATTTTTTTTTCGACTGCCCGGACCCAAAAACTGGAAACGGCTCAAAAAAAACTTTCAATAACGGCGACTGTCTCAAAAGGCTAAGAAACACCTAAAAATAGGATAGGCAGAATTTTTTTTGTCAAGTGCGATTTTGGAAAATTTTGGGCCTAAATGAAGGGTGGTTTCCGGCAACAGATGGATCTCAATTTCTTTTTTTGGAAACCAACCTCTTCTACGGACGGCAAAAGATTGATGGAATCCCAAACCTACTCAAACAAGGAAACACGAATCTGGCAACAGATGGATCTCGAAAGCAACCCTAATATGAGATGGGCTCGAAGTGATGGTTGTATATGGATACGGATCAGTGGTCGTATATGGACTCGGAGCGGGGGTGGTATATGGATACGGATCGGTGGTGGTATATGGATTCGCAGCGGTGGCGGATAAGAGGTGGTGGAAGATGGCAGGGACAATGATGATGGTGCGGCGGCGGCGTGACTAATATGACCAGAACTCGAAACTCTAAAAGACTAGACGCTAAGACCAGCAACTTGACACGACGATGCAACCGCAAATTCAACAAAGCAAATACCGAAAAGATTATGCAAAGGCTCTGATTGGTTCGGATAGGATGAACTAACCCTAATTTTTTTTGGCTTTTTGTGGACTATAGGTATGAAAAACAGACTCGATCTAAACTACGAAGAACTGTAAAATCTCACCGAGCAACCTGAAAATCTGATACCACTTGATAGAGACAAAGGTGTCCCGATGTTTCGATGAGATGGTGGCTATCGTTTCTGTGGGAGTCGACCTTGACGATCCGACTACGAACGTGCGAGACGTCGCACCTTAGCAATCGCTAAACCAACTTCCGAGGGTTATTGACCACGCCGGAGCACGATCAACCTGACCACGAGGGCCTGCTTCCTGCGAGCAAACGAAGAACAAGCAAGAAACTAAGATTGCAATCTGGATATTGCGAACATAAGAGGAAAGCTTTATTAATGAAGGTGGGGTTCTGTGACGCCTTGGTCTGGTCGTTGAACACAAACGAAGTACACGAAGTTGCAGCTATGGCGAACTTTTGATCTAAACAAAACCCAAAGTCTAAACGATGCCCTAGGGGCTGTATATATGGGGGAAGAGGGGGGAATTTCGTGGCCCTTGGAGGAGGGGTCCGAAACCCACCCTAACTCTTGTTTCCCCACACATACGGACTCTAAAAACAGCCTATATTGAAGTATTTCGAAATTACATGGGCCTGGCCCAAGAAGAAGGTGACGCAGCACCTAGAATAGCCTTTGGACGAAAATTATGAAGTGGCATCTTGTATATTTCGTCCAAGGCTTAATGCACTCATTATGGTGGCTTCAAAGTCCTGAAATCATCACTTGAAACTCTGTTCTTGTCTCCCTTGCGCATGCCATCAACTCCATGCTTGTTCTTGCTCCAATGATCATCCTTCTCCAAGCTAGGCCCTTCATTTGTAAGCAAAACAAATGTATCCAATTTAGGCAGCATCATATTCTCATGAACATTAGAATCATTACCAAGAAACGAAAGTACCTGATAATTCAATTGGCGTGCGCGAGCTCTAGTAATTGGTCCAGTATGTATAGAAGCAGGGACTGTGGGTGTAACAATGGTATTGATGTCCTCATCAGGCGTAGCATGGTGTTCATCTGCAAGAGAGAGGAATTTAGCTGAAAAGAAAAGGAAAAGAATAGTAGTGCGGAATGTACGCTGTACTGGATAAACAATGTATGATTGTGGGACAGGTGAACTGGAGCCTTATTGTCGTGTATTTTACATACGCGAAGCCCCTTGTATAGGGGTGTATGGCTACTAAACCGTTATCCGTTATGTGTTTGCTCCGGACTCGCCTAGCCGAGCCCATGGTCTTGACAACCTGGCAGCTGCTTTCGTTTGTGAAGCTGTTTTAAGTCATGGCTGTCGAGGCAGCCGCATATTTTTTCGCGCTCGAGGGACACTTAATATTGCCCTTATTGAGATGACGCCTCGTGGACCGGGCAGTTTGAGCGTAAGAGACGCATAATGCGGTATTGTGTTAAAGCGGGCGAAAGCTTCTCGTCCCAATAGTGCTTGATAACTACTTGAAAATGGGGCGATATGGAAGGTTAGCTTTTCGCGGCGGAAGTTGCCGGGGGAGCCGAACATAACTTCTAGCCGAAGAGAACCCATGCAATGGGCATCCGGGCCTGGCGTTACTCCTTGAAAGGAAGTATTATTATGGTGAATTCTTGTTGGGTCTATTCCCATTTTTTGGACTGTGTCCTGATATAGCAGGTTTAAAGCACTGCCGCCATCCATCAGGACATTTGTAAAGTCGAGTCCATCGATTAGCGGATCTAATACCAGGGCAGTCCAACCTGCATTCCGTATACTTCCAGAGTAATCTTGGTGGTCAGAGGTGATCAGTTTTAACAACCATGGGCGAGACTCCTTTGGGATAGTGATAGAGGCGGGGTGTCCCGATCTTTCGATGAGATGATAACTATCGATTTGGTGAAGATGACTTTGACGATCCGACTACAAACATGCACGACGTTGCGCCTTAGCAATCGCTAAACCAACTTCGAGAGGTTATTGACCACGCCGGAGCACAATCAACCTGACCACGAAGGTCTATTCCTGCAAGCAATCGAAGAACAAGTAAGAATATGATAAAAGCAATCTGAATATTGCGAGTATATATGAAATGTGGCTAACAAAAGAGACAAGGTGTACATGTTGTATATGTATATGTCATCAATTTTTACTTCCCGTTGAATTTGCACATATGACACATGTATACATGAGTAACTTTCATAGTGAATAAAATATAAAGCCAAAATATTATCACAAGAAGTAGAAGGTATGAAAGTATTGCAACTCAGTTTGCACATATAAGTGAAGCTCTTATTCATATGAAAAGATTGACAATATTCATCATTAAACCATCCTAATATTGGTGAATAAACCTTACTTGCATAAAATTTACATGCTACAACATGCTTAAATAAGCCAACATGCAATTAGTCATTTGACCCAGAATCATCACCAAGATTAGAGGTCATATCAAAATGATTAAACATTGGCACAATTATTTTCAAACGTAGTTGATCCAAATTTGTTTTAGTGTCTGATTCACATGGTTCTTTCACATCAACGGTTAATTCAATGGGTGCACTCAAAATTCTTGATATTGCAGTTGTTTGATCACATGGCAAAGTCAAATCATCAGCATAATCATCTAAAATAGGTGGTGTGATCAATGTAGTGGCTAGAGCATCACATGTTGTATTTAAATTGACAAGTCATTCATCATTCGCATGTGAAGTTAGAAGATCAGTACCTTTGTCATTACCTCGTGTTATCAACTCAGATGATGTTGGAACTCTCGGCAGTGACGGGTCATAATATGGAGCTGATGCAGTGCTCACAACAACGGATGTTATTGTCATTGTAGGCACAGTGGTAGAAGGAAGGACCGTCTCAACTCCTTGGATGTGCACCTTATGCTTATTTGTCTTGTGGGCATCACGCCTCTTTATTTCCTGTTCAGCTTTGCAAGCAAGATGAAACAAATGGTCCATATGATAACATTCTTCATGAATTAGTATCTCCTGAATATCACGGTTTAATCCTCCCCAAAATCTATCCATAAAATCTTCTTCACTTTCCTCTAAAAAGGAATGCAACAAGGTAGTTTGTAAATCATCATAATATTTTCTTACAGTGTCACTACCTTGTTTTAAATGTTGTAGTTTTTTAATCATGCCACGAGTATAATAAACATCGACGAATCTATCTCTCATGACAAGTTTTAAATCATCCCAAGTAGTAGGTACATAATCAGGGTATAACCGACAATGTTCACTCCACCAAACAGTAGCAAAACTAGTGAAAGAACCAACCGCAAGCTTAACTTTTTTACGTTCCGAAAAATCATGGGAAGCAAATATAACATTTATTTCGAACTCCCATTCAATATATAAATCAGGCTTAAAACGACCATTAAAAGGTGGCATGGAAACAAAAACCCGATTGTGCATATTCTTATTCCTTTGCACCTCTTGTGACGGTGGTTGTATTTTCGGAGCCGGTGGCACGTCTCCCACGATTGATGAAGCCCAACTAACTCTGGAACCTGCCATATTTGGTAGAAAAACAAGAAACAAAATCCGAGAATAATGTTCCTATGAACTACCAGGATGTGGTGGTAAAACGCTCACAGTATAGCAAATATCAAAGTCTTACAAGTTCTTACCATGCAGCAAGTGGTGACCGGCAACCAGCGGTGTCAAATAACTCCGAAGATTGAGTAAAGCGATTGCCAGGTGAGCATATATATACACGGTGTAGAAATATGTGGAGTTTGGAAGGCCAAATATATGGTAGCAAAAGATCAGCAATAATCAATTCAGAGATGCAATGTTGAATAAACGCTCAACGACGGTACTGTGCTGGTCCTAGGCTAGACCGGACTAGAGACGCGAGCCTAGAACACTAATGAGGTCACGGCGTAGCACAACTAGCATCAATGAAGTATAGTAAGTAGCTCTGGACAGCAAGATATAAGTGAAGATCACAATGGCAGTAAAGATAATGATGAAAAACAACTGCCAAGCAGGATATACAACAACTCTCTCTCCAATTTTCCTCTTGAAAATTTGAGCCAATTTTCTGATAGCTTTTTTCAAAGAATGCTACTAACTCAAGCTTTCCAATGCAAAAAGAATAACTCAATTCCGAATTGATATGAGGAGTCAAAGAATTCTAAAACTGGCCTGAAAAACTAGAATAAGATGTGTCCGCGAACTTCGGAGGGCAAAAAGACCTATTTAGAAGCCGATTTTGAGGTGCCAAATATGGAACATGCTTTTGCAACTATTTAGATGCGGCTCGTCGCTAGCTTTAATTTGAGTACTCGTGGAGCCAAAACGGACTTCGTATGAGGAAGTTATGCTTGTTTGACTGAACAATGCACAAAACAGAATCCAATCCGAATTCAACTACGAGATTGAGTCAAGATTGATCCGAATTTTGTTTTTTTTTCTTTTTTTTCCTCACACTTTTTTCTTTTCCTTTCTCTCTGACTTCCTTTTTCTCTGACTTTTTTTTTCTTTTTTGTTCTCTGTCTTTTTTTTCTCTCCCTCTTTCCAAGACAAACTAGATAAGATGCAGATTGGATCAAGCGAAGATGTGAACGACCTCAACTATGATTGTGACAATGAACTATGGGTAGCACGAGGTGAAATTTGATGGATGGTGTGGTGAACAGCGGAAGGGATAACGATGCAGCGGCGACGTGACTAATGTGAACAGAACTCGAAACTCTAAACGAACTAGACACTAAGACCAGCAACTCGACACGACTATGCAACCGATAATTCAATAATGCAAACAATGAAAAGAAAATTGCAAAGGCTCAGACTGGCTTAGACAAAAGGATGAATAGATCTAACTTTTTTGTGGCTTTTTCTTGGACAATAGGTAAGAAAATAAATCTAATCTAGGGGAAACTGGAAATTCTCACCGAGCAACCTGAAAACTGATACCACTTGATAGAGGCGGGGTGTCCCAATCTTTCGATGAGATGATAACTATCGATTTGGTGAAGATGACTTTGACGATCCGACTACAAACATGCACGACGTTGCGCCTTAGCAATCGCTAAACCAACTTCGAGAGGTTATTGACCACGCCGGAGCACAATCAACCTGACCACGAAGGTCTATTCCTGCAAGCAATCGAAGAACAAGCAAGAATATGATAAAAGCAATCTGAATATTGCGAGTATATATGAAGTATTGATAATGGTGGGAATCCGTAAGCGGTCTTGGTCTGGTCGTTGGACACAAACGAAGTACACGAAGTTGCAATGGCTAACTTTTAACTAAACAAATCCCAAGCAAAAAGCTACTAGGTGGATCTACTTATATAGGAGCAAGGGGTGGCGGCCAAGGAGGTGGGAGGACGTCCCAAGGCAGCCTAAAACCAACCCTAGGTCGTATAAGGCTCATGGGCCCAAGTGGAGGTGATGCAACACCTTTGGACTTGTTGTTTGACTCGGATTCTGCTGCAGCGTCAGATTGTTTCGTCCATATCTCAATGCTCCGGACGAATTTAAAGGTGAATCCAAATGGAGTGGAAAGAGGACGAAATCTACTTTCCAACAAAAAGAAGAATCACCCAATTCGGAGTCCGTATGAAAAAGTTCTTGCCGTTTTGAGTCAGGTATGTCTGTGCAGTCCGAATCTGAATCCAGAACGTGAGAGACTTGGACTCTATCTTCTCTTGGCCCAAAAGTGACGTGAAGGGACTTTTTGAACAGCACGTAAACTTCTCTTTTTCCGTTATCTTCATATGTGGATTGTACAAATGTCCCATACACCTGCAATTAGACAAAACACAAAAGTGTGTGAAGTATTTTTGTTCTGGATAATATAAATAGATTATTGAATAGTTGACAGTAGAAATCACCTGACAAATATGCATGTATGCAATATTTTTGGTCGTATCCAAGGTAGTCATGTCCTCATAAGATAGGCCGTATGGCGCGAATCTCTGTTGGCGCCACTCTGTTCACCACGTGAAGTAAGTTTACTGTTTTGACTTCTTGTGGGAAATCCTTTTGTTTCCTGGTGCTCTACTCGTTGGGTCCGTCATCGTCCTCACTTGGTGTGTCGAGCCCCTTGTGTTCGGCGTTGAGTTTGCCGGATTGCTTGAAAACCCAACAATCTCTGTGGGTATGGTTCGCAGGCTTCCCAAGAGTACTGTGAATTTGACATATCTTGTCCAAGATTTTGTTCAGGTGAGATAACTCATCCCTGTTATCCTTAAGGGGCAGCTTTCTCTGATTCTGCCGAGAGCTTTTGAATCCGGCGTTGACTGCCGCGCTCTTCGGACTGCTTCCCTTAGTTCGGCGCTGGCCCTTGTTGCGTCGTGGTTTCCCATTTCCATCCCTGACTTCGGATGTACTTGGGTCGCTGGTGCTGCATCTTGCCAACCAGCTGTCTTCTCCCGCACAAAATCGGGTCATGAGGCTTGTTAATGCGGCCATTGTTCTTGGCTTTTCTTGGCCGAGGTGTCTGGCGAGCCATTCTTCTCGAACGCTATGTTTGAAAGCCGCTAAGGCTTCGGCATCCAGACAGTCGACTATCTGATTCTTTTTAGTAAGAAATCTGTTCCAGAGTTTCCGGGCTGACTCTCCGGGCTGTTGAGTTATATGGCTCAAATCGTCCACATCCGGAGGTCGGACGTAGGTCCCTTGAAAATTTGCCCGAAAAGCATCCTCGAGTTCCTCCCAACTTCCAATGGTGTTTTCGGGAAGGCTTTTAAGCCAATGCCGTGCTGGCCCTTTGAGTTTGAGGGGTAAATATTTTATGGCGTGGAGGTCATCTCCTCGGGCCATGTTATATGGAGGATATAATCCTCAATCCAGACTCCAAGGTCTGTTGTTCCGTCGTACGCCTCTATGTTTACGGGCTTGAATCCCGCTGGAAATTCATGGTCCAGCACCTCATCTGTGAAACATAGGGGTGTGCGTCACCCCTGTATTTGGGTGTGTCGTGATGTTCGGATATTTGTGGTGCCGCATTGCTTACTAGATCTTGCTTTCTTGGCCCATAGATAGATCTGGCTGGGCCGTCCTTTTGACGCGATTCCTTGAGTGGATCGCGTGTCGGCTTGTGTGCGCCGCCGCTTGCCACTCCATGTTGGTCATGGGGCCGTCTATCCGACCGGGTGGCTTTCTTATTTTTTGATTGCGGGGGCTCTAAGGCCTACTCATCAAATTCAGGTAGTAGCTTTCGCTTCGGATAGCTTTTTGTGCGGCAACTGCCGCTATATTTGTCTGCGGTGTTGAGTATTTTGCTCCATCTGATTCTGAGCGCCTTTTCCGCGGTTTTGAGCTTTTGCTTCTGTTTTTTCAGGCTACGCGCAGTGGCGACGAGCCTATTGTGGAGGTTCTTCTGTTCCATGAGCGTATTTGGCATGAGGTCGTCTGGACTGTTGTTTCCGCCGGGGACGGTTTGTTTGTCAAAGTTGCCCTGTTCGGACTGTTGCTCCAAGGCATGTTCGTCGTCCGCCGGTTCATCCTGCTCCATGGCTGGGGCTGTATGGCTGCCGTTTTTGTCGAGGCGGGGCTTGGAGCGGCGCTTACGTCGCCGCTTTGATTGCTTTTCGAGTGAACGATCCCTCATTGCATCCCTGTGTTCCTCGTCGTTGCTTCCTTTGGGTGTGTCCACCATGTGATGAGGTGGCAGTCCAGTGCCTTATAGGCGTTAGTTCATTTTCGTCTCCTACATCGTTGCCCATACCATCAATGTCTTCGGAGCCGAATTCGAGCACGTCGTTTAAATTTTCAAAAGTGGCTACGAAGTGGGTGGTGGGTGGGTTTTAAATTTCTTCATCATCCGCATCCCAATCTTGCTGACCGTAGTCCGGCCAGGGCTCTCCTGATAAAGAGAGAGACTTTAGTGAATTCAGGATATTGCCAAAAGGCGAGTGCTGAAAGATGTCCGCGGCGGTGAACTCCATAATCGGCGCCCAATCGGACTCGATTGGCAGGGGCGCGGGGGGCTCAGATTCCGGCACCTTGGAGTCACGGGCTTCGCGAGGGACAAAGCTGGTGTTTGGCTCGATCGCCGTAAAGATTTCGGCCTCTGAGGCGGCGTCCAACCACCTGTCCTCGATCGGCGGGATCGGCTCCGAACTAAGGGTCAGGGCCGATGCGGGCGCGACCTCCAAGACACTGTCCGGCGGCAGAGCTAAATCATGCCCTTCGTGACAGTGCGGCGTGCTTGGCTGTGGTTCGAATCCATCGAAGATCAAGTCTCCGCGGATGTCAGCAATGTAGTTAAGACTTCCAAATCTGACCTGATGGCCAGGGGCGTAGCTTTCAATCTGCTCTGGATGGCCAAGCGAATTGGCCCGCAGTGCAAAGCCGCGGAATACAAAGATCTGTCCGGGGGGAAAAGTCTCACCCCGGACTGCATCGCTGCTGATGATCGGAGAAGCCATCGGGCCTAAAAGTGACGACACAGAGGAACTCTCAATGAAAGCACCAATGTCGGTGTCAAAACCGGCAGTTCTCGGGTAGGGGGTCCCGAACTGTGCGTCTAGGCGGATGGTAACAGGAGACAAGGGACACGATGTTTTTACCCAGGTTCGGGCCCTCTCGATGGAGGTAAAACTCTACTCCTGCTTGATTAATATTGATGATACGGGTAGTACAAGAGTAGATCTACCACGAGATCAAGGAGGCTAAACCCTAGAAGCTAGCCTATGGTATGATTGTTGTTCTGTTGTTCGTCCTACGGACTAAAACCCTCCGGTTTATATAGACGCCGGAGAGGGCTAGGGTTACATAGAGTCGGTTACAATGGTAGGAGATCTACTTATCCGTATCGCCAAGCTTGCCTTCCACCCCAAGGAAAGTCCCTTCCGGACACGGGACGAAGTCTTCAATCTAGTATCTTCACAGTCCAGAAGTCCGGCTGAAGGCATAGTTCGTGATATAGGCAAAGATGTCCCGTATTTCGATGAGATGGTGGCTATCGTTTGGAGGAAGTCGACTTTGACGATCCGACTACGAACGTGCGAGGACGTCGCGCCTTAGCAATCGCTAAACCAACTCCGAGAGGTTATTGACCACGTCGGAGCACGATCAACCTGACCACGAAGGTCTGTTTCCTGCAGGCAAACGAAGAACAAGCAAGAAACTAAGATTGCAATCTGGATATTGCGAATATAAGAGGAAAGCTTTATTGATCAAGGTGGGGTTCTGTGACGCCTTGGTCTGGTCGTTGAACACAAACGAAAACGTGAAGTTGCAGCTATGGCGAACTTTTAATCTAAACAAAACCCAAAGTCTAAACGACGCCCTAAGGGCTGTATTATATGGAGGAAGAGGGGGGGAATTTCGTGGCCCTTGAGGAAGGGGTCCGAAACCAACCCTAACTCTTGTTTCCCCACACATACGGACTCTAAAAACAGCCTATACTTAAGTATTTCGAAATTACATGGGCCTGGCCCAATAATAAGGTGACGCAGCACCTAGAATAGCCTCTGGACGAAATTTATGAAGTGGCATCTTGTATATTTCGTCCAAGGCTTCACTCACTCCTTATGGTGGCTTCAGAGTCCTGAAATCATCACTTGTACCTCCGTTCTTGTTCCCCTTGCGCATGCCATCAACTCCATGCTTGTTCTTGCTCCAATGTTCATCCTTCTCCAAGCTAGGCCCTTCATTTGTAAGCAAAACAAATGTATCCAATTTAGGCAGCATCATATTCTCATGAACATTAGAATCATTACCAAGAAACGAAAGTACCTGGTAATTTAATTGGCGTGCGCGAGCTCTAGTAATTGGTCCATCATATGTAACAGTAGGGGCTGTGGGTGTAACAATGGTATTGATGTCCTCATCATCCTCCCCTTCTTGAAATGAAGTCGTCCTCGACGGAAGCTCATCTTCCTCACCCAAATAAGGCTTCAAATCTGCAATGTTATAAGTGGGACTGACCCCAAAATCTGCAGGCAACTCAAGTTTATATGCATTATCATTTATTTTTTCTAACACCTTAAAAGGACCATCAGCACGTGGCATTAGCTTTGACTTGCGCAAATTAGGAAACCTATCCTTACGCAAATGTAACCAAACAAGATCTCCAGGTGCAAAGACAACACGTTTTCTACCCTTATCTCCAACAAGTTTATATTTAGCATTCATGCGCTCAATATTTTCCTTAGTTAACTCATGCATCTTTAAGATAAAATCAGCACGTTGTTTAGCATCCAAATTAACCTTCTCCGAAGATGGAAGAGGGAACAAATCAATAGGTGCACGAGGTAGGAAACCATACACAATTTCAAAAGGGCACATCTTAGTAGTAGAATGCAAGGAACGATTATAAGCAAATTCAATATGAGGCAAGCATTCTTCCCACATTTTCTTATTATTCTTCAAAACAGCCCTAAGCATAGTAGACAATGTTCTATTGACTACTTCAGTTTGTCCATCAGTTTGGGGGTGACAAGTAGTACTAAAAAGCAGTTTAGTCCCCAACTTAGCCCATAAACATCTCCAAAAGTGGCTAAGAAATTTAGTATCACGATCTGAAACAATAGTATTTGGCACACCATGCAAGCGAATAATTTCACGAAAGAACAAATCAGCAACATTAACAGCATCATCACTTTTATGACATGGTATAAAGTGTGCCATTTTTGAGAATCTATCCACGACAACAAATATGCTATCCCTCCCCTTCTTTGTTCGAGGTAAACCTAAAACAAAGTCCATAGATATATCCTCCCAAGGAATACTAGGCACAGGCAAAGGCATATATAAACCATGAGGATTGAGTCGTGACTTACCTTTTTGACATGTAGTGCAGTGAGCAACAAAACGCTCAACATCCCGTCTCATCTCTGGCCAAAAGAAATGTGTAGCAAGTACGTTGTAACGACCAAACCTCGAAGGATTTGAGTCTCTGTGCTTACCGTGCTAGTCCCTGGATCGAACTCGCTAGCACACACAGTATAGATGAATACCAGAATAGCAAGTGCATCATTTATTACAACGTATGATCCAGAATGTATAAAATAAAACAATCTGCATAGCACTTGGCTAGCTTTATTCAATCAAACAGCGGAAAGTAGCAGAAAATAACGATGAGTCCCATCATAGCTCACTGGAAATGCTGAGTGTAGACTCGCGACCCTAACGGTACCTTACTCTTCGTCTGAATATCCTGCAACATGAGACGTTGCAGCCATATAGGTCAATACTTGGAATGTATTGGCAAGTTACACAGGAGTAATAATATAGCAGACCTGTTGCGATTCTCTATGGCCTGTTGCTTTCCCTCCAGCACAATAGCCTTATCAATCAGGTCCTGACAATTCCTAAAAGTGGCCACTGTCAACTGAAGGCTCAAATCATCATTTAGGCCCTCCAAGAATTTCTCCTGCCTAGCTGCATCAGTGTTAACATCATTAGGAGCATAACGTGCAAGATTATTAAATTCCTCCACATAAGCATTAAGTGTGCGACCTCCCTGGCGCAAACTGCGGAACTCCTTCTTTTTCAGACTCATAGCACCAGCAGACACATGTGCAGCACGAAAAGCATCCTGAAACTGAGGCCATGTGATAGTAGCAATGGGATAGGTGACCAAGTAATTGTCCCACCAAGCTGCGGCAGGACCCTCCAACAAATGTGAGGCAAACCTCACCCTCTCTGCATCAGTGCATCCAACCGTCTCCAGGTTCCTATTGACTGCACGGAGCCAATCATCAGCCACAATAGGTTCAGGGGAACTGGAGAACCTCTGAGGATTTAACCTCAAGAACCTGGTAAGCATATCCACTGGTGGAGGTGGCGGTGGATTGTTGTTATTGTTGTTGTTGTTGTTGTTGTTCTGGTTCTGGATAAGCAATTGGATCAACTGAGCCTGTCCCTGAAGCACCTGTTGTATGTATGGCGGTACATCATTGCCATTGCCATTGTTGTCTCCTCCTGCAGCATTACGCCTATTATCACGCCTCGGCGGCATCTGGTGGGCAAGCATAGAAGAGTTATAGATATAATAGGGCCAAAGACTATGTATATATAAATATATTCTACCCATATGCATAATATGATCAAGCCAACAAAACACAACAACGAATAACACCAATAAACAAACAAACAACAAACAACAAACAATATGATAATATTATATATATATATATATAGTCGAATAATTCCGACACTAAGCAATTTAACAAACAACTACCAATCAAGCAAACAATCTAGTTTCTTCATACCACGAAATTGGGCATAATCAGATACGCTAACACGATAACGTTGCAATATAAAGCAAACATGAATGGTGGTCTCAGCACTAGTTCCTACTTAACTGTTCAAGATACTTGAGGGATTTACTAATAAACAGTAAGAAGTATAGCTAGTTTAGAAAATAATTTTCACTCCTATGGCTTTTCTAATCCATTTTCTAGGGTCACGTCCTACAGTCAACACACTGCTCTGATGCCATCTGTAACGACCAAACCTCGAAGGATTTGAGTCTCTGTGCTTACCGTGCTAGTCCCTGGATCGGACTCGCTAGCACACACAGTATAGATGAATACCAGAATAGCAAGTGCATCATTTATTACAACGTATGATCCAGAATGTATAAAATAAAACAATCTGCATAGCACTTGGCTAGCTTTATTCAATCAAACAGCGGAAAGTAGCAGAAAATAACGATGATTCCCATCATAGCCCACTGGCAATGCTGAGTGCAGACTCGCGACCCTAACGGTACCTTACTCTTCGTCTGAATATCCTGCAACATGAGATGTTGCAGCCATATAGGTCAATACTTGGAATGTATTGGCAAGTTACACAGGAGTAATAATATAGCAGACCTACATGTATATGCATAATATAACAAAGGAAGGCTTGAGGGTTTATTTTTGCAGAAAGCTGATTTTGTCCTCATAACTACCTAATAGTCATATTTTTATTTAGTTCTTTTATTACTACAATTAAGTACACAAGGTTGAGTTGGCAAAATCAACTCCAACCTACCCTTTATTAAGTTGCCCAACAAATTTATTAAGTGTCACATCTGTCAAGATCATCCAACAACTGTAATGGCATAGTGGCTCAAAGTTACCCATAACCGGGGGCACGGCTAATCATGATTAGTTTTAATACTCTGAAGAGTTTTGTACGCTTTACCCACTGGACCCAATCCGAAGATTGAGACAAAGTCTTTCAGAAGAGGTTCCCTTAACCACCTGACGGCCACATCCCACCTACATATGCTACATCTGTCGACACTGTCTGGGCCAGGGTTCCAACAACTGATCAACTAAGCCAGAGCCCATATAGCCAATGGCCGCACATGGAAGCTACTAGTCACTAAGTCTGTTTGATCTTTTTGAACCTGGGCGGCATTCCACTTAGGGTGCACTCTCATGAGCGCATGGCCTTAGAAAAGGTGCAAGACCCCATGATGCCTTCCCTCAACACCAAGCAATACCACTTCCACCCAGAGGTGAGTTAAATCCTGAGTTACTACTCAATTTGTTAAAATATATAATCCTCACATAAACTCAATGAATACACGAACCACCCCCGTCTACAAAGCAGAGCAACTACAACTACCACGATTTGCAAAAACGGGAAGATAGCTCAACAGCATAGCAAATAATATAGTATTCCTATACATGCATATTTCCATAGTGTGATATAACTACATGCATAGAAAACAATAGGTAAAGGATGATCAACATGTAACTTGCCTTGGTTCTGGTTCAGAAAGTCACACTCCTGACAATAGCTCGCGTCGCACTCCGGACAATCTACACGTTTCTCACAATTCAACAAATCAATCACCGGAACACGAAAAGAACCAAAACAAAACCAACAGCAAGGAAAACATTTTTTAAAATCAACAATAGAAGCTTAACAACACCTAAATTGCACTACGGTCACAATGCAAAAAGAATCAATTGATTCCGATGAACGGTTTGAGAGTTATGGCCTCTGGAAGATTTATTTCAAATTCAAACGAATTCAAATTTAAACATTGCAAACATGAGAAATTTTGGTACTGTAATAATGTACTGATTTTTGTGAGTGCATAGGAAAAAGAATCACCTAAATTGGATATATAGAATAAAAGATATAGCCAATTGAAGTTTTGGTGAAAATCTGAAAATAAAACAAAAACAGCAACAGAAATCTCCTGGGCGCTGTAGCGAACTCCTGTAGAAGCTCCTGTAGCGACGCCATGTGGCGACACGTGATTCGCTGGAGGCGAGTGCTCACCAGAAGACAAAAGAAGCGGCGGCGGCGGTCGGGCGGCGGCGGCGGCGGCTCTCCGGTGGGTCTCCGGCGAGGGGAAAGTGACGGGCGGATGCGGCTTCGAGTGGCGGAGGCGGTGGTGGTGAGTATGGCGACGGGGGCGTCCTCTGCGGGCGGCGGTGTCGGTGTACTAAAGTAGGGGTACCTTAGTACCCCGAACTTGTGCACGGGCAGTAGTAGCGTCCCGCGGCAAGGCCTGCCAGGGGAGCGACAAGAGCCTCCACGGCCCTTTCTAGGCCGGACGAAGGCCAAGTGATCGAGCCGAGAAGACCAAGCCCCGGCAAGAGGAGCTTGCCGGGCCGAGAAGGCGAGGTCCGGCAAGAGGAGCTTGCCGGGCCAAGGCGACAAGGCCCCGGCAAGAGGAGCTTGCCGGGACGACTAAGCCGAA
The DNA here is from genome assembly GCA_032464435.1 of Aegilops umbellulata. Taxonomy (NCBI): domain Eukaryota; kingdom Viridiplantae; phylum Streptophyta; class Magnoliopsida; order Poales; family Poaceae; genus Aegilops; species Aegilops umbellulata. Next base: position 66,333,763 of record CP136059.1, read on the forward strand.
GCACCAAGGCCCCGGCGGGAGGAGCTCGCCGGGACGACCAAGCCAAGGCACACCAAGAGAAGCCCGCCGCGGCGCTCCGCGCGCCTCGGCAAGGCCTGACGAGCGGCAAGCTCTCAGGTGCGGCAAGACGACCACCGCGGCAAACCACTTGCCGCGGCAAACCACCACCTCAGGCATGCGCTCCAGCTCACCTGCCCACGCGTCACTCTGGAGCTTCCCCGGAGACACATGGCGGGGCGCCGCGCAGCCTGGGGCGCGCGCATGGCATGCGACGTTTGCAGAGTCGCCCCCGTGGCAAGCGGAGGCGCCCCTAACGGTCCGCCTCGGCACTGTTCAGGCGATCCAGACGGGCATTTAATGCCTCTGTCCCCCGCCGTCAGAGTTAGGTGCGATAGCACTGTGCGGCCACTATTCGGACAGTTCCTTGCCATTTTTACCCTCGCCTGCGTCGCTACCTGTGGGAAACCCCTTAGCATATAAAAGGAGGCCCATGCGCACGTAGGGAGGGGGGGAATCCAGACCCAGTAGACCCTCGTCTACGTCCAGCTCCAACTTACTATAGCTTCTTGCGCTCCAGAGCAAGAACTATAATCAACCAGACAAGCAGCAATAGGGTTTTACGCATCCATGCGGCCCGAAGCTGGGTAAAATCGTTGTGTGTGTGTGTGTCGCCTCGATCTGCTCTTTGTGCAACCTCCGCCCCCTTCCGAACCAACAAGGGGCTCCGTCCCCATAGGTGCTCGTGGAGGCCGATATCCCCCGACAGGCGGTGACGCTGTGAACGCGGTATGCCCCGGCGGCGGCGGACGTCGGTGGCGGCGGCGTTCTGGTGCTCTGCAGGTTAACTCGAGGTGTCAAAGGAGTTCGTAGTCGAGTGGGGGTTCGAGCGGTGACAAGTGGAGCGGCCGGGCGTCCTTACGGCTGTGGATTCGAACGGTCAACGACGGCGGCGGCTCAAGCTCCACTGCGAGATCCAATCGCCCCGACCAAGGCGTGCGGAAACGGGGAAGATCGGGACAGGGGGTGCGGGGTTTTCCCTAGGTTCTTCTGCTTGCGCACGGCGTCTCCAGGGTGCTCGGGGTGGACCAGGGCATCGGGTCGATCCGGCTCGGCCTCGGTCGCGCGCAGCGCGACGCTCCAGTCCGGCTCGGGGAAGGAGACGAGCAGGGGCGCGGTGCGGGGCCCACCCGTCAGCGAGAGAGGGAGCAGCCGGTCGGGTGCGGGTCGGGCGAGCGGTGCGGGTCGGGCGTACCGCTTCGCGTAGCGGCTAGGTGGGCCACAGCAGGGTGTGCCGCTTCGGCGGCTGGAGGCGGGCCGCGGGGTTGGCTGCTGGGCCGCGCAGTGCTCTGCGCTGCGCGCTGTGCTGCGTGCTTCTTCCTTTCTTTTTTACAAAAACCACAGCAGCTAAAAGAATAAAAATAAAACAACAGGATAAAATCTAAATAAAATATATATATACACATAGTAAAATATATACTACTAATATAAACTACAGGAACACTAGTTCCTCACCTAATGCAATTTTTGAAAATTCATTTTATGCAAAAGGCCACACAAAACAGCAATAAAACAAACAAATAAAATATTTTTCAGAATAAGAAAAATACCAGAACATATTAGATCAACTGGAAATAATATTCTGGACATTATGAACATTTTTAAACAGGGGAGAAGTCATGTTATCTCCGCTCCAATAAATTGCCTTTTGTTGCATAATGATTTGAATATTCTGAAAAAGCAAATAATGCAATAAAAAATATGATATGCATATGAATGATCTATTAACATCCAATTTGGGAAAATTGGGATGTTACATACGTCCTCCGTCTTCTTCACGCCAAAGTGTCCCATTAATCCTCCTCCATGCGCCTCCTGCAACAACAAAAGACGAATAGAGCTAGCAGGAATGCATAGCTTGTTAGCGCGGAACACAAAACCATCATTGACAACGAACTTGTTCCATGTTCTTCCTTCTTTACAATTCTGCATTACTTCTTTAAAATCAGCATCATGCACATATTGATCTTTGATGGTCTCCAAACCCAATATTTTGAAGTCAAGTTGTGAAAGCATAGTATAGCGACGAGACAAAGCATCAGCAATAACATTTTCTTTACCCTTCTTGTGTTTGATGACATAAGGGAAAGTCTCAATGAATTCAACCCATTTAGCATGTCTACGATTCAGTTTAGCTCGACTTTTAATATGTTTCAAAGATTCATGGTCAGAATGTATAACAAATTCTTTGGGCCATAAATAATGTTGCCATGTCTCTAAAGTCCGAACAAGAGCATATAATTCCTTATCATAAGTAGAATAGTTCAGACTAGGCCCACTCAATTTTTCAGAAAAGTATGCAACAGGTTTGCCATCTTGTAATAACACACCTCCTAATCCAATTCCACTAGCATCACATTCAAGCTCAAAAGTCTTATTAAAATCAGGAAGTTGGAGTAAAGGAGCATGTGTCAACTTATCTTTCAATACCGTGAAGGCTTCTTCCTGTGCGGTACCCCAAACAAAAGGCACATCCTTCTTTGTAAGCTAATTGAGAGGTGCAGCAATGGTGCTAAAGTCTCTCACAAAACGCCTATAGAAACCAGCGAGTCCAAGAAAACTCCTCACTTGTGTGACCGTTTTGGGCTGCGGCCAACTCTCAATAGCTTCAATCTTGGCTTTATCAACTTCAATTCCCTGTGGAGTAACAACATAGCCAAGAAAAGATACTCGGTCGGTGCAAAAGGTGCACTTCCCAAGGTTACCAAACAAACGTGCATCACGTAGAGCATTAAAAACATCACGTAAATGTTCCAAATGTTCTTCCAAAGATTTGCTATAAATCAGTATATCGTCAAAATAGACTACCACAAATCGTCCAATGAAAGCACGTAAAACTTCGTTCATTAGTCTCATGAAAGTACTAGGTGCATTAGTTAACCCAAAAGGCATGACTAACCACTCATATAAACCAAACTTAGTTTTAAAAGCTGTTTTCCATTCATCTCCCAATTTCATACGAATTTGATGGTATCCACTACGCAAATCAACTTTGGAGAATATTGTAGAGCCACTCAATTCATCAAGCATATCATCTAGCCTAGGAATAGGATGACGATAACGAATAGTAATATTATTAATGCCTCTACAATCAACACACATACGCGAGGTACCATCCTTTTTCGGCACTAGAATAATAGGAACAGCACAAGGACTAAGGGATTCGCGTATATAACCTTTGTTGAGTAGCTCTTGTACTTGACGCATAATCTCCTTCGTCTCCTCTGGATTGGTACGGTATGGTGCGCGGTTGGGTAATGATGCACCGGGAATTAAGTCAATTTGATGCTCAATCCCTCGAATAGGTGGTAATCCCGGTGGCACGTCTTGTGGAAAGACGTCAGCGAACTCCTGCAAAATGTTAGTAATAGCAGGAGGCAAAGAGGAAGGCACGTCCTCGAATGAAAATAATGCCTCTTTGCACACAAAAGCATAGCAAACAGATTTGCTAACATCTAGATCATCAATATCATATTTGGTGTCAAATAAACATGCACTTTTCAATTTAATTTCAGAAGCAACACTAGATGGTTTATTATTAGGCTTCATTTGTTGCTCAAATTCTTTTGCCACAATCTGATTTTCACTCTTATTTTGCTCCTGTTTTGCTTTATTAGCTCGATTAATATCATCTTTCAAAATGGAATCAGGAGTCATAGGAAGCAAAGTAATATTTTTGTCCTTATGAACAAGAGTATACTAATTGTTTCTACCATGGTGTACAGAATTTTTATCAAATTGCCATGGTCTACCAAGTAATAAGGAACATGCTTGCATAGGTACCACATCACAATCAACATAATCAGCATATGTAGAGATACTAAAATGCACATGAACAGTACGTGTTACCTTAACCTTGCCGCTGTTGTTGAACCATTGGATGTAGTAAGGATGTGGATGTGGTCTTGTGGTGAGAGATAGCTTCTCCACCATCTCCATGCTAGCCAAGTTGTTGCAGCTCCCTCCATCTATGATGACGCGAACAGAACGTTCCTTCACAACTCCCTTTGTATGGAACAAATTATGCCTCTGATTTTGCTCAGCTTGCGTGACCTGCACACTCAAAACACGTTGAGCAACTAAACATTCATACCTGTCAGCATCTTCAGCAGCCATGTATTGCGTCTCATGATCAGAATCATCTCCACCGTGTTCTTCATGTGTAAGAAGAGCCAAAGTCTCCTCATCATAGTCACTAGCAGACTCATACCCACCATCCTCAGTAGCAATCATCACACGCTGAGATGTGCATTCTCGCGCAAAATGTCCTCTTCCCTTACAACGACGACAAATAATATCACTTGTGTGCCCTGTAGACGCCATGGAAGAAGCAGAGCTCTGTGCAGGCCCGACAGGTGTGCTCTTGGCAGATAGTGGTGGTTGTGCCTGCTTTATTGTATCACGGTTGGAGGTGGCAGCTGACGGAGGTGCCGGTGTAGCAGAACGTGTGGAAGTAGATGATGCACGTGGTGTCCACGATGAAGGTCGACCTGCAGAAAAGTTACTTCGCGCCAATGCGTGTCGATCCTGCACTTCACGTTCAGCTTTACAAGCAAGATGGAATAAACGAGTGATATTATTATAATCCTTATAGTCTAGAATGGTCTGAATCTCTCTATTTACTCCACCCAGAAAACGTGCAAGCATAGCTTCATTCTCCTCAACGATACCACATCTAATCAAGCCAGTTTGTAATTCCTGATAATATTCTTCTACCGAATTTTTTCCTTGTCTTAAGTGCTGCAATTTTTGAAGTAGTTCACGTTGATAATATGGTGGAACCCAACGGGTACGCATAGCAGTTTTCAAAGCAGCCCAAGTAGCTGGAACAGGATATAATCTACAATATTCAGACCACCAAACACATGCAAAGCTAGTGAAAGCACAAACAGTAGCAGGAACACGTCTCTCCTCAGGATATTGTAAACATGTAAACTGTTGTTCAGTTTCTAACTCCCAAGTAAGATATATATCAGGAACATATCTACCCTCAAATGGTGGAATATTCAATTTCAGTTTAGGGAGATGGTCATGATCTCGTACCGGAGGAGGAGCCCTAACATTGCCATTATTTGCATGTGGACGACCTGGTGGTTGTGGTGCTGGTGGTTGCACATAGTTCTGATGTTGATCAACCTCATCCTCGTAATCTCCCACATAATCATCCTCCCCCACATCAGCAGCAGGAGCCATAGAAGTATCAACAGCAGCACCAGCAGCTTGGCCAGGCTGAAGAGGGACACGGGTCGCTCGGCAGAGGGCTGTTTCGTGATGTGGAGGTAGTCGTTGTTGCTGTTGTAGAGGTGCGTTAGGTGCAGCTGCTGGTGGTGGTGGTAGACGCACGAGCAATTCATTGAACTTGTTATCGAGCTTTGTTTCTAACGCCTTCTCAATGCCATCTATCTTCTCCATGGCCTCTTCAAATCTGTTTAGCACATCTTGCACCTGTCCACTCATCATTTGCTAAAACTTATCATGAAGCTCCTTGTTCGTCAATTTCTCCCAGTCAGTCTCGTCGGCTTGTGATCCTGGCATGGTTAGCAGCAATAGAAACACACAGGAATATGATCCTATAGACTACTAACAAGAGGTGGTGGTGGGTGTCACAAATCCGTCAAGCAAATCTCAAATTCTTACCAGTTCTTACCCAGCAGCAGGCGGTGATCGGCAACCGATGTAGTCAAAACTCTCAAAGCTTGGATAGAGCGATTACCAGGGAGAGTCAAACGCACGATGTAGATGTATGTGGAGCTGGGAAGGCGTTTAATATGGTAGCAAAAAGGGTCAGCAATAATCAATTCAGAGATGCAAAGTTGAATAAACGCTCAACGACGGTACTGTGCTGGTCCTAGGCTAGACCGTGCTAGAGACGCGAGCCTAGAACACTAACAAAATCACGGCGCTGCACGTAAACAAGGGAAAAGCACACTCTGAAAAAAAATCGCCCTGTTTTTTTTTTTGCGCTCCTCTTTTTTTTTCTTTTTTTTTGCGAAAAATCACTATAATGGCGAGTGTCTCAAATCTCTTCCCAGGTCAAACTGACAGGACAGACACGAAATTTTCGCGATTTTTTTTTCGACTCCCGGACCCAAAAACTGGAAACGGCTCAAAAAAAACTTTCAATAACGGCGACTGTCTCAAAAGGCTAAGAAACACCTAAAAATAGGATAGCCAGATTTTTTTTTGTCAAGTGCGTTTTTTGAAAATTTTGGGCCTAAACGGAGGGTGGTTTCCGGCAACAGATGGATCTCAAAAAAAAGTTTTTGGAAACCAACCTCTTCTACGGACGGCAAAAGATTGATGGAATCCCAAACCTGCTCAAACAAGGAAACACGAATCTGGCAACAGATGGATCTCGAAAGCAACCCTAATATGAGATGGACTCGAAGTGATGGTGGTATATGGATACGGATCAGTGGTCGTATATGGACTCGGAGCGGGGGTGGTATATGGATACGGATCAGTGGTGGTATATGGACTCGGAGCGGTGGCGGATAAGCGGTGGTGGAAGATGGCAGGGACAATGATGATGGTGCGGCGGCGGCGTGACTAATATGACCAGAACTCGAAACTCTAAAAGACTAGACGCTAAGACCAGCAACTTGACACGACGATGCAACCGCAAATTCAACAAAGCAAATACCGAAAAGATTATGCAAAGGCTCAGATTGGTTCGGATAGGATGAACTAACCCTATTTTTTTTGGCTTTTTCATGGACTATAGGTATGAAAAACAGACTCGATCTAAACTACGAAAAACTATAAAATCTCACCGAGCAACCTGAAAATCTGATACCACTTGATAGAGACAAAGGTGTCCCGATGTTTCGATGAGATGGTGGCTATCGTTTCTGTGGGAGTCGACCTTGACGATCCGACTACGAACGTGCGAGACGTCGCGCCATAGCAATCACTAAACCAACTTCCGAGGGTTATTGACCACGCCGTAGCACGATCAACCCGACCACGAGGGCCTGTTTCCTGTGAGCAAACGAAGAACAAGCAAGAAACTAAGATTGCAATCTGGATATTGCGAACATAAGAGGAAAGCTTTATTAATGAAGGTGCGGTTCTGTGACGCCTTGGTCTGGTCGTTGAACACAAACGAAGTACACGAAGTTGCAGCTATGGCGAACTTTTGATCTAAACAAAACCTAAAGTCTAAACGATGCCCTAGGGGCTGTATATATGGGGGAAGAGGGGGGAATTTCGTGGCCCTTGGAGGAGGGGTCCGAAACCCACCCTAACTCTTGTTTCCCCACACATACGGACTCTAAAAACAGCCTATATTGAAGTATTTCGAAATTACATGGGCCTGGCCCAAGAAGAAGGTGACGCAGCACCTAGAATAGCCTCTGGACGAAAATTATGAAGTGTCATCTTGTATATTTCGTCCAAGGCTTCATGCACTCATTATGGTGGCTTCAAAGTCCTGAAATCATCACTTGAAACTCTGTTCTTGTCTCCCTTGCGCATGCCATCAACTCCATGCTTGTTCTTGCTCCAATGATCATCCTTCTCCAAGCTAGGCCCTTCATTTGTAAGCAAAACAAATGTATCCAATTTAGGCAGCATCATATTCTCATGAACATTAGAATCATTACCAAGAAACGGAAGTACTTGATAATTCAATTGGCATGCGCGAGCTCTAGTAATTGGTCCAGTATGTATAGAAGCAGGGACTGTGGGTGTAAAAATGGTATTGATGTCCTCATCAGGCGTAGCATGGTGTTCATCTGCAAGAGAGAGGAATTTAGCTGAAAAGAAAAGGAAAATAATAGTAGTGCGGAATGTACGCTGTACACGATAAATAATGTATGATTGTGGGACAGGTGATCTGGAGACTTATTGTCGTGTATTTTACATACGCGACGCCCCTTGTATAGGGGTGTATGGATACTAAACCGTTATCCGTTATGTGTTTGCTCCGGACTCGCCTAACCGAGCCCGTGGTCTTGACAACCTGGCAGATGCTTTCGTTTGTGAAGCTGTTTTAAGTCATGGCTGTCGAGGCAGCCGCATATTTTTTCGCGCTTGAGGGACACTTAATATTGCCCTTATTGAGATGACGCCTCGTGGACCGGGCAGTTTGAGCGTAAGAGACGCATAATGCGGTATTGTGTTAAAGCGGGCGAAAGCTTCTCGTCCCAATAGTGCTTGATAACTACTTGAAAATGGGGCAATATGGAAGGTTAGCTTTTCGCGGCGGAAGTTGCCGGGGGAGCCGAACATAACTTCTAGCCGAAGAGAACCCATGCAATGGGCATCCGGGCCTGGCGTTACTCCTTGAAAGGAAGTATTGTTATGGTGAATTCTTGTTGGGTCTATTCCCATTTTTCGGATTGTGTCCTGATATAGCAGGTGTAAAGCACTGCCGCCATCCATCAGGACATTTGTAAAGTGGAGTCCATCGATTAGCGGATCTAATACCAGGGCAGTCCAACCTGCGTTCCATATACTTCCAGAGTAATCCTGGTGGTCAAAGGTGATCAGTTTTAACAACCATGGGCGAGACTCCTTTGGGATAGTGATAGAGGCGGGGTGTCCCGATCTTTCGATGAGATGATAACTATCGATTTGGTGAAGATGACTTTGACGATCCGACTACAAACATGCACGACGTTGCGCCTTAGCAATCGCTAAACCAACTTCGAGAGGTTATTGACCACGCCGGAGCACAATCAACCTGACCACGAAGGTCTATTCCTGCAAGCAATCGAAGAACAAGTAAGAATATGATAAAAGCAATCTGAATATTGCGAGTATATATGAAGTATTGATAATGGTGGGAATCCGTAAGCGGTCTTGGTCTGGTCATTGGACAAAACGAAGTACACGAAGTTGCAATGGCTAACTTTTAACTAAACAAATCCCAAGCAAAAAGCTACTAGGTGGATCTACTTATATAGGAGCAAGGGGTGGCGGCCAAGGAGGTGGGAGGACGTCCCAAGGCAGCCTAAAACCAACCCTAGGTCGTATAAGGCTCATGGGCCCAAGTGGAGGTGATGCAACACCTTTGGACTTGTTGTTTGACTCGGATTCTGCTGCAGCGTCAGATTGTTTCGTCCATACCTCAATGCTCCGGACGAATTTAAAGGTGAATCTAAATGGAGTGGAAAGAGGACGAAATCTACTTTCCAACAAAAAAGAATCACCCAATTCAGAGTCCGTATGAAAAAGTTCTTACCGTTTTGAGTCAGGTATGTCTGTGCAGTCCGAATCTGAATCCAGAACGTGAGAGACTTGGACTCTATCTTCTCTTGGCCCAAAAGTGACGTGAGGGACTTTTTGAACAGCACCTAAACTTCTCTTTTTCTGTTATCTTCATATGTGGATTGTACAAATGTCCCATACACCTGCAATTAGACAAAACACAAAAGTGTGTGAAGTATTTTTGTTCTAGATAATATAAATAGATTATTGAATAGTTGACACTAGAAATCACCTGACAAATATGCATGTATGCAATATTTTTGGTCGTATCCAAGGTAGTCATGTCCTCATCATCCTCCCCTTCTTGAAAATAAAGCCGTCCTCGACGTTGCTTTATCTGAAATGTGGCTAACAAAAGAGACAAGGTGTACATGTTGTATATGTATATGTCATCAATTTTTACTTCCCGTTGAATTTGCACATATGACACATGTATACATGAGTAACTTTCATAGTGAATAAAATATAAAGCCAAAATATTATCACAAGAAGTAGAAGGTATGAAAGTATTGCAACTCAGTTTGCACATATAAGTGAAGCTCTTATTCATATGAAAAGATTGACAATATTCATCATTAAACCATCCTAATATTGGTGAATAAACCTTACTTGCATAAAATTTACATGCTACAACATGCTTAAATAAGCCAACATGCAATAAGTCATTTGACACAGAATCATCACCAAGATTAGAGGTCATATCAAAATGATTAAACATTGGCACAATTATTTTCAAACATAGTTGATCCAAATTTGTTTTAGTGTCTGATTCACATGGTTCTTTCACATCAACGGTTAATTCAATGGGTGCACTCAAAATTCTTGATATTGCAGTTGTTTGATCACATGGCAAAGTCAAATCATCAGCATAATCATCTAAAATAGGTGGTGTGATCAATGTAGTGGCTAGAGCATCACATGTTGTATTTAAATTGACAAGTCATTCATCATTCGCATGTGAAGTTAGAAGATCAGTACCTTTGTCATTACCTCGTGTTATCAACTCAGATGATGTTGGAACTCTCGGCAGTGACGGGTCATAATATGGAGCTGATGCAGTGCTCACAACAACGGATGTTATTGTCATTGTAGGCACAGTGGTAGAAGGAAGGACCGTCTCAACTCCTTGGATGTGCACCTTATGCTTATTTGTCTTGTGGGCATCACGCCTCTTTATTTCCTGTTCAGCTTTGCAAGCAAGATGAAACAAATGGTCCATATGATAACATTCTTCATGAATTAGTATCTCCTGAATATCACGGTTTAATCCTCCCCAAAATCTATCCATAAAATCTTCTTCACTTTCCTCTAAAAAGGAATGCAACAAGGTAGTTTGTAAATCATCATAATATTTTCTTACAGTGTCACTACCTTGTTTTAAATGTTGTAGTTTTTTAATCATGCCACGAGTATAATAAACATCGACGAATCTATCTCTCATGACAAGTTTTAAATCATCCCAAGTAGTAGGTACATAATCAGGGTATAACCGACAATGTTCACTCCACCAAACAGTAGCAAAACTAGTGAAAGAACCAACCGCAAGCTTAACTTTTTTACGTTCCGAAAAATCATGGGAAGCAAATATAACATTTATTTCGAACTCCCATTCAATATATAAATCAGGCTTAAAACGACCATTAAAAGGTGGCATGGAAACAAAAACCTGATTGTGCGTATTCTTATGCCTTTGCACCTCTTGTGACGGTGGTTGTATTTTCGGAGCTGGTGGCACGTCTCCCACGATTGATGAAGCCCAACTGACTCTGGAACCTGCCATACTTAGTAGAAAAACAAGAAACAAAATCCGAGAATAATGTTCCTATGAACTACTAGGATGTGGTGGTAAAACGCTCATAGTATAGCAAATATCAAAGTCTTACAAGTTCTTACCATGCAGCAAGTGGTGACCGGCAACCAGCGGTGTCAAATAACTCCGAAGATTGAGTAAAGCGATTGCCAGGTGAGCGTATATATACACGGTGTAGAAATATGTGGAGTTTGTAAGGCCAAATATATGGTAGCAAAAGATCAGCAATAATCAATTCAGAGATGCAATGTTGAATAAACGCTCAACGACGGTACTGTGCTGGTCCTAGGCTAGACCGGACTAGAGACGCGAGCCTAGAACACTAATGAGGTCACGGCGTAGCACAACTAGCATCAATGAAGTATAGTAAGTAGCTCTGGACAGCAAGATATAAGTGAAGATCACAATGGCAGTAAAGATAATGATGAAAAACAACTGCCAAGCAGGATATACAACAACTCTCTCTCCAATTTTCCTCTTGAAAATTTGAGCCAATTTTCTGATAGCTTTTTTGAAAGAATGCTACTAACTCAAGCTTTCCAATGCAAAAAGAATAACTCAATTCCGAATTGATATGAGGAGTCAAAGAATTCTAAAACTGGCCTGAAAAACTAGAATAAGCTGTGTCCGCGAACTTCGGAGGGCAAAAAGACCTATTTAGAAGCTGATTTTGAGGTGCCAAATATTGAAATAGCTTCTGCAACTATTTAGATGCGGCTCCTCGCTAGCTTTAATTTGAGTACTCGTGGAGCCAAAACGGACTTCGTATGAGGAAGTTATGCCTGTTTGACTGAACAACGCACAAAACAGAATCCAATCCGAATTCAACTACGAGATTGAGTCTAGATAGATCCGAATTTTGTTTTTTTTTCTTCTTTTTTTTCCTCATACTTTTTTCTTTTCCTTTCTCTCTGACTTTCTTTTTCTCTGACTTTTTTTCTTTTTTGTTCTCTGTCTTTTTTTTTCTCTCCCTCTTTCCAAGACAAACTAGATAAGATGCAGATTGGATCAAGCGAAGATGTGAACGACCTCAATTATGATTGTGACAATGAACTATGGGTAGCACGAGGTGAAAATTGATGGATGGTGTGGTGAACAGCGGAAGGGATAACGATGCAGCGGCGACGTGACTAATGTGAACAAAACTCGAAACTCTAAACGAACTAGACACTAAGACCAGCAACTCGACACGACTATGCAACCGATAATTCAATAATGCAAACAATGAAAAGAAAATTGCAAAGGCTCAGACTGGCTTGGACAAAAGGATGAATAGATCTAACTTTATTGTGGCTTTTTCTTGGACAATAGGTAAGAAAATTAATCTAATCTAGGGGAAACTGGAAATTCTCACCGAGCAACCTGAAAACTGATACCACTTGATAGAGGCGGGGTGTCCCGATCTTTCGATAAGATGATAACTATCGATTTGGTGAAGATGACTTTGACGATCCGACTACAAACGTGCACGACGTTGCGCCTTAGCAATCGCTAAACCAACTTCGAGAGGTTATTGACCACGCCGGAGCACAATCAACCTGACCACGGAGGTCTATTCCTGCAAGCAATCGAAGAACAAGCAAGAATATGATAAAAGCAATCTGAATATTGCGAGTATATATGAAGTATTGATAACGGTTGGAATCCGTAAGCGGTCTTGGTCTGGTCGTTGGACACAAACGAAGTACACGAAGTTGCAATGGCTAACTTTTAACTAAACAAATCCCAAGCAAAAAGCTACTAGGTGGATCTACTTATATAGGAGCAAGGGGTGGCGGCCAAGGAGGTGGGAGGACGTCCCAAGGCAGCCTAAAACCAACCCTAGGTCGTATAAGGCTCATGGGCCCAAGTGGAGGTGATGCAACACCTTTGGACTTGTTGTTTGACTCGGATTCTGCTGCAGCGTCAGATTGTTTCGTCCATATCTCAATGCTCCGGACGAATTTAAAGGTGAATCCAAATGGAGTGGAAATAGGACGAAATCTACTTTCCAACAAAAAAAGAATCACCCAATTCGGAGTCCGTATGAAAACGTTCTTGCCATTTTGAGTCAGGTATGTCTGTGCAGTCCGAATCTGAATCCAGAACGTGAGAGACTTGGACTCTATCTTCTCTTGGCCCAAAAGTGACGTAAAGGGACTTTTTGAACAGCACGTAAACTTCTCTTTTTCCGTTATCTTCATATGTGGATTGTACAAATGTCCCATACACCTGCAATTAGACAAAACACAAAAGTGTGTGAAGTATTTTTGTTCTGGATAATATAAATAGATTATTGAATAGTTGACACTAGAAATCACCTGACAAATATGCATGTATGCAATATTTTTGGTCGTATCCAAGGTAGTCATGTCCTCATCAGATAGGCCGTATGGCGCGAATCTCTATTGGCCCCACTCTGTTCACCACGTGAAGTAAGTTTACTGTTTTGACTTCTTGTGGGAAATCCTTTTGTTTCCTGGTGCTCTGCTCGTTGGGTCCGTCATCGTCCTCACTTGGTGTGTCGAGCCCCTTGTGTTCGGCGTTGAGTTTGCCGGATTGCTCGAAAACCCAACAATCTCTGTGGGTATGGTTCGCAGGCTTCCCAAGAGTACTGTGAATTTGACATATCTTGTCCAAGATTTTGTTCAGGTGAGATAACTCATCCCTGTTATCCTTAAGGGGCAGCTTTCCCTGATTCTGCCGAGAGCTTTTGAATCCGGCGTTGACTGTCGCGCTCTTCGGACTGCTTCCCTTAGTTTGGCGCTGGCCCTTGTTGCGTCGTGGTTTCCCATTTCCATCCCTGACTTCGGATGTACTTGGGTCGCTGGTGCTGCATCTTGCCAACCAGCTGTCTTCTCCCGCACAAAATCGGGTCATGAGGCTTGTTAAGGTGGCCATTGTTCTTGGCTTTTCTTGGCCGAGGTGTCTGGCGAGCCATTCTTCTCGAACGCTATGTTTGAAAGCCGCTAAGGCTTCGGCATCCGGACAGTCGACTATCTGATTCTTTTTAGTAAGAAATCTGTTCCAGAGTTTCCGGGCTGACTCTCCGGGCTGTTGAGTTATATGGCTCAAATCGTCCGCATCCGCAGGTCGGACGTAGGTCCCTTGAAAATTTGCCCGAAAAGCATCCTCGAGTTCCTCCCAACTTCCAATGGTGTTTTCGGGAAGGCTTTTAAGCCAATGCCGTGCTGGCCCTTTGAGTTTGAGGGGTAAATATTTTATGGCGTGGAGGTCATCTCCTCGGGCCATGTTATATGGAGGATATAATCCTCAATCCAGACTCCAAGGTCTGTTGTTCCGTCATACGCCTCTATGTTTACGGGCTTGAATCCCGCTGGAAATTCATGGTCCAACACCTCCTCTGTGAAACATAGGGGTGTGCGGCACCCCTGTATTTGGGTGTGCCGTGATGTTTGAATATTTGTGGTGCCGCATTGCTTACTAGATCTTGCTTTCTTGGCCCATAGATAGATCTGGCTGGGCCGTCCTTTTGACGCGATTCCTTGAGTGGATCGCGTGTCGGCTTGTGTGCGGCGTCGCTTGCCACTCCATGTTGGTCATGGGGTCGTCTATCCGACTGGGTGGCTTTCTTATTTTTTGATTGCGGGGGCTCTAAGGCCTACTCGTAAAATTCAGGTAGTAGCTTTCGCTTCGGATAGCTTTTTGTGCGGCAACTGCCGCTATATTTGTCTGTGGCGTTGAGTATTTTGCTCCATCTGATTCTGAGCGCCTTTTCCGCGGTTTTGAGCTTTTGCTTCTGTTTTTTCAGGCTACGCGCAGTGGCGACGAGCCTATTGTGGAGGTTCTTCTGTTCCATGAGCGTATTTGGCGTGAGGTCGTCTGGACTGTTGTTTCTGCCGGGGACGGTTTGTTTGTCAAAGTTGCCCTGTTTGGACTGTTGCTCCAAGGCATGTTCGTCGTCTGCCGGCTCATCCTGCTCTATGGCTGGGGCTGTATGGCTGCCGTTTTTGTCGAGGCGGGGCTTGGAGCAGCGCTTACGTCGCCACTTTGATTGCTTTTCGAGTGAACGATCCCTCATTGCATCCCTGTGTTCCTCGTCGTTGCTTCCTTTGGGTGTGTCCACCATGTGATGAGGTGGCAGTCCAGTGCCTTATAGGCGTAAGTTCATTTTCGTCTCCTACATCGTCGTCCATACCGTCGATGTCTTCGGAGCCGAATTCAAGCACATCGTTTAAATTTTCAACAGTGGCTACGAAGTGGGTGGTGGGTGGGTTTTAAATTTCTTCATCATCCGCATCCCAATCTTGCTGACCGTAGTCCGGCCAGGGCTCTCCTAATAAAGAGAGAGACTTTAGTGAATTCAGGATATTGCCAAAAGGCGAGTGCTGAAAGATGTCCGCGGCGGTGAACTCCATAATCGGCGCCCAATCGGACTCGATTGGCAGGGGCGCGGGGGGCTCAGTGTCAGGCACCTCGGAGTCACGGGCTTCGCGAGGGACAAAGCCAGTTTGTAATTCCTGATAATATTCTTCTACCGAATTTTTTCCTTGTCTTAAGCGCTGCAATTTTTGAAGTAGTTCACGTTGATAATATGGTGGAACCCAACGAGTACGCATAGCAGTTTTCAAAGCAGCCCAAGTAGCTGGAACAGGATATAATCTACAATATTCAGACCACCAAACACATGCAAAGCTAGTGAAACCACAAACAGCAGCAGGAACACGTCTCTCCTCAGGATATTGTAAACATGTAAATCATTGTTCAGTTTCTAACTCCCAAGTAAGATATATATCAGGAACATATCTACCCTCAAATGGTGGAATATTCAATTTCAGTTTAGGGAGATGGTCATGATCTCGTACCTGAGGGGGAGCCCTAACATTGCCATTATTTGCATGTGGACGACCTGGTGGTTGTGGTGCAGGTGGTTGCACGTAGTTCTGATGTTGATCAACCTCATCCTCATAATCTCCCACATAATCATCCTCCCCCACATCAGCAGCAGGAGCCACAGAAGTATCAACAGCAGCACCAGCAGCTTGGACAGGCTGAAGAGGGACACGGGTCGCTCGGCGGAGGGCTATTTCGCGATGTGGAGGTAGTCGTTGTTGCTGTTGTAGAGGTGCGTTAGGTGCAGCCGGTGGTGGTGGTGGTAGACGCGCGAGCAACTCATTGAACTTGTTATCGAGCTTTGTTTCGAACGCCTTCTCAATGCCATCTATCTTCTCCATGGCCTCTTCAAATCTATTGAGCACATCTTCCACCTGCCCACTCATCATTTGTTGAAACTTATCATGTAACGCTTTGTTTGTCATGTTCTCCCAGTCAGTCTCGTCGGCTTGTGATCCTGCCATGGTTAGCAGCAATAGAAACACACAAGAATATGATCCTACAGACTACTAATAAGAGGTGGTGGTGGGAGTCACAAATCCGTCAAGCAAAACTCAAATTCTTACCAGTTCTTACCCAACAGCAGGCGGTGATCGGCAACCGTTGTAGTCAAAACTCTCAAAAGCTTGGATAGAGCGATTGCCAGGGAGAGTCAAATGCACGACGTAGATGTATGTGGAGCTGGGAAGGCTTATAGTATGGTAGCAAAAAGGGTCAGCAATAATCAATTCAGAGATGCAAAGTTGAATAAACGCTCAACGACGGTACTGTGCTGGTCCTAGGCTAGACCGTGCTAGAGACGCGAGCCTAGAACACTAACAAAATCACGGCGCTGCACGGAAACAAGGGAAAAGCACACTCTGGAAAAAAAATTCGCTCTGTTTTTTTTGCGCTCTTTTTTTTTGCGCTCCTCTTTTTTTTGCGAAAAATCACTATAATGGCGAGTGTCTCAAAACTCTTCCCAGGTCAAACTGACAAGATGGGTACGAAATTATTTTGACAATTTTTTTTTCGGAAATCAGGGCAGTGACGACGAAAAAGTGCGACCAAAAATCACTATGATGGCGAGTGTCTCAAAAGACTCAGAACAACCTAAAAATAGGATAGGAAAGTAATATTTTCGGTCGCCGAAATTTTGGCCTAAAAACTGCCCGGGAGTCTCCAGACTCTTTGTTTTTTTTTCCGAGACCTACGCAGGCAAGGAAACACGAATCGGAATTTAGATGGCTCTCGAAAACAAACCTAATATGAGAAGAACTCAGATTGGTGGTGGATATATGGTGGTGGTATATGGCAGCGGTGGTGGTATATGGTAGCAGTGGTGGTATATGGATACAGATTGGTGGTGGTATATGGATACGGATTGGTGGTGGTATATGGATACGGATTGGTGGTGGTATATGGATACGGATTCAGAGCGGTGGCGGAGAAGCAATGGTGGTAGATGGCAAGGCGATGATGATGGTGCGGCGGCGGCGTGACAACTTATGACCAGAACTCGAAACTCTAAAAGACTAGACTCTAAGACCAGCAACTTGACACGACGATGCAACCGCAAATTCAACAAAGCAAAAACCCTAAAAAGATTATGCAAAGGCTCAGATTGGTTCGGATATGATGAACTAACCCTAATTTTTTTTGTGGCTTTTTCATGGACTATAGGTATGAAGAACAGACTCGATCTAATCTACGAAAAACTGTAAAATCTCACCGAGAAACCTAGAAATCTGATACCACTCGATATAGGCAAAGGTGTCCCGTCTTTCGATGAGATGGTGGCTATCGTTTGGAGGAAGTCGACTTTGACGATCCGACTATGAACGTGCGAGGACGTCGCGCCTTAGCAATCGCTAAACCAACTCCGAGAGGTTATTGACCACGCCGGAGCACGATCAACCTGACCCGAAGGTCTGTTTCCTGCAGGCAAACGAAGAACAAGCAAGAAACTAAGATTGCAATCTGGATATTGCGAATATAAGAGGAAAGCTTTATTGATCAAGGTGGGGTTCTGTGACGCCTTGGTCTGGTCGTTGAACACAAACGAAGTACGCGAACTTGCAGCTATGGCGAACTTTTGATCTAAACAAAACCCAAAGTCTAAACGACGCCCTAAGGGTTGTATATATGGAGGAAGAGGGGGGGAATTTCGTGGCCCTTGAGGAAGGGGTCCGAAACCAACCCTAACTCTTGTTTCCCCACACATACGGACTCTAAAAACAGCCTATACTTAAGTATTTTGAAATTACATGGGCCTGGACCAATAATAAGGTGACGCAGCACCTAGAATAGCCTCTGGACGAAATTTATGAAGTGGCATCTTGTATATTTCGTCCAAGGCTTCACTCACTCCTTATGGTGGCTTAAGAGTCCTGAAATCATCACTTGTACCTCCGTTCTTGTTCCCCTTGCGCATGCCATCAACTCCATGCTTGTTCTTGCTCCAATGTTCATCCTTCTCCAAGCTAGGCCCCTTCATTTGTAAGCAAAACAAATGTATCCAATTTAGGCAGCATCATATTCTCATGAACATTAGAATCATTACCAAGAAACCAAAGTACCTGGTAATTTAATTGGCGTGCGCGAGCTCTAGTAATTGGTCCATCATATGTAACAGTAGGGGCTGTGGGTGTAACAATGGTATTGATGTCCTCATCAGTTCGGCTATCCAAACACCCCCTAATCCGGGACTCCCTCAATGCTCTTCAAAATAATTTCTGTGTCCCTGAAGGAAAGTTTTATTTGGTGGATGCGGGTTATGCCAATACGCCTAACTTCATTGCACCTTATCACAATGTAATGTACTAGTTGGTGGAGCAAGCAAAATGCAATCAGCATCCACAAAACTCTTGAGAGCTATTCAATCTGAGGCATGCATGACTTCGTAATCATGTTGAGCTTATCATTGGAGTAGTGAAGAAAATTTTTCCCATATTGAAGTGTGCCTCACAATACCCATCGACTCTCAAGTAGAAACTATGATAGCTTGTTCGGGCTCTGGTATGTCAACTGATTTTTTGGGCTTGTCGTCCGATTGTATGTTCGGAGGACAAGGCATGTCTTTCTGCAGGCAGGTGTCCGGCTCCTTGAGCTTGGAGATCCGAACACAATTCGTCCTTAGTATAGAGGAGGAGTTGTCTTGCTCCTCGACTGCCGCTATCTGGTGGGTGATCGGCGGAGTTTTAATTTCTCTCTGGTCGGGTTTAAGCCCAATCCGATCGTAGTCTATAGCGACCTCCAAGGCGGCGATGCGATCTAGGAGTTCGTTTAAATACGATAACTCCGTCGGATCCATCCATTTGGAATATTCGGAATCAACGCAGAGGCGATTTTCGATGACTCGAGAGGTCATCGTTGGCTTAAGGGCCGAACAGGCGGTCATGATGAAGCCGCCCAGCCGGAGGGTTTGGCCTGGGGCCAGGGCTCCTCCGTAGGTGATATTTTCCTGGACGACGAGGCGAGCCATCAACCCTTTTGACGACAGCACAACGGAACTCTCAATGAAAGCACCAATGTCGGTGTCAAAACCGGCGGGTCTCGGGTAGGGGGTCCCGAACTGTGCGTCTAAGGTCGATGGTAACAGGAGACGGGGGACACAATGTTTACCCAAGTTCGAGCCCTCTCTATGGAGGTAATACCCTACTTCTTGCTTGATTGATCTTGATGAATATGAGTATTACAAGAGTTGATCTACCACAAGATCGTAATGGCTAAAACCCTAGAAGTCTAGCCTGTATGACTATGATTATATCTATCCTCCATGGACTAAGCCCTCCGATTTATATAGACAACTGAGGGGACTAGGGTTACTGTGACGACCGGGTAATTAAGCTACAGTAATCCCCTCCTAATGTTGCCATGTCATCGCAGTTAATTTGCTAAACCTCAGTTTGATCAAAACCCGATTCAAATTCAAGGTTAAAACAAAGTTAAATTATTATTTCCTCAAACATTAAGACTAAAATGTTCAAAGTGTGGCAAATAACCCCTAGCTAATTGTCATGAATAGACCAACATTATCTGAAGTAGTTAAATTCCCTTAACCTAATTAAAACAGTGCCAAAACAACATTTAATAGTTTTCCAATTTATGAAAAATTCAAACTAGTTCAAACTAACCCCAAACTTTTGTGCAGCCCAGGAATAGTACCTAGTATTATTGGGCAAAGCTTCATAATTAACAAAATTCATTTGATCACTAAACTATTTAGAAATAGTAGCTACTTATTATTTTAGCAATCGAATAGAAGAAAGACTCCTATGACCTTTGGCCCATCTAACAACAGTGCATAAAGGCCCAACCCACACCGGTTGCCTTCAACCTATAGCAGGGATGCATCATGGAGCACATCCACAGACGCCATGGTGTCCTGGCGCGCATCCACGCCCCCCTCGTCCTACTTAGCGTCGGCACCCCCTCCCCTATGAACCCTAGCACATCGGTTCCCCTCTCCCGTCTCACTTCCTCTCAATATGCTCACACCCGAGCTCGGTTGCCGCCTCGTTGTCGTCGTGTTCTCGTACTGGAGATCTCCCCAAGCTGCACAAGCATGTTCAGGAGCACTGCAGCCTCGTCCTCATCACCTACACGCGCTGGATCGGAGCCATAGAGCTGTAACACCGACGCCCGCTTCGATCTTCTCCGACAGTGTTCGTCACTGCCCGCCGTTGATCTGCATCACCACACCGCCCCTGGCCTCCTCGACCGCGCCCCAGAGCTCGCTGTGAGCTCCTCTCCCGGATCCCCTCTCTCCCTGCTTCGATTGGTCGCCGTTGAGGCCGTCCCCGTGCTGCGCCGCTGAAAGGATCGAGAAGAGGTGTCTAGAGGGGGGGTGATTAGACACTAAGTGCCAAAAGTAGCAGTTTTAAATTTCTTTAAGTTGAAGTGGAGTTTTGGCACAAGTTTAACAAACACAATACATATCAAGCAAGCATGCAAAGAGTATATGAGCAGCGGAAAGTAAAGCATGCAACTTGCAAGAATGTAAAGGGAAGGGTTTGGAGGATTCAAACGCAATGGGAGACACGGATGTTTTTGTCGTGGTTCCATAGGTGCTGCTATCGTACATCCACGTTGATGGAGACTTCAACCCACGAAGGGTAACGGCTGCGCGAGTCCACGGAGGGCTCCACCCACAAAGGGTCCACGAAGAAGCAACCTTGTCTATCCCACCATGGCCGTCGCCCACGAAGGACTTGCCTCACTAGCAGTAGATCTTCACGAAGTAGGCAATCTCCTTGCCCTTACAAACTCCTTGGTTCAACTCCACAATCTTGTTGGAGGCTCCCAAGTGACACCTAGCCAATCTAGGAGACACCACTCTCCAAGAAGTAACAAATGGTGTGTTGATGATGAACTCCTTGCTCTTGTGTTTCAAATGATAGTCTCCCCAACACTCAACTCTCTCTCACAGGATATGGATTTGGTGGAAAGAAGATTTGAATTGAAAGCAACTTGGGAAGGCTAGAGATCAAGATTCATATGGTAGGAATGGAATATCTTGGCCTCAACACAAGTGTAGGTGGTTCTCTCTCAGAAAATGCAAATTGGAAGTGTAGGTTCATTTTGATGGCTCTCTCCATGAATGAAGAGGTGGAGGGGTATATATAGCTTCCACACAAAATCTAACCGTTACACACAACTTGCCAAACTCTGTGGGACCGAATTGATAAACTCGGACGGACCGATTCAGCAAATCTAGTGACCGTTAGGATTTCCGGTGGGACTGACATGCAACTCGGTAGGACCGATATGGTTAGGGTTAGGGCATAACGTAATCTCGGTGAGACCGATTACACAAACTCGGTGAGACCGATTTTGGTAATAAGCTAACCAAAGAATTGGTTAGGTAAACTCGGTGGGACCGATTCGCTCATTTCGGTGAGACCAAAATGTTATGAAAAGGAAACAGAGAGTTTACATTGCAATCCCGGTAGGACCGATTACGCAACCTCGGTGAGACCGATTTTGGTAATAGATCCATACAGAGAGATTGCAATCCCATCTCGGTGAGACCGAGATCCCTATCGGTGAGACCGATTTGCCTAGGGTTTGTGGCAGTGGCTATGGCATCTGAACTCGGTGGAGTCGGATAGAAAGAATCGGTGGGGCCGAGTTTGACTTTTGGTTTAGGTCATATGTGGATGTGAGAAAGTAGTTGAGGGCTTTGGAACATATCACTAAGCATTTTGAGAAAGAGCCTCATTAAGCAACACCTCATCCCTCCTTGATAGTATTGGCTTTTCGTATAGACTCAATGTGATCTTGGATCACTGAAATACAAAATGTAGAGTCTTGAGCTTGGAGCTTGAGCCAATCCTTTGTCCTTAGCATCTTGAAGGGGTTCCACATCCTCTAGTCCATGCCACTTCATTGTTGAACTTATCTGAAACATACTAGGTAAAACTGTTAGTCCAACAAGTGATATGTTGACATTAATTACCAAAACCAACTAGGGAGCACTTGTGCTTTCAATCTCCCCCTTTTTGGTAATTGATGACAACATACATCAAAGCTTTAGATAAGGATATAGAGAATAGTAAGTAAAGCTTTGGAAAGACATGTAACATGCATAGGCTCCCCCTACATGTATGCAATCATGTGAATATGGAATATAGGAGCGTGTGAATGCATAAACATGACAGAGTAAGCAATGTGTTACATGTATCTTGGCTATATGCATCAGAGCAAATGATGTGAATATGAGAAATGTACCTTCATGCTCATGAGTCCTTCTTGCAAACAGTATGCACATCAGCAAGAATTTCTCATACACATGATTGTGATGCATATACTTACCTTGTGGTCTTGAGTTGGCTTAGGATGGGATGAACAAGGTTAGATAACACAGATACACCTACTGGCCAGAGCAAACAAAAGAAACCACAAGAGTACCAAGACTGGGATGACATGTAGAGTGAGTACTAAGTACCACATTGGATATAGACATGTCCCCAAAGGTAAACATGTGCAATAAATTCAAGAATTTCCTTCCCTTAGATGTCTTGCTCCCCCTGAATCTAGCATGGGATACTGGGAGAAGATAGGGAACAGAAAATATAAACAGAGCTAATGCAAACAAGCAAATATGAACATGTCTTTCCCCTCTTGAAGACATGTGACTTCTCTCCTCTTGAACACCAAGCATTTGGGGTCCTTGATGATTACTCTTTCTTCCCTTGAGTATTCTCTCCCCCTATAGATATGATTAAGCTTTGATGTGATCTCTCTCTCCCCCTTTGACATCAATTTCCAATAAGGGTTCTTCTGGATTTTTGTCATGATGGGTTTGGTCCTTGAGTCACAAAACAAATCAGCAAGTTGAATGAGATGCTTGTCGAGGACAAGATTCATTGAGTGGAGCTGGATAAAAAAGAATGCAGAAACAAGTGGCAAGATGTCTTTCCTGTAGTGAAATCGGTGACACCGAGTTGTATGGTTCGGTTGTACCGAGAGGATTCGGTTGGACCGAAAGCATCAGACCAGTGAGATCGAGTTCATTGCATAGAAAACACTTGTCACCTCAGCTCACTAGACAAGTAAGATCTCACAAGGATTTGCAAGGAATTAACTGAAAGGTTTGCAATGAATTGGATGCAAGGAATGCAGAAAAAAATAGAAGAAACTAAAAAGGAGTCTAGATGAAGTTTTTTTTTAAGAGGGAAACAAATATGCATGAGACAAAAGCAAGAGCACATAAAAGAACACAAGAGAACTTCATCTAGAATTGGTCGGCGACAAAGTCACCTATGTTAGAGTATATTGATTTAGGAGTCAAGTGAGATCACTTGATCATAGGTCATACTCATCGTTTAAGCTCAAAATGGTGTTACCATTTTTCGTTTAAGTTTTTTTATGTATTCACATCTTGTCGAGTTGCTTTGACTCATGACTTGGAGTAAAGATTCTCTAAGATGGAATAACATACCTTGGGTGGTGGTGTTGTTCATGATCATGTAGTTGAACTTGTGTGGGTTGCTCAAGGTTGATATAGCTCATCTAGAGTTGGGAGCACCACTTGGAGTTTGAGTTCATCTACCTACATGGGTTATTTTTTGCGAAGAAGATCACTTGTGTATCCAAAATGACAATCATGAAACTCAACATAGAATTTGTCAAAGGATATGTTTGAATGGTTGCGTGCTTCGTTGTCTTCATCCACCATTGTGTAGAGACTTGGTGATATAGAAATTGCTCAAGATGTGAGTGAGTTGTAATCTCATAGATTTAGATTCATCCAAGTACCTACACGGGTTAGATAACATGCAAGGTGCAAATATATCCAAGACATAAGATAGTCAACATAAGAGAAATATCAAGGATTAGTCATAGGCTCATGCCTTGCATGTATCAAATGGAGTTCCTACTCCAAGTTTGAAGCATCAATGATGTTAAATTCACCTCTTAACCTGCAAAACACTTTCTCATCAAGTGGTTTCGTGAATGTTCAGCTAACTGATTTTCGGTGCGAACATGCTTAAGATTAATGTCCCCTTTGGCAACATGATCTCGAATGAAATGATGACGAACTTCAATATGCTTAGTTCGAGAATGTTGCACGGGATTGTGAGCAATCTTAATAGCACTTTCATTGTCACAAAGTAATGGAACATGTTTCACAAATATCCCATAATCTTTAAGAGTTTGGGTCATCCAAAGTAATTGAGCACAACATGATCCAACGGCAATGTATTCCGCTTCGGCGGTGGATAAGGATACTGAGTTTTCTTTCTTGGAAGACCAAGACACAAGAGATCTACCAAGAAATTGACAAGTACCCAAAGTGGACTTCCTATCAACCTTGTCACCGTCATAGTCCGATTCGGAGTAGCCAACAAGATCAAAGGAGGCCCTCTTTGGATACCAAATGCCAAAATTTGGTGTATGGATTAAGTATCTCACTATCCTTTTCACGGCCTTAAGATAACATTCTTTAGGAGCGGCTTGATATCGTGCACACATGCACACACTTAGTATAATACCGGGACATGAAGCACATAGATATAACAATGAACCAATCATAGGGCGATAAACCTTTTGATCAACCGGTTCACCATCTTTGGTTAAATCAAGATGTCCACTAGTAGGCATGGGTGTAGTCATACCTTTGCATTCTTGCATATTGAACTTCTTGAATAAGTCCTTGGTGTACTTCGTTTGAGAGACAAAGGTACCTTCCTTAGTTTGCTTGATTTGCAAACCAAGAAAGAATTTGAGTTCACTCATCATCGACATCTCAAACTTCTCCGACATTAGCTTTCCAAACTTTTCACTAAAATGAGGGTTAGTTGATCCAAATATAATATCATCGACATAAATTTGGCACACAAATAGTTCTCCATTAACCCTTTTAGTAAAAAGAGTAGAATCTATTTTTCCAATTTCAAAGCCTTTTTTAGTAAGGAACTTGGTCAAGCATTTATACCATGCTCTAGGAGCTTGTTTAAGACCATAAAGAGCTTTGTGAAGTTTGTAAACATGACTAGGTTTCTTAGGATTGACAAATCCGGGAGGTTGCTTAACATAAACTTCCTCCTCTATTTCACCATTTAGAAAATCACTTTTAATGTCCATTTGGTACAAGGTGATATCATGATGATTAGCATAGGCAAGTAAGATGCGAATAAACTCAAGTCTAGCAACGGGGGCATATGTCTCACCATAGTCCATACCTTTGACTTTAGTGTAGCCTTGGACGACGAGACGTGCTTTGTTGCGAACTACTTGTCCATCTTCATCTTGCTTGTTGTGAAACACCCATTTGGTACCGATGATGTTCTGGTTGTTGTCGGGCTTCTCAACTAATGTCCAAACTTGATTTCTCTCAAAGTTGTGTAGCTCTTCATGCATGGCATTTATCCAATCCGGATCTTCCAAAGCTTCTTCGACCTTCATAGGTTCAATGCTAGAGATGAATGAATAGTGTTCACAAAAGTTAGCTAAACGAGTTTTTGAGCGAGTGATTCTCCTGGTTTGGATATCATTGTAGATTTGCTCGACGGGATGGTCTTTAGCAATTCTTGCTCGAACTCGTGAAAGCTTTTGGTTGGATCTTGGTTGAACATCTTCTTCATCTTGTTCTTCTTCTTGGCCTTCTTCGTTGTTGACGTTGTCGTTCTATTGTTGTGGTGGAGAAGGAGGTTGTTGGCGTTCATCTTGGTGCACTTCCTCGTTTTCTTCATCTTGGTGTGTCCCACTTGTGTATGCTTCCGTATCAACTCTTGGTTCACCTTGTCGTGAGGTAGAAGCTTCCACTTGGATGGACGAGGTACTCTCCTTCACCTCTGTTGGACGAATCTTGCCAATAGACAAGTCTTGGATTGCTTCCGAAGGGTCTTTGTCTCCTACATCAATTGGCAATTGCTCTACTTGCGAGCCGTTAGATTCATCAAACTTCACATCTACCGTCTCTTCAACCTTTCGGGTGAAATTATTGTAGACACGGTATGTGTGAGAGTTTGAGCCATAACCAAGTAGGAAACCTTCATGAGACTTAGGAGCAAATTTGGAACGACAATGCTTATCAAGAATGTAACACTTTGAGCCGAATACTCGAAAGTATCCAACTTGTGGTTTGATACCGGTGAGGAGCTCGTATGTCGTCTTGCTGAGTAGCTTGTGAAGATACAAGCGGTTTGTTGCATGACAAGTTGTCTCAACCGCTTCCGCCCAAAAGTGCTTTGGCGTCTTGTACTCATCAAGCATCGTTCTCGCCATTTCGACGAGTGTCCGGTTCTTCCTCTCAACAGCTCCATTTTGTTGAGGTGTGTACGTAGCCGAGAACTCATGTGAAATCCCTTCTTCATCAAGAAAGGTGTCCACATTTGCGTTCTTGAACTCCGTTCCGTTGTCGCTACGAACCTTCTTGATTTTCACTTCAAATTAATTTTGGGCCTTCCTAGCAAAGTTTTTGAAGATCTTTTGGACATGCGATTTTATCATCGAGAAAGAACACCCACGTAAATCTGGAAAAATCATCAACTATAACTAGACCAAAAGAATTTCCACCGAGACTTTTGTAAGCGTTAGGACCAAAAAGATCCATGTGAAGTAGCTCGAGTGGCCTCCTTGTGGTCATGATGTTCTTCACGGGATGCCTTCCTCCAACCTGTTTACCTGCTTGACAAGCGCTGCAAAGTCTATCCTTATCAAATATGACATCTTTAACGCCAAGGATATGATTTCCTTTAATAAGCTTGTCAAGGTTTCGCATACCAACATGACCTAATCGTCTGTGCCATAACCAACCTTTAGAGGATTTAGCAATTACGCAAGTTCTAGGTTGAGCCTTTTTAGTGAAATCAACAATGTAAAGATCACCTCTGCGTATACCGGTAAAGACTATTTTATGATTATCTCTACGAAACACTTGGCAATCTACTTCAGTAAATAGGACATTAAAACCGAAATCAGCAAGTCTAGATACTGAAAGTAAATTGTAGCCAAGAGATTCAACGAGCATGACATTTTGTATTTAGCTATCATGTGATATGGCCACCTTACCGAGGCCAACCACCTTACCCTTTGAGTTGTCACCGAAAGTGACATACTTTCGAGGACCATCGTTTTCAGCGAGCGCATGAAACATGTCTTTATCTCCGATCATATGATCAGTACATCCACTATCAAGAACCCATTTCTTTCCTCTTGCCATATATCCCTGAAGATTTTCCATAAGACCAAAGTGTCTCATTGCATCATCAAGATCAAAATCACTATCATCATCCTCGTCATAGTATCCATGTTCAACATCGTCATGTGGTGGATCAAATCCTAGAGAGGGTGATTCGTTAGAGTGAGTTTGACAATGATCTTCTTTATGAATTTTGATAGCTTCGGAAATAATATCACTAATAATTCCAACATCTCCTTTGGCACGCATAAGGTTTGTTAGCTCAAATAGACAATCACCAAACATAGGATCATTGGAATTCATCTTACTCAAGGCAATAGACTTATGGAGAATTTCATCTAGATTTTTCAAGGAATAATTTGGAAAGCGTTCCTCAAGAAATTTCCATATGGTATAGGCACACTTAAGAGTAGGCAAACATCCAATCAAGTTTCTAGGCAAGCCTCTAGTTCTAAGATTAACAGTTCTAAGATTGCGAATCATGTCAATTGACTCATCAAGGGTAGGATGCATGGGATCAACATGAGGTGCACAAGGGCTAGAAATATACTTGTTCAAATGATATTCATTGAAAATCACAAGCATCTCATTTTCCACTCATGAAAATACTCTCCATCAAGTATAGGCACTCTGTGTCTAAGACTCCCAAAGTAGACTCACCCATCTTCCTCCAATGGTGTTTAAACCAAAGCAATGGAGACCAATGCTCTGATACCAATTGAAAGTATCGAGAAGAGGTGTCTAGAGGGTGGTGATTAGACAGTAAGTGCCAAAAGTTGCAGTTTTTAATTTCTTTAAGTTGAAGTGGAGTTTTGGCACAAGTTTAACAAATACAATACATATCAAGCAAGCATGCAAAGAGTATATGAGCAGCGGAAAGTAAAGCATGCAACTTGCAAGAATGTAAAGGGAAGGGTTTGGAGGATTCAAATGCAATGGGAGACACAGATGTTTTTGTCGTGGTTCCGATACGTGGTGCTATTGTACATCCACGTTGATGGAGACTTCAACCCACGAAGGGTAACGGCTGCGCGAGTCCACAGAGGGCTCCACCCACGAAGGGTCCACGAAGAAGCAACCTTGTCTATCCCACCATGGCCGTCGCCCATGAAGGACTTGCCTCACTAGCGGTAGATCTTCAAGAAGTAGGCGATCTCCTTGCCCTTACAAACTCCTTGGTTCAACTACACAATCTTGTTAGAGGCTCCCAAGTTACACCTAGCCAATCTAGGAGACACCACTATCTAAGAAGTAACAAATGGTGTGTTGATGATGAACTCCTTGCTCTTGTGCTTCAAATGATAGTCTCCCCAACACTCAACTCTCTCTCACAGGATATGGATTTGGTGGAAAGAAGATTTGAGTGGAAAGAAACTTGGGAAGGCTAGAGATCAAGATTCATATGGTAGGAATGGAATATCTTGGCCTCAACACAAGTGTAGGTGGTTCTCTCTCAGAAAATGCAAATTGGAAGTGTAGGTTCGTTCTGATGGCTCTCTCCACGAATGAAGAGGAGGTGGAGGGGTATATATAGCCTCCACGTAAAATCTAACCATTACACACAACTTGCCAAACTCGGTGGGACTGAATTGATAAACTCGGTCGGACCGATTCAGCAAATCACTACAAGAAATATGTCAACTTGTGACCCTGACTATTGGTCACTGAAAGGTCATTGTTTTTCATTTGCGACCTTTTTTTGACCAAAAACAGAAGGTCAAAAGCTGGCAGTCATAAACTGACTATAGCGACCTTCTCTGTGAGAAGGTCGTGGACGTTTACGACCAAAATATTCCTACTGTGGCGTTTTGGTCACTATCAACCTCCCAGGGCCACGTAGGCATCCAACGTGGCAAGCTGATGTGGCACAAGATTTAGCCCGTTCCAATTCGGTGTTTATATGGGCCGAGCCCATTAATTCAGCCCATTTATATTTTTTTCCTATGAATTTTCTGTCAGCTTCATGGACGAAGCCCAACATTGCAGCCTTTTTATTTTTGGCCCGTGGCCTTCATTGCAGCCTTTTTATTTTTGGCCCATGGCATTTTTGTCTCAACAGTTTCATTTTTTCTTTTTTTGTGAGGGTCACATTCTTCATTTTCCAATTTAACGTAAATAAATACACAATATTTAAATTGGCATAGAAAACACACAAAATACTTCAAATATTACCAGCCAATGTTGTTGCTGTACAAATATTACCGGTCAATACAGAGTTGCTGCTGTACATAACATACAATAGTGGAAGTCACTACATGCTCCACAAGTTCAATAACATGGTACTTTACAAGCTCTACAAGTGTTATGTTCTTCAGCATGGAGCTCCTTCGACAGCGATTACAAACTAGGCACCTGCTCTTCTTGCCACTGTGAGGAGGTGGATGCTCGCCATGGTGTGCTTGATGCTGCACACGACCATGATCTTCTTGCCACTATTGCATCCGTGTGCTCGATGATGGGGGTACCAATGCATACAAGTAGAACAAAATTACAAGCATTAACCCACAACTTCAAGTACAAGCTAAGTATGTATCAAGTGACAACAAAAACGAGTTTATATGCTAGTACAAAATCACCATCATTAACAAATTTATATGAGAATGAAAACGATCATCAGTACTGGATTAAACACAATGCTATCTTCATATTAGCAAACAGAATATCTTGTTTTCATATTCTCAGTAGGCAAGTACAGTCTGCTTCAATCCATGTCTAAAAAAGATGTTTATCCCTCCCAGGAGTACATTTGATGGTTTATTATGGGACGAAGGTAATATGTATCAACTAACTACAAAAGCAAGTTGAGTAAAACAGTAAAAATGTTGCATGGAACAGACTTCTTTTATATGGGTATGTTTCAATTGCATACAACAAGACAAGTCATTAATTCAATGTGAGTATCAATTCAAATTGCTGCATTGCTGTAGCATATCCTCCAATGACAGATTATTAGTAGTCTTCCCAGGATTTAAGATGCATTATTTTGTCACCAAACTTTCAGAGTGGGCATCAGCGCAGATTACAAACAGAAACCCATACATCATCGATGGACTACCTAACAAACCAGCTTCCCACAAACACAGGACAGTGTGCATGTGTGAGCAGGTGCAGGACCGAATGAACCATGGCGGCAGCAGCAGTGATTATGGGTGTTAAAGGGAAGGCAGAGTGGGCAGCAGCAGCAGCAGTGATTACTAGGAAGTTGTGGTAGACGAACGCCCCGGGCTCCCACGAGATGACCTCCATCCACTGCGCACCGCGCTTTCCCAGCCCCTTGCTGCACCCACCCATGAGAATATGGTATACAAGATGCCTGCAATACATTCATACATGACAATCATTAGGAACACAGTATCTTGCTGCTTGTGAACTAACTTCCATTACAAGTTTTTGGGACATCCCGCCACAAACAGACAAAAGGCTAGCAGCAGGTACTTAACATACAGATCCTTGGATCCATCATCCATGCTCTTGCATCCTTAACTTGCTACTCGTCTTTCCTCTCCTATAGCTAGGTAACTGCAGGATCATGGCCCATGCATTCCTCCTCATATTTATCTTGGTTGTCTACATTCTCCTCACCCTTTAATCCCCTTAGCGGAACCTGGAAGCTAAACAAGACTCTACTCCCTCCGCTCCAGAATAAGTGTCGTGGTTTTGGAACTTGAGTACATCTTAAGACTCTCTCAGACCCTGTCAAGCAAACCGAAAGAGTAAGTATTCAGGCCCTAGCATACCGATGAACTACTATATACTACGGCGGAATCAACAACATGAGATTAAGAAAACAGATTAAGTGATTAACCATATATATATACTGGAAAAGAGAAAACAGATTAACAACATATATCACCTGCCTAAAGAGGTCCACATCCTCCTCATCTCAAACCCATGATTCTATCAGGGGGAGATATGAGGAAATACGCCTGCAGACCTTGACCACTCCTGGGAAGCAAAAAAGAAACAGTACGAAGTGCATATTCAGGCTCTAGTGTACCGATGAACTATTATAGCAGGACAGAATCAACAAGAGGATATTGAGAAAACAAACTAATTATACATACTGGAAACGAGAAACGGATTACCTGACGATTCAGATCTATGTTTGTCTCCATGCTGTAGGCACCTTGATCTGCATACAGAACATCACATCATGAACGACATCAACTCATCAAGCGACATTGCTGCAATTACAGAAAAGAGGAGCTGCAATCACGGATCCAAACTCGAAATGGCGGGAGGGAGGAAGAGTGGGGGCGCTGTGAGGAGTGGAGGGACAGCAATGCCTAGTGTAAGCAGTTTGCACAGAAACAGACACCAATGCCTAGTGTAAGCAGTTTGCACAACAGACACCAATGAGCAATCCAAAAAGAAATAAGTAAGAGGTTAGGAGTGTTCAACTTGCATACCTCCCTTTTGAAGCGGCGCATGAGACAGCAACTTGATGGTGGTTTTGCTTCGTCTCCAGTGGCTTGGCATTCAAATTCTCTTTAAACCTGAACCAGAACACATGTATTAAGGGAATAGAGTTATCAACACATTGTGTATATTTTATTCTAATTTCAGTAAATTTTAGAATGAGAGAATGTTTTTGGAATGAATAGACTGCTCTTTTTTCAGTATTGTTCTTAGCCAATCACTAATGCACCCTGCAGTGTAGAATGTTTACTTTTTATGAACAAAATCAGGCTAACCACATGGGAACAGAAGAATTAATGATACCCATTTTTCAGGGAAAAACAGTTTGGAATATAAACAACAACGGACAAGTTAACACTGGGAACCATAGTATTTGAGCTATAGATCTGGAAATAACATTTCAGAATGCAAAATGACCATGCACAGTGGTGTTGAACAAAGAGCAACCCAGAAAAAAACTGAAGATGTTAGGAGTTTATTACCTTGCATATCTCCCCTTAGAAGCGGCGTGTGAAACTGTGACTTGGTGTTGCTTTGGCTCCTCATCTGGGCCAGCGAATTCCCCTTGTACCTTGAACCATAACATATGATTTATTCGGCATCACAGTAAAATGAAGCAGAGTCGTCAACGCAGTCTATTAATATTCTAATTTCAGCAACCCCAAGAATTCTATTAATAATTTGTTCTCAGACACATTTGCAATTTCAGCAAATTTAGAACCACAAGAATTTGTTGCCATATACATTTATAATTTCAGCCCTAAGGAATTGTTCTTAGATCCATACGAATCGAACAGGACTAGAGAAAATTGACATATCAGAACAGCTAGATGGAACAGGACTAGACCAAATTGACACCAATGCCTAGTGTAAGCAGTTTGCACACCGGCTTCAAAAGGGAGGTATGCCTAGTGTAAGCAGTTTGAACGGTGATCCAACCTCATTTTCCTACTTCTAGTAGGCTGGTTAATTCTCGCATTGCCTAGTGTAAGCAGTTTGCACAGCAACAGACACAAATGCCATGACTCACAGAGAGACCAACTCCGTCGAGTTGAAGAGCTCCGGCGGGATCTCGGTCAGATTCCAGAATCCAGTGATGTTCCTGCATGATCCAGAGACCAGTCGTCAATCCACAAGCAAAGGCACCGGGAAAACCGAAAAGCCAGAGGCCTCGGGCGAGCGGGGAAGACAGGGAACGAACAGGTGCGTGATGCGGCACATGGGCCAGTGGTCACAGCTGCAGCCGACGGACGCATTCTGCGCGAAGGACTCGATCCAGTCCCGCGTCCCGCACGGGTGCCCCGGGTTCACCGTCGGGCCGCACCGGAGACCCCACTGCTGGAACAATGCGAGCAGGGCGGCCACTGCGAGGGGAGGAGGGGACGGGAGAGATCTATGAGTCAGGGGCCATTTCGATCCGTCAGGGCGGGCCACAGCGGAATGGACGGGGAATTGGGGGAGGGGGGAAGGGACTAACCCTGATGAGGTCCATGCGACGAGCGGCAACGTGGAGTCCTCCTTGAGCGCGAAGACGTGATCCTGGAGGCGGCGGCGCAGGTCCATGGAGACGGCGAGGTTGAGGCGGAGCGAGCGGTCGGGCACGTGGAGGCAGGGGGCAGACTTGGTCGGGTGCCGCACCCCGCCCACGACGTCGGCTGGTGGTGGTGCTGTATGATGGTAGTGCCCTGGACCGGATCCAGTGCTGCACCTCCAGCCCACGGCGGTGAGAGTGGGAGGGGGCGGCGGCGCGTCGAGATCCAGAGGGAGGGAGTGGGGTTGGGGGCGGCGGCGGTGGATCCAGAAGGAGGAGTTGTGTGCGGCGACGGTGGATCCAGAGGTTGGGAGAGGGTGAGAGCGCTAGGGTTCGCTGCGCGGGGAGAAAGAGGAGTGGTGTGCGGTGGGGTTTTTTTTAGGGGTAGCTCGCGGTGGGTGGGTGAGACCGTGAGATGAGGGCCGTTGGATCCAGGAGGATCCGACGGTGATTTATCCATGATCCGCGTGAGAGGCCCCTGGATCAATCAGAACGCAATATTTTGACCATTTAAATTGGTTGTAATTGACTAAAAGTAAGGTGCTAAATCTTGTTAGCTATTTTATTATGACCTGAAAATTTGAAAAAAAAAAACTTCTCATTGTGTCAGCAAATTTGACTATAGTTTTCCAGAATAATCATAAATTGAAATAAGACAAATATTTTTTTAAAGAGTTACGAGAAATGAGTTCTTTTAAATTATTTTTTCATTTTTTGAGTGCCTAAAAGGAGTTTTTTTGTGAAGGACCTCCCAAATAATTGTTGCAAAATTGAACCAAATCATTTTTCTAAAATACTAGACCATATTTAATGCACAATTGACCAAATGGTTGGGTATAAAAAGTTTTGATCCACCTCTCGTGAAAAAGATAAATTTCCGTCGATTCAGCTGGAAGCGGGTCAAATTTGAACTGTAGCTGCCTCATAGTTTGCTATTTATTTTTTTCAAAAATCATTTCTAGGTACATAAGTATCTATTTTATCAGAGAAACACCAAAAAAAATTCCAAGATTCAACCACTAGCTACGAACGGTCATTTCCGCCGTTTTGACCGCATTTTGAAACGGCCATAAAAAATTTAAAAAAAATCAAAAAATTGGGAAACCTTCACATTGTATCATAATATTTTGCCAAGTTTCCAGGAAAAATAATAAACTTGTAATACGGCAATTATTATAAAAAAGTGTTCTCAGAAACGAGCTATCACGTGTGGAAATCAATGGCTTTCAAGTGAGATGATCAATCTTATGGCCACATTCATGGCATAGTTTATTCAAATGATCTCATATTGTGCACAAGGGTGCATATTGGAATGGCAAAGAATGTTACCTAAGGAAGTTTTCATTTTCTTTGGACGAAAAAACCATTTTCCATTTTTCAAGTGCCCGAAAGGAGGTTTTTTTGTGAAGGACCTCCCAAATAATTGTGGCAAAATTGGACCAAATCAATTTTCTAAAATACTAGGCCATAATTAATGCTCAATTTACCAAATGGTTGGGTGTAAAAAGTTTTGATCCACCTCTCGTGAAAAAGACAAATTTCGCCGATTCAGTTGGAAGCGGGTCAAATTTGAACTGTAGCTGCCTCATAGTTTGCTCTTTATTTTTTCCAAAAATCATTTCTAGGTACATAAGTATCCATTTAATCAGAGAAACACCAAAAAAGTTCCAAGATTCAACCACTAGCTAGGAACGGTTAAGCCCGCCGTTTTGACCACATTTTGAAACGGGCATAAAGAATTCAAAAAAAATCAAAAAATTGGAAAACCTTCGCATTGTGTCATTATATGTGACCAAGTTTCCAGGAAAAATAATAAACTTGTAATACGGTAATTATTTTAAAAAAGTGTTCTCAGAAATGAGCTATCATGTGTGAAGATTCATGTATTTCAACCCAAACGATCAATCTTATGGCCACATTCATGGCATAGTTTGTTCAAATGATCTCATATTGTGCACAAGGGTGCATCTTGGAATTCCAAACAATGTTGCCAAAGGGAGTTTTCATTTTCTTTGCACGGAAAATTCATTTTCCATTTTTCGAGTGCCCGGAATGAGGTTTTTTTGTGAAGGACCTACCATATATTTGTAGCAAAATTGTACCAAATCATTTTTATAAAATACTAGGACATATTTAATGCACAATTGACAAAATGGTTGGGTGTCAAAAGTTTTGATCCACCTCTGGTGAAAAAGACAAATTCCTGCCGATTTAGTTGGAAGCGGGTCAAATTTGAACTGCAGCTGCCTCATAGTTTGCTATTTATTTTTTCCAAAAATCATTTCTAGGTACATAAGTATCTATTTAATCATAGAAATACCAAAAAAAATCCAATATTCAACCACTAGCTAGGAACGGTCAAGCCCGCCGTTTTGACCGCATTTTGAAACGGGCATAAAAAATTCAAAAAAAAAATCAAAAAATTGGAAAAGCTTCGCATTGTGTCATTATATATGAACAAGTTTCCAGGGAAAATAATAAAATTGTAATACAGTAATTATTTTAAAAAAGTGTTCTCAGAAATGAGCTATCAAGTGTGAAGATTCATGGCTTTCAAGCCAAATGATCAATCTTATGGCCACATTCATGGCATAGCTTGTTCAAATGATCTCATATTGTGCACAAGAGTGCATATTGGAATGGAAAACAATGTTGCCTAAGGAAGTTTTCATTTTCTTTGGACGAAAAAACCATTTTCCATTTTCTGAGTGCCTGAAATGAGTTTTTTTTGTGAAGGACCTACCATATATTTGTTGCAAAATTGGACCTAATCAATTTTATTAAATACTAGGCCATATTTAATGCACAATTGACAAAATGGTTGGGTGTCAAAATTTTTGATCCACCTCTGGTGAAAAAGACAAATTTCCGCCGATTCAGCTGGAAGCGGGTCAAATTTGAACTGCAGCTGCCTCATAGTTTGCTATTTATTTTTTTCAAAAATCATTTCTAGTTACATAAGTACCTATTTAATCATAAATACATCGTTTGGTGGTGATACGTCGAGGTTTGGGCGGTGGCTGTGGGCCCCAACTCTAGAGCGCGTAAACTCGCATGCCCGTTGCGTGGTCACCGTGTGACCGTGGCGTTGCCATGTGTTCTGCGTGGCCTAGGCATGTCTAGTGGGTTGAGCACTCCCCGGGTAGGTGCTAGGAACAAAATTACAACATAAGATTCTCACGAGGAGACCGATCGATGCTCAAACATGAATTAGCAACCAAGTGTTTGATTAGCGGTACGGGAATTGTACATGGCTAATGGGCGTGAGTTTTGGCTGAGGATGATCAGTTACTAAGAAGACCGTCTTCACAAATTTTCAGCTCAAAAGGAGGAGTCTAGGTGGTACTTGCTTTGCAAACCACCACACTGGACATAAATACGAATGTTGAAGCTCGGCTCAAAATAATGAATGGGTTGAGCTGGCATTTGGTGGAGGATGGTTATTTGGGCATAGGAAAGCACTGTAGAAAATGGATACTATTTGGACATGCCAAAGTGGTACTTCCTTCAGAAACTATTACTCTGAACAGAATAGGAAAACGAATATTTTTGAATTATTTTTGAACTAGGCAAGGAAGGTTTTTACATATTTGACGAAGATATGACCCAAAGAATTTATGAGATTTTTTTGGGAATTTTGGGAATGACAGAAATATAGGTTGCTTCACAACCTAGGGCAAAAACTGCCACATGGACATGACACATAGGCAAAACTGATGAGGTGGCGCCTATTCATAGCAACCCACCACAATTTACAAGGCTATGACCATCTATATTGGTCGTTAACAACTAGAAATAAGGCAGCGGACTAGCGCTGTTTGCTTTATGACCATTTCGTGTAAGGAAATTACGACCTTTCTGACCAAAATGGTCGCAATGGTTTAGGGTTTGGAGCCCCCCGAACAGCTTTTGACCAATTGGTCTGAAATGGTCATAGATCTATGACCAATTCTTCCAGGGTCACTGACAGAAGGTCACAAGTTGACATATTTCTTGTAGTGAATCTAGTGACCGTTAGGATTTCTGGTGGGACCGACATGCAACTCGGTAGGACCGATATGGTTAGGGTTAGGGCATAACGTAATCTCAGTGAGACCGATTACACAAACTCGGTGAGACCAATTTTGGTAATAAGCTAACCAGAGAGTTGGTCAGGTAAACTCGGTGGGACCGATTCGCTCATTTCGGTGAGACCGAAATGTTATAGAAAGGAAACAGAGAGTTTACATTGCAATCCCGGTAGGACCGATTATGCAACCTCGGTGAGACCGATTTTGGTAATAGATCCATACAGAGAGATTGCAATCCCATCTCGTTGAGACCGAGATCCCTATCGGTGAGACCGATTAGCCTAGGGTTTGTGGCAGTGGCTATGACATCTGAACTTGGTGGCGCCGTGATAGAGGCAAAGGTGTCCCGATGTTTTGATGAGATGGTGGCTATCGTTTCTATGGGAGTCGACCTTGACGATCCGACTACGAACGTGCGAGACGTCGCGCCTTAGCAATCGCTAAACCAACTTCCGAGGGTTATTGACCACGCTGGAGCACGGTCAACCTGACCACGAGGGCCTGTTTCCTGCGAGCAAATGAAGAACAAGCAAGAAACTAAGATTGCAATCTGGATATTGCGAATATAAGAGGAAAGCTTTATTAATGAAGGTGGGGTTCTGTGACGCCTTGGTCTGGTCGTTGAACACAAACGAAGTACGCGAAGTTGCAGCTATGGCGAACTTTTGATCTAAACAAAACCCAAAGTCTAAACGACGCCCTAAGGGCTGTATATATGGAGGAAGAGGGGGGGGGGGGAATTTCGTGGCCCTTGAGGAAGGGGTCCGAAACCAACCCTAACTCTTGTTTCCCCACACATACGGACTCTAAAAACAGCCTATACTTAAGTATTTCAAAATTACATGGGCCTGGCCCAATAATACGGTGACGCAACACCTAGAATAGCCTCTGGACGAAATTTATGAAGTGGCATCTTGTATATTTTGTCCAAGGCTTCATTCACTCCTGATGGTGGCTTCAGAGTCCTGAAATCATCACTTGTAACTCCGTTCTTGTTCCCCTTGTGCATGCCATCAACTCCATGCTTGTTCTTGCTCCAATGTTCATCCTTCTCCAAGCTAGGCCCTTCATTTGTAAGCAAAACAAATGTATCCAATTTAGGCAGCATCATATTCTCATGAACATTAGAATCATTACCAAGAAACGAAAGTACCTGGTAATTTAATTGGCGTGCGCGAGCTCTAGTAATTGGTCCATCATATGTAACAGTAGGGGCTGTGGGTGTAACAATGGTATTGATCTCCTCATCATCCTCCCCTTCTTGAAATGAAGTCGTCCTCAACGGAAGCTCATCTTCCTCACCCAAATAAGGCTTCAAATCTGCAATGTTAAAACTGGGACTAACCCCAAAATCTGCAGGCAACTCAAGTTTATATGCATTATCATTTATTTTTTCTAACACCTTAAAAGGACCATCAGCACGTGGCATTAGCTTTGACTTACACAAATTAGGAAACCTATCCTTACGTAAATGTAACCAAACAAGATCTCCAGGTGCAAAGACAACACGTTTTCTACCCTTATCTCCAACAAGTTTATATTTAGCATTCATGCGCTCAATATTTTCCTTAGTTAACTCATGCATCTTTAAGATCAAATCAACACGTTGTTTAGCATCAAAATTAACCTTCTCCGAAGATGGAAGAGGCAACAAATCAATAGGTGCACGAGGTAGGAAACCATAGACAATTTCAAAAGGGCACATCTTAGTAGTAGAATGCAATGAACGATTATAAGCAAATTCAATATGAGGCAGGCATTCTTCCCACATTTTCTTAATATTCTTCAAAACAGCCCTAAGCATAGTAGACAATGTTCTATTGACTACTTCAGTTTGTCCATCAGTTTGGGGGTGACAAGTAGTACTAAAAAGCAGTTTAGTCCCCAACTTAGCCCATAAACATCTCCAAAAGTGGCTAAGAAACTTAGTATCACGATCTGAAACAATAGTATTTGGCACGCCATGCAAGCGAATAATTTCACGAAAGAACAAATCAGCAACATTAACAGCATCATCGCTTTTATGACATGGTATAAAGTGTGCCATTTTTTAGAATCTATCCACGACAACAAATATGCTATCCCTCCCCTTCTTTGTTCGAGGTAAACCTAAAACAAAGTCCATAGATATATCCTCCCAAGGAACACTAGGCACAGGCAAAGGCATATATAAACCATGAGGATTGAGTCGTGACTTAGCTTTTTGACATGTAGTGCAGCGAGCAACAAAACGCTCAACATCCCATCTCATCTTTGGCCAAAAGAAATGTGTAGCAAGTACGTCCTTCGTCTTCTTCACGCCAAAGTGTCCCATTAATCCTCCTCCATGCGCCTCCTGCAACAACAAAAGACGAATAGAGCTAGCAGGAATGCATAGCTTGTTAGCGCGGAACACAAAACCATCATTAACAACGAACTTGTTCCATGTTCTTCCTTCTTTACAATTCTGCATTACTTCTTTAAAATCAGCATCATGCACATATTGATCTTTGATGGTCTCCGAACCAAATATTTTGAAGTCAAGTTGTGAAAGCATAGTATAGCGACGAGACAAAGCATCAGCAATAACATTTTATTTACCCTTCTTGTGTTTGATGACATAAGGGAAAGTCTCAATGAATTCAACCCATTTAGCATGTCTACGATTCAGTTTAGCTTGACTTTTAATATGTTTCAAAGATTCATGATCAGAATGTATAACAAATTCTTTGGGCCATAAATAATGTTGCCATGTCTCTAAAGTCCAAACAAGAGCATATAATTCCTTATCATAAGTAGAATAGTTCAGACTAGGCCCACTCAATTTTTCAGAAAAGTATGCAACAGGTTTGCCATCTTGTAATAACACACCTCCTAATCCAATTCCACTAGCATCACATTCAAGCTCAAAAGTCTTATTAAAATCAGGAAGTTGGAGTAAAGGAGCATGTGTCAACTTATCTTTCAATACCGTGAAGGCTTCTTCCTGTGCGGTACCCCAAACAAAAGGCACATCCTTCTTTGTAAGCTCATTGAGAGGTGCAGCAATGGTGCTAAAGTCTCTCACAAAACGCCTATAGAAACCAGTGAGTCCAAGAAAACTCCTCACTTGTGTGACCATTTTGGGCTGCGGCCAACTCTCAATAGCTTCAACCTTGGCTTTATCAACTTCAATTCCCTGTGGAGTAACAACATAGCCAAGAAAAGATACTCGGTCGGTGCAAAAGGTGCACTTCCCAAGGTTACCAAACAAACGTGCATCACGTAGAGCATTAAAAACAGCACGTAAATGTTCCAAATGTTCTTCCAAAGATTTGCTATAAATCAGTATATCATCAAAATAGACTACCACAAAACGTCCAATGAAAGCACGTAAAACTTCGTTCATTGGTCTCATGAAAGTACTAGGTGCATTAGTTAACCCAAAAGGCATGACTAACCACTCATATAAACCAAACTTAGTTTTAAAAGCTGTTTTCCATTCATCTCCCAATTTCATACGAATTTGATGGTATCCACTACGCAAATCAACTTTGGAGAATATTGTAGAGCCACTCAATTCATCAAGCATATCATCTAGCCTAGGAATAGGATGACGATAACGAATAGTAATATTATTAATGCCTCTACAATCAACACACATACGCGAGGTACCATCCTTTTTCGGCACTAGAATAATAGGAACAGCACAAGGACTAAGGGATTCGCGTATATAACCTTTGTTGAGTAGCTCTTGTACTTGACGCATAATCTCCTTCGTCTCCTCTGGATTGGTACGGTATGGTGCGCGGTTGGGTAATGATGCACCGGGAATTAAGTCAATTTGATGCTCAATCCCTCGAATAGGTGGTAATCCCGGTGGCACGTCTTGTGGAAAGACGTCAGCGAACTCCTGCAAAATGTTAGTGACAGCAGGGGGCAAAGAGGAAGGCACGTCCTCGAATGAAAATAATGCCTCTTTGCACACAAAAGCATAGCAAACAGATTTGCTAACATCTAGATCATCAATATCAGATTTGGTGGCAAATAAACATGCACTTTTCAATTTAATTTCAGAAGCAACACTAGATGGTTTATTATCAGGCTTCATTTGTTGCTCAAATTCTTTTGCCACAATCTGATTTTCACTCTTATTTTGCTCCTGTTTTGCTTTATTAGCTCGATTAATATCATCTTTCAAAATGGAATCAGGAGTCATAGGAAGCAAAGTAATATTTTTGTCCTTATGAACAAGAGTATACTGATTGTTTCTACCATGGTGTACAGAATTTTTATCAAATTGCCATGGTCTACCAAGTAATAAGGAACATGCTTGCATAGGTACCACATCACAATCAACATAATCAGCATATGTAGAGATACTAAAATGCACACGAACAGTACGTGTTACCTTAACCTTGCCGCTGTTGTTGAACCATTGGATGTAGTAAGGATGTGGATGTGGTCTTGTGGTGAGAGATAGCTTCTCCACCATCTCCATGCTAGCCAAGTTGTTGCAGCTCCCTCCATCTATGATGACGCGAACAGAACGTTCCTTCACAACTCCCTTTGTATGGAACAAATTATGCCTCTGATTTTGCTCAGCTTGCGTGACCTGCACACTCAAAACACGTTGAGAAACTAAACATTCATACCTATCAGCATCTTCAGCAGCCATGTATTGCGTCTCATGATCAGAATCATCTCCACCGTGTTCTTCATGTGTAAGAAGAGCCAAAGTCTCCTCATCATAGTCACTAGCGGACTCATACCCACCATCCTCAGTAGCAATCATCACACGCTGAGATGTGCATTCTCGCGCAAAATGTCCTCTTCCCTTACAACGACGACAAATAATATCACTTGTGTGCCCTGTAGACGCCATGGAAGAAGCAGAGCTCTGTGCAAGCCCGGCAGGTGTGCTCTTGGCAGATAGTGGTGGTTGTGCCTGCTTTCTTGTATCATGGTTGGAGGTGGCAGCTGACGGAGGTGCCGGTGTAGCAGAACGTGTGGAAGTAGATGATGCACGTGGTGTCCACGATGAAGGTCGACCTGCAGAAAAGTTAGTTCGCGCCAATGCCTGTCGATCCTGCACTTCACGTTCAGCTTTACAAGCAAGATGGAATAAACGAGTGATATTATTATAATCCTTATAGTCTAGAATGGTCTGAATCTCACTATTTAATCCACCCAGAAAACGTGCAAGCATAGCTTCATTCTCCTCAACGATACCACATCTAATCAAGCCAGTTTGTAATTCCTGATAATATTCTTCTACCGAATTTTTTCCTTGTCTTAAGCGCTGCAATTTTTGAAGTAATTCACATTGATAATATGGTGGAACCCAACGAGTACGCATAGCAGTTTTCAAAGCAGCCCAAGTAGCTGGAACAGGATATAATCTACAATATTCAGACCACCAAACACATGCAAAGCTAGTGAAAGCACAAACAGCAGCAGGAACACGTCTCTCCTCGGGATATTGTAAACATGTAAATCGTTGTTCAGTTTCTAACTCCCAAGTAAGATATATATCAGGAACATATCTACCCTCAAATGGTGGAATATTCAATTTCAGTTTAGGGAGATGGTCATGATCGCGTACCTGAGGGGGAGCCCTAACATTGCCATTATTTGCATGTGGACGACCTGGTGGTTGTGGTGCTGGTGGTTGCACGTAGTTCTGATGTTGATCAACCTCATCCTCGTAATCTCCCACATAATCATCCTCCTCCACATCAACAGCAGGAGCCACAGAAGTATCAACAGCAGCTTGGCTGGGCTGAAGAGGGACACCTGTCGCTCGGCGGAGGGCTGTGTCGCGATGTGGAGGTAGTCGTTGTTGCTGTTGTAGAGGTGCGTTAGGTGCAGCCGGTGGCGGTGGTGGTAGACGCGCGAGCAATTCATTAAACTTGTTATCGAGCTTTGTTTCGAACGCCTTCTCAATGCCATCTATCTTCTCCATGGCCTCTTCAAATCTATTTAGCACATCTTCCACCTGTCCACTCATCATTTGCTGAAACTTATCATGTAACGCTTTGTTTGTCATGTTCTCCCAGTCAGTCTCGTCGGCTTGTGATCCTGCCATGGTTAGCAGCAATAGAAACACACAAGAATATGATTCTACAGACTACTAGGAAGTGGTGGTGGTGGTTTGGTGAACAGTCACAAATCCGTCAAGCAAATCTCAAATTCTTACCAGTTCTTACCCAGCAGCAGGCGGTGATCGGCAACCGTTGTAGTCAAAACTGTCAAAGCTTGGATAGAGCGATTGCCAGGGAGAGTCAAACGCACGACGTAGATGTATGTGGAGCTGGAAAGGCTTATAGTATGGTAGCAAAAAGGTCAGCAATAATCAATTCAAAGATGCAAAGTTGAATAAACGCTCAACGACGGTACTGTGCTGGTCCTAGGCTAGACCGTGCTAGAGAGGCGAGCCTAGAACACTAACAAAATCACGGCGCTGCACGAAAACAAGGGAAAAGCACACTCTGGGGAAAAAAATTTCGCTTTTTTTTGCGCTCTTTTTTTTTGCGCTCCTCTTTTTTTTTGCGAAAAATCACTATAATGGCGATTGTCTCAAAACTCTTCCCAGGTCAAACTGACAGGATAGACACGAAAGTTTTGCGAATTTTTTTGACTGCCCGGACCCAAAAACTGGAAACGGCTCAAAAAAAACTTTCAATAACGGCGACTGTCTCAAAAGGCTAAGAAACACCTAAAAATAGGATAGCCAGAAATTGTTTTTTCAAGTGCGTTTTTTGAAAATTTTGGGCCTAAACGGAGGTTGGTTTCTGGACTCTTCTACGGACGGCAAAAGATTGATGGAATCCCAAACCTACTCAAACAAGGAAACACGAATCTGGCAACAAATGGATCTCGAAAGCAAACCTAATATGAGATGGACTCGAAGTGATGGTGGTATATGGATACGGATCGGTGGTCGTATATGGACTCGGAGCGGTGGTGGTATATGGATACGGATCGGTGGTGGTATATGGACTCGGAGCGGTGGCGGATAAGCGGTGGTGGAAGATGGCCGGGACAATGATGATGGTGCGGCGGTGGCGTGACTAATATGACCAGAACTCGAAACTCTAAAAGACTAGACGCTAAGACCAGCAACTT
The DNA here is from genome assembly GCA_032464435.1 of Aegilops umbellulata. Classification (NCBI taxonomy): domain Eukaryota; kingdom Viridiplantae; phylum Streptophyta; class Magnoliopsida; order Poales; family Poaceae; genus Aegilops; species Aegilops umbellulata. The sequence continues at coordinate 66,378,411 of CP136059.1, forward strand.
GACACGATGATGCAACCGCAAATTCAACAAAGCAAATACAGAAAAGATTATGCAAAGGCTCAGATTGGTTCGGATTGGATGAACTAACCCTTTTTTTTTGGAAACCAACCTCTTCTACGGACGGCAAAAGATTGATGGAATCCCAAACCTACTCAAACAAGGAAACACGAATCTGGCAACAGAGGGATCTCGAAAGCAAACCTAATATGAGATGGACTCGAAGTGATGGTGGTATATGGATACGGATCGGTGGTGGTATATGGACTCGGAGCGGTGGCTGATAAGCGGTGGTGGAAGATGGCAGGGACAATGATGATGGTGCGGCGGCGGCGTGACTAATATGACCAGAACTCGAAACTCTAAAAGGCTAGACGCTAAGACCAGCAACTTGACACGACGATGCAACCGCAAATTCAACAAAGAAAATACAGAAAAGATTATGCAAAGGCTCAGATTGGTTCGGATAGGATGAACTAACCCTAAATTTTTTTGGCTTTTTCGTGGACTATAGGTATGAAGAACAGACTCGATCTAAACTACGAAAAACTGTAAAATCTCACCGAGCAACCTGAAAATCTGATACCACTTGATAGAGGCAAAGGTTTCCCGATGTTTCGATGAGATGGTGGCTATCGTTTCTGTGGGAGTCGACCTTGACGATCCGACTACGAACGTGCGAGACGTCGCGCCTTAGCAATCGCTAAACCAACTTCCGAGGGTTATTGACCACGCCGGAGCACGATCAACCTGACCGCGAGGGCCTGTTTCCTGCGAGCAAACGATGAACAAGCAAGAAATTAAGATTGCAATCTGGATATTGCGAATATAAGAGGAAAGCTTTATTAATGAAGGTGGGGTTCTGTGACACCTTGGTCTGGTCGTTGAACACAAACGAAGTACGCGAAGTTGCAGCTATGGCGAACTTTTGATCTAAACAAAACCCAAAGTCTAAACGACGCCCTAAGGGCTGTATATATGGAGGAAGAGGGGGGGGGGGGAATTTCGTGGCCCTTGAGGAAGGGGTCCCAAACCAACCCTAACTCTTGTTTCCCCACACACACGGACTCTAAAAACAGCCTATACTTAAGTATTTCGAAATTACATGGGCCTGGCCCAATAATAAGGTGACGCAGCACCTAGAATAGCCTCTGGACGAAATTTGTGAAGTGGCATCTTGTATATTTCGTCCAAGGCTTCATTCACTCCTTATGGTGGCTTCAGAGTCCTGAAATCATCACTTGTAACTCCGTTCTTGTTCCCCTTGCGCATGCCATCAACTCCATGCTTGTTCTTGCTCCAATGTTCATCCTTCTCCAAGCTAGGCCCTTCATTTGTAAGCAAAACAAATGTATCCAATTTAGGCAGCATCATATTCTCATGAACATTAGAATCATTACCAAGAAACGAAAGTACCTGGTAATTTAATTGGCGTGCGCGAGCTCTAGTAATTGGTCCATCATATGTAACAGTAGGGGCTGTGGGTGTAACAATGGTACTGATGTCCTCATCACGCCGGATAGAAAGAATCGGTGGTGCCGAGTTTGACTTTTGGTTTAGGTCATATGTGGATGTGAGTAAGTAGTTGAGGGCTTTGGAGCATATCACTAAGCATTTTGAGCAAGAGCCTCATTAAGGAACACCTCATCCCTCCTTGATAGTGTTGGCTTTTCCTATAGACTCAATGTGATCTTGGATCACTGAAATAGAAAATGTAGAGTCTTGAGCTTGGAGCTTGAGCCAATCTCTTGTCCTTAGCATCTTGAAGGGGTTCCACATCCTCTAGTCCATGCCACTTCATTGTTGAACTTATCTGAAACATACTAGGTAAAAGTGTGAGTCCAACAAGAGATATGTTGACATTAATTACCAAAACCACCTAGGGAGCACTTGTGCTTTCACCCGCCATGGCCGAAGCTCGCTTCGCGCGTGCTCGCCCGCGGCCCTGACCACGCCCGTCTCCGTGCTCACCGCAGCGCACGCCCACGAGCTCCTGGGCGCCCCCGCACACGCGACCCACGCCATCCAGCCGCGCTCTGCAACTGCCCAGCTGCAGTCGCCGCGTCGCCTGCCGTGCCTCGCCCGTTCCCCCCGCTCGCCCTCGAGCTGCACTAGCTGCTCCTCCTGCCCAGCCCCGCACCTGCTCCTCTCGTTCTGGCCGAGAACTGGCCGCGACCCCGCACTCTGCGCCTGCGTGAGCACGGCCTCACGCCATCGCCACTGCCGCCGGCGAGTCCCGCTTATCCCTACCGAGCTGCTGCCATGCTCTGCCCGCACCACTGCTGCGCGTCGCTGCTACTTCGGTGTAGCTGCAGCTGCTACGAGCTGCTGTTCGCCCTGGCCGCCGGCGTCCCTGTACGCTGTGCGTGCTGAGGCCGCTGCTAACTGGGCCGGCCCCCTGTTAATTAGTGGGAGCTAATCTCCCTTTATTACTAACCCCCACTGACCGTTGGACCCCCTTGTTAATTAGTTAAGTTAATTAATCTAATTGCCTGGATATTTTAGCTAATAGACACTGACTGGTGGACCCCACCTAGTTAAATAAGCTACTAAAACTCCGTTTATAACATGTTCCTATGACACATATGTCCCGCTGGTCCCTTTTAACCAGTCAAACAGCTGACTGGGATAACCGAGACAATGACATGCGGGTCCCCTGAGACCTTTGAATAGTCAATGATATCAGTTGACCTCTGACCTGGCAGTCAACTCGACCCCACCTGTCAGCCCCTGTGCAAATAGCTGGGTACACTTCTGTGCACCCATAGCAATTTAGCCATTTAATTTTGAATTAATAATAATTCCAGAAAATTCTTAAAACTTTGAAAATTCATATAAAATAATCCGTAGCTCGGATGAAAAAGTTTTATACATGAAAGTTGCTCAACAACGAGACGAATACGAATATGCAGTCCGTTCGCCCGCCACACATCCCTAGCATAGCGAACATGCAACATTTCACCTCCGGTTCATCTGTCTGAAAACGCGAAACACCGGGAATACTTTCCCGGATGTTTCCCCCTTTCATTGGTATCACCTCCTACCACGTTAGGGCACACCTAGCACCACGTATTGCCTCCTTATGTTTTGTGATGCTTTCTTTGCTCCATATTTACTGTTTCTTCCCCCCTCTCCTTCCCTGGTAGACCCCGAGACCGGCGTTGATGCCACCGAGTACGACTACGTCACCGACGACCCTTCTTCCTGTACAACAAAGCTTCCAGGCAAGCCCCCCCCTTGATCACCAGATATCGCCTATTCCTTCTCTCTACTGCTTGCATTAGAGTAGAGTATCATGTTACTGCTTTCCGTTAATCCTATTCTGATGCATAGCCTGTCCTTGCTACTACTGTTGTTACCTTTACCTGCAATCCTACATGCTTAGTATAGGATGCTAGTATTCCATCAGTGGCCCTACATTCTTGTCCGTCTGCCATGCTATACTACTGGGCCGTGATCACTTGGGAGGTGATCACGGGCATATGCTATATACTTTATACTGTTACATTACTTATGATATTGTTCGGAGATGGGGGCTGAAGGGGCAGGTGGCTCCATCCCGGTAGAGGTGGGCCTGGGTGTTGGAAATATGCCCTAGAGGCAATAATAAATAGGTTATTATTATATTTCCTTGTTCATGATAAATCGTTTATTATCCATGCTAGAATTGTATTGATAGGAAACTCAGATACATGTATGGATACATAGACAACACCATGTCCCTAGTAAGCCTCTAGTTAACTAGCTCGTTGATCAATAGATGGTTACGGTTTCCTGACCATGGACATTGGATGTCATTGATAACGGGATCACATCGTTAGAAGAATGATGTGATGGACAAGACCCAATCCTAAGCCTAGCACAAAGATCGTGTAGTTCGTATGCTAAAGCTTTTCTAATGTCAAGTATCATTTCCTTAGACCATGAGATTGTACAACTCCCGGATACCGTAGGAACGCTTTGGGTGTGCCAAACGTCACAACGTAACTGGGTGGCTATAAAGGTACACTACAGGTATCTCCGAAAGTGTCTGTTGGGTTGGCACGAATCAAGACTGGGATTTGTCACTCCGTGCGACGGAGAGGTATCTCTGGGCCCACTCGGTAGGACATCATCATAATGTGCACAATGTGATCAAGGAGTTGATCACGGGATGATGTGTTACGGAACGAGTAAAGAGACTTGCCGGTAACGAGATTGAACAAGGTATCGAGATACCGACGATCGAATCTCGGGCAAGTACAATACCGCTAGACAAAGGGAATTGTATACGGGATTGATCGAATCCTCGACATCGTGGTTCATCCGATGAGATCATCGTGGAACATGTGGGAACCAACATGGGTATCCAGATCCCGTTGTTGGTTATTGACCGGAGAACGTCTCGGTCATGTCTGCATGGTTCCCGAACCCGTAGGGTCTACACACTTAAGGTTCGATGACGCTAGGGTTATAAAGGAAGTTCGTATGTGGTTACCGTATGTTGTTCGGAGTCCCGGATGAGATCCCAGACGTCACGAGGAGTTCTGGAATGGTCCAGAGGTAAAGATTGATATATTGGACGAAGGGTTTTGGAGTCCGGGAGTGTTCAGGAGGTACCGGGTGATGACCAGCATGACCGAAAGGTGTTTCGGGAGCCCCGGCAAGTGTTGGGGGGCTTCATGGGCCAAGGGAAGGGGGCAATCCAGCCCACTATGGGGCTGTGCGCCCCGCTCACCTATTCCCACGTGACCAGGGGGTTTGGGGCGCCCCATCTAGGGTTCCCACCTCCTGGCTTGGGGGCCAAGTCACCCAAGGGGGAGATCCAATCTGCCCTGGCCGCTGCCCCCCTAGGGGAAACCCTAGGGCACCTCCCCCTCCCCCTTGCCCCTATATATAGTGGAGGTTTTGGGGCTGCCCAAAAACGAGACGAACTCTCCCAAGGCGCAGCCCTACCTCTCTCCCTCCCCCTCTCCCGCGGTGCTTGGCGAAGCCCTGCAGGATTGCCACGCTCCTCCACCACCACCACGCCGTTGTGCTGCTGGTGGACGGAGTCTTCCTCAACCTCTCCCTCTCTCCTTGCTGGATCAAGGCATGGGAGACGTCACCGGGTTGTACGTGTGTTGAACGCGGAGGTGCCGTCCGTTCGGCACTTGGTCATCGGTGATTTGGATCACGACGAGTACGACTCCATCAACCCCGTTCACTTGAACGCTTCCACTTAGCGATCTACAAGGGTATGTAGATGCACTCTTCTTCCCCTCGTTGCTGGTTTCTCCATAGATAGATCTTGGTGACACGTAGGAAAATTTTGAATTTCTGCTACGTTACCCAACAGTGGCATCATGAGCTAGGTCTATTGCGTAGATTCTTTGCACGAGTAGAACACAAAGTAGTTGTGGGCGTTGATTTTGTTCAATATGCTTACCGTTACTAGTCCAATCTTGATTCGGCCGCATTGTGGGATGAAGTGGCCCGGACCAACCTTACACGTACACTTACGTGAGACAGGTTCCACCGACTGACATACACTAGTTGCATAAGGTGGCTAGCGGGTGCCAGTCTCTCCCACTTTAGTCGGATCGGATTCGATGAAAAGGGTCCTTATGAAGGGTAAATAGCAATTGACATATCACGTTGTGGTTTTGCGTAGGTAAGAAATGTTCTTACTAGACACCCATAGCAGCCACGTAAAACATGCAAACAACAATTAGAGGACGTCTAACTTGTTTTTGCAGGGTATGCCATGTGATGTGATATGGCCAAAAGGATGTGATGAATGATATATGTGATGTATGAGATGATCATGTTCTTGTAATGGGAATCACGACTTGCATGTCGATGAATATGACAACCGGCAGGAGCCATAGGAGTTGTCTTAATTTATTTATGACCTGCGTGTCAAATGTAAACGTCATGTAATTACTTTACTTTATCGCTAACCGTTAGCTGTAGTAGTAGAAGTAATAGTTGGCGAGACAACTTCATGAAGACACGATGATGGAGATCATGGTGTCATGCCGGTGACGATGATGATCATGGAGCCCCGAAGATGGAGATCAAAAGGAGCAAAGTGATGATGGCCATATCATGTCACTATTTGATTGCATGTGATGTTTATCATGTTTTTGCATCTTATTTGCTTAGAACGACGGTAGTAAATAAGATGATCCCTCATTAAAATTTCAAGAAAGTGTTCTCCCTAACTGTGCACCGTTGCGAAGGTTCGTCGTTTCGAAGCACCACGTGATGATCGGGTGTGATAGATTCTTTCGTTCGAATACAACGGGTGTTGACGAGCCTAGCATGTACAGACATGGCCTCGGAACACATGCGAAACACTTAGGTTAACTTGACGAGCCTAGCATGTACAGACATGGCCTCGGAACACGGAGGACCGAAAGGTCAAACATGAGTCGTATAGAAGATGCGATCAACATGAGATGTTCACCGATAATGACTAGTCCGTCTCACGTGATGATCGGACACGGCCTAGTTGACTCGGATCATGTAATCACTTAGATGACAAGAGGGATGTCTATCTGAATGGGAGTTCATAAGATGAACTTAATTATCCTGAACATAGTCAAAAGATCTTTGCAAATTATGTCGTAAGCTCGCGCTTTAGTTTCACTGTTTTAGATATGTTCCTAGAGAAATGTAGTTGAAAGTTGATAGTATCAATTATGCGGACAATAGAAGGCTTATGTCCTTAATGCAACGCTCGGTGTGCTGGACCTCGAACGTGGTGTGTGGATGTTGCGAACATCTGACATACACGTTTTGATGACTACATGATAGTTCGGTAATGTGAAATGGTTTAGAATTGAGGCACCGAAGACATTTTTGAAATGTCGCGGAACATATAAGATGTTTCGAGGGCTGAAATTGGGATTTTAGGCTCGTGCCCACGTCAAGAGGTATAAGACCTCTGACGAATTTTCTTAACCTGCAAACTAAGGGAGAAAAGCTCAATCGTTGAGCTTGTGCTCAGATTGTCTGAGTACAACAATCACTTGAATCGAGTGGGAGTTAATCTTCCAGATAAGATAGTGATGTTTCTCCAAAGTCATTGCCACCAAGCTGCTAGAGCTTCGTAATGAACTATAACATATCAGGGATAGATATGATGATCCTTGAAATATTCGCGATGTTTGACACCGCGAAAGTAGAAATCAAGAAGGAGCATCAATTGTTGATGGTTAGTGAAACCACTAGTTTCAAGAAGGGCAAGGGCAAGAAGGGATACTTCATGAAATGACAAATCAACTGCTGCTCTAGTGGAGAAACCCAAGGTTGAACCCAAACCCGAGACTGGGTGCTTCTGTAATAAGGGGAACAACCACTGGAGCAGAATTACCCTAGATACTTGGTAGATGAGAAGGTTGTCGATAGAAGTATATTGGATATACATTATGTGAATGTGTACTTTACTAGTACTCCTAGTAGCATCAGGGTATTAGATACCGGTTCGGTTGCTAAGTGTTAGTAACTCGAAATAAAAGCTACGAAATAAACGGAGACACTATAGGAATCAGCTACTTTGCCGTCTGCCATGGCGGACGGCAAAGGCATGAACAGCGGACGGCAAAGGCCTTTGCCGTCAGCTGCGGACGGCAAAAGGCTCCGGCAACGTTGGCTACGGTAAACAGCTACTTTGCCGTCTGCCACCGATGGCAAAGACTTTGCCGTCCGCCGCAGACGGCAAAGAGAGCACGGCAGACGGCAAAGAGAGCGGACGGCAATAATTGCGCTGTCAGTCCGTTAAGTGGCTAACGGCAGGTCTTTGCCGTCCGCCACTGATGGCAAAGTCTTTGCCGTCTGCCACTGATGGCAAAGTCTTTGCCGTCTGCCACTGATGGCAAAGTCTTTGCCGTCTGCCACTGATGGCAAAGTCTTTGCCGTCTGCCACTGATGGCAAACTGGCCAAATGGGTCAGCCTCCCAGGAAGCACAGCTGCCTGCCACGTGGCCTCTTTGCCGTCCGCTGCTGACGGCAAAGAGCTCTTTGCCGTCGGTGGCAGACGGCAAAGAGCTCTTTGCCGTCAGCAGCGAACGGCAAAGAGGCTGCATATTGGTTTTTTTTCTGTTTTTATTAAATCCCACAATTTGCACAGAAAATATATATGACATATAGATATATTTCACAGGCATTCATAAGCAAGTTCATGTATTTCACAGGCATTCATAAGCAAGTCCATAAGCAAGTTCCATCCGTACATATTACATAAGCAAGTTCCATCCATCATTTCATACATAAACAAGTTCCATCCATCATTTCATACATAAAGAAGTTCCATCCATACATAAACAAGCACTCCATAGCTAAGGTGACTAGAATGAGAAGACAAGAACAAGAAGAGTAGAACAAGCACTCCATCCAGCACATAATGAAATCTGCAAAATGGCAAAATAAGAAAGTTAGAAATGGATCTTTTTTAGCTCACTTAGGTGAAATGGATCGTTTTTGAGGCAACTAAGGTGAAATGGATCGTTTTTTAGCTCACTTAGGTGAAATGGATCGTTTTTGAGGCAACTAAGGTGAAATGGATCGTTTTTTAGCTCACTTAGGTCAAATGGATCGTTTTTGAGCTAACTTAGTTGAAATGGATCGTTTTTTACCTAACTTTGTTGAAATGGATCATTTTTGAGCTAATTTAGTTGAAATGGATCGTTTTTGAGCTAACTTAGGTGAAATGGATCATTTATGAGCTAATTTAGTTGAAATGGATCTTTTTGAGCTAACTTGGGTGAAATGGATCATTTAAGAGCTAATTTAGGTGAAATGGATCGTTTTTTAGGTAACCTAGGTGAAATGGATCGTTTATGAGCTAAATTAGTTGAAATGGATCGTTTATGAGATAACCTAGGTAAGATTGGTCATTTTGGAGCTAACCTAGTTGAAATGGGTCATTTTAGAGCTAACTTAGGTAAAATGGATCGTCTATGAGCTAACTAAGCTAATTATGCAATTTTTGACATAAGTAAGCTAAGTACAGATCATTTTAGAGCTAACTTAGGTAAAATGGATGGTTTTGGAGGTCAGTAAGCTTATTAAGTCATTTTGGAGGAGAAGAAGCTAAGTCTAGGTCATTATGGTAAGCATTGGAGGAAATAAAGCTAAGTCTAGGTCTTTATGCATGTGTTAAGCAAAACACTAGATAAACTTACCAAGATCCAGGAGGTGTAGGAGCGTGGTGGCTCGTGTCGGTAGCTGGAGAAGGATCGTGCGATGCTTGTCTGGAGTTACGCTACACCAAAGATCATTTCCAATGTCTTGTTAGCATGATGACACTCAAATGTTAAGACTAGCAAGTAATGTCCTTTCAAATAAAACTCACCGTGGTCCCAGGAGCAATCACTGGCATCGGCGGAGCGGTCTGACCTGCCTTCTCGCACACAGATTGCACATTTGGTTTTGACGACTCAGTCATACTAGTTAGTAATGAGACAAACACTACATGAATGTTTTGGCTAATCTGCAGAAGAAACTTACCACAAGGAGCTCATACATGGCCCTTGCCTGCATGTCATTCCGTGCCCTCTCCTCCTCCATCATCTTTGCCGTCCTCTCCTCCAACTCCCGCTGCCTCTCTGCCGCCTCCGCCAGAAGTTTCTCTGTTCTATCTCTCTCACTCTGTATAGCAGCCTGCAACACCACTCACATGACAATTTGTAATCATTGATGGAAGCGCACACAATGTAATGGAGAAAGATAACTGAGTAGGTATCACTAACCTTGATGGCGAGTTGCACTGGCCGTTCACGAGGCCTTATCTCAGGAGCGGAGCTCGACTGACGCGCCTTGATCTCCGGGAGAGTGCTAGGACAACGGATAAGTCCATCTCCAATGGCTATGGAGCCATGGGACCTCCCGCCACCAGATATCATCAACAGCTCTGGATCAATGGGACCCTGGCTCGGGTTAAAGTCCTCCCCTTTCCTCGCCTTCCCCTCATCTCTATATCTCATGAGCTTGTTGTGGGAGGAGATGTTGGTGAAGTTGTTTGCATCATCGAGGTCAGACTGAGAGAAAGCCTTGACTTTCTTGAAAGAGGCAGTGTGGGCCATGGCATACAGGTCGTACACCTCTGGCACCTTATCCGCCTTATTGTAGCGTGCCTGAAAGAGAGAAACAATGAAAATTAGTAATTAAAGGGCTCAAGCTAGCATGATGAATGAATTGCATGAATCATGAAGCAAACCACATACCCAGTTGCGCCCGAACTGATATAAGTTGGAGCTGCCTTGATGGTGTGGCACACCTTCCATTTGGGCACGTTTGTCCTTGGCCTCCTTGTGGAGGGCTAGCCATCGTTGTGAGCACCACTCATCGACCAACACCTCCCAACAATCCATCCGATCCGCACACCAAGGACGGAGTTGGGCCGGCTCAATCAGGCAACGTGACAAACCCCGGGAAGTTTTGCCGGCAAAGAACTCCAAGGACGGAGTTGGGCCGGCGGACACTATGATGGTGGTTCCAACCCCTGCAGCATGACAAGGCCAACGCATTAGTTATTTGAAAAAACGTGAATGTACAAGGTACAAAAATATTAAATGCACTTACGTACCTCTCCCCATCAGGGAAAATCAACCACCTCTGCTCACGGGTCACCGGCACGGACGGGAGCCGTGTAGCACCACGCTGGTAGACGGTGCCCCCCTCCTCCTCAAGATCAGTCGGCTCCCCGCCATCATCAGCATGGCCACTCGGCTCCTCGGGCTGATCCGGCCAGGTACCCCATCCGGACGTGTGCTCCTCCGGGGTCACGTGGGCCGAACTCTCGGGGGCCGAAGGCCAGTCGACCCGAGGCTCATGGGCCCAAGACCCGTGGACCGGAGGCTCGTGGACCGGAGTCCGTGTAGCCTCCTCCTCTGACGAGTCCACCCTAGCAGTCACGTGCTCGGGTGAAACGGCTGGGGGTGGCGGCGAGGAAGGCGCCGTAGCAGTCACCCTACTTCCTCTCCCACGACCACGTGCCCCACCTCCTTTCTTCCTACCTCGTCCCCTGCTGGGCACCGCGGTCGACGAAGAAGGGCCCGGCGGTGTGGCCATACTGTCCAGCAACGCTCGGCGGAGAGGTGCGTCTGGAATGGAAGACCTCAGACCACGCTCCCGACCAGCGCCCACCATCTTTCAACACCTGCCATGACAAACAGTAAACGAAATTAGTACAACATAAAAAAAGACCGACATGAATAATAATATTTGTATCACTTAAGTGTATCATCATCAAGTACAACATAAAAAAAATGTAATACCTGACACTACTAATAATCTCGATCAGTATCATCAATAAATGCATAATCATCATCATCACTATAATCAATGACGGGCTCATAGGGTTCATTGGCATCAACATGTGCAAGGACACCTTGACGTAATCGGTCAAGCATTGACAGGTCATCCGCAGCAGTAACCTCTTCTTGTTCCGGCTCTTCTTGTTCCTCCTCTGGGGTGATGTCGGATTCATTGTCGCTGTCTACTTCAATGTTTTGGGGTGAAGAATAGCGGTTCTTGAAACGCTTTTTGGAAAGACGTGTCTCTTGGAAGAATTCTCCTTCATATGTGTCTGGGTTAATGTGAGGTTCATAATCTTCTTCCTTTGGGGGAGAAAGTCTAGCACGTGGCGGCACTTCATAAACGACATCCCAACCTTTTTTAGGCTGCGAGATTCCCTTTGAATAGGCTGAGGTTGGATCCACCTTTTTTAGGCTCGTCAGCATTGTACCGAGGCTTCGGATTATGCAAATGACGATTTTTGGCTTCGTAGTGCGCTGTTACGAAGTTTGCCGCCTCCTCTGTGATGAATGCCTCAGCCATCGATGCTTCAATTCTACGTTTATTTTTACATTTTTCTCGAAGCGTCTTCTGCATCCTCTCAGTTGGGTAGCACCAACGATTTTGCACGGGCCCGCCCAATCTTGCCTCGGTCGGGAGATGCAAAATCAAATGCTGCATTGGATTAAAGAAGCCCGGTGGAAAGATCTTCTCTAACTTGCAGATCAACTCCGGCGCCAACTCTTCCATTTCTTCTAGCACGCCAGGCGATAGTTCTTTCGCACAAAGAACACGGAAGAAATAGCTGAGTTCTGCCAGTACTAGCCATTCATCCTCAGGGATGAAGCCACGCAACATCACCGGCATTACCCGCTCAATCCATATGTGCCAATCATGACTCTTGAGACCAAATATCTTCAGTTTATCAAGATTCGCTCCCCTCTTTAGATTCGCTGCATACCCATCGGGGAACATCAACTGTTGTTGCACCCACAAGAGAATTTCCCTCATAGCTGGCCTTCCAAGATTGAACCATGCCTTTGGCTTTGTCCAGTTCTGCTTTCCTTTCGGTTCTTTCATGTTTTGTAACGGCCTATCACATAGCGCCTCCAGATCGACTCTAGCCTTAGTATTATCCTTTGACTTCCCATCTATGCCGAACAATGTACCAAAAAGTGCCTCAGCGATATTCTTCTCAGTGTGCATCACGTCGATGTTGTGTGGGCAAAGGATGTCTTTGAAGTAAGGCAGATCCCATAAGCATGTTTTGTGAGTCCACGCGTGCTTAGTATTATACCCCTTGAAGTACCCTGAACGTTGTGGATCTGGCTCGAGAGCGTTTAACTGATCCAGTGTCTGTTGGCCTGTCAATGCAGGTGGTGCAGAGTTTTTGACAACTCTACCCCTGATGAAGTTCTTCTTGTCTTTCCTGAACTTATGGCGAGGATCCAGGAACTGTCTATGCATGTCGAAGCAAGAAAACTTGCGACCGGCCTGAAGCCAACGAAACTCAAGAGCTCCCTTGCATGTGGGGCACGGGAACCTTCCATGCACACACCAGCCAACGAATAGCGCATACGCCGGCAAGTCATGCGTCGAGTACATGTACCAGACACGCATTATGAAGTTCCGTTTGCTAAAGGTGTCGTATGTCTTGAACCCATTATCCCAGGCTTCTTGCAATTCGTCCTTAAGCGGCTGCATGTACACATTCATATTTTTGCCCGGATAGTTGGGTCCTGGAATTATCAACGTCAGGAAAATGTTCTTTCTTTGCATAATCTGTCCGGGGGGGGAGATTGAGTGGAAAGACAAATACGAGCCAACAACTGTATTGGGCTGCCGTCATACCAAACACACTGAACCCATCCGTGCTGATGCCGACTCGAGGATGCCTCGGATCTGCCGCTTTGTCAGCATGTAATTCATCAAACTTTTTCCACGCAACACCATCCGATGTGTGTACCATCATCAGATTCCCATCTGCATCTAGTTCGGTTCTTTTGCCTGTTTTGTGCCATGTCATCTGTCTGGCCGTCTCTTCGACCATGAAAAGACGTTGAAGTCTTGGTATGATTGGCATATACCGAAGAACACTAACGGGGATTTTGGTCTGTGTCTTCTCACCCATACCGTTGTCTACCACAATATACCTGGAAGACTTGCAAATGGGACAATAGTTCAAGTCCGCATAGCCAAGCCTAAATAAGGCACATCCTTTCTCACAGGCATGTATCTTCTCATAGGGCATCTTCAGTGCACGGAGGATTTTGTCCGACTGGTACAGGTTTGCAGGCATTACATGGCCTTTGGGTAGAAAGCGTCCAAATACTATCATAATTGCGTCATAGCATTCTCTGCCCAAGTTGAACTGAGCCTTCAGAGCCATTACTTGTGAGATGGCATCCAACTGACAAAGCTCAGTGTGCTCGTGTAGCGGACGTTTCGAAGACTCCAACATTTCATTGAAGGCCTTTGCAGATTCCTCCATCTCCTCGTCCGAATCCCGAGCATCATCATAGCCTTGCACCATGTTTTCCATCCCGGTACCATGCTCGTCAGTGCGACGACGATCCACCTCAGCTCGGTCACGTTGGGCAGACTCACCATGAAATGTCCACACCGTATAATCGGGCGTAAAACCACTCTTCTGCAGGTGTTTGCCCATTTCAGCCTCTGTCTTCTTTTCCCAATTGCCGCACCGGAAACAGGGGCACCAGGTTTTCTTTTGGCCATTTGCAAATGCGGCTTGCACAAACCCCTTAGTTTTTGTGAACCATTCAGCGCTCCATTTGTTCTGACCAGTGTGACCGGTATACATCCAAGCACGGTCACTCATCTTGACTTTCAGAGCTACTGGACACACAACAATTATATATGTAATTCACCATGTATATATTCATCAGTTGATCTACTTTGTCAATTTTATTACGTCCATGCAACCTACACTCTAATAGGTAATGATAGATCCTAATCCCACCCGTGTATGTGTAGATTGGGTTCATTTTCCCATGCTATGCTCCAGATCCGACACAAAATTTCGGCAGCACCTCCCCGCTGTTCTCCTGATACACGTCTCTGCAATAAACAGAGAGGATGTGTACCCGGAGAACAACAGGGGAGGCACTGACGAAATTTATGCGTCGGATCCGGAGCAAAGCATATGGGAAAACGAACCCAATCTACACATACTCGGGCTGTCCATGGATAGCGTTGGACAATTCGAAAGAATCAAGGTTATAAAAATGCAAATGCATGCATATTTATAACTATGACGCTTTCGAACGGGAGACACATATTGGTTACGCATACTGATGATTCAAGACACATATATAGCTAGCTATCAAGTTTCATCGGAATAGATCAAATAATTAATGGGGGAGGAGGACTTGTCATTTGTGCTCACCCACGAACGAAGGGGCAGAGCTCGTCAAACGCACGGCGAGGTCGTCGAACACCAAACCTCGCAGCGATGAAACAACTGCACATTTAAAACTACACGATCAACACAATTATATATGATGTTTTTCATAACAAAATCGAAAAATATATGACATATAACTAATAATTCACAAATATATGAGGTCGGGGTCGGGGTGTCGAGGTCGGGGTCGGGGTCGGGGTCGGGGTCGGGGTCGGGGTGTCGAGGTCGGGGTCTCGGGGTCGGGGTCGGGGTCTCGGGGTCGGGGTGTCGTGTCGGGGTCTGGGTACCGTGTCGGGTCGGGGTCGGGGTGTCGGGGTCGGGGTCGGGGTGTCGGGTCAGGCTTGGGGGGTGGGGGTGTCGGTGTCGGGGTCGGGGTATCGGGGTCGGGGTGTCGGGATCGGGGTCGGAGTCGGGGTGTCGGGGTCAGGGTCTCGGGGTCGGGGTCTCGGGGTCGGGGTGTCGTGTCGGGGTGTCGGGTCGGGGTCTGGGTACCGTGTCGGGTCGGGGTCGGGGTGTCGGGGTCGGGGTCGGGGTGTCGGGTCAGGCTTGGGGGGTGGGGGTGTCGGTGTCGGGGTCGGGGTATCGGGGTCGGGGTGTCGGGATCGGGGTCGGAGTCGGGGTGTCGGGGTCAGGGTCTCGGGGTCGGGGTCGGGGTCGGGGTCTCGGGGTCGGGGTGTCGTGTCGGGGTGTCGGGTCGGGGTCTGGGTACCGTGTCGGGTCGGGGTCGGGGTGTCGGGGTCGGGGTCGGGGTGTCGGGTCAGGCTTGGGGGGTGGGGGTGTCGGTGTCGGGGTCGGGGTATCGGGGTCGGGGTGTCGGGATCGGGGTCGGAGTCGGGGTGTCGGGGTCAGGGTCTCGGGGTCGGGGTCGGGGTCTCGGGGTCGGGGTGTCGTGTCGGGGTGTCGGGTCGGGGTCTGGGTACCGTGTCGGGTCGGGGTCGGGGTGTCGGGTCAGGCTTGGGGGGTGGGGGTGTCGGTGTCGGGGTCGGGGTATCGGGGTCGGGGTGTCGGGATCGGGGTCGGAGTCGGGGTGTCGGGGTCAGGGTCTCGGGGTCGGGGTCGGGGTCTCGGGGTCGGGGTCTCGGGGTCGGGGTGTCGTGTCGGGGTGCCGGGTCGGGGTCAGGGTACCGTGTCGGGTCGGTTTTTTTTCCTTTTCTTCTTCTTCCTCTTTTTCCTTTTCTTCCTTTTTTCCTTCTTCTTCTTCTTCTTCTTCTTCTTCTTCTTCTTCTTCTTCTTCTTCTTCTTTCTCCTCCTCCTCCTACTCCTCCTCCTCCTCCTCCTCTTCTTCTTCTTCTTCTTCTTCTTCTTCTTCTTCTTTCTCCTCCTCCTCCTCCTCCTCCTCCTCCTCCTCCTCTTCTTCTTCTTCTTCTTCTTCTTCTTCCCCCTTCTACTTAACCTAAACCTAAACTAAAAACCTAAACTAATTAAAACTAAACTATTTAAACTAATTAAACCTAAACTAATTAAACTAAATAACCTAAACAAATTAATTCTAAACTGAAAAAACTTAAACTAAAAAACCTTATCTAAACAGAAAAGAAAAACAAAAAAACAGAAAAAAAAAATGGGAGGGCTCACTGTGGGGGGCGGCGACGGGATGGGGAGGGGCCGGCGACGGGGCGCCGGGGCAGGGCGGTGGAGGAGGCGGGGCGGCGGGGGCCGGGGCGGCGGGGGGCCGGGGCGGGGCGCTGGAGGAGAAGGAGCGGCGGAGGGCCGGGGCGGCGGGCCGGGGGGCCGGGCGACGGGGGGCCGGGGCGGGGCGGTGGAGGAGGCGGCCTAGGGCGGCGGGGGGCCGAGGCGGCGGTGGGGCGCGGGGCGGCGGGGGGCCGGGGCGGGGGGCGACGGGGCGGCGGCGGGCGGCGGGCGACGGCGGTGGCGGGGTGAGGAGAAGGGCGAGGAGGAAGTGAGTAACGGGCGGGGTACCTGCCGTTAGTCTAGTGCCCTCTTTGCCGTCCGCAGCCTTTGCCGTCCGCCTTTTGCCTCTTTGCCGTCCGCTAGCGGACGGCAAAGAGGAGGGCCGTTAAGATTTCTTCAAACGAGCGGGGGGTGGGGGCCACCACACTCTTTGCCGTCTGCCAGCGGACGGCAAAGAGCTGGCAGATGGCAAAGAGCTTCTTTGCCGTCAGCCTTTTCTTTGCCGTCCGCTTATGGGTAGCTGATGGCAAAGAGCTTCTTTGCCGTCAGCTAGCTGACGGCAAAGAGCTGGCAGATGGCAAATTAGCTGATTCCAGTAGTGAGACTAGCTAAAGGTGAGCTGACGAGATGTGTTGGAAGTGTTTCCAAGGTTGATATGATCAAGCATCGCATGCTCCCTCTACCATCGAGATTGGTGTTAAACCTAAATAATTGTTATTTGGTGTTTGCGTTGAGCATAGACATGATTGGATTATGTCTATCGCAATACGGTTATTCATTTAAGGAGAATAATGGTTACTCTATTTATTTGAATAATACCTTCAATGGTCTTGCACCTAAAATGAATGGTTTATTGAATCTCGATCATAGTGATACACATGTTCATGCCAAAAGATATAAGATAGTAATGATAGTACCACCTACTTGTGGCACTACCATGTAAGTCATATTGGTATAAAACGCATGAAGAAGCTCCATGTTGATGGATCTTTGGACTCACTCATTTTCGAAAGATGATTGAGTAATGTGAACCATGTCTATTGGTATATACACATGAAGAAACTCCATGCAGATGGACCGTTTGGACTCACTTGATTTTGAATCACTTGAAATATGCAAATCATACCACATGGGCAAGATGACTGAAAGCTTCGGTTTCAGTAAAATGGAACAAGAAAGCAACTTGTTGGAAGTAACACATTTTGATGTGTGCAGTCCAATGAGTGCTGAGGCACGCAATGGATATCGTTATATTCTTACTTCACAGATGATTTAAGTAGATACTGAGTATATTTACTTGATGAAACACAAGTCTGAATTATTGAATGGTTCAAGTAATTTCAGAGTGAAGTTGAAGATCTTCGTGATAAGAGGATAAAATGTCTATGATATGATCATAGAAATGAATATCTGAGTTATGAGTTTGGTACTGTGGAAATTGTTTCACAACTAATACCGCCTGGAACACCATAGTGTGATGGTGTGTCCGAACATCATTGTTGCATCCTATTGGATATGGTGCGTACCATGATGTCTCTTATCAAATTACCACTATCGTTCATGGGTTAGGCATTAGAGACAACCGCACTCACTTTAATAGGGCACCACATAATTCCGTTGAGACGAAACCGTTTGAACTATGGTTTGGAGAAACCTGAGTTGTCATTTCTTAATAGTTTGGGGCTGCGACGCTTATGTGAAAAAGTTTCAGGTTGATAAGCTCGAACCCAAAGCGGATAAAATGCATCTTGATAGGACACCCAAAACAGTTGTGTATACCTCCTAATTCAGATCCGAAAGCAATAGGGATTGTTTCTAGAATCGGGTCCTTTCTCGAGGAAAAGTTTCTCTCGAAAGAATTGAGTGGGAGGAAGATAGAACTTAATAAGGTTGTTGAACCTTCACTTTAGGCAGAGAGTAGCGCAAGCACAGGAAAAATGTTTCTGTGGCCCCTGCCTCAGTTGAAGAGAAAGCTGATGATGATGATCATGGAGCTTCAGATCAAGTTACTATCGAACCTCATAGGTTGACAAGGGTGTGTACAACTTCTAAGTGGTAACCCTATCTTAAAAGGTCACGTTGTTGGACAACGATGAACCTATGAGCTATGGAGAAGCGATGGTGGGCCCGGATTCCGAAAAATGGCTCAAGGCCATAAAATCCGAGAGAGGATCCATGTATGAAAACAAAGTATAGACTTTGAAAGAACTACTTGATGGCCGTAAGGATGTTGGGTACATATGGATTTTAAAAGGAAGACAGACAATGATGGTAAGTATCACCATTGAGAAAGCTCGACTTGTCGTTAAGGTATTTCCCGACAAGTTCAAGGAGTTGACTACGATGCGACTTTCTCACTCGTAGCGATGCTAAGAGTCTGTTGGAATTAGCAGGTACTGCATTATTTATGAAATCTTGCAGATAGGATGTCAAAAATATTGTTTCCTTGATGGTTTTCTTGAGGAAAGGTTGTATGCGATACAACCAGAAGTTTTTGTCGATCTTGAAAGATGCTAACAAGTATGCAAAGCTCCAGCAATCCTTCTAAGGACTGGAGTAAGCATCTTGGAGTTGGAATGTACACTTTGATGAGATGATCAAAGATTTTGGGGTTAATACAGAGTTTATAAGAAACTTGTATTTCCAAAGAAGTGAGTGGGAGCACTATAGAATTTCTGATAAGTATATGTGGATGACATATTGTTGATCAGAAATGATGTAGAATTTCTGGAAAGCATATAGGGTTATTTGAAAGGTGTTTTTCAATGGAAAACCTGGATTAAGCTACTTGAACATTGAGCATCAAGATCTAGAAGGATAGATCAAAACTGCTTAATGGTACTTTCAAATGAGCACATACCTTGACATGATCTTGAAGGAGTTCAAGATGGATCAGTCAAAGAAGGAGTTCTTGCCTGAGTCCTAAGGTATGAAGTTAAAAGTTAAAGCTCGACCACGGCAGGAGAAAGAGGAAGGACGAAGGTCGTCCCCTATGCTTTTGTCATAGGCTCTATGCGGTATGCCATGCTGAGTACCGCACCTGATGTGTGCCTTGCCACATGTCTGGCAAGAGGGTACAAAGGTGATCTAGGAGTAGATCACCAGATAGCGGTCAAGATTATCCTTAGAGGAATAAGGATATGTTTCTCGGTTATGGAGGTGATAAAGAGTTCGACGTAAAGAGTTACGTCGATGCAAGCTTAACACCTATCCAGATAGCTTTGAGTAGAGATGCCGGATACGTATAATGGAGCAACAATTTGGAATAGCTCCAAGTAGAACAGTTATTTGAAATGGCTCCAAATATAGCGTAGAGATTTGCGAAGTACATACGGATCTGAATGTTGCAGACCCGTTGACTAAAACCTCTCTCACAAGCAACATGATCAAACCCAGAACTCATTGAGTGTTAATCACATAGTGATGTGAACTAGATTATGAACTCTAGTAAACTCTTTGGATGTTGGTCACATGGCGATGTGACCTGTGAATGTTAATCACATGGCGATGTGAACTAGATTATTGACTCTAGTGCAAGTGGGAGACTGTTGGAAATATGCCCTAGAGGCAATAATAAATAGGTTATTATTATATTTCCTTGTTCATGATAAATCGTTTATTATCCATGCTAGAATTGTATTGATAGGAAACTCAGATACATGTGTGGATACATAGACAACACCATGTCCCTAGTAAGCCTCTAGTTAACTAGCTCGTTGATCAATAGATGGTTACGGTTTCCTGACCATGGACATTGGATGTCATTGATAACGGGATCACATCATTAGAAGAATGATGTGATGGACAAGACCCAATCCTAAGCCTAGCACAAAGATCGTGTAGTTCGTATGCTAAAGCTTTTCTAATGTCAAGTATCATTTCCTTAGACCATGAGATTGTGCAACTCCCGGATACCGTAGGAATGCTTTGGGTGTGCCAAACGTCACAACGTAACTGGGTGGCTATAAAGGTACACTACAGGTATCTTCGAAAGTGTATGTTGGGTTGGCACGAATCGAGACTGGGATTTGTCACTCCGTGCGACGGAGAGGTATCTCTGGGCCCACTCGGTAGGACATCATCATAATGTGCACAATATGATCAAGGAGTTGATCACGGGATGATGTGTTACGGAACGAGTAAAGAGACTTGCGGTAACGAGATTGAACAAGGTATCGAGATACCGACGATCAAATCTCGGGCAAGTACAATACCGCTAGACAAAGGGAATTGTATACGGGATTAATCGAATCCTCGACATCGTGGTTCATCCGATGAGATCATCGTGGAACATGTGGGAACCAACATGGGTATCCAGATCCCGCTGTTGGTTATTGACCGGAGAACGTCTCGGTCATGTCTGCATGGTTCCCGAACCCGTAGGGTCTACACACTTAAGGTTCGATGACGCTAGGGTTATAAAGGAAGTTCGTATGTGGTTACCGAATGTTGTTCGGAGTCCCGGATGAGATCTCGGATGTCACGAGGAGTTCCGGAATGGTCCAGAGGTAAAGATTGATATATTGGACGAAGGGTTTTGGAGTCCGGGAGTGTTCAGGAGGTACCGGGTGATGACCAGCATGACCGAAAGGTGTTTCGGGAGCCCCGGCAAGTGTTGGGGGGCTTCATGGGCCAAGGGAAGGGGGCAAACCAGCCCACTAAGGGGCTGTGCGCCCTCCTCACCTATTCCCACGTGACCAGGGGGTTTGGGACGCCCCATCTAGGGTTCCCACCTCCTGGCTTGGGGGCCAAGTCACCCAAGGGGGAGATCCAATCTGCCCTGGCCGCCGCCCCCCTAGGGGAAACCCTAGGGCACCTCCCCTTCCCCCTTGCCCCTATATATAGTGGAGGTTTTGGGGCTGCCCAAAAAACGAGATGAACTCTCCCAAGGCGCAGCCCTACCTCTCTCCCTCCTCCTCTCCCGCGGTGCTTGGCGAAGCCCTGCAGGATTGCCACGCTCCTCCACCACCACCACGCCGTTGTGCTGCTACTGGACGGAGTCTTCCTCAACCTCTCTCTCTCTCCTTGATGGATCAAGGCATGGGAGACGTCACCGGGCTGTACGTGTGTTGAACGCGGAGGTGCCGTCCGTTCGGCACTTGGTCATCGGTGATTTGGATCACGACGAGTACGACTCCATCAACCCCGTTCACTTGAATGCTTCCGCTTAGCGATCTACAAGGGTATGTAGATGCACTCTTCTTCCCCTCGTTGCTGGTTTCTCCATAGATAGATCTTGGTGACACGTAGGAAATTTTTGAATTTCTGCTACGTTACCCAACACTGGGTTCCCAATGACCCCCGACTGTTACTTTGCGGCGGAGCGACAAGGCAGGTTGAGACCACCTAGGAGAGAGGTGGGCCTGGCCCTGGTCGGCGTTCGCGGATACTTTAATTAACACACTTAACAAGATCTTGGTATTTGATCTGAGTCTGGCCACTGGCCTATAAGCACTGACCAACTACGCGGGAACAATTATGGGCACTCGACGTCGTGGTATCAGCCGAAGCCTTCTTGACGTCAGCGACTGGGCGGTGCGCGCTAGATTGGACTGGAACGCCTACTAGGCTAGGTCTGCTTCCGGCCGCCCTCGCAACGTGCATGTGTGCAATGGGCGATGGGCCCAGACCCCTGCGCAATAGGACTTAGACCGGCGTGCTGACCTCTCTGTTGTGCCTAGGTAGGGCTGCGACGTGTTGATCTTCCGAGGCCGGGCATGACCCAGGAAATTGTGTCCGGCCAAATGGGATCAAGCGTGTTGGGTTATGTGGTGCACCCTTGTAGGGAAGTTTATCTATTCGAATAATCGTGATCTTCGGTAACAGGACGACTTGGAGTTGTACCTTGACCTTATGACAACTAGAACCAGATACTTAATAAAACACATCCTTCCAAGTGCCAGATACAACCCGGTGATTGCTCTCTCACAAGTCGACGAGGAGAGGATCGTTGGGTTAGGATTATGCTATGCGATGATACTTGGTGAACTTACCATCTACTCTCTTCTACATGCTGCAAGATGGAGGCTGCTAGAAGCATAGTCTTTGACAAAACTAGCTATCCCCCTCTTATTCTCGCATTCTGTAGTTCAGTCCACCGTATTGCCTCTTTACACATATACCCATGCATATGTAGTGTAGATCCTTGCTTGCGAGTACTTTGGATGAGTACTCACGATTGCCTTTCTCCCTCTTTTCCCCCTTTCCCTTCTACCTGGTTGTCGCAACCAGATGCTGGAGCCAAGGATCCAGACGCCATCGTCGACAACGACTCCTACTACACCGGAGGTGCCTACTACCACGTGCAGGCCGCTGACGATGACCAGGAGTAGTTTAGGAGGATCCCAGGCAGGAGGCCTGCGCCTCTTTCGATATGTAACCCAGTTTGTGCTAGCCTTCATAAGGCAAACTTGTTTAACTTATGTTTGTACTCAGATATTGTTGCTTCCGCTGACTCGTCTATGATCGAGCACTTGTATTCGAGCCCTCGAGGCCCCTGGCTTGTATTACGATGCTTGTATGAATTATTTTATTTTTAGAGTTGTGTTGTGATATCTTCCCGTGAGTCCCTTATCTTGATCGTACACGTTTGCGTGTATGATTAGTGTACGATTGAATCCGGGGCGTCACAAGTTGGTATAAGAGCCGACTACCTGTAGGAATCCCCCTTCCACACTCCTTGGCCGAAGTCGAGTCTAGACATTACAAACTTTTACTAACATGGTTGTGTGCCTTACGGGCCCACATCGCCATTGGGTGGTATTAGGATCTTTTACTCCTCGATCTTTACTCCGGGATTCTGATCTCTCTTCTATTCAGGTTAAATGAATTTGCTAACTCTAACTCTAGGTTCTCGTAATTACTTTCTTCCGGAGAGCCCCTTATTACAGATGATCGCCTGCTGCACCAGAAGATTTCGAAGATACCCTCCGATATTCCCTCGAGACTTTGTGCCCGTTGCTTTTGCAATTCCCTACCACCGAAACATCCCTATGGATAAATACTTACACCTGTCGTTTGTCGTTCTTACTTTTATTTCCAGTCGATCTTGTTATTACAAGATACCCCGAAAATACTTTGTGCCTACAACCTTGCAGTTCCTTACCACCTGAATACCCCTATGAATAATTTCTCGCACTTATCAAGGATTCACTCATTCCTAGTTGATTCATGTATTTCACAATAGTCTTGAAAATACCATTCGATCTTCCAAAAATCTTCGGCAGCCTATTGCTCTTGAAATCCTTGCTTGCTTTCATTATGGTTAATCCCATAAGTCTAGTAATCTTATTGGCATCCTTTGACACTATCATTTTGAGTCGGTTGATTCTATATGTGTGCGAATACACGCAATCATCAGTTGATTCTTATAAATTATCTTTCCATCTCAGACGTCTTTCGAACATGAGCTGGTTCTCGGCCAATCAGATTTCCAACGATTCTACCCCTAAGTCTATTCAACTTATCCATCCTTGATCAGAGCGTTTGCTCCTGATCCCTTGATTTGAAAATCATAAAATTCCTTTGTTATTTAAACGTTGAATTATTCAGAAGTTCTATAAAGCAATGCATTTGCATTCCTTCTTCCTCTGATTGGGTATCAATACTCACATCAGCTTCATTGTGGATCGCCATATCCACTGTTGGATTATTATGCCTTTGGTCACCTTGTGAGTTCTTTCTCTGATACATAATGCCTTTGGTGAATTGTATCCTCTCCTTTTGTCAACCATGCTCTATTTTCGAGCTTGTGTTAGTTACTCTTGAAGCTTGTGGTATATGTTTCTAAGATACCCCGATGGGTTGAACCTATGCCTTCCTTAATATGTGTGAACTCGAAAGTTTTCACGAGTCATACTCTTTTGGTATTTTTCCAAATAAAATTTCAACACTACAACTTCATCGAAAGCGAGAAGTGAATGAAAGGTCATGCATTGGAGAAGTGGGAGTCGACCTTGAACTTTGTGTTCATGCCCATGGACACGATGTAAATCTTATCATTAAAGCTTCTCTTAAATTAATTATTCCTTTGGTCTAAGTTCATCTTATATTCGGGATCTGGTCTTTTGCAATCGTGGTTCAGACCATGTTCTCCTTTAAATACCATTTCTCGTGCAAGTTTAAGCACTTGTCTTCTGCAGAGCAATACCCCACTCCAACCTCTACTTTGATCCATCGTCAAGTATTACCTCCCTGGTATCTCAAGATTATCATGGAACTGCATAACCTCTTATGAGTTCTTCATCAAGTACTACATTCTCACTGATTCCAATTTTTCACGGGCTTCGAGTTTTTAAACACTCAAAGACACCGATAACTGAACCGAGTCCGCATTATGGTTCAACAACTCTTACTAATATTCCTTTACTTACGAGTTTGTACCCGATCATGTCATTCCTAGCCTGATCGGCTATATCATTATCGTGCTAAATCTTAACTGTGCTACCTGGTCCTTCTTCCCGGAGCACAATTTTTTGATGATGAGCTAAGCTTACGTCGATCTTCCTCACCATATCATTTCGCTTTGAACAACAAGCTTGATTCCGAGTTGGTGTCGTATCCGTGGTTCCAATAATCTTATGCTGCATCAGTCCTTTAACTTGATGTCATCGCCGATCGATTACATCTTCATGAGATCTCTCGACAAATGTGTCGTGAT
This sequence comes from Aegilops umbellulata, assembly GCA_032464435.1. Lineage (NCBI taxonomy): Eukaryota > Viridiplantae > Streptophyta > Magnoliopsida > Poales > Poaceae > Aegilops > Aegilops umbellulata. Next base: position 66,403,385 of record CP136059.1, read on the forward strand.
CATCATCAGCATTTCGAGCTCTTCCAGGATATCAATTGAATTCATGATGATAAATACCATCCTTGCCCTCGATAATTTGTTTTATCATCAACCACTTTATTACCTTCCGTTCAACACAAACTTGTTTGTATTTTGTGTTATACCTTGAGATCCTTGCTATCCAGCATTTGTTCTTCTTTACCTTGGAGTATTACCATCTTTTATGTCAAGAATGTCGTGAGCATTTCACCACCTCTTAAGAATTCTTGATACAGGAGATACTTCTTGCCATATCCGTTCATTCCTTGGTCCCCATGTTGTTTCTAACCGGAAAACCGACAATTGAACTATGATGTGCGACTTCAAAACTTCTAGCAACCATATTGCTTTGAAGTTAATGGTCGATATTTCATTCTTAGACCATTGGTTATTGAATCACCATTCTAACATTGATCATGCTACCTAAGCCCATATTTTGGGTGCACCTTTCAACCAATGGTTAATTGTGTATGTTTTCCTCGAGCATACATCATTATACCATTTGATCTAACAAATGTTATCTCATTGTTCACATAATTGTGGAAATCCATCTTGTTGGAAATCTTGATGAATTGTCGCTGAGACCATCAGCCACCTCCTCATCCTCTCCTTGGTTTAATGATGAACTCTTATTTTGGAACTCGCTCCCATAGTTCATTTCTCGAGAATCTTACATTGTCATCTCGTCAATTTGTGTTGCACCTTTTCTTCTCAGGCATCCTAAGTCTGAGGTATCCTGACACCAATCAGATCTGAATCTCGGTCAGATATGATGGTCGGAACATATTTCCAAGAGTTATAACATCGGTCTTTATATGACCCGGTAAGGTGATGTCATGCCTAACACACCTGGCCGGAGGACCTATTGTTATAGTTTTTTTTGCAAGGTTAGCCCTTCTCCCATGAGGTAATTGTAAGACTTATTCTATAAGTTGTTCCCGATGGATCCTTTGTGTATCCAAGGACTGGCCTTTCCTTGAAGACCATGCCAATGCTATCTCAAAGCATGTCTGTGGTACTCCGATCATCAATAAGAGCATTTGAAGCACAAGCCTAAATTCTCTTTATCAAGTATCCACACACTGTTGTATGGGTAATGTCATGAAATTTCTCTCCCCTTTCCTAAAGGGTTTTCTACGTTATATCCTGTCATGGATATCATGCTCGGCTTGTCCTTGGGAAGGATATACCCTTGAAATATGTGTTTAAACACATTTTCCTTTCCATTGTTCTGTTAATCTAATAAACACCTTATCCTTTCCATTGATTTGTTTAACCTTTATGATGATCATTATAATCTAAGCAGTATTAATTCCCTACTTATGTAAACACCTCGGTGTACAATTCTATCAGTAAGACCCTGTTACTTTTGTTGATGACGTTCCGGTAACCACCGATGGACGAGAACCTTGCCTACTGGTCCGCCTCGTTCAACGAGCAGGAAAATGGTTCTCTTCATCCCTCGCCCTTGGTACCGATGTTGTTGCCGACATAACTGATAGACTATCCTCTGACATGCCATGCTTACATGATCGTGCAAGACGTCACCGCCCTTCCTACTTTTAACCCACATGGTGGGCCCATAACCGACAGTTCCACAAGATCGAAACCTGACTCTCCTGTACAACACTGTTTCTAATGGTTATTCCTCATGCTTGGTTTCGTATTTAATTCATGGGCCACCTTCCTAGTGCTCTATTCTGGTATCAGGCGCAATACTAACTCTCGCTACTCTGAACCCCTTTCTCACTCTGGTTCAGACTTTGAGCAACTATCTATCCGCTTGGAACCTCTTATTGTACCTTCGTACCTTACTTTCGATGTATTTTAAATATGCTCAACTCAAGAGATACTCTTATGCTCATTCATGGGTTAACCCCCAGATTGTTTCCCTCATAAGCATTCTGTCGTAGCCGAACTGCCCCTTACATATTCGTAAGTATGATGGAGTTCTCGAAGAAAGGATGATAGAGGCGAGGGTGTCCCGATCTTTCGATGAGATGATAACTATCGATTTGGTGGAGATGACTTTCACGATCCGACTACAAACGTGCACGATGTTGCGCCTTAGCAATCGCTAAACCAACTTCAAGAGGTTATTGACCACGCCGGAGCACGATCAACCTGACCACAAAGGTCTATTCCTGCACGCAATCGAAGAACAAGCAAGAATATGATAAAAGCAATCTAAATATTGCGAGTATATATGAAGTATTGATAATGGTGGGAATCCGTAAGCGGTCTTGGTCTGGTCGTTGGACACAAACGAAGTACACGAAGTTGCAATGGCTAACTTTTAACTAAACAAATCCCAAGGAAAAAGCTATTATATGGATCTACTTATATAGGAGCAAGGGGTGGCGGCCAAGGAGGTGGGAGGACGTCCCAAGGCAGCCTAAAACCAACCCTAGGTCGTACAAGGCTCATGGGCCCAAGTGGAGGTGATGCAATATCTTTGGACTTGTTGTTTGAATCGGATTCTGCTACAGTGTCAGATTGTTTCGTCCATATCTCAACGCTCTGGACGAATTTAAAGGTGATTCCAATTGGTGTGGAAAGAGGATGAAATCTAGTTTCCAACAAAAAAGAATCACCCAATTCGGAGTCCGTATGAAAAAGTTCTTGGCATTTTGAGTCAGGTATGTCTGTGCAGTCCGAATTTGAATCCAGAACGTGAGAGACTTGGACTCTATCTTCTCTTGGCCCAAAAGTGACGTGAGAGGACTTTTTGAACAGAACCTAAACTTCTCCTTTTCCCCTATCTTCATATGTGGGTTGTACAAATGTCCCATACACCTGCTATTAGACAAAACACAAAAGTGTGTGAAGTATTTTTGTTCTGGATAATATAAATAGATTATTGAATAGTTGACACTAGAAATCACCTGACAAATATGCATGTATGCAATATTTTTGGTCGTATCCAAGGTAGTCATGTCCTCATCGTCCTCCCCTTCTTGAAAATAAAGCCGTCCTCGGCGTTGCTTAATCTGAAATGTGGCTAACAAAAGAGACAAGGTGTACATGTTGTATATGTATATGTCATCCATTTTTATTTCCCTTAGTTTTTGCACATATGACACATGTATACATGAGTAACTTTCGAAGTTCTTAAGATATAAAGCCAAAATATTATCACAAGAAGTAGAAGGCATGAAAATATTGCAACTCAGTTTGCACATATAAGTGAAACTCTTATTCATATCAGAAGATTGACAAACTTCATCATTAAACCATCCCAACATTGGTGAATAAACTTTAATAGTTTCAGAATTACATGCTACAACATGTTGTAATAAGCAAACATGCAACAATTCATTCAACACAAAATCATTATCAATATTAGAGGTCATATCAAAATGATTAAACATTGGCACAATTATTTTCAAACGTAGTTGATCCAAATTTGTTTTAGTGCTTGATTCACATGGTTCTTTCACATCAATGGTTAATTCAATGGGTGCACTCAAAATTCTTGATATTGCAGTTGTTTGATCACATGGCAAAGTCAAATCATCAGCATAATCATCTAAAATAGGTGGTGTGATCAATCTAGTGGCTAGAGCATCACATGGTGTATTTAAATCGACAAGGCATTCATCATTCGCGTGCGAAGTTAGAAGATCAGTACCTTTGTCATTACCTCGTGTTATCAACTCAGACGATGTTGGAACTCTCGGCAGTGACGGGTCATAATATGGAGCTGATGCAGTGCTCACAACAACGGATGTTGTTGTCATAGTAGGCGCAGTGGTAGAAGGAAGGACCGTCTCAACTCCTTGGATGTGCACCTTATGCTTGTTTGTCTTGTGGCCATCACGCCTCTTTATTTCCTGTTCAGCTTTGCAAGCAAGATGAAACAAATGGTCCATAGGATAACATTCTTCATGAATTAGTATCTCCTGAATATCACGGTTTAATCCTCCCCAAAATCTGTCCATAAAATCTTCTTCACTTCCCTCTAAAAAGGAATGCAACAAGGTAGTTTGTAAATCATCATAATATTTTCTTACAGTGTCACTACCTTGTTTTAAATGTTGTAGTTTTTTAATCATGCCACGAGTAAACATCGACGAATCTATCTCTCATGACAAGTTTTAAATCATCCCAAGTAGTAGGTACATAATCAGGGTATAACCGACAATGTTCACTCCACCAAACAGTAGCAAAACTAGTGAAAGAACCAACCGCAAGCTTAACTTTTTTACGTTCCGAAAAATCATGGGAAGCAAATATAACATTTATTTCGAACTCCCATTAAATATATAAATCAGGCTTAAAACGACCATTAAAAGGTGGCATGGAAACAAAAACCTGATTGTGCGTATTCTTATGTCTTTGCACCTCTTGTGATGGTGGTTGTATTTTTGGAGCTGGTGGCACATCTCCCACGATTGATGAAGCCCAACTGACTCTGGAACCTGCCATATTTAGTAGAAAAACAAGAAACAAAATCCGAGAATAATGTTCCTATGAACTACTAGGATGTGGTGGTAAAACGCTCACAGTATAGCAAATATCAAAGTCTTACAAGTTCTTACCATGCAGCAGGTGGTGACCGGCAACCAGCGGTGTCAAATAACTTCGAAGATTGAGTAAAGCGATTGCCAGGTGAGCGTATGTATACACGGTGTAGAAATATGTGGAGCTTGGAAGGCCAAATATATGGTAGCAAAATATCAGCACTAATCAATTTAGAGATGCAATGTTGAATAAACGCTCAACGACGGTACTGTGCTGGTCCTAGACTAGACCATGCTAGAGACGCGAGCCTAGAACACTAAAAAAAATCACGGCGCGACGCGTAACAAAGGTGGAGCACACTCTGAATATCTTTTTTTTCTCCTTTTTTCACGGAATTTTTTTCACTTTTTTCCTCTTTTTTTTCTTTTTTTTCTCTCACTTTTTTTCTTTTTTTTCTTTCTCTTTTTTTCACAAACAAGCTAGATAAGATGCAGATTGGATCTAGTGATGACGCGAACGACCTCAAGTATGATTATGACAATGAATGATGGGGAGTACGTGGTGGAAATTGATGGATGGCGGTGGTGGACAGCGGATGCAATAATGACGCGGTGGTGGTATATGGCAACGACAATGAAGATGGTGCGGCGGTGGCGTGACAAACTGTGAACAGAACTCGAAACTCTAAAGGACTAGACACTAAGACCAGCAACTTGACACGACGATGTAACCGCAAATTCAACAAAGCAAAACACTAAAAAGATTATGCAAGGGCTCAGACTGGCTTGGACAAAGGATGAACAGATCTAACTTTTTTGTGTGGCTTTTTCTTGGACAATAGGTAAGAAAATAAATCTAATCTAGGGATAACTGGAAATTCTCACCGAGCAACCTGAAAACTGATACCATTTGATAGAGGCGAGGGTGTCCCGATCATTCGATGAGATGATAACTATAGATTTGGTGGAGATGACTTTGACGATCCGACTACAAACGTGCACGACGTTGCGCCTTAGCAATCGCTAAACCAACTTCAAGAGGTTATTGACCACGCCGGAGCACGATCAACCTGACCACAAAGGTCTATTCCTGCACGCAATCGAAGAACAAGCAAGAATATGATAAAAGCAATCTGAATATTGCGAGTATATATGAAGTATTGATAATGGTGGGAATCCGTAAGCGGTCTTGGTCTGGTCGTTGGACACAAACGAAGTACACGAAGTTGCAATGGCTAACTTTTAACTAAACAAATCCCAAGGGAAAAGCTATTATATGGATCTACTTATATAGGAGAAAGGGGTGGCGGCCAAGGAGGTGGGAGGACGTCCCAAGGCAGCCTAAAACCAACCCTAGGTCGTACAAGGCTCATGGGCCCAAGTGGAGGTGATGCAACACCTTTGGACTTGTTGTTTGACTCGGATTCTGCTGCAGCGTCAGATTGTTTCGTCCGTATCTCAATGCTCCGGACGAATTTAAAGGTGATTCCAATTGGTTTGGAAAGAGGATGAAATCTAGTTTCCAACAAAAAAAGAATCACCCAATTCGGAGTCCGTATGAAAAAGTTCTTGGCATTTTGAGTCAGGTGTGTCTGTGCAGTCCGAATCTGAATCCAGAACGTGAGAGACTTGGACTCTATCTTCTCTTGGCCCAAAAGTGACGTGAGAGGACTTTTTGAACAGAACTTAAACTTCTCCTTTTCCCCTATCTTCATATGTGTATTGTACAAATGTCCCATACACCTGCAATTAGACAAAACACAAAAGTGTGTGAAGTATTTTTGTTCTGGATAATATAAATAGATTATTGAATAGTTGACACTAGAAATCACCTGACAAATATGCATGTATGCAATATTTTTTTCGTATCCAAGGTAGTCATGTCCTCATCAAAGGATGTTGACTTCATCATGATGACTTGAAGTAGAGAAATGGAGACATCAACGTAATGGATCGACCTCTTCGAGAAAAGCAACCAAGACCGAGAAGATTCGTTAGAATTTCGTAAACCGATCTCCCCCCTTACTCCACCTCTTAAAATCTCGGGACGAGATTTATTGTGGTGGAGGAGAATTGTGTCGACCGGGTAATTAAGCTACAGCAATCCCCTCCTAATGTTGCCATGTCATCGCAGTTAATTTGCTAAACCTCACTTTGATCAAAACCCGATTCAAATTCAAGGTTAAAATAAAGTTAAATTATTATTTCTTCAAACATTAAGACTAAAATGTTCAAAGTGTGGCAAATAACCCCTAGCTAATTGTCATGAATAGGCCAACATTATCTGAAGTAATTAAATGCCCTTAACCTAATTAAAACAGTGCCAAAACAACATACAATAGTTTTCCAATTTATGAAAAATTCAAACTAGTTCAAACTAACCCCAAACATTTGTGCAGCCCAGGAATAGTACCTAGTATTATTGGGAAAAGCTTCATAATTAACAAAATTCATTTTATCACTAAACTATTTAGAAACAGTAGCTACTTATTATTTTAGCAATCGAATAGAAGAAAGACTCGTATGCCCTTTGGCCCATCTAACAACAGTGCATAAAGGCCGAACCCACACCGGTTGCCTTCAACCTGTAGCAGGGATGCATCATGGAGCACATCCACAGACGCCATGGCGCCGTGGCGCGCATCCACGCCCCCCACGTCTGATGAGGAGCAAACCTCGAGGCGAGGGTCGATCCGTTGTTGGCCCGATCTTTCACGGCACAAAACTCCATCACAGCAAGAACTAGATGCGGGTTTACAAAGATGTTCACAAACCTCGCAAAAACAACACGCCAACCCCTCGGTCTAAAGGAATAACGTGGACGAACCGTATAGGTTCAGCTTGTAATCTCCTATGCGTCGCGTCGCAGGAACTCACACGCCAGTAGAGACTTTTGACAAGGTTTCTCAAAACTCGATAATGGCCGACAGCCGAAAAACACACACGTGTCTAATTCATCTCAAAATAACCTAATCCCCTTACATGACTCATGGCCAGACTTTATAGTAGTAGCTGGCTTTGTCTAACTTGACTAACAAGAATAAAATTCAATGTATGAAAAACAAACTCTTATCTAATTATGTAACTGCCTTTTACATCTCGGCGTATATACTATAACAAATCAAATAGTGCTACTGGTGGACCCCAGCCCATGTCCTTCAGAGAAAACAACTCACGTAACATCCTCCAGATCCTGTCACAATGACATATCCTCTCTTCTCTTGCTAAATATATGAACAACAACTCTATTTGGATTTTACCTCCATCTCCTTGAGCATATCCAACAAAGTAGGAATCTTTAGGTGCACCGATAGCATGTAAATTGAGTCGTTCAAAATATTTGTACGTATAAGAGTCCCCTACTGATTTTCTTCCCTGGCTAATCTGTATGCATGCATGCAGCAGATCTTTTCTTCCTTGATCTATATCTAAGCCACGCAAGTCATCAACGTGCATGCATGTAACTTCAACTAGAAGCGGAACTTTTTGGTAGTTCTCACCAAAGTTAAAATGTTGTGATGCGTACACACATGTGACCTTGATCCCGTTGATCCGTGGCAATAATTTGTAACTATTAATGACACCAATGTTAGTCATGGCTGTATCAACGTCCTACTTAGCGTCGGCACCCCCTCCCCTACGAACCCTAGCACATCGATTCCGCTCTCCCGTCTCACTTCCACTCAATTTGCTCAGACCCGAGCTCGGTTGCCGCCTCGTTGTTGTCGTGTTCGCGTACTGGAGATCTCCCTGAGCTGCACAAGCATGTTTGGGAGCACTGCAGCCTCGTCCTCGTCACCTACACGCGCTGGATCGGAGCCATAGAGCTGCAACGCCGATGCCCACTTCTATCTTCTCCGACAGTGTTCGCCGCTGCCCGCCGTTGATGTGCATCACCACACCGCCCCTGGCCTCCTCGACCGCGCCCCCGAGCTCGCTGTGAGCTCCTCTCCCGGATCCCCTCTCTCCCTGCTTTGATTTGTCGCCGTTGAGGCCGTCCCCGCGCTGCGCCGCCATGGCCGAAGCTCGCTCTGAGCATGCTCGCCCGCAGCCCTGACCACGCCCGTCTCCGCGCTCACCCCAGCGCACGCCCACGAGCTCCTCGGCGCCCCTGCACGCGCGACCCATGCCATCCAGCCACGCTCTGCAACTGCCCAGCTGCAGTCGCAGCGTCGCCCGCCGTGCCTCGCCCGTTCCCCCCGCTCGCCCTCGATCTGCGCTAGCTGCACCTCCTGCCCAGCCCCGCACCTGCTCCTCTCCTCCTGGCCGAGAACTGGCCGCGACCCCGCACTCTGCGCCTGCGCGAGCACGGCCTCACCCATCGCCGTTGCCGTCGGCGAGTCCCGCTTATCCCTGCCGTGCTGCTCCCGTGCTCCGCCCCGCCACTGTTGTGCGTCGCAGCTACTTCGGTGTAGCTGCATCTACTTCGGTGTAGCTGCAGCTGCTACGAGCTACTGCTCGCCCTGGCTGCCGGCGTCCCTGTACGCCGTGCGTGCTGAGGCCGCTGCTAACTGGGCCGGCCCCCTGTTAATTAGTGGGAGCTAATCTCCCTTTATTACCAACCCCACTGACCATTGGACCCCCTTGTTAATTAGTTAAGTTAACTAATCTAATTGCCTAGATATTTTAGCTAATAGACACTGACTGGTGGACCCCACCTAGTTAAATAAACTACTAAAACTCTGTTTATAACATGTTCCTATGACACATATGTCCCGCTGGTCCCTTTTGACCAGTCAAACAGCTGACTGGGATAACCGAGACAATGACATGCGGGTCCCCTGAGACCTTTGACTAGTCAACGGTATCAGTTGACTTCTGACTTGGCAGTCAACTCGACCCCACCTGTCAGCCCCTGTGCAAATAGCTGGGTACACTTCTGTGTACCCATAGCAATTTAGCCATTTAATTTTGAAATAATAATAATTCCAGAAATTCTTAAAACTTTGAAAATTCATATAAAATAATCTCTAGCTCGGATGAAAAAGTTTTATACATGAAAGTTGCTCAAAACAACGAGACGAATACGAATATGCAGCCGGTTCGCCCGCCACACATCCCTAGCATAGCGAACATGCAACATTTCACCTCTGGTTCATTTGTCCGAAAACGCGAAACACCGTGAATACTTTCCCGGATGTTTCCCCCTTTCGTTGGTATCACCTCCTACCACGTTAGGGCACACCTAGCACCGCGTATTACCTCCTTATGTTTTGTGATGCTTTCTTTGCTCCATATTTACTATTTCTTCCCCCCTCTCCTTCCCTGGTAGACCCTGAGACCGGCGTTGATGCCACCGAGTACGACTACGTCACCGACGACCCTTCTTCCTGTACAACAAAGCTTCCAGGCAAGCCCCCCTGATCACCAGATATCGCCTATTCCTTCTCTCTACTGCTTGCATTAGAGTAGAGTATCATGTTACTGCTTTCCGTTAATCCTATTCTGATGCATAGCCTGTCCTTGCTACTACTGTTGTTACCTTTACCTGCAATCCTACATGCTTAGTATAGGATGCTAGTATTCCATTAGTGGCCCTACATTCTTGTCCGTCTTCCATGCTATACTACTGGGCCGTGATCACACGGGCTGTAACATCCCAAATTTTCAATTTGGAATGTTATACATTAGATCATCATGCATATCATATTTTATTTGCTCTTGGTTTTGATCCTAAAAAATCCTAAGCAACTCAAGGACCCACGGAGAGAGTTGGGGGTTTCGTTATTTTCATATTTGAGCTTTTCTCAAATTTTGAAAATAGGATCATTTGGTTTTATTTATTTTATCATCAATTATTTCTATTACCAAAATATGAGAGAGGGAATAAAATGACTTTCCCAAAATATAGAAATATTGAGGATTTAATAATAAAATCAAATAAGATTTTTCCGGAGTTTTTTGATATTTTTATTTGAATTTAGGAAAAATATGTGTTTTTTAAAATTGCATTTAGGGCCCAAATAAATGTACACTTTGTCGGGCTTGATTTTAGAAGCCCAAGAAAATATATTTCGGGATTTTTGGAGTCCGTTTAGTATTTCCTTTTATTTTTTTCTGAGCGTAATTTAAAAAAACGAACCGACTTCGGGTCGTACCCGAGCGGGACACCGCCCGGGGGCAGCCTTTAAATAGCGCCGCCCCGAGCCGCCCCAGCCCATCAGCCTCGCCTCGATCCACGCGCGCCACCACCGCCGTCGTCGTCGCCGCCGCCGATCCCGCCGCCCGAGGTTCGCCGCCGCCTCGATTTTCGTGCCCGTTTAAAAAAACGATTGTTTTCGTCGGTTTTTTTTGTTTTTTTTATTTTTTATTTTTTTATTTTTATTACATCGGTTTTATTATTTTCGGTTTAGGTGAATTAGCGAATGTTCGTTCATTAATCCGTTCGTCGTTTTTCTTTTTCTCGGATTTTCCGCGTTATTTTCTGATCGCGATTTCTGATCCGATTTTTGTTTTAGTATAACTTTTCACTCGTTTATCGGAATCAGGCGACTCAAGCGCCTGGAGTTTCGTCTCGAAACCCTCTATCCGTTTAACCAACTTAAACATGTTTTTTCTTCTGTAAAATTTGACTTAGATCCAGATTAGTAGAACGAAGTTGTTTTCTTTCGCCGTTTGACTTTCGTTGCTTCGTTCGATTTGATTCTTTTTGCAAACCGGAGTTCTTAAGTTGAACTTTCTGGTTAGATCTCTTATTTGAGTTTGACCTGTGCATTAGATGAGTACTTATTGTATGCTTGTTTGTTTGTCTGCGATAGAATACCCGGAGTGCGCCGCCTATTACTTCGAATCTCTAGGTTTCGCGGATCATCAGCAAGACAAGTAACACTTTGATCATACCTCTTTTAATACCCAGTTTTATTGCATTAGATCAATACTAAAACACTGCATGATTAGGATCTAATTAAATTGTGGGATGGGAAGTAGTTGAGGTAGTACCTATTACCTGTTTTATTATCAAACCTTTGGGAGTTACTTCTACGTTTGCTTATTATGCCATGCTATGCTAGTAGACGTGGATTGGGTGAGTGATATCCATGACAGATGTGAGTTTGTTAATTAATGGTTTATCTAAGGTGGCAACTTGAACACACATCTGGGTGGATTGAGGTACCTGGGTATTCCAGGATTGCTTGTTTCTTTTTGGACCGCCACCCAAGCTCAAAGGGATCATGAGATTATTCAAACTAGAAACTTCCGTGTGCAGCCACAAGCCATTATGGGTTCTGGCATAGTTGACTAAGTCGTGCGAACTCTTACAGTGGTAGACTAGCAGATGTAGGGGATGTAGGTTGGTACGGTCTATCACATCGTAAGGTGCTAGCGCTTCTGAAAGACTATGTCTCGGTCATCCGTTTCTCAAACACCATGTAGTGCGAGAATCCCAACGGAGGAGATCGAGTCTTGTGGGGAAAAGTGCGCAAACATCTGCAGAGTGTACAAACTAATCATGGTTAGCCGTGTCCCTGGTTATGGACGTTTTTGAGTATCTAGTACTTGGATATCATGTGAATGTCATCATGTTACTCTAAATTAATATTGTTGGGTTTTAATGATGATTATTTTAATGGGATTGAGGATGCTGTCAACCATTCTCAATGTTTAACAACCACCATGATAGTTAAATAAATTTATTCCTTTGCAGTAGGGAAAAATTGGCTTTACGCAAAACTGTAACCATAGAGCTTTCCACCAGCCATATATGCATGTAGTATAGGCTTAATCATTCATTACTCTCTATGTGTTACATTGCCAGCATATTCCATGTGCTGACCCGTTTTCGGGCTGCAACGTTCATGTTTCAGACTTTTCAGACGACGAGTAAGGTGCCTTTTAGGTCGTGGTTCTATACTCAGTGATGCCGTTGGAATTGATGGACTCGCTTATCTTCCAAAGCCTTTCGCTCTTATCGTTATTAGATGGCCTTAAGCCATATTTATTGTAATAAGTTCTCTTTGAGACATCGATGTAATAAGTGTGTGATTGCTAATCTGTTATAAATCCTTCAAAGTACTGTGTGGTGTCAGCATTACTGATCCAGGGATGACACCTAAGCACAGAGGTCAGACTGTTTGAGGTCTGGTCGCTACAGAGATGGTATCAGAGCACACGCTGACTGTAGGACACGACCACTAAGCTAAAGCCCTAGATCACTACTCTCTTCTCATTTCTGACTCCTCATCTTTTCTACTCTTTTAGGATGACGGAAGCGAGGATCAAGTCCACCCAGCCGGATGAAGATACACCTTTTGGACGACACCTGAAGGAAGTCACTAAGTACCTGAACATTGGTATACCAAGCTTCACGGGACCTACAACGCCACTTTACCCGAAGAGGAGCGTTGGAAGATTTAAGCTCTAGTTCCAGGAAGGACGTTCGCGCCAATCACGGAGCCCATAGAGTTTGTTTTCAATGCACCAACATGGAGTCTGGGAAAGAGCATGTCAGCTCATATCACCATGGGACGCATTGGAGAAGTTTACTAAGAAGACCTCAAGGATACTATTTACCAGATTTGCGGACGCCGAGATGAACAATGGGAGATAGTTAGCACCAAGAAGGATAGATCCATTGCAGCTTTCATCCAGGAGTTAAACCAGCACATTCGACGCCAGGAGAACCAGATGTGCGCAGATATGATGGAGTTGAAGAAAGCAAAAGCCAAGATTATTGAGCTAGAAGGAGAACTGAAGGCCACTCGCAAGGACTACATGGATGAGATTGTAGCTCTAGTGAGACAAAACGGCGATCTTAAGGAGAAGATTGAGGAACTCATGGGGAATTCAGCACCCGAAGGAGAAGATGAAGATTGCACCTGTCCAGATAACTACATCATCATCGAAGACACCGATTCCGATCCTAGTGATGATGATTTCGAAGACGAAGCTGGAGCAAATATCATGGAGTCTTCATCGGAGCAGTTTTTCTAGTAGACTACCATAACAGTAGTAGTATTCCCCCATGTACGTATTATAGTCCATGCACTTTTGCGATAGTTCTAGACCGATTGTATGCTCTTGTGTGATTGAATGAAGTGATTTTGTGTGCATTTGCCTCATGTGCATTTGGGTAGTGTTTTCTCTTTAGACCTCATTCTATTCTTAATTCTCATCTTTTCTAGACCCTCAGATGCCTCCGAGATGTGACAATGGATTTGCTTTCCCACCGGGAAATGTGGATAAGTATAACCTGCCAACCCAAGCCCTTAGGTCACCCATGTTAGTAACCTCGCCTGGAGCAGGGTATATGGCTAGTCGATGGTGTGATCGGTTACCATTAAGGATTGGTAACTATGTGTTTCCCTCGGACCTAATAGTATTGGAATCTCAAGAACTGGATGTGATATTAGGCATGGATTGGTTGTCAAAGTATGAAGGGAACATTGAATGCGCTAGTAAGAAAATTTTGCTTACAACGCCAGAAGGAAGAAGGATCAAGTACGTATCACAGCATGTGCCAAAAAGGATTCAAGCAATTTCCTTGACAGGAGTTGTGCAGGAGGAAGTACCACTGGTAAAGGATTTCCCTGACGTATTTCCAGAAGAGTTGCCAGGCATGCCACCGGATAGAGACATTGAGTTTTTGATTGAGCTTTTGCCAGGCACAGGGCCAATATCGAAGAGACCGTACAGGATGCCCGCAAAGGATTTGGTGGAAATTAAGAAGCAGATTAAGGAGTTACTGGATAAAGGTTACATTCGCCCAAGTTCTTCGCCTTGGGGATCACCAGTACTTCTAGTAGAGAAGAAGGATGGATCGTTAAGGATGGTTGTTGATTATCGTGGATTGAACGAGGTAACAATCAAGAACAAGTACCCACTACCAATGGTTAATGATCTATTTGATAGATTGCAAGGAGCTAAAGTGTTTTCCAAGATCGATTTGCGATCAGGGTACCATCAGTTGAAGATTCGAGAGCAGGACATACCTAAGACAGCATTCACCACCAGATATGGAGTGTATGAGTATACCGTTATGTCATTTGGACTGACTAACGCACCTGCCTATTTTATGAACATGATGAACAAAGTGGTTATGGAGTTTTTGGATAAGTTCGTCGTGGTGTTCATTGATGATATTCTGGTTTATTCGAAGAATGAAGAGGAACACAAGGAACATTTGCGATTGGTACTGGAGAAGCTCAGAGAACATCAGTTATATGCCAAGTTCAGCAAATGTGAGTTTTGGTTGAAGGAAGTAGGATTCCTTGGACACATTATATCCAGAGAAGGAATAGCAGTTGATCCCACAAAGGTTATCACTGTGACCAATTGGGAAGCACCAACAACAGTTGGAGAGATCCAGAGTTTTCTTGGACTCGCGGGATACTACCGAAGATTTATTGAGAACTTCTCAAAGATTGCAAAGCCTATGACGGAGTTGCTGAAAAAGGATACCAAGTTCATATGGACTGAGGAGTGTGAGGCTAGTTTCCAGGAATTGAAGAAACGTTTCGTTACCTCACCAGTGTTGATTTTGCCAGATCAGACCAAGGATTATGAGGTATATTGCGACGCTTCACGTCGAGGACTTGGAGCAGTACTCATGCAGGAGGGAAGAGTTGTTTCGTATGCTTCACGACAACCGAAGCCTCACGAATTGAATTATGCCACGCATGATTTGGAGTTAGCAGCCATAGTGCATGCATTGAAGACATGGAGACATTTCCTCATTGGAAATCATTGTGAGGTGTACACGGATCACAAGAGTTCGAAGTACATTTTTACGCAGAAGGAGTTGAACCTCAGACAAAGGAGATGGTTGGAGATCATCAAGGATTATGATATGAGATTGCATTACCATCCCGGAAAGGCCAATGTAGTAGCTGACGCATTGAGCCGTAAGAGCCATGTCAATACACTAATGACGGGAGGAATACCAAAGGAGTTAGCCAAGGATCTTCGTGAGCTATGTTTGGAAATAGTTCCGAGAGGCTATGTAGCAGCATTGGAGATTCAGTCAACGTTGATGGATAGAATCAGAGAAGCTCAGAAGACTGACAAGGAGATTGCCTCTATAAAGGAGAAAATGAGCGAAGGAGAAGCTAAAGGTTTTCGTGAGGATGAGCACGATACCCTGTGGTTTGAAGACCGTGTTTATGTGCCCAATGACCCGGAGATTAGGAAGTTGATTCTGCAAGAGGCGCATGATTCACCGTATTCAATTCACTCAAGAAATACCAAGATGTATTTGGATTTGAAGGATACTTTCTAGTGGACCGGAATGAAGAAAGATATTGCGGAGTATGTAGCAGTTTGTGATATATGTCAGAGAGTAAAGGCAGAGCATCAGAAGCCAGCAGGATTGTTACAGCCATTGCCGATACCCGAATGGAAGTGGGATAAGCTAGGCATGGCTTTTATCATGGGATTACCAAGGACTCGTTCCGGCTATGACTCGATTTGGGTTGTAGTTGATTGATTGACGAAGGTAGCTCATTTCATCCCAGTAAAGACCACCTACACCAGTGCTAAGTTGGCAAAGATATACATGACCAGGATCGTATGTTTGCATGGAGTTCCGAGGAGTATCGTATCAGATAGAGGAACCCAGTTAACCTCAAAGTTCCGGAAGCACTTGCATGAGACTTTGGGTACCAGGCTAGAATTCAGTACAACTTTTCATCCGCAGACAGATGGACAGACCGAGAGAGTCAATCAGATTTTGGAGGATATGCTGAGAGCTTGTGCACTAGATTATGGATCTAGTTGGGACGACAATTTGCCATATGCAAAATTCTCTTACAACAACAGTTACCAAACCAGTTTGAAGATGGCCCCTTTTGAAGCCTTGTACGGAAGGAGGTGCAAGACACCGTTGTCATGGGACGAAGTTGGAGACCGCCAGTTGTTTGGACCTGATTTGATTAAGGAGTCTGAACAGAAGGTGAAGTTGATTCGCGATAGGCTCAAGGTAGCCCAGTCCAGGCAGAAGAGCTACGCAGATTCTAAACGCAAAGAGACAGTTTACAAAGTCAGAGACAGAGTTTATCTTCCAGTATCACCACTTCGGGGAATTAAGCGCTTTGGAGTTAAGGGAAAGTTAGCGCCACGATTTGTCGGACCATATCGACTTTTGGAGTGTATCGGAGAAGTGGCCTACAAGTTGGAATTGCCCGAAGGATTGTCAGGAGTTCATGATGTGTTCCATGATTCTCAGCTGAAGAAATGCCACGCGGAGATTGCTGACATACCTTTGAGAGACACAGTGCCATTGGAAGCAATTCAGTTGGATAACAATTTGACCTATGAGGAGAAACCAATTAAGATTCTCGAGTTTGCCAGCCGAGTCACTCGCAGCAAGGTTATCAAGTTCTGTAAAGTTCAGTGGAGCCACCACATGGAGGATGAAGCCACCTGGGAGCGAGAGGAAGATTTGCTCAAGGACCACCCTCACCTATTTTCTAGCCAATCCGAATCTCGAGGGCGAGATTCATCTTAAGGGGGGTAGGTTTGTAACATCCCAAATTTTCAATTTGGAATGTTATACATTAGATCATCATGCATATCATATTTTATTTGCTTTTGGTTTTGATCCTAGAAAATCCTAAGCAACTCAAGGACCCACGGAGAGAGTTGGGGGTTTCGTTATTTTCATATTTGAGCTTTTCTCAAATTTTGAAAATAGGATCATTTGGTTTTATTTATTTTATCATCAATTATTTCTATTACCAAAATATGAGAGAGGGAATAAAATGACTTTCCCAAAATATAGAAATATTGAGGATTTAATAATAAAATCAAATAAGATTTTTCCGGAGTTTTTCGATATTTTTATTTGAATTTTGGAAAAATATGCGTTTTTCAAAACTGCATTTAGGGCCCAAATAAATGTTCACTTTGTCGGGCTTGATTTTAGAAGCCCGGGAAAATTTATTTCGGGATTTTTGGAGTCCGTTTAGTATTTCTTTTTATCTTTTATCTGAGCGTAATTTAAAAAAAACGAACCGACTTCGGGCTGTACCCGAGCGGGACACCGCCCGGGGGCAGCCTTTAAATAGCGCCGCCCCGAGACGCCCCAGCCCATCAGCCTCGCCTCGATCCGTGCGCGCCGCCGGAGCCGCCGCCGCCGCCGACAACGATCCCGCCGCCCGAGGTCTGCCGCCGCCTCGATTTCCGTGCCCGTTTTAAAAAAATAATACAAAAACGATTGTTTTCGTCGGTTTTATTTTTGGTTTCTTTTCAGTTTTTTATTTTTTTTATTTTTATTAGATCGGTTTTATTATTTTTGGTTTAGGTTAATTAGCGAACGTTTGTTCGTTAATCCGTTCGTTGTTTTTCTTTTTCTCGAATTTTCCGCGGTTATTTTCTGATCGCGATTTCTGATCCGATTTTCGTTTTAGTATAACTTTTCGCTCGTTTATTGGAATCAGGCGATTCAAGCGCCTGGAGTTTCGTCTCAAAACCCTCTATCCGTTTATCCAAATTAAACAAGTTTTTGCTTCAGTAAAATTTGACTTAGATCCAGATTAGTAGAACAAAGTTGTTTTCTTTCGCCGTTTGACTTTCGTTGCTTCGTTCGATTTGATTCTTTTTGCAAACCGGAGTTCTTAAGTTGAACTTTCTGGTTAGATCTCTTATTTGAGTTTTACTTGTGCATTAGATGAGTACTTATTGTATGCTTGTTTGTTTGTCTGCGATAGAATACCCAGAGTGCGCCGCCTATTACTTCGAATCTCTAGGTTTCGCGGATCATCAGCAAGGCAAGTAACACTTTGATCATACCTCTTTTACTACCCAGTTTTATTGCATTAGATCAATCCTCAAACACTGCATGATTAGGATCTAATTAAATTGTGGGATGGGAAGTAGTTGAGGTAGTACCTATTACCCGTTTTATTATCAAACCTTTGGGAGTTACTTCTACGTTTGCTTATTATGCCATGCTATGCTAGTAGACGTGGATTAGGTGAGTGATATCCATGACAGATGTGAGTTTGTTAATTAATGGTTTATCTAAGGTGGCAACTTGAACACACATCTGGGTGGATTGAGGTACCTGGGTATTTCAGGATTGCCTGTTTCTTTTTGGACCGCCACCCAGGCTCAAAGGGATCATGAGGTTATTCAAACTAGAAACTTCCATGTGCAGCCACAAGCCATTATGGGCTCTAGCATAGTTGACTAAGTCGTGCGAACTCTTACAGTGGTAGACTAGCAGATGTAGGGGATGTAGGTTGGTACGGTCTATCACATCGTAAGGTGCTAGCGCTTTTGAGAGACTATGTCTCGGTCATCCGTTTCTCAAACACCATGTAGTGCGAGAATCCCAACGGAGGAGATCGAGTCTTGTGGGGAAAAGTGCACAAACCTCTGCAGAGTGTACAAACTAAACATGGTTAGCTGTGTCCCCGGTTATGGACGTTTTTGAGTATCTAGTACTTGGATATCATGTGAATCTCATCATGTTACTCTAAATTAATATTGTTGGGTTTTAATGATGATTATTTTAATGGGATTGAGGATGCTGTCAACCATTCTCAATGTTTAACAACCACCATGATAGTTAAATAAATTTATTCCTTTGCAGTAGGAAAAAATTGGCTTTACGCAAAACTGTAACCATAGAGCTTTCCACCAGCCATATATGCATGTAGTATAGGCTTAATCATTCATTACTCTCTATGTGTTACATTGCCAGCATATTCCATGTGCTGACCCGTTTTCGGGCTGCAACATTTCATGTTGCAAACTTTTCAGACGACGAGTAAGGTGCCTTTTAGGTCGTGGTTCTATACTCAGTGTGATGAGGACATCAATACCATTGTTACACCCACAGCCCCTGCTGCTATACATACTGGACCAATTACTAGAGCTCGCGCACGCCAATTGAATTATCAGGTACTTTCGTTTCTTGGTAATGATTCTAATGTTCATGAGAATATGATGCTGCCTAAATTGGATACATTTGTTTTGCTTACAAATGAAGGGCCTAGCTTGGAGAAGGATGAACATTGGAGCAAGAACAAGCATGGAGTTGACGGCATGCGCAAGGGGAACAAGAACGGGGTTACAAGTGATGATTTCAGGACTCTGAAGCCACCATAAGGAGTGAATGAAGCCTTGGACGAAATATACAAGATGCCACTTCATAAATTTCGTCCAGAGGCTATTCTAGGTGCTGCGTCACCTTATTATTGGGCCAGGCCCATGTAATTTCGAAATACTTAAGTATAGGCTGTTTTAGAGTCCGTATGTGTGGGGAAACAAGAGTTAGGGTTGGTTTCGGACCCCTTCCTCAAGGGCCACGAAATTCCCCCCTCTTCCTCCATATATACAGCCCTTAGGGCGTCGTTTAGACTTTGGGTTTTGTTTAGATTAAAAGTTCTCCATAGCTGCAACTTCGCATACTTCGTTTGTGTTCAACAACCAGACCAAGGCGTCACAGAACCCCACCTTGATCAATAAAGCTTTCCTCTTATATTCGCAATATCCCGATTGCAATCTTAGTTTCTTGCTTGTTCTTCCTTTGCCTGCAGGAAACAGACCTTTGTGGTCAGGTTGATCGTGCTCCGGCGTGGTCAATAACCTCTCGGAGTTGGTTTAGCGATTGCTAAGGCGCGACGTCCTCGCACGTTCGTAGTCGGATCGTCAAAGTCGACTTCCTCCGAACGATAGCCACCATCTCATCGAAAGACGGGACACCTTTTCCTCTATCAAGTGGTATCAGATTTTCAGGTTGCTCGGTGAGATTTTACAGTTTTTCATCGTTTAGATCGAGTCTGTTTTTCATACCTACAGTCCACGAAAAAGCCAAAAAAAATTAGGGTTAGTTCATCCTATCCGAACCACTCTGAGCCTTTGCATAATCTTTTCTGTATTTGCTTTGTTGAATTTGCGGTTGCATCGTCGTGTCAAGTTACTCGTCTTAGCGTCTAGTCCTTTAGAGTTTCGAGTTCTGTTCACAGGTTGTCACGTCGCCGCTGCCATATATCACCACCGCATCATCACCATCACCGCTTCCATTTACCACCATCGTCATCACCGCTGCCATATACCACCATCGTCATCGCCGCTACCATATACCACATATCCACCGCCATCACGCTAATCTGAGTCCTCCTCCATCACAGATTCACCACTAGTCCGTGTTCCATCGCCCTGCAAATATCCGCCACCAGTCCGAGTTTCCACCAGATTCATCTCCGCCAAGAGTCCTAGTCTGAGTCCAGTAATTGTTGCTTTGTTCTCGATTTCCAGATCACGCGATACTCTGAGTCGTGACAGAGAAGGACTCCCCAACTTTCGTGCTACCCGCAGAAGAAAAATAGTTCCAGTTTCAAAAAAAAAAACTAAGTCTGGAAAATTCTGGCTAGGCAGTTTTTAGGACTTTTGTAGACTTTTTCGAAAAAATTTTGTTGCGGAGCAAAAAAAAGAGAAAAAAAAGTGCAAAAAAAATTAAAAGTGAAAAAAAAGAAAAAAAATTCAGAGTGTGCTCCTCCCTTGTTTACGTGCAGCGCCGTGATTTTGTTAGTGTTCTAGGCTCGCGTCTCTAGTACGGTCTAGCCTATGACCAGCACAGTACCGTCGTTGAGCGTTTATTCAACTTTGCATCTCTGAATTGATTATTGCTGACCCTTTTTGCTACCATATTATAAGCCTTCCTCGCTCCACATACATCTACGTCGTGCGTTTGACTCTCCCTGGTAATCGCTCTATCCAAGCTTTGAGAGTTTTGACTACAACGGTTGCCGATCACCGCCTGCTGCTTGGTAAGAACTGGTAAGAATTTGAGATTTGCTTGACGGATTTGTGACTGTCCACCACACCACCACCACCATTTCCTAGTAGTCTATAGAATCATATTCTTGTGTGTTTCTATTGCTGCTAACCATGGCAGGATCACAAGCCGACGAGACTGACTGGGAGAACATGACAAACAAAGCGTTACATGATAAGTTTCAACAAATGATGAGTGGACAGGTGGAAGATGTGCTAAATAGATTTGAAGAGGCCATGGAGAAGATAGATGGCATTGAGAAGGCGTTCGAAACAAAGCTCGATAACAAGTTTAATGAATTGCTCGCGCGTCTACCACCACCACCACCACCGGCTGCACCTAACGCACCTCTACAACAACAACAACGACTACCTCCACATCGCGAAACAGCCCTCCGCCGAGCGACCCGTGTCCCTCTTCAGCCTGGCCAAGCTGTTGGTGCTGCTGTTGATACTTCTGTGGCTCCTGCTGCTGATGTGGGGGAGGATGATTATGTGGGAGATTACGAGGATGAGGTTGATCAACATCAGAACTACGTGCAACCACCAGCACCACAACCACCAGGTCGTCCACATGCAAATAATGGCAATGTTAGGGCTCCCCCTCAGGTACGAGATCATGACCATCTCCCTAAACTGAAATTGAATATTCCACCATTTGAGGGTAGATATGTTCCTAATATATATCTTACTTGGGAGTTAGAAACTGAACAACGATTTACATGTTTACAATATCCTGAGGAGAGACGTGTTCCTGCTGCTGTTTGTGCTTTCACTAGCTTTGCATGTGTTTGGTGGTATGAATATTCTAGATTATATCCTGTTCCAGCTACTTGGGCTGCTTTGAAAACTGCTATGCGTACTCATTGGGTTCCACCATATTATCAACGTGAATTACTTCAAAAATTGCAGCGCCTAAGACAAGGAAAAAATTCGGTAGAATAATATTATCAGGAATTACAAACTGGCTTGATTAGATGTGGTATCGTTGAGGAGAATGAAGCTATGCTTGCACATTTTCTGGGTGGATTAAATAGAGAGATTCAGACCATTCTAGACTATAAGGATTATAATAATATCACTCGTTTATTCCATCTTGCTTGTAAAGCTGAACGTGAAGTGCAGGATCGACAGGCATTGGCGCGAACTAACTTTTCTGCAGGTCGACCTTCATCGTGGACACCACGTGCATCATCTACTTCGACACGTTCTGCTACACCGGCACCTCCGTCAGCTGCCACCTCCAACCGTGATACAAGAAAGCAGGCACAACCACCACTATCTGCCAAGAGCACTCCTGTCGGGCCTGCACAGAGCTCTGCTTCTTCCATGGCGTCTACAGGGCACACAAGTGATATTATTTGTCGTCGTTGTAAGGGAAGAGGACATTTTGCGCGAGAATGCACATCTCAGCGTGTGATGATTGCTACTGAGGATGGTGGGTATAAGTCCACTAGTGACTATGATGAGGAGACTTTGGCTCTTCTTACACATGAAGAACACGGTGGAGATGTTTCTGATCATGAGACGCAATACATGGCTGCTGAAGATGCTGACAGGTATGAATGTTTAGTTGCTCAACGTGTTTTGAGTGTGCAGGTCACGCAAGCTGAGCAAAATCAAAGGCATAATTTGTTCCATACAAAGGGAGTTGTGAAGGAACGTTCTATTCGCGTCATCGTAGATGGAGGGAGCTGCAACAACTTGGCTAGCATGGAGATGGTGGAGAAGCTATCCCTCACCACAAGACCACATCCACATCCTTACTACATCCAATGGTTCAACAACAGTGGTAAGGTTAAGGTAACACGTACTGTTCGTGTGCATTTTAGTATCTCTACATATGCTGATTATGTTGATTGTGATGTGGTACCTATGCAAGCATGTTCCTTATTACTTGGTAGACCATGGCAATTTGATAAAAATTCTGTACACCATGGTAGAAACAATCAGTATACTCTTGTTCATAAGGACAAAAATATTACTTTGCTTCCTATGACTCCTGATTCCATTTTGAAAGATGATATTAATCGAGCTAATAAAACAAAACAGGAGCAAAATAAGAGTGAAAATCAGATTGTGGCAAAAGAATTTGAGCAACAAATGAAGCCTAATAATAAACCATCTAGTGTTGCTTCTGAAATTAAATTGAAAAGTGCATGTTTATTTGCCACCAAATCTGATATTGATGATCTAGATGTTAGCAAATCTGTTTGCTATGCTTTTGTGTGCAAAGAGGCATTATTTTCATTCGAGGACGTGCCTTCCTCTTTGCCCCCTGCTGTCACTAACATTTTGCAGGAGTTCGCTGACGTCTTTCCACAAGACGTGCCACCGGGATTACCACCTATTCGAGGGATTGAGCATCAAATTGACTTAATTCCCGGTGCATCATTACCCAACCGCGCACCATACCGTACCAATCCAGAGGATACGAAGGAGATTATGTGTCAAGTACAAGAGCTACTCGACAAAGGTTATATACGCGAATCCCTTAGTCCTTGTGTTGTTCCTATTATTCTAGTGCCGAAAAAGGATGGTACCTCGCGTATGTGTGTTGATTGTAGAGGCATTAATAATATTACTATTTGTTATCGTCATCCTATTCCTAGGCTAGATGATATGCTTGATGAATTGAGTGGCTCTACAATATTCTCCAAAGTTGATTTGCGTAGTGGATACCATCAAATTCGTATGAAATTGGGAGATGAATGGAAAACAGCTTTTAAAACTAAGTTTGGTTTATATGAGTGGTTAGTCATGCCTTTTGGGTTAACTAATGCACCTAGTACTTTCATGAGACTAATGAACGAAGTTTTACGTGCTTTCATTGGACGATTTGTGGTAGTCTATTTTGAT
Source organism: Aegilops umbellulata (assembly GCA_032464435.1). NCBI lineage: Eukaryota > Viridiplantae > Streptophyta > Magnoliopsida > Poales > Poaceae > Aegilops > Aegilops umbellulata. The sequence continues at coordinate 66,427,444 of CP136059.1, forward strand.
GATATACTGATTTGTAGCAAATCTTTGGAAGAACATTTGGAACATTTACGTGCTGTTTTTAATGCTCTACGTGATGCACGTTTGTTTGGTAACCTTGGGAAGTGCACCTTTTGCACCGACCGAGTATCTTTTCTTGGCTATGTTGTTACTCCACAGGGAATTGAAGTTGATAAAGCCAAGATTGAAGCTATTGAGAGTTGGCCGCAGCCCAAAACGGTCACACAAGTGAGGAGTTTTCTTGGACTCGCTGGTTTCTATAGGCGTTTTGTGAGAGACTTTAGCACCATTGCTGCACCTCTCAATGAGCTTACAAAGAAGGATGTGCCTTTTGTTTGGGGTACCGCACAGGAAGAAGCCTTCACGGTATTGAAAGATAAGTTGACACATGCTCCTTTACTCCAACTTCCTGATTTTAATAAGACTTTTGAGCTTGAATGTGATGCTAGTGGAATTGGATTAGGAGGTGTGTTATTACAAGATGGGAAACCTGTTGCATACTTTTCTGAAAAATTGAGTGGGCCTAGACTGAACTATTCTACTTATGATAAGGAATTATATGCTCTTGTTCGGACATCAGAAACATGGCAACATTATTTATGGCCCAAAGAATTTGTTATATATTCTGATCATGAATCTTTGAAACACATTAAAAGTCAAGCTAAACTGAACCGTAGACATGCTAAATGGGTTGAATTCATTGAGACTTTCCCTTATGTCATTAAACACAAGAAGGGTAAAGAAAATGTTATTGCTGATGCATTGTCTCGTCGTTATACTATGCTGTCACAACTTGATTTTAAAATATTTGGTTTGGAGACCATCAAAGATCAATATGTGCATGATGCTGAATTTAAAGATGTATTGCAGAATTGTAAAGAAGGTAGATCATGGAACAAGTTCGTCGTTAACGATGGATTTGTGTTTCGTGCTAACAAGCTATGCATTCCAGCTAGCTCCGTTCGTCTTTTGTTGTTGCAGGAGGCGCATGGGGGAGGACTATTGGGACACTTTGGCGTGAAGAAGACGGAGGATATACTTGTTACACATTTCTTTTGGCCAAAGATGAGACGGGATGTTGAGCATTTTGTTGCTCGCTGCACTACATGTCAAAAAGCTAAGTCACGACTCAATCCTCATGGTTTATATATGCCTTTGCCTGTACCTAGTGTTCCTTGGGAGGATATATCTATGGACTTTGTTTTAGGTTTACCTCGAACAAAGAAGGGGAGGGATAGCATATTTGTTGTCGTGGATAGATTCTCGAAAATGGCACACTTTATACCATGTCATAAAAGCGATGATGCTGTTAATGTTGCTGATTTGTTCTTTCGTGAAATTATTCGCTTGCATGGTGTGCCAAAAACTATTGTTTCAGACCGTGATACTAAATTTCTTAGCCACTTTTGGAGATGTTTATGGGCTAAGTTGGGGACTAAACTGCTTTTTAGTACTACTTGTCACCCCCAAACTGATGGACAAACTGAAGTAGTCAATAGAACATTGTCTACTATGCTTAGGGCTGTTTTGAAGAATAATAAGAAAATGTGGGAAGAATGCTTGCCTCATATTGAATTTGCTTATAATCGGTCGTTGCATTCTACTACTAAGATGTGCCCTTTTGAAATTGTGTATGGTTTCCTACCTCGTGCACCCATTGATTTGTTGCCTCTTCCATCTTCGGAGAAGGTTAATTTTGATGCTAAAGAACGTGCTGAATTGATTTTAAAAATGCATGAGTTAACTAAGGAAAACATTGAGCGTATGAATGCTAAATATAAACTTGCTGGAGATAAGGGTATAAAACATGTTGTGTTTGCACCTGGAGATCTTGTTTGGTTACATTTTCGTAAGGATAGATTTCCTAATTTGCGCAAATCAAAGCTAATGCCACATGCTGATGGTCCTTTTAAGGTGTTAGAGAAAATAAATGATAATGCATATAAACTTGAGTTGCCTGCAGATTTTGGGGTTAGTCCCACTTTTAACATTGCAGATTTGAAGCCTTATTTGGGTGAGGAAGATGAGCTTCCGTCGAGGACGACTTCATTTCAAGAAGGGGAGGATGATGAGGACATCAATACCATTGTTACACCCACAGCCCCTGCTGCTATACATACTGGACCAATTACTAGAGCTCGCGCACGCCAATTGAATTATCAGGTACTTTCATTTCTTGGTAATGATTCTAATGTTCATGAGAATATGGTGCTGTCTAAATTGGATACATTTGTTTTGCTTACAAATGAAGGGCCTAGCTTAGAGAAGGATGAACATTGGAGCAAGAACAAGCATGGAGTTGACGGCATGCGCAAGGGGAACAAGAACGGGTTTACAAGTGATGATTTCAGGACTCTGAAGCCACCATAAGGAGTGAATGAAGCCTTGGACGAAATATACAAGATGCCACTTCATAAATTTCGTCCAGAGGTTATTCTAGGTGTTGCGTCACCTTATTATTGGGCCAGGCCCATGTAATTTCGAAATACTTAAGTATAGGCTGTTTTTAGAGTCCGTATGTGTGGGGAAACAAGAGTTAGGGTTGGTTTCGGACCCCTTCCTCAAGGGCCACGAAATTCCCCCCTCTTCCTCCATATATACAGCCCTTAGGGCGTCGTTTAGACTTTGGGTTTTGTTTAGATTAAAAGTTCGCCATAGCTGCAACTTCGCGTACTTCGTTTGTGTTCAACAACCAGACCAAGGCCTCACAGAACCCCACCTTGATCAATAAAGCTTTCCTCTTATATTCACAATATCCCGATTGCAATCTCAGTTTCTTGCTTGTTCTCCGTTTGCCTGCAAGAAACAGACCTTCGTGGTCAGGTTGATCGTGCCCGGCATGGTCAATAACCTCTCGGAGTTGGTTTAGCGATTGCTAAGGCGCGACGTCCTCGCACGTTCGTAGTCGGATCGTCAAAGTCGACTTCCTCCAAACGATAGCCACCATCTCATCGAAAGACGGGACACCTTTGCCTCTATCACAGTGATGCCATTGGAGTTGATGGACTCGCTTATCCTCCAAAGCCTTCTGTTGTTATCGTTATTAGATGGCCTTAAGCCATATTTATTGTAATAAGTTCTCTTTGAGACATCGATGTAATAAGTGTGTGATTGCTACTCTGTTATAAATCCTTCAAAGTACTATGTGGTGTCAGCATTACTGATCCAGGGATGACACCTGAGCACAGAGGTCAGACTGTTTGAGGTGTGGTCGCTACACGGGCATATGCTATATACTTTATACTGTTACATTACTTATGATACTGTTCGGAGATGGGGGCTGAAGGGGCAGGTGGCTCCATCCCGGTAGAGGTGGGCCTGGGTTCCTGACGGCCCCCGACTGTTACTTTGTGGCGGAGAGACAAGGCAGGTTGAGACCACCTAGGAGAGAGGTGGGCCTGACCCTGGTCGGCGTTCGCGGATACTTCAACTAACACGCTTAACAAGATCTTGGTATTTGATCTGAGTCTGGCCACTAGCCTATAAGCACTAACCAACTACGCGGGAACAATTATGGGCACTCGACGTCGTGGTATCAGCCGAAGCCTTCTTGACGTCAGCGACTGAGCGGCGCGCGCCAGATTGGACTGGAACGCCTGCTAGGCTAGGTCTACTTCCGGCCGCCCTCGCAACGTGCATGTGTGCAATGGGCGATGGGCCCAGACCCCTGCGCCATAGGATTTAGACCGGCGTGCTGACCTCTCTGTTGTGCCTTGGTAGGGCTGCGACATGTTGATCTTCCGAGGCCGGGCATGACCCAGGAAATTGTGTCCGGCCAAATGGGATCGAACGTGTTGGGTTATGTGGTGCACCCAGGTAGGGAAGCTTATCTATTCAAATAGTCGTGATCTTCGGTAATAGGACGACTTGGAGTTGTACCTTGACCTTATGACAACTAGAACCGGATACTTAATAAAACACACCCTTCCAAGTGCCAGATACAACCCGGTGATTGCTCTCTCACAGGTCGACGAGGAGAGGATCGTTGGGTTAGGATTATGCTATGCGATGATACTTGGTGAACTTACCATCTACTCTCTTCTACATGCTGCAAGATGGAGGCTGCCAGAAGCATAGTCTTCGACAAAACTAGCTATCCCCCTCTTATTCTCGCATTCTGTAGTTCAGTCCACCGATATTGCCTCTTTGCACATATACCCATGTGTCGGTGTCAAAACCGGCGGATCTCGGGTAGGGGGTCCCGAACCGTGCGTCTAAGGCAGATGGTAGCAGGAGGCGAGGGACATGATGTTTACCCAGGTTCGGGCCCTCTCGATGGAGGTAATACCCTACTTCCTGCTTGATTGATCTTGATGATACGAGTATTACAAGAGTTGATCTACCACGAGATCATAGAGACTAAACCCTAGAAGCTAGCCTATGGTATGATTGTTCTTGTCTGTGATGCCCCCGATTCAATCGTACACTAATCATGCACGCAAATGTGTACGATCAATATCAGGGACTCACGGGAAGATATCACAACACGACTCTACAAATAAAATAAGTCATACAAGCATCATAATACAAGCCAGGGGCCTCGAGGGCTCGAATACAAGTGCTCGATCATAGACGAGTCAGCGGAAGCAACAATATCTGAGTACATACATAAGTTAAACAAGTATGCCTTAAGAAGGCTAGCACAAACGGGGATACAGATCGAACGAGGCGCAGGCCTCCTGCCTGGGATCCTCCTAACTACTCGTGGTCGTCGTCAGCGGGCTGCACGTAGTAGTAGGCACCTCCAGAGTAGTAGGAGTCATCGCCGAAGGTGGCGTCTGGATCCTGGGCTCCAGCATCTGGTTGCGGCAACCGGGTAGAAGGGAAAGGGGGGAAAAGGGGGAGAAAAGCAACCGTGAGTACTCATCCAAAGTACTCGCAAGCAAGGAGCTACACTACATATGCATGGGTATATGTGTAAAAGGGCCATATTAGTGGACTGAACTGCAGAATACCAGAATAAGAGGGGGATAGCTAGTCTTATCGAAGACTACGCTTCTGGTCGCCTCCGTCTTGCAGCATATAGAAGAGAGTAGACTGAAGTCCTCCAAGTAGCATCGCATAGCATAATCCTACCCGGCGATCCCCTCCTCGATGCCCTGTTAGAGAGCGATCACCGAGTTGTATCTGGCACTTGGAAGGGTGTGTTTTATTAAGTTTCCGGTTCTAGTTGTCATAAGGTCAAGGTACAACAACGGGTCGTCCTTTTACCGAGGGACACGGCTATTCGAATAGATAAACTTCCCTGCAGGGGTGCACCACATAACCCAACACGCTTGATCCCATTTGGCCGGACACACTTTCCTGGGTCATGCCCGGCCTCGGAAGATCAACACGTCGCAGCCCCACCTAGGCACAACAGAGCGGTCAGCACGCCGGTCTAAACCTATGCGCGCAGGTGTCTGGGCCCATCGCCCTGAGCACACCTGCACGTTGCGAACGCGGCCGGAAGCAGACCTAGCAACCTCCAGTACAACGGAAGTCACGTTACGCGTCCCAATCTGGCGCGCGCCGCTCAGTCGCTGACGTCAAGAAGTGCTTCAGCTGATACCACGACGCCGAGTGCCCATATCTTTCCCGCGTAGTTGGTTAGTGCGTATAGACCAAATGGCCAGACTCAGATCAAATACCCAGATCTCGTTAAGCGTGTTAAGTATCCGCGAATGCCAACAGGGCCAGGCTCACCTCTCACCCAGGTAGCCCCGAACTGCCCTGCCGCTTCGCCACAAAGATCCACACAGAGGGCCGTCGGGACAAAGGTCCTTTCAGCCCCCAATCCGTGAATCACTCGCGGGTACTCCTCGAGCCAACCCGACTTTGGTCACCACATGTATCATGTTTAAAGTAGTATATATCCATGATCACCTCCCGAGGTGATCACAGCCCAGTAGTATAGCAAGGCAGACAGACAAGAGTGTAGGGCCACTGATGGAACACTAGCATCCTATACTAAGCAAGTAGGATTGCAGGTAAAGGTATCAACAGCAGTATCAAGAACAGGCTATGCATCAGGATAGGAATAACGAAAGCAGTAACATGCTACACTACTCTAATGCAAGCAGTATAGATCAGAGTAGGCGATATCTGGTGATCAAGGGGGGGCTTGCCTGGTTGCTCTAGCAAGAGAGAGGGGTCGTCAACTCCGTAGTCGAACGGGGCAGCAGCAGTGTCGGTCTCGGTGTCTATCGAGAGAAGAGGGGGGAGAAACAATAAATATTTAAGCAAGCAGATGCATAGTGATGCATGACATGACAAGTAACGGCGTTAGAGGTGCCCTAACGCGGTATTGGATGATACCGGTGAAGGGGGGAAACATCCGGGAAAGTATCCCCGGTGTTTCGTGTTTTCGGACAAAGGAGCCGGAGGGGGAAAGTTGCGAGTTGGATAGGTTAGGGATGCGTGGTGGACGAACGGGCTGCGTTTCTGGGTTCGTCTCGTCGTTCTGAGCAACTTTCATGTAGAAAGTATTTTAATCTGAGTTACGGATTAAAAGATATGATTTTATAAAGGTTTTATTAATTTCTGGAATTTAATTAATTAATTAATTTAATTCGAAATTAGAATTATGACATCAGCATGATGTCATGCTGACGTCAGCAGTCAACAGGGTTGACTTGGTCAAACTGACATGTGGGTCCAGTGGGACCCACCTGTCATAGACTGTTTAGTCTAATTACGGTTGAATTAACCTAACTATTTGATTAGATTAATTAACATGATTAATTAACTTAACTAACTAACTAATTAATTAATTATTTTAATTAATTATTAATTATTATTATTATTTATTTATTTTTTTAATTCCTTTTATAAAAAAACATTCTGTGGGGCTGGGGCATGGGGCCCCCATGTCATAGGTCCCTGGGGCCATACCGGGCCTGGGCGCTAACGGGTGCGGGCGAAGGGATGCCCGCACACCAGGCCACCCAGGGAGGGGAGCACCGGCCACGACGGGCCGGAGCAGGGGAGCGCGGCAACGGGCGCCGGCGGCCGGAGACACGCACGATGAGCGCCTGCCGGCGGTGAGCGCGGGGAGGGGAGGCCGCTGCGAGCGTCGGGCCATGGAAGGGGGGGCTGTGGCGCGTGTGGGGGACGGCGGGCGCGGCGAAGTACCCGCGGGCCGCGGCGGAAACCGAGCGAGCATGGGGCTCCTGGGGAGCGCGGGCGGTGGCTATGGTTGGCACGCGGGCAGGGGCCGCAGCGACGGACGGGCACGCGTGCGCGAGTGGCAACGGGCGAGCGCGGGTGCGGGTTAGGAGCGTGCGGTGTGCACACGGACGGAGCGGCGCGCGGCCTTGGCGCGGCCCGACAGAGGGGAGCGCGTGCGGGGGGGCACAGGCGCACGCGGCGAGCGCCGGCACGCTCGGGGGAGAGAGAGGAGGCTGGGGGGGCCTCACCGGGGACGTAGGGTCTCGGGAGCGAGCTCGGGGCAGGTTGAGGGGGGAGGACGGGGACGACGCGCGTAGGGGGGAAGTAGGCCGGCGGGGATGGGCTCCTGGCGGCGCGGTCGGTGAGCTCCGGCGCCGGCTTCGGGCGTCGATGTGCGGGGGCGAGGGGATCGGGGGTTCCCGATCCAGATCCACGGGGGGGGGCATGAGTGGAGCGAGTGGGTGGGGGTGAGATAGGGTTTGGGGTCGAGGGGAGTGTATGGGGAGTGGGGTGGGCCGGCCTGGTAGGCCGCTGGCTGGGCCGGGTGGTCCAGCGGGGGTGTTCCCCTTTCTTTTTTTTGTTTGATTGTTTTCTGTTTTCTTTTATTTATTACTTTTCTGTTTAAATTCATTTAAAAGTAATTAGGCATTTTATAAAAAGGTGATTGCTGCACCATAATTATCTTTGTATTATTTGGCGCACTCTGAACATTTTTTTTTAATTTTTTGGAAACTTTTTTGTTATCAATAATTTGAATTTGAATTTCGAACAGTTTCGAACGGTTTCGAATTATTGCGAGGATAGCAACAGTATCCGGGCGTTACAAATCTCCTCCACTACAAGAAATCTCGTCCCGAGATTTAGGAGGTAGAAGGAAACAGTGCGGGGTATTCATCACGCAAGCGATCCTCGCATTCCCAGGTGGCTTCGTCTTCAGAGTGATTCGACCACTGGACTTTGAGGAACTTGATCGCCTTCTGACGTGTGCGGCGTTCAGCTTGGTCGAGAATGCGGACCGAATGCTCTTTATAGGAGAGGTCCTGTTGCAATTCGAGCACTTCATGGTCCACAGCTCGGATTGGGTCCTTGAAGCAGCGACGGAGTTGTGACACGTGGAACACATCGTGAACCTGAGAAAGGTTCGGCGGAAGCTCCAGTTGATATGCCACTTTCCCACGCCTCTCGAGAATCGTGAAAGGACTAATATAGCGGGGAGCTAGCTTTCCTTTGATCCCGAAGCGGTGTGCACCCTTCATTGGTGTAACTCGAAGATAGGCCTTTTCGCCAGGTTGATAGACCATGTCCTTATGGTGACGGTCATAATTACTCTTTTGGCGTGACTGAGCAGTCTTGAGATTCTCGCGAATAATGCGGACTTGTTCTTCGGCATGTTGGATAATATCTGGACCAAAGAGTGGACGTTCCCCAGTTTCTGACCAGTTCAGAGGGGTTCGGCACTTTCGTCCATATAACACTTCGAAGGGGGCCATCTTCAGACTAGCTTGATAGCTATTATTATAAGAGAACTCAGCATACGGGAGAGATTCCTTCCATTTCTTGCCGAAGGAAATAACACAAGCCCGAAGCATGTCTTCGAGAACTTGATTGACACATTCCACTTGCCCTTGAGACTGCGGATGGAAAGCAGTGCTGAATGATAGATGAGTTCCCATAGCTTCTTGGAAACTTGCCCAGAATCTTGAAGTGAATAAGCTGCCACGGTCCGAACTGATAACCAGTGGAATACCGTGAAGTGAAACAATTCTGGACATATAGAGAGTTGCAAGCTGACTAGCAGTGATAGTTTCCTTGATCGCCAGAAAATGTGCAACTTTAGAAAGCCGGTCAATGACGACAAGAATAGCATCATTACCTTTCTGCGATTTAGGAAAACCAGTGACGAAGTCGATTTCAACATGGTCCCATTTCCATTCAGGAATAGAGATAGGTTGCAGAGTTCCAGCAGGCCTTTGATGTTCTGCTTTGATACGACGGCAAACGTCACACTCGGCAACATAGCAAGCAATGTCTTGCTTCATGTTAGACCACCAGAATCTTTGACGAATGTCCTGGTACATCTTTGTACTACCAGGATGGATACATAGGGGTGTATCATGAGCCTCTTTCATAACCTTCTGAGACAAATCCATGTTTTCCCTCTTACTCGGAACTACTAGGCGACCTTTGAAGAACAAGGTGCCAGCGTCATCAACGGTGAAGAATGAGGGCTTTCCTTGTGCGATATAATGTTTAATCCTCTCCACTGCATCGTCACATTTCTGTATCCATTTGATGGTTTCCACAAGATCTGGCCTAGCAACCAGTGTATTGAGAGAACCTTTGGGGACAACATGGAGGTTCATCTTGCGAAACTCCTTAGGAGGGGGAGCGAGTGCACCCGGAGGAACAATATGGAGGTTCAGCTTTTTGAATTCTTCAATGAGCGAGGACTGTACTTTGTGAACCTGGAGATGGTTGCAGTAAGACTTGCGGCTCAAGGCATCTGCCATTACATTAGCCTTGCCTGGCGTATAGGAAATACCCAAGTCAAAGTCTGCTACGGTCTCCATCCATCTCTGCTGACGGAGGTTCAGGTCTGGCTGAGTAAACAGATACTTCAGACTTTGATGGTCGGTGAAGATCTCGCAACGATTACCGAGAAGGTAATGTCGCCACTGCTTCAGTGCATGAATGACAGCAGCAAGCTCGAGATCGTGAACTGGGTAGTTCTCTTCATGAGGGCGCAATTGACGAGAGGCATAGGCAATCACTCTGCACTCTTGTTGACACACGAACACGTCACGTGTACCCTCGACGCCGGGGGTGATGCACCGCAGCTCACGTCGAAGGAGACCCGACCGACAGCGTGATACGCAAGACAGTCGACGGGCGCTTTTGCAGACCCGAAAACCCCACACCCCCGGGAGGGACCCCGTCAGGGAGTGCGGCGGCTATGGGCCGCCCTAGGTCGATTCGCTCGCCCCTAGAGCCTCGGGATTCGCAGCTCTCAAACACGAAGAACAGCGAAGAACGAGAGAGAAAACGGTGGAGAGATAAAACGTAGATGAAAAAGTAGTATATTGATTTGTTCGATTGTGTGTTGTTCAATCGGCCATCACCCCCAACATATATAAGAGGCGGCTGGACTTCCCGTACAAGTAAAGGATTCATCTAGGCTTTCCTTACAAGAAAAATTATATCAATTCACGTCCTAGAGTCCTAATTCTATTCCAACTCGGATTAAGTCTGAATGTGGCCCAAACTCTGTCTTCCTTCTTGCACGGGCCACCGGGCTTGCATATGATCTCCGATCAAGACAGACCAAATATCAAACTCGTGCACCTCGATGATACGAACAACTCTCATGTTGATCACTTTTTCAAATAAAGCCATCTTGAATATTTTTCGAGGTCATCTTTATCTTCCAATCGGACTTGGCCTTGCGGTAGACTGGATTATCCGAGTCTCGTAGCGAATTTGTAGGCTATATACTATCTCTGATGATGACGACTCCAAAATGAAAGTTTACCATCTTGATGATACGCACAACTTCTGTATTGAACACTTCTTCATCCGAGGTCATCTTGATAAACTTTCAGGCATATGTTCAATTTCACTCGGATCCGAGCTCATCCACTCGGATTAGAGTCATTCACTTGGATCGTCCGACTGGACTTTTCACTCGGATGTTTAGAGTTTTCACTCGGAATACAATTTTCACTCAGAATATTTTCACCTGGAGGACAATTTCACTCGGATGACCATAATTCCACTCGGACGACTATATTTTCACTCGACCAATAAATTTTCACTCGACCGTAAACTTTCACTCGGACGGTAAACTTTTCACTCGGATTTTCCGACTGAAAACATAGCTTGATCTTGATTTGTCTCTCCAGGCCTCATACAACCTAGGATTGAGATGAATTATATACGAAAATCGATCGACTCGACGAGACGAAACTTTTCCGTGTTGAAGGTGTTCCGATTCAAGGCCATCTTGATGGCCGAATTACTCGCGCAGCCTATCAGACAAGTGTCTGGCACCTCGCGCCATATTTCCATTGAGGTTCGGTCTGCAGTGTATTGCCTCTAACTTTTGCATATGAACTCGGATTGAGATGATTTATATATGAAAATCGATTGCCTCGACGAGACGAAGACAATTCCTTAAGTGTGCTCCTTCATCTGAGGTCATATTGAGAGCGTAATCGGCCTAAAAGCACTCAGAACATTAAATTTTGGCACTCGGAGTACAGCTTCGGCCACTGAGATGAGGTCGAATGGCGATAGCCTAAACATCAAAGTTGTTCCACTCGATGATATGAAACTTTCTCATTCTGAAAACCCTTTCACTATGTATCTTGCCAAAATCAGGTGTCAACAACTCTTGCATTAGGACACAGCCTAATCCTTGACGGGAAGCGTCGCAATAAATGACGAAGTCCTTCTTTGTATCAGGTGGAGCTAGCACTGGGGCAGAAGTCAACTTGTCTTTAAGTGCCTGGAAGCTTTCCTGACATTTGTCTGTCCATTGGAACTTGACGCCCTTATGCAACAGATTAGTCAGAGGCCTGGCAATCTTGGAGAAGTTCTCGACGAATCGACGGCAATAGCTGGCGAGACCGAGAAAACTTCTGACTTGCTTGACATTCTTCGGAGGAGTCCAATCAAGAATAGCCTGAACTCGTTCAGGGTTAACGGCAATACCATCCTTAGAGATGACATGTCCAAGATAGGTTACTTCAGGAAGCCAGAATTCACATTTAGAGAACTTGGCATACAACTGATGCTCTCGTAGCTTTTCCAGCACAAGACGAAGATGTTCAGCATGCTCTTCTTCGTTCTTTGAAAATACCAGGATATCATCCAGATAGACCACGACGAACTTGTCGAGGTAATCCATGAATATATAGTTCATCAGGCGAGAGAAGGTGGCTGGGGGATTGGTTAAGCCGAAGGACATGACAGTGTACTCGTATGAACCATAACGAGTCACAAAGGCGGTCTTTGGGATATCCTCTTCACGAACACGAATCTGGTGGTAACCCAACCTCAAGTCAAGTTTAGAGAACACGGATGATCCAGCCAGCTGATCATACAGATCATTGATCCGAGGAAGAGGATACTTGTTCTGAATGGTAGCTTGATTAATAGGCCAGTAGTCTTGGACCAGTCGGTTTGTCCCATCCTTCTTCTTGACAAAGAGAGAAGGTGCTCCCCAGAGAGAGCAACTTGGGCGAATGAAACCATTCTGAAGAGATTTGTCGATTTCCTCCTTAAGCTCAAGGAGTTCATGTGGTGGCATCTTGTAGGGTCGCTTGGCAATAGGAGTGGTGCCTGGTTTCAAGTCGATGACGAATTCAACAGCTCTAGCAGGGGGAATCCCTGGAAGTTCTTCAGGAAAGACGTCGAGGAAGTCACGCACGACAGACATGTTTTCAATGCCCTCGAGTGGTGCAGAATTCAATGCATTCAAGGCATAAAGCCTTGCCTCGGCATTTTGCACCAGGCGAGCGTGGTATGTAACTATTTCATCTGAAGGATGTAGTAGATGGACGGTCTTAGTGGTGCAAACTATGGAAGCAGTATGCGCTTTCAACCAATCCATCCCCAGAATGAGGTCGATGTTAGACGTCTTCAGGATAATGGGCGAGGCATAGAATTCCAGCCCTTCGATTTCCACGGGGACGTCGATGCCAACCATGGAGGTTTGACATTGTCCCACGGGGGTTTTTACCACTACCGAAGTGTTCATCTCCTCGTAATTAATGCCATGCTTGAATGCAAAATCTTCTGACATGAATGAATGCGATGCTCCTGTATCGAATAAAACAGATGCAGGTACTGAATTTACGAGGAGTGTACCCATCACAGTAGCAGGCTGGTCTTGAGCTTCGTTCAGATCAACGTGGTTGGCATGAACACGACCATAAGACTTGGCATTGTTGTTGCGGTTCTGGTTGTTTCCACGACCTGCTGCAGGAAGGGCCAGCTGATTCTGATTCTGATTTTGATAGCAGTTCCTGGCAAGGTGACCTGGTTGACCACACTTGTAGCACATACCATTATTGGGAGTGGGGACCGGAGCTTGGGGTGGTGGAGCTGGAAGTTTTGGCTGCCTAGCAGGAGCATTAGGCAGACGAGGTGCAGCATAGGACTGCCTTGGGGCAGGTGCATTTGGCTGGTACATGCTGTTGGGAATCCATATCCCGCGCTTCTGCGAGGACGGGCCCGAAGATGAGCCCGTGTCACGACTGCGCCTGTGAGAGCTCTGGTATTCCTGCAGACCAGTTTCGACATTGATGGCCTTGTTCACCAAGGTGGCGAAATCAGCAAAGTCGTGCACTAGAAGTGCGAGCTTGATGTCAGCTTGAAGGCCGTCATGGAACTTCTCCTGTCTGCGTGCATCAGTAGCAATGTCCTCTTCAGCATAGCGAGACAAGTCCAGAAACTCTCGCTGATAAGCTTCAACAGTTTTGTTGCCTTGGATGAGGCTGCGGAACTCACGCTTCTTCCGATCCATGACTCCCTGAGGAATGAAGCGGGCACGGAAAGCAGCTTGGAAGTCTGGCCAGGTGATGATTGTTCCAACTGGCAGAGTACGCCTGTGGCTGTCCCACCATTGAGCTGCGGGTCCCTTCAGGAAGAAGGAAGCAAACGTGACATAGCTGGCAGGGGCTACATCAGCAGACTCCATCTCATAGGTGATGTCACGGAGCCAGTCATCAGCGTCCAGAGGCTGAGTTGAGCTGCGGTACACAGTTGGGTTCAGGCGCATGAAATCTTGTAGAGTTACTGTGTTTGGCTGCTGGTTCATATTGGGGCGAGGAAACTGAGCCATCATGTTCTCCATGAACTGGCGATTCATCTCAAGCTGTTGGATCATACCAGCCATGTACTCAGGCAGTGGTGGGAAGTTGCCACCCCGACCACGACCACCTGGTCTAACCATCCTGCTAATATATAACAGGGGTAGTTCAGCATTTGAGAATATTTGCAAAGACAAGAATCATTCAAGACGAAACATGCATAATGAAAGCAGCACGATAGATACCACATAATAGTTGGCACGTCTTACAAAAGAGATCATGCAAAGTGTTCGGTACACAGAGTTCAGTACACATAGTTTAGTAGATAGACTAAGACGTCATATGGGCGGCACGCAGGCTCGCGGTGAATGCATCTAACATAAGCAGGCAAGTCTACATCAGTCCCACACGACACTGCGGAGGTAGGTGTAGCCTGAAAGCTGGTAGTGTGGCAACGGGTACACCACATCGGCAACCTGGGGTCCGCGGGTGCTCTGGTGCTGAACCCGACGCTCTGGCGGCAGAAGTGGACCAAGTGCGGGAGAGTAGCCTCCCACCTCTGGCCAACCGACACCCTGAGGCATGACGGTCCTGGCTGGGTAGATAGCAGAACGCGGCAGCTCCCCAGATCCAACAAAGGGGTGTAACATCGTCAAAGCACGGTAGAGGTGCTGACGAGTGGTGTACAACTCGTGGCGAAGAGCTCGGTTAGCTCGATCTAGCCCATCAGCATGCAGAACAAAGTTCTGATGGTGGAAGGGCTCGCGGGTGACAGTGGAGTAGGCAACAGTGTAGTAACCCTCCGCACCAATATGAGATGCGATAGCAATGTGCCTGAAGGGGGAGGTGTCCAACTCCCGGTACTCCCTACGAAGGCGTGTCAGAGCAGCATAGGAAGCATCGTGAACTGCCATATCGATGGTCACTCCAACACCATAAGCGGTGTGCAGCACAGTAGTGGAGTCATACTCCCGAGAGTAGAGGTGGACGGTGGCACGGTACTGCTCCTGGTTACAGTCCTGGTACTCCTCGGTGACGGTGTACTCGGGGTGCCAGCGATAACCTAGATAGGTCATCATCTCAGCTAGCACGGCCGGTGATCCCGAGGCGCCAATGGCCGCCGTGTGGCGCACGACCTGCCTCGTGGGTTCCATCTAAAAACAAAGATGTTTCAAAGGAGTCAAATGATAGTGGGGAAATTGTGCAAAACACTATACCAAGGAATAACTATGGCTTTTATCCAACTTTGGGGTGAATGTCTTCACGGGATCCTAGTGTCAGGGTTAGTAAATTCGTTTAACCCGAGTAGAAGAGAGTTCAGAGTCCCAGAGTAAAGGTCGAGGAGTAAAAGATCCTAGTACCACCCGATGGCGACGTGGGCCCATAAGGCACACAACCAAGTTAGTAAAAGTTTTTGTAATGTCTAGACTCGACTTCGGCCAAGGAGTGTGGAAGGGGGATTCCTACAGGCAGTCGGCTCTAATACCAACTTGTGACGCCCCCAATTCAATCGTACACTAATCATGCACGCAAATGTGTGCGATCAATATCAGGGACTCACGGGAAGATATCACAACACAACTCTACAAATAAAATAAGTCATACAAGCATCATAATACAAGCCAGGGGCCTCGAGGGCTCGAATACAAGTGCTCGATCATAGACGAGTCAGCGGAAGCAACAATATCTGAGTACAGACATAAGTTAAACAAGTATGCCTTAAGAAGGCTAGCACAAACGGGGATACAGATCGAACGAGGCGCAGGCCTCCTGCCTGGGATCCTCCTAACTACTCCTGGTCGTTGTCAGCGGGCTGCACGTAGTAGTAGGCACCTCCAGAGTAGTAGGAGTCGTCGTTGAAGGTGGCGTCTGGATCCTGGGCTCCAGCTTCTGGTTGCGGCAACCGGGTAGAAGGGAAAGGGGGAAAAGGGGGAGAAAAGCAACCGTGAGTACTCATCCAAAGTACTCGCAAGCAAGGAGCTACACTACATATGCATGGGTATATGTGTAAAAGGGCCATATCAGTGGACTGAACTGCAGAATGCCAAAATAAGAGGGGGATAGCTAGTCTTATCGAAGACTACGCTTTTGGTCGCCTCCGTCTTGCAGCATATAGAAGAGAGTAGACTGAAGTCCTCCAAGTAGCATCGCATAGCATAATCCTACCCGGCGATCCCCTCCTCGATGCCCTGTTAGAGAGCGATCACCGGGTTGTATCTGGCACTTGGAAGGGTGTGTTTTATTAAGTTTCCGGTTCTAGTTGTCATAAGGTCAAGGTACAACTCCGGGTCGTCCTTTTACCGAGGGACACGACTATTCGAATAGATAAACTTCCCTGTAGGGGTGCACCACATAACCCAACACGCTTGATCCCATTTGGCCGGACACACTTTCCTGGGTCATGCCCGGCCTCGAACGTCGCAGCCCCACCTAGGCACAACAGAGCGGTCAGCACGCCGGTCTAAACCTGAGCGCGCAGGGGTCTGGGCCCATCGCCCTGAGCACACGTGCATGTTGCGAACGCGGCCGGAAGCAGACCTAGCAACCTCCAGTACAATGGAAGTCACGTTACGCGGCCCAATCTGGCGCGCGCCGCTCAGTCGCTGACGTCAAGAAGTGCTTCAGCTGATACCACGACGCCGAGTGCCCATATCTTTCCCGCGTAGTTGGTTAGTACGTATAGACCAAATGGCCAGACTCAGATCAAATACCCAGATCTCGTTAAGCGTGTTAAGTATCCGCGAACGTCAACAGGGCCAGGCTCACCTCTCACCCAGGTAGCCCCGAACTGCCCTGCCGCTTCGCCACAAAGATCCACATAGAGGGCCGTTGGGACAAAGGTCCTTTCAGCCCCCAATCCGTGAATCACTCGTGGGTACTCCTCGAGCCAACCCGACTTCGGTCACCACATGTATCATGCTTAAAGTAGTATATATCCATGATCACCTCCCGAGGTGATCACAGCCCAGTAGTATAGCAAGGCAGACAGACAAGAGTGTAGGGCCACTGATGGAACACTAGCATCCTATACTAAGCAAGTAGGATTGCAGGTAAAGGTACCAACAGCAGTATCAAGAACAGGCTATGCATCAGGATAGGAATAACGAAAGCAGTAACATGCTACACTACTCTAATGCAAGAAGTATAGATCAGAGTAGGTGATATCTGGTGATCAAGGGGGGGCTTGCCTGGTTGCTCTGGCAAGAGAGAGGGGTCGTCAACTCCGTAGTCGAACGGGGCAGCAGCAGCGTCGGTCTCGGTGTCTATCGAGAGAAGAGGGGGGAGAAACAATAAATATTTAAGCAAGCAGATGCATAGTGATGCATGACATGACAAGTGACGGTGTTAGAGGTGCCCTAACGCGGTATTGGATGATACCGGTGAAGGGGGGAAACATCCGGGGAAGTATCCCCGGTGTTTCGTGTTTTCGGGCAGAGGATCCGGAGGGGGAAAGTTGCGAGTTGGATAGGTTAGGGATGCGTGGTGGACGAACGGGGTGCTTATCCGGGTTTGTCTCGTCGTTCTGAGCAACTTTCATGTAGAAAGTATTTTAATCCGAGTTACGGATTAAAAGATATGATTTTATAAAGGTTTTATTAATTTCTGGAATTTAATTAATTAATTAATTTAATTCGAAATTAGAATTATGACATCAGCATGATGTCATGCTGACGTCAGCAGTCAACAGGGTTGACTGGGTCAAACTAACATGTGGGTCCAGTGGGACCCACCTGTCATACTGTTTAGTCTAATTAGGGTTTAATTAACCTAACTAATTGATTAGATTAATTAACAGGATTAATTAACTTAACTAACTAACTAACTAATTAATTAATTATTTTAATTATTTATTTATTATTATTATTATTATTTATTTTTTTAATTCCTTTTTAAAAAAAACATTCTGTGGGGCTGGGGCATGGGGCCCCCATGTCATAGGTCCCTGGGGCCATATCGTGCCTGGGCGCTAACGGGTGCGGGCGAAGGGATGCCCGCACACCAGGCCACCCAGGGAGGGGAGCACCGGCCACGACGGGCCGGAGCAGGGGAGCGCGGCAACGGGCGCCGGCGGCCGGAGACACGCACGATGAGCGCCTACCGGCGGTGAGCGCGGGGAGGGGAGGCCGCTGCGAGCGTCGGGCCATGGAAGGGGGGGCTGTGGCGCGTGTGGGGGACGGCGGGCGCGGCGAAGTACCAGCGGGCCACGGCGGAAACCGAGCGCGCATGGGGCTCCTGGGGAGCGCGGGCGGTGGCGATGGTTGGCACGCGGGCAGGGGCCGCAGCGACGGACGGGCACGCGTGCGCGAGTGGCAACGGGCGAGCGCGGGTGCGGGTTAGGAGCGTGCGGTGCGCACACGGACGGAGCGGCGCGCGGCCTGGGCGCGGCCCGACCGCGGGGAGCACGCGCGAGGGGCGCAGGCGCACGCGGCGAGCGCCGGCACGCGCGGGGGGAGAGAGGAGGCCGGGGGGGGCTCACCGGGGACGTAGGGTCTCGGGAGCGAGCTCGGGGCAGGTCGAGGGGGAAGGATGGGGACGACGCGCGTAGGGGGGAAGAAGGCCGGCGGGGATGGGCTCCTGGCGGCGCGGTCGGCGAGCTCGGGCGCCGGCTTCGGGCGTCGATGTACGGGGGCGAGGGGACCGGGGGTTCCCGATCCAGATCCATGGGGGGGTGAATGAGTGGTGCGAGTGGGTGGGGGTGAGCTAGGGTTTGGGGTCGAGGGGAGTGTATGGGGAGTGGGGTGGGCCGGCCTGGTAGGCCGCTGGCTGGGCCGGGTGGTCCATCGGGGGTGTTCCCCTTTCTTTTTTTTTGTTTGATTGTTTTCTGTTTTCTTTTATTTATTACTTTTCTGTTTAAATTCATTTAAAAGTAATTAGGCATTTTATAAAAAGGTGATTGCTGCACCATAATTATCTTTGTATTATTTGGCGCACTCCGAACATTTTTGTTTTAATTTTTTGGAAACTTTTATTGTTATCAATAATTTGAATTTGAATTTTGAACGGTTTCGAACGGTTTCGAATTATTGCGAGGATAGCAACAGTAATCGAGGTGTCATGGCATGATTAGCGTGGGATTACTGGAGCAAGATTATCTGGGCGTTACATTGTCCTACGGACTAAACCCTCCGGTTTATATAGACACCGGAGGGGGCTAGGGTTACACAGAGTCGGTTACAAGGAAGGAGATCTACATATCCGTATTGCCAAGCTTGCCTTCCACGCCAAGGGGAGTCCAATCCGGACACGGGATGAAGTCTTCAATCTTGTATCTTCATAGTCCAACAGTCTGGCTGTAGTCCGGCTGTCCGGATACCCCCTAATCCAGGACTCCCTCAGTAGCCCCTGAACCAGGCTTCAATGATGATGAGTCGGGCGCGCAGTTTTTCTTCGGCATTGTAAGGCGGGTTCCTCCTTCGCATACTCCATAGAAGATTTTAAACACAAGGATAGTGTCCGGCTCTGCAAAACAAGTTCTACATACCACCATGGAGAGAATAATATTTCCACAAATCTAATATGCTGATGACCCTTCATAACGTGACATCACATCACGGCCCGTTCTTTACATGAACCATTTTCCCAATCAGCCTGCCACCGCACGCTTTGCGAGGCGATTTTATTGGCACGTCTTGTCGGAGCAGAGATCATGTCGCCCTTATTACGGGATTCTCATCAACACGGATGTGGGTAACCCAATCGTACCCGTTGGTATGACTCCTCGATCGTAGGCAAGTCCCAAACGGTTACGAGGAGGACGCTTGGTATTCACCATCTTTATAAAGAGACCAAGGCATGTCCTTTTTTCCTCTCGAAGTCAATCGAATCCTCCCCCCGCCTCGAGTTTCAACACCCGAGGCTTAGGTCAGGCGCTTCGGACCTTCAACCATGTCCGGATCGAACCTTCAAGGTCGGTGGATGCCTTCCTCTGTCACAGAGGAAGACGTCAAGAAGCTAAGAGAGGCCAGGTTTCTGACCGGTGAGATCTCGCACTGGCTGCCTGCTCAAGGGCAGGTCATTCCCACTCCCGAACCCGGCGAGAGCGTTGTATTCATCTCTCACTTCCTCCGAGGGCTAGGCCTCTCTCTAGATCCTTTTGTTAGGGGGATCATGTACTATTACAGGCTGGATTTCCATGACCTGGCCCCGGATTCAGTCCTTCATATCTCGTCGTTCATCGTTGTATGTGAGGCTTTCCTCCGCATTACCCCTCACTTCGGCCTGTGGCTGAAGACTTTCAATGTGAAGCCGAAGATGATCAAGGGGCGACACGCAGAGTGCGGAGGTGTCGTGATAAGAAAAAGTGCCGATGCCCCATGGCCAGAGGGTTCCTTCCAAGAGGTGTCCAGCTTATGGCAACGGGAGTGGTTTTATCACAGCTCCCCGGGGTACCAAGTGGGTGGCCGCCCCTGCCTTTCGCTCAGGGCCCCCGCCATGACTGACGTCATGGATCAACAAGGGGCTGGACTGGGGGCCAGTAAAGGATGTGCCAACATTGCAGATCTGCATCCGAGATCTCCTCGAGAGAGATGTCAGTCTGGCCATGGTAATGCAAGTCATGTTAGTTCGTCGAGTCCTGCCCTGCAAACGCCGACCCCTCCGCATGTGGGAGTTCAACACGGAAGGAACGCGAGCTATTCATCACTTCCTCGGCATGACGCTTGAAGAGATGTACAAATTGTTCTTCGGACCAAAATAAGGTGTCCGGACACCACCGAGGATGCAGGTCTGAGCTGCAATCGTCCAGATACCCAAGTAAGTAGTCCCGTAGCCGAACATGTTGTCTTTTTATTTATCACAACATCATTCTAAAAAGTCACTCTTTGACCAGGACTGGGTAACAAAGGCGAAGATGATCAGGTGTCCGGCCCCCTTCCTGAGGTCTCACTGGATCCTGTACTAGCTAGGATGCTGGAGCTTGCGCCTTATCAAGCGCCCTCAGGGGAAGACAAAGGGGGGGGGATAAAGAGGCTGAAAGCGGACCTCGCTCACTGTTCATCCAAATCGGGGGAGTTAGCGCCTCCGCGAAGGAGGATAACCAGGGAGAAGAATATGAAATTCCCTCTCCCCAAGGAAGGAAGAGGACCACCTCTGAAGAACCGGAAACAATGGTTTCCAAACGGGGGAAGAAATCTTTGCCAGAGGGTCCTGCCCCGGGGGGTACCCTTGCCGCACAGTGCCCACAAGGGGATCAACCCTCCATAGTGCCCACAAGGGGATCCTGCTTTACTTCTGAGGACAATAACCGAAGCATTTATCTTGTAGTTCGGATCATAGCCCTTCTCGACAGAGTTCGTCTTCGGGGGATCTTCTTCCGGAGATGATGGAGAGCGAAACACCTCCCCATGCCACCCGCCTCATGAGGCGGGCGACCCTGAAGTGTCGTCGCGGAGGGTTTCTTCTGATCCGGCAAGGCCAGAGGGTAACCCTTCGGCCACCCGAAGTCCTCGGTATTCGGCTCCTGAAGAGAGCAACCGAAAGAGTCTGGCACCGTCCGGTGTGCGATCGGACACACTGAAAGATCTACTAGAGCAAGCGGCTATCTCAGAAGTGCATCGTACGCTAATGGGTACGGTGATTGAGAGGATTTCATCCGCCGAAAGCAGGTTGCATGAAGCTTTTATGAGTCTACTAAAAGGCTTTGAGGTACGTGAAATAGTGTATGTTTTTTACGGTACCGCACACGTTAGGTGTGACCTGTGTAGATAGTAGCCCCTGAGACTCTGGTTGCTGTCGAGAACGGCGGCAAACAGAGGATCATAGTCCCAGGTAATAATCAGGTCGCCTTCATATGCAGGTGGCGAAAGGTCCGGTGGCTAGCCGGACTGGTGAGTTTGCCGAGCTAAAGCGGCAACTTGATGCGGCGGATGCCAACATCATGCTTGTGAACGAACGGCTCGACGAGGCACAGGGTATGTGCTTTCTTCTGTGATCAACACATAGTAAGAGGAGCATGATGCTAGTATCTTTAATATGTTGTGACTGTAGATGGGGCTGCCTCCGTGGAGACCATTTGGGCGGAACTTGCCCGAGCCAAGGAACAAGCCAGGAAAAGTGATGCGGCCGCTCTAAAGGCAGTCGAAGAGCTGAGAGCCGAACAGGCTGCGCATTGCCGAATCAAGGATGAAATAGCCAAGATGGCTGTGGAATTTAAGGGTGCCGCCGGCCGTTACAAGCTTCTCGAAAATAAAAATCGGGCGAAGATGACGGACCTGGAGAAGGCCACGGTGGCGGCCAAGGGCGCCCGCTCTACAATTAGAGCGATGAAGGAGGAACCGCGTCAAGCCGGAGATATTGCGGCTAGGAAGCCCTTTATGCTGCGGATGTAGTTTGAAGATCCTGAGTATGCTCCTCTTGATCGGCTGTGGAGTTCTGTAGACGCATATCTGGATTTGGCGGCAAGTGCCACTGATGTGGCCGAATACTTCAAAGATCAAAAAGATCGTGAAGTGGAAAAGCTGTGCTGGTCACAATTTAATGTTCCAGCGTGTCCGCTTCCGTTGAATGAGCGGATGGCCGAATGGGCCGAGCTCCATAGGTTGTCCGGGCTTGCCATGAGGTCTGTTCTGGATCATCTATGCCCGGAAGGGCCAAGGCCGAACAGTTATTTTAATTTGGTGCAATGGTTCCTTGGTGCTGTGCCGCGCATCGACGCTATGAAGAGGTCGGCGTGCATAGAGGGTGCACGGATGGCGCTTGCCCGTGTCAAGACATACTGGGCAGAGATGGAGGCCACCACAATTGCAACCCAGAGTTCGGCCGGGGGCCGAATATCTGCCGAGCACTACTTTGAAGAGGTCCTTGAAGGCACTCGTTCAATAGAGTCTCAGTGCTTGAAGAATATTATGTTCTAATGACATGTATTCCCATTGTAAAAACTGAAGGAAATATGCCCTAGAGGCAATAATAAAGTTATTATTTATTTCCTTATATCATGATAAATGTTTATTATTCATGCTAGAATTGTATTAACTGGAAACATAATACATGTGTGAATACATAGACAAACAGAGTGTCACTAGTATGCCTCTACTTGACTAGCTCATTAATCAAAGATGGTTATGTTTCCTAACCATGAACAAAGAGTTGTTATTTGATTAACGAGATCACATCATTAGTTGAATGATCTGATTGACATGACCCATTCCATTAGCATAGCACCCGATCGTTTAGTATGTTGCTGTTGCTTTTATCCATGACTTATACATGTTCCTTTAAACTATGAGATTATGCAACTCCCATTTGCCGTAGGAACACTTTGTGTGCTACCAAACGTCACAACGTAACTGGGTGATTATAAAGGTGCTCTACAAGTGTCTCCGAAGGTACATATTGGGTTGGCATATTTCAAGATGAGGATTTGTCACTCCGATTGTCGGAGAGGTATCTCAGGGCCTTCTCGGTAATGCACATCACATAAGCCTTGCAAGCATTGCAACCAATGAGTTAGTTGCGAGATGATGTATTACGGAACGAGAAAAGAGACTTGCCGGTAACGAGATTGAACTAGGTATTGGATACCGACGATCGAATCTCGGGCAAGTAACATACCGATGGACAAAGGGAACAACGTATGTTGTTATGCGGTCTGACCGATAAAGATCTTCGTAGAATATGTAGGAGCCAATATGGGCATCCAGGTCCCGCTATTGGTTATTGACCGGAGACGTGTCTCGGTCATGTCTACATTGTTCTCGAACCGTAGGGTCCGCACGCTTAAGGTTTCGATGACAGTTATATTATGAGTTTATGAGTTTTGATGTACCGAAGGAGTTCGGAGTCCCGGATGAGATCGGGGACATGACGAGGAGTCTCGAAATGGTCGAGACGTAAAGATCGATATATTGGACGACTATATTCGGACATCGGAAGGGTTCTGAGTGGTTCGGGTATTTTCGAAGGTACCGGGGAGTTACGGGATTACGGGAGAAGTAATGGGCCTTGATGGGCTTTAGTGGGAAGAGGAAAAGGCTGCTGCGCCCCCCCTCCCCTTTGGTCCGAATTGGACTAGGGAAAAGGGGGCCGGCCACCTCTCCTTCTCCTCCTATTCCTTCTCCCTTCCTCCCCTTTTGGTGGACTCCTACTAGGACTTGGAGTCCTAGTAGGACTCCATATGCTGGCCGCACCTTTTGCCTTGGCCGGCCTCCTCCTCCTCCATCCTTTATATACAGGGGCAGGGGGCACCCCAAAGACACACAAGTTGATCTACGGATCGTTCCTTAGCCGTGTGCGGTGCCCCCTTCCACCAAATTCCACCTCGATTATATCGTTGCAGTGCTTAGGCGAAGCCCTGCGCCGGTAACACATCAAGATCGTCACCACGCCGTCGTGCTGACAGAACTCTTCCCCGACGCTTTGCTGGATCGGAGCCCGGGGATCGTCATCGAGCTGAACGTGTGCCAAGAACTCGGAGGTGCCGGAGTAACGGTGCTGTGATCGGTTGGATCGCGAGGAGAACGTACGACTACTTCCTCTACGTTGTGTCAACGCTTCCGCTTCGGTCTACGAGGGTACGTAGACAACACTCTCCCCTCTCGTTGCTATGCTTCACCATGATCTTGCGTGTGCGTAGGGAATTTTTTTTTTGAAATTACTACGTTCCCCAACAGTGGCATCCGAGCCTAGGTTTTATGGTTGATGTTATTTGCACGAGTAGAACACAAGTGAGTTGTGGACGATACAAGTCATACTGCCTACCAGCATGTCATACTTTGGTTCAGCGGTATTGTTGGATGAGACGATCCGGACCAACCTTACGCGTATGCTTACGCGAGACCGGTTCCCTCGACGTGCTTTGCACAGAGATGGCTTGCGGAAGACTGTCTCTCCAACTTTAGTTGAACCGAGTGTGGCTACGCCCGGTCCTTGAGAAGGTTAAAACGGAGTCTATTTGACAAACTATCGTTGTGGTTTTGATGCGTAGGTAAGATGAGTTCTTGCTTAAGCCCGTAGCAGCCACGTAAAACTTGCAACAACAAAGTAGAGGACGTCTAACTTGTTTTTGCAGGGCATGTTGTGATGTGATATGGTCAAGACGTGATGCTAAATTTTATTGTATGAGATGATCATGTTTTGTAACCGAGTTATCGGCAACTGGCAGGAGCCATATGGTTGTCGCTTTATTGTATGCAATGCAATCGCGATGTAATGCTTTACTTTATTGCTAAACGGTAGTGATAGTCGTAGAAGCATAAGATTAGCGAGACGACAACGATGCTGCGATGAAGATCAAGGTGTCGCGCCGGTGACGATGGTGATCATGACGGTGCTTCGAAGATGGAGATCACAAGCACAAGATGATGATGGCCATATCATATCACTTATATTGATTGCATGTGATGTTTATCCTTTTATGCATCTTATCTTGCTTTGGTTGACGGTAGCATTATAAGATGATCTCTCACTAAATTATCAAGAAGTGTTCTCCCTGAGTATGCACCGTTGCGAAAGTTCTTCGTGCTGAGACACCACGTGATGATCGGGTGTGATAGGCTCTACGTTCAAATACAACGGGTGCAAAACAGTTGCACACGCGGAATACTCAGGTTTAACTTGACGAGCCTAGCATATACAGATATGGCCTCGGAACACGGAGACCGAAAGGTCGAGCGTGAATCATATAGTAGATATGATCAACATAGTGATGTTCACCATTGAAACTACTCCATCTCACGTGATGATCGGACATGGTTTAGTTGATTTGGATCACGTGATCACTTAGAAGATTAGAGAGATGTCTATCTAAGTGGGAGTTCTTAAGTAATATGATTAATTGAACTTAAATTTATCATGAACTTAGTCCTGGTAGTATTAGCATATCTATGTTGTAGATCAATAGCTCGCGTTGTTGCTTCCCTATGTTTATTTTGATATGTTCCTAGAGAAAATTGTGTTGAAAAATGTTAGTAGCAATGATGCGGATTGGATCCGTGATCTGAGGTTTATCCTCATTGCTGCACAGAAGAATTATGTCCTTGATGCACCGCTAGGTGACGGACCTATTGCAGGAGCAGATGCAGACATTATGAACGTTTTGCTGGCTCAATATGATGACTACTTAATAGTTTAGTGCACCATGCTTAACTGCTTAGAATCGGGACTTCAAAGACGTTTTGAACGTCATGGAGCATATGAGATGTTCCAGGAGTTGAAGTTAATATTTCAAGCAAATACCCGAGTTGAGAGATATGAAGTCTCCAACAAGTTCTATAGCTAAAAGATGGAGGAGAATCGCTCAACTAGTGAGCATGTGCTCAGATTGTCTGGGTACTACAATCGCTTGAATCAAGTGGGAGTTAATCTTCCAGATAAGATAGTGATTGACAGAATTCTCTAGTCACCATCACCAAGTTAGTAGAACTTCGTGATGAACTATAATATGCAAGGGATAACGGAAAATATTCCCAAGCTCTTCGCGATGCTAAAATCGGCGAAGGTAGAAATCAAAGAAAAAACATCAAGTGTTGATGGTTGACAAGATCACTAGTTTCAAGAAAAGGGCAAAAGGAAAGAAGGGGAACTTCAAGAAGAACGGCAAGCAAGTTGCTGCTCAAGTAAAAAGCCCAAGTATGGTCCTAAGCCTGAGACTAAGTGCTTCTACTGCAAAGGGACTGGTCACTGGAAGCGGAACTACCCCAAGTGATTGGCGGATAAGAAGGATGGCAAAGTGAACATAAGTATATTTGATATACATGTTATTGATGTGTACTTTACTAGTGTTCATAGCAACCCCTTAGTATTTGGTACTAGTTCAGTTGCTAAAATTTAGTAACTCGAAACGGGAGTTGCAGAATGAACAAAGACTAGTTAAAGGACAAGGTGACGATGTGTGTTGGAAGTGGTTCCAAGATTGATATGATCATCATCACACACTCCCTATACTTTCGGGATTAGTGTTGAAACTAAATAAGTGTTATTGGGTGTTTGCGTTGAGCATGAATATGATTTGATCATGTTAATTGCAATACAGTTATTCATTTAAGTTAGAGAACAATTGTTGTTCTGTTTACATGAATAAAACCTTCTATGGTCATACACACCAATGAAAATAGTTCATTGGATCTCGATCGCAGTGATACACATATTCATGATATTGAAACCAAAAGGATGCGAAGTTAATAATGATAGTGCAACCTATTTGTGGCACTGCCGTTTAGGTCATATTGGTGTAAAGCGCATGAAGAAACTCCATGCTGATGGGATTTTGGAATCACTTGATTATGAATCACTTGATGCTTGCGAACCATGCCTCTTGGGCAAGATGACTAAAAACGCCGTTCTCCGGAACAATGGAGCAAGCAACAGATTTGTTGGAAATCATACATACTGATGTATATGGTCCGATGAATATTAAGGCTCGCGACAAGTATCATTATTTTCTGACCTTCACAGATGATTTGAGCTGATATGGGTATATCTACTTGATGAAACATAAGTCTGAAACATTTGAAAAGTTCAAAGAATTTTAGAGTGAAGTGGAAAATCATCGTGACAAGAAAATAAAGTTTCTACGATCTGATCGCAGAGACGAATATTTGAGTTACGAGTTTGGTCTTCAATTAAAACAATGTGGAATAGTTTCACAAACTCATGCCACCTGGAACACCGCAGCATAATGGTGCGTCCGAACGTCATAACCGTACTTTATTAGATATAGTACAATCTATGATGTTTCTTACCGATTTAACAAATATCGTTTTGGGATCATGCATTAGAGACAGCTGCATTCACGTTAAAAGGGGCACCATCTAAATCCGTTGAGACGACACCGTATGAACTATGGTTTAGCAATAAACCTAAGCTGTCGTATCTTAAAGTTTGGGGCTGCGATGCTTATGTGAAAAAGCTTCAACCTGATAAGCTCGAACCCAAATCGGAGAAATGTGTCTTCATAGGATATCCAAAGGAAACTGTTGGATACACCTTCTATCACAGATCCGAAGGCAAGACTTTTTGTTGCTAAGTTCGGAAACTTTCTAGAGAAAGAGTTTCTTTCGAAAGAAGTGAGTGGGAGGAAATTAGAACTTGATAAGGTAATTGTACCCTCTCCCTTATTGGAAAGTAGTTCATCACAGAAAACTGTTCCTGTGACTACTACACCAATTAGTGAGGAAGCTAATGATGATGATCATGTAACTTCAGATCAAGTTACTACCGAATCTCGTAAGTAAACCAGAGTGAGATCCGCACCAGGGTGGTACGGTAATCCTGTTCTAGAAGTCATGTTACTAGACCATGATGAACTTGCGAACTATGAGGAAGCGATGATGAGCCCAGATTCCGCGAAATGGTTAGAGGCCATGAAATCTGAGATATGATCCATGTATGAGAACAAAGTATGGACTTTGATGGATTTGCCCGATGATCGGCAAGCCAAAGAAAATAAATGGATCTTGAAGAGGAAGACGGACAATGATAGTAGTGTTACTATCTACAAAGCTAGAATTGTCGCAAAAAGGTTTTTCGACAAGTTCAAGGTGTTGACTACGATGAGAGTTTCTCACTCGTATCTATGCTTAAGTCTGTCCGAATCATGTTAGCAATTGCCGCATTTTATGAAATCCGGCAAATGGATAAACAAAACTACATTCCTTAATGGATTTATTAAAGAAGAGTTGTATACGATACAACTAGAAGGTTTTGTCGATCCTGAAGGTGTTAACAAAATATGCAAGCTCCAGCGATCCATCTATGGACTGGTGCAAGCATCTCGGAGTTGGAATATACGCTTTGATAAGTTGATCAAAGTATATAGTTTTATACAGACTTGCGGTGAAGCCTGTATTTACAAGAAAGTGAGTGGGAGCACTACAGCATTTCTGATAAGTATATGTAAATGACATATTATTGATCGGAAATAATGTAGAATTATTCTGTAAAGCATAAAGGAGTATTTGAAAGGAGTTTTTCGAAGAAGGACCTCGGTGAAGCTGCTTACATATTGAGCATCAAGATCTACAAGAGATAGATCAAGACGCTTGATAAGTTTTTCAATAAATACATACCTTGAAAAGATTTTTGAAGTAGTTCAAAATGGAACAGTCAAAGAAAGAGTTCTTGCCTGTATTACAAGGTGTGAAATTGAGTAAGACTCAAAGCCCGACCACGGCAGAAGATAGAAAGAGAATGAAAGTCATTCCCTATGCCTCAGCCATAGGTTCTATAAAGTATGCCATGCTGTGTACCAGACCTATTGTATACCCTACCCTGAGATTGGCACGGGAGTACAATAGTGATCTAGGAGTAGATCACTGGACGGCGGTCAAAATTATCCTTAGTGGAATAAGGATATGTTTCTCGATTATGAAGGTGACAAAAAAGGTTCATCGTAAAAGGTTACGTCGATGCAAGTTTTGACACTAATCTAGATGACTCTAAGTCTCAATATAGATACATATTGAAAGTGGGAGCAATTAGCTAAAGTAGCTCCGTGCAGAGCATTGTAGACATAGAAAATTGCAAAATACATAACGGATCTGAATGTGGCAGACCCGTTGACTAAATTTCTCTCACAAGCAAAACATGATCACACCGTAGTACTCTTTGGGTGTTAATCACATAGCGATGTGAACTAGATTACTGAATCTAGTAAACCCTTTGGGTGTTGGTCACAAATCGATGTGAACTATGGGTGTTAATCACATGATGATGTGAACTATTGATGTTAATCACATGGTGATGTGATCTAGATTATTGACTCTAGTGCAAGTGGGAGACTGAAGGAAATATGCCCTAGAGGCAATAATAAAGTTATTATTTATTTCCTTATATCATGATAAATGTTTATTATTCATGCTAGAATTGTATTAACTGGAAACATAATACATGTGTGAATACATAGACAAACAGAGTGTCACTAGTATGCCTCTACTTGACTAGCTCATTAATCAAAGATGGTTATGTTTCCTAACCATGAACAAAGAGTTGTTATTTGATTAACGAGATCACATCATTAGTTGAATGATCTGATTGACATGACCCATTCCATTAGCATAGCACCCGATCGTTTAGTATGTTGCTGTTGCTTTTATCCATGACTTATACATGTTCCTTTAAACTATGAGATTATGCAACTCCCATTTGCCGTAGGAACACTTTGTGTGCTACCAAACGTCACAACGTAACTGGGTGATTATAAAGGTGCTCTACAAGTGTCTCCGAAGGTACATATTGGGTTGGCATATTTCAAGATGAGGATTTGTCACTCCGATTGTCGGAGAGGTATCTCAGGGCCTTCTCGGTAATGCACATCACATAAGCCTTGCAAGCATTGCAACCAATGAGTTAGTTGTGAGATGATGTATTACGGAACGAGAAAAGAGACTTGCCGGTAACGAGATTGAACTAGGTATTGGATACCGACGATCGAATCTCGGGCAAGTAACATACCGATGGACAAAGGGAACAACGTATGTTGTTATGCGGTCTGACCGATAAAGATCTTCGTAGAATATGTAGGAGCCAATATGGGCATCCAGGTCCCGCTATTGGTTATTGACCGGAGACGTGTCTCGGTCATGTCTACATTGTTCTCGAACCGTAGGGTCCGCACGCTTAAGGTTTCGATGACAGTTATATTATGAGTTTATGAGTTTTGATGTACCGAAGGAGTTCGGAGTCCCGGATGAGATCGGGGACATGACGAGGAGTCTCGAAATGGTCGAGACGTAAAGATCGATATATTGGACGACTATATTCGGACATCGGAAGGGTTCTGAGTGGTTCGGGTATTTTCGGAGGTACCGGGGAGTTACGGGATTACGGGAGAAGTAATGGGCCTTGATGGGCTTTAGTGGGAAGAGGAAAAGGCTGCTGCGCCCCCCCTCCCCTTTGGTCCGAATTGGACTAGGGAAAAGGGGGCCGGCCACCTCTCCTTCTCCTCCTATTCCTTCTCCCTTCCTCCCCTTTTGGTGGACTCCTACTAGGACTTGGAGTCCTAGTAGGACTCCATATGCTGGCCGCACCTTTTGCCTTGGCCGGCCTCCTCCTCCTTCATCCTTTATATACAGGGGCAGGGGGCACCCCAAAGACACACAAGTTGATCTACGGATCGTTCCTTAGCCGTGTGCGGTGCCCCCTTCCACCAAATTCCACCTCGATTATATCGTTGCAGTGCTTAGGCGAAGCCGTGCGCCGGTAACACATCAAGATCGTCACCACGCCGTCGTGCTGACAGAACTCTTCCCCGACGCTTTGCTGGATCGGAGCCCGGGGATCGTCATCGAGCTGAACGTGTGCCAAGAACTCGGAGGTGCCGGAGTAACGGTGCTGTGATCGGTTGGATCGCGAGGAGAACGTACGACTACTTCCTCTACGTTGTGTCAACGCTTCCGCTTCGGTCTACGAGGGTACGTAGACAACACTCTCCCCTCTCGTTGCTATGCTTCACCATGATCTTGCGTGTGCGTAGGGAATTTTTTTTTTGAAATTACTACGTTCCCCAACAAAAACAATGTTTATTAAATTATAAAGGCTGCGTTTATACTTTTTGCCTGCAAGTACTATGATGCCTCCTGTGCGGCCGTTTGTGTATATATGTATATAACCTGAAAGTTTGCAGTCGTCGGCTTCAGCCCCCATGCATATAATGCGGGGGTGTTCGCAAAATACGTGTGTTCACACTTGATCCAACGTCTTGGTCCATTAAGGAGGTGGTAGCGCAGCGAACTAGGCAATCAGACTATATTGCTTTAACACTTTCACTTAGCCATAGGAGTTTGACGGTGGGGCTACTATATAGCCCCTGGTGGCTCCGCGCTCGTCCGAATACGGGGCGCGTACATGCCTGGCCAGGAAACGACCCTTCTTTAATGCGAAGGAATCCTGAAGATTCTGCTAAGTCATCGAGTGGTTGACCAGTCTCGCGCTTTATCATGACAGTCAGTTTTCGGCTTTCTCTACTGAGGTGCTCGTCCGGATGAACCAGGGCACAATCGCAGTAGTTCTCCTGGTGCCACCTTAGCCGATAGAGCGAAATGTAAGGTAGCAAAACACGGGAGCCGGGCAAACCCAACATTTGACCAAATACATGATTCGGAGCTGATGCATATAAGGCCAAACTCGCGACGCCGAACACTCCCTAAGGTATTCGGTCTTTATAACATATGCCAGGCTGAACAATGCCCTTGATAATGAACCCTGAGTGTCCAGGTACGTGCAATATTCTGACGTGGCGAAATGCCAATAACGTCGACATCCTTCTCGGCTGTACTAAGAATCCGGAGGATGTGAACAACAAGAGACAGTAAAAAAGGTTTACGCACGGTCTTAATCTAAAAAGAAACCTTTGGGCGGGTCCCTGCTGCACGTCTGTGCCTATGTCTGCGTTGTGCCATATTCTGGACGGGTGTATCATGATTGTCATCTGTAAAAGAGAGGAACTTAGTTGAAAGTTGTCATGCAAAAAATTGGTTATTCTAAATAAACCATTTAAAATTCAACATAAGTAAAGTTGAGCCAAACTAGCCCTATTTACACGCGGGAAGCCCCTGGTACCGTCTATAAGGGTATAACCATCAAACCAATCTCAAGTATATCTAATGATGCGCCGGACTCGTCTAACCGTGTCCGTGGTGTTAACAACCGGTCATTTTTTCTGGTTGGTGAGGCCGTCTAGTGTTCGGCTGTTAAAGCAGCCGAACGTTCTTCCGCGTGTAAGGAACGCTCAATGTTTCCATTAACTGTGATGGTGCCGCGCGAACCAGGCATCTTAAGCTTAAGAGAAGCGTAATGTGGTACAGCGTTGAAATGAGCGAAAGTTGTTCATCCGAGTAGAGTTTGATAGCCGCTTCAGAATGGAGCGATGTTGAAGTTTGACTTTTCACTTCGGTAGTTGTCGGGTGAACCGAATATGACCTCTAGTATCAGAGAGCCTGTGGAGCGGGCCTCTGGGCCTGGTATTACTCCCTTGAAGGTAGTATTACTGTGGCTAATCTTTGTCGGGTCTATCCCCATTTTGCGGACTGTGTCTTGATATATCAGATTTAGACTACTGTCGCCGTCCATAAGGACTCGTGTGAGATGGTATCCGTTTATTATTGGGTCTAACATCGAGGCAGCCAATCCTTCATGCCGGATGTTTGTTAGGTGATCCATGCGATCAAAAGTGATCGGTTGGGCCAACCAGGGGTTGGGCTTACGGGTGACGGGCACTACGGCTCGCGTGTCTCGGAGTGCATGTTTGCTTCTCCTCTTCGTCACATAGATCATGTTCACTGTTTTGACCTCTGGTGGGAATTTTTTCTGTCCCCCAGTGCTTTGCTGGCGAGGCTCGTCCTCGTCTTCACTTGGTGTCTCCCTCCCCTTGTGTTCGGCGTTTAGCATACCGGCATGCTTGAAGACCCAGCATTCTCTGTGGGTGTTATTTGTAGGTTTATCGGGGGTGCCATGAATCTGACATAGTTTGTCTAGAATCTTGTTTAGACTGGACGGTCCATCTCTGTTGCGTTTGAAAGGCTTTTTCCGCTGACCTGGTCGAGAGCCCCTGAATCCGGCGTTTACCGCCGTGTTATCTGTGTTGTCTTCTTTATTTCGGCGCTTGTTTTACTGCGTCGTGGTTTTCCATTGCCATCCCTGACTTCGGATGTGCCTCGGTCGTTGGTGCTACTATGAGCTAGCCAGCTATCTTCGCCCGTGCAAAAGCGGGTCATGAGGCTTGTCAGGGCTGCCATAGTTCTCGGTTTTTCTTGTCCGAGGTGTCTGGCGAGCCATTCGTCTCGGACGCTGTGTTTGAAAGCTGTAAAGGCTTCGACGTCCGGGCAGTCGACGATTTGGTTCTTCTTAGTAAGAAATCTGTTCCAAAGCTTTCAGGCTGACTCTTCGGGCTGTTGAACTATATGACTTAAATCGTCTGTATCCGGAGGTCGGACATAAGTCCCTTGAAAATTAACCCGAAAAGCATCCTCAAGCTCCTCCCAACTTCTAATTGAGTTTTCGGGGAGGCTTTTTATCCTGTACTGAGCTGGTTCTTTCAGCTTGAGGGGTAAGTACTTGATGGGGTGGAGATCGTCTCCACGAGCCATATGAATATGGAGGAGAAAGTCCTCAATCTAGACTCCAGGGTCTGTGGTTTCGTCGTATGCCTCTATGTTCGCTGGTTTGAATCCTTCTGGAAATTCGTGGTCTAGTACCTCATCGGTGAAGCATAGGGGGTGTGCGGCGCCCCTGAATTTTGTTGTACCGAGGCATTCTGACGGTTGTAGTGTTCGGTTTTGGTTGTGCGCTGGAGCGTGTTTCCTTGATCTGCAGATGGACCTGGTTGCGCCAGTCTTCTGATGCGAGTCTACATGTGAGGCATGTGCAGACTTATGTGCGGCCTTGTTAGCCGTTCTATCGCCGCCACAAGGTGGTTGATCCGACCGGTCGGCCATTTTATTCTTCGGCTATGTGGGCTCTAAGGCCTCGTCATCAAATTCAGGCAACAGCTTGCGCTTTGGATAGCTCTTCGTGTGGAAACTACCACTGTACTTTTCTTCATTGTCGAGCACTTTGTTCCATCTACTGTTGAGTGTATTCTGCGCGGCCTTAAGCCTTTGCTTTTGCTTCTTCAGACTCCTCGTGGTGGCAATAAGCCTTCTGCGGAGGTTCTCTTGTTCCAAGTGCCTTTTCGGGATGATGTGTGCCTCTTCGTCCAGACTGTTTTCCTCTTCGGAGGGAGGTTTATGAGCTATATCCTTGGCGTCGCCATGTCCGGACAGCGGATCCGTACTACGCTCGCCATTTGCTGGTTCACTGCTATTATCGTTGTTTTTGCTGAGGCGGGATTGGGAGCGGCGCCTACGCCGACTCTTTTGGTTGCTTCTCGAGGGAGCTATCCTTCGTTGCATCCTCCCGTTCCTCGTCATCATTTTCTTTGGGTGTATCCACCATGTATATGTCGTGTGATGAAGTGGCGGCAGTGCCCTATGGGCGGTGGTTCTAATTCATCTCCTGCATCGTCATCCATGCCGTCGATGTCTTCGGAGTCAAAGTCGAGCATGTCGGTTAAACCGTCGACAGTGGCTACTAAGTGGGTGGTGGGTGGGGAACGAATTTCTTCGTCGTCCGCATCCCATCCTAGCCGGACATAGTTCGGCCAAGGTTCTCCTGACAAGGAGAGAGACTTTAATGAATTTAGCATGTGCCGAAAGGCGAGTGCTGAAAGATATCCACGGAGGAAAACTCCATGATTGGTGCCCAATCGGATTCGATAGGCACGGACGCAGGCGGTTCGGAGCCTGTGGCCGGGGACGAATCCAATGGTTCGGCAGCACGGCTCTCGCGAGGGGTAAAGTCAGTATTCGGCTTTATCGCCACTGGGAGTGCGGCCTCCAAGGCGGGGTCTATCGACCCGTCCTCGGATGGTGCAATTTGCTTCGGATCGAGGGCCGGAGTGGTTGCAGGTGTGATCTCCCGAACACTGTCCGATGGTAGAGCTAAATCATGCTCGTCGTGATTGTGCAGCGCACCTGACATGGGCTCGGATCCGTTGAAGATCAAGTCTCCCCGGATGTCGGCGGTGTAGTTCAAGTTTCCGAACCTGACCCAGTGGCCAGGGGCATAGCTCTCGATCTGCTCCAGATGACCAAGCGAGTTGGCCTGCAGTGCGAAGTTGCCGAATACAAAGATCTGTCCGGGGAGGAGGACCTCACCTTGGGCCGCATCGTTACTGATGATCGAAGGAGCCATCAAGCCTTACGGTGACGGCACAATGGAACTCTCAATGAAAGCACCAATGTCGGTGTCAAAACCGGCGGATCTCGGGTAGGGGGTCCCGAACTGTGCGTCTAAGGTGGATGGTAACAGGAGGCGGGGGACACGATGTTTACCCAGGTTCGGGCCCTCTCGATGGAGGTAATACCCTACTTCCTGCTTGATTGATCTTGATGATATGAGTATTACAAGAGTCGATCCACCACGAGATCATAGAGGCTAAAGCCTAGAAGCTACCTATGGTATGATTGTTCTTGTCCTATGGACTAAACCCTCCAGTTTATATAGACACCGGAGGGGGCTAGGGTTACACAGAGTCGGTTACAAGGAAGGATATCTACATATCCATATTGCCAAGCTTGCCTTCCACGCCAAGGGGAGTACCATCCGGACACGGGACGAAGTCTTCAATCTTGTATCTTCATAGTCCAACAGTCCGGCCAAAGGATGTATTCCGGCTGTCCGGATACCCCCTAATCCAGGACTCCCTCACCATGCATATGTAGTGTAGATCCTTGCTTGCGAGTACTTTGGATGAGTACTCACGGTTGCCTTTCTCCCTCTTTTCCCCCTTTCCCTTCTACCTGGTTGTCGCAACCAGATGCTGGAGCCCAAGAGCCAGACGCCACTGTCGACGACGACTCCTAATACACCGGAGGTGCCTACTACTACGTGCATGCCGCTGACGACGACCAGGAGTAGTTTAGGAGGATCCCAGGCAGGAGGCCCGCCTCTTCCGATCTGTATCCCAGTTTGTGCTAGCCTTCTTAAGGCAAACTTGTTTAACTTATGTCTGTACTCAGATATTGTTGCTTCCGCCGACTCGTCTATGAGCGAGCACTTGTATTCGAGCCCTCGAGGCCCCTGGCTTGTATTATGATGCTTGTATGACTTATTTTATTTTTAGAGTTGTGTTGTGATATCTTCCCGTGAGTCCCTGATCTTGATCGTACACATTTTCGTGGATGATTTGTGTACGATTGAATCGGGGGCGTCACCGTTACACAAAGTCGGTTACAGAGAAGGGAATCTTCATATTTGATCGCCAAGCTTGCCTTCCACGCCAAGGAGAGTCCCATCCAGACACGGGTGGAGTCTTCAGTCTTCGTATCTTCATAGCCCGTCAGTCCGGACCATGGCTAACAGGCCGGACGCCCGAGGACCCCTTAGTCCAGGACTCCCTCAACGTGCCTTGCCATTCTCTCCCACGCAGTGCCGACTAGGGAGGGCCTCCGACCCCTTCTTCCCCGCTGCCGTAGTGTGGGCAGATCCGGCCTCCCGCCACCCACTTAGCGACATCCCGGTGACCCTCGGGTATAACTTCCTTCGAAACCGGCCTTGCTCTACTACCCCAGCTCCTCACATTGCTGCATTTGTATCTTTTACTATTTCTCAGGGCCCATCATAGATTGGACTGATTGGCTATTCGAAATCCACATAAATTTTTACTGTTAAGAGGTAAAACTACTTCATGCAGCAGAATCTAGTTGTACTACTTCATGCAGTCGAATCTAGTACTACTTAGTTCAAACAGGGAAGAAAGAGGGTGGGGTGGGGGAAGATTTGTTACATGAATCTAGGACTTGGTCGAAAGAGGAAATAATGGGGGTGAAAAGTAGTAGAGACTGGCTATCCAACTGGTCTCTTGGTCTAATAGAGAATTAAAGGGAAATGTAGTACAAACTCAATATAAACTGATCTATTGGCTGAAAAAGGAAAGGAAGTGGGGACTGGGGGAGAAGTCAATAGAGTATGTCCAACACTAGATTTGCTAGCCCCACAGAGTATAAGGTGGCTATACCGAGCAAAAATGGGACCAGCCTAGATATCCTATTTGGATGTTTGTTGCCCCAAGCCCCTCTTATGTAATGCCACATGTAAAATGTAGCAGTCCTACTATTAAAGTAAGGACACGTTAAACCAATGTTGTTTTCAATGTAAAGCCTCCAACAATATGAATCAATGGCACTACTTTTCATGTCCTGCTAAATTTCCCATTAAGATAAGTTGCTTCTTTTTGTTAGAAAT
Source organism: Aegilops umbellulata (assembly GCA_032464435.1). Taxonomy (NCBI): domain Eukaryota; kingdom Viridiplantae; phylum Streptophyta; class Magnoliopsida; order Poales; family Poaceae; genus Aegilops; species Aegilops umbellulata. The sequence continues at coordinate 66,465,117 of CP136059.1, forward strand.
GCAACTGCCCTGGTCCGCCTACTCTCCCGTGCCCAAATACCAACCCTTTAGCAGCTGTTAATGTCATGTTTCTGGTAAAATGAAGCAATGGCACCATTAAAGTAATGTCATATTTAATGGTTGTCATAGTTAATCCTAATGCCCACACTAATATCTAGCAATGATGCTACTTTAGAAATTGCTATTGTCCTTGTAGGATCGCCATTCAGATAAGGAACATGCTTCTTTTCATTGGATGTATGTTTCATCACTTGTTAGTCACCCTCCTTTCCACCCTTTTGACAAAACAGAGATATACATTTCACGCTTGATCTTAGTTGAACTGCACAAAATGATATCCAAGTTATAGCTGAACATTCCACAAGCTTCACTACCAACCTTGATGTTGCTCAATTTTATTGCAACTAATGAAGAAGAAGTTGCTAGCTCGTGGGACCAAGTACTTGCTAACTGCATGATGCAAACATTACTTCATTTTAGGTGAACTGCACAAAAAGGTCACAAGAATTGAATAATCCATGTTGGTGGCTGGTGTCATCCCTTCAATGATGGCGTTGACTGCAGATATGGTTCCCATCATGAGGTATGTTCCTTTTTTGTCTGACCATTTGCCAAAGACCCTGCACGTTGACTCTGCTCTTGTGATACTATTTTGGCACAACCATGATAAAGCTGTAATGTTATTATTTTGCACATTAATCTAGTGGCACTATTAATTTGAGGCAATGTTTTGGCACCGCTAGTGCCACTGATTCTTTTTATATATCAAAAGAGGGGGTTTCCTCTGATTTCGTTAAGGAAACCCAACCGTAGAGAACCATTATCCGACAACATCTCAGTGTAACCGGGCAGTTATGCAACTACTACTAGAACGGACTGAGTACTAGCAGGAGACAAGCTCGCCACATAAGCTAGGCAGGTAGGGGGACGCAGCCCCAGCTCGACCAAGTTTGGATTAGTTGCAATAAAACAGAGATATACATTTCACGCTTCATCGTAGTTGAACTGCACAAAATGATATCCAAATTATAGTTGAACATTCCACGAGCTTCACGACCAACCTTGATGTTGCTCAATTTTATTGCAGCTAATGAAGAAGCTGCTAGCTCATGGGACCAAGTACTTGCTAACTGCATGATGCAAACATTGCTTCATTTTAGGCGAACTGCACAAAAAGGTCCCATGATTGAATCATCCATGTTGCTGACCGGTGTCATCCCTTCTACGATGGCATTGACTGCAGGTATGGTTCCCATCATGAGGTATGTTCCTTTTTGGTCCAACCGTTTGCCAAAGATCCTGCATGTTGACTCTGCTCTTATGCTACTGTTTTGGCACTGCCATGATTAAGCAGTAATGTTATTATTTTGCACCTTAATCTAGTGGCACTATTAATTTGAGGAAATGTTTTGGCACCACTAGTGCCACTGATTTTCTTATATCAAAAGAGGGGGTTCCCTCCAATTTCATTAAGGAAACCCAACCATAGAGAACCATTATCCGACAACATTTCAATGTAAACCGGCAGTTATGCAACTACTACTAGAACGAATAGAGTACTCGCAGGAGACAAGTTCACCACATAAGCTAGGCAGGTAGGGGGACAAACATCAGGGCGGCGAGATAGGGACTGAAAGAGCTAGCTTCAGCATCCTAGTCTAAGTACCCCTGGCCGCCATCCTTGCAACGTACGGTACATCTCGCTTGCCACCTGCTCGACCCTAGTGCCACTGATAAAATGAAGTAATAATACAGTTAAAATAGAGCTAGTGTCCTCTCCATCGTTTCATTTCCAATGTAGATAAAGATAGTACTTCTCTTTGTTAGTATATGTTTCATCAACTAGTCCCATTGTTAATGTTTAAGTGTTTCTGTAAACTGGGGTGCTTCATTTTAGTTGATCTGCACAAAAGTAGAGATTGGAATGTCTCAAGGCCCCTCCTTGTACTACCGCTGTACACTAATGTTCATCACTGGCATAAGGTCTACCAGGGAGAATTGGGTCGATTTCTAGTATGAGGCCTACCGTATGAGGCGTCGCAGGGCTCATCTTGCCCTCGCAGCATGGCATACTGTGATACTACCGCAATATTTTCCCATTAAGAAAATGAAATTTATTAGTGTATGTTTCATCAACTAGTGCCATTATAATGTAATCGTGCTTTTTCATTATCTATGCAAACAGGGTTATTCATCTGCATTTTGGTGGAACTACAAAAATGTATGGATGGAACCGGCATATATGCAGAGTGTGAGGTGCCAAGTAAAAATTACCGACCAACCATGCTCCACCTAAGAATTGGCATCCACCACCGGTGGAATGGGTGGCGCTCTCTGTGGACAGATCTTTCTCGGCAGCAAATCCTCTAATCAAATAGTAGTAGCTTATATTGGCACTTTTCTAGGGAGTACTCTTTTCTGGAAGAAGCACCAATCAATTTTTCTTTATTTGTACACAGTGTCACAACCTTGTTTTTGGTCCAGAGCTATTTTAGGGTGATTGGCGTAGTACACGGAGTACTACCACTACTTACCTGTATGATTTTCATAGCCGTCACACTGATTGTAAGCATGAGCAGATGGAAGATTAGGCTAGTGCGAAGCTTACCTTAAACCCTACCGCAGCCATTGAAATGATACGAGCGGCGAGGGAACCATGGAGAACGGCAGAGAAGTGATGTCGTACCATTTGTCCTCCTCTTGCGGTGGGATAATGAATACTCTTGCTTCACCCTCACGAACGACACACCGTACTCGATCGATTCGTTATCCTCTGGATGCTCGACCTTTGACCCATATGCCCACCACCTCCGCCTGACTTTCGCCTCGGGCGAATCTGTCTGCTCCATCGCCCAGATGAGATACTCGATGAACTCGAAGGACTACGGCGTGACTGCCGCCGGGGAGTACATCGCCGCCCTCATCACCACCACCTCTCTCTTTCACATACATTGCCACATGCACTACAAAAAAATACACTTCCCTGATGATACGTGTTTGTCACAGTAGGTCATGTTTTCTGTCATGCATGTACATCCATGACGATTTTATGACAATATCAAGATAGTCATACCTGTGCTGTCGTAGAAGTGTTCCATGGCATTACCAAAATTATCATCACAGAAGTGTCCACTTCCATGATGATAAATGGCGCGTCATGGAAGTGCTTTCGTCAAGGGTAACCGACACATGGCATCCACCGTAACGGGTCACCGTTAAGCTATCGGGTCCGGATTTGGATCCGATGACCCGTTAATAGCCCGGACCAATGGGGATTTTCCACATGTAAAATTCTCAATGGCCAGAGGAACCATGTGTCGGCTCACCGTTGGGACAGATGTCATCCGCTCATTGGACAGGAGGCGCCTATGATACGTCGACACGTGGCACGACCCAACAGAGGCCCATTCCGATGAAAAGGCTGGCCTGTTTGACTGGGTCAAAAGGTAGAGGGCCGACCCACGGAAAGCCTGTTAATGGCCTGTTCATATATATTTACGACCCGCTAACTCACGGCTAGTTACGGCCTATCCGAATTAAGCTAAGTAGCGTCATATGGGCCATTCAATATGATTCTAGCCCGTTGTAACTTCTGGCCCATGTATGGCCCATGACGTCTTTTGGCCCATATGAGGCCCTTTGTAACTCTTGGCCCATTAACAACCCGTGGTGAAACGGGCCCGTAATGTACAGCGTACCGCTTTATACCCATTAATGGCCCATTATTCCATTGGGCCGTTTCCAACCCGTGTTATCTTTCGGCCTTCTCAGGGCCCATTTATTATTGGGCTCCTTTCCAGCATTCAGTTACTTACGGCGCATTACTGGCCTTTTCTGCTTGTGGGCCAAATTCAGCCCGTGGTTACAGTCGGCCCGTTTGTGGCCTGTTAATCCGTTGGGCGGATTTCATAGCATCATCAAATACGGCCCATTAAAGACGACCCGTTATGGTCGGCCCATGAACGGATGATTCCAACTCTAGCCTGTTTACGACCCATAATGCGGTCTGTTATTGGCCCATGTTTGGCCAATCGATCATACGGACCGTAGAAGGCCCATTGATGCTACAGCCCGTAGAAGGCCCATTGTTTCTACGGCCCGTAGAGGGCCCATTGTTTCTATGGCCCGTGGAAGCCCATGGTCACTACAGTAAATATGTAGCCCATGGTTATTGTGGCCTAGTTTAAGAAAATAGGTTATTGCGGCCACTAGCAAACCACTGAAAAAGAACTGCACTGACTACAAGCAAACAAATAAACAAGACAACAAGGAAATAAATAAGCAAGCAACTTATGCTAGGCTATCACGGCTAATACACATAGTACATCCACTGGCATCAAAGTTCACCACTAGTGCAAATATAGGGAACAAAGCAGCATATCACATACACTAGTTGTCAAAGTTGGTGACCAGTGCAAATAAACACCGTAGCAAAACAAGTCCAGAACTGAAACCACTTCAGAAGAGCTCAAGAAACAATATCCTGGGTACTGATAATGCTGGTAAGATGGTTAGCAAGTTTATTAACTTTCTCTTCTTTTGCGCTTGAATCCTCCAGCGCTCGCTGTTGCACCAGAAAGTATGCATCTGAATTCTACAAGGACTTCCTCAGTCCTTCGGCTTCGTGTCGCAGCACATCTGATCAATGTATTTCAACTTGAAGTTGAGACTCAAGATGTCGAACTGATTCAGGCAGCGAGTTCGAAGAGCTTGTGCTAGTAGTAGTGGCTAGTAACTCGAACACTACATCAAGACAAGACTTTTGGGTTGTCTCACTGTCATCAAGATAGTTTTTATCAGCTTTCTTGGAGACCAACAGGGATGTCTCACTATCTTGAACCTTATCTGCATTACTTCCTTTACCACTACATAACGGGGTACTGTTCTCCAATATTTTGACCGCATTCTAAAAGAGAAACAAGCAGACACATCACATGTTTACCATGTTGTATATGAAACTCATTTTGGTAAATCAGCTCAGTAGTAAAGTGGACATGATAACAACATGAAACAAACATATATCTGTGTACCATGGTCACTGTATGGTCTATATCATTCTAGTTTTTGTTGCCAAATCAAGATAGAGACACATTTCAAATAATATCTGTTTAAGACAAAGCAGAATAGACAGAATATAAGTGTGGGAAACTACAGATCAATAACAGCACTTGTAATGTGCATGACATGAGAACATAACTGTTCATGCAATTGAAACTGAAATCAACATAGAGCAAGTTACAACAGCAAACCAGTTAAAGAAATAGGTTTAAAACACACCTGTTGCGCCATTGGAGTTTCAATTCGGTCCTTCAAATTTGAAAATAGTTGGTATGATTAAATACACTAATGCAAGAGCAAAGAAGTATGAACCATAGCTACAGAACTTGACCTGAGAACAATTTTTCTTCTGATTTAAGCGTTGAGTTGGGGTTCGCAGTGGTGGTCCTCGTGCTTTGGGCACTGCAGTTCCCTTACTAACTGCTCGTGTTTGGGTGCTCTGTGGTGGAGACAGTGATGTGTCAACTAGAACTGGGTTACTATCTGCTGGGGTTGGGGTTAGAAGGGGTCTAGCTGGTTCTCTATCCAACTGGGCAGGGTTACAATCTGCGAGAGTCTAGGTTATGTGTGGTGGGGCTGGTTCTTGGGCAAGTATAACCATGGTTCAATCTGCATCGACTGGTAGCACTATCTTTTATGAACACCATGTTGTTACTCCCTTAGATATTGACATCACCCTCTCCAATTCAAATCGCTGATAAACAAGAAAAATAATTGAATGTATAGACATTGTATGATAGACATGTGCAATGGATAGTGGGGAATAAAAGAGGGCATGAATAATTCACATTTATGTTGTCTAAGCAAACAAGATAGCATGAAACAATTTCACATATATGATGGCTAACTAAACATGATAGCATGACACAATTTCACATATATGATGGCTAACTAAAAAGGATGGAAAGACATAGTTCAAAATATGATGACTATGTAAATAGGATGACATGATATAACTATAAAATGTGTTTATTAAGTAGGTTGGCATGCCATAATTCACATACATGCCGCCTATGGAAACATGATAGCATGATATAATTCACGGATAGAATGACATAATTCAATATTTGATGACTGTAAACACTAAATAGGATGAGATGATATAACTATATGATGTATTTATTAAATGGGTATAGATGCCGTCTATGTAAACATGATGGCACGATATAATTCAAATATATGATTTATATACTAAGCAAGTAAGCAGATGGCAATCGCATATATGATGTAAAAACTAAGCAATGCAAGACACCATGCATGACATGAGTAATATAACCCTGCCAAGTTTGAGCATAGACCTCAGGGGGGAAATAGGACTAGTCATTTGTCTCTGAATCCTCCTCTAAGTAGCTATTTATAACCAGCAAGATGTCTGCTTCAGCAGGTAGCATTGTCTGCTCTGAATACCTTGTTTTCACTCCAGATACTTCCATCACCACTTCAAATGGCTGATGCATAGTGATAGAGGCGGGGGTGTCCCGATCTTTCGATGAGATGATAACTAACGATTTGGTGGAGACGACTTTGACGATCCGACTACAAACGTGCACGACGTTGCGCCTTAGCAATCGCTAAACCAACTCCGAGAGGTTATTGACCACGCCGGAGCTCAATCAACCTGACCACGAAGGTCTATTCCTGCAAGCAATCGAAGAACAAGCAAGAATATGATAAAAGCAATCTGAATATTGTCAGTATATATGAAGTATTGATAAAGGTGGGGATCCAGAAGCGGTCTTGGTCTAGTCGTTCGACACAAACGAAGTACACGAAGTTGCAATGGCTAACTTTTAACTAAACAAATCCCAAGGAAAAAGCTACTAGGTGGATCTACTTATATAGGAGCAAGGGGTGGCGGCCAAGGAGGTGGGAGGACGTCCCAAGGCAGCCTAAAACCAACCCTAGGTCGTACAAGGCTCATGGGCCCAAGTGGAGGTGATGCAACACCTTTGGACTTGTTGTTTGACTCGGATTCTGCTGCAGCGTCAGATTGTTTCATCCATATCTCAATGCTCCGGACGAATTTAAAGGTGAATCCAATTGGAGTGGAAAGAGGACGAAATCTACTTTCCAACAAAAAAAGAATCACCCAATTCGGAGTCCGTATGAAAAAGTTCTTGCCGTTTTGAGTCAGGTATGTCTGTGCAGTCCGAATCTGAATCCAGAACGTGAGAGACTTGGACTCTATCTTCTCTTGGCCCAAAAGTGACGTGAAGGGACTTTTTATACAACACCTAAACTTCTCTTTTTCTCTTATCTTCATATGTGGATTGTACAAATGTCCCATACACATGCAATTAGACAAAACACAAAAGTGTGTGAAGTATTTTTGTTCTGGATAATATAAATAGATTATTGAATAGTTGACACTAGAGATCACCTGACAAATATACATGTATGCAATATTTTTGGTCGTATCCAAGGTAGTCATGTCCTCATCATCCTCCCCTTCTTGAAAATAAAGCCGTCCTCGGCGTTGCTTTATCTTAAATGTGGCTAACAAAAGAGACAAGGTGTACATGTTGTATATGTATATGTCATCAATTTTTACTTCCCGTTGAATTTGCACATATGACACACGTATACATGAGTAACTTTCATAGTCAATAAAATATAAAGCCAAAATATTATCACAAGACGTAGAAGGCATGAAAGTATTGCAACTTAGTTTGCACATATAAGTGAAGCTCTTCTTCATATGAAAAGATTGACAATATTCATCATTAAACCATCCCAATATTGGTGAATAAACCTTACTTGCATCAAATTTACATGCTACAACATGCTTAAATAAGCCAACATGCAATAAGTCATTTGACACTGAATCATCACCAATATTAGAGGTCATATCAAAATGATTAAACATTGGTTCTTTTGCATCAACAGTTAATTCATTGGGTGCACTCAAAATTGTTGGTATTTCAGTTGTTTCATCACATGACGCATTCATGACAGTAACATGATTCTCTAAAATAGGTGATGCGCTCAAATCAACAGGTAACTCAACACATAATGTATTCAAGTTAACTAGGCATGCATCAATCTCATGTGAAGTTATATCATCAATACCTTTACAGTTACCTTGTCGCAAAGATGTAGCTGATGTAGGTACGGATGATGGCAATGTACCGTACTCTTGAGATGATGTCGCGCTCACAATCTGAGGTGTGGCTGCACTAGTAGGTGCAACGGTGGTGGAACCAAGCGGTGGTGGTGAGCATGAACTAGAATAGTAGTTGTTGTAGTCACCCAATGCATCCTCCTGTAACTGTCTCTCAAAGGTACAAGCACGAACATACATACCAGTAATGCAACGAGGAATATACTAAAATCGTGCCTGAATATCATGGTTCAAACCACCAAAAAATCTATTCATTGTATCATCCTCAGATTCTTCCATGTCACAATGATGCACATAAGATCTGAACTCTTGGTAGTAAGCATGAACAGTGTTGTTGCCTTGTTTAAATTGTTCAAATTTGCGAAGCAATTCACGACGATAGTAAGGAGGGAAAAATTGTTGTCTCATTACATCTTTCAAATCGTTCCAAGTTGTGGGTTGGTTATCAATGTTTTTCTTATAATGCACACTCCACCAAACAGAAGCAAAACCAGTAAATGCTCTAGTGACAGCTCGTACTCGCTCAAGTTCAGAAAAGTCATGGTGACTAAAAACTTGGTCTACTTCAAGCTCCCAAGCTAGATAAATAGCAAGATTAAATCTACCCTCAAATGACGGTAAAGAGATAACCTGACCATGTGCTTGTGTGTGTTGTCCCAACTCTCGTGATGGTGATGATGTGTCCGTCATCCAAGAACTTCTGTCTACGGAACCTGTCATGATTAGGAGAAACAAGAAACAAAATTCGAGAATAATGTTCCTATGAACTACTAGGGTGTGGTTGTAAAGTGCTCACAGTAAAGCAAATATCAATATCTTACAAGTTCTTACCATGCAGCAGGTGGTGACCGGCAACGAGCGGTGTCAAATAACTCCGAAGATTGAGTAAAGCGATTGCTAGGTGAGCGTATGTATACACGGTGTAGAAATATGTGGAGCTTGGAAGGCCAAATATATGATAGCAAAAGATCAACAATAATCAATTCAGAGATGCAATGTTGAATAAACGCTCAACAACGGTACTGTGCTGGTCCTAGGCTAGACCGTGCTAGAGACGCGAGCCTAGAACACTAAAAAAATCACGGCGCGACGCGTAACAAAGGCGGAGCACACTCTGAATATTTTTTTCTCCTTTTTTCACGGAATTTTTTTCACTTTTTTTTCTCTTTTTTCCCTCTTTTTTTCTTTTTTTTCTCTCACTTTTTTCTTTTTTTTCTTTCTCTTTTTTTTCACAAACAAGCTAGATAAGATGCAGATTGGATCTAGTGATGACGCGGACGACCTCAAGTATGATTATGACAATGAATGATGGGGAGTACGTGGTGGAAATTGATGGATGGCGGTGGTGGACAGCGGATGCAATAATGACGCGATGGTGGTATATGGCAACGACAACGAAGATGGTGCGGCGGTAGCGTGACAAACTGTGAACAGAACTCGAAACTCTAAAGTACTAGACACTAAGAGCAGCAACTTGACACGACGATGTAACCGCAAATTCAACAAAGCAAAACACTAAAAAGATTATGCAAAGGCTCAGACTGGCTTGGACAAAGGATGAACAGATCTAACTTTTTTGTGTGGCTTTTTCTTGGACAATAGGTAAGAAAATGAATCTAATCTAGGGATAACTGGAAATTCTCACAGAGCAACCTGAAAACTGATACCACTTGATAGAGACGGGGGTGTCCCGATCTTTCGATGAGATGATAACTAACGATTTGGTGGAGTCGACTTTGACGATCCGACTACAAACGTGCACGACGTTGCGCCTTAGCAATCGCTAAACCAACTCCGAGAGGTTATTGACCACGCCGGAGCACAATCAACCTGACCACGAAGGTCTATTCCTGCAAGCAATCAAAGAACAAGCAAGAATATGATAAAAGCAATATGAATATTGCGAGTATATATGAAGTATTGATAAAGGTGGGGATCCGGAAGCGGTCTTGGTCTGGTCGTTGGACACAAACGAAGTACACGAAGTTGCAATGGCTAACTTTTAACTAAACAAATCCCAAGGAAAAAGCTACTAGGTGGATCTACTTAGGAGCAAGGGGTGGCGGCCAAAGAGGTGGGAGGAAGTCCCAAGGCAGCCTAAAACCAACCCTAGTTCGTACAAGGCTCATGGGCCCAAGTGGAGGTGATGCAATACCTTTGGACTTGTTGTTTGACTCGGATTCTGCTGCATCGTCAGATTGTTTCGTCCATATCTTAATGCTCCGGACGAATTTAAAGGTGAATCCAATTGGAGTGGAAAGAGGACGAAATCTACTTTCCAAAAAAAAAGAATCACCCAATTCGGAGTCCGTATGAAAAAGTTCTTGCCGGTTTGAGTCAGGTATGTCTGTGCAGTCCGAATCTGAATCCAGAACATGAGAGACTTGGACTCTATCTTCTCTTGGCCCAAAAGTGACGTGAAGGGACTTTTTGAAAAACACCTAAACTTCTCTTTTTCCCTTATCTTCATATGTGGATTGTACAAATGTCCCATACACCTGCAATTAGACAAAACACAAAAGTGTGTGAAGTATTTTTGTTCTGGATAATATAAATAGATTATTGAATAGTTGACACTAGAGATCACCTGACAAATATGCATGTATGCAATATTTTTGGTCGTATCCAAGGTAGTCATGTCCTCATCACACAGGAACAATAGTTGAATATACAAATGTTGTTGACAAATGGAACATGGAATACAAAAAAAGGATAGCATGATATAATTCACATATATGATGGTTGGCTAAACAACATGGCATTGCATAATTCACATATATAATGCCTTGCAACAAGATAGCATTGCATAATTCACATATATAATGTCTTGCAACCAGATGGCATTGCATAATTCACATATATGGTAATTAGACACTAAACCGGTGGCATTCACACAAAGCATGTCTAAACAAAGCAAATGACTATAGCAATGCAAGACACCATACACACGATATGAGGAACATAGCCCTGCCAAGTTAGAGCATACACCTTGGGGGGGAGGACTGGTCATCTATCTTTGAATCCTCCCCCTGAGGAGCTATCCATAACCAGCGAGATATGTGCTTCGTCATATAGCATAGTCTGCTCTGAAGACCTTGTTTTCACTACAGAATTTTCCATCACCGTGTCAAATGGCTGATGCACACGAAGAGTAGTTGAATTTATTAAAATTGTTGACAAATGTAATACGTAATGGAAAAAAGGATGGCATGATATAATTCACATTTAAGATGACTGGCTAAGCAGGATGGCATTCCAAAATTCACATATATGATGCCTGGCTAAACAAGATGGCGTTGCATAATTCACATATACGACAAAGAAACTAAACAGATGGCATTCACATAAAGCATGTCTAAACTAAGAGATGACATATTTGATGTATAAAGTAAGCAATGCAAGGCACCATATGCATGATATTACCAACATCAGCATGCCAAGTTAGAGCGAAGACCTCAGGGGGGTAAATAGGAGTGGTCTTCTCCTTCTGAATCCCCCTTAGAACAGTTATCTTCCTCTTGGTTACAACCTGAAATGGGTTGAGGGGGGATGCCTTTGCACCCACCATGGAGCGATGTCTGCATGAAATTTTATTGCCACGCAAGGCTCGTCTCTTTTGCTCTACATGTTCAGTTCCATTGTGTACAATAACTGACATGCATAGGAATAAAACAAAGTGAGATTATGTAAGGAGGGCATGTAGAAATCCAGAGTGATGGTAGTAACCTATGGATAGACCCAACACCAATGATAGAAGGTAGATAATGCCTTCCGTTAAAAAATACAGATAATGGCCTCTTTACTGTTTGTTTCCCACCCAACATGAAACTCGTAGTAGACACCAGAGATTAACTAGATAGTAGATATATACTATTGATTGCGGCACCAATATGTACCCCACAACCATTTAAAAACTCAAGTTTGAGCATTAGTTGGGACTGACACAGAGTCTAATCAGTGAATAGGACGATAAAGTAGCATGTAATACTAAGCGATGCATAACGTAAGCAGACAGGAAAGAGTGCTACCTCTCTTGCGGACCCGTGTAGTCCTCGAGGTCATCTGCTCGGTTGATGATGGTAATGTAGTTGTCGTGGCTGCCGGCGCCGGGGAAGAAGATCTGAGGCAGCGAAAGACAGTCTGGAGGCCGGATCCCTTTTGTGGTGGACCCTTCTGTCGTTGGAGCAGCTGAGCTGGGGTGGACGACGACGCAACATGAGAGGGACAAACCACACAAGGTTTTCTTTGACAACTATCTGTAATAGAAGTAATTCTTTAAGGGCTCGTTTGAATAGGAGGATTCTAACAATGCAGGGATAGGAAATACACAGTAATAGGATAGGAATGCATGTGCAAAGAATTTAAAATCATAGGATTTCTATCAATCTGGGTGTTTGGTTCACATGAATTGGAAGGTCACAGGAATGCAAAGAAGCATGGTCAAATTAAGTCAAATCACAAGAAAATGTAAAGGTGTAATGCTATTATGCTCCTATCACTTAGTCTTGTTCTTCATGAATAGGAATTTGAAAAGGAGGGCCAAGTGGATATTAAAATTCCTATGGTTTTTCTTTGAAAGAGACACTAAAGGAAAAAATCCTACAGTTTTCCTTTGCTCCATTTCTTTGAACCAAATGCATTAATAGTAGTACCATAGGAAACTTCCAAATTCCTATGTTTTTCCTTCACTTTTCCTTTCAACCACTGGCAATTCTAGTAGGCAGGCTTGAACATGGAAAAGCCCACACAAAAAAATGTTTTTGTGCTACTTCTACTACTTTGGACCCAGGCCACTGCCCTACTAGCTCTAATCCCAGGCCCATCAACAAATGCATAGATCAAATGCGCAGAAATAAATAATGATGGCGTTTAATAGAGTCGATCACGGATAGCTAAGTTGCTTTCTACCTCACTGCTTGTCATATAGTAGGAGAAACTAATCGTATTTCACGTTACTACATGTGCTCAGTGGACAATATATATAACATGTAGAGTAAAAAAGCGATGCAACAAGTGTACAACCTGTTTGGCGAAGCCATGTCGATCTCAACGTGATTGGGGTGGTCGGTGAGGATGCTCCAACTGATTTGGCTATTGGAGGAGGGGAAGAAGAATTTGGCGTCTGGATATGGAGCCCGGGGTACTGCCCCGCTGTGATGCAGGGTTTCATCGTTGGAGCAGCTCCGGTGAGTTGTATGGCGGTGAGGCTGAAGTAGGACAAGAGAGACAATGTTAACCTGAGTGGAATTCTAATAGCATCTCCAATAGATGATGTAAAATACATAACCACAAAGTGCTAGATGTAAAATACATCAGACGCTCATCTCTGACCTTAACTGTCGAAACTGAATTTAACTGTCGAAACTGAATTTTGCTGTCGAAAATAAATTTTACTATCGAAACTGAATGCACCAGTAGCAGAAAAGTAGTAGTAGGAGCAGCATCACCTGTGAGAGCCAGGGCATCTGGTCTTGTAGCAGCATCTCGGGTAGCAGCTGTAGGGGCTCGAGCGAGAGCATGATCTGCTGCTCGTATAGCAGCAGCGCTCGCAAGAGTAGAGCTGTAGCGCAAGTAAGAGAAAGAGCGAGAGTAGCAATGCAAGCAAGAGCCAGAGCGAGAGCAGTAGCGCGAGCAAGAGCAGACCAGGCAGGGGATCGAGAGAAAGAGCAGAGCAGGAGCGTGAGCGAGTGCCAAAGTAGCAACAACTCCTACTGATGTGGACGTCGCCGCCGAGGGAGCAACGCCGTGGAGGAAGTGGCCGGCGACCCCGCCGTGGATGGAGTCACGCCATGTCGGCTCGGGACTGAGCGCCAGCAGCACCATGAGATCAAACCAAGTAGAAAATGCGGCGATTAGTGTATAACCTCTTTGGTGGCACCGATTAGGCCTCAACTTCATTCGAGGAATCGGTGATGATGCTACTCTTCCGATGGTGCAGGTGAAGACGGCGGTGTGGGAATGGAGGTGGAGCAAAAGACGAGGGGAACGTCGGGGAAGCTCCTTGGTGGTGGAGGACAGGGTGGCTGAACCAGCGAGATGACGATATCGACGACGGATCCTCATCTGGTGCGGTGGATGAGGGACGCTGAGGTATTGCTGTGGACAACATCGTCAGGGAGGAGGCTTGGGCTGGGTGGGGCTTCGCGGGTTTTGGCGGCCTCGGTGTACGAATGGGTGGGCGGATGGTTTGGGAAGGGGGAACCATGGCTTAGGGACGCGCTTGTCTGTAATGTGGGATAAGTTACGAAAGTACCCCCACCGATTTGAGCTAGGCGATTCTTTCGGTTCAGGGGTATCACGGGCATTTCGCGTGTCGGGATTTCGGACGAGGTGGGAGTTTTCGCGCGCGTTGTAATTTTGGGATAGCAAGGCGCGGGTTGAGATGGGGGAGTTTTCGGAGCACAACGAGACAAAGATATATCTTAAAATTTCAGGGTAGCAAGGCGCGGGTTGAAATTTCCAGACAAGCCTAACGTGTATTGTACCAAATCAATTCGGACTTCCCTCGACGAAAAAACAAAAAAAAATCAATTCGCACCACACAAGAGAGTCTAGTCCTGTGTACTGTACCAAATCAATTCGCACTACAAATGCCATTCAAAACTTTGACTCCATGTTATGTTCAATAAAATATTTCACTACGTGTATAATGCATGCAACCTACTACTCAAAGGAACATTTTAGTGCATTCCAAATGTATATACTACCGCTTCAATATGAACTAACTTTGAATTCGTTTCTCTATTTGAATAAGATCTACAATCGTGATTGTTGTCAAGTTAAACCATTTGAATTCGTTTCTCTATTTTAGTAACATCTACAATCATCATTATTGTCAAGTTAAACCATCGTTTGTATATTATCTTCACAGCACACCACATGATTACTGTCGAGTTAGATATAAACTATGTGTACTATATGAACTCAAACCCGATTTTTTGAATCCACTTTATGTTGATTTCAAATCACCGTACATTTCAAGCTCTAGCTAGATCTTCATAATCTAAACCATGTCTCATATGTATAATGTGTGGTGCCCCACCCCCTACGCCTACAAGTATTTAGATGTGAGTTGCAAATGCACACATTATCACAAAATCAAATAAAATGTGAGATTGTTCGATATATAGTATGGTTTAGATTGTTCGATATTTAGTTCTAAACTGCAAACGCCACACATTATCACAAATTCAAATAAAATGTGAGATGTTTGATGTATAGTATGGTTTAGATTGTTCGATATTTAGTTGTGAGTTGCAAACGCCACGCATTATCACATTATGGTATAACATGTCCAAAACCACACCACACATATCACCGCTATATTCATGCATGAATATGTGCTTATAACTCTATGATCTCCTATTCAAATATATGAATCCACTTTCATATCGAATTATGATCTTTGTTAGTCTCTTACACCCACACAATTCTCTAACCTTTGTAGCTAGCACTAACTTTCTCTCGTGCATGTACACCCCCTCCCCCTCCTCAGCATTCTATCCATCGCGCACATTCATTTATTTTCTTTAAATCGTTCTCCCACGGTCTCCACAACTCCTTTCATACACACACTGATCGATAAACCTCTCCAGTGATGTCTGCCTACCACATACACACGCACCTTCCATCTCCACCTTTATGTGACCATGCCTCGTGTCTCTCATACGGTCCCACACACGTGTAAACTCCCGCCCCTCTTTTCATCGATCTCACAATCGCACACTCCTCCCCTATCTAGCTAGTAGGCCTCTCGCACCACCTCCTAGATCCATTCTCTCTGTCTATCCGTCTCTTTGGTCCTTATTTGCCTCTAACAAATGGATGTACACCAAACAATCTCCCGCTATACATATAGCTAGCTAGGTTGTTATAACTCGTTTTCCCCACGCGCCGATCGATCTACCTCATTAGTTATGTCTATCCCTTCCTCTGACACACAACAATTGATCTACTAATCTAGTTAGGTCTGCTTACCAAACACATGGTCCCTCTTCATCATCCATACATGCCTGCCGACACATCTATCACGCACACACACACAAAGAAACACATCCCCTCTCTTCTTGATAATATTGCAGTTCTACCCTTAGTTTGTCTAGTAGGCCTCTCCCACCGTCTTCGAGAAGCAACTCCACCACCCCTCCAGTACTCTACCCCTCTCTCCCCTCCTCTCTCTCTCTCAGTCCCACCCTATTTCCTGTCCTTCACTTATGTATGGATGTCGACCGATCTCCCTCAAGACATAGCTGGGTCTCTCCTTCTCAACACATATACGAGTCGATCTACCTCTCTAGTTAGGTCTCTGCCTCCGCCCTCCTCCCCCCACACACCGATACATCGAGCGCTCTAGTCATATCTCCCTACCACACACAAACTTGCCCTGTGCCCTCTGACGTTCTGGTAGGTCAGTCGCCCTATATCTTTGACTTGCACACACACAATTTCGATCGCTCTCTTCATCGATCTCGCACCCACCCATCCTCTCTTCGACTCTATCGATATCTATGACCCCTCCCTCTCTTCTCATGGATCACCCCCTCTATATATGATATAGATAGGCCTCTATTGACACACATTGCATGTGTCAACTTTTTGTTTGAGATATCACCGACACATATTCCCACAAATACATTCACGAAATCACCCCCAACAAAAAGCACTTACGAACGCACACACCATCTGTCTAGGTTTGTATCTCTCTCACACACACCAACGTAGGTGGGGGAAATGCACAAAGAGAAGAGGTGCA
Source organism: Aegilops umbellulata (assembly GCA_032464435.1). Taxonomy (NCBI): domain Eukaryota; kingdom Viridiplantae; phylum Streptophyta; class Magnoliopsida; order Poales; family Poaceae; genus Aegilops; species Aegilops umbellulata. Next base: position 66,482,048 of record CP136059.1, read on the forward strand.
CGCACGACGCACGCAATCCCATCTCTTTCCCAACCACACCCGCGCGGGTACACGTTGGAGCTCATTTATGTACAAAAAGGCAGCCCACATGGTAATTTGGCACGTGTACTGGTTGTACACTTGATGGAGGATCGTGTACCACGAGTGAACAAACAAATTGCGACTTGACGTGTTATTTAAAAAAAAGGCAAACCATGTGGGGCTACCTTAGAGGCAAGGCTCTATACACCGGAGATGCTCTGTACGTATTACTTTTGATGTGTCCCGTCAACTCACAGAACAAGGAGAAGCTTGCTTAGTACGCCATCTCCCCCGCCCACGGTGCGGTGGCTCGCAGAGTCGCAGGACGAGGAGAAGCTTGCTTACTACGCCTACGCCCGCTCCCTTGTCCATGCGCGCAGTGGCTCGCATGACGAGGAGAAAATTTTACTACTCCCTCTGGTACTCCTCGTCCCTACCTTGGTTAGAGAGATTATCATATTTGTTTGAAATATATGTCTTTTTGTAGATTTCAATATGAACTACTAGCACATACTCCAAACATTGATGTATATAGACGTATTTTAGAGTATAGATTCACTCATTTTGCTCCGTGTGTAGTCCATATTGAAACAGACGTACTAGCACGCACTCTCCCTCGCCCCTCGCCCCTCGACCCTCGGTCGACCCTCGCCCAAGTGGTCGATGTGAAACAGTTCTTCTGTCTCGCATAGCCAGAACGATATACTGTAGTACCATTATTGCTCAACTTCCTGAAGAGGCGAAGAGCTAAGCGCAAGGTTAATATTTTTGAGATGCCAAGCGCAAGGTTTATAGGAGAACGAGTAGTACTAGTGCTAGTAGTACATACCAGTATACGTACTGTATGAGGAACAAGGCAACAAGATGTATGTTTTGCGTGACAGTCTCTTCTTACAGGACGTGCTAGACCTAGTGGACCTCATTGTTGCAATGGGAGTACTATCATAGATGTCACGATTCAGAGTGGTTGGCAGCGAGAATAATTCAGAGCTGCTTAGTCTTAAACCCCATGAAGAAGTCCCATCGAAAGGAATAGCCATCCTCTACACGTGCTCCTATGTAAAATGAGTAAATGAGACAAAAGAGAAAGAGACAAAGTAAAAAAAATCACTAGCCTTAGAGCCAGCCCTATTGTATCAGTGAATGATATTTCTACGTCGTGATTGACATGGCTATATTATTAACCATGTTGTTGATGTAGAAGTGGATTTTTATATATTTGTGGAGGTACCAGCGGATGGATATTCAAAGAGGAGCGAAATGATGGCTTCTTCCTTGGTCCAACATAGAGAAAGGTGGGCCTCGTGATTTGACGGCTTATTAGTCATTATTACTGCCTATACTCTTTGCCCATATAATATCCGTGTGGTAGAGTAGTGGGCTATACTTTTAATAACCATGCTTGAAGAGAAGAGGTGCACGCACCCACGCACGTAGTACTAGTAGCACTCTTTGCGTCTTTTGCGTCTTCCCCAACCACACGTGACACAATGGAGCTCATTTCTGTACGATGGCCCCGTTTGGATCCATGGTTTAGAGCTAGTTTGAGCTAGTTTGGGCTCAAATAGCGCTAAAGTATCCAAACATGAGGGCTAGTTTGAGCTAGTTGCATCTAACCCACCCAAAAAAACTATCCAATCCAAGAGGTGTTAATTGGAGCTAGTTCTCCTAGTGCATTTATTGTCAATCTAACCATGTCATCCAAACACCTCTTTGGTAGTTCAGGGTTAGTCATGAGCTAGAAACTAACTCTAACCTCTAGCTAAGTTAGAGTATCCAAACAGGGCCGATGATATAGCCCACGTGATAATTTGACGCGTCTAGTAGTAGTTACTCACTATAAATAATGGAGGGTCGGGAACCACGCATGAATGGTGCCGTGTCATTTATAAATAAAGTTTTTTTCTTCAGTGGCACATACGCAATATAAATAGGTTCATATGGAGAGAAAAAGAAACCACTCCACTATATACATAGCCAGGACGAGCCTACACGGTTTCTTGCTGGGGTTGCTCTCTTCACACTCTCTCGCACAAAACGGTTGTGGCCACATCTCTAACATCCGGGCGGATCATGTCCGGCGAGGGAAGGGGTGGATGCTTTGTGTAGATGCAGTCACCGTCGCCGACGATTAAAACCCACTATCGGCATGTCCCGATCAGGGGTCCCCGCCGTTCTCTCTCACAAAGCCAGTGTGATTGCCTTGGTCCCTTGCTTACTGCCGCGACGTGGGCAGTTGCTGCCTCCCTCCGCCCTCCTCTAGGTTGAGTGCTACCTCCTGAGCACTGCGTTGGTTTTCCCTTGAAGAGGAAAGGGTGATGCAGCAAAGTAGCATAAGTATTTTCCTCAGCTTTCGAGAACCAAGGTATCAATCCAGTAGGAGGCTACGCTTGAGTCCCATGCACCTACACAAACAAATAAGAACCTCGCAACCAACGCGATAAAGGGTTTGTCAATCCCTTCACGGTCACTTACGAGAGTGAGATCTGATAGATATGATAACACTAGTAGAAAAAGGGTCAAACGTGAAGCACAATAGTGCCGGTTTGAATTAGAGCCGGCACTAATGTGTATATTAGTGCCGGTTCGTGGCGGCAATCAATAGTACCGGTTCGTGGAGAACCTTTAGTACCGGTTCGTACCATGAACCGGTACTAAAGAGGCTGTGTCAGCCTACGGTCAGGCTATGGCCCCACCATCACCATTTAGTGCCGGTTCGTACCACGAACCGGTACTAATGACGTTGTGGCAGGCTGTTTTTAGTCCCACCTCGCTCCCCTAACAAGCCTTTTACCACCTTAAATATGTTATTTCTCAAACTATCACAAGCACTTGGTCTTCATTGAACTCTATGTGTAGAATTTGTGGCCGCAATATGAGTCTTCATCGGTTTATAAATTGTTGATGACTCATATTGACAATTCAGATTGTACACACAAAGATCATTGATGATCAAAGTATTTTTTATGTTATAAGATCATATTGACAATTTAGACTGTAAAGAAATATAAGAGCATGATGTAAATGCTCTTATTTTTTTTGTTCAGTATGCACCATTCAAAGCGACGCTATCAACTTTCAACCATTTCTGCCTTCATTTGCTATTTTTCATGCATTCAATGATTTGTTTTGAGAACTAAATGACCTGGAAATTGAAAAGCACTACAAATGAACTCTGAAAAAGTTGAAACTTGGCATGGTATCATCATTTCACCCACATAGATTGTTCAAAAAAGTAGAGAGGGTTACGGCAAAAACTGGATGCACTTCGTTTACAAACTGGACAACCTCTTTCGAAGTATTCAGGTTTCTGACGAAATTAAACTCATCTGTTACAAAGGCATTTCATTTTTTTAAACTTATTACAACTCCAGAATTTTTGTGCATTCAGTATGCATCATTCAAAGCGACGCCATCAACTTTCAACCATTTCTGCCTTCATTTGCTATTTTTCATGCATTCAATGATTTGTTTTGAACTAAATGACACTAAATTTTGTGCAGGCATAGCACCACCTTTAGTACCGGTTGGTGGCACCAACCGGTACTAAAGGGTGACCAGTACTACAGGCTGTTTTTTAGTCCCACCTCGCCAAGAGAGAGGGACTAGGAGCGATTTATAAGCCCTGAGTGCAGAGACAACGAAGAAGAGGCTCAATGCTCACGTTGCTTAGCTTCAAGCCTTCAGGATTATGGTAGATTGCACGGAGCTACGCGTAGTGCAGTTTACACTATTCCGAAAGGCTTGAAGCAAATTAACGAAGCATTGCACCTCTTTTTTATTTTTAATAACTTATTACAACTCCGGACTTATTACACTACACGTCGGCATTTCTTTTTGTAAAACTTTGGTTATAACTCCAGACTTTGACCATCAAGTTTTGCAGAAAAGAAAAAATAGCAGAAAAGAAAAAAATTATATAAAAAAACTACTCCGAAATAAATAGAAGGAAATAAATATAGCAGAAAAGAAAAAATAAAGCAGAAAAGAAAAAAAATATTTGCTATTTTTCAATCGTTCACAAAATGACTGTGAAATTGAAAATCACTACAAAATGAACTCTGAAAATGTTGAATTTTGGCAAACTAGATGAAAAACTACTCACAAATAAATATAACAGAAAAGAAAAAACTATACAAAAAACTACGTAGAAATAAATAGAAGAAATTAAAGCAGAAAAGAAAAAAAAGAAAAAAAATTGGGGCGCTGCCCTGTGGGCCTGCTAGGCCACGGGCGTGCAATTACACGCCTTAAAGGCCCAGCAGACTCACAGGGCAGCGCGCAGAGTTTAGGCCCACAAGCCTGCTATACAGAGGAGTTCGAAAGGGCAGCTGCGGCTGGGTTTATAAACCAGTGCGGCTGCCCTTCGCCCGACGAGGTGGGACTAAACTTTGTGCAGGCAGCGCGAGGCCTTTAGTACCGGTTGGTGGCTCCAACCGGTACTAAAGACCACCCTTTAGTACCGGTTGGAGCCACCAACCGGTACTAAAGGCCTGCTCTTCCCGCCTCTTTGCCTGGCCAAAGTTGGCCTTTACTACCGGTTGGTGTCTCCAACCGGTACTAAAGGCATCTCCTATATATACAACACTTGCGAAAATTCAGTTAGATCTCCACTTCTTTCGTCTCTCAACTTCTCGCGCGCGCCCGTCGCCCGTCGTCGCCGCCGCCGCCCGTCGTCCGTCGTCGTCGTCATCGTCCCCGCCGCCGCCCGTCGTCGTCGCCGTCTCGCGCCGCCGCCCCGAACGCCGCGGTCCGCCGTCCGTCGTCGTTCGCGGTACGTCTCTCGCGCTCTCCCCGCCGCCGTCGACCGTCGTCGTCGCACACGTACGCCGCCGCCCCATACGCCCCCGCCCGTACGTACGCCGCCCCCGCCCCGTACGTCGGCGCCCCCGCTCGTACGTACGGTGCGGCGGCGTACGGGGGCACACACATATACACACACATATATACGTACACGTACATGCACACATACACACACACACACACACACACACACTTTTTTTTTACTTATTTTCTGTTTTTTAGAAAAGTTAATTAGATGATCGAATGTTAGATGAATTAGCTATAGATAGAAAATTGTCGAACTAGAGATTTGAACTAGTTGAATAATTAATATAACTAGTTTATTTTTAGTAAGAAATTTGTCGAACTAGTTTATTTAGGTATATGAGATTTGAACTAGTTCAATAATTAATATAACTAGTTTATTTTTAGTAAGAAAATTTAGGTATCTGAGATTTGATGATCTAAGTAAAATATTATTTGTTAATGCGTTTTTCTGTTTATTTAATTTTTTATATATAATTTGAGATGAATATAGTTAGAGATGAATATAGTTAGACATATTAATGTCAAATGTTAGATGAATACATATTTGGCTAGATATATATAGGTGTTTAATGTTTCACCTATATGAACATAGGAAATGTCATCTGACGATGAAAAAGATTTCATTATGTGCGAACACTGTGAAGACCAGCGCGGCCTGTGCGACAAAAATTTCCTTGTTGATGGTAGGCGCTTTAGCATCAAGCTGGATGAGACATTCGAAGTTGATACAGTAAGTCACTTTGTCAATTATTATTTGAATGCAAAACTTATGCTTCATTTGCTTCAACTTATAATTTTTAAATTTCACTATTCTACTAGCGCATCCCCTGCCATGCAAGAATTTTTGTCTTGGATAAGATAGGTTTTAGTGCTATAGATGATATGGAGGTAAAGAGAGTTTACTTGAAGACGGAGCATGGGTATACTTTCAACGTCAAATTATATAATGGAGACACATACACCCATTTTGAATGCAAAACTTGGCAAGCACTATGCAAGGCTTATGCATTTGAGCCTGATATGGTTATCACCTTTGATATTCGTCCGGAAGATGATATTGAAGGTAATATAGACATCTGGGTCGATGTGCAAACGCCTCCTATTCTACCATTTGGTGAGTTTTTCTCAACCATGCATGCATATGTTTATGTCTTTGATACAGTTTATTCAAAAATAGTTGACAACTAATTTGTATTGTCAGCTTATTTCGGTTCAAGCAAACATGTCCGGCGCTTGGTAGACAGGACCTACTACTGCCCCGGGGCTCAACTAAACTGCGAGGAGATAAGTCATTATGTTTCATGGCTTGAGGATCTTAATACTGTCAAGACAAATAATTTTCCTGAACTTAGAAATGTTAGTACTCAAAACGTGCGACCAATGGTGATCGTATTGAACTACGGTCACATCTATAATCGAAAGATGGTAAGATTTTAAATATTTGTCCTTAATTAGTGCATCTTTTGCATACATTATTTTTGAAGCTAAACTTTCATTGCTTAGTATATTAATTACTATACGATGTTCTTCAACAGGGACTTCCGATGACAGTTGTGCCTCAGTGGATCGAGACAAAAAGTCGCATGTCAATGGTTAGCTTACGACCAAGATTTCCTACATTGCACATGAGTGCATTCAGGATTTCTGAAGCGAAGAATGCTTAATAGTGAAAGATTGGAGCAAAATTGTTAACGATCGCAGAGAAGTACTTGGGGCGGCAAGGAGAAGCGCAACCCGAGATTAGGAGACAGATTCATCTGCATGCTCCATTATGATGAATCAGGAGAGCTATACATGTTTTATGCTATTCTACCTGAGAGGGAGCAGCAGGAGTAGCTACTAGTTCATGCTCTTAATTAGTACTTGTCTCATGTCCTTGTCCTGAACTTCGATGTTGGTGATGATTATGTTGAACTTGATGATATCTTTGCTTCTGTTACAAAGTGAATGTTTCCTCTTTAAGCTAGCCAGCGTTGGTGATGATTAGATAGCTAGCGCTAATGACTATGATGATTAAATAGTGGTAATTAGACGACTATGATGATTTTTAATTAGCTAGCTATAGTTTATTTATTTATTAATATGCGATGATGATGATGATGATGACGACTACAACTCATTATAACGTAAAACAATCCTAAATTAAATTGATAACACAAATTTAATTGAAAAATACAAAATAAAACAAAAACCCACAAACATTTAGTACCGGTTGGTGTTACCAACCGGTACTAAAGGGATCCCGGCCCCCGGAGCTGGCTCGTGCCACGTGGTTCCCTTTAGCACCAGTTCGTGCTGAACCGGTACTAACGGGGGGGGGGGGCTTTAGTGCCCACACTTTAGTGCCGGTTATGGAACCGGCACTAAAGGGCCTTACGAACCGGTGCTATTGCCCGGTTCTGCACTAGTGTAAGATAATATTTTTGGTATTTTTATGATAAAGAGAAATAAAGATGCAAAGTAAAATAAAAGGCAATAGAAATAGCTAAGAGTTGGAAGATTAATATGATGGAAAATAGACCCGGGGACCATAGGTTTCACTAGTGGCTTCTCTCAAGAGCATAAGTATTACGGTGGGTGAACAAATTACTGTCGAGCAATTGATAGAATTGAGCATAGTTATGAAAATATCTAGGTATGATCATGTATATACGCATCACGTCCGCGACAAGTAGACCGAAACGATTCTGCATCTACTACTATTACTCCACACATCGACCGCTATCCAGCATGCATCTAGAGTATTAAGTTCATAAGAACAGAGTAATGCTTTAAGTATGATGACATGATGTAGAGGGATAAAATCATGCAATATGATATAAACCCCATCTTTTTATCCTCGATGGCAACAATACAATACGTGCCTTTCTGCCCCTGCTGTCACTGGGAAAGGACACCGCAAGATTGAACCCAAAGCTAAGCACTTCTCCCATTGCAAGAAAGATCAATCTAGTAGGCCAAACCAAACTGATAATTTGAAGAGACTTGCAAAGATAACCAATCATACATAAAAGAATTCATAGGATATTTAAATATTGTTCATAGATAATCTTGATCATAAACCCACAATTCATCGGTCCCGACAAACAAACCGCAAAAGAAGATTACATCAAATAGATCTCCAAGAGAATTGAGGAGAACTTTGTATTGAGATCCAAAGAGAGAGAAGAAGCCATCTAGTTAACAACTATGGACCCGAAGGTCTGAGGTAAACTACTCACACATCATCGGAGAGGCTATGGTGTTGATGTAGAAGCCCTCCGTGATCAATGCCCCTTCCGGCATGACGTCGGAAAAGGCCCCAAGATGGGATCTCACGGGTACAGATGGTTGCGGCGGTGGAACTAGGTTTTCGTGGATGCCTCTGATGGTTTGGGGGTACGTAGGTATATATAGGAGGAAGAAGTAGGTCGGTGGAGCCATGAGGGTGGAGGGCGCGCCTGGGGGGTAGGCGCGCCCCTACCTCGTGGCCTCCTCGTCTGTTACTTGATGTCCACTCCAAGTCCTCTGGATCACGTTTGTTCCAAAAATCACGTTCCCGAAGGTTTCATTCCGTTTGGACTCCGTTTGATATTCTTTTTCTTCAAAACTCTGAAATAGGCAAAAAAAACAACAATTTGGGCTGGGCCTCCGGTTAATAGGTTAGTCCCAAAAATAATATAAAAGTGTATAAATAAGCCCATTAAACATCCGAAACAGAATATATAATAGCATGGAACAATAAAAAATTATAGATACGTTGGAGACGTATGAAGCATCCTCAAGCTTAATTCCTGCTTGTCCTCGAGTAGGTAAATGATAAATACAGAATTTTTGATGTGGAATGCTTCTTGGCATACTTCTTAATGTAAATATTTTATTGTGGCATGAACATTTAGGTCCGAAAGATTAAAGATAAAAGTTTAATGTTGACATAAAAACAATAATACTTTGAACATGCTAACCAAGTAATTATGTCTTATCAAAATAACATAGCCAAAGAAAGCTTATCCCAACAAAATCATATAGTTAGGCTATGTTTCAATATTGTCACACAAACGTTCTCATCATGCATAACCCCGATGACAAGCCGAGCAATTCGTTCATACTTTAAACGCGCTTCAGCCTTTTCAACTCTTATGCAATACATGAGCGTAAGCCATGGATATAGCACTATGGGTGGAGTAATGCATAATGATGGGGGTTATGAGAGAAGAAAAAAAAACTTAGAAAGTCTCACATTGACGCGGCTAATCAATAGGCTATGGAGATGCCCATCAATTGATGTCAATGAGAGGAGTAGGGATTGCCATGCAAAGGATGCACTAGAGCTATAAATATATGAAAGCTCAACAAAAGAAACTAAGTGGGTGTGCATCCAACTCGCTTGCTCACGAAGACCTAGGGCATTTTGAGGAAGCCCATCATTGGAATATACAAGCCAAGTTCTATAACGAAAAATTCCCACTAGTATATGAAAGTGACAACATAGGAGACTCTCTATCATGAAAATCATAGTGCTACTTTGAAGCACAGGTGTGGAAAAGGATAGTAACATTGTCCCTTCTCTCTTTTTCTCTAATTTTTTTCTCTTTTTTTTCTTTGGGCCTTTTTTTCTTTGGCCTTCTCTCTCTCTCTCTCTCTCTCTCTCTCTCTCTCTCTCTTTTCATTTAGTCCAGAATCTCATCCCGACTTGTGGGGGAATCATAGTCTCCATCATCCTTTCCTCACATGGGATAATGCTCTAATAATGATGATCATCACACTTTTATTACTTACAACTCAACAATTACAACTCAATACTTAGAACAAAATATGACTCTATGTGAATGTCTCCGGTGGTGTACCGGGATATGCGATGAATCAAGAGTGACATGTATGAAAAAATATGAATAGTGGCTTTGACACAAAATACGATGTCAACTACATGATCATGCAAAGCAATATGACAATGATGAAACATGTCATAATTAACGGAACGGTGGAAAGTTGAATGGCAATACATCTCGGAATGGCTATGGAGATGCCATAATAGGTAGGTATGGTGGCTGTTTTGAGGAAGATATAAGGAGGCTTATGTGTGATAGAGCGTATCATATCACGGGGTTTGGATGCACCGGCGAAGTTTGCACCAACTATCAATGTGAGAAAGGGCAATGCGCGGTACCGTAGAGGCTAGAAAATTGTGGAAGGTTGAGAGTGTGTATAATCCATGGACTCATATTAGTCATAAAGAACTCATATACTTATAGCAAAAGTTTATTAATCCTCGAAGCAAAGTACTACTACGCATGCCCCTAGAGGGATAGATTGGTAGGAAAAGACCATCGCTCGTCCCCGACCGCCACTCATAAGGAAAGCAATAAAAGAACACCTATGTGTCAAAATTGTTACACAACTTTTACCATACGTGCATGCTACGGGACTCGCCAACTTTAACTCAAGTATTTCTCAATTTCTCAATTACTCAACTAGCACACTCTAATATTACCACCTTTCTATCTCAAAACACTTATCAAGTATCTAACTTCTCATGATATTTAATGAACTCAATATGCAAGATTAATTTCATGATTAAAGAAAATTACCAGGCTGTTTAAGACTCTCAAAATAATATAAGTGAAGCATGAGAGATCAATAATTTCTATAAAATATAACCACCTCCGTGCTCTAAAAGATATAAGTAAAGCACTAGAGCAAAACTATATAGCTCAAAGGATATAAGTGAAGCACATAGAGTATTCTAACAAATGCCGAATCATGTGTGTCTCTCTCAAAAGGTGTTGTCGGGGGGAATCGGCTTCCTCGAACACCTATGGGGACCGAGCCCCTTACTTGTTCGGCGGGGGGCGGAGGTTGCACAAAGAGCAGATCGAGGCGGTGCACACAGGGGGATTTTACCCAGCTTCGGGCCGCAAGGATGCGTAAAACCCTACTGCTGCTTGGTGGATTGTATTGTGTTCTTGCTCGGGAGCGCGCGGTGCTACAATACACGCGGGCCGCCGGCGAGGACGAGCGTAAAGATTGGTCCCCTCCCTTCCCTACGTGCGCATGGGGCCTCCTTTTATATGCTCAAGGGGTTACCCACAAGTGGCAGCGTAGGTGAGGGCAAAAATGGTAGAATGCTGTAGTGGGTACAGCTGCCTGCACAGTGGCTGTACAGTGCTATCATACCTAACTCTGACGGCAGGGGACAGGGGCATTAAATGCCCGTCCGCGTCGCCCAGACGGAGCAGGGGAGTGGACCGTCAGGAGCGCCACCATTTGCCACGATGGCTACTCTGTCAGCTTTGCTTCGCCACCGCATGCCCATCGCTGCTCAGCCTCCGCCACGTGTGCCTGGGATGCCCCCCAGAGCGACACGTTGGTGGGTGAGCTGGAGCGCAGGCACGAGGTGGTAACTTGCCGCGGCAAGCGCCTTGCCGCGGTGGATGTCTTGTCGCGCCCGGGAGCTTGTTGCTCACCGGGCCTTGCCGGGGCGCGGGGCGCGCCGTGGCAGGGTCCTTGTCGTGCCGTGGATGGCCTTCCCGGCAAGCTCCTCTTGTCGGGGTCTTGTGCTTCGAGCGGCAGTCCCGGCAGACTCCTCTTGCCAGGGCCTCGCTCTCTTCGGGTGGCCTTCCCGGCAAGCTCCTCTTGCCGGGGCCTTGGCTCAAGTACTTTGTTCTTGAATGGCCTAAGAGGGGACCATTGAGGGTCTTGGCGATCGCCTGGCAGGCCCCGCCGCGGGGTGCTACGACCGCCCGTGCACAAGTTCGGGGTACTAAGGTACCCCTACTTTAGTACACCGACAGGAGCCCCCGGGCCTGGGCCATACACGGTGCCGAGCGCTGTTGGGCCAGGCCCAAAACAGTGCACGGGCACGCGTGGCCTGGGTCACGGTACATCTTTTTCTGCGCCCACCACGTCCTCCCCGAACGGCACGCGTCGAATGCGGCATCGTGGGAGAGAGGCGTGCGTGACGTGGGTGGCGTGCGCGGGGCCGAGCCCTGCAGGCATGCGTCACGTCGCAATAAATGGGGACGGTTCGTGCCATCTTCATAAGTAGATGGAGGTGTGGAGGCGTGGCTCCTTCGCTGGACGGGGCCGAGGCACGGTTTCCGAGGCGCCCGTTCCCCACGATCACGGGGTGGGGATAGGCCGCCTCATCCGTCGCCTCGGTCCTGCGCGTCAGCCACGCGGCCTCCATGCACCCGGGGTTGCGGACGGTGGAGGCAGGAGACCGGGCCGTCGCGGGTCGGGGCAGCAGGTCGGTCCCAGTCGCCTGGGCTTCCTGCGTCTTGATTGGCTGAGCGGGGCGGTCGAGCCCCCACTCTGCTCCTTTATAAAGAGCAAGAGGGGGCGACGGGAACCCACACTCCTCCATCTCCTCTCCTCTTCATCTTCTGACCCCCTCTCTCCATTCGCCATGGAGAAAGGGAATCCGGGTCCTTCATCGGTGGCGGCGAGGGTTGCCGCCAGGCAGCGCGCCCCTCCTCCCCTTGCACCCGCGGTGGCGGAGCCAGCCGTAAGGGGAAGGGGGAGGGGGCGAGGTCGTGGACGAGGGCGTGGACGAGGCCGCGGCGCTCAGGGAAGAGGCGGGCGGGGCGACGCGCCAGCCTCGCCTCCGCCAGCGGCTCCTCTTCCCACGGCGGTCCATCTCGGGGACGATCCTTGCGAGTTCTTCGTCAGGCTGCGCCGGGCGCCTCGCCGCCGCCTCCGTCTTCCGGCTCCTTTCGCGAGCGTAACGGAGATGGAGCAACCCGGAACGCTAAGGTTGCGCATGAAGGGCTGCGGGATCAGCGGCACGCGGGTCCACGTCGAGTTCGCAGCCCCCGGCGTGGTGTATCTTGGCCGAGGGTGGAAGACATTCGCCCGTATCCACACCTTGACGGAGGGGTTCACCCTCCATTTTAATTTGATGGAGGGCGATCTCCTCTCCGTCAAGGCCTTCGGGGACTTCGGGACCCGGGCCAGGTGCTGCGTGGATAGCTCCTCCGACAGCGAAAGCTCCTCCTCGAGCGAGAGCGATGAGGAGGGGAGCGACAGCGACGACGAGGGCAGCGGTCGTCGGGATGACGGGTCCAACTAGGCGCCGGTCGCAGCTCCGTGTGGCACCGGCGACCCCATCATCTGGGTCGCCGGCTCCCTGAGCTTCTCGGGGTCGTCTTCCCGGGCGGCTGGAGTGGCGAGGCTGCGGAAGAGGAGGAGGACTGGCGGCAAGGCCGTCAACTCGGAGTACGAGGGCTAGGTGCCCCCGACAGCGTGTTGATGTCCCGCTGCCTCATCTTCGAGCTCCATCTCCGGCGCCACTGCCACCATCCAGCCTCCGGAGCCCCCGGGGCGTTCTCTTGGTGTCTTCTGCCACCCGTAGCTTGTCTAGGCGCCCCTTTTGCCCTTTTCGCCTCCTTGCCCTACCTCCTGAGGAGAGAGACAAGAAAGGGATTACGGGCACCTTATCTTTTTTCAATCTGTAAGCCCTCGGGCCTTAGCTGCATTTAAAGCTTGTAATCCCATCTTTTCATGTTTTTCATTCTCTCTGAACTGTACCTGAGCGGAATGTTTTTAATGAAAAGGGGATGTTTGTCGGGCCATTTGTCCCGTGGGTAAAACCCACGCCAAGGAACGAATCCTTTATATCGTTAAAATAGACATTTCTTCGCCCGGCAACAGGCCCTGCCGTCTTCCCGCGCCGCTCGGCCCTCCTCACGCCTTTGGCGGAGGCGGGGAGAAGGCGGGATCCGGCCCCCCGCTTCGCCCCTTTGCCGCCGCGACTACTACCAAAACGGGCCCCAGGAACGTGCTCTGGGGCCTGTCGTTAAGGGAGCACGGTAGCTTTTAGGAGGAAACAAGGTTTTCGTATTCCACAGTTCATAAGAGAATGCATGACAAGGGATGCAAAAACTTATCTGGGATCGCAGCCCCCGGCAACCTTGGCTTGCCGCGGGCGAATCTTCGTACTTGCAGCCCCCGGTAATACTGGCTTGCCGGGGACCAGATGCTGGCCCGCCCTTCTTCTTTTCTTCGTCCTTAAGCGGTCTGGACAGGATATGCAAAACCCTGCGAACCAAAGGAAACTAAAGAACAGGAATAAGGACGCAGACTCGACCTCTATGCTAGGGGTTAGCAGCTGTTAGGCACTATCAACCCTAACCAAGGACGAGAATCGACTCAGCATGCATGCTAAAACTTAGGGCGCCAGCGCTTCATTTCTGCTGCTCAGGGTCTGCGCCTGGCTTTGTACAAAGGATTACATGCAACTGCGGCAAGACTTGTACAAAAGGTTGGTTGCCGGGCGGGCCCCGACAACCGCGCCTTACGGGTAAAACTTACGAAGATGCTCAATATTCCAGGAGTTGCTCACCGGAATGCCATCTTCGGTCTCGAGGCGGACAGCGCCAGGCCTCGTGACTCGTCTCACCCGGTAAGGGCCTTCCCACTTCGGCGTCAACTTGTTATGATTCTTGGCGGACGGAGCGCGCCGAAGAACAAGGTCGCCTTCCTCGAAGCTTCTGGCTTTAACCTATGGTAGCGACACAAAGCTTGCTGGTAGCGAGAGGCTCGCACAGCAGCCTGAAGACGATCTTCCTCAAGGAGCAGCGCGTCATCTTCACGCAACCGCTCTTGCTCAAGCTCATCATAAGCGAGCACTCGAGGTGACCCGTATATGAGTTCCGTGGGGGTAACTACTTCTGCTCCATAGACTAGAGAGAATGGTGTCTGGCCAGTGGCTCGATTTGGCGTCGTTCTGATCGACCAAAGAGTCACCAGCAGCTCCTCGATCCAGTTTCTTCCGCACTTGTGCAACCTGTCGAAAGTTCTGGTCTTGAGCCCGCGCAATACTTCGGCGTTGGCCCTTTCAGCTTGACCGTTGCTCCTGGGATGAGCAACAGAAGTGAAGCAAACCTTGGCGCCGAGATCTTGGACGTATTGTATGAAGGCGCGGCTCGTGAATTGCGTACCGTTATCGGTGATGATCCTGTTGGGGATCCCGAAGCGGCAGACAATCGACCTGAAGAACTTGATGGCTGACTGTGCTGTCACCTTCCTCACTGGTTCCACTTCCAGCCACTTTGTGAACTTGTCGATTGCGACGTACAAGTACTCAAAGCCCCCGACAGCTCGGGGGAAGGGGCCGAGGATATCGAGCCGCCGGACCGAAAATGGCCAGGATAAAGGGATCGTCTGGAGAGCTTGAGCTGGCTGGTGTATCTGCTTGGAATGGAACTGGCACGCTTCACACTTGGTTACTTGTGCAGTCGCATCCTGGAGGGCTGTTGGCCAGAAGAAGCCTTGCCAGAACGCTTTGCCGGCAAGTGCTCTTGCGCCAATGTGGTGACCACATATGCCTCCATGTATCTCTGCCAACAGCTGCTATCCGTCTTCCCGGGGAATACACTTCAATTTCACACCGTTGTGCCCTCTTCTGTATAGTGTGTTGTCGACGAACTGGTACATACTCGAGCGCCGGGCTACTCTTTCCGCTTCTTCTTGTTCTTCGGGAAGTTCTCCGTACTGGAGGAAATGGACAGTCTGTCGCGCCCATGCTGGAGCCTGCGGCTCGACAACAAGGACTGAAGGCACTTCTGCCGCTGCGGGAACATCTGCTTCTACGGCGAGGATCTGGGGCTCGGCCGGAGCTTGACGTTCCCCGGCAAGCTTGCCAGAACAAAGCTTGTCGGGAGCGCCTGCTTCTACGGAGTAAACCCTAGGGTTTTCCGGAGCAGACGGTTCCTCAGCGCTCTTGGCGTCGATCCTGGGGACCTTCTTGGCGGTGGCTCCGGGGAGCTCTGCCGGAAGATAGTCGCCGTAGACCAACTTCCTCTTCTTGCTCTGTCTGGTTGATGGCGTTACGGATGGCTGAGTCAGCTTGAGCACAAAGGTCCCTGGTTCCACAGGTAACTTAAATGCTGCGCACTTTGACAGGCCGTCAGCGATGTCATTCTCAGCTCTTGGAATGTGTTCCATCTGCAGGCCGTCAAAGTGCTCTTCCAGCTTCCTCACTTCATCAACGTACGCTTCCATCAACGGACTCTGGTAATCCTTGTTCACTTGGCGGACGACGAGCTGTGAGTCACCCCTGACAATGAGCTTCTTGATCCCAAGTTCTGCCGCGATCCTGAGACCGGCAAGCAAACCTTCATACTCTGCAGTATTGTTGGTTGCTTGTTCCTTGGGGAAGTGCATCTGGACTACGTACTTGAGGTGCTCTCCGGTGGGCGCGACAAGTAACGCGCCGGCGCCGGCGCCTTGCAGCGAGAAGGCACCATCAAAGTACATCAGCCACTCTTTGCCTGCTTCTTTGGCGGGGATGCTCGTCTCTGGGATATCTTCGTCCGGTGTTGGTGTCCACTCCGCTATGAACTCCGCCAAAGCTCTGCTTTGGATAGTCGAGGTGCTCTCGAACTGGAGACCGAAGCTCGACAGTTCTAGTGCCCACTCGACAATCCTGCCTGTTGCTTCTGGATTTTGCAGTATCCTCTTCAGCGGAAAGCGGGTGACTACTGTAATCTCGTGTGCTTGGAAGTAATGGCGCAGCTTTCTCGAGGCCATGAGGAAGCCGAAAAGCAATTTCTGCACACCAGAGTACCTTGACCTGGCCCCCTGCAAGAGGGAGCTGACAAAGTACACTGGGCGCTGCACCATTTTCTTCTTCCGCACCTCCACTTGCTCCTGCGCAGATTCATCCTCTTCGGGGCCAGAGCTTGTCGGGGAAGCCCCCTGCTTGTCGCTGGACGTGCTTGACGCGGTCGCTGGCTCATCATCGGCCTCCCTCTCCGCTACTAACGCAGCACTAACCACTTGATTAGTTGCCGCTAGGTACAGCAGCAGCTTCTCTTGTGGTTTAGGTGCGACAAGTATCGGAGCGGAGGACAGGTATTTCTTTAGGTCCTGCAGCGCAGCCTCCGCTTCCGGAGTCCATTTTACTGGACCCGCCTTTTTCAAAATTTGGAAAAATGACAGGGCGCACTCTGCAGACCTAGAGATAAATCTGCTGAGAGCCGCGACGCAGTCGGCAAGCCTTCCACGTCCTCGACACGGGTTGGTGCCTCAATCTGCTCGATGGCCTTGATCATGTCTGGGTTGGCATCTATCCCTCGCTGAGACACGAAGAACCCGAGAAGCTTGCCGGAAGGAACTCCGAACACGCACTTCTCGGGGTTGATCTTGAGGCTGATCCTGCGCAGATTCGCAAAGGTCTCTTCTAAGTCTTGAATCAGGGTTGCCCTGTCTCTGCTCTTGACCACTATATCATCCATGTAGGCCTCCACATTCCCGTGGATTTGTGGCTCAAAAGCGGTGTGGACAACCCTTGCAAATGTCGAACCGGCGTTCTTCAGTCCGGAAGGCATCCGTACGAAACAGTACGTGCCACATGGAGTGATGAACGCGGTCTTCTCTTCATCTTCTTCAGCCATGAAGATCTGATGATATCCAGAGTAGGCGTCAAGAAATGAAAGCAGGTCATATCCGGCCATGGAGTCAACAATCTGGTCAATGCGCGGCAAGGGAAAGGGATCTTTGGGGCAACCTTTGTTAACATCAGTGAAGTCGATGCAAAACCTCCATTTCCCATTTGCTTTGCGCACGACAACAGGATTGGCCAACCACGTCGGATGGAGCACACCTCTGATGAGGCCTGCCGCTTCCAACTTCTTGATCTCTTCTGCGATGAACTCTTGGCGCTCCACTGCTTGCTTCCTGACTCTCTGCTTGACGGGTCGTGCGTGAGGACAGACGGCGAGGTGGTGCTCAATCACTTTCCTGGGAATGCCGGGGATGTCAGATGGCTGCCAGGCAAACACGTCGACATTCGCCCGCAGGAAAGTAACGAGCGCGCTTTCCTATTTGGGGTCGAGCGTGGCACTGATGGTGAAGGTACCACCAGTGCCGTCCTCCTTTGCGGGCACCTTCTTGGTCGTTGGCGGAGCCGCCATTGTCTTCTTACTCTTGCCGGTGGAGCTCGATGGCGCGTCCTCGACGGTAGCGCAGCACTCCGGAGAGGTGCGCTTGCCGGAGTGGGCGCCAGAGCACTTGCCGGGCTTGGTCCTCTTCTTTCCTCCGGGAGCTTCAGCGGCAAGCGGCTTGTGATCCGCTGCGGCTGCTGCTTCCCGGTAGATCTTGTCGGCACAGATAAGGGCATCCTTCTTGTCGCCGGGACAAAGATGACGCTTATCGGGCCTGGCATCTTGAGCATGTTATAGGCGTAGTGAGAGGCTGCCATGAACTTGGCGAGCGCTGGACGGCCGAGAATTCCATTGTATGGCAATGGAAAATCGGCGACGTCAAAGGTGATCCTCTCAGTCCTGAAGTTCAGCTCGCTGCCAAATGTTACTGGCAACGCTATCTTCCCCTTCGGTTTGCTCCTTCCCGGGTTGATTCCTTGGAACGTGCCGGTTTCTTCGAGCTCGCTGTCGGGGACTTGGAGTTTTCGGAGCACAGCGGAGGAGATCAGGTTCAAGCCGGCCCCGTCGTCAACCAGCATCTTGGTGACCTTGAGGTTGCAGATTGTTGGCGAAACCAACATCGGCAAGCACCCGATCGCAGTAGTGCGATCAGGGTGGTCCTCAATATCAAAGATGATAGGCGTGCTAGACCATTTCAGAGGCTTGCGCGACTCGACGGGTGGCTCCGCTGCATTGACTTCCCGCGCCCACTGCTTGAGCTGGCGGTGAGAAGTATGCAGGGTGGCGCCGTCGTCTACGCACAAGACCTCTGTGGCTTTCTGAAACTCCTGCTCACTGGTCTCGACGTCATCCATGTCTTCGTCTTCGTCGTTGTCTTCGCTCTTGTCGCGGCCGCGGGGAGGTCGCTCCGCTTGCCGCTGCTTGTCCTTGTCGCGGCGTCCTCCCTGGTCGGGGCGCTTCGTGCCTGATCCTCCGCCACCTCCTCGGGCTCTCTCCTTGTCGCGCCGCTCGTACTCGGCCTTTTGCAGCTCGACGAGCCGCTCGACCTGCTTGCAGCTCTGGAGGTCATGGCCCTTGGTGCGGTGGATCTTGCAGTATTGTTTGCTGGTGCCGTCCCGTTTGTCGGCGGCCGCCACGGCCTGGCAGTGGACACATCCGGCAATCTCCTTGCCAGAGCTGCCAGCCTGGGCCTTCTTGGTGGCGCCTTCATCGCCGGACTGCTCAACAACCAGTACCTCTTGGCTCTTCTTCTTCCTGTTGCTCCGCCGCCGGCCCTTCTTCGCCGGGGCGGTATCCTCACTGTCAAATCCTCCCGCTCCAGCGCTCTCTCCGGGGAGTTTCCTCCCTTCCTCAGAACAGGCACACTTGTCGGCCAGGGCGTATAGCTCACTAACGTCCTTGATCTTGCACATCGCCATCTCCTCCCGCATCCTGCGGTTACGCACGTTCTGACGGAACGCGCTGATGACCGCAGCGGGGTGGACATCTGGGATGTTGTAGTGTACACGGCTGAATCTCTGGATGAACTTGCGCAGAGGTTCTCCCTCCTTCTGGACGAGCAGGTGAAGGTCGCTCGCTTGGCCATGGGGTTTGTGGCCGCCCGTGAAGGCGCCAACAAACTGATGGCACAAGTCTGTCCAGGAGGTTATGGAGTTGTCCGGCAAGTGCATGAGCCAGGATCTGACGTTGGACTTGAGCACCAGCGGGAAGTAGTTGGCAAGGATCTTGTCGTCTCGCCCCCCGGCAGCCTGCACCGCAATGGTGTAGATGCTGAGGAACTCCGACGGATGCGACTTGCCGTCGTACTTTTCTGGCACGTCTGGCTTGAAATTCTTTGTGCTGGGCCACTGGACTTGCCGCAGCTCACGGGTGAACGCAGGGCAGCCCACCGCGTACGGCAGGTCGCCTGGTTCCCCTGGTGCATGCATGTCGACAGAGGGCCCAGCGCGGTGGTCTGATTGACGCCGTGCTTCTCTCCGACGCTCGATGCGAGTACGAGCGTCCTCCTGCTCTCGCTCGTGGAGAACTTGGCGTTGATCGCGACGAGTTCGCGGATTTGACGACGCGGTGGAGTCGTTGTCGTGGTGATTCCGGCGAGTCGGCGATCTTGGCCTTCGGGGCGGGGAGTGGACGGTGGTCGCACCCGCGCCGGTCCTGGCGCCATCGGTCCTCGCCTGGCCGTCCTGCCGCAGCTGCGACGCGCTGTGCTGCCGCGGGGTGTCGCCGTTAGCGAAACCGATGAGGCTCTGTATCGTGGCCCTCCAATCATCGAGCTTGTTCGCTGTTGGAGGGTAGTCTAGGAGCAGTTGGGCTCGCGCCAGAGCTTCTGCTGGAGTGGCGGGCAGCGGTGGCGAATGGCGCGTGGAGCGGGATGTGCTCGAACTTCTAACTACGTTAGAAGGAGCAACACCCGGGCCAGGCAGCCGCGCCACGCTCGCGCCAGCGCGTTGGTGAGAGTGCTGGCCTTGAGCGCCCTGGGATCCGCCGACTCGATTTGGGTCCAGCGAGCGTATGGTACCGTGGGCGCCAAGACGCTGCTGGTCCCGTGCTTCCTGAGAGGGGCGCGGTGCATGTTCGGACGCCGTGGCGCCGTGAGCTGGCTCGACGATGCCCGTTCCGCCGCCGGTGCCGTCCCCGCCACCCGTTTGCTCCAAGGGCGGCGGGTTCGACGCGGACGGACCGGCCACCTCCGGAGCCTTCTTCTTCGGTGGCATGTCGCTGAGGATGAAGGAGATCTAGCTGGTGCAGACACCGGATCAGGTTCGCACAACTTCGACGCCCCCTACCTGGCGCGCCAAAGATGTCGGGGGGAATCGGCTTCCTCGAACACCTATGGGGACCGAGCCCCTTACTGGTTCGGCGGGGGGCGGAGGTTGCACAAAGAGCAGATCGAGGCGGTGCACACAGGGGGATTTTACCCAGCTTCGGGCCGCAAGGATGCGTAAAACCCTACTGCTGCTTGGCGGATTGTATTGTGTTCTTCCTCGGGAGCGCGCGGTGCTACAGTACACGCGGGCCGCCGGCGAGGTCGAGCGTAAAGATTGGTCCCCTCCCTTCCCTACGTGCGCATGGGGCCTCCTTTTATATGCTCAAGGGGTTACCCACCGGTGGCAGCATAGGTGAGGGCAAAAATGGTAGAATGTTGTAGTGGGTACAGCTGCCTGCACAGTGGCCGTACAGTGCTATCATACCTAACTCTGACGGCGGGGGACAGGGGCATTAAATGCCCGTCCGCGTCGCCCAGACGGAGCAGGGGAGTGGACCGTCAGGAGCGCCACCGTTTGCCACGATGGCTACTCTGTCAGCTTCGCTTCGCCACCGCATGCCCCTCGCTGCTCAGCCTCCGCCACGTGTGCCTGGGATGCCCCCCAGAGCGACACGTTGGTGGGTGAGTTGGAGCGTAGGCACGAGGTGGTAACTTGCCGCGGCAAGTGCCTTGCCGCGGTGGATGTCTTGTCGCGCCCGGGAGCTTGTTGCTCACCGGGCCTTGCCGGGGCGCGGGGCGCGCCGTGGCAGGGTCCTTGTCGTGCCGTGGATGGCCTTCCCGGCAAGCTCCTCTTGCCGGGGTCTTGTGCTTCGAGCGGCAGTCCCGGCAAACTCCTCTTGCCAGGGCCTCGCTCTCTTCGGGTGGCCTTCCCGGCAAGATCCTCTTGCCGGGGCCTTGGCTCAAATACTTTGTTCTTGAATGTCCTAAGAGGGGACCATTGAGGGTCTTGGCGATCGCCTAGCAGGCCCCGCCGCGGGGTGCTACGATCGCCCGTGCACAAGTTCGGGGTACTAAGGTACCCCTACTTTAGTACACCGACAGGTGTGTACAGCAAGGATGATTTTGGAAAACAAACAAATAAAGACTCAAATCATACAAGACACTCCAAGCAAAACACATATCATGTGGTGAGTAAAAATATAGCTCCAAGTAAATTCACCGATGGATGAGGACGAAAGAGGGGATGCCTTCCGGGGCATCCCCAAGCTTTGGATTTTTGGTGTCCTTGTATTACCTAGGGGTGACATGGGCATCCCCGAGCTTAGGCTCTTGCCACTCCTTGTTCCATACTCCATCAAATCTTTACCCAAAACTTGAAAACTTCACAACACAAAACTTAACAGAAAATCTCGTGAGCTCCGTTAGCGAGAGAAAACAAAACACCACTTCAAGGTACTGTATTGAACTCATTATTTATTTACATTGGTGTTAAACCTACTATATTCCAACTTATCTATGGTTTATAAACTATTTTACTAGCCATAGATTCATCAAAATAAGCAAACAACACACGAAAAACAGAATCTGTCAAAAATAGAACAATCTGTAGTAATCTGTAACTAACGCAAACTTCTGGAACTCCAAAAATTCTACCAAAATAGGAAGACCTAGACAATTTGTTTAATGACTTACCGAAATTGGAATCAATATTTTATCACGTTCTGGTGATTTTTAACAATTGTTTGCGTGAACAAAGAGTTTCTGGAATTTTCAGCAAGATCAAATAACTATCATCCATGAAGATCCTATTGGTTTAACTTGGCACAAACACTAATTAAAACATAAAAACAAATCAAACCAAAGGCTATATCAAATATTTATTCCTAAACAAAAGAAAAGGCAAAAAGACTAAAAATAAAATTTGGTTGACTCCCAACAAGCGCTATCGTTTAACGCCCCTAGCTAGGCATAAAAACACGGATAGATCTAGGTACTGCCATCTTTGGTAGGCAATTCTTCAATAAGGCGCCTATCACCCCTAGGAGTTTCTTCCTTTTTATTAATAATCAATATTCTAGGCAAGAAATCAAAGAAATCTCTTGTGGCAAAAGGTTCCTTAAGGATAGCGAACAAATCGGGGTGAACACTTATAGATTTGAGGTCTGCCTTCTCTTTGCTAGAAATTTCGCTCGTATTCTGAGGAACATACATTAACTTGGCAATCCTGGCATTGGAAGAAGTGTCCTTCACGGAAGAAAAGGCAGATCCTAGGTTAGTAATAATATCCTCAATTTTATCAATTCTAGTGGAATCTTGATCCATCCTTTCATTAACCATAGGTCCCTTTTCCTTAAAAATTTTAGGACCAACTCCTACCTTAGATCCGTATTGGGTAATTTGGTTATGGATCTTTTTATCCAAATTTTCAATCAACTCTACGGTGGCAATTTTATTTTCAATAATTTCAAGCCGTTGCATCACATGTTCTAAAGTTAAAATAGTTCCATTAACCAAAAGAGGTGGTGAGCCAAACAAATCTATCATAGCATTATAAGAATCAAAAGTATGGCTACCCAAGAAGTTTCCTCCGGTAATGGTATCAAGAATATACCTATGCCAAGGGGTGACACCTACATAAAAATTGCGAAGAAGAATGGTAGTAGATTGCTTTCTAGCAGATTTATTTTGAGCGTTACAAATTCTATACCAAGCATCTTTTAGATTTTCTCCCACCCTTTGTTTAAAATTAAGAACTTCATACTCGGGAGATAGAGGAGTAGATAAAGGACTATCCATGACGACAAAGAAGGCGAAAAAGAGGTAAATGGAAAGAGAGGGCGAATAAAACGACAGGGGTGAAGCGGGGGAGAGGAAAACGAGAGGCAAATAGCAAATAATGTAATGCGAGGGATAAGGGTTTGTGATGGGTACTTGGTATGTTGACTTTTGCATAGACTCCCCGGCAACGGCGCCCGAAATCCTTCTTGCTACCTCTTGAGCACTGCGTTGGTTTTCCCTTGAAGAGGACAGGGCGATGCAGCAAAGTAGCGTAAGTATTTCCCTCAGTTTTTGAGAACCAAGGTATCAATCGAGTAGGAGGCTACGCTCGAGTCCCACACACCTACGCAAACAAATAAGAACCTCACAACCAACCGATAAAGGGGTTGTCAATCCCTTCAGAGTCACTTACGAGAGTGAGATCTGATAGATATGATAAGATATTTTTTTTGGTATTTTTATGATAAAGAGAAATAAAGATGCAAAGTAAAATAAAAGGCAATAGAAATAGCTAAGTGTTGGAAGATTAATATGATGGAAAATAGACCCGGGGGCCATAGGTTTCACTAGTGGCTTCTCTCAAGAGCATAAGTGATAGAGGCAAAGGTGTCCCGATGTTTCGATGAGATGGTCGCTATCGTTTCTGTGGGAGTCGACCTTGACGATCCGACTACGAACGTGCGAGACGTCGTGCCTTAGCAATCGCTAAACCAACTTCCGAGGGTTATTGACCACGCCGGAGCACGATCAACCTGACCACGAGGGCCTGTTTCCTGCGAGCAAACGAAGAACAAGCAAGAAACTAAGATTGCAATCTGGATATTGCGAATAAAAGAGGAAAGCTTTATTAACGAAGGTGGGGTTCTGTGACGCCTTGGCCTGGTCGTTGAACACAAACGAAGTACGCGAAGTTGCAGCTATGGCGAACTTTTGATCTAAACAAAACCCAAAGTCTAAACGACGCCCTAAGGGCTGTATATATGGAGGAAGAGGAGGGAATTTCGTGGCCCCTGATGGTGGGGTCCGAAACCAACCCTAACTCTTGTTTCCCCACACATACGGACTCTAAAAATAGCCTATACTTAAGTATTTCGAAATTACATGGGCCTGGCCCAAAAATAAGGTGACGCAGCACCTAGAATAGCCTATGGACGAATATTATGAAGTGGCATCTTGTATATTTCGTCCAAGGCTTCATTCACTCCTTATGGTGGCTTCAAAGTCCTGAAATCATCACTTGTAACTCCGTTCTTGATCCCCTTGCGCATGCCATCAACTCCATGCGTGTTCTTGCTCCAATGTTCATCCTTCTCCAAGCTAGGCCCTTCACTTGTAAGCAAAACAAATGTATCCAATTTAGGCAGTATCATATTCTCATGAACATTAGAATCATTACCAAGAAACGAAAGTACCTGGTAATTTAATTGGCGTGCGCGAGCTCTAGTAATTGGTCCAGTATGTATAGTAGCAGGGGCTGTGGATGTAACAATGGTATTGATGTCCTCATCATCCTCCCCTTCTTGAAATGAAGTCGTCCTCGACGGAAGCTCATCTTCCTCACCCAAATAAGGCTTCAAATCTGCAATGTTAAAAGTGGGACTAACCCCAAAATCTGCAGGCAGCTCAAGTTTATATGCATTATCATTTATTTTCTCTAACACCTTAAATGGACCATCAGCACGTGGCATTAGCTTTGATTTGCGCAAATTAGGAAACCTATCCTTACGCAAATGTAACCAAACAAGATCACCAGGTGAAAAGACAACATGTTTTCTACCCTTATCTCCAGCAAGTTTATATTTAGCATTCATACGCTCAATGTTTTCCTTAGTTAACTCATGCATTTTTAAAATCAATTCAGCACGTTCTTTAGCATCAAAATTAACCTTCTCCGAAGATGGAAGAGGCAACAAATCAATAGGTGCACGAGGTAGGAAACCATACACAATTTCAAAAGGGCACATCTTAGTAGTAGAATGCAATGAACGATTATAAGCAAATTCAATATGAGGCAAGCATTCTTCCCACATTTTCTTATTATTCTTCAAAACAGCCCTAAGCATAGTAGACAATGTTCTATTGACTACTTCAGTTTGTCCATCAGTTTGGGGGTGACAAGTAGTACTAAAAAGCAGTTTAGTCCCCAACTTAGCCCATAAACATCTCCAAAAGTGGCTAAGAAATTTAGTATCACGATCTGAAACAATAGTATTTGGCACACCATGCAAGCGAATAATTTCACGAAAGAACAAATCAGCAACATTAACAGCATCATCACTTTTATGACATGGTATAAAGTGTGCCATTTTTGAGAATCTATCCACGACAACAAATATGCTATCCCTCCCCTTCTTTGTTCGAGGTAAACCTAAAACAAAGTCCATAGATATATCCTCCCAAGGAACACTAGGTACAGGCAAAGGCATATATAAACCATGAGGATTGAGTCGTGACTTAGCTTTTTGACATGTAGTGCAGCGAGCAACAAAACGCTCAACATCCCGTCTCATCTTTGGCCAAAAGAAATGTGTAGCAAGTATATCCTCTGTCTTCTTCACGCCAAAGTGTCCCATTAGTCCTCCTCCATGCGCCTCCTGCAACAACAAAAGACGAACGGAGCTAGCTGGAATGCATAGCTTGTTAGCACGAAACACAAATCCATCGTTAACGACGAACTTGTTCCATGTTCTTCCTTCTTTACAATTCTGCAACACATCTTGAAATTCAGCATCATGCACATATTGATCTTTGATGGTCTCCAAACCAAATATTTTAAAGTCAAGTTGTGAAAGCATAGTATAACGACGAGACAATGCATCAGCAATAACATTTTCTTTACCCTTCTTGTGTTTAATGACATAAGGGAAAGTCTCAATGAATTCAACCCATTTAGCATGTCTACGGTTCAGTTTAGCTTGACTTTTAATGTGTTTCAAAGATTCATGATCAGAATGTATAACAAATTCTTTGGGCCATAAATAATGTTGCCATGTTTCTAAAGTCCGAACAAGAGCATATAATTCTTTATCATAAGTAGAATAGTTCAGACTAGGCCCACTCAATTTTTCAGAAAAGTATGCAACAGGTTTGCCATCTTGTAATAACACACCTCCTAATCCAATTCCACTAGCATCACATTCAAGCTCAAAAGTCTTATTAAAATCAGGAAGTTGAAGTAAAGGAGCATGTGTCAACTTATCTTTCAATACTGTGAAGGCTTCTTCCTGTGCGGTACCCCAAACAAAAGGCACATCCTTCTTTGTAAGCTCGTTGAGAGGTGCAGCAATGGTGCTGAAATCTCTCACAAAACGCCTATAGAAACCAGCAAGGCCAAGAAAACTCCTCACTTGTGTGACCGTTTTGGGCTGCGGCCAACTCTCAATAGCTTCAATCTTGGCTTTATCAACTTCAATTCCCTGTGGAGTAACAACATAGCCAAGAAAAGATACTCGGTCGGTGCAAAAGGTGCACTTCCCAAGGTTACCGAACAAACGTGCATCACGTAGAGCATTAAAAACAGCACGTAAATGTTCCAAATGTTCTTCCAAAGATTTGCTATAAATCAGTATATCATCAAAATAGACTACCACAAATCGTCCAATGAAAGCACGTAAAACTTCGTTCATTAGTCGCATGAAAGTACTAGGTGCATTAGTTAACCCAAAAGGCATGACTAACCACTCATATAAACCAAACTTAGTTTTAAAAGCTGTTTTCCATTCATCTCCCAATTTCATACGAATTTGATGGTATCCACTACGCAAATCAACTTTGGAGAATATTGTAGAGCCACTCAATTCATCAAGCATATCATCTAGCCTAGGAATAGGATGACGATAACGAATAGTAATATTATTAATGCCTCTACAATCAACACACATACGCGAGGTACCATCCTTTTTCGGCACTAGAATAATAGGAACAGCACAAGGACTAAGGGATTCGCGTATATAACCTTTGTCGAGTAGCTCTTGTACTTGACGCATAATCTCCTTCGTCTCCTCTGGATTGGTACGGTATGGTGCGCGGTTGGGTAATGATGCACCGGGAATTAAGTCAATCTGATGCTCAATCCCTCGAATAGGTGGTAATCCCGGTGGCATGTCTTGTGGAAAGACGTCAGCGAACTCCTGCAAAATGTTAGTAACAGCAGGAGGCAAAGAGGAAGGCACGTCCTCAAATGAAAATAATACCTCTTTGCACACAAAAGCATAGCAAACAGATTTGCTAACATCTAGATCATCAATATCAGATTTGGTGGCAAATAAACATGCACTTTTCAATTTAATTTCAGAAGCAACACTAGATGGTTTATTATTAGGCTTCATTTGTTGCTGAAATTCTTTTGCCACAATCTGATTTTCACTCTTATTTTGCTCCTGTTTTGCTTTATTAGCTCGATTAATATCATCTTTCAAAATGGAATCAGGAGTCATAGGAAGCAAAGTAATATTTTTGTCCTTATGAACGAGAGTATACTGATTGTTTCTACCATGGTGTACAGAATTTTTATCAAATTGCCATGGTCTACCAAGTAATAAGGAACATGCTTGCATGGGTACCACATCACAATCAACATAATCAGCATATGTAGAGATACTAAAATGCACACGAACAGTACGTGTTACCTTAACCTTACCGCTGTTGTTGAACCATTGGATGTAGTAAGGATGTGGATGTGGTCTTGTGGTGAGGGATAGCTTCTCCACCATCTCCATGCTAGCCAAGTTGTTGCAGCTCCCTCCATCTATGATGACACGAACAGAACGTTCCTTCACAACTCCCTTTGTATGGAACAAATTATGCCTCTGATTTTGCTCAGCTTGCGTGACCTGCACACTCAAAACACGTTGAGCAACAAAACATTCATACCTGTCAGCATCTTCAGCAGCCATGTATTGCGTCTCATGATCAGAATCATCGCCACCGTGTTCTTCATGTGTAAGAAGAGCCAAAGTCTCCTCATCATAGTCACTAGCGGACTCATACCCACCATCCTCAGTGGCAATCATCACACGCTGAGATGTGCATTCGCGCGCAAAATGTCCTCTTCCCTTACAATGACGACAAATAATATCACTTGTGTGCCCTGTAGACGCCATGGAAGAAGCAGAGCTCTGTGCAGGCCCGGCAGGTGTGCTCTTGGCAGATAGTGGTGGTTGTGCCTGCTTTCTTGTATCACGGTTGGAGGTGGCAGCTGACGGAGGTGCCGGTGTAGCAGAACGTGTGGAAGTAGATGATGCACGTGGTGTCCATGATGAAGGTCGACCTGCAGAAAAGTTAGTCCGCGCCAATGCCTGTCGATCCTGCACTTCACGTTCAGCTTTACAAGCAAGATGGAATAAACGAGTGATATTATTATAATCCTTATAGTCTAGAATGGTCTGAATCTCTCTATTTAATCCACCCAGAAAACGTGCAAGCATAGCTTCATTCGCCTCAACAATACCACATCTAATCAAGCCAGTTTGTAATTCCTGATAATATTCTTCTACAGAATTTTTTCCTTGTCTTAAGCGCTGCAATTTTTGAAGTAATTCACGTTGATAATATGGTGGAACCCAACGAGTACGCATAGCAGTTTTCAAAGCAGCCCAAGTAGCTGGAACAGGATATAATCTACAATATTCAGACCACCAAACACATGCAAAGCTAGTGAAAGCACAAACAGCAGCAGGAACACGTCTCTCCTCAGGATATTGTAAACATGTAAATCGTTGTTCAGTTTCTAACTCCCAAGTAAGATATATATCAGGAACATATCTACCCTCAAATGGTGGAATATTCAATTTCAGTTTAGGGAGATGGTCATGATCTCGTACCTGAGGGGGAGCCCTAACATTACCATTATTTGCATGTGGACGACCTGATGGTTGTGGTGCTGGTGGTTGCACGTAGTTCTGATTGTCATCAACCTCATCCTCATAATCTCCCACATAATCATCCTCCTCCGCATCAGCAGCAGGAGCCACAGAAGTATCAACAGCAGCACCAGCAGTTTGGCCAGGTTGAAGAGGGACACGGATCGCTCGGCGAAGGGCTGCTTCCCGACCTGGAGGTATTCGTTGTTGTTGCTGTTGTTGCAGAGGTGCGGCAGGTGCAGCCGGTGGTGGAAGACGTGCAAGCAGTTCATTAAATCTGTTATCGAGCTTTGTTTCGAACGTCTTCTCCATGCCATCTATCTTCTCCATGGCCTCTTCAAATCTGTTTAGCACATCTTGCACCTGTCCACTCATCAGTTGCTGAAACTTATCATGAAGCTCCTTGTTCGTCAAGTTCTCCCAGTCAGTCTCGTCGGCTTGTGATCCTGGCATGGTTAGCAGCAATAGAAACACACAAGAATATGATCCTACAGAGTACTAACAAGAGGTGGTGGTGGTGTCACAAATCCGTCAAGCAAATCTCAAATTCTTACCAGTTCTTACCCAGCAGCAGGCGGTGATCGGCAGCCGTTGTAGTCAAAACTCTCAAAAGCTTGGATAGAGCGATTGCCAGGGAGAGTCAAACGCACGAAGTAGATGTATGTGGAGCTGGGAAGGCTTATAGTATGGTAGCAAAAAGGGTCAGCAATAATCAATTCAGAGATGCAAAGTTGAATAAACGCTCAACGACGGTACTGTGCTGGTCCTAGGCTAGACCGTGCTAGAGACGCGAGCCTAGAACACCAACAAAATCACGGCGCTCCACGTAAACACAGGGAAAAGCACACTCTGGATTTTTTTTTTCGCCCTGTTTTTTTTTTGGCACTCTTTTTTTTTGCTTCTTCTTTTTTTTTTCTTGCGAAAAATCACAATAATGGCGAGTGTCTCAAAACTCTTCCCAGGTCAAACTGACAGGATAGACACGAAATTTTTTTTGCGATTTTTTTTTTCGACTGCCCGGACCCAAAAACTGGAAACGGCTCAAAAAAACTTTCAAAAACGGCGACTGTCTCAAAAGGCTAAGAAACACCTAAAAATAGGATAGCCAGAAAATTTTTTGTCAAGTGCGTTTTGGGAAAATTTTGGGCTTAAACGGAGGGTGGTTTCCAGACTCTTCTACGGACGGCAAAAGATTGATGGAATCCTAAACCTACTCAACCAAGGAAACACGAATCTGGCAACAGATGGATCTCGAAAGCAACCCTAATATGAGATGGACTCGAAGTGACGGTGATATATGGATACGGATCGGTGGTGGTATATGGACTCGGAGCGGTGGTGGTATATGGACTCGGAGCGGTGGCGGATAAGCGGTGGTGGTATATGGACTCAGAGCGGTGGTGGTATATGGACTCGGAGCAGGGGCGGATAAGCGGTGGTGGAAGATGGCAGGGACAATGATGATGGTGCGGCGGCGGCGTGACTAATATGACCAGAACTCGAAACTCTAAAAGACTAGACGCTAAGACCAGCAACTTGACACGACGATGCAACCGCAAATTCAACAAAGCAAATACAGAAAAGATTATGCAAAGGCTCAGATTGGTTCGGATATGATGAACGAACCCTAATTTTTTTTTGGCTTTTTCGTGGACTATAGGTATGAAGAACAGACTCGATCTAAACTACGAAAAACTGTAAAATCTCACCGAGCAACCTGAAAATCTGATACCACTTGATAGAGGCAAAGGTGTCCCGATGTTTCGATGAGATGGTCGCTATCGTTTCTGTGGGAGTCGACCTTGACGATCCGACTACGAACGTGCGAGACGTCGCGCCTTAGCAATCGCTAAACCAACTTCCGAGGGTTATTGACCACGCCGGAGCATGATCAACCTGACCACGAGGGCCTGTTTCCTGCGAGCAAACGAAGAACAAGCAAGAAACTAAGATTGCAATCTGGATATTGCGAATAAAAGAGGAAAGCTTTATTAACGAAGGTGGGGTTCTGTGACGCCTTGGTCTGGTCGTTGAACACAAACGAAGTACGCGAAGTTGCAGCTATGGCGAACTTTTGATCTAAACAAAACCCAAAGTCTAAACGACGCCCTAAGGGCTGTATATATGGAGGAAGAGGAGGGAATTTCGTGGCCCCTGATGGTGGGGTCCGAAACCAACCCTAACTCTTGTTTCCCCACACATACGGACTCTAAAAATAGCCTATACTTAAGTATTTCGAAATTACATGGGCCTGGCCCAAAAATAAGGTGACGCAGCACCTAGAATAGCCTATGGACGAATATTATGAAGTGGCATCTTGTATATTTCGTCCAAGGCTTCATTCACTCCTTATGGTGGCTTCAAAGTCCTGAAATCATCACTTGTAACTCCGTTCTTGATCCCCTTGCGCATGCCATCAACTCCATGCGTGTTCTTGCTCCAATGTTCATCCTTCTCCAAGCTAGGCCCTTCACTTGTAAGCAAAACAAATGTATCCAATTTAGGCAGTATCATATTCTCATGAACATTAGAATCATTACCAAGAAACAAAAGTACCTGGTAATTTAATTGGCGTGCGCGAGCTCTAGTAATTGGTCCAGTATGTATAGCAGCAGGGGCTGTGGATGTAACAATGGTATTGATGTCCTCATCAATAAGTATTACGATGGGTGAACAAATTACTGTTGAGCAATTGATAGAATTGAGCATAGTTATGAGAATAAGGTATGATCATGTATATAGGCATCACATCCGCGACAAGTAGACTGAAACGATTCTGCTTCTACTACTGTTACTCCACACATCGACCGCTATCCAGCATGCATCTAGAGTATTAAGTTCATAAGAACAGAGTAATGGTTTAAGTATGATGACATGATGTAGAGGGATAAACTCATGCAGTATGATATAAACCCCATCTTTTTATCCTTGATGGCAAAAATACAATACGTGCCTTGTTGCCCCTGCTGTCACTGGGAAAGGACACCGCAAGATTGAACCCAAAGCTAAGCACTTCTCCCATTGCAAGAAAGATCAATCTAGTAGGCCAAACCAAACTGATAATTCAGAGAGACTTGTAAAGATAACCAATCATATATAAAAGAGTTCAGAGGAGATTCAAATATTGTTCATAGATAATCTTGATCATAAACCCACAATTCATCGGTCCCGACAAACACACCGCAAAAGAAGATAACATCAAATAGTTTTCCAAGAGAATCGAGGAGAACTTTGTATTGAGATCCAAAGAGAGAGAAGAAGCCATCTAGCTAATAACTATGGACTCGAAGGTCTGAGGTAAATTACTCACACATCATCGGAGAGGCTATGGTGTTGATGTAGAAGCCCTCTGTGATCAATGCCCCCTCCGGCAGGACGCCGGAAAAGGCCCCAAGATGGGATCTCACGGGTACATAAGGTTGCGGCGGTGGAACTAGGTTTTCGTGGATGCCTCTGATGGTTTGGGGGTACGTAGGTATATATAGGAGGAAGAAGTAGGTCGGTGGAGCCACGACGGTGGAGGGCGTGCCTGGGGGGGGGGGGGGTAGGCGTGCCCCCTACCTCGTGGCCTCCTCGTCTGTTACTTGACGTCCACTGGATCACGTTTGTTCCAAAAATCATGTTCCCGATGGTTTAATTTCGTTTGGACTCCATTTGATATTCTTTTTCTGCGAAACTCTGAAATAGGCAAAAAAGCAGCAGTTTGGGCTGGGCCTCCGGTTAATAGGTTCCCAGAAATAATAATAAAGTGTATAAATAAGCCCATTAAACATCCAAAACAAAATATATAATAGCATGGAACAATAAAAAATTATAGATACGTTGGAGACGTATCATTGAGCTACATCCCGAAATCCCTCAGGTACAACTTCCTTTATAGCCGGCTTGCACCACTGCCCCAGCTGCCCACATCGCTCCATGTGGATAGTTTTTTACTTATTTGCCCCGCACGTACCTCTACTAGCTTCTACTGTATTTGTGATGATTTTATGTCTCATCAACTAGTCCTAGTAATCTTATTCTAATCACGCTTCTTCAATTTCTTTGCCACATGGATGCTCATCTCGATTTTAGTGAAACTGCACAAAATGATCTGATGGTCAAAGGGTTGCAAACTTCATTTCTTCGGAAGGTTCAACGTCGCCAGCAAATTAAAGCCTGGTTAGGGTTTAGGGTTCAAGGGTTAGGGACTGCATGGATCGTTTTTTGCTTAGTTGCCCTGCTCCAAAATAAGTGTCAACTTTAGTAGTAGTACAACTTTGCACTAAAGTTTGCATAACGTTGAGACACTTATTTTGGAACAGCGGGAGTACATAGTGGCTATGACCTGTCAATCATTGAGATGCAGTAGCATGCATGTTAGTCTCCTTTGTATTTGATGAAATGTTGCAACAGGCCCACCTTATCGAACGCAAGATAGATGAAACAGAAGCTGGAAGCTTCATACCATTGTACAAATTTATCTCGCTGAGAAATTACAGTACGTACTAGTACTATGTAAAGAGTTAGGTGTCGCACGGTGTCCAGAAAATATGGTGATAGTGTGAGGTGGGCCATGTAATCACCGAGCTTGCGTATTTTCACTTCTTTCACACTCCTTCGCTATAAGAACGGAGAAAATTGTAATCTACCTCCTTTCGCCAAAACGTGGGACATCCAACAGTCGTACCACCTCAGTAATAATGACCAATGAGCCGTCAAATCACATAGACCCAGCAGTAAGTTGGACGGACGAAGCAACCATCACTCTTGAATTCGCTTCTCCCTTCAACACAGGCGCCAGTGAGAGGTCGCGTCTGCTCTGCCCGGGCATGATTGTGGCACTGATTCTCTGCAGCAGTGCTGACCGTTTCGGGTGGGAAGCGTGCGCGGATGATGGAGGGGCTGTGGGTGGGCCTGGCTGGTGAGGAGTGGGCGTGATAGCTGTCCCGACCGGACACCCAGAAATGAGAGGATGCACCGACTCTCGCGGATAAATCGTACACTACACATATCTCTCTCTAGGGGATTCCCTTTGCAGGAGTAGGTTGATGTGTCACTCTTTCTAAGACACACACACACACACACACACACTGTTAACACACACACACACACACAGGTTCATAGAATAGGAAAATCATGTGAGTGGGAAGCCACATGAATTGAGATAAATGGAGTACGTATAAGAAGAGAAGAGGTGACGAATATTCCATCAAACCTGGACTGAGGAGTAGTATTCCCTCCGTCAAGGTGTTAAGTCATCTTACGAAAATCAGATATTCCAGAAATGTTTAGGCGTCGTCCATTAACTTTGCATCTCTGTCCCCTCCTAGCCTTGTTGCTAGCGAGCGTTACTTACTCTGCCTTGTTATCTCCCTCGGAAACCCAATGCATGGAGCGCAACTACGCGTTGATCAGTCAAGGAAGCAAAGTCGGCTTGCATGCAAGTTAATAAGTGGCCCTGCATGGTAGCTAAAATGACACCTCTTAATTGTTGTGATTAATAGTTGCATTTAGAGAGAGAAATCAGGGCTTTGATTGGAGCAAGGACCGGTGAAATTTCTCCTTCTCCTCCAATCTGCTCGCACCTTGGTCCCGCTGCACCTTTCTAACATGACTTATACACCTAGATGAAGGGAGTAGTACGAGATACGGTGGCACACTGACTTAGGTTGAATACAAGTGCCCAGAATTATTGGAAGAAGCAAAGTGTACAAACTAAATAATTAAAATTGAATTTCTCATTTTTTTTCAAAACAGTGGCAAAAGACTTGCCTCATCCACTAAATAAGAGGAGAGTAGAGTTTCACGATTTGCAAGTGACCCTACAAATAAACGACATGACAATTACTCTCAATATGCCCTAGTTTCTTAGCACCCACTGTAACCCTTAGTACATACGGTGGCACACTGACTTAGGCCGAATACAAGTGCCGAAAATATTTAAAATTGGAGGATGGTGCAGCCCACCTTTCTGATATTTTGACCGTGTGTGGTTCACTTGTTGTTCACTTCGGAGGGTCGTGTACCACACGTGAATGTTAGTAAGCGCGATCAGGAGGCGTGCAGCGTTAATTGCAAGTTGACTCCTTCGAGCGTTAAATTTTCTTCATGTATTAGCATTGCCCCTAGTATTTTTCTTCACTACGTTAAATAAAGAGTTCCGTTTCGTGCACAATTTCAAAAAAAAAATATGGAGAGAAAAAGAAAACCACTCCATCTATATATGCTGCAGCCTCGACGCTTGTTTTCTAGGGTTTGCTTTCTTCACACTCTCTCCACTATATATATATACACGCTAGAGCCTCAACGCTTGTATTTGCTCTCTTCACACTCTCTCATCCTCTCCAGATCTAAACTGTGACACTCCAAAAATTTCATTTGGGTTTTTGCAAAATCCTTGCTGGATTTTCCTTGAAATTTGAGGCTTTCAGTAAAACAACCTTCTTAAAATTTCCTTTTCCTTGACTAGGGTTTTTCTGTTTTCTCCTTCAAGCCCTGGGTTTGACCTTCTTAAAAACTCCTTCTCTCTATTGTTTCCCTTCTCAGATTTTTTTATTGGAGTTTTCTTTTTTAAGAAAAACTCTATGAAAAAGATTTGGGATTTCATTCTATTGAAAACCATCCATGACCTTGTGCCTTGCCCATGAGGCAATACCACTCCAACATCTTCACCCCTCCTTGTCAACAACTCAAATTCCCTATCCCAACTCATCCAAACAAGTTTTGGATTTTATTTTTATCTCTCAAATATTTTCTGTCAATTATTTTGAGCCTGATGGATTTTCAAAGCAAGTACCCTTTTCCATTTGAGTTTTGACTTCAAACCTACTCTACTGGCTAGTCCTTTGCACCCACAACCCAGAACCATCTTGATCCACTCATCTTCTTTTCAAATTTTTCAACTTACACTCCCTGCAAGTTTGGACCAGATTTGTCAAATTTGGTGAAATTCATATCTACACTTCTCCAAAAATTCCACCAAAAATCAGGCAGCCTACTAGAGCAATGAGAAGTCACTCCACCAAAAATCAGCCCAAGGAAAAATCCCTACATGCCTGGATCATTCTGTCGAACACCTTGCATGCACTGCTCAAACACATTCAGCAATTTCAGTCTTCAGTGTTGATTTCTTCAGATCATCTTCAGTCACGCGCACACAGTGCCCTTGGCACGTTGCTCGCCACCTGGTCTGCGTGTCCAGAGCCCCGCACGCGCGCTTGGCTTCTTCCTGGCGTCGGTGGCGCTCTGACCCGACCGCGCCGGCGTGTCCCGCGGCGGCTGAACCGCCGTGGCAGCCAACAGGGAGCAGAACGGCGGCTCAACGCCATTCCGCGCCGCACAGCCCCGCTGATGGCTCCGCGTGTCCACCTCCACGCCAGCGCACGCATGCAGCACAGCCGTCGTGGCGCGGCACGCACAGAGCATGCTCTCTGCCGCCGATGGACCCGCGCCGTCCCGTTCCGTCGAGCTCCACCTCAGCAAGCTTAAACCAACGCCGTTGGCTCCAAAATGGACTCCGCGAACCTCCACGACGGTGCTCAACTCCTAAACTCCCCCGACCAAGCACTGCACCACCGTAATCACTCGCCGGAGAACGCCGTTCTCGGCCACCGCCTCGGATCGCCTATAAAAGGAGACCCCGAGCCGTCCCGCGAGCACGCACCACCCCTACACTCCACCAACGCCGTGCCAGGTCACTGGGAGGACCTCGAGGAGGTCTCCTCCCCCGACTCCGGCCACCCCGCTCCGCCTCAGCCTCCAGCTCGATTCGCTCCGGTGAGGCCGTCTCTGGCGCCCAAACTCCGTCCATCTCCCTCTCTAGCTACCAGATTCTTAACCCCCTCCTCAATTTGATCTGTGCAGCTCTCTCCGGCGACCTCCACCCACGCCCGAACCGCCGTCCGCCGGAGCAGGGGCCACCGCCGACGTGGTGCTTCCCTGCAACCACCTCGACCACCATCCAATGCGGAATGGCACCCTGAGCACGGAGGTAACCTCCGATCTCTCTGCCTCGCCGTGGATCGCCGCCAGCGACCACCGCGGCTCTCGGGCGCCAGCGAGCCCGACCCGCCTCTTTTAAATTTCAAACCTGACAGATGGGACCCGCCTGTCAGCTTCTCTGTCTTTTCTATTCGAATCGTTTTCTGAAAACGCCTTCGGGCAAAATACGCTTTCTCCGTTGCGCTTGCGCATTTCCTATCGAACCGTTTTCTGTTTTCTCAGTTAGAACCCTGGAAAGTTTCTGTTTCATTACAGATGAGTCCCTGGGCAAATACCCTTATAACTTTTTATCAGAAGCATATTTTTGAGTGATTCTTTTTCTGTTCTCTTCAAAATTTTGTCTAGTTTTTTATCAGATTTATTTGAAAAATATTTGCAATACTTTTTCTTCACCTCTCGGTATTCACGTTAGCGCGTATGTTTTCTCTGTACCGTAGATACCGACGGAGGTGACGAGGCCGCAAACTTCACCGAGCTAGGCTCCGACTACTTTGAACCAGGCAAGCATGTTCGAACTTTTGATATGATGAGTGTATTGGCATGGTTGCATGTAAATAGTTTCATGGCATGCGCGGAGCATACCGATGAACCGTTCATTATGCATTGTTGGAGCAAGTAAGCCCGATGATTTCACACGTCGATGGACGTGAGTATGTAAGGCCATGTGTTGGCATGAAGATGGGTAAGATGGCAGTGTTGTAGCATGCCAGTCTTAGGCCATGCAAGTTATCTTCAGTACCAACCCGTATCGGTTGGTTCATATCCATTCCCTTTTCCTGTACTACCACATGTTTCCCGACAGGGATATGGTTTAGTAAGTCGCAAACCGCTTTCTTGGTACACACCAAAAAGGAGAGGCCGGGATGCTGGTTCCATGGCCCTGGATTAAAGCCAGGCATCCGGTCAGGGGGCATGGGTGTTTCCGGTTGGGACCGAGAGGGGGGGCACCCCTTAGAGCGCACGTATATAAATTTGATCCCATGCTATTCGAGATTGTGATCTCCCCGTCTCAATAGTTTTTCTTGGACGATGTTGAGGGTGATTCCTGGCATCGAAGAGTTGGATGGGTGTGTACTAGATTGCTGTGTTTTCTTCTGAAATACCGTAACGGAACTAGTCCTAGTGACTACGGAAATTCGTCGACTGTGGGAAATTTTTGTACAAACTCTGCAGAGCTCCATATCCTTAAATCATCTTATCTATTTCCAAGTTCCCTGCTAACAGTCATGTGCCAGTTTGGTGACAGATTTCCCGGTGGGACGCATGAGCTCTAAGACCGGTTAAATGTTTATTCTTGTGGATGGACTAACCCGTTTAATTCCATGAGTTGATTATATTTATGATGAGTATATTATTTCCTTATCAGTCAAAAGCCCTTTATGTGGTGTCGCTCAGACGCCCGACTGTGGCATTTCTTTTAAAGCCCTTTATGTGGTGTCGCTCAGACGCCCGACTGTGGCATTTCTTTTAAAGCCCTTTATGTGGTGTCGCTCAGACGCCCGACTGTGGCATTTCTTTTAAAGCCCTTTATGTGGTGTCGCTCAGACGCTCGACTGTGGCATTTCTTTTAAATGTGGTGTCGCTCAGACGCCCGACTGTGGCATTTCTTTTAAAGCCCTTTATGTGGTGTCGCTCAGACGCCCGACTGTGGCATTTCTTTTAAAGCCCTTTATGTGGTGTCGCTCAGACGCCCGATTGTGGTATTATTATTCCGCATTTTCCGCTCGAGGAGTCTTTCAGACACTCGTTTGGCACCAGTATTATTATTCCGCATTTTCCGCTCGAGGAGTCTTTCAGACACTCGTTTGGCACCAGTATTATTATTCCGCATTTTTCGCTCGAGGAGTCTTTCAGACACTCGTTTGGCACCAGTATTATTATTCCGCATTTTCCGCTCGAGGAGTCTTTCAGACACTCGTTTGGCACCAGTATTATTATTCCGCATTTTCCGCTCGAGGAGTCTTTCAGACACTCGTTTGGCACCAGTATTATTATTCCGCATTTTCCGCTCGAGGAGTCTTTCAGACACTCGTTTGGCACCCAGCATTATCACTTCTAGGTCTGATCGTACTGGTTATTTATCCATGTATTTCACGTTGGCATTTGTTATATCTTACGTCCGTACTGTCTTGCGAGTACTTTCAAAGTACTCACTGGCTTGTTGATTTGGCCAGATGCTGACGAAGGTGATCTCATGGATGAAGAGTTCGATAGCGAATCCGACGCCTAGAGGAGTCCCAGTCAGTCTCGTGCAACCCTGGAGTTGGTCACTGTTTCATATCCGCTTCCGCTACCCTAATAAATTCTTCGAGCTTCACCTCGACACTCGATGGGATGTTAGTTTGAGAATCCCATAACCACTCCCACTGTGTTACTCCACCTCTACCTTATTTGCGAGTCAGTAGTATGCCACCACTCCCTTGTGTCATTATTCGCCTTTATGTATAATTATTGGCACGCTTGTAATAAATTGTTGAGCACCGTCAGCTCAACCCTGTCATATATTTATGCTACTGGCTTATTGTATCAAAAGTTTGTCTGCCAGTGAGGAGGTTTTATCTCAAACTGGGTTCTAAAGATTGGGTTCTCAATAAATATTTTTATTGGGAAAACCGGTCGTGACATAAACAAGACTTTGTTGGCCTCTCTCTCTCCCCCCTCACTGCTGGTCAAAGAGCCGGTAGGATCCGTCCACCGGGAAGGGAAGGAGTCTTAACGCTGTCGCCATCGGCGAGGGAGGGAATCCACTACCGGCGCAACTGTTCTCTTTCACCCAGCGGCACCGTGGGAGGGCCTCCGACCCCTTCTTCCTCGTTGTCGTACATAGTGTGGGCAGATCGGCCTCAGGCCGCCCACTGAGCCACACCCCGAGAATCTTAAGGTATAATTTACTTATTCCACATGCATTGCTCTAGCTGCATCTGGATTTTTTCGCTTCTGCACTTGAATCTAGGTGTTGGATCAAACAAGAAAGTAGCAGGGAAAGTTGTATAGCATGAATCTAGGATGTGGTTCATAGAGGAAAGGTAGGGGGAAAGTAGTACAGACTAGCTATCCAACACCTACATTAGTCGAAAAGGGAAAACAATGACAAACACAATACACACATCTGTAACGAACTGGTCTTTCTGTTGGTGGGGGACAAGGCTGTAGAGTTTGAGCAGGACAAGATTTGCTGCCCTCACAGAGGGAAAGGTGTCTAAAGATAACAAAACTGGGACCAACACAAATATGCTCCTTGGTTGTTTGTTCTTTCTTGCAACAGACTGTGCATCACCCCTTTATACATCGGTAGATGCACATGGTGCTGGTGCGTCCACTGTCCCGTACAACTCTTTAGCTGTTGTTAATCTAATAATGCCGTTGGAAAATTGAAGCAATGCCACAATTAAAAAAAATTACATATTTAATGAATTTATTGTTAATATAGTCTGTCTGTTAATATGAATCAATGCCACTGTTAGAGAAATGCTACTGTCTTGCTTTCTTTCCCATTTAGATAAGTTAGATGCTTCTTTTTGTGGGCTTCTCTGTCATCCACCGTTATTGACCAGTAGTAGTTTCCTTTGCACCTCCGTGTAAATAGGGTTATATACTTCACCTCGTTGATATTTCAACCTTTTGTTGCACTGCACAAAACACTTTTGTTTTAAGAGTGTTTTGTGCAGTTCAATCAAAATGTCACACCGCAACGTTGCTTGATTGCTTGATCTTAGTGGAACTGCACAAGAGGAGATCTGACTTCCTATCCGTGTTAGCAAATTTGTTTCAGATCTTCTTCTTGTGAGTTGTTTTATTTCCGCATCATGAGAGGTCCGTACTAGCCTTCTTTCACATGATTGTGCAGTGTGCTTTCATATGTTGTGCTACTTATACGGTAATGTTGCTTGATTTTAGTGAACTGCACAAATGAGACAAGCCTTCCAATCCGTATGTGCACCGTAATATACCATTGAGGTAAGATAATGATATTTCACAAATATTGGCCTGTATTTTGCTACTGTCATTAGAAAATTAATGTCATTGTTTAGTTCTATACTTGTGCTCCCTAATTGACATGCCAAATCTTACGTTGAAGGCGAAGCTTGTCTGTTATTGAACCAAGTGATGAAGGGGAAGAACAAGCGAAGGAAAAACAAAAGTCAACTCCCGGTGCTGTAATGAAGCACCAGAACTGTGATGACACAGGTAATGATATAGTTTTGCATCTTAATTTATTGTTAGGGCTGGAACGAGCAATTGTTTTGCCACTGATTTGATGCCACTCTTAACGTAATATGTAGTTGATGCGGAGCATCCGACGATCATCCCCATGTACACTCGAGCCTACGCCATTGGACCTAAGGTGAATTCACTCCTTTCCGAATCTTCCCTTTCCGCATGCAAGACATGGATGCTACTTCAAGCGCGGACCTTGTTCATACACCCGAGGAGACTATGGAGAGCCCAAGAACCAAGGCCAAGCATGCGCGGAAGCGAAGGAAGGAAAAGGAGGAAGATGGACATCAAGAGCTTGAAGTGAATCCGGCCGCTCCAGAACGAGCGGCACTACCGCTCCCTCCAGCGGTACTACCGCCTATAGGCGATACTACCGCTCCCCACTGCCGCTCACTACTACCGCTCGACCCGACAAATGCCAGTGTTCGCACGTCCCGGGTCCGGTACTACCGCTGTCCTAGCGGCACTACCGCTTGAGCAGTACTACCGCCCTTTGGGCCGGTACTACCGCCTTGCCTGCGCGCAGAGAGCGGGCCTAGGGCCCATGTATCCCCCCTCTCACTTACCCCTTCGTGGATGTAGACTATATATACTCTCCCACCTCATTCTAGCTAGGGTTAGCGTTGGTTTAGCTCATATGTGAGATAGAGCTTCGCTCATCCATACCGGATCGTCTCTTCGAGAGTGACCGCGGACCCTCTACGGAGAAGATCCACCTTGGATTCAAGACCTCCTTTGCGGAGAAGACCCCCATCAAGACCTCCTCACGGAGAAGAACCGGTTACTTTGTATTGTCCTTTGTTGACCTTGAATCATCGTGTATCTCTTTGTGTTCATCGGTCTAGCATATGTGTGATCTATTTCTTGTTGGTTGAGTGTTTCTCTCGTGTTTCCCCTCGTTTTCCCCTTGTGTTCTTCGTGTTCATCGTAGGGATCCGCTCCTTTCGTGAAAGATCGGCCATCTAGGGTTCCACCCTACATCATCTTGGTATCAAGAGCCTCGTTGATCACGATTTCGGAGCCTCCCCGTTGTGTTTCTAGCTTGATTTTGTTGTGTTCTTCCCCAATTTCGAAAATCCCCACCAAAAATAGCCCCAA
The DNA here is from genome assembly GCA_032464435.1 of Aegilops umbellulata. Taxonomy (NCBI): domain Eukaryota; kingdom Viridiplantae; phylum Streptophyta; class Magnoliopsida; order Poales; family Poaceae; genus Aegilops; species Aegilops umbellulata. The sequence continues at coordinate 66,524,407 of CP136059.1, forward strand.
TTTTTTTTGTGATTTGTTGGTTTGATGAAGTTTTATTGGATTTGATCCATGGATTTGCTTGGTTTCGAGTGGATCTAGCATCTCCCCAAGTTTCCCCACTTTCCATCCACAAAATCTCTCCAATTTTGACCCCGAAATCATCCATTTCCACCCCAAAATCGCGCCCCGATCCGGATTTGCGAATTTTCCCGACACCAGCGGTACTACCGCCCCCCTAGCGGTACTACCGCTTAGCACCTCCAAGCGGTACTACCGCCCTTCCAAGCGGCACTACCGCCCCTCCCAGAGCCAGAGTTTGCGAAAAAACCCGACACGAGCGGTACTACCGCCCATCCCAAGCTGTACTACCGCTTACAAGCGGTACTACCGCCCATCCCAGCGGTACTACCGCCCATGCCAGTTTCAGCATTCCGAGTTTCACCGTTTTGTCCATAACTAATTCATCCGGAGTCCGTTTTTGACGTTCTTTAGCTCGTTTTGAAGCTATTGAGATCCCCCATCCCATAAAAATACTACCACCACCATTTGACTCCAACAAAATTTTGGAACTTTGGCATCTTTGCCTAGGGCTTCCACCATAACTTCCGCAAAACCACCATAGCCTTCCGCAACCTAACCCAATTTGTTCCCTATAGCATTAGTGGTTGTTTGAGTTGTGATTCGAGTCTCCTAAGGTGTTTAGGCTACTTAGGGATGGTTGCATCTTCATCAACCACCACCACCACCACCACCACCATAACTTCCGCATCGGTTTGCCCACCATACACTTCCGCCACCTCAACTTAATCCAATTTTGTTTGTGTTGTGAGTTGTGTCTCCTAAGGTGTTTCGGCTACTTAGGGACCGTGCTTCCAACTCCGACACTGTGTATAGTACATCGCTTTACCCTCGAATTCCGCATTGCGTCTCAAAACCCCATCATTGCATTTAGGCAATCCCATTGAGCTTCCGCAACCACCACCGCATTCCCGCTACCACCATTTGACTTTGTCCCTGAGATTTTGAGTTGTGGTTTTTCCGTTTCCTAAGGTGTTTCACCTACTTAGGGACGAGTCACCATCATCTTGGTATCTACATCAAGAACACCACCACTCATCATCGCAATGGACGGTAACCTCGACGACACCATTGTATATTCCCTTGCCATTGCATTGATAACCCTTAGCCCATTTTGCGTCACTTGCCTATCGAGACTAGCCATTTGAGTATTGTTGGCAACGTTACTTGTGCACATTAGTGATCTACACCATACATTGCATACATACCATATCATATTGGTATCACATCATCCATTGTGTCACAAGATTGTTCCCGCATATACAAAATCGCTATCTTGGTTTGTGCATTATGCAAAAGTGGCCATATCAAAAAAAAGAAAAGAAAAGAAAATAAGCTTTTAAGCAAAAGAGAAAGAGCAAAGAGGTTGTAAGCAAGTGCCATAGCATCATACCACATTGCATATAAGATTGTCATATCCGATCATCTTGGATCATCTTGAGAGAAACACCGAGAACCATACATGCATAGCATACTTGGGATAGAAGTTTATCCATTTTGCATATCATAGGTTGTGCACAAGTGTTGTATCCGCCTATTGAGCAATCGTGCTAGCGTCTCTCTTGAGTTGTGCAACACGAGCGTTTTCCGTGGACTCCACATTTTGTGCTCATTCCTTGGTTGCACGACCCCATCTATCTATCCGTGAGTGTGTTTCCGTGTGCCATTCTTTGCTATTGGTCTACTTGTTTCACTTGCGAATTTGTGAATCTCTTTCAACATTATTGACTCTTGCTAACATTTTGCATCAAATTTTTGTGCCACTATCCTCACCGAGCTCCACCATAAGCCTTACTTGTGTAGGTGTGAGAAACCGACAAGAATTGATACCAATTGTGTTATTTCCTTGTTACACATTGAGTGATCATTGATCCATCTTCAACATCGGTCAACGTACATTTTGTATACGTTCTTCTCTTTCTCCCACTCATATTTGCTCGAGTCTTGTGATGGATAGGCAAGGCATTTCACCCTCGGTTTACAACAACAACAACGAGTTCGATGCCACGAACAACTCCAACAATGCCAAGATGAATGCTCAAATGGAGGAGATCAAAGCCCTTATCAAGTCCTACAAGTGATCTTCCTCATCTTCGAGAAGACGCTCAAGTACACATGCTTCCGAGCTACCATCTCCGGCAAGATCGCATCGGCATCGACACCATCACCACCAAGAATGTGAAGGTCAAGAGCTCAACACCAACAACCCCTCAACGACTTCACCAGCTCCCTTGGCATCTTCGCCAAGCGACTTCAAGGCATCTTCGCCTTCGGATATACGGCATCTTCGCCAACAAGCACCTCAAGACTACGCTCAAGAGAAGCTCCCCAAGCTCAAGTCCGCGACCTCCACGAGCTACTACGACCTCGACACCGACCATGAGATTCCTTTCTATGGGACTCTAGAACCCGAGGAGTATCTCGAGTGGGAGCACCTAATGGACGACTACCTCACGCTACATCAAGTTCCTCCCGAAGATCAAGTGAAGTGCGCCACAAGAAACTTCCACGACTACGCGTCAACATGGTGGTTTCACACACCTTCGGAGAGAAACGACATGAGTTGGCCCAAGACGAAGAGAGTGTTGCGGCGAGAGTTTGTGCCTCCAACCTACACGGAACAACTTCTACGCCAATTGGAGAACACCATCCAAGGATCCAAGTCCATCGACGAGTACTTCAAGGAGATGAAGATTGCCTTGTGACGAGCCGGCGTGGACGACCCCATGTCAATGAAGTTCCACTTCATGATGGGATTGAACAACGATATCTCCAAGACTATCTTCCTCGAGAACTACAAGTCCCTCGACGACAACTACATTGGTGCTCTCAAGGCAGAACAAGAACTCATGAAGGCCAAGGCTTCTCCACCCCAAGCACACTTCTCGAAGACCAAACTCAATGGCGACGAGCATGAGGCTAGTACCACCAAGATGTCCAAGCCCGATGAGCTCCAAGACGATGCTCCCAAGTTCGACTTCACCGCCATTCCTCTTTGTGGCATTGATGATGCCGAGTCCTCCATGACTCTTTTTCAAGATGGTGCGGCGACAAGTACGACTACGGAGACCTTCAAGGACCACGCTTTGGAGGCGAGCGACTTGGTGACGAGCAAGGATGATGCTTCCATCTTAGGAGGCGAGAGCGATGATGTGCCATCTTTGGCCTTCATCCATGGTGACAACGACGAGATGGTTGAGCATGGGATTTTCCCTTCGACCACAGCGACGTATGATGACTTGAGTGACTTTAGCCACCATATTGCGAGTGAGAGCGACTTCACCACTAGCCCCACACATGATTTGTTGCCCCAATTCCCATGTGAGGATAGCCACAACCCCCACCACTTGAGTGAGATGAGTGACTCCACCATATGTGACTTTGAGTGCACCTACCTTGAGGGAGTGAGTGAGCCACCACATAGAGAGAGTGAGGCCACTTCGATTTCTAACGACTTAACCTCTACCTCTATTGTGTCTTCTCATTTGGTGCTAGGTCCCATATATGATGACGCGCCGATTCGCGCCGACTTCGTCCTCCCTTTGGACAAGACGATGGCCATGGTGGAATATGATGCACCCCCCCCCACATGGTTCCATCAAGATGAAGATGACCACCATTTGGTCTTTGCCACCTCACCTACACCACTTGAGTGGAATGAGAATGGTAACATAGGTGAAGGTGATACTCTAGTCCTACTAGTGGACATTCTTGACATTGATTGCTTGCATGATGTTGATCAACCTATTCCCATGCTTCATGCTAGTGCGACTTCTTCATGTCATGACTTACCAATTTATGATGAATATGATGATGAGCATGCTGAGTTGCCTAGTTGTGATGCCATGTTACATAGGATTTCTTGTGACAATTCTTTAGGTCACATCATGTTTGACAACCTGCTTGACTTGTCATATGCTATGCATGAGATCAATCATATGTCATATTTGCAATCTCTTCATAGTGACTATGCATATGCCATTAAAATTAACCCAATTTGCACATATGGCATAGATGACAAGCCCATGGTTATTGTCATTTCTTTTTCTTGTGATGATATTGATATGCTCCCTTTGCATCATTTATCTCATATGCCATGCCATGACGACCTAGCTTCGGATATGCATTGTTTTGGATGTTGTCCATTTTCTCCATGTGATGTTTCCATTAATGCTCATGAGGAGACCCCCATAGTTTCCTCATACATATTAGGAGATTTTGATGCATTCCATACTTTGCATGATTCCCATAATTGTGTGCACCATATGCTCCCCATGAATCATAATGATATTGTTGTGCCATATACAAGTATGCTCAATTTTCATCCCCATCGTGTCATACATAACAACTATTCTTTCATGATGGATGACATGTTCTTATACCATGCATCAAATTTCTTTGAATGATGCTTATCTTGTGCTAACTCACACATGAACATGCACATCATGATGGATGATGTGTACATTTACCACGCACACAATTTCTTCGGTTTATGTCTCTTTTGTGTAGGTACTCACGTATACTCGTCAACCTCTCAATCCCAAGAGTTGACGAAACGAGCTCTTGAGAGCAACGACGATTTGGGATCCCGTGGACTATCCTTACCACCATTCCCTTCGCGCAAGGACTACGCACATCTCTTCTACTTGGCTCTCACACGGCTTTGGGCTATTTACCACTTGTCACATTATGCCCATTCTATCGTGTTCACTTTGCATGTTATGCCTCTTTCTATGATTTTGCCATGCAATTATGACCCGTGCTTGCATTTACCCATGATGCACCATTATGATACTCCTATGTGTATTTGCATGCTTGGTGGAGATCCTTGTTGCTATTGCCATGTTTATCATGTGCCCCATGCTATTGATGCTATTTTGCTCATATCTTGCCCTTATGCTTGTGAAATGTCATGTGCATTATATATGCCCACTATTTGCACACATGACATGTTTACCATGATTCCTTCTAGTATGTTGCATCTTCGCACTACTAGCTTGCTTGACTTGATCTCTATGATTGATTGCTTTGATGCATCACCCATGTTCCATTCTTACTCGCTTTCTTGGGTTGATGACATATATGTTCATGCCTCTCACATGATATATCTTGATCTTTGTCTCTTGTCTCCATTAGTTGCATCTCTCATATCACCTTGTATTGAGTGCCAACTTGCTATGCTTATTGATCGTCGAGACTTGGACATATTACTTGTGATGCATGCTTGCTTGTTTAAGTCTATTGTCTTTGGTTGTAGTTGTATATTATGCTTTCATACAATACCACACCTTGTCCTTTCTTATGATAAGAATGATGAGAACACTTGTTGGGTATATTACCACACGAATGATAGGTGTTGCATTTGCACTAACCTCATTTGTTTTTCCGAGTGTTTGTCATGTTCTTTCATTTTCAAGGATTCACAAGGTGGTACCATAACGACACATATTGGTTATGTGAAGGCATACAAGATGTGCAACTCCATCATCCCTGAGAAACACCTAAAGGTGACCTCCTTCACTTTGAACCATCCTCATATATACATATTGGACGGGTCATTCTTTCATTGTTGTTTCCTTCTTCTTGTCTACATGATGCATATATTGGATGGAGGACCGACATTGGAGATGAACCCTAGGGACCTTCAAGTTGAGGAGTGCCACGACATCGAGCTATGGTACAGCACCACCCATGACAAATTTGCAACCTATGCATGGATTGGCACATATTATGATTGTCTTGTTGCACTTATTCCCATGTCATCCATGATATATGAGCTTGTGCATTTTCTTAGCAAATTTGTTATGATCTTTCTTGATGACATATTCATAACTCGTGATCATATTGCCTACCATCAATTGCATGATAACATAATCATATTGAGCACCCATTGCCGTATTCATGCTATTGATAAACCGTCTCACTATGACATCATTTTGCACCGTGGTTGCATCGATCACATTCACTTTACATTTGTGTGCACAATGAATGCTTTTGCTCCCATGAATGCTTTACATGTCATTTTACATCATTTGGATAAGCATCTCATGCCTTGTCATGAACAATTCCTTTGGACGACCTCATTCTTACATGATGGACACCTTGTGTGCGCTAACCATTGTATTTCCGAGTGTCGCTTGTGTTTGCTCTCTTTGCATGTCTACCACTCCGGAGACACCTTGGAGGACATGGATTGCGCCATGACTTCCACTCCACCCAATTACAAGTCCGTCAACGACAACCGTTTCCATGGTGATGAGGATTTCGATCCGAGGTCGGATCTTTCCCAAGGGAGGGGAGATGATGCGGAGCATCCGACGATCATCCCCATGTACACTCGAGCCTACGCCATTGGACCTAAGGTGAATTCGCTCCTTTCTGAATCTTCCCTTTCCGCATGCAAGACATGGATGCTACTTCAAGCGCGGACCTTGTGCATACTCAGGTACACCCGAGGAGACTATGGAGAGCCCAAGAACCAAGCCCAAGCATGCGCGGAAGCGAAGGAAGGAGAAGGAGGAAGATGGACATCAAGAGCTTGAAGTGAATCCGGCCGCTCCAGAACGAGCGGCACTACCGCTCCCTCCAGCGGTACTACCGCCTATAGGCGGTACTACCGCTCCCCACTGCCGCTCACTACTACCGCTCGACCCGACAAATGCCAGTGTTCGCACGTCCCGGGTCCGGTACTACCGCTGTCCTAGCGGCACTACCGCTTGAGCGGTACTACCGCCCTTTGGGCCGGTACTACCGCCCTGCCTGCGCGCAGAGAGCGGGCCTAGGGCCCATGTATCCCCCCTCTCACTTACCCCTTCGTGGATGTAGACTATATATACTCTCCCACCTCATTCTAGCTAGGGTTAGCGTTGGTTTAGCTCATATGTGAGATAGAGCTTCGCTCATCCATACCGGATCGTCTCTTCGAGAGTGACCGCGGCCCCTCTACGGAGAAGATCCACCTTGGATTCAAGACCTCCTTTGCGGAGAAGACCCCCATCAAGACCTCCTCACGGAGAAGAACCGGTTACTTTGTATCGTCCTTTGTTGACCTTGGATCATCGTGTATCTCTTTGTGTTCATCGATCTAGCATATGTGTGATCTATTTCTTGTTGGTTGAGTGTTTCTCTCGTGTTTCCCCTCGTTTTCCCCTTGTGTTCTTCGTGTTCATCATAGGGATCCGCTCCTTTCGTGAAAGATCGGCCATCTAGGGTTCCACCCTACATCAGTAGTTATCTCTACTTGTGCAAACAGTGATCTTCTTTGAAGATAACATATATTTTAGTGGAACTGCACAAGAAGTTGGCAACATTAAACTAATCGAGGAGTATATAGTAAGCATGGCAACCACAGTAGATAACAACAGATGGTTCCCGAGAACTGCTTCATCTGTATGCTCTACACAATAAGCCTCCTGACAAATGTCGATACTGGCCCATGGATTTCATCCATATGATTGAGCTTTGTCATCTCTATTGGTGTTGTGCTACTGTTTAGATACTGTCATGAGAAAGTGGTATTGTCCCCGAGAAGTGCTTCACCTGTGCTGCTTTAATTATTTCCTTTCCTTTTTTTGAGCAAACAGGGATGCAACATTCAGTTGTTCTCTTGCCTTTGCACAACAGGATCATCCTCTTCATATCAGAAGGAAGCAGTTGAAGGATGGTTACATTACTGCCCACAAGAACAAACTAACTTCAGCTCAGAAGGACCCACAGATCTCCATCTTTGTTGCTGTGATGGCCAATACAATGTTGTTTTAGGATTCTTTCTGATGAGTTCCATTTTTTAAAATGTGTGCTCTCCATGGATCAAGTAGGTTGCGTGTATAAACTGTCAATTCATAGTACAATTTTCTTTATACTAATCACTTTTTTTGTATTTATGCAAACAGGGGTACTCAACTTGATTTCAATGGGAACTTCACAAAACATTCTCGATAACATCGAATATTTTCGAATCATTCATTTCCACCACATGAAAGGAGGTGCCGATATGTTCAAGGTGTTGCAACATATAAAGGCAAAATCATACAAGCTACGCGCAAATTTGGTTGATTTTGGTGGAACTGCACAAAAAGGGCAACTAGTTTATTTAGCACGAGGTGCCATGTCAATGTCCGAACTGATGGCAAACCCTACCCATTCCACAATCGTGGGCATTTGATATTTTGGAGTGGGAAAACCTTGTCAAAGTTTGCTCGTTGATGTACGCAAAACAACACACATTGACATTTTGGAATGGGATAACCTTGTCAAATTTTGCTCATTGATGTTAGGAAGAAGACATGCGTTTGATATTTTTGAATGGGACGCCCTGTGCTGTCAGCAATATCGATCGAATTTTGTTTATTATTTAGTTGTGAAGTAAATATTGGCTCTGACATGTGAATCGCTGAGATGAATAATCATCGTTTGTTTTGAATGTTCTCTGTGAATTGCCAGACATGTGTGTTTGATCGCAATGTACATGAACGCTAAAAAGCTAATCAAACTTTCTGTACTCCCCCTGTTCGTTTTTACTTCGCATAGTAGATTTCTTTCGAGTCAGTTGATTTTACATTGTGAATGTCGATAGTTTTTTCTATAAGATTGGTCAAAGTAGAGATACTTTGACTTCAGACAAAACTTATATGCAGACTAAAAAGGACCGGAGGGAGTACGTGTGAAACTGCTGCAAACGAGGTGATCACCCTGGGAATAATGCTAGTACGTATTGTTTTGCATGTTCATCCAATGCTAGTGATACAAGAATTTGAACTAATCAAACTAAATTCATTCATACACGGCCGGATTTCATATAAACATGCTGGATTTCATTACATTTCATACATTCTTCAACTAAAAAGGGGTGCGCTAGAGGTATAATTAATTAACCGAAGCTACCCACCCGTGTCCGGCTGAGCCAAACATAAGCTTCTTCTCCAGCACAGCTCTCCGACTCCACGTCGCCGCCAAGAAGCTAATCGACTGTCAATGGTCAACCTGCCAAGCTTGACTTCAACTGGAGGATAGCAGTGGTGGCCTTACTTGGACCCAAGCGGCGGCGACATACCGTGTTCTACTCTTCCTCGTTTTATCTGTGGCGCGACCTCGTTGGCAGCAGGGCGGGGCCTCAATGGAGCCGATGATGTCCTCTATCTCATTACCGGCGGGGAGGCGCCTCGACGGAGCGGGGGGAATCCTCCCCCTCGTTGCTGGCAGGGCGTCCGCCGAGGCGATGTCCTCTGCCTCGTTGTTGGTGGGGCGGGGCCTCGGCGGAGTAGGGCCTTGCCGAATCCTGCGAAGTCCTCTACCTCGATGGTGGCGAGGCGGGGCCTCGGCAGAGCCGGCGATGTCATCTGCCTCGTCGTTGGTGGGGCGGGGCCTCGGCGGAGCTGGGCCTCGCCGAAGCCGGCGAAGTCCTCCACCTTGGTGTTGGCGGGGCGGGGCCTCGGCAGAGCCGACATTGTCCTCCGCCTCATCGTCGGTATCGCCAAACAGCGCCACACCCGTTTCATCATCCCCTTTGTAGGATGCTCCAACCTCCGCCACCCGCATGCGGTACCACCAGCGCCTGAGGCGCCTCTCGCGGGCTTAACTGTACGACTCGAGCAGCGCATCCTACTCCGCCCGCTCCGCAACATCTGCTCCTCCGTCTGCAGGTGCTCCTGCAGGAGATGGTGGTTGTAAGCGGCGTCGGCCTACGCCTCCCAGAACTGCTCCACACGCTTCTCCCTCACCGTGTCCATGTATTGGGCACGGGCCTCGCCGATGGTCATGGTGCAATGCACCGGTGAGGATGGCACAGAGGAGGGGGTTGGCACCGGATCATCGACTACCACATTCTCCATTGGGATGTCGTCGTCCTCTGGCTGCCTGTCGACCAGCCAGTCAGTTGCAATGGCTGCCATCTCCTTCTGGTCCGTCGTCCGCACATCCCGGAGAGCGCTGGAGCGTGAGGAAGCCATGGTGGGCTGTAGTGATGTGGAAAGGAGAAAGGGAACAAAGGCGGATGACTGCGGCTATGGCCGGCGCAACAGTTTATATAGCAATGGTGGGCGGCAGAGGGACGGACGGGTGGGACCGAAGTAGCCGCCTTGGCAACCGCATATCATTAATGTGGACGGCAGATGAACGAACGGACGATGGTTGTGTCGTTTGAATGTGGAGCAATCACCTACAATGGGAAGCAGCGCTGGCGGCGATGACCATTTCAGGCGGAAAGCGCGCGAGGGTGAGGGAGGGGGTCTAGGAGGGCCAGGGCGGTCAGACTCGTGCTTGGCAGTGGTCCGGCCCAGCAGCCGGACATGCTGGCTCGCGAGCGAGCTTGCCGAGCTGAGCAACGACAATCAGACCATGGACGTGGCTTCCGACCAGGAGCCTGCAACCTCTTGAGCACTCGGTTGGTTTTTCCTTGAGGCGGAAAGGGTGATGCAGTAAAGTAGCATAAGTATTTCCCTCGGTTTTTGAGAACCAGGGTATCAATCCAGTAGGAGGCCACACACGAGTCCCTCGCACCTACACAAACAAATAAAAGCCTCGCAACCAACGCAATAAAGGGGTTGTCAATCCCTTCACGGTCATTTACGAAATAGAGATCTGATAGATATGATAAGATAATATTTTTTGGTATTTTTATGATAAGGAGAAATAAAGATGCAAAGCAAATAAAAAGCAAAATAAATAACTAAGTGTTGGAAGATTAATATGATGGAAAATAGACTCGGGGGCCATAGGTTTACTAGTGGCTTCTCTCAAGAGCGCATAAGTATTACGGTGGGTGAACAAATTACTGTTGAGCAATTGATAGAATTGAGCATAGTTATGAGAATATCTAGGTATGATCATGTATATAGGCATCACGTCCGTGACAAGTAGACTGACTCCTGCCTGCATGTACTACTATTACTCCACACATTGACCGCTATCCAGCATGCATCTAGAGTATTAAGTTCATAAGAACAGAGTAACGCTTTAAGCAAGATGACATGATGTAGAGGGATAAACTCATGCAATATGATATAAACCCCATCTTGTTATCCTCGATGGCAATAATACAATACGTGCCTTGCTGCCCCTGCTGTCACTTGGAAAGGACACCGCAAGATTGATCCCAAAGCTAAGCACTTCTCCCATTGCAAGAAAGATCAATATAGTAGGCCAAACCAAACTGATAATTCGAAAAGACTTGCAAACATAACCAATCATACATAAAAGAATTTAGAGAAGATTCAAATATCGTTCATAGATAAACTTGATCATAAACCCACAATTCATCAGTCTCAACAAACACACCGCAAAAGAAGATTACATCGAATAGATCTCCACGAGAATCATGGAGAACTTTGTATTGAGATCCAAAGAGAGAGAAGAAGCCATCTAGCTAATAACTATGGACCCGAAGGTCTGAGGTAAACTACTCACACATCATTGGAGAGGCTATGGTGTTGATGTAGAAGCCCTCCGTGATCAATGCCCCCTCCGGCGGAGCGCCGGAAAAGGCCCCAAGATGGGATCTCACGGGTACAGAAGGTTGCGGCGGTGGAAATAGGTTTTTGGCTCCGTATCTGATAGTTTGGGGGTACGTAGGTATATATAGGAGAAAGAAGTACGTCGGTGGAGCAACGTGGGCCCCATGAGGGTGGAGGGCGCGCCCAGGGCGGTAGGCGCGCCCCCTGCCTCGTGCTCTCCTGGTTGCTTTCTTGACGTAGGGTCCAAGTCCTCTGGATCACGTTTGTTCCGAAAATCACGTTCCTGAAGGTTTCATTCCGTTTGGACCCCGTGTGATATTCTTTTTCTGCAAAACACTGAAATAGGCAAAATACAGCAATTCTGGGCTGGGCCTCCAGTTAATAGGTTAGTCCCAAAAATAATATAGAAGTGTATAATAAAGCCCATTAACATCCAAAACAGAATTTAATATAGCATGGAACAATAAATTTTTTTAGATACGTTGGAGACGTATCAAGCATCCCCAAGCTTAATTCCTGCTCGTCCTCAAGTAGGTAAATGATAAAAATAGAATTTTTGATGTGGAATGCTACTTGGCATAATTTTCAATGTAATTCTCTTAATTGTGGTATGAATATTCAGATCCGAAAGATTCAAGACAAAAGTTTAATATTGACCTAAAAATAATAATACTTGAAGCATACTAACTAAGCAATTATGTCTTCTCAAATTAACATGGCCAAAGAAAGTTGTCCCTACAAAAATCATATAGTCTGGCTATGCTCCATCTTCACCACACAAAGTATTTAAATCATGCACAACCCCGATGACAAGCCAAGCAATTGTTCATACTTTTGGTGTTCTCAAACTTTTTCAATCTTCACGCAATTGTTTCATACTTTTGATGGACATAGCACTATATGTGGAATAGAATGGTGGTTGTGGATAAGACAAAAAGGGAGAAGATAGTCTCACATCAACTAGGCGTATCAACATGCTATGGAGATGCCCATCAATAGATATCAATGTGAGTGAGTAGGGATTGCCATGCAACGGATGCACTAGAGCTATAAGTATATGAAAGCTCAACAAAAGAAACTAAGTGGGTGTGCATCCAACTCGCTTGCTCACGAAGACCTAGGGCATTTTGAGGAAGCCCATCATTGGAATATACAAGCCAAGTTCTATAATGAAAAAATTCCCACTAGTATATGAAAGTGGTATCATAGGAGACTCTCTATCATGAAGATCATGGTGCTACTTTGAAGCACAAGTGTGGTAAAAGGATAGTAACATTGTCCCTTCTCTCTTTTTCTCTCATTATTTATTTATTTATTTGGGCCTTTTCTCCTCTCTTTTATATGGCCTCCTTTTTTTTGTCCGGAGTCTCATCCTGACTTATGGGGGAATCATAGTCTCCATCATCCTTTTCTCACTTGGGACAATGCTCTAAAAATGATGATCATCACACTTTTATTTACTTACAACTCAACAATTACAACTCAGTACTTAGAACAAAATATGACTCTATGTGAATGCCTATGGCGGTGTACCGGGATATGCAATGAATCAAGAGTGACATGTATGAAAGAATTATGAACGGTGGCTTTGACACAAATACAATGTCAACTACATGATCATGCGAAGCAATATGACAATGATGGAGCGTGTCATAATAAACGGAACGGTGGTAAGTTGCATGGCAATATATCTCGGAATGGCTATGGAAATGCCATAATAGGTAGGTATGGTGGCTGTTTTCAGGAAGGTATATGGTGGGTGTATGATACCTGCGAAAAGTGTGCGGTATTAGAGAGGCTAGCAATGGTGGAAGGAAGAGAGTGTGTATAATCCATGGATTCAACATTAGTCATAAAGAACTCATATATTTATTGCAAAAATCTACAAGTTATCAAAGCAAAGTATTACGTGCATGCTCCTAGGGGGATAGATTGGTAGGAAAAGACCATCACTCGTCCCCGACCGCCACTCATAAGGAAGACAATCAATAAATAAATCATGCTCCGACTTCGTCACATAACGGTTCACCATATGTGCATGTTACGGGAATCACAAAATTTAACACAAGTATTCCTCAAATCCAAAACTACTCAACTAGCATGACTCTAATATCACCATCTTTATATCTCACAACAATTATCAATCATCAAACTTCTCATAGTATTCAACACACTCATAAGATAATTTTTACTAATCTTGGATGCCTATTACTTTAGGACTAATTTCTCAATTTAAGAAAATTACCATGCTACTTTGTAGGACTCTGAAAATAATATAAGTGAAGCATGAGAGAATAATAGTTTCTATAAAACAAATCCACCATCGTGCTTTAAAAGATATAAGTGAAGCACTAGAGCAAAAAAACTATACAGCTCAAAAGATATAAGTGAAGCACATAGAGTATTCTAATAAATTCTGAATCATGTGTGTCTCCCTAAAAAGGTGTGTATAGCAAGGATGATTGTGGCAAACTAACAAATAAAGACTCAAATAATACAAGACGCTCCAAGCAAAACACATATCATGTGGTGAATAAAAATATAGCTCCAAGTAAAGTTACCAATGGAAGTAGACGAAAGAGGGAATGCCTTCCGGGGCATCCCCAAGCTTTGGCTTTTTGGTGTCCTTATATTATCTTGGGGTGCCATGGGCATCCCCAAGCTTAGGCTCTTGCCACTCCTTGTTTCATAATCCATCAAATCTTTCACCCAAAACTTGAAAACTTCACAACACAAAACTTAGCATAAAATCTCGTGAGCTCCCTTAGCGAAAGAAAACAAAACACCACTTCAAGGTACTGTAATAAACTCATTATTTATTTATATTTGTGTTAAACCTACTGTATTCCAACTTCTCTATGGTTTATAAACTATTCTACTAGCCATAGATTCATCAAAATAAGCAAACAACACACGAAAAAAAGAATCTGTCAAAAACAGAACAGTCTGTAGTAATCTGTAACTAACGCAAACTTCTGGAACTCCAAAAAATCTAAGAAACTAGGAAGACCTAGAATTTTTATTTATTTATATGCTGCAATTAGAATCAATATTTTATCACGTTCTGGTGATTTTTAAGAATTGTTTTCGTGAACAGAAAGTTTCTGGAATTTTCAGCAAGATCAAATAACTATCATCCAAGAAGTTCCTATAGGTTTAAATTGGCACAAACACTAATTAAAACATAAAAAAAATCTAACCAGAGGCTAGATCAAATATTTATTCCTAAACAGAAGCAAAAAAGCAAAAAACTAAAAATAAAATTGGGTTGTCTCCCAACAAGCGCTATCGTTTAACGCCCCCAGCTATGCATAAAAGCAAGGATAGATCTAGGTATTTCCATCTTTGGTAGGTAATCCATAAATGGCTCTCATAATAGATTCATATGGTAGTTTAATTTTCTTTGTAGGAAAGTGTTCCATGTCTTTCTTTAACGGAATTGGAATCTAATATTTCCTTCCTTCATATCAATAATTGCACCAATCGTTCTAAGGAAAGGTCTACCAAGAATAATAGGACATGAAGGATTGCAATCTATATCAAGAACAATAAAATCTACGGGCACATAGTTCCTATTTGCAACAATAAGAACATCATTAATTCTTCCCATAGGTTTCTTAATGGTGGAATCCGCAAGGTGCAAGTTCAAAGAACAATCATCAAATTCACGGAATCCTAGCAAATCACACAAAGTTTTTGGAATCGTGGAAACACTAGCACCCAAATCACACAAAGCATAGCATTCATGATCTTCAATTTTAATTTTAATAGTAGGTTCCCACTCATCATAAAGTTTTCTAGGGATAGAAACTTCCAACTCAAGTTTTTCTTCATAAGATTGCATTAAAGCATCAACGATATGTTTGGTAAAAGCTTTATGTTGACTATAAGCATGCGGAGAATTTAGCACGGATTGCAACAAGGAAATACAATCTATCAAAGAGCAATTATCATAATTAAATTCCTTGAAATCCAAAATAGTGGATTCATTAATATCTAGAGTTTTAACTTCTTGAATCCCACTTTTACAAATTTTAGCATCAACATCTAAAGACTCCGAATTTTTGGAATGCCTTCTAGGTAAAGGTAGATCATGTTCAATCCCATCATTATCAATATTCATATTGCAAAACAAAGATTTAATATGGGACACATCAATAACTTTTAGATCTTCATCTTTGTTATCATAGAAATTAGAAGAACACGCTTTCACAAAGCAATCTTTCTTAGCACGCATCCTAGCGGTTCTTTCTTTGCACTCATCAATGGAATTTCTCATAGCTTTGAGAGATTCATTGATATCATGCTTAGGTGGAATAGATCTAAGTTTCAAAGAATTAACATCAAGAGAAATTCTATCAACGTTCCTAACCAATTCATCAATCTTAGGCAAATTTTCTTCAAGCAAAGCATTGAAATTCTTTTGCGAATTCATAAATTTTTTAACACTAGTCTCAAATTCAGAGGGCATCTTATTAAAATTTCCACAAGAATTGTTGTAGGAATTACCATAATTATTAAAGGAATTACTAGGATACAACCTAGGATTAAAGTTTCCTCTATACGCGTTGTTACCAAAATTATTCCTAGCAACAAAATTCACATCCATAGATTCATTATTATTCTCAATCAAAGTAGAAAAAAGCATATCATTAGGATCAGAAAAAACACTTTTATTAGCAAATAATTTCATAAGTTCATCCATCTTTCCACTCAAAACATTAATTTCTTCTATCGCATGCACTTTTTTACTAGTAGATCTTTCGGTGTGCCATTGAGAATAATTAACCATAATAATATGTAGGAGTTTAGTAGCTTCTCCTAAAGTGATTTCCATAAAAGTGCCTCCCGCGGCAGAGTCTAAAAGATTTCTCGAAGCAAAATTCAATCCGGCATAAATTTTTTGTATAATCATCAACAAATTCAAACCATGAGTAGGGCAATTACGTATAATTAATTTCATCCTCTCCCAAGCTTGTGCAACATGTTCATGATCAAGTAGCTTAAAATTCATAATATCGTTTCTAAGAGAGATGATCTTAGTAGGAGGAAAATACTTAGAGATAAAAGCACTTTGCACTTATTCCATGAATCAATACTATTTTTAGGCAAGGATGAAAACCAAACTTTAGCACGATCTCTAAGCGAAAAAGGAAATAGCTTCAATTTAACAATATCATTGTCCACATCTTTTTTCTTTTGCATATCACACAAATCAATGAATCTATTTATATGGGTAGCGGTATCTTCACTAGGAAGGCCGGTGAATTGATCTTTCATAACAAGATTCAACAAAGCAGCATTAATTTCACAAGATTCAGTATCGATAAGAGGAGCAATCGGAGTGCTAAGAAAATCATTGTTGTTGGTATTGCTGAAGTCACACAATTTAGTATTATCTTGAGCCATCTAGACAGACAAGCAATCCAACACATGAGCAAACAAGAAGCAAGCGGAAAAGAGGCGAACGGAAAAGAGAGGGCGAATAAAACGGCAAGGGTGAAGTGGGTGAGAGGAAAACGAGAGGCAAATGGCAAATAATGTAATGCGAGGGATAAGAGTTTGTGATTTGTACTTGGTATGTATTGACTTGACTTGACTTGGAGTAGATCTCCTCGGCAACGGCGCCATAAATCCTTCTTGCTACCTCTTGAGCACTGCGTTGGTTTTCCCTTGAAGAGAAACAGTGATGCAGTAAACTAGCGTAAGTATTTTCCCTCAGTTTTTTAGAACCAAGGTATCAATCCAGTAGGAGGCCACGCACGAGTCCCTCGCACCTACACAAACAAAGAAAAGGCTCGCAACCAATGCAATGAAAGGGGTTGTCAATCCCTTCACGGTCACCTATGAAAGTGAGATTTGATAGATATGATAAGATAATATATTTTTTGGTATTTTTATGATAAGGAGAAATAAAGATGCAAAGTAAATAAAAAGCAAAATAAATAACTAAGTGTTGGAAGATTAATATGATGGAAAACAGACCCGGGGGCCATAGGTTTCACTAGCCTCTCTCAAGAGCGCATAAGTACTACGGTGGGTGAACAAATTACTGTTGAGCAACTGATAGAATTGAGCATAGTTATGAGAACATCTAGGTATAATCATGTATATAGGCATCACGTCCGTGACAAGTAGACCGACTCCTGCCTGCATCTACTACTATTACTCCACACATCGACCGCTATCCAGCATGCATCTAGAGTATTAAGTTCATAAGAACAGGGTAACGCTTTAAGCAATATGACATGATGTTGAGGGATAAACTCATGCAATATGATATAAACCCCATCTTGTTATCCTTGATGGCAACAATACAATACGTGCCTTGCTGCCCCTGCTATCACTGGGAAAGGACACCGCAAGATTGAACCCAAAGCTAAGCACTTCTCCCATTGTAAGAAAGATCAATCTAGTAGGCCAAACCAAACTGATAATTCGAAGAGACTTGCAAAGATAACCAATCATACATAAAAGAATTCAGAGAAGATTCAAATATTGTTCATAGATAAACTTGATCATAAACCCACAATTCATTGGTCTCAACAAACAAACCGCAAAAGAAGATTACATCGAATAGATCTCCATGAGAATCATGGAGAACTTTGTATTGAGATCCAAAGAGAGAGAAGAAGCCATCTAGCTAATAACTATGGACCCGAAGGTCTAAGGTAAACTACTCACACATCATCAGAGAGGCTATGGTGTTGATGTAGAAGCCCTCCATGATCAATGCCCCCTCTGGCGGAGCGCCGGAAAAGGCCCCAAGATGGGATCTCATGGGTACATAAGGTTGCGGCGGTGGAATTAGGTTTTTGGCTCCGTATCTGATAGTTTGGGGGTACGTAGGTATATATAGGAGGAAGAAGTACGTCGGTGGAGCAACATGGGCCCCACGAGGGTGGAGGGCGCGCCCAGGGGGTAGGCGCTCCCCCCTGCCTCGTGCTCTCCTGGTTGCTTTCTTGACGTAGGGTCCAAGTCTTCTTGATCACGTTTGTTTCGAAAATCACGTTCCCGAAGGTTTCATTCCGTTTGGACTCCGTTTGGTATTCTTTTTCTGCGAAACACTGAAATAGGCAAAGAACAACAATTATGGGCTGGGCCTCCGGTTAATAGGTTAGTCCCAAAAATAATACTCCCTCCGTTCCTTGATATAAGGTGTATAGATTTTTGAGAAAAAGCCAAAATATAAGGTGTATTGAGTTGCACCACTCGTATGGATAATTTTTTTAGGGATTAGATTACATTTCCTTATATTAGGCAAGCTCCTATATTTTCTCATGCCAATTAGTCAGGTGTAATCTTGCCCAAAACTTGTGAAATTTTCCCTCGACATGCGTTCTTTAATTTCCGTGCCAAAAACTGTACACCCTATATTTAGGAACGGAGGGAGTATAAAAGTGTATAATAGAGCCTATTAACATCCAAAACAGAATATAATATAGCATGGAACAGTCAAAAATTATAAATACGTTGGAGACGTATCAGAGCCGACGCCACCGCCCAAGCCAGTTCATGCCGTGTTCACCATAGAGCAGGTTAGGCCGCACTTCGATGCCCTAATGGCGGAAGAGCTACCAGCGCAGGAAGACCTGTGCTGCAACCTCCGTCTCCTCAACGAGCACTGGCTCGAGGAAGGACGAATCGCCGGCGAACAAGCGAATGACAAT
The DNA here is from genome assembly GCA_032464435.1 of Aegilops umbellulata. NCBI lineage: Eukaryota > Viridiplantae > Streptophyta > Magnoliopsida > Poales > Poaceae > Aegilops > Aegilops umbellulata. The sequence continues at coordinate 66,543,584 of CP136059.1, forward strand.
GCCGTCGTGGACATCTGGCCCTATGATCCCGCCGTCCTGAATGAGCAGCGGGCACTGTATCAGACCATCCATAGGGCCCGCGAGGCCCTCTCCATTGTCCTTCGAGTTGTTGCGCTCGCCATGGCACCGCCGTCTCGCGTTGTCAACATGGTCAAAGAACATGAGGAATCTTTAGCTGACTTTAATTGGAGAGGATGACAGTGGATCCCACCAGGGCCATAGCCGCATGTACGCAAGTGCCTCCTTATTATTATATACAACTATAATTTTTTTGCTGACATGACGGTTCCACACCATAGCCGCTTGACGGATTTGTGACGGTCCACCACACCACCACCACCACTTCCTAGTAGTCTGTAGAATCATATTCTTGTGTGTTTCTATTGCTGCTAACCATGGCAGGATCACAAGCCGACGAGACTGACTGGGAGAACATGACAAACAAAGCGTTACATGATAAGTTTCAGCAAATGATGAGTGGACAGGTGGAAGATGTGCTAAATAGATTTGAAGAGGCCATGGAGAAGATAGATGGCATTGAGAAGGCGTTCGAAACAAAGCTCGATAACAAGTTTAATGAATTGCTCGCGCGTCTACCACCACCACCACCGGCTGCACCTAACGCACCTCTACAACAGCAACAACGACTACCTCCACATCGCGACACAGCCCTCCGCCGAGCGACCTGTGTCCCTCTTCAGCCTGGCCAAGCTGCTGGTGCTGCTGTTGATACTTCTGTGGCTCCTGCTGCTGATGTGGAGGAGGATGATTATGTGGGAGATTACGAGGATGAGGTTGATCAACATCTGAACTACGTGCAACCACCAGCACCACAACCACCAGGTCGTCCACATGCAAATAATGGCAATGTTAGGGCTCCCCCTCAGGTACGAGATCATGACCATCTCCCTAAACTGAAATTGAATATTCCACCATTTGAGGGTAGATATGTTCCTGATATATATCTTACTTGGGAGTTAGAAACTGAACAACGATTTACATGTTTAAAATATCCTGAGGAGAGACGTGTTCCTGCTGCTGTTTGTGCTTTCACTAGCTTTGCATGTGTTTGGTGGTCTGAATATTGTAGATTATATCCTGTTCCAGCTACTTGGGCTGCTTTGAAAACTGCTATGCATACTCGTTGGGTTCCACCATATTATCAACGTGAATTACTTCAAAAATTGCAGCGCTTAAGACAAGGAAAAAATTATGTAGAAGAATATTATCAGGAATTGCAAACTGGCTTGATTAGATGTGGTATTGTTGAGGAGAATGAATCTATGCTTGCACGTTTTCTGGGTGGATTAAATAGAGAGATTCAGACCATTCTAGACTATAAGGATTATAATAATATCACTCGTTTATTCCATCTTGCTTGTAAAGCTGAACGTGAAGTGCAGGATCGACAGGCATTAGCGCGGACTAGCTTTTCTGCAGGTCGACCTTCATCATGGACACCACGTGCATCATCTACTTCCACACGTTCTGCTACACCGGCACCTCCGTCAGCTGCCACCTCCAACCGTGATACAAGAAAGCAGGCACAACCACCACTATCTGCCAAGAGCACACCTGCCGGGCCTGAACAGAGCTCTTCTTCTTCCATGGCGTCTACAGGGCACACAAGTGATACTATTTGTCGTCGTTGTAAGGGAAGAGGACATTTTGCGCGAGAATGCACATCTCAGCGTGTGATGATTGCTACTGAGGATGGTGAGTATGAGTCCGCTAGTGACTATGATGAGGAGACTTTGGCTCTTCTTACACATGAAGAACACGGTGGAGATAATTCTGATCATGAGACGCAATACATGGCTGCTGAAGATGCTGACAGGTATGAATGTTTAGTTGCTCAACATGTTTTGAGTGTGCAGGTTACACAAGCTGAGCAAAATCAAAGGCATAATTTGTTCCATACAAAGGGAGTTGTGAAGGAACGTTCTGTTCGCGTCATCGTAGATGGAGGGAGCTGCAACAACTTGGCTAGCATGGAGATGGTGGAGAAGCTATCCCTCACCATAAGACCACATCCACATCCTTACTACATCCAATGGTTCAACAACAGCGGTAAGGTTAAGGTAACACGTACTGTTCGTGTGCATTTTAGTATCTCTACATATGCTGATTATGTTGATTGTGATGTGGTACCTATGCAAGCATGTTCCTTATTACTTGGTAGACCATGGAAATTTGATAAAAATTCTGTACACCATGGTAGAAACAATCAGTATACTCTTGTTCATAAGGACAAAAATATTACTTTGCTTCCTATGACTCCTGATTCCATTTTGAAAGATGATATTAATCGAGCTAATAAAGAAAAACAGGAGCAAAATAAGAGTGAAAATCATATTGTGGCAAAAGAATTTGAGCAACAAATGAAGCCTAATAATAAACCATCTAGTGTTGCTTCTGAAATTACATTGAAAAGTGCATGTTTATTTGCCACCAAATCTGATATTGATGATCTAGATGTTAGCAAATCTGTTTGCTATGCTTTTGTGTGCAAAGAGGCATTATTTTCATTCGAGGACGTGCCTTCCTCTTTGCCTCCTGCTGTTACTAACATTTTGCAGGAGTTCGCTGACGTCTTTCCACAAGACGTGCCACCGGGATTACCACCTATTCGAGGGATTGAGCATCAAATTGACTTAATTCCCGGTGCATCATTACCCAACCGCGCACCATACCGTACCAATCCAGAGGAGACGAAGCAGATTATGCGTCAAGTACAAGAGCTACTCGACAAAGGTTATATACGCGAATCCCTTAGTCCTTGTGCTGTTCCTATTATTCTAGTGCCGAAAAAGGATGGTACCTCACGTATGTGTGTTGATTGTAGAGGCATTAATAATTCTACTATTCGTTATCGTCATCCTATTCCTAGGTTAGATGATATGCTTGATGAATTGAGTGGCTCTACAATATTCTCCAAAGTCGATTTGCATAGTGGATACCATCAAATTCGTATGAAATTGGGAGATGAGTGGAAAACAGCTTTTAAAACTAAGTTTGGTTTATATGAGTGGTTAGTCATGCCTTTTGGGTTAACTAATGCACCTAGTACTTTCATGAGACTAATGAACAAAGTTTTACGTGCTTTCATTGGATGATTTGTGGTAGTCTATTTTGATGATATACTGATTTATAGCAAATCTTTGGAAGAACATTTGGAACATTTACGTGCTGTTTTTAATGCTCTAGGTGATGCACGTTTGTTTGGTAACCTTGGGAAGTGCACCTTTTGCACCGAACGAGTATCTTTTCTTGGCTATGTTGTTACTCCATAGGGAATTGAAGTTGATAAAGCCAAGATTGAAGCTATTGAGAGTTGGCCGCAGCCCAAAACGGTCACACAAGTGAGGAGTTTTCTTGGACTCGCTGGTTTCTATAGGCGTTTTGTGAGAGACTTTAGCACCATTGCTGCACCTCTCAATGAGCTTACAAAGAAGGATGTGCCTTTTGTTTGGGGTACCGCACATGAAGAAGCCTTCACGGTATTGAAAGATAAGTTGACACATGCTCCTTTACTCCAACTTCCTGATTTTAATAAGACTTTTGAGCTTGAATGTGATGCTAGTGGAATTGGATTAGGAGGTGTGTTATTACAAGATGGCAAACCTGTTGCATACTTTTCTGAAAAATTGAGTGGGCCTAGTCTGAACTATTCTACTTATGATAAGGAATTATATGCTCTTGTTCGGAGTTTAGAGACATGGCAACATTATTTATGGCCCAAATAATTTGTTATACATTCTGATCATGAATCTTTGAAACATATTAAAAGTCAAGCTAAACTGAATCGTAGACATGCTAAATGGGTTGAATTCATTGAGACTTTCCCTTATGTCATCAAACACAAGAAGGGTAAAGAAAATGTTATTGCTGATGCTTTGTCTCATCGCTATACTATGCTTTCACAACTTGACTTCAAAATATTTGGTTTGGAGACCATCAAAGATCAATATGTGCATGATGCTGATTTTAAAGAAGTAATGCAGAATTGTAAAGAAGGAAGAACATGGAACAAGTTCGTTGTTAATGATGGTTTTGTGTTCTGCGCTAACAAGCTATGCATTCCTGCTAGCTCTGTTCGTCTTTTGTTGTTGCAGGAGGCGCATGGAGGAGGATTAATGGGACACTTTGGCGTGAAGAAGACGGAGGACGTACTTGCTACACATTTCTTTTGGCCAAAGATGAGACGGGATGTTGAGCGTTTTGTTGCTCGCTGCACTACACGTCAAAAAGCTAAGTCACGACTCAATCCTCATGGTTTATATATGCCTTTGCCTGTGCCTAGTGTTCCTTGGGAGGATATATCTATGGACTTTGTTTTAGGTTTACCTCGAACAAAGAAGGGGAGGGATAGCATATTTGTTGTCGTGGATAGATTCTAAAAAATGGCACACTTTATACCATGTCATAAAAGCGATGATGTTGTTAATGTTGCTGATTTGTTCTTTCGTGAAATTATTCGCTTGCATGGTGTGCCAAATACTATTGTTTCCGATCGTGATACTAAATTTCTTAGCCACTTTTGGAGATGTTTATGGGCTAAGTTGGGGACTAAACTGCTTTTTAGTACTACTTGTCACCCCCAAACTGATGGACAAACTGAAGTAGTCAATAGAAATTTGTCTACTATGCTTAGGGCTGTTTTGAAGAATAATAAGAAAATGTGGGAAGAATGATTGCCTCATATTGAATTTGCTTATAATCGTTCATTGCATTCTACTACTAAGATGTGCCCTTTTGAAATTGTGTATGGTTTCCTACCTCGTGCACCTATTGATTTGTTGCCTCTTCCATCTTCGGAGAAGGTTAATTTTGATGCTAAACAATGTGCTGATTTGATCTTAAAGATGCATGAGTTAACTAAGGAAAATATTGAGCGCATGAATGCTAAATATAAACTTGTTGGAGATAAGGGTAGGAAACGTGTTGTCTTTGCACCTAGAGATCTTGTTTGGTTACATTTGCGTAAGGATAGGTTTCCTAATTTGCGCAAGTCAAAGCTAATGCCACGTGCTGATGGTCCTTTTAAGGTGTTAGAAAAAATAAATGATAATGCATATAAACTTGAGTTGCCTGCAGATTTTGGGGTTAGTCCCAGTTTTAACATTGCAGATTTGAAGCCTTATTTGGGTGAGGAAGATGAGCTTCCGTCGAGGGCGACTTCATTTCAAGAAGGGGAGGATGATGAGGACATCAATACCATTGTTACACCCACATCCCCTACTGTTACATATGATGGACCAATTACTAGAGCTTGCGCACGCCAATTAAATTACAAGGTACTTTCGTTTCTTGGTAATGATTCTGATGTTCATGAGAATATGATGCTGCCTAAATTGGATACATTTGTTTTGCTTACAAATGAAGGGCCTAGCTTGCAGAAGGATGAACATTGGAGCAAGAACGAGCATGGAGTTGATGGCATGCGCAAGGGGAACAAGAACGGAGTTACAAGTGATGATTTCAGGACTCTGAAGCCACCATAAGGAGTGAATGAAGCCTTGGACGAAATATACAAGATGCCACTTCATAAATTTCGTCCAGAGGCTATTCTAGGTGCTGCGTCACCTTATTATTGGGCCAGGCCCATGTAATTTCGAAATACTTAAGTATAGGCTGTTTTTAGATTCCGTATGTGTGGGGAAACAAGAGTTAGGGTTGGTTTCGGACCCCTTCCTCAAGGGCCACGAAATTCCCCCCTCTTCCTCCATATATACAACCCTTAGGACGTCGTTTGGACTTTGGATTTTGTTTAGATCAAAAGTTCGCCATAGCTGCAACTTCGCGTACTTTGTTTGTGTTCAACGACCAGACCAAGGCGTCACAGAACCCCACCATCATTAATAAAGCTTTCCTCTTATATTCGCAATATCCAGATTGCAATCTTAGTTTCTTGCTTGTTCTTCCTATGCTCGCAGGAAACAGGCCCTCGTGGTCAGGTTGATCGTGCTCCGGCGTGGTCAATGACCCTCGGAAGTTGGTTTAGCGATTGCTAAGGTGCGACGTCTCGCACGTTCATAGTCGGATCGTCAAGGTCGACTCCCACAGAAACGATAGCCGCCATCTCATCGAAACATCGGGACACCTTTGCCTCTATCTCCCCACCTCAGCGCATTTTGCGAGGCGGTTTCCTTGGCACGTCTTGTCGAAGCAGAGATCGTGTCCCCTTTATTTACGGGATTCTCATCGATACGGACGTGGGTAACCCAATCGTGCCCGTTAGCACGTTCTCTCGATTAAAGGCGAGTCCCAAACAGTTATGGGGAGGGCCCTTGGTATTCCACCTCTTATAAAGAGACCAAGGCCTTACCCCTTTCTTTCAATCTCAAACGAGTTCGCCCGCCGCCTCGAGTTCCAACACCCTAGAATCTAGATTTCAGGCGCTTCGGACCTTCGACAATGTCCGGTTCCGACCTTCAAGGCCGATGGATGCCCTCCTCCGTCACGGAGGAGGACGTGCTAAAGTTGAGAGAGGCCAAGTTCTTGACCGGCGAAATTTCTCACAGGCTGCCTGCCCAAGGGCAGGCTATTCCCAGTCCCCAGCCTGGTAAGAGCGTGGTGTTCGTGTCTCACTTCCTTCGGGGGTTAGGCTTCCCCATGGATCCCTTTGTGAGGGGGCTGATGTTCTACTACGGGCTGGAATTTCACGACTTAGCTCCGGAGTCCATCCTCCATGTTTCTTCTTTCATCGTCGTGTGCGAAGCATTCCTCCGTGTTACTCCTCACTTCGGATTATGGCTCAAGACCTTTAAGGTAGAGTCAAAGATGATTGAGGGCCGGCACGCAGAGTGTGGAGGCGCTATTATAAGCAAGAAGGCTGATGCTCCATGGCCCGATGGCCCTTTTCAAGAGGAGCTCGGCTTATGGCAACGAGAGTGGTTCTACATCACCGCTCCCAGGGGCACCAAGTGGGTGGCGCCGCCTGCCTTTTGCTTGAGTCCCCCAGATGGGGGGCCACCCTAGGACGTGTCTTTGTTGCAGGGCCGTATCAGGGATCTCTTAGAAAGATGTCTCAGCTTGTCAAAGTGACGCACCTCTACAACAGCAACAACGACTACCTCCACATCGCGAAACAGCCCTCCGCCGAGCGACCCGTGTCCCTCTTCAGCCTGGCCAAGCTGCTGGTGCTGCTGTTGATACTTCTGTGACTCCTGCTGCTGATGTGGGGGAGGATGATTATGTGGGAGATTACAAGGATAAGGTTGATCAAAATCAGAACTACGTGAGACCACCAGCACCACAACCACCAGGTCGCCCACATGCAAATAATGGCAATGTTAGGGTTCCCCCTCAGGTATGAGATCATGACCATCTCCCTAAACTGAAATTGAATATTCCACCATTTGAGGGTAGATATGTTCCTGATATATATCTTACTTGGGAGTTAGAAACTGAACAACGATTTACATGTTTACAATATCCTGAGGAGAGACGTGTTCCTGCTGCTGTTTGTGCTTTCACTAGCTTTGCATGTGTTTGGTGGTCTGAATATTGTAGATTATATCCTGTTCAAGCTACTTGGGCTGCTTTGAAAACTGCTATGCGTACTCGTTGGGTTCCACCATATTATCAACGTGAATAACTTCAAAAATTGCAGCGCTTAAGACAAGGAAAAAATTCGGTAGAAGAATATTATCAGGAATTACAAATTGGCTTGATTAGATGTGGTATCGTTGAGGAGAATGAAGCTATGCTTGCACGTTTTCTGGGTGGATTAAATAGAGAGATTCAGACCATTCTAGACTATAAGGATTATAATAATATCACTCGTTTATTCCATCTTGCTTGTAAAGCTGAACGTGAAGTGCAGGATCGACAGGCATTGGCGCGAACTAACTTTTCTGCAGGTCGACCTTCATCATGGACACCACGTGCATCATCTACTTCCACACGTTCTGCTACACCGGCACCTCCGTCAGCTGACACCTCCAACCGTGATACAAGAAAGCAGGCACAACCACCACTATCTGCCAAGAGCACACCTGTCGGGCCTGCACAGAGCTCTTCTTCTTCCATGGCGTCTACAGGGCACACAAGTGATATTATTTGTCGTTGTTGTAAGGGAAGAGGACATTTTGCGCGAGAATGCACATCTCAGCGTGTGATGATTGCTACTGAGGATGGTGGGTATGAGTCCGCTAGTGACTATGATGAGGAGACTTTGGCTCTTCTTACACATGAAGAACACGGTGGAGATGATTCTGATCATGAGACGCAATACATGGCTGCTGAAGATGTTGACAGGTATGAATGTTTAGTTGCTCAACGTGTTTTGAGTGTGCAGGTCACGCAAGCTGAGCAAAATCAGAGGCATAATTTGTTCCATACAAAGGGAGTTGTGAAGGAACGTTCTGTTCGTGTCATCATAGATGGAGGGAGCTGCAACAACTTGGCTAGCATGGAGATGGTGGAGAAGCTATCTCTCACCACAAGACCACATCCACATCCTTACTACATCCAATGGTTCAACAACAGCGGCAAGGTTAAGGTAACACGTACTGTTCGGGTGCATTTTAGTATCTCTACGTATGCTGATTATGTTGATTGTGATGAGGTACCTATGCAAGCATGTTCCTTATTACTTGGTAGACCATGGCAACTTGATAAAAATTCTGGACACCAGGGTAGAAACAATCAGTATACTCTTGTTCATAAGGATACAAATATTACTTTGCTTCCTATGACTCCTGATTCCATTTTGAAAGATGATATTCATAGAGCTAATAAAGCAAAACAGGAGAAAAATAAGAGTGAAAATCAGATTGTGGCAAAAGAATTTGACCAACAAATGAAGCCTAATAGTAAACCATCTAGTGTTGCTTCTGAAATTAAATTGAAAAGTGCATGTTTACTTGCCACCAAATCTGATATTGATGAGCTAGTTTTTAGCAAATCTGTTTGCTATGCTTTTGTGTGCAAAGAGGCATTATTTTCATTCATGGACGTGCCTTCCTCTTTGCCCCTGCTGTCACTAACATTTTGCAGGAGTTCGCTGATGTCTTCCCACAAGACGTGCCATCGGGATTACCACCTATTCGAGGGATTGAGCATCAAATTGATTTAATTCCCGGTGCATCACTACCCCACTGTGCACCATACCGTACCAATCCAGAGGAGACGAAGGAGATTATGCGGCAAGTACAGGAGCTGCTCGACAAAGGTTATATTCGCGAATCCCTTAGTCCTTGTGCTGTTCCTATTATTCTAGTGCCGAAAAAGGATGGTACGTCGCGTATGTGTGTTGATTGTAGAGGCATTAATAATATTACCATTCGTTATCGTCATCCTATTCCTAGGCTAGATGATATGCTTGATGAATTGAGTGGCTCTACAATATTCTCCAAAGTTGATTTGCGTAGTGGATACCATCAAATTCGTATGAAATTGGGATGAATGGAAAACAGCTTTTAAAACTAAGTTTGGTTTATATGAGTGGTTAGTCATGCCTTTTGGGTTAACTAATGCACCTAGTACTTTCATGAGACTAATGAACGAAGTTTTACGTGCTTTCATTGGACGATTTGTGGTAGTCTATTTTGATGATATACTGATTTATAGCAAATCTTTGGAAGAATATTTGGAACATTTACGTGTTGTTTTTAATGCTCTACGTGATGCACGTTTGTTTGGTAACCTTGGGAAATGCACCTTTTGCACCGACCGAGTGTCTTTTCTTGGCTATGTTGTTACTCCACAGGGAATTGAAGTTGATAAAGCCAAGATTGAAGCTATTGAGAGTTGGCCGCAGCCCAAAACGGTCACACAAGTGAGGAGTTTTCTTGGACTCGCTGGTTTCTATAGGCGTTTTGTGAGAGATTTTAGCACCATTGCTGCACCTCTCAATGAGCTTACAAATAAGGATGTGCCTTTTTTTTGGGGTACCGCACAGGAAGAAGCCTTCACGGTATTGAAAGGTAAGTTAACACATGCTCCTTTACTTCAACTTCCCGATTTTAATAAGACTTTTGAGCTTGAATGTGATGCTAGTGGAATTGGATTAGGAGGTGTGTTATTACAAGATGGCAAACCTGTTGCATACTTTTCTGAAAAATTGAGTGGGACTAGTCTGAACTATTCTACTTATGATAAAGAATTATATCCTCTTGTTCGGACTTTAGAGACATGGCAACATTATTTATGGCCCAAAGAATTTGTTATACATTCTGATCATGAATCTTTGAAACATATTAAAAGTCAAGCTAAACAGAATCGTAGACATGCTAAATGGGTTGAATTCATTGAGACTTTCCCTTATGTCATTAAACACAAGAAGGGTAAAGAAAATGTTATTGCTGATGCTTTGTGTCGTCGCTATACTATGCTTTCACAACTTGACTTCAAAATATTTGGTTTGGAGACCATCAAAGATCAATATGTGCATAATGCTGATTTTAAAGAAGTAATGCAGAATTGTAAAGAAGGAAGAACATGGAACAAGTTCGTTGTTAATGATGGTTTTGTGTTCCGTGCTAACAAGCTATGCATTCCTGCTAGCTCTGTTCGTCTTTTGTTGTTGTAGGAGGCGCATGGAGGAGGATTAATGGGACACTTTGGCGTGAAGAAGACGGAGGACGTACTTGCTACACATTTCTTTTGGCCAAAGATGAGACGGGATGTTGAGCGTTTTGTTGCTCGCTGCACTACATGTCAAAAAGCTAAGTCACGACTCAATCCTCATGGTTTATATATGCCTTTGCCTGTGCCTAGTGTTCCTTGGGAGGATATATCTATGGACTTTGTTATTGGTTTACCTCGAACAAAGAAGGGGCGGGATAGCATATTTGTTGTCGTGGATAGATTCTCGAAAATGGCACACTTTATACCATGTCATAAAAGCGATGATGCTGTTAATGTTGCTGATTTGTTCTTTCGTGAAATTATTCGCTTGCATGGTGTGCCAAATACTATTGTTTCAGACCGTGATACTAAATTTCTTAGCCACTTTTGGAGATGTTTATGGGCTAAGTTGGGGACTAAACTGCTTTTTAGTACTACTTGTCACCCCCAAACTGATGGACAAACTGAAGTAGTCAATATAACATTGTCTACTATGCTTAGGGCTGTTTTGAAGAATAATAAGAAAATGTGGGAAGAATGCTTGCCTCATATTGAATTTGCTTATAATCGTTCGTTGCATTCTAGTACTAAGATGTGCCCTTTTGAAATTGTGTATGGTTTCCTACCTCGTGCACCCATTGATTTGTTGCCTCTTCCATCTTCGGAGAAGGTTAATTTTGATGCTAAAGATGTTGAATTGATTTTAAAAATGCATGAGCTAACTAAGGAAACCATTGAGCGTATGAATGCTAAATATAAACTTGCTGGAGATAAGGGTAGAAAACATGTTGTGTTTGCACCTGGAGATCTTGTTTGGTTACATTTGCGTAAGGATAGATTTCCTAATTTGCGCAAATCAAAGCTAATACCACGTGCTGATGGTCCATTTAAGGTGTTAGAGAAAATAAATGATAATGCATATAAACTTGAGTTGCCTGCAGATTTTGGGGTTAGTCCCACTTTTAACATTGCAGATTTGAAGCCTTATTTAGGTGAGGAAGATGAGCTTCCGTCGAGGACGATTTCATTTCAAGAAGGGGAGGATGATGAGGACATCAATACCATTGTTACACCCACAGCCCCTGCTGCTATACATACTGGACCAATTACTAGAGCTCGCGCACGCCAATTGAATTATCAGGTACTTTCGTTTCTTGGTAATGATTCTAATGCTCATGAGAATATGATGCTGCCTAAATTGGATACATTTGTTTTGCTTACGAATGAAGGGCCTAGCTTGGAGAAGGATGATCATTGGAGCAAGAATAAGCATGGAGTTGATGGCATGCGCAAGGGACACAAGAACAGAGTTTCAAGTGATGATTTCAGGACTTTGAAGCCACCATAATGAGTGCATGAAGCCTTGGACGAAATATACAAGATGCCACTTCATAATTTTCGTCCAGAGGCTATTCTAGGTGCTGCGTCACCTTCTTCTTGGGCCAGGCCCATGTAATTTTGAAATACTTCAATATAGGCTGTTTTTAGAGTCCGTATGTGTGGGGAAACAAGAGTTAGGGTGGGTTTCGGACCCCTCCTCCAAGGGCCACGAAATTCCCCCCTCTTCCCCCATATATACAGCCCCTAGGGCATCGTTTAGACTTTGGGTTTTGTTTAGATTAAAAGTTCGCCATAGCTGCAACTTCGCGTACTTCGTTTGTGTTCAACGACCAGACCAAGGCGTCACAGAACCCCACCTTCATCAATAAAGCTTTCCTCTTTTATTCGCAATATCCAGATTGCAATCTTAGTTTCTTGCTTGTTCTTCGTTTGCCTGCAGGAAACAGACCTTCGTGGTCAGGTTGATCGTGCTCCGGCATGGTCAATAACCTCTCGGAGTTGGTTTAGCGATTGCTAAGGCACGACGTCCTCGCACGTTCGTAGTCGGATCGTCAAAGTCGACTTCCTCCAAAATGATAGCCACCATATCATCGAAAGACGGGACACCTCGCCTCTATCATCCAGACTCTATGGTCTGTTGTTCCGTCGTACGCCTCTATGTTTACGGGTTTAAATCCCGCTGGAAATTCATAATCCAGGACCTCATCGGTGAAACTTAGGGGGTGTGCAGTACCCCTGTATTTGGGTGTGCCGTGGCGTTCGGATATTGGTCTTGTTGCATTGCTTACGAGACCTTGCTTTCTTGGCCCGTAAATAGACCTGGCTGGGCCATCTTTTTGATGCGAGTCCTTGAGTGGGTCGCATGCCGGCTTGAGTGCGGCGCCGCTTGCCGTTTTATGCTCGCCATGGGGTCGTCTATCCGACCGGGTGGCTTTCTTACTTTTTGAATGCGAGGGCTCTAAGGCCTCTTCGTCGAATTCAGGCAGTAGCTTTCGCTTCGGATAGCTTTTAGTGCGGAGACTGTCGCCGTATTTGTCTGCGGTATTGCTTACTTTGGTCCATCTGATTCTGAGTGCATCTTCCGCAGTTTTTAGCTTCCGCTTCTGCTTTTTTAGGCTACGTGCGGTTGCAACGAGCCTTTTGTGGAGGTTCTTCTGCTCTGTGGCCTTATCCGGCGTAAGGTCGTCCGGAATGCCGTTTTCGCCGGGGACGGGTTGCTCGGTTTCTTTATCCGAGTTGCCCTGTTCGAACGTTTGCTCTAAGGCATGCTCGTCGTCTGCCTGCTCATCCTGCTCTATGGCTGGGTCTGTGTCGAGGCGGGGCTTGGGGAGGCGTTTGCGCCGCCGCTTTCATTGCTTTTCGAGAGATCGATCCCTCGGTGCATCCCCGTGTTCCTCGTTGTCGCTTGCTTTAGGTGTATCCACCATGTACACATCATGAGATGAGGTGGCTGTCCAATGCCCTATAGGTGTTGGTTCATATGCGTCTCCTGCATCGTCATCCATACCGTCGATGTCTTCGGAGTCGAAATTGAGCACGTCGTTTAAATTATCGACAGTGGCTATTGAGTGGGTGGTGGGTGGGCTTCGAATTTCTTCATCGTCCGTATCCCAACCTTGCTGACCGTAGTCCGGCCAGGGCTCTCCTGATAAAGAGAGAGACTTTAGTGACTTCAGGATGTCGCCGAAGGGCGGGTGCTGGAAGATGTCCGCATCGGTGAACTCCATGATCGGCGCCCAATCGGATTCGATCGGCAGGCGCGCGGAGGGCTTGGAGTACGGAGAAGAATCCGGCCCCTCGGAGTCACGGACCTTGCGGAGTGCGGGGTTGGTGTTCGGCTCAATCGCCTTTGAGATCGCAGCCCACGAGGCGGCGTCTACCCGCTCACCCTCGATCGGTGCAGCCGGCTCCTAATTAAGGGTCGGAACCGAAGCGTGTGCGGCCTCCAGGGCACTGTTCGGCGGCAGAGCTAGATCATGCCCATCGAGACAGTGCGGCATGCTCGGCTGTGGCTCGAATCCGTCGAAGATCAAGTCCCCGCAGATGTCAGTCGTGTAGTTTAAACTTCCAAATCTGACCTGATGGCCAGGGGCGTAGCTTTCGATCTGCTCCAGATGGCCAAGCGAATTAGCCCGCAGTGCGAAGCCGCCGAAAACGAAGATCTGTCCGGGGAGAAAAGTCTCACCCTAGACAGCATCGTTGTTGATGATTGAAGGAGCCATCGGGCCTAAAAGCGACGACACAGAGGAACTCTCAATGAAAGCACCAATGTCGGTGTCAAAACCGGCGGATCTCGGGTAGGGGGTCCCGAACTGTGCGTCTAGGCGGATGGTAACAGGAGGCAAGGGACACGAAGTTTTACCCAGGTTCGGGCCCTCTCGATGGAGGTAAAACCCTACGTCCTGCTTGATTAATATTGATGATATGCGTAGTACAAGAGTAGATCTACCACGAGATCAAGGAGGCTAAACCCTAGAAGCTAGCCTATGGTATGATTGTTTGTATGTTATGTTGTCCTACGGACTAAAACCCTCCGGTTTATACAGACACCGGAGAGGGTTAGGGTTACACAAAGTCGGTTACAATGGTAGGAGATCTGAATATCCGCATCGCCAAGCTTGCCTTCCACGCCAAGGAAAGTCCCATCCGGACACGGGACGAAGTCTTCAATCTTGTATCTTCATAGTCCAGGAGTCCGGCTGAAGGTATAGTCCGGCTACCTGGACACCCCCTAATCCAGGACTCCCTCACTCGTCATTCCCTTCATAGGCCTCGCCGTCATCCACCGTCTTGATGTTCTCGGCACCTCATGGTCAACGAGGTCAACGAACGACAACCATCGGAAGTGCACTTTAGTCTGTGAGGCTGACAGCTGGACCCACCAGCTACATCTTCGAAACCAAGGAAGTGCCTCCTTATTATTAGCAAAATAAAAAGTATTCCTCCCCCTAATAGCCGGGACCCACCAGCTATATATTCGCACGCAAGGAAGTGCATCCTTATCCTCCCTGACAGCTGGGACCCACCCAGTCAAAGCGTACGTAGCATTGTCGCGAACGTGTACATACATACTGGTCGGTCGGTCTCTCTGCAACGATGAACCGTGGCCGAGCAAGCAGCGACAAGTGTAGTAATAGATGATCTCAAGTTGGCGGCGGAGGAAGACTCGGCATGCCCCTGGCGTCGCAGTTCAGGCAGTCCCTTCTAAACTTTGTACACGTACGTACAACCAGATGCCAAAAAATATGGCAACGTACATACATATGAGCGGGGTTTCGAACGCCTACTCGCGCATATGTACGACCAAGGCTCGTGTACATGGAGAGGCAGCGGACGGTAGAAACGGCGTCATGTTCATCGGGAGCCAACCGGCTTGGACGGAATAGCCGAAACGAGGTCTGGCATACAACAGAAAGGAGGAAACGGGCCTTCTGTTCTACCACGTACGGTCGAAACGGGCTCCTGTTCATCGGGAAGGGTATGGCCTACCACAAAACGGAGGAAACATACTTGTGTTCAATCGCGTACGGTCAAAACGAGGTCCTGTTCATCGGGAAGGGTCTGGCGTACCACAAAACAGAGGAAACGGACTTGTGCTGGAGCGCCTATGGTCGAAACAGGGTCCTATTCATCCATGGTCTGCTGCCTCGCTCCAGCCTCCACCTGCTACTGTTCATCCACCGTCGACTTCCTCTAGTCTCCACCTGCTACTGTTCATGCACCGTCCACATCCACCAGCCTCCACCAGCTACTGTTCATCCACGGGGTCCTGTTCATCCAGCCTCCACCGGCTACTATTCAACCGGCCCTTCACGGGGTCTTGTTCATCAACCCTCCACCGTCTACTGTTCATGGATCCTCCACGGGGTCCTGTTCATCCACCCCCAACCGGCTGGGGTGCGGCGGCCTACTCGGGGTCCTGTTCATCCAGCGGCAACGACCTACTACCACGGGGTCCTATTCATCCAACCCCCAATGGGAACTGTTCATCCACAACCAACTTACCGGCTCGACTCACCACGTCTCAACTCATTCTACGTACCGCGTGCACAGTAGCAACGATCATTGTTCATCAAGAGGCAACCCAACATCAGCTGGCTATGTCTCACATGGGGGATCGATCGGCTTAAGTAAGCAGCTGCAGTGATCGATTGCTCGGGTTCAGTTAGCAGCAGCAACAAAGGAATCGCTCGGGTTCAGACAACAGCGAATGAATTGCTCGGGTTCAGTTAACAGCCAAGGGATCGATCGCTCGGGTTAAGTAACGTGCGATCGCTCGGGTTCAGTAACGTGCGATCGCTTGGGTTCAGTTAGCCAACGCCTCCCAATACGCGCGTACACGAGAGAAACGCGGAAACCTCCATGCATCACTCGGCCCCAACCACCCACCGTAACCAGGAACTCCCTGATATTTTCCTTGCCCTCGCTTCTACCATGATTTTTCCGTCATAGATAGCCCAAAGAATGTCATGCAGCTGCGTATGCGGCCCGCCTAGGACATAAAACCCATTTTCTGTCATGATTTTTTGTCATAGAAGTAGGATCCCACCACATCTATGATGATACTGGGTTTTGTCATAATTATTGTCATAGAAGTGTCATAAGCATGACAGAAAAAATTTGTTCGTCCCAAAATGTCACGGATGTGTATTTTTTTGTGGTGATGGCCCTCACCGTCCTCGAAATCTCCCACTCGTTGTCAAACCAAGTAAGGATCTCCTTCAACCTAGCTAACTTCGCCTAGTCGCCACCGGTGATCTGCCCGATTCGCTGCTGCATCCTCTCCATAGATGTCCTTCTGAGATGTTCGGTGCTAGCTTTGGAAGATGGGAGGAGAGATGGTGGTATTGCAATCAAGAAGAGGGAGAGGCGATACGGTGGTTTTGGAATGGAGAAGATGGAGAGGAGAGGGGTTGTTTTGCAATGGAGAAGAGGGAGAGGCGAGACGGTGGTTTTGGAATGGAGATGATGGAGATGAGAGGAGTGGTTTTGCAATGGAGAAGAGGGAGAGGAGTGTGCGTCTGCGATTTAGGATTGGACGAGAGGGCCGACATACTATGACTGTGATGCGGAGCATCGTATGGTCATCCCCATGGACCTACCATCGTCTCACCAAGTGCCAAAAGGGTCGATGACACGAGCACGAGCTAGAGCTCTCGAGACCGAGGTGGCATCACTCCATGGTGATATTCCATATGACTGCCTCGAGACATGGCTTCTACCTTAGTCTAGCATGTTATGCATGATCAGGTATCAAGAGGACCCTCCTGGAAATGCTCGCGATGATGGACAAGTCCCCAATCGCGAGGATAAAAAAGAACGACGGACAGAACCAAGAGCAGCTCCCTGGGCCCGGACAACCGGCCATGGCCGCAGACATCCGGCCGCTGAAGATGCCCACACAGCAACAGCCCAGCAGCCGCAATGCTATAGGGACCGGACATCCGGCGCCTGGCCTGGAAATCCGGCCCTCCTTCATCGAACCACACCAAAACAGCCCCGCTAGCCCGGACATTCGCCCGCTTGCCCAGACATCCGTCTCCTCATGAAGGCCCGGACATCCGGCCCGATGCCCGGATGTTCGGCTCCTCCTGTCTGCGCACAGTGAAAGGGCCGAGGCCCATGTACCCCTTCTCCCCCTAGACTATTTATACTCCCTCTCCTCCCTCTTTCCAGGGTTAGCAATGTGATAGCTCATTTTGCACATAGAGCTTTGCTCATCCACTTGATACTTTCTCCTTCGGAGACCGCAGCCTCTACGGAGAAGACCCCCCAAGTGGATTCAAGACCCCTCACGGGGAGACCCCTCAATACCTCCTCATGGATAAGAACTACTGCCTCTTGTATCGTCCTTTGTTGCGTTTGGATATTTTATCACTCTTTATGTTCATGGATCTAGCACATGTGTGATTGTTCTCGTTGATTTGAGTGTTTCCCCTCGTGTTTCTCCTCGTGTGTTTGTCATGTTCTTCGTAGGATCCTCTCCATTTCATGAAAGATCGGCCCTAGGGTTTCCACCCTACATCATCTTGGTATCATGAGCCTTGGTTGATCACGAATTTGGAGCCCTACCCTTTGTTTTCTAGCCTAGTTTTGTTGATTTTGTCCCAATTTCGAAAATTACCCAACAAAAATAGGCCCAATTTTTTTGTGATTTGTTGGTGTGATGAAGTTTTGTTGGATTTGATCCGTGGATTTTGTGTGTAGCAGGTAGATCTAGTTTTCCCCCGTCATTTCCCCAATTTCCATCCATGAAATCTCTTGGATTTTCCACCATCACTATACCTTTTTCCGCACGAGTGCATCGAGTTCATCTCAGATTTGGAGGCCCGGACATCTGGCGCGTGCCCCCGGACATCCGCCCCGTGCCTCGGACATCTGGCCTCCCGAAGCCCCACATACGCCACCACTTCCCTTCCGCCTAACTTTAGACAAATCTTGCCCGGGTTTCCACTTACACTTCCGCATACCACCATAGCTTTCCGCATCCACCATAGCTTACCCGTTCCAACACCGACAATTTTGACACGTTTTGTTCTTAGAGAATTTGAGTTGCGGTTTTCATTTCCTAACGTGTTTTGGCTACTTAGGGACGGTTCGACAACAACATCACTGCCGCTCATCTTCGACACAGACTCGTCATCAACAACGACCACTCCACAATTTTGACACCCTCAACTGTAAGCAAGGACGGTAAGTTTGACAACACATTTATGTACTACCTCGCCATTGCATTCATAACGACCATAAACCATGTTTGCGTCACCTTCCTATCGAGACTAGCCATTGAGTATTGCCGACAAAATTACTTGTGCACGTTAGTGGTCATTTGTAACGCCCGGATATTTACGCTACAGTAATCCCTTATGATCAGTGCCAAGTCATCTTGTTTTACAAAGCTTAATCATGTTGGGATAATATCTCAACTCAAATCCCTTCTCTGAATTCTATAAAATTCAAAGTGAAATTTGAAGTTGCACAAAAGCTGCTGAAAAAATGTTCATCATTTAGAAATTTATTCCAAAACAATTTGTTGTTAGGGAAAACAACATCACTTGTATGCAAAGATGAATAGTAGCAACCAAAACAGTGCAATTCCAACATAATTAAATGCTATTTCATTTATGAAATATACAAATGAATTTCGCTGGTCCTCACAAAATTGGTGGCAGTGTCTGGAATCATCCGGAAAATTAAGAGACACTTCCCATATTTTTCCCTAAGTGAAATGGATGCCCAAGTACTTCTATTTTCACTCTGTTTGATAATTAAAAAAACAGAAAACAAAGAAATAGAAAAGGCCTTACCTACCTTCCCCTCCGTGTCGCCATCTCCTTGGACGACCGCGCCGTGCCAGCCACCGCTTGACACCGCGAAGAGGCAGGCGAGCGTGAGGGGATAAGCTTGCCCCCGAGCCGTTCCCCCTGGATGCCTCCTTCATTCGCCTTCCTCTTCTCCTCTTCCCTGTGCTGGTTCCCTTCTCTTCCCCTCACCGAGCGCCATCACCACTGCCCTGCATCATCTCCGCTGGCCTTGTCCACGGGCCTCGCAACGGTCGGCCACCTCTCCTGGTGCCACCAGGTGGAGACGTGGAGCCCCGCTGCCTCCGCACGCCATCGACCTCGCGCTCTGAAGCCGCCTCACGCTGCAAGCCGGTGTCCAAGACGTTCGTCATCGTCGTCCTCATTGGCTCAGGGGACCGGATTGACCTGAGGAGCACCACAGCCGTGGATCGACTGCTTCTTCTTCCTCTGTCGCCGCAGCTTCGCCGTCGTCAATCTCACCCCCCCTACTGCTACTAAAGCATCGACGGGACCCCGTGCGCCCCTTATGTAAGTTCTGCGTCCATCCCCTATATTTTCAGCATCGATTTCGACCTCTAGATGCGGCCACCGCCATTGCCGAACCCACTGCCGCTCGGACTCGTCGTCGGCGAGGTTCCGACGAACCTCTGGTCGCGTGCGTACACCCACTGGCCTCCCGCACGCCTGTAGCTCCCTCCTAGCTCGCCGGCTCACCCGATCTCGAGCTCCTGCGCCGTAGCCGCACCCTACCGAGCTCGGGACGTCGCCGAGTTCGCTGCCGTGCCCGCGCGCCCCTGGTCGCGTCCAGCCACGGGCGCCGCTTGCTGGCCGCGCCCAGGCACGCGTCCGCCTACGCGTGGTCGTGCCTCTGCTGCTGCACTTCTACTGATGCTAGCCGCTGTCGTCCCGCGCGGTCCCACTGCTACTGCGTCCTACCGCTACGCCTCCCCTCTCTGCTACTGCCCGTAACCCCCATCGCTGCATGACTGTACTCCTGCTATCTATTGTACTGCTAGCTAGCTTTTTAGTTTTTGCATTGATTAATCCCCTCTACAGCCCCTAATCTGCGGTTAAACAACCGTTAACAGGACTTAAAAAAATATGGGAAGGTAGTATGTTTGACAAATTCCATTTTACCCAACTGGACCAAATCTATTTGATGCATGGAATAAATCCTACGAAAATCACAAAATGCTATCTTTTGTTAACAGAAAACAGATTTGTGTGTTGCGTGCTATGTGTGGTGTGTGTGTTGCGTGTGTGGCCGGCTGGGCCATTGTCCAGTACGGTCGGCCCCTTGTTTAATTAGGACTAGATTAGTTAGTGTTAAATTAGTGCTAATTTACTTTAATAGCAAATGACATGTGGACCACCCTGTTGGTTATCTCTAATTAATTGACTTAATAGACACAGTGTCCATGACAAGTAGGACCCACTAGCACTGTTCACACATTGACCAAGGTCAACTTTGACTATTGACCTGTTGACTGGGCTTTGACTGGCCCCACATGTCATTGACTATGGCTGGCCCGGTCAGGGTATAAAAAGAATCAACATTATTTAAATTGGAAATAAATAATTAAAACAATTTCTAGAATATTGGTTAAAACTTCAGAAAATCATAGAAAATAAACCGTAGCTCCGATCGAAAAACTTTATATGTGAAAGTTGCTCAGAACGACGAGGCGAATACGAATACGCGGCCCTTTCATTTGTCACATGCCCCTAGCATGCTAAACATGGAACATTCCCCCTCCCGTCCTCTGTCTGACACAGGTCCAGAACCGGGTAAACATTCCCGGTTGACTTCCCTTTCACCAGGTATCGTGTAGCACCGCGTTAGAACACGTCCAGCTTTACCTGTTGTCCTGCTATTCACTTGCTTGCTTTGTATTTACTGTTTCTCCCCCTCTTCTCTTCGATAGACCCCGTGACGGCTGCCGATGTCGCCGTGATCGACTACGTCACCGACGAACCTTTCTTCTCGTCTGAGCAACCAGGCAAGCCCCCCCTTTGATCATCCCGATATCGCCCATTCTATTCTCTCCTGCTTGCATTAGTTTTTGCTACTGTTATTGTTTGCTCCTATTCTGATGCATAGCCTACTTTTGTATCTGCTGTTGTACCTTACCTGCTTATCATAAACTGCTTAGTATAGGTTGGTTAGTGATCCATCAGTGACTCCCACTTGTCCTTGTTGCCCCTACTTCATCATCGACGACCCGATCTACGTGATCGAAGACCAGGCCCCGACACCGCACATCACTTCCCCTTAGTTGCTTGACACTACTGGGTTACTATCGAGTACCGAGGGTGAACCTCTTCAGCACTTCTGATGTTAACCCTGTAGAGTAGTCATACGGTCGTGGTCATCGAGGGTGATTTCCTCCTTAACCACTTTCGATACGACTCTGTCGTGCAACCCCTCAAGTGTGAACCTCGGGGGTGATTCCTCTTACGTTCACCTTGATGATTACATCTAGTGGAATTCATCGGGGGTGATTCCTCGGGTTTTCCCCTTGATGTTTGGACACACGAATACTTGTACTTTACCACTATTACTTGGAAAGACGGGTCAACCCTGAGGGGTACCCGCGCAAGCTTAATTGCGAGTGATGTGGAGTCGGGCGGACCTGGAAGGTGCCCGCCAGATAATTACGAGGCGTGGCCGGGCATTCCTAGCCCTTGCCGCAAGTCCTCGAGACGGGGCAACGGGGTCACCTCTTTCGTGAGTCTCTGCTTGTTACCGCGCATTCCTAATCCACTACGATTTGGATATTTGATCCGAGGGGCCTCTGGCCTGATAGCACTAACCATCACGTGGGCATAGTATGGGCGTTCTGCGTCATATGCATCAGCCGAAGCTTAATAGACGTCAGCGGCTGAGCGGCGCGCGCCGGGTTGGACTGCGTAAGCGCCTGTCTTGTTCAAGGAGGTAGCTAGGTCTGCTCACCGGCCGCCCTCGCAACGTGCAGGAGTTCCCGGGGAGATGGCCCATGACCCCTGGGGGCATAGGTTTAGTCCGGCGTGCTGGCCTCTCTATTAAGCCTAGGTCGGGTTGCGGCGTATTGTTTGGCCGAGGCCGGGCATCACCCAGGAAAGTGTGTCCGGACGGAGTTAATCGAGCGTGGTGGGTAAGTTGGTGCACCCCTGCAGGGAACAAAACATCTATCGATAGCCTGTCCTACGGTAACGGACACTTGGAGTTGTATCCCGATCGATACAACTAGAACTGGATACTTGTGATGAGAACTGGATGGTGATGAGGATTGGATTGTGATGATAACTGGATAGTATGGCTCTGGGATGCTTTTCTCGCAGGGAGTCGAGAAAGGATCTTCGGCCGAGGTTGATAACACTTCTACTACTTTACTTTATGCTACTCTACTCCCTCCGGTTGCTGCAAGATGGTGGTTTCCAGAAGATGCTAGTCTTCGATAGTACTAGGTCTTCTCTCTATTCTGGCATTTCTGCAGCCCAGTCCACATATACAACCTTCCTTTGATAATGTTGCATATGTAGTGTAGATCCTTTCTTGCGAGTACTTTGGATGAGTACTCACGGTTGCTTTGCTCCCCCTTTTCCCCCTTTCTTCTTCTTTCCGGTTGATGCAACCAGATGTCGGAGCCCAGGAGCTAGATGCCACCGCCGATGCATACTACAACGTGGAGGCCGCCGACGACCAGGAGTAGTTAGGAGGCTCCCAAGCAGGAGGCCTTGACTTTTCAATCGTTGTTGCTTTTGTGCTAGCCTTCTTAAGGCAAACTTGTCTAACTCATGTCTGTACTCAGATAATGTTGCTTCCGCTGACTCTTGTGTATTCAAGCTTATGTATTCGAGCCCTCGAGGCCCCTGGCTTGTAATATAAAGCTTGTATTATTTTAATTTATGTCTAGAGTTGTGTTGTGATATCTTCCCGTGAGTCCTTGATCTTGATCGTACACATTTGCGTGTATGATTAGTGTACGATTGAATCGAGGGGTCACAAGTTGGTATCAGAGCCGACTGCCTGTAGGATCCCCCTTCCAACTCCTTGGCCGAAGTTGAGTCTAGAAACCGAAAACCATTTTACTAACTTGGTTGTGTGGCTTACGGGCCCACGTCGCCAATTGGGTGGTATTAGGATCTTTTATTCCTCGACATTAGGTTCTCGTACCCACTTCCTCCCGGAGAGCCCCGACGTTACCGATGACCGCCTGCTTCGTCAGAAGATTCTGCGGATACTCCTCGATGTATCTCGAGACCCTGTGGCCACTGCCTTGTAGTTCCTGACCACAGATAATCCCCGTGAATAACATCCTTGCCGCTTGCACCTTCATACCAAGTTGCTCCTATTATTCCAAGATGTAATCTCCATTGTTTCGAGAATCCTTTGTGCCTTCTGCTTTGCGGCTTCCTTTTGCACTACGGATAATTCGCTGAACCCGTTCATCCCCATTTGTTCATATGCTTTCCAAAATACTTGGAAATAAAATGTGATCTTCTAAAAATCCTCTGCTGCCTATTGCTCTTGATTCTTCTTGCCTACTTGCGTTAGGATTAATTCCATATGTCTAGCATTATTCTTTAAAATTCTTTGTGGTAGTCATTCTGCTCCTATGGATTCAACGTGTTAGCGAATACTCGCAATCATCAATTAATTCTTGGAAATTTTCTTTCCGGCTCCAACATCGCTTCGGTTATGAGCTAGTTCTTGCTCAATCCAGATTTGATTGGGTGCACCTCTAAGTCTATTCAACTTACTCATCTTTTGATTAGAGCCTCTGCTTCTGATCTTTTGATATGAAAACCGTAATTCCTTTGTATTCAAGCTTTGAAGTTATCCAGATATATCTATAATCCGATGCCTTGCATTCTTTCCTTCTTCTGATTGAGTACTGATACTCACATCAGATCCATTAAGGACCGCGGAATCCTTTGTTGGATTGTTAACCGACAGTTTCCTTCATATTCAAAATTTTGTGCGCTTTTCCCTGATACAAAATACCTTTGATAAATTGTATCATCTGCTTTGACTCCGATACTCTGCTTTTGAAGTCGTATCTTTTGCTTGGTTGATGGTTGTCTAGTTTCGTGAAAATGCCCCGATGGGTTGAACTTATGCCTTCCATAATCCGTGTGAACCTGAGAGTTCTCACGAGTCTTACTCTTCTGGTACTTCGCCTGATAAATCCTCTGCACTACAATTTCTTCGAAACGCGAGGAGTGAATGGAAGGTTATGCATTGAAGAAGTGGGAGTCGACCTTGAACTTTGTGTTCATGCCCATGGACCCGATGTGGAACTTATCATGGAAGCTTCTTGTGATATAATAATCCCCTTATTATAGATTCATATGGTATCTATGTTTGGTCCTTTGCAACCGTGGTTCTCACCATGATTGTTCCCCTTTAATTCCATTTCTCGGACAAGTTAAATCACTTTTCTTCTGCAGATCAATGCATCTCCGCAACCTCTATTTTGAACTTCCTTCGAGTATTACCCTCCGGTACCTCGAGAATATCAAAGAACTGTGTTGCTTCCTATGAGTCTTCATCTAGTATTGCTTCTCACCGATTTCAGATTTTCCCCCGGGTTCTGAGTTATTAGTCACTCGAGGGCACCTATAAGAGAATTGATTCCGCACTTTGATTCAATAACTCTAAGTAATTTTCGTTGCTTATGAGTTTAATAGTCCTTCAATTCATTCCTAACCTAATCGACTATATCATTATCGTGCTAATTTAACTGTGCTACCTGGTCCTTATTCCCGGAGCACAACTTTTTGACGATGAGCGAAGCTTACGCCGATCTTCCTCATCTTATCATTCCACCTTGAACAACAAGCTTGAATCCGAGCTTATGTCGTATCCGTGGTTCCAATAGCCTTCGCTTCACCATTCCTTTTGCTGATGTCATTGCTGCTCGATGGCATCTTCATAGAGCCTCTCGACAAAATTTGTCGTGATCACCATCAATATACTGACTTGTCTCAGGCTATCAATCAAATTCATGATGAGAAATACCATCCTCCCCCTCGATGATGGTGTTATCATCGACAACGCCCTTGACTTCCTACCAACATAGACATGTTTTTGTTTTGTCATACCTTACGTTCCAAGATAATCTTGGAAATGATCCTTTGAATCTCTTATGATCTACAGACCCAATCCTTAATTGAAACACCATCTCAGTGCTATCTCAAAGCATGACTGTGGTATTCCGAATATCAACACGAACATTTGAAGCGAAATGATAAATGCTTCTTGATCTATTATCCAAACACCGTTGTATGGGTAATATCTAATTCTTCGCTCGCCCCTTATTTAAATGCTTTTGCACTTAATGTCCTATCATGTATATCATGCTCTGCTTTTCTTTGGAAAGGATATACTCCCAATTCTTGTGTGAAACACATTTTACTTTCCGTTGGTCTGTTTAATCCGATAGTTTCATTTTCCTTTCCATTGGTTTGCTTAAACTTTCTTCTGATATATATGATATAAGCAGAGATAATTCCCTGCTTCTGTAAACACCTCGGTGTACAAACTCTGTCTGTAAGACCTTGTTACTACTGTTGATGACATTCCGGTAGCCGCTAATGGACGAGAACTTTGCCTATTGGTCCGCCTCGTCTTAACGAGCAGGAAAATGGTTCTCTTCGTCCCTCGCCCTTGGTACCAGTGTTGTTGCCAACATAACTTACAGGCTATGCATCCTCTGACCTGCCTTGCTATCATGACCGTGCAAAATGATTAGCGCGTTCTTGCTTTTAACCCACATGTGGGCCCATAACCCACAGCTCCACAGGATCGAAACCTGACTCTCCTGTACAACCTTGACACCGAAATATTCTTTGCACTTGGCTTCGTATGTAAATCACGATCCACCTTCCTAGTGATCTATACTGGTATCAGACGAAATACTTATTATCATTGCTCTGAACCCCCTTGACCCACTGTTTCAGGAAACAAACAATTGCCTACCCGCTTAAAGCTTCTTATTGCACCTTATAGCCTTACTCTCGATGACTTTCTTGAATTTCAACTCGAGAGTTGCCTCGATGCCACGTTCGCAAGATAGCCCCTAGGTACCTATCTTGTGTTGAGTCTGGTCCTTCCCGAGTCTTTCCCCCTTACTCCACCCCTTAAATCTCGGGACGAGATTTCTTGTAGTGGAGGAGATTTGTAACGCCCGGATATTTAAGCTACAGTAATCCCTTATGATCAGTGCCAAGTCATCTTGTTTTACAAAGCTTAATCATGTTGGGATAATATCTCAACTCAAATCCCTTCTCTGAATTCTATAAAATTCAAAGTGAAATTTGAAGTTGCACAAAAGCTGCTGAAAAAATGTTCATCATTTAGAAATTTATTCCAAAACAATTTGTTGTTAGGGAAAACAACATCACTTGTATGCAAAGATGAATAGTAGCAACCAAAACAGTGCAATTCCAACATAATTAAATGCTATTTCATTTATGAAATATACAAATGAATTTCGCTGGTCCTCACAAAATTGGTGGCAGTGTCTGGAATCATCCGGAAAATTAAGAGACACTTCCCATATTTTTCCCTAAGTGAAATGGATGCCCAAGTACTTCTATTTTCACTCTGTTTGATAATTAAAAAAAATAGAAAACAAAGAAATAGAAAAGGCCTTACCTACCTTCCCCTCCTTGTCGACATCTCCTTGGACGACCGCGCTGCGCCAGCCACCGCTTGACACCGCGAAGAGGCAGGCGAGCGTGAGGGGATAAGCTTGCCCCTGAGCCGTTCCCCCTGGATGCCTCCTTCATTCGCCTTCCTCTTCTCCCTCTTCCCTGCGCTGGTTCCCTTCTCTTCCCCTCACCGAGCGCCATCGCCGATGCCCTGCATCATCTCCGCTGGCCTTGTCCACGGGCCTCGCAACGGTCGGCCACCTCTCCTGGTGCCACCAGGTGGAGACGTGGAGCCCCGCTGCCTCCGCACGCCATCGACCTCGCGCTCTGAAGCCGCCTCACGCTGCAAGCCGGTGTCCAAGACGTTCGTCATCGTCGTCCTCATTGGCTCAGGGGACCGGATTGACCTGAGGAGCACCACAGCCGTGGATTGACTGCTTCTTCTTCCTCTGTCGCCGCAGCTTCGCCGTCGTCAATCTCACTCCCCTACTGCTACTAAACCATCGACGGGACCCCGTGCGCCCCCTACGTAAGCTCCGCGTCCATCCCCTGTATTTTCAGCATCGATTTTGACCTCTAGATGCGGCCACCACCGTTGCCGAACCCACTGCCGCTCAGACTCGTCGCTGGTGAGGTTCCGACGAACCTCTGGTCGTGTGCGTACACCCACTGGCCTCCCGCACGCCTGTAGCTCCCTCCTAGCTCGCCGGCTCACCCGATCTCGAGCTCCTGCGCCGTAGCCGCACCCTACCGAGCTCGGGCCGTCGCCGAGGTCGCTGCCGTGCCCGCGCGCCCCTGGTCGCGTCCGGCCACGGGCGCCGCTTGCTGGCCGCGCCCAGGCACGCGTCCGCCTACGCGTGGTCGTGCCTCTGCTGCTGCACTTCTACTGATGCTAGCCGCTGCCGTCCCGCGCGTTCCCGCTGCTACTGCATCCTGGTGATGATTCTGTGACCAAAGACTTATTGCATGTTTGCCTATTTAAGCATGTTGTAGCATGTAAATTAGATGCAAGTAAGGTTTATTCACCAATGTTGGGATGGTTTAATGATGAACATTGGCAATCTTTTGATATGAATAAGAGCATCACTTATATGTGAAAATTGAGTTGCAATATTTTCATGTCTTCTACTTATAGTGATAATATTTTGGCTTCAGATTTTATGAACTATGCAAGTTACTCATCTATACTTGTGTCATATGTGCAAAAACCAAGGGAAGTAAAAATGGATGACATATACATATACAACATGTACACCTTGTCTCTTTTGTTAGCCGCATTTCAGATTAAGCAACGCCGAGGACGGCTTTGTTTTCAAAAAGGGGAGGATGATGAGGACATGACTACCTTGGATACGACCAAAAATATTGCATACATGCATATTTGTCAGGTGATTTCTAGTGCAAACTGTTCAATAATCTATTTATGTTATCCAGAACAAAAATACTTCACACACTTTTGTGTTTTGTCTAATTGCAGGTGTATGGGACATTTGTGCAATCCACATATGAAGATAAGGGAAAAAGAAGTTTAGGTGTTGTTCAAAAAGTCCTCTCACGTCACTTTTGGACCAAGAGAAGATAGAGTCCAAGTCACTCACGTTCTGGATTCAGATTCGGACTGCACAGACATACCTGACTCAAAACGCCAACAACTTTTTCATACGGACTCCGAATTGGGTGATTCTTTTTTTGTTGGAAAGTAGATTTCATCCTCTTTCCAAAACAATTGGAATCACCTTTAAAATCATCCGGAGCGTTGAGATATGGACGAAACAATCTGACGCTGCAGCAGAATCCGAGTCAAACAACAAGTCCAAAGGTGTTGCATCACCTCCACTTGGGTCCATGAGCCTTGTACGGCCTAGGGTTGGTTTTAGGCTGCCTTGGGACGTCCTCCCACCTCCTTGGCCGCCACCCCTTGCTCCTATATAAGTAGATCCACCTAGTAGCTTTTTTCTTGGGATTTGTTTAGTTAAAAGTTAGCCATTGCAACTTCGTGTACTTCGTTTGTGTCCAACGACCAGACTAAGATCGCTTTTGGATCCCCACCTTTATCAATACTTCATATATACTCGCAATATTCAGATTGCTTTTATCATATTCTTGCTTGTTCTTCGATTGCTTGCAGGAATAGACCTTCGTGGTCAGGTTGATTGTGCTCCGACGTGGTCAATAACCTCTCGGAGTTGGTTTAACGATTGCTAAGGCGCAACATCGTGCACGTTTGTAGTCGGATCGTCAAAGTCGTCTCCACCAAATTGATAGTTATCATCTCATCGAAAGATCGGGACATCCCGCCTCTATCAGCATCCTACCGCTACGCCTCTGCTCTCTGCTACTGCCCGTAACCCCCATCGCTGCATGTCTGTACTCCTGCTATCTACTGTACTGCTAGCTAGCTTTTTAGTTTTTCCATTGATTAATCCCCTCTACAGCCCCTAATCTACGGTTAAACAACCGTTAACAGGACTAAAAAAATATGGGAAGGTAGTATGTTTGACAAATTCCATTTTACCCCACTGGACCAAATCTATTTGATGCATGGAATAAATCCTACGAAAATCACAAAATGCTATCTTTTGTTAACAGAAAACAGATTTGTGTGTTGCGTGCTGTGTGTGGTGTGTGTGTTGCGTGTGTGGCCGGCTGGGCCATTGTCCAGTACGGCCGACCCCTTGTTTAATTAGGACTAGATTAGTTAGTGTTAAATTAGTGCTAATTTACTTCAATAGCAAATGACATGTGGACCACCCTGTTGGTTATCTCTAATTAATTGACTTAATAGACACGGTGTCCATGACAAGTAGGACCCACTAGCACTGTTCACACATTGACCAAGGTCAACTTTGACTATTGACCTGTTGACTGGGCTTTGACTGGCCCCACATGTCATTGAGTGTGGCTGGCCCGGTCAGGGTATAAAAAGAATCAACATTATTTAAATTCGAAATAAATAATTAAAACAATTTCTAGAATATTGGTTAAAACTTTAGAAAATCATAGAAAATAAACCGTAGCTCGGATCGAAAAACTTTATATATGAAAGTTGCTCAGAACGACGAGACGAATCCGAATACATGGCCCTTTCATTTGTCACATGCCCCTAGCATGCTGAACATGGAACATTCCCCCTCCCGTCCTCTGTCTGACACAGGTCCGGAACCGGGTAAACATTCCCGGTTGACTTCCCTTTCACCAGGTAGTGTAGCACCGTGTTAGAACACGTCCAGCTTTACCTGTTGTCCTGCTATTCACTTGCTTGCTTTGTATTTACTGTTTCTCCCCCTCTTCTCTTCGGTAGACCCCGTGACGGCTGCCGATGTCCACGACCCTTTCTTCTCGTCTGAGCAACCAGGCAAGCCCCCCCTTTGGTCATCCCGATATCGCCCATTCTATTCTCTCCTGCTTGCATTAGTTTTTGCTACTGTTATTGTTTGCTCCTATTCTGATGCACAACCTGCTTTTGTATCTGCTGTTGTACCTTACCTGCTTATCCTAAACTGCTTAGTATAGGTTGGTTAGTGATCCATCAGTGACCCCCACTTGTCCTTGTTGCCCCTGCTTCATCATCGACGACCCGATCTACGTGATCGAAGACCAGGCCCCGACACCGCACATCACTTCCCCTTAGTTGCTTGACACTACTGGGTTGCTATCGAGTACCGAGGGTGAACCTCTTTAGCACTTCTGATGTTAATCCTGTAGAGTAGTCATACGGTCGTGGTCATCGAGGGTGATTTCCTCCTTAACCTCATTGAGCGCCGAGAAGCAAGAGGTGAACCACCAATCAGAACTTGGGATCAAATGAAGGATGTCATGAGATCGTGCTTTGTGCCAACATACTATAACCGCGACCTCTTCAAGCGACTACAACTCCTCAAGCAATGGACAAAGAGTGTTGAAAGAATACTACAAGGAAATGGAGATCACCATGATACGAGCTAATGTACAGAAGATGAGGAACAAACTATGGCACATTTCTTGAATGGACTCTATCATCCTATCAAGAAGATCACCGATTTCCAACCTTACTCAACCCTCATTGAACTAGTGCATCAAGCCACCAAGGCGGAGCAACAAGTGCAAGATGACTTCAAGTATGCCAAGTTCTCTTCCAAGTCCTACGGCTGGTCCTACAACCAAGCTTCAACAACTACGCCACCTTCTCATTCAACAAAAGCTTCACCAAGTAACGGTGACAAGTCAAGTTACAAGAAAACTTCGACAACCTCAAGTCATCCTCCTACTACAAGCAACTTCAAGCCGAGATCTTCATCATCTACAACTCCATCGGATGAGACCATCAAGACAAGTTCCATCAAGTGCTTCACATGCGGCAGCCGAGGCCACAAGTCCTTTGAGTGTACCAATAAGCGCACCATGATCCTCAACGACGATGGCACATACGACTCAGTGAGTGAAGAGGAAATGGAAGTCATTGAGCATGTGGCCATGCACCGGCAAGTGAATGAAGATGAAGATGGCCAAGTCTTTTGTGAAAATGATTCGAGCCCCGCTCTCATTGTCTCCAAGTTCTTGACCCTCCAACATCAACAAGACGAAGACCAAAGATGCCATATCTTCCACACCAAGGCAGGCATCAATGGAAAGTCCGTGAAGGTCATCATCTATGGAGGAAGTTGTCACAACTTGGCAAGTGAAGAACTATGCTCCAAGCTACAATTGGTCAAGATGAAGCACCCTCATCCCTACAAGGTCCAATGGCTTAGCGACTCCGACAATATTCAAGTGGAGCACACTGTTCTAGTCTCCTTCAAGATTGGGGCATATGAAGACACCTTGGAGTGTGATGTGGTCCCTATGTCCGTTAGCCATCTCCTACTTGGACGACCTTGGCAATTTGACCATGGCGTCATCCACAACGGGAGAACCAATCACTATAGCTTCAAGATGAAGGGCAAGCAGTACATGCTATGACCTATGTCACCAAGTCAAGTGATCACCCACTGATAGGGGCAAAGGTGTCCCGATGTTTCGATGAGATGGTGGCTATCATTTCTGTGGGAGTCGACCTTGATGATCCGACTACAAACGTGCGAGACGTCGCGCCTTAGAAATCGCTAAACCAACTTCCGAGGGTTATTGACCACGCCGGAGACCGATCAACCTGACCATGAGGGCCTGTTTCCTGCGAGCAAACGAAGAACAAGAAAGAAACTAAGATTGCAATCTGGATATTGCGAATATAAGAGGAAATCATTATTAATGAAGGTGGGGTTCTGTGACACCTTGGTATGGTCGTTGAACACAAACGAAGTACGTGAAGTTGCAGCTATGGCGAACTTTTGATCTAAACAAAACCCAAAGTCTAAACGACGCCCTAAGGGCTGTATATATGGAGGAAGAGGGGGGGATTTCATGGCCCTTGAGGAAGTGGGTCCGAAACCAACCCTAACTCTTGTTTCCCCACACATACGGACTCTAAAAACAGCCTATACTTAAGTATTTCGAAATTACATGGGCCTGGCCCAATAATAAGGTGACGCAGCACCTAGAATAGCCTCTGGACGAAATTTATGAAGTGGCATCTTGTATATTTCGTCCAAGGCTTCATTCACTCCTTATGGTGGCTTCAGAGTCCTGAAATCATCACTTGTAACTCCGTTCTTGTTCCCCTTGCGCATGCCATCAACTCCATGCTTGTTCTTGCTCCAATGTTCATCCTTCTGCAAGCTAGGCCCTTCATTTGTAAGCAAAACATATGTATCCAATTTAGGCAGCATCATATTCTCATGAACATTAGAATCATTACCAAGAAACGAAAGTACCTGGTAATTTAATTGGCGTGCGCGAGCTCTAGTAATTGGTCCATCATATGTAACAGTAGGGGATGTGGGTGTAACAATGGTATTGATGTCCTCATCATCCTCCCCTTCTTGAAATGAAGTCGTCCTCGACGGAAGCTCATCTTCCTCACCCAAATAAGGCTTCAAATCTGCAATGCTAAAACTGGGACTAACCCCAAAATCTGCAGGCAACTCAAGTTTATATGCATTATCATTTATTTTTTCTAACACCTTAAAAGGACCATCAGCACGTGGCACTAGCTTTGACTTGCGCAAATTAGGAAACCTATCCTTTCGCAAATGTAACCAAACAAGCTCTGCAGGTGCAAAGACAACACATTTTCTACCCTTATCCCCAACAAGTTTATATTTAGCATTCATGCGCTCAATATTTTCCTTACTTAACTCATGCATCTTTAAGATCAAATCAGCACGTTGTTTAGCATCAAAATTAACCTTCTCCGAAGATGGAAGAGGCAACAAATCAATAGGTGCACGAGGTAGGAAACCATACACAATTTCAAAAGGGCACATCTTAGTAGTAGAATGCAATGAACGATTATAAGCAAATTCAATATGAGGCAAGCATTCTTCCCACATTTTCTTACTATTCTTCAAAACAGCCCTAAGCATAGTAGACAATGTTCTATTGACTACTTCAGTTTGTCCATCAGTTTGGGGGTGACAAGTAGTACTAAAAAGCAGTTTAGTCCCCAACTTAGCCCATAAACATCTCCAAAAGTGGCTAAGAAATTTAGTATCACGATGTGAAACAATAGTATTTGGCACACCATGCAAGCGAATAATTTCACGAAAGAACAAATCAGCAACATTAACATCATCATCGCTTTTATGACATGGTATAAAGTGTGCCATTTTCGAGAATCTATCCACGACAACAAATATGCTATCCCTCCCCTTATTTGTTCGAGGTAAACCTAAAACAAAGTCCATAGCTATATCCTCCCAAGGAATACTAGGCACGGGCAAAGGCATATATAAACCATGAGGATTGAGTCGTGACTTAGCTTTTTGACATGTAGTGCAGCGAGCAACAAAACGCTCAACATCCCGTCTCATCTTTGGCCAAAAGAAATGTGTAGCAAGTACGTCCTCCGTCTTCTTCACGCCAAAGTGTCCCATTAATCCTCCTCCATGCGCCTCCTGCAACAACAAAAGACGAACAGAGCTAGCAGGAATGCATAGCTTGTTAGCGCGGAACACAAAACCATCATTAACAATGAACTTGTTCCATGTTCTTCCTTCTTTACAATTCTGCATTACTTCTTTAAAATCAGCATCATGCACATATTGATCTTTGATGGTCTCCAAACCAAATATTTTGAAGTCAAGTTGTGAAAGCATAGTACAGTGACGAGACAAAGCATCAGCAATAACATTTTCTTTAACCTTCTTGTGTTTGATGACATAAGGGAAAGTCTTAATGAATTCAACCCATTTAGCATGTCTACGATTTAGTTTAGCTTGACTTTTAATATGTTTCAAAGATTCATGATCAGAATGTATAACAAATTCTTTGGGCCATAAATAATGTTGCCATGTCTCTAAAGTCCAAACAAGAGCATATAATTCCTTATCATAAGTAGAATAGTTCAGACTAGGCCCACTCAATTTTTCAGAAAAGTATGCAACAGGTTTGCCATCTTGTAATAACACACCTCCTAATCCAATTCCACTAGCATTACATTCAAGCTCAAAAGTCTTATTAAAATCAGGAAGTTGTAGTAAAGGAGCATGTGTCAACTTATCTTTCAATACCGTGAAGGCTTCTTCCTGTGCGGTACCCCAAACAAAAGGAACATCCTTCTTTGTAAGCTCATTGAGAGGTGCAGCAATGGTGCTAAAGTCTCTCACAAAATGCCTATAGAAACCAGCGAGTCCAAGAAAACTCCTCACTTGTGTGACCATTTTGGGCTGCGACCAACTCTCAATAGCTTCAATCTTGGCTTTATCAACTTCAATTTCCTGTGGAGTAACAACATAGCCAGGAAAAGATACTTGGTCGGTGCAAAAGGTGCACTTCCCAAGGTTACCAAACAAACGTGCATCACGTAGAGCATTAAAAACATCACGTAAATGTTCCAAATGTTCTTCCAAAGATTTGCTATAAATCAGTATATCATCAAAATAGACTACCACAAATCGTCCAATGAAAGCACGTAGAACTTCGTTCATTAGTCTCTTGAAAGTACTAGGTGCATTAGTTAACCCAAAAGGCATGACTAACCACTCAAATAAACCAAACTTAGTTTTAAAAGCTGTTTTCCATTCATCTCCCAATTTCATACGAATTTGATGGTATCCACTACGCAAATCAACTTTGGAGAATATTGTAGAGCCACTCAATTCATCAAGCATATCATCTAGCCTAGGAATAGGATGACGATAACGAATAGTAATATTATTAATGCCTCTACAATCAACACACATACGCGAGTTACCATCCTTTTTCGGCACTAGAATAATAGGAACAGCACAAGGACTAAGGGATTCGCGTATATAACCTTTGTCGAGTAGCTCTTGTACTTGACGCATAATCTCCTTCGTCTCCTCTGGATTGGTACGGTATGGTGCGCGGTTGGGTAATGATGCACCGGGAATTAAGTCAATTTGATGCTCAATCCCTCGAATAGGTGGTAATCCCGGTGGCACGTCTTGTGGAAAGACGTCAGCGAACTCCTGCAAAATGTTAGTAATAGCAGGAGGCAAAGAGGAAGGCACGTCCTCGAATGAAAATAATGCCTCTTTGCACACAAAAGCATAGCAAACAGATTTGCTAACATCTAGATCATCAATATCAGATTTGGTGGCAAATAAACATGCACTTTTCAATTTAATTTCAGAAGCAACACTAGATGGTTTATTATTAGGCTTCATTTGTTGCTCAAATTCTTTTGCCACAATCTGATTTTCACTCTTATTTTGCTCCTGTTTTGCTTTATTAGCTCGATTAATATCATATTTCAAAATGGAATCAGGAGTCATAGGAAGCAAAGTAATATTTTTGTCCTTATGAACAAGAGTATACTGATTGTTTCTACCATGGTGTACAGAATTTTTATCAAATTGCCATGGTCTACCAAGTAATAAGGAACATGCTTGCATAGGTACCACATCACAATCAACATAATCAGCATATGTAGAGATACTAAAATGCACACGAACAGTACGTGTTACCTTAACCTTGCCGCTGTTGTTGAACCATTGGATGTAGTAAGGATGTGGATGTGGTCTTGTGGTGAGAGATAGCTTCTCCACCATCTCCATGCTAGCCAAGTTGTTGCAACTCCCTCCATCTATGATGACGCGAACAGAATGTTCCTTCACAACTCCCTTTGTATGGAACAAATTATGCCTCTGATTTTGCTCAGCTTGCGTGACCTGCACACTCAAAACACGTTGAGCAACTAAACATTCATACCTGTCAGCATCTTCAGCAGCCATGTATTGCATCTCATGATCAGAATCATCTCCACCGTGTTCTTCATGTGTAAGAAGAGCCAAAGTCTCCTCATCATAGTCACTAGCGGACTCATACCCACCATCCTCAGTAGCAATCATCACACGCTGAGATGTGCATTCTCGTGCAAAATGTCCTCTTCCCTTACAACGACGACAAATAATATCACTTGTGTGCCCTGTAGACGCCATGGAAGAAGCAGAGCTCTGTGCAGGCCCGGCAGGTGTGCTCTTGGCAGATAGTGGTGGTTGTGCCTGCTTTGTTGTATCACGGTTGGAGGTGGCAGCTGACGGAGGTGCCGGTGTAGCAGAACGTGTGGAAGTAGATGATGCACGTGGTGTCCATGATGAAGGTCGACCTGCAGAAAAGTTAGTCCGCGCCAATGCCTGTCGATCCTGCACTTCACGTTCAGCTTTACAAGCAAGATGGAATAAACGAGTGATATTATTATAATCCTTATAGTCTAGAATGGTCTGAATCTCTCTATTTAATCCACCCAGAAAACGTGCAAGCATAGCTTCATTCTCCTCAACGATACCACATCTAATCAAGCCAGTTTGTAATTCCTGATAATATTCTTCTACCGAATTTTTTCCTTGTCTTAAGCGCTGCAATTTTTGAAGTAATTCATGTTGATAATATGGTGGAACCCAACGAGTACGCATAGTAGTTTTCAAAGCAGCCCAAGTAGCTGGAACATGATATAATCTACAATATTCAGACCACCAAACACATGCAAAGCTAGTGGAAGCACAAACAGCAGCAGGAACACGTCTCTCCTCAGGATATTGTAAACATGTAAATCGTGGTTCCGTTTCTAACTCCCATGTAAGATATATATCAGGAACATATCTACCCTCAAATGGTGGAATATTCAATTTCAGTTTAGGGAGATGGTCATGATCTCGTACTTGAGGGGGAGCCCTAACATTGCCATTATTTGCATGTGGACGACCTGGTGGTTGTGGTGCTGGTGGTTGCACGTAGTTCAGATGTTGATCAACCTCATCCTCGTAATCTCCCACATAATCATCCTCCTCCACATCAGCAGCAGGAGCCACAGAAGTATCAACAGCAGCACCAGCAGCTTGGCCAGGCTGAAGAGGGACACGGGTCGCTCGGCGGAGGGCTGTGTCGCGATGTGGAGGTAGTCATTGTTGCTGTTGTTGAGGTGCGTTAGGTGCAGCCGGTGGTGGTGGTGGTAGACGCGCGAGCAATTCATTAAACTTGTTATCGAGCTTTGTTTCGAACGCCTTCTCAATGCCATCTATCTTCTCCATGGCCTCTTCAAATCTATTTAGCACATCTTCCACCTGTCCACTCATCATTTGCTGAAACTTATCATGTAACGCTTTGTTTGTCATGTTCTCCCAGTCAGTCTCGTCGGCTTGTGATCCTGCCATGGTTAGCAGCAATAGAAACACACAAGAATATGATTCGACAGACTACTACGAAGTGGTGGTGGTGTGGTGGACAGTCACAAATCCATCAAGCAAATCTCAAATTCTTACCAGTTCTTACCCAATAGCAGGCGGTGATCGGCAACCGTTGTAGTCAAAACTCTCAAAGCTTGGATAGAGCGATTGCCAGGGAGAGTCAAACGCATGACGTAGATGTATGTGGAGCTGGAAAGGCTTATAGTATGGTAGCAAAAAGGTCAGCAATAATCAATTCAGAGATGCAAAGTTGAATAAACGCTCAACGACGATACTGTGCTGGTCCTAGGCTAGACCGTGCTAGAGACGCGAGCCTAGAACACTAACAAAATCATGGCACTGCACGAAAACAAGGGAAAAGCACACTCTAGAATTTTTTTTGCGCTCTTTTTTTTATTGTGCTCTTTTTTTATTGCGCTCTTTTTTTTGCGCTCCTTTTTTTTTGCGAAAAATCACTATAATGGCGAGTGTCTGAAAACTCTTCCCAGGTCAAACTGACAGGATAGACACGAAATTTTTGCGAATTTTTTTTGACTGCCCGGACCCAAAAACTGGAAACGGCTCAAAAAAACTTTCAATAACGGCGACTGTCTCAAAAGGCTAAGAAACACCGAAAAATAGGATAGCCAGAATTTTTTTTTGTCAAGTGCGTTTTTGGAAAATTTTGGGCCTAAACGGAGGGTGGTTTCCTGACTTTTTTTTTGGAAACCAACCTCTTCTATGGACAGCAAAAGATTGATGGAATCCCAAACCTACTCAAACAAGGAAACACGAATCTGGCAACAGATGGATCTCGAAAGCAAACCTCATATGAGATGGACTCGAAGTGATGGTGGTATATGGATACGGATCGGTGGTGGTATAAGGACTCGGAGCGGTGGCGGATAAGCGGTGGTGGAAGATGGCAGGGACAATGATGATGGTGCGGCGGCGGCGTGACTAATATGACCAGAACTCGAAACTCTAAAAGACTAGACGCTAAGACCAGCAACTTGACACGACGATGCAACCGCAAATTCAACAAAGCAAATACAGAAAAGATGATGCAAAGGCTCAGATTGGTTCGAATAGGATGAACTAACCCTAATTTTTTTTGGCTTTTTTGTGGACTATAGGTATGAAGAACAGACTCGATCTAAACTACGAAAAACTGTAAAATCTCACCGAGCAACCTAAAAATCTGATACCACTTGATAGGGGCAAAGGTGTCCCGATGTTTCGATGAGATGGTGGCTATCGTTTCTATGGGAGTCGACCTTGACGATCCGACTACGAACGTGCGAGACGTCGCGCCTTAGCAATCGCTAAACCAACTTCCGAGGGTTATTGACCACGCCGGAGCATGATCAACCTGACCACGATGGCCTGTTTCCTGCGAGCAAACGAAGAACAAGCAAGAAACTAAGATTGCAATCTGGATATTGCGAATATAAGAGAAAAGCTTTATTAATGAAGGTGGGGTTCTGTGAAGCCTTGGTCTGGTCGTTGAACACAAACGAAGTACGCGAAGTTGCAGCTATGGCGAACTTTTGATCTAAACAAAACCCAAAGTCTAAACGACGCCCTAAGGGCTGTATATATGGAGGAAGAGGGGGGGGGATTTCATGGCCCTTGAGGAAGGGGTCTGAAACCAACCCTAACTCTTGTTTCCCCACACATACGGACTCTAAAAACAGCCTATACTTAAGTATTTCGAAATTACATGGGCCTGGCCCAATAATAAGGTGACGCAGCACCTAGAATAGCCTCTGGACGAAATTTATGAAGTGGCATCTTGTATATTTCGTGCAAGGCTTCATTCACTCCTTATGGTGGCTTCAGAGTCCTGAAATCATCACTTGTAACTCCATTCTTGTTCCCCTTGCGCATGCCATCAACTCCATGCTTGTTCTTGCTCCAATGTTCATCCTTCTCCAAGCTAGGCCCTTCATTTGTAAGCAAAACAAATGTATCCAATTTAGGCAGCATCATATTCTCATGAACATTAGAATCATTACCAAGAAACGAAAGTACCTGGTAATTTAATTGGCGTGCGCGAGCTCTAGTAATTGGTCCATCATATGTAACAGTAGGGGCTGTGGGTGTAACAATGGTATTGATGTCCTCATCATCCTCCCCTTCTTGAAATGAAGTCTTCCTCGACGGAAGCTCATCTTCCTCACCCAAATAAGGCTTCAAATCTGCAATGCTAAAACTGGGACTAACCCCAAAATCTGCAGGCAACTCAAGTTTATATGCATTATCATTTATTTTTTCTAACACCTTAAAACAACATATAGAAATATAGTCCATGTTGCTCTGTCTTTTTTTTGGTCCTGCAAGTGGTCAGATTTGTTTACTGCTATGCTGACTACACAGGCGCAAGAAACAGATGGATCAGCCAGCCTTCAATGGTTGTATTAATTTATCTAGGAGGTACATGATTGATGAAGAGCGTGTTAAAACTTCAGTTCATTAATCAACTACATTGAAGTAATGCAATCCTAGGAGTATGTCTATACATGCATGTACTTCCAGCAGGTCCTAAATTATTTGTGTGCCATTTATACAGAATTGCCTAGCTAGCATATATAGCCTGCTGCGTACGAGTGTTCTCTGAAAGGATCAATCGATCTAATCAGTGCGCTACTAGTTGGACATAAATCGGCAGCCAAGGACTTGATGGAGAAATAGCCTGGTACTATTCTCCAAAAGGACCAATCTATCTAGGGACAATTGCATTTTTACCCCTAGTTGGTTCCTACCCACGGATTTTGCCCTTACTTTTCGAGCTTGCTCAGTTTTGCCCTTACTTTTTCTGTTGTGGTCCCTCGAATGCCCTTTGACCGTTTGACCAAAACTTTGAAAATTCATAACTAATTCATATGAACTCAGAAAAATGCAAATAAGATATCAAAATGTTCAGACAAACATTACCTTTATATGCATATCATTTGCATTTAGGACAAAATCACCCTTTAAACTACCTGAGGTACTTAATGTTATTAACATTATTAAAAATAAAAAGGTATAAACAATGTTTTTTCATGAA
The DNA here is from genome assembly GCA_032464435.1 of Aegilops umbellulata. NCBI lineage: Eukaryota > Viridiplantae > Streptophyta > Magnoliopsida > Poales > Poaceae > Aegilops > Aegilops umbellulata. Next base: position 66,584,197 of record CP136059.1, read on the forward strand.
TAAAAATTACTTGCAAATGTAAGTGATGTTTTCTGAACATCTAAATATCTAATTTGCATTTTTCTGAGTTCGTATCGTCTTGTTATGAATGTTATAACGACTTTGACCATTATTCGGAAACTTCATAACAAGTTGATACGAACTCAGAAAGATGCAAATAAGATATCAGGATGTTCAAAAAACATCACCTACATTTGCATGTAATTTTTATTCATGAAAAAAATATTGTTTATACCTTTTTATTTTTAATAATGTTAATAACATTAACTACCTTAGGTAGTTTAAACGATGTTTTTTTCCTGAATGCAAATGATATGCACATAAAGGTAATGTTTATCTGAACATTTTGATTTCTTATTTGCATTTTTGTGAGTTCATATGAATTATTTATGAATTTTCAAAGTTTTGGTCAAACGGTCAAAGGGCATTCGAAGGACCACGATGGAAAAAGTAAGGGCAAAACTGAGCAAGCTCGAAAAGTAAGGGCAAAACCCATGGGTAGGAACCAACTAGGGGTAAAAATACAATTGTCCCATCTATCTAATGAGTGTGCACTACTCACCCTACATTAATCAGTAGCCGAGGAATCGACGGAGAAGCATGCAAGATCATTTTATACTAATAAGTGCATTGACAAGCTCATACCTTTTTTTTCCTGGTGGTGAGCTTGATTCGCTCATGATGAAGAGAAGAGATGGAGATGACGCCAGTTTGAAGGACCCGAGAGACCTACTACTCATAAACAAATCAAACTGGATCGACTAAAACCTGGAGATATAATACATGTCGTTTTACCATATAACAGAAAGAGGGAAAATAGTATGAGATCGCAGCTGGATCCTTATCTCGATGTATATGGCAACATCAACTACGATCTGCCCAACGTTTTCTCTCTGTTCTATTTTAAAAAAAGAGGTCGGGACCTCTTTTCCAGATACCACAAAAGACCATGGTTTGTGGCATACTGTGGTTGACAAAACTTGGTTTTTTCTGAAGCCAAACGCAGCAAAGTATTCGAAACCATGTTTTTCTCAGAAACCTTGGTATTCTCCGAAAACTTTAAAAAAAACTTTGCTGCCAAACATAGCCTTAGTGTTGTCTAATATCTTGCAGGAATTTAAGGACGTTTTCCCCGATGAGCTACCTCCGGGACTACCTCCACTACGAGGCATCGAACACCGCATCGACCTCATACCCAGAGCCCCTCTTCCTAACAAAGCACCTTACCGCGTCAACCCCAAGGAAACCAAGGAAATACAAGGGCAAGTACAACAACTCATTGACAATGGGCATGTGCATGAAAGTTTAAGTCCTTGTGTCGTACCGGCCATACTAGTCCCTAAGAAAGATGGTAGTTTTCGCATGTGTTCCGATTTTAGACCCATAAATGCTATCACCGTCCGTTATAGATATCCTATTCCTCGCCTTGATGACAAGATAGATGAACTTAGCAGAGCCACAATTTTCTCTAAAATTGATCTTAAGAGTGGCTACTATCAAATACGCATCCAAGAAGGTGATGAATGGAAAACAGCTTTCAAAACCAAGTTTGGCTTGTATGAATGGTTGGTCATGCCAATGGGTTTATCCGAAGCAGCCGCCACCTTTATGCATGTGAAGCATTTTGTCCTTCGCCCATACATTGGCATATTTGTTGTGGTCTATTTTGACTATATTCTTGAAGGAAATATGCTCTAGAGGCAATAATAAAGATGTTATTTATATTTCCTTATATCATGATAAATATGCCCTAGAATTGCATTAACCAGAAACTTAGTACATGTGTGAATACATAGACAAAACAGAGTGTCCCTAGTATGCCTCTTCTTGACTAGCTCATTAATTGAAGATAGTTAAGTTTTCTAACCATAGACATGTGTTGTCATTTGATGAATGGGATCACATCAGAGAATAATGTGATGGACAAGACCCATCCGTTAGCTTAGCATAATGATCATTAAGTTTTATTGCTATTGCTTTCTTCATGACTTATACATATTCCCCTGACTATGAGATTATGAAACTCCCGAATACCGGAGGAACACCTTGTGTGCTATCAAACGTCACAACGTAACTGGGTGAATATAAAGATGCTCTACAGGTGTCTCTGAAGGTGTTTGTTGGGTTGGCATAGATCGAGATTAGGATTTGTCACTCCGTGTATCGGAGAGGTATCTCTGGGCCCTCTAGGTAATGCACATCACTATAAGCCTTGCAAGCAATGTGACTAATGACTTAGTTACAGGATGATGCATTACAGAACGAGTAAAGAGACTTGCCAGTAACGAGATTTAACTAGGAATAAGGATACCGACGATCGAATCTCGGGCAAGTAACATACCGATGACAAAGGGAATAACGTATATTGATATGCGGTTTGACCAATAAAGATCTTTGTAGAATATGTAGGAACCAATATGAGCATCCAAGTTCCCCTATTGGTTATTGACTGGAGATGTGTCTTGGTCATGTCTACATAGTTCTCGAACCCGTAGGGTCCGCACGCTTAATGTTCGATGACGATTTGTATTATGAGTTATGTGTTTTGGTGATCGAAGTTTGTTCGGAGTACCGGATGAGATCACGGACATGATGAGGAATCTCGAAATGGTCGAGAGGTAAAGATTGATATATTGGAAGGTAGTATTCAGACACCAGAAAGGTTCCGGAGTTTATCGGGTACATACCGGAGTACCGAAGGGGTTACCGGAACCCCCCGGTGGAAGATATGGGCCATATGGGCCATAGGAGGGAGGCTAACCAGCCCACAAGGGGCTGGTGCGCCCCCCCCCCCAAACACACAAGGGAGGAGGCCGAATTGGTTTAGGGAAGGGGGCGCCGCCCCCCTTTCCTTCTCCTACTCCATCTCCTTCCCCCTTTCCACCTCCAAGAGAAGGAATAGAGAGGGGCGGGCGAATCCTACTCCTAGTAGGACTCCCCCCATGGCACGTGCCTCCTGGCCGACCTCCTCCTCCTCCCCTCCTTTATATACGGGGGCAGGGGGCACCCCATAGCACATCAATTGTTCTCTTAACCGTGTGCGGTGCCTCCTCCATTGATGAGGACATGACTACCTTGGATACGACCAAAAATATTGCATACATGCATATTTGTTAGGTGATTTCTAGTGCAAACTATTCAATAATCTATTTATGTTATCCAGAACAAAAATACTTCACACACTTTTGTGTTTTGTCTAATTGCAGGTGTATGGGACATTTGTGCAATCCACATATGAAGATAAGGGAAAAAGAGAAGTTTAGGTGCTGTTCAAAAAGTCCTCTCACGTCACTTTTGGACCAAGAGAAGATAGTCCAAGTCTCTCACGTTCTGGATTCAGATTCGGACTGCACAGACATACCTGACTCAAAACGCCAACAACTTTTTCATACAGACTCCGAATTGGGTGATTCTTTTTTTGTTGGAAAGTAGATTTCATCCTCTTTCCAAAACAATTGGAATCACCTTTAAATTCATCCGGAGCGTTGAGATATGGATGAAACAATCTGACGCTGCAGCACAATCCGAGTCAAACAACAAGTCCAAAGGTGTTGCATCACCTCCACTTGGGCCCATGAGCCTTGTACGACCTAGGGTTGGTTTTAGGCTGCCTTGGGACGTCCTCCCACCTCCTTGGCCGCCACCCCTTGCTCCTATATAAGTAGATCCACCTAGTAGCTTTTTCCTTGGGATTTGTTTAGTTAAAAGTTAGTCATTGCAACTTCGTGTACTTCGTTTGTGTCCAACGACCAGACCAAGACCGCTTCCGGATCCCCACCTTTATCAATACTTCATATATATTCGCAATATTCAGATTGCTTTATCATATTCTTGCTTGTTCTTCGATTGCATGCAGGAATAGAGCTTCGTGGTCAGGTTGATCGTGCTCCGGCGTGGTCAATAACCTCTCGAAGTTGGTTTAGCGATTGCTAAGGCGCAACGTCATGCACGTTTGTAGTCGGATCATCAAAGTCGACTCCACCAAACCGATAGTTATCATCTCATCGAAAGATCGGGACACCCCGCCTATATCAAGTGGTATCAGTTTTCAGGTTGCTCGGTGAGAATTTCCAGTTTTTACTAGATTAGATCTATTTTCTTACCTATTGTCCAAAAAAAGCCACACAAAAAAAGTTAGATCTATTCATCCTTTGTCCAAGCCAGTCTGAGTCTTTGCAATTTTCTTTTCATTGTTTGCATTATTGAATTATCGGTTGCATCGTCGTGTCAAGTTGCTGGTCTTAGTGTCTAGTTCGTTTAGAGTTTCGAGTTTTGTTCACATTAGTCACGTCGCCGCTACATCGTTATCCCTTCCACTGTCCACCACACCATCCATCACTTTCCACCATGTGCTACCCATAGTTTATTGTCACAATCATAGTTGAGGTCATTCACATCTTCGCTTGATCCAATCTGCATCTTATCTAGTTTGTCTTGGAAAGAGGGAGAAAAAAAAGACAGTGAAAAAAAGAGTGAAAAAAAAGAAAAAAAAAGTCAGAGGAAAAAAAGAAAAAGAAAAAAAAAGTGTGAGGAAAAAAAAGAGAGAAGAAAAAAAAATCAGATCTATCTAGACTCAATCTCGTAGTTGAATTCGGATTGAATTCTGTTTTGTGCACTGTTCAGTCAAACAGGCATAACTTTCTCATACGAAGTCCGTTTTGGCTCCACCAGTACTCAAATTAAAGCTAGCGACGAGCCGCATCTAAATAGTTTCAGAAGCTTGTTCAATATTTGACACCTCAAAATCATCTTCTAAATAGGTCTTTTTGCCCTCCGAAGTTCGCGGACACAACTTATTGCAGTTTTCAGGCCACTTTTCGAATTCGTTGACTCCTCATATCAATTCGGAATTGAGTGATTCTTTTTGCAGTGGAAAGCTTGATCTAGTAGCATTCTTTGAAAAAAGTTATCAGAAAATTTGCTCAAACTTTTCAAGAGGAAAGTTGGAGAGAGAGTTGTTGTTTATCCTGCTTGGCAGTTGTTTCACATCATTATCTTTACTGCTATTGTGATCTTCACTTATATCTTGCTGTCCAGAGCTACTTCATATCCTTTATTGATGCTAGTTGTGCTATGCCGTGACCTTATTGGTGTTCTAGGCTCGCGTCTCTAGTCCGGTCTAGCCTAGGACCAGCACAGTACCGTCGTTGAGCGTTTATTCAACATTGCATCTTTGAATTGATTATTGCTAATCTTTTGCTACCGTATATAGCCAACCCAGCTCCACATATTTCTACATCGTGTATACGTACGTTCCCCTGGCAATCGCTTTACACAATCTTCGGAGTTATTTAACACCGCTGGTTGCCTGTCACCACCTGCCGCATGGTAAGAACTTGTAAGATATTGATATTTGCTTTACTGTGAACACTTTACAACCACATCCTAGTAGTTCATAGGAACATTATTCTCGAATTTTGTTTCTTGTTTCTACTAATCATGACAGGTTCCAGAGATAGAAGTTCTTGGATGACGGACACATCTTCACCATCACGAGAGTTGGGACAACACACAGAAGCGCATGGTCAGGTTATCTATTTACCGTCATTTGAGGGTAGATTTAATCCTGCTATTTATCTAGCTTGGGAGCTTGAAGTTGAACAAGTTTTTAGTCACCATGACTTTTCTGAACTTGAGCGAGTACGAGCTGCCACTAGAGCATTTACTAGTTTTGCTTCTGTTTGGTGCAATGTGCATTGTAAGAAAAACATTGATAACCAACCCACAACTTGGAAAGATTTGAAAGATGTAATGAGACAACATTTTTTCCCTCCTTACTATCATCGTGAATTGCTTCGCAAATTTGAACAATTTAAACAAGGCAACAACACTGTTCATGCTTACTACCAAGAGTTCAAATCTTATATGCATCATTGTGACATAGAAGAATCTAAGGATGATACAATGAATAGATTTTTTGGTGGTTTGAACCATGATATTCAGGCAAGATTTCAGTATATTCCCCGTTGCATTACTGGTATGTATGTTCGTGCTTGTACCTTTGAGAGACAGATGCAGGAGGATGCATTGGGTGACTACAACAACTACTATTCCAGTTCGTGCTCACCACCGCCGGTTGGTTCCTCCACCGTTGCACCTACTAGAGCAGCCCCACCTCGGATTGTGAGCGCGACATCATCTCAAGAGTATGGTGCATTGTCAATGTCTGTACCTACATCAGCTACGTCTTTGCGACAAGGTAACAGTAAAGGTATTGATGATATAACTTCACATGAGAATGATGCATCCCTAGTTAACTTAAATGCATCATGTGTTCAGTTACCTGGTGATTTGAGCACAACACCTATTTTAGAGAATCTTGATACTGTCATGAATGCGTCATGTGATCAAACAACTGAAATACCAACAATTTTGAGTGCACCCATTGAGTTAACTGTTGATGCAAAAGAATCAATGTTTAATCATTTTGATATGTCCTCTAATCTTAGTGATGATTCTGTGACCAAAGACTTATTGCATGTTTGCCTATTTAAGCATGTTGTAGCATGTAAATTAGATGCAAGTAAGGTTTATTCACCAATGTTGGGATGGTTTAATGATGAACATTGTCAATCTTTTGATATGAATAAGAGCATCACTTATATATGCAAATTGAGTTGCAATATTTTCATGTCTTCTACTTCTAGTGATAATATTTTGGCTTCAGATTTTATGAACTATGCAAGTTACTCATCTATACATGTGTCATATGTGCAAAAAACAAGGGAAGTAAAAATGGATGACATATACATATACAACATGTACACCTTGTCTCTTTTGTTAGCCACATTTCAGATTAAGCAACGCCGAGGACGGCTTTGTTTTCAAAAAGGGGAGGATGATGAGGACATGACTACCTTGGATACGACCAAAAATATTGCATACATGCATATTTGTTAGGTGATTTCTAGTGCAAACTATTCAATAATCTATTTATGTTATCCAGAACAAAAATACTTCACACACTTTTGTGTTTTGTCTAATTGCAGGTGTATGGGACATTTGTGCAATCCACATATGAAGATAAGGGAAAAAGAGAAGTTTAGGTGTTGTTCAAAAAGTCCTCTCACGTCACTTTTGGACCAAGAGAAGATAGAGTCCAAGTCTCTCACGTTCTGGATTCAGATTCGGACTGCACAGACATATCTGACTCAAAACGCCAACAACTTTTTCATACGGACTCCGAATTGGGTGATTCTTTTTTTGTTGGAAAGTAGATTTAATCCTCTTTCCAAAACAATTGGAATCACCTTTAAATTCATCCAGAGCGTTGAGATATGGACGAAACAATCTTTCGCTGCAGCAGAATCCGAGTCAAACAACAAGTCCAAAGGTGTTGCATCACCTCCACTTGGGCCCATGAGCCTTGTACGACCTAGGGTTGGTTTTAGGCTGCCTTGGGACGTCCTCCCACCTCCTTGGCCGCCACCCCTTGCTCCTATATAAGTAGATCCACCTAGTAGCTTTTTCCTTGGGATTTGTTTAGTTAAAAGTTAGCCATTGCAACTTCGTGTACTTCGTTTGTGTCCAACGACCAGACCAAGACCGCTTCCGGATCCCCACCTTTATCAATACTTCATATATATTCGCAATATTCAGATTGCTTTATCATATTCTTGCTTGTTCTTCGATTGCATGCAGGAATAGAGCTTCGTGGTCAGGTTGATCGTGCTCCGGCGTGGTCAATAACCTCTCGAAGTTGGTTTAGCGATTGCTAAGGCGCAACGTCGTGCACGTTTGTAGTCGGATCATCAAAGTCGACTCCACCAAATCGATAGTTATCATCTCATTGAAAGATTTGGACAACCTTTGCCTATATCATCCATAGTTTACTCCTCCGGTCATAGCGTCGTAGTGCTTAGGCGAAGCCCTGCGCGGATCACATCACCATCACCATCACCACGCTGTCGTGCTGATGGAACTCTCCCTCGACCCTCTGCTGGATCAAGAGTTCGTGGGATGTCATCGAGCTGAACGTGTGCTGAACTCGGAGGTGCCCTACGTTCGATACTTGGATCGGTTGGATCATGAAGACGTTCGACTACATCAATTGCGTTAACCTAACGCTTCCGCTTTCGGTCTACGAGGGTATGTGGACACACTCTTCCCCTCTCGTTGCTATGCATCTCCTAGATAGATCTTGCGTGATCATAGGAAAATTTTGAAATTGCATGCTACGTTCCCCAACAGTGGCATCTGAGTCAGGTCTATGCGTAGATGATATGCACGAGTAGAACACAAAGAGTTGTGGGGGATAATAGTCATACTGCTTAGCACCAACTTCTACTTTGATTCAGCGGTATTGTTGGATGAAGCGGCCGGGACCAACATTACATGGCCACGTTCATGAGACCAGTTCTACCAACGTGCTTCACATACAGGTGGCTGGCGGGTGTCTATTTCTCCAACTTTAGTTGAATCAAGTTTGACTACGGCCGGTCCTTGTTGAAGGTTAAAATAGCACACTTGATGAAAAATCGTTGTGGTTTTGATGCATAGATAAGAACGGTTCTTGCTAGAAGCCCGTAGCAGCCACGTAAAACTTGCAACAATAAAGTATAGGACGTCGAACATGTTTTTGCAGGGCATGTTGTGATGTGATATGGTCAAGATGTGGTGAGATAAATTGTTGTATGAGATGATCATGTTTTGTAAAAAATATCGGCGACTGGCAGGAGCCTTATGGTTGTCGCTTTATTGTATGAAATGCAATCGCCATGTAATTGCTTTACTTTATCATTAAGCGGTAGCGATAGTCGTAGAAGCAATAGTTGGCGAGACGACAACGATTCTACAATGAAGTTCAAGGTGTCAAGCCGGTGACGATGGAGACCATGTCAGTGCTTTGGAGATGGAGACCAAAGGCACAAGATGATAATGGCCATATCATGTCACATATTTTGATTGCATGTGATGTTTGTCTTTTATGCATCTTATTTTGCTTACTATGGCGGTAGCATTATAAGACGATCCCTCACTAAATTTCAAGGTATAAGTGTTCTCCCTGAGTATGCACCGTTGCTACAGTTCGTCGAGCCGAGACACCACGTGATGATCGGGTATGATAAGCTCTACGTTCACATACAACAGGTGCAAGCCAGTTTTGCACATGCAGATTACTCGGGTTAAACTTGATGATCCTAGAAAATGCAGATATGGCCTCGGAACACAGAGACCGAAAGGTCGGACGTGAATCATATAGTAGACATGATGAACATAGACATGTTCACCCTTGAAAACTACTCCATCTCACGTGATGATCGGACATGCTTTAGTTGATATGGATCACGTGATCATTTAGATGACTAGAGAGATGTCTATCTAAGTGGGAGTTCTTAAGTAATATGATTAATTGAACTTAAATTTATCATGAACTTAGTCCTGATAGTATTTGCATATCTATGTTGTAGATCAATAGCTCATGTATAGCTCCCCTATTTTATTTGTATGTTCCTAGAGAAAACTAAGTTGAAAAAAGATAGTAGCAATGATGCGGACTGGGTCCACAATCTGAGGATTATCCTCATTGTTGCACAAAAGAATTATGTCCTTAATGCACCACTAGGTGACAGACCTATTGCAGGAGCAGATGCAGATGTTATGAATGTTTGACAAGCTTGGTATGATGACTACTTGATAGTTTAGTACCATGCTTTACGGCTTAGAACCGGGACTTCAAAAATGTTTTGAACGCCACAGAGCATATAAGATGTTCCAAGAGTTGAAATTGGTATTTCAGACTCATGCCCGTGTCGAGAGGTATGAGACCTCTGACAAATACTTCGCCTACAAGATGGAGGAGAATAGCTCAGCTAGTGAGCATGTGTTCAGAACATCTGGGTACTACAATCACTTGAATCAAGTGTTAGTCAATCTTCCAGATAAGATTGTGATTGATAGAGTTCTCTAGTCACTATCACCAAGTTACTAGAACTTGGTGATGAACTATAATATGCAAAGGATGACGAAAGTGATTCCCAAGCTCTTCGCGATGCTGAAATCGGCGAAGGTAGAAATCAAGAAAGAGCATCAAGTGTTGATGGTTGACAAGATCACTAGTTTAAAATAGAAGGGCAAGTGAAAGAAAGGGAACTTCAAGAAGAATGGCAAGCAAGTTGCAACTCCCATGAAGAAGCCCAAAAACTAGACCCAAGCCTGAAACTGAGTGCTTCTACTGCAAAGGAAATGGTCACTGGAAACGGAACTACCCCAAATACTTGGCAGATAAGAAGGATGGCAAAGTGAACAAAGGTATATATGATATACATGTTATCAATGCGTAAATTTACTAGTGTTCGTAGTAGCCCCTCGGTATTTGATACCGGTTCAAGTTGCAAATATTTGTAACTCGAAAGAGGAATTGCAAAATGAACAAATACTAGTTGAGGGCGAGGTGATGATGTGTGTTGGAAGTGATTCCAAGGTTGATAAGATCCCCATCACACACTCCCTTTACCTTCGGGATTAGTGTTGAACCTAAAATAAATGTTATTTGGTGTTTGCATTGAGCATAATATGATTGGATCATGTTTATTGCAATACGGTTATTCATTTAAGTCAAAGAATAATTGTTATTCTGTTTACATGAATAAAACCTTCTGTGGTCATACACCCAAGGTAAATGGTTTACTGAATCTCGATCGTAGTGATACACATATTCATAATATTGATGCCAAAAGATGCAAAGTTGATAATGATAGTGCAACATACTAGTGGCACAGCCGTTTAGGTCCTAGTGGTGTAAAGCGCATGAAGAAACTCCATGCGGATGAACTTTTGGAATCACTTGATTATGAATCATCTGATGCTTGCGAACCATGCCTCATGGGCAAGATGACTAAGACTCCGTTCTCCAGAACAATGGAGCAAGCCAACTGACTTATTGGAAATAATACATACCGATGTATGCAGTCCGATGAGTGTTGAGGCTCGCGGCAGGTATCGTTATTTTCTGACCTTCACAGATGATTTGAGCAGATATGGGTATATCTACTTAATGAAACACAAGTCTGAAACATTTGAAGAAGTTCAAAGAATTTTAGAGTGAAGTTTTGAATCATCGTAACAAGAAAAATGAAGTTTCTACGATCTGATCGTGGAGGCGAATATTTAAGTTACGAGTTTGGCCTTCATTTAAAACAATGTGGAATAGTTTCACAACTCACGCCACCTGGAATACCACAGCATAATGGTGTGTCCGAACATCGTAACCGTACTTTATTAGATATGGTGCAATATATGATTTACCACTATTGTTTTAGGGTTATGCATTAGAGACATCTGATTCACGTTAAATAGGGCACCATTTAAATCCGTTGAGACGACACCGTATGAACTATGGTTTGGCAAGAAACCAAAGCTACCGTTTCTTAAAGTTTGGGACTGCAATGCTTATGTGAAAAAGCTTCAACCTGATAAGCTCGAACCCAAATCAGAGAAATGCGTCTTCATAAGATACCCAAAGGAGATTGTTGGGTACACCTTCTATCACAGATCCGGAGGCAAGATTTTCGTTGCTAAGAATGGATCCTTTCTAGAGAAGGAGTTTCTCTCAAAAGAAGTGACTAGGAGGAAAGCAAAACTTGATGACGTAATTGTACCTTCTCCTGAATTAGAAAGTACTTCATCACAGAAATCAGTTCCAGTGATGCCTACACCAATTAGTGATGAAGTTAATGATGATGATCATGAAACTTCAGATCAAGTTACTCCCGAACCTCGTAGGTCAACCAGAGCACGTTCCGCACCAGAGTGGTACAGTAATCCTATTCTGGAAGTCAAGTTACTAGATCATGACGAACCTACAAACTATGATGAAGCGATGATAAGCCCAGATTCCACAAAAATGGCTTCAGGCCATGAAATCTGAGATAGGATCCATGTATGAGAACAAAGTGTGGTCTTTGGTGGACTTGCCCAATGATTGTCAAGCCATTGATAATAAATTGATCTTCAAGAGGAAGACGGACGTTGATGGTAGTGTTAATATCTACAAAGCTCAACTTGTCGCAAAAGGTTTTTCGACAAGTTGAAGGTGTTGACTACGATGAGATTTTCTCACTCGTAGCGATGCTTAATGTTTGCCGGAATCATGTTAGCAATTGCCACATTTTATGAAATCTGGCAAATGGATGTCAAAACTGCATTCCTTAATGGATTTGTTGTATATGATGCAACCAGAAGGTTTTCTCAATCCTAAAAGTGCTAAAAAGTGTGCAAGCTCCAGCGATCCATCTATGGACTGGCACAAGCATCTCGGAGTTGGAATATACGCTTTGATGAATTGATCAAAGCATATAGTTTTATACAGACTTGTGGTGAAGCCTGTATTTACAAGAAAGTGAGTGGGAGCACTATAGCCTTTCTAATAAGTATATGTGAATGACATATTGTTGATCAGAATTGATGTAGAATTTTCTGGAAAGCATAAAGGAGTGTTTGAAAGGAGTTTTTCAAAGAAAGATCTCGATGAAGCTAGCTACATATTGAGCATCGAGATCTAGATCAAGATGCTTTATAAGATTTTTCAATGAGTATATACCTTGACAAGATTTTGAAGAAGTTCAAAATGGAATAGTCAAAGAAGGAGTTCTTGCCTATGTTGCAAGGTGTGAAGTTGAGTAAGACTCAAAAGCCCGACCACTTTAGAAGATAGAGAGAGAATGAAAGTCATTCCCTATGCCTCAGCCATAGGTTCTATAAAGTATGCCATGCTGTGTAGCAGACCTATTGTATACCTTAGCATGAGTTTGGCAAGGGAGTACTGCCGGGGTTTTCTGGCTCCCCGAGCACCTATGGGGACGGAGCCCCTTCTCGGTTCGGCGGGGGGCGGAGGTCGCGCGAAGAGCAGATCGAGGCGAGGCACGCGGGGGGGTTTTACCCAGCTTCGGAGCTCTCCGGAGAGATAATACTCCTACTGCTGCTTTGTGGATTGTATTGAGTTCTTGCTCGGGAGCGCTGAGTGCTACAGTACACTCAAGCAGCTAACGAGACCGAGCGTTCTTCTGTTTTCCTCTCAGAGATCGCTCTCCGGGGTCCGATCCCCCCCTATGTTGTGCATGGGCCTCCTTTTATATGTTCAAGGGGTCTCCAACAGGTAGCAACGTAGGTAAGGGCAAAAATGGAAATATGCTGTGGTAGGTATAGCTACCTACACAGTGTATCATACCTAACCCTGGCGGCAGGGGACAAAGGCATTAAATGCCTATCTATGTCACCCAGACGGTGCAGAAAAGGGACCGTCAGGGGCGCCACCGCTTGCCACGATGGCGATCTTGTCAGCGCTGCATGCCACAGTGTACCCCTGGCTGAACAGCCACCCGCCACGTATGCCAGGAAGGGTCCCGGAGCGACACGTGGGTGGGTGAGCTGGAGCGCGGGTACAGAGTGGTTGCCCGCCGCGGCAAGTGCCTTGTCGCGGCCGTTGTCTTGCCGCGTCCGGGAGCTTGTCGCTCGCCGAGTCCTGCCGGGACGCGCGGCGTGTCGCGGCAGGTTCTTTGAGATGCTCTTGTTGGCCTTCCCGGCAAGCTCCTCTTGCCGGGGTCTTGTGCCTCGAGCGGCCTTCCCAGCAAGCTCCTCTTGCCGGGGACTTGTCTCCTTGGCTTAAATACTTTGTTCTCGAATGGCTCCAAAGGGGCCATAGAGAGCCTTGGCGATCACCTGCCGGGCCTTGCCGCGGGGTGCTGCGACTGCCCGTGCACAAGTTCGGGATACTAGGGTACCCCTACTTTAGTACACCTACAGGAGCCCCCGGGCCTGGGCCACACACGGTGCCGAGCGCTGTTGGGCCAGGCCCAAAACAGGGCACGGGCACGCACGGCCTGGGTCACATCGCACCTTGCTCCGCACCCACCACGCCCTCCCCAAACGGCACGCGTCGATTGCGGCATCGTGGGAGAGGTCGTGGGTGGTTTCTTTATTCAGAAAGGCGAAACGCCCGCCTCCCGGCGGTTCGTATCTCCCTCATAAACAGAGGGAGGCGTGGAGGCGTGGAGGCGTGGTCTTCGAGGCGTCCACCCCCCACGATCACGGGGTGGGGAGAGGTCGCCTCATCCATCGCCTCAACTCTGCCCTCCTGCCATGCGGCCTCCATGCGCTTGGAGTGGCGAACGGTGGAGGCGGGGAACCGGGTCGCCACGGGTCGAGGCAGCAGGTCGGGCCCAGTTCCCTGCGCCTCCTGCGTCTCGATTGGCTGAGCGGGGCGGCCGAGCCCCCACCCCGCTCCTTTATAAGGAGCGGGATAGGGGGGACGGAAGCCCGCATTCTCTCATCTCCTCCTTTCTTCAGCTTCTGCTCCCCTCTCTCTCATTCGCCATGGAGAAAGGGAACCCTGGTCCTTCGACGGTGGCGACGAGGGTTGCTGCTAGGCAACGCGTCCCTCCTCCCCCTGCACCCGTGGTGGCAGAGCCAGCTGCAAGGGGAAGAGGGAGGGGACGAGGCCGCGGGCGAGGTCGAGGGCGAGGCCGAGGCGGTCGGGGAAGAGGTGGGCGAGGCAGTCCGCCGGCCTCGCCTCCGCCAGCAGATCCTCTCCCCATGGCGGACCATATCGGGGACGAACCTTGCGAGTTCTTCGTCAGGCTGCGTCGGCCGCCTCGTCGTTGCCTTCGTCTCCCAACTCCGTTTGCGAGCGAGATGGAGTTGGATCCGCCCGAGACACTGAGGTTGCACATGAGGGGTTGTGGAATCAGTGGTACGCGAGTCCGCGTTGATTTCCCGGCCCCTAATGTGATGTATCTTGGTCGAGGGTGGAAGACGTTCACCCGCATCCATAGCTTGACGGCGGGGCTCACCCTCCATTTTAAGCTGATGGAGGGCGGTCTCCTCTCCGTCAAGGTCTTCGGGTGCTTCGGGACTCGGGCACGGTGCTGCGTGGAGAGCTCCTTCGTTAGCGAAGGCTCCTCCTCGGGCAGGAGTGACGAGGAGGACAGCGACAGCGACGACGAGGGCGGCGGGCGGCGGGATGACGGGTCCGACTAGGTGTCGGGCGCCGCTCCGCGTGGCACCGGCGACCCCATCATCCGCGTCGCTGGCTCCTGGAGCTTCTCGGGGTCGTCTCCTTGGGCGGCTGGCGTAGGGAGGCTGCCGAAGAGGAAGAGGGAAGGCGGCAAGGCCGTCAACTCGGAGTACGAGGGCGCGACGCCCTCGACAGTGTGCTGACGTCCTGCCGCCTTGTCTTCGAGCTCTGCCTCCGGCGCCGCCATCACTATGCCGCCGAGACGTCCTCTTGGTGTCTTCTGCCACCCGTAGCTCGTCTAGGCACCCCTTTTGCCCTTTTCGCCTCCTTGACCTGCCTCCTGAAGAGAGGGACAAGAGAGGGATTACGGGCATCTTATCTCTTTTCAATTTGTAAGCCCTCGGGCCTTAGTTGCATTTAAAGCTTGTAATCCCATTATTCATGTTTTTCATCCTCTTATGAACTGTACCTAAATGGAATGCTCTTTAATGAAAAGGGGATGCTTGCCGGGTCGCTTGTCTCGTGGGTGGAACCCACGTCAAGGAGCGAATCCTTTATATCTTTAAGATAGACACTTCCTTTCCCGGCAGCAGGCCCTGCCTTCTTCCCACGTCGCTCGCCCTTTCTCACGCTTCTGGCGGAGGCAGGGAGGAGGCGGGTTCAGGCTCCTCGCTTCGTCCCTTTGCTGCCGTGACTACGACCAAATCTGGCCCCGGGAACGAGCCCGAGGGCCTAGAGTTAAGGGAGCACTGTAGCTTTTTAGGGAGAAACGAGGTTTCGCATACCCCAGCCCATAAGAGAATGCATGATATGGGATGAAAAACTTATCTGAGATCGCAGCCCCCGGCAACTTCGGTTCGCCGTGGGCTAATCTTTGCACTTGCAGCCCCCGGCAATGCTGGCTTGCCGGGGTGTTGCAGCCCCCGGCAACATTGGCTTGCCGTGGTCCGGGTGTTGGTCCGTCCGTCTTCTTCCTTTCATCCTTAAGTGGTCCGGTCAGGGTGCGCGAGTCCTGCGAACCAAGGGAAACGAAAGAACGACAAAAGGACGCACACTCGACCTCTAAGTTAGGGGTTAGCCGCTGCTAAGCACTGTCAACCCTAACCAAGGACGAGACTCGACTCAGCATGCATGCTAAAACTCAGGGCGCCAGCGCTTTATCTTCGCTCAGGGTCTGCGCCTGGCTTTGTACAAAGGATTACATGCAACAGCGGCAAGACTTGTACAAAATGGTGGTTGCCGGACAGGGTCCGACAACTGCGCCTTACAAGTAAAACTTACGAAGAAGCTCGATGTTCCAGGAGTTGCTCACCGGAAAGCCATCCTCGGTCTCAAGGCGGACATCGCCAGGCCTAGTGACTCGTTTCACCCGGTAAGGGCCTTCCCACTTCGGCGTCAACTTGTTCGAATTCTTGGCGGCATGAACGCGCCGAAGAACAAGATCGCCTTCCTCGAGACTTCTGGCTTTAACTCTGCGGCTATGGTAGCGGCGCAAAGCTTGCTGGTATCGAGCAGCTCGTATAGTAGCCTGAAGACGGTCTTCCTCAAGGAGCAGCGCGTCATCTTGTCGCAGCTGCTCTTGCTCAAGCTCATCATAAGCGAGCACTCGAGGCGACCCGTATACGAGTTCCGTGGGGATAACTGCCTCTGCTCCATAGACTGGAGCGAAAGGTGTCTGGCCAGTGGCTCGATTTGGCATTGTCCTGATCGACCAAAGAACCACCGGCAGCTCCTCGATCCAGTTCCTTCCGCACTTGTGCAGCCTGTCGAAAGTCCGGGTCTTGAGCCCACGCAGCACTTTAGCATTGGCCCTCTTTGCTTGACCGTTGCTCCTGGGGTGAGCAACAGAAGCGAAGCAGACCTTGGCGCCAAGGTCTTGGACGTACTGCATGAAGGTGCGACTCGTGAATTGTGTACCGTTGTCGGTGATGATCCTGTTAGGGATTCCGAAGCGGCAAACAATCGACCCGAAGAACTTGACTGTTGACTGTGTCGTCACCTTCCTCACTGGTTCCACTTCCGGCCACTTTGTGAACTTGTCAATGGTGACGTACAAGTACTCAAAGCCCCCGACTGCTCGGGGGAAGGGGCCGAGGATGTCGAGCCCCCAGACCGAAAAGGGCCAGGATAAAGGGATCGTCTGGAGAGCTTGAGCTGGCTGGTGTATCTGCTTGGAATGGAACTGGCACGCTTCACACTTGGTTACTTGTGCAGTCGCATCCTGGAGGGCTGTCGGCCAAAAGAAGCCCTGCCGGAATGCTTTGCCAGCAAGCGCTCTTGCACCAATGTGGTGACCACAAATGCCTCCATGTGTCTCTGCCAACAGCTTCTGTCCATCTTCCCGGGGGATACACTTCAATTTCACTCCATTGAGTCTTCTTCTGTACAGTGCGTTGTCAACGAACTGGTACATATTAGACTGTCGGGCTATTCTTTCCGCTTCTTCTGGCTCTTCGGGAAGTTCTCCTGACTGGAGGAAACGGACGATCTGCTGTGCCCATGCTGGAGCCTGTGGCTCGACAACAAGGTCTAAAGGCATATCTGCTGCTGCGGGAGCATCCGCTTCTACGGCGAGAACCTGTGGTTCAGCCGGAGCTTGATGATCCCCGGCAAGCTTGCCAGAGCGAAACTTGTCGGGAGCGTCTGCTTCAACGAAACAAACCCTAGGGCTTGTCGGAGCAGACTGCTCCTCAGCACTCTTGGCGTTGATCCTGAGGACCTTCTTGGCGGCGGTTTCGGGAAGCTCTGCCGGAAGATAGTCACCAGAAATCAACTTCCTCTTCTTGCTCTGTCCAGTTGATGGCGTCACGGATGGTTGAGTCAGCTTGAGCACAAAGATCCCTGGTTCCACAGGTAACTTAAATGCCGCGCACTTTGACAGGCCGTCAGCGATGTCGTTCTGAGCTCTTGGAACATGTTCCATCTGTAGGCCGACAAAGCGCTCTTCCAGCTTCCTCACTTCATCAACGTAAGCTTCCATCAACGGACTCTGATAATCCTTGTTCACTTGGCGGACGACAAGCTGTGAGTCACCCCTGACAATAAGTTGCTTGATCCCAAGGTCTGCCGCGATCCTGAGACCGGCGAGCAATCCTTCATACTCTGCAGTATTGTTTGTTGCTTGCTCCTTGGGAAAGTGCATCTGGACCACGTACTTGAGGTGCTCTCCGGTGGGTGCGACAAGCAGCACGCCAGCACCGGCGCCTTGCAGCAAGAACGCACCATCAAAGTACATCAGCCACTCTCTGTTTGCTTCCTTGACGGGGATGCTCGTCTCTGGAATTTCTTCGTCTGGTGTTGGCGTCCACTCTGCTATGAATTCTGCCAATGCTCTGCTTTGAATAGTTGAAGTGTTCTCAAACTTGAGGCCAAAGCTTGATAGTTCCAGTGCCCACTCGACAATCCTGCCTGTTGCTTCTGGATTTTGCAGTATCCTCTTCAGCGGAAAGCGAGTGACAACTATGATCTCATGTGCTTGAAAGTAATGGCGCAGCTTTCTCGAGGCCATAAGAAGGCCGAAAAGCAACTTTTGCACACCAGAGTACCTTGACCTAGCCCCCTGCAGAAGGGAACTGACAAAGTAGACTGGGCGCTGCACCATTTTCTTCTTCTGTATCTCTTCGCACATCTGCGCAGATCCATCTTCGTCAGGACCAGAGCTCGTCGGGGAAGCCCCCTGCTTGTCGCTGGATGTGCTTGCCGCGGTCGCTGGCTCATCACCTGCCTCTCTCTCCGCTACTAACGCAGCACTAACCACTTGATTGGTTGCCGCCAGATATAGCAGCAACTTCTCTTGTGGTTTAGGTGCGACAAGTATTGGAATGGAGGACAGGTATCTCTCCAAGTCCTGCAGCGCAGCCTCCGCTTCCGGAGTCCATTTCATTGGACCTGCCTTTTTCAAGATTTTGAAAAACGGCAGGGCGCGCTCAGCAGACTTAGAGATAAACCTGCTGAGAGCCGCCACGCAGCCTGCAAGTTTTCGTACATCCTTGACGCGCTTAGGTGCTTCAATCTGCTCAATGTCCTTGATCTTGTCGGGATTTGCTTCAATTCCTCTCTGAGACACAAAGAATCCGAGAAGCTTGCCGGACGGGACCCCAAACACGCACTTCTCGGGATTGAGCTTGAGGCTGATCTTGCGTAGATTTGCAAAAGTCTCTTCTAGGTCTTGAATCAGAGTTGCTTTGTCCCTGCTCTTGACCACTATGTCATCCATGTAGGCTTCCACATTTCTGTGTATTTGCGGCTCAAAAGCAGTATGGACTACCCTTGCGAATGTTGAACCAGCGTTCTTCAAACCGAAAGGCATTCGTACGAAACAGTACGTGCCACATGGAGTGATGAACGCGGTTTTCTCCCCATCCTCTTCTGCCATGAAGATCTGATGGTATCCTGAGTATGCGTCAAGAAATGAAAGCAAGTCGCATCCGGCTGTGGAGTCGACAATCTGGTCAATGCGCGGCAAGGGAAATGGGTCTTTGGGACAAGCTTTGTTGACATCGGTGAAGTCGATGCAAAGTATCCATTTCCCGTTTGCCTTGCGCACGACTACAGGATTGGCCAACCACGTAGGATGGAGCACTCCTCTGACGAGGCCTGCTGCTTCCAACTTCTTGATCTCTTCAGCGATGAACTCTTGGCGCTCCACTGCTTGTTTCCTGACTCTCTGCTTGACGGGCCATGCATGAGGACAGACGGCAAGGTGGTGCTCGATTACTTTCCTGGGAACGCCGGGGATGTCAGACGGTTGCCACGCAAACACATCGACATTCGCCCGCAGGAAAGCAACGAGCGCGCTTTCCTATTTAGGGTCGAGAGTGGCACTGATGGTGAAGGTACCACCAGTGCCGTCCTCCTTGGCGGACACCTTGTTGGTCGCTGGCGGAGCTGCCATCGTCTTCTTACACTTGCCGGTGGAGCTCGATGGTATGTCCTCGACGGTAGCGCAGCACTCCGAAGAGGTACGCTTGCCGGAGTGGGCATCAGAGCTCTTGCCGGACTTGGTCTTCTTCTTCCACCCGGGAGCTTCAGCGGCAAGTGTCTCGCGATCTGCGGCGGCTGCTGCTTCCCGGTAGATCTTGTCGGCACAGATAAGAGCGTCTTTCTTGTCGCCATGTACAGAGATGACACTTATCGGGCCTGGCATCTTCAGCATGTTGTACGCGTAGTGAGGGGCCGCCATGAACTTGGCGAGTGCTGGACGGCCGAGAATTCCATTGTAAGGCAATGGAAAATCGGCAACGTCAAAAGTGATCCTCTCAGTCCTGAAGTTCAGCTTGCTGCCAAATGTCACCAGCAGCGTGATCTTCCCCTTCGGCTTGCTCCTTACCGGGTTGATTCCTTGGAACATGCCGGTCTCTTCGAGCTCGCTGTCAGGGACTTGGAGTCTCCGGAGCACAGCGGAGGAGATCAGGTTCAAGCCGGCCCCACCGTCAACTAGCATCTTAGTGACCTTGAGGTTGCGGATAGTTAGTGAGACCAACAACGGCAAACACCCGACAGCAGTTGTGCGATCGGGATGGTCCTCAATATCTAAGATGATAGGCGTGCTGGACCATTTCAGAAGCTTGCGTGACTCAACGGGTGGTTCTGCTGCATTGACTTCCCGCACCCACTGCTTGAGTTGGCGGTGTGAAGTATGCAGAGAAGCACCGCCGTCAACGCACAAAACTTCTGTGGCTTTCTGGAACTCCTGCTCGCTGGTCTCGGCGTCATCCATGTCTTCGTTGTCGTCGTCATCTTCATCCTTGTCGCGGCCGCGGGGAGGTCTGTCGCCTTGCCGCTGCTTGGCGTTGCCGTGGCGTCCTCCCCGGCCGGTGCGCTTCGTACCGGATCCTCCAGCACCTCCTTGGGCCTTCTCCTTGTCGCGTCGCTCGTATTCGGCCTTTTCCAGCTCAACGAGCTGCTCTACCTTCTTGCAGCTCTGGAGGTCATGGCCTTTGGTGCGGTGAATCTTGCAGTACTGCTTGTGGGTGCCATCCTGCTTGTCGGCGGCCGCCACAGCCTGGCAGTTGGCGCATGCGGCAACCTCCTTGCCGGAGCTACCAGTCTTTGTTGTCTTGGCGCCACCTTCGTTGCCGGACTGCTCGACAACTAGCACATCTTTGCCTTTCCTCTTCCTGTTGTTCCGCCGCCGGTTTTTGCTTGCCGGGGCGGCATCATCGCTGTCAGATCCCCCTGTTCCTACGTTCTCTCCGGGGAGTTTCCTCCCTTCCTCAGCACGTGCACATCTGTCAGCCAGGGCATACAGCTCACTGACGTCTCTGATCTTGCACATCGCCATCTCCTCCCGCATCCTGCGGTTACGCACGTTCTGGTGGAACGCACTGATGGCCGCGGCGGGGTGGACGTCTGGGATGTTGCGTTGCACTTGGCTGAATCTCTGGATGTACTTGCGTAGAGGCTCCCCTTCCTTCTGGGCAAGCAGGTGAAGATCACTCTCCTGGCCATGAGGTTTGTGGCCGCCTGTAAAGGCGCCGACAAACTGATGGCATAGGTCTACCCAGGAAGATATGGAGTTTTCCGGCAAGTACATGAGCGAGGACCTGACGTTGGGCTTGAGCACCAGAGGGAAGTAATTGGCGAGGATCTTGTCGTCTCGCCCCCCGGCAGCCTGCACCACGATGGTGTAGACGCTGAGGAACTCCGACGGATGTAGCCTGCCGTCGTACTTCTCTGGTACGTCTGGCTTGAAATTCTTCGTGCTGGGCCACTGGACTTGCCGCAGCTCACGAGTAAACGCAGGGCAACCTACCGCGTACGGCAGGTCGCCTGGTTCCCCTGGCGCTTGCATGTCGATAGTGGGGCCAGCGCGTCGGTCTGATTGACGCCGCGTTTCTCTTCGGCGCTCGATGCGGGTACGAGCGTCTTCTTGCTGCCGTTCGTGAAGAACGTGGCGCTGATCGCGACGAGTTCGCGGATCTGAGGAAGCAGTGGAGTCGCTGTCGTGGCGGACCCGGCGAGTCGGCGATCTTGGCCTTTGGGGCGGAGAGTGCACGGTGGTTGCACCCCCACCGGTTTTGTCACCATCGGCTCGCGCTTGGCTGGCCTGCCGCGGCTACGATGTGGTCGCCGGCCGTGGGGTGTCGCCGTTGGCGAAGCCGATGAGACTCTGAATGGTGGCCCTCCAGTCGTCGATCTTGTCTGGCGTTGGAGGGAAGTCTAGGAGTAGTTGAGCCCGGGCCAAAGCTTCTGCTGGAGTGGCGGGTAGCGGCGGCGAACGGTGCGAGGAGCGGGATATGCTCGGACTTCCAACGATGTTAGAAGGAGCAGTATTCCGTCCAGGCGACCGTGCCTCGCTCGCGCCAGCACGTTGGCGTGCATGTTGGCCTTGAACATCCCGGGATCCGCCAGCTCGATTTGGGTCCAGCGAGCGTATGGTACCATGAGTACCACGGCACTGCCGGTCCTGCGCCTCTTGAGATGGGCGCGGTGCGTCTACGGACGCCCGGTCGTCGTGGGAGCCGACTACGCCGCCGACGGGCAGCGCGGTCTTGTCCTTGGACTTGGTGGCACCGTGGGCTCCCTCGTCGACGCCCGTTCTTACGCCGGCGTCCTCCCCACCGGCCGTTTGCTGCGGCAGCGGTGGATTCGACGCGGACGGCGCAGCCGCCTCCGAAGCCTTCTTTCGGCGGCATGTCAATGAAGTCGATGAAGATTTAGCTCGCGTAAACGCCGGATCAGGTTCACACAACCTCGACGCCCCCTACCTGGCGCGCCAAAGATGCCGGGGTTTTCTGGCTCCCCGAGCACCTATGGGGACGGAGCCCCTTCTCGGTTCGGCGGGGGGCGGAGGTCGCGCGAAGAGCGGATCGAGGTGAGGCACGTGGGGTTTTTTTACCCAGCTTCGGAGCTCTCCGGAGAGATAATACTCCTACTGCTGCTTTGTGGATTGTATTGAGTTCTTGCTCGGGAGCGCTGAGTGCTACAGTACACTCAAGCAGCTAATGAGACCGAGTGTTCTTCTGTTTTCCTCTCAGAGATCGCTCTCCGGGGTCCGATCCCCGCCTATGTTGTGCATGGGCCTCCTTTTATATGTTCAAGGGGTCTCCAACAGGTAGCAACGTAGGTAAGGGCAAAAATGGAAATATGCTGTGGTAGGTACAGCTACCTACACAGTGTATCATACCTAACCCTGACTGCAGGGGACAAAGGCATTAAATGCCTATCTACGTCGCCCAGACGGTGCAGAAAAGGGACCGTCAGGGGCGCCACCGCTTGCCACGATGGCGATCTTGCCAGCGCTGCATGCCACAGTGTACCCCTGGCTGCACAGCCACCCGCCACGTACACCAGGAAGGGTCCCGGAGCGACACGTGGGTGGGTGAGCTGGAGCGCGGGTACAGAGTGGTTGCCCTCCGCGGCAAGTGCCTTGCCGCGGTCGTTGTCTTGCCGCGTCCGGGAGCTTGTCACTCGCCGAGTCCTGCCGGGACGCGCGGCACGTCGCGGCAGGTTCTTTGAGATGCTCTGGTTGGCCTTCCCGGCAAGCTCCTCTTGCCGGGGTCTTGTGCCTCGAGCGGCCTTCCCGGCAAGCTCCTCTTGCCGGGGACTTGTCTCCTTGGCTTAAATACTTTGTTCTTGAATGGCTCCAAAGGGGCCATAGAGAGCCTTGGCGATCACCTGGCGGGCCTTGCCGCGGGGTGCTGCGACTGCCCGTGCACAAGTTCGGGATACTAGGGTACCCCTACTTTAGTACACCGACAAGTACAATAGTGATCTAGGAGTAGATCACTGGACAACGGTCAAAATTATCCTTAGAGGACTAAGGAAGTATTATTCGGTTATGGAGGTGATAATGCAAGCTTTGACACCAATCTAGACGACTCTGAGTCTCTATCTGGATACATATTGAAAGTGGGAGCATTTAGCTAGAGTAGCTCCGTGTAGAGCATTGTAGACATAGAAATTTGCAAAATACATACGGATCTGAATGTGGCAGGCCTGTTGATGCGGAGCATCCGACGATCATCCCCATGTACACTCAAGCCTACGCCATTGGACCTAAGGTGAATTCACTCCTTTCTGAATCTTCCCTTTCCGCATGCAAGACATGGATGCTACTTCAAGCGCGGACCTTGTGCATACTCAGGTACACCCGAGGAGACTATGGAGAGCCCAAGAACCAAGGCCAAGCATGCGCGGAAGCGAAGGAAGGAGAAGAAGGAAGATGGACATCAAGAGCTTGAAGTGGATCCGGCCGCTCCAGAACGAGCGGCACTACCGCTCCCTCCAGCGGTACTACCGCCTATAGGCGGTACTACCGCTCCCCACTGCCGCGCCACTACCGCTCAACCCGACAAGCTCCAATGTTCGCACGATCCAGGTCCGGTACTACCGCTCAGCCTAAGCGGCACTACCGCCTATAAGCGGTACTACCGCCCTGTGGCCGGTACTAACGTCCTGCCTATGCGCAGAGAACGGGCCTAGGGCCCATGTATCCCCCCTCTCACTTAGCCCTTCGTGGATGTAGACTATATATACTCCCCCACCTCATTCTAGCTAGGGTTAGCGTTGGTTTAGCTCATAGGTGAGATAGAGCTTCGCTCATCCATACAGATCTCCTCCTCGAGAGAGACTGCGGCCCCTCTTCGGAGAAGATCATTGGATTCAAGACCTCCCTTGCGGAGAAGACCACCATCAAGACCTCCTCACAAAGAAGAACTGGTTACTTTGTATCGTCCTTTGTTGACCTTGGATCATCGTGTATCTCTTTGTGTTCATCGATCTAGCATATGTGTGATCTATTTCTTGTTGGTTGAGTGTTTCTCTCGTGTTTCCCCTCGTTTCCCCTTGTGTTCTTCGTGTTCATCGTAGGGATCCGCTCCTTTCGTGAAAGATCGGCCGTCTAGGGTTCCACCCTACATCATCTTGGTATCAGAGCTTAGGTTTATCACGAATTTGGAGCCTCCCCGTTGTGTTTTCTATCCTAATTTTGTTGTGTTCTTCCCCAATTTCAAAAATCCCCACCAAAAATAGCGCCAATTTTTTTTTGTGATTTGTTGGTTTGATGATGTTTTGTTGGATTTGATCCATGGATTTGCTTGGTTTCGAGTGGATCTAGCATCTCCCCAAGTTTCCCCACTTTCCATCCACGAAATCTCTCCAATTTTGACCCCGAAATCATCCTTTTCCGCCCCAAAATCGCATCCCGATTCGATGTGAGAAGAATCCTGACACGAGCGGTACTACCGCCCATCCGAGCGGTACTACCGCTTAGTACCACAAGCGGTACTACCGCCACGTAAATGGTACTACCGCCAGGCCCTGTTTCAGCCGAAACAGTCGAAAAATCCCGACTCGAGCGGTACTACCGCCCATCCCAAGCGGTACTACCGCTTACAAGCGGTACTACCGCCCATCTGAGCGGTACTACCGCCCATGCCAGTTTCAGCATTCCGAGTTTCACCGTTTTGCCCATAACTTTCACATCCGGAGTCCGATTTTCGTGTTCTTTAGCTCGTTGAGTAGCTATTGACATCCTCTATCCCTATAGATAGGTTTCACCAACATTTGAATCCACCAAATTTTTGGAACTTTGGCATCTTTGCCTAGGGCTTCCACCACATCCTCCGCATAACCACCACCGACTTCCGCAACCTAACCATTTTGTTCCCCATCACATTTGAGGTTGTTTGAGTTGTGATTTGAGTCTCCTAAGGTGTTTAGGCTACTTAGGGACGGTTGCTTCTTCATCAACCACCACCATAACTTCCGCATCGACTTACCCAACACACACTTCCGCCATCCCAACCTAACCCAATTCTATTTGTGTTGTGAGTTGTGTCTCCTAAGGTGTTTCGGCTACTTAGGGATCGTGCTTCCAACTACGACACCTTGTATAGTCCACCGCTTTACCCTCGACTTCCACATTGCGTACTCCAAACCCCATCATTGCATTTCCGCAATCCCATTGAGCTTCCGCAAAACCACCACCGCTTTTCCCTACCACCATTTGACTTTTGTCCTTGAGATTTTGAGTTGTGGTTTTTCCGTTTCCTAAGTTGTTTCGGCTACTTAGGGACAAGTCTCCACCATCTTGGTATCTACATCAAGAACACCGCCACTCATCACCACCAAGGACGATAACCTCGACGACACCATTGTATATTCCCTTGCCATTGCATTGATAACCCCTAGCCCATTTTGCGTCACTTGCCTATCGAGACTAGCCATTTGAGTATTGTTGGCAACGTTACTTGTGCACATTAGTGATCGACACCATACATTGCATACATACCATATCATATTGGTATCATATCATCTCTTGTGTCACAAAGATTGTTCCCGCATATACACAATTGCTATCTTGGTTTGTGCATTTCGCAAAGTGGCCATACAAAAAACAAACAAACAAAACAATAAGATTTTAAGCAAAAGAGAAAGAGCAACGAAGCTTGTAAGCAAGTGCCATAGCAAAAATACTACACTGCACATAAGATTGTCATATCCGATCATCTTGAGAGAAACACCAGGAACCATACATGCATAGCATACTTGGGATAGAAGTTTATCCATTTTGCATATCATAGGTTGTGCACAAGTGTCGTATCCGCCTATTGAGCAATCGTGCTAGCGTCTCTCTTGGGTTGTGCAACACGAGCGTTTTCCGTGGACTCCACATTTTGTGCTCATTCCTTGGTTGCACGACCCCATCTATCTATCCGTGTGTGTGTTTCCGTGTGCCATTCTTTGCTATTGGTCTACTTGTTTCACTTGTGAATTTGTGAATCTCTTTCAACATTATTGACTCTTGCTAACATTTTGCATCAAATTTTTGTGCCACTATCCTCACCGAGCTCCACCATAAGCCTTACTTGTGTAGGTGTGAGAAACCGACAAGAATTGATACCAATTGTGCTATTTCCTTGTTACACATTAAGTGATCATTGATCCATCTTGAACATCAGTTAAGGTACATTTGGTATAAGTTCTTCTCTTTCTCCCACTCATATTTGCTCGAGTCTTGTGATGGATAGGCAAGGCATTTCACCCTCGGTCTACAACAACAACAACAACGAGTTCGATGCCACGAACAACTCCAACGACGCCAAGATGCAAGCTCAAATGGAGGAGATCAAAGCCCTCATCAAGTCCTACAAGCGATCTGCCTCATCTTCGAGAAGACGCTCAAGAGCACATGCTTCCGAGCTACCATCTCCGGCAAGGTCACATCAGCATCGACACCATCACCAACAAGAACATGAAGGTCAAGAGCTCAACACCAACAACCGCTCAACGACTTCACCATCTCCCTTGGCATCTTCGCCAAGCGACTTCAAGGCATCTTCGCCTTCAGATATACGGCATCTTCGCCAACAAGCACCTCAAGACTACGCTCAAGAGAAGCTCCCCAAGCTCAAGTCTGTGACCTCCACAAGCTACTACGACCTCGACACCGACCATGAGATTCCTTTCTATGTGACTCTAGAACCCGAGGAGTATCTTGAGTGGGAGCACCTAATGGACGACTACCTCAAGCTACATCAAGTTCCTCCCGAAGATCAAGTGAAGTGCGCCACAAGAAACTTCCACGACTACGCGTCAACATGGTGGTTTCACACACCTTTGGAGAGCTACGACATGAGTTGGCCCAAGACGAAGAGAGAGTTGCGGCGAGAGTTTGTGCCTCCAACCTACACGGAACAACTTCTACGCCAATTGGAGAACACCATCCAAGGATCCAAGTCCATCGACGAGTACTTCAAGGAGATGAAGATTGCCTTGCGACGAGCCGGCGTGGACGACCCCATGTCAATGAAGTTCCACTTCATGATGGGATTGAACAACGACATCTCCAAGACTATCTTCCTCGAGAACTACAAGTCCCTCGATGACAACTACATTGGTGCTCTCAAGGCGGAACAAGAACTCATGAAGGCCAAGGCTTCTCCACCCCAAGCACACTTCTCGAAGACCAAACTCAAAGGCGACGAGCATGAGGCTAGTACCACCAAGATGTCCAAGCCCGATGAGCTCGAAGACGATGCTCCCAAGTTTGACTTCATCGCCATCCCTCTTTGTGGCATTGATGATGCCGAGTCCTCCATGACTCTTTTTCAAGATGTCGCGGCGACGAGTACGACTACGGAGACCTTCAAGAACCAAGCTTTGGAGGCGAGCGACTTGGTGATGAGCAAGGATGATGCTTCCATCTTAGGAGGCGCGAGCAATGATGTGCCATCTTCGGCCTTCATCCATGGTGACGGCGATGAGATGGTTGAGCATGGGATTTTCCCTTCGACCACGGCGACGTATGATGACTTGAGTGACTTGTGCCACCATATTGAGAGTGAGAGTGACTTCACCACTAGCCACATATGTGATGTGTTGCCCCAATTTCCATGTGAGGAGAGCCACAACCCCCACCACTTGAGTGAGATGAGTGACTCCACCATATGTGACTTTGAGTGCACCTACCTTGAGGGAGTGAGTGAACCACCACATAGAGAGAGTGAGGCCACTTCGATTTCTAACGACTTAACCTCTACCTATATTGTGTCTTCTCATTTGGTGCTAGGTCCTATACATGAT
The DNA here is from genome assembly GCA_032464435.1 of Aegilops umbellulata. NCBI lineage: Eukaryota > Viridiplantae > Streptophyta > Magnoliopsida > Poales > Poaceae > Aegilops > Aegilops umbellulata. The sequence continues at coordinate 66,612,680 of CP136059.1, forward strand.
GACGCGCCAATTCGCGATGACTATGTCCTTCCTTTGGACATGACGATGGCCATGGTGGAATATGATGCACCCCCCACATGGTTCCATCAAGAGGAAGATGACAACGAGTGGATCTTCGACACCTCACCTACAACACATGAGCGATGCTCCAAAGGTAACATAGGTGATGGTGCTTCTCTTGTCCCAATAGTGGACTATCTCACCAATGATTGTTTGCATGATGTTGATCCACCTATTCCCATGCTTCATGCTAGTGTGACTTCTTCATGTCATGACTTACCAATTTATGATGAATATGATGGTGAGCATGTTGAGTTGCCTAGTTGTGATGCTATGCTTCATAGGATATCATGTGAAAATTCTATTGGTCACTTCATGTTTGACAATCCATTGAACTTGTCATATGCTATGAGTGAGATCTCTCATATTGCTTCATTTCAATCTCAACATAGTAACTATGCATGCCCCATTAAAATAAATCCCATTTGCACTTGTGGCATAGATGACAAAATGATGGTCATTGGTTTTTGTTTTTCATGCAATGATATTGCTATGCTTCCTTTACATGATTTGCGCAATTCATCTACTATGCCATGCCATGATCACATTGTTCCAAATATGCATTGTTTTGGATGTTGTCAATATTCTCCTTGTGATGTTTCCATTAATGCTCATGAGGAGACCCCCATAGTTTCCTCATACATATTAGGAGATCTAGATGCATTCCATACTTTGCATGATTCCCATAATTGCTTGCACCATATGAATTCCATGAATAACAATGCTCTACAAATTTCTCATGATGCATTACACAATTTGAGTCTCCATTATGCTCTACATAATAACAAACCTCTCATGATGGATGACATGTTTCTATATCACGCATCTCATTTATTTGAGTATTGGATATTTTGTGCTAACCAACAAACGCACGTATGCATCATGATGGATGATGTGTACATCTACCACGCACACACAATTTTCCCTTTGTCTTCGTTTTGTATAGGTACTCACGTATACTCGTCAACCTCTCAATCCCAAGAGTTGACGAAACGAGCTCTTGAGAGCAACGACGATTTGGGATCCCGTGGACTATCCTTACCACCATTCTCTTCGCGCAACGACTACGCGCATCTTTTCTACTTGTCTCTCACACGGCTATGGGCTATTTACCACTTGTCACCTTATGCCCATTCTATCGTGTTCACTTTGCATGTTATGCCTCTTTCTATGATTTTGCCATGCAATTGTGACCCTTGCTTGCATTTACCCATGATGCACCATAATGATACTCCTATGTGTATTTGCATGCTTGCTGGAGATCCTTGTTGCTATTGCCATGTTTATCATGTGCCCCATGCTATTGATGCTATTTTGCTCATATCTTGCCCTTATGCTTGTGAAATGTCATGTGCATATATATGCCCACTATTTGCACACATGACATGTTTGCCATGATTCCTTCTAGTACGTTGCATCTTCGCACTACTAGCTTGCTTGACTTGATTTCTATGATTTCTTGCTTTGTTGCATCACCCATGTTCCATTACTCGCTTTCTTGGGTTGATGACATATATGTTCATGCCTCTCACATGATATATCTTGATCTTTGTCTCTTGTCTCCATTAGTTGCACCTCTCATATGCCACTGTAGTGAGTGCACCCATGCTATGCTTATTGATCGTGGAGACTTGGACATATTACTTGTGATGCATGCTTGCTTGTTTAAGCCTATTGTCTTTGGTTGTAGTTGCATCATATGCTTTCATACCATACCACACCTTGTCCTTTCTTATGATAAGAATGATGCAAACACTTGTTGGGTATCTCGCCCCTCGAATGATAGGTCTTGCATTTGCACTAACCACATTTGTTTTTCCGAGTGTTTGTCATGTTCTTTCATTTCGAAGGATTCACAAGGCGGTACCATCGCGAGACATATTGGTTATGTGAAGGCTTACATGATGTGCAACACCAACATTTTCGACATCCTCATAAAGGTGAACTCATTCCCTTTGAGCCATCCTCATATATGCATATTGGACGGGTCATTCTTTCATTGTTGTTTCCTTCTTATTGTCTACATGATACATCTATTGGATGGAGGACCGACATTGGAGATCGACTCTATCGACCTTCACATTGAGGAGCGCTCGGACTTGTTGTATGCACCTTCGAACCTCCACTCATGCCACGACATCGAGCATTGGTACATCAACACTCCTTTGACACTTTGCACCCCCACCTTCATATTTGTTGATTGTGCTCATACATGTCATGCTCGATGGACATATCATACTCACCACAAGTTTGCACCCTTTGCATGGATTGACACACATTATGCTTGTCTTGTTGCACCTATTCACATGTCATCCATGATATATGAGCTTGTGCATTTCCTTAGTAAATTTGTTGTGATCTTTCTTGATGGCATATTCATACATAATGATCACATTGCCTACCATCAATTGCATGATACCATAATCATATTGCGCATCCATTGCCATATTCATGCTCTTGATAAACCGTCTCACTATGACATCATTTTGGACCGTGGTTGCATTACTCCCATGAATGCTTTTATTGTCGTGAATGCTTTACATCTCATTCCATATCATCTTGCTAAGCTTCATGTGCTTTGTCATGAACAATCTTGCCTCACGGACTCATTTCTACATGATGGACACTTTGTGTGCGCTAACCATTGTATTTCTGAGTGTCGCTTGTGTTTGCTCTTTTTGCATGTATACCACTCCGGAGACACCTCGGAGTACTTGGATTGCGCAATGTCTTCCACTTCGTCCTACTACAAGTCCGTCCATGACAACCGTTTCCATGGTGATGAGGATTTCGACCCGAGGTCGGATCTTTCCCAAGGGAGGGGAGATGATGCGGAGCATCCGACGATCATCCCCATGTACACTCAAGCCTACGCCATTGGACCTAAGGTGAATTCGCTCCTTTCCGAATCTTCCCTTTCCGCATGCAAGACATGGATGCTACTTCAAGCGCGGACCTTGTGCATACTCAGGTACACCCGAGGAGACTATGGAGAGCCCAAGAACCAAGGCCAAGCATGCGCGGAAGCGAAGGAAGGAGAAGGAGGAAGATGGACATCAAGAGCTTGAAGTGGATCCGGCCGCTCCAGAACGAGCGGCACTACCGCTCCCTCCAGCGGTACTACCGCCTATAGGCGGTACTGCCGCTCCCCACTGCTGCGCCACTACCGCTCAACCCGACAAGCTCCAATGTTCGCACGATCCGGGTCCGGTACTACCGCTCAGCCTAAGCGGCACTACCGCCTATAAGCGGTACTACCGCCCTGTGGCCGGTACTACCGCCCTGCCTACGCGTAGAGAACGGGCGTAGGGCCCATGTATCCCCCCTCTCACTTACCCCTTCGTGGATGTAGACTATATATACTCCCCCACCTCATTCTAGCTAGGGTTAGTGTTGGTTTAGCTCATATGTGAGATAGAGCTTCGCTCATCCATACGGATCTCCTCCTCGAGAGAGACTGCGGCCCCTCTTCGGAGAAGATCATTGGATTAAGACCTCCCTTGCGGAGAATACCCCCATCAAGACCTCCTCACGAAGAAGAACCGGTTACTTTGTATCGTCCTTTGTTGACCTTGGATCATCGTGTATCTCTTTGTGTTCATCGATCTAGCATATGTGTGATCTATTTCTTGTTGGTTGAGTGTTTCTCTCGTGTTTCCCCTCGTTTCCCCTTGTGTTCTTCGTGTTCATCGTAGGGATCCGCTCCTTTCGTGAAAGATCGGCCATCTAGGGTTCCACCCTACATCACCTGTTGACTAAACCTCTCTCACAAGCAAAACATGGTCACACCTTAGTACTCTTTGGGTGTTAATCACATGGCGGTGTGAACTAGATTACTGACTCTAGTAAAACCTTTGGGTATTGGTCACATGGCGATGTGAACTATAGAGTGTTAAGTCACACGACGATGTGAACTATTGGTGTTAAATCACATGGCGATGTGAACTAGATTATTGACTCTAGTGCAAGTGGGAGACTGAAGGAAATATGCCCTAGAGGCAATAATAAAGATGTTATTTATATTTCCTTATATCATGATAAATGCTTATTATTCGTGCTAGAATTGTATTAACCAGAAACTTAGTACATGTGTGAATACATAGACAAAACAGAGTGTCGCTAGTATGCCTCTACTTGACTAGCTCATTAATCAAATATGGTTAAGTTTTCTGACAATAGACATGTGTTGTCATTTGGTGAACGGGATCACATCATTAGAGAATGATGTGATGGACAAGACCCATCCGTTAGCTTAGCATAATGGTCGTTAAGTTTTATCGCTATTGCTTTTTCATGACTTATACATATTCCTCTAACTATGAGATTATGCAACTCCTGAATACCGGAGGGGCACCTTGTGTGTTATCAACATCACAGCGTAATTGAGTCATTATAAAGATGCTCTATAGGTGTCTCCGAAGGTGTTTGTTGGGTTGGCATAGATCAAGATTAGGATTTGTCACTCCGTGTATCGGAGAGGTATCTCTGGGCCCTCTCGGTAATGCACATCACTCTAAGCCTTGCAAGCAATGTGACTAATGAGTTAGTTATGGGATGATGCATTGCGGAACGAGTAAAGAGACTTGCCGGTAACGAGATTGAACTAGGAATAAGGATACCGACGATCGAATCTCGGGCAAGTAACATACCGATGACAAAGGGAATAACGTATATTGTTATGCGGTTTGACCGATAAAGATCCTCATAGAATATGTAGAAAACAACATGAGCATCCAGGTTCCGCTATTGATTATTGACCGGAGATGTGTCTCGGTCATGTCTACATAGTTCTCGAATCCGTAGGGTCCACACGCTTAACGTTCGATGACGATTTGTATTGTGAGTTATGTGTTTTGGTGACCGAATTTTGTTCGGAGTACCGGATGAGATCACATACATGATGAAGAGTCTCAATATGGTCGAGAGGTAAAGATTGATATATTGGAAGGTAGTATTCAGACACCTGAAAGGTTCCGGAGTGTATCCGGTACATACCGGAGTACCTGAGGGGTTACCTGAACCCCCCCGGTGGGAGATATGTGCTATGTGGGCCATAGGAGGGAGGCTAACCGGCCCACAAGGGGCTGGTGCGCCCCCCACAAGGGAGGAGGCCGAATTGGTTTAGGGAAGGGGGCGCCACCCCCTTTCCTTCTCCTACTCCCTCTCCTTCCCCCTTACCACCTCCAAGAGAAGGAAAAGAAGGGGGGCAAATCCTACTCCTGGTAGGGGTCCTCCCCATGGCGCACGCCTCCTGGCCGGCCTCCTCCTCCCCTCCTTTATAAACGGGGGCAGGGGGCACCCCATAGCACATCAATTGTTCTCTTAGCCGTGTGCGGTGCCCCCCTCCACAGTTTACTCCCCTTTCATAGTGTTGTAGTGCTTAGGCGAAGCCCTGCGCGGATCACATCACCATCACCGTCATCACGCCGCCGTGCTGACGGAACTCTCCCTCAACCCTCTGCTGGATCAAGAATTCAAGGGACGTCATCGAGCAGAACGTGTGCTGAACTCGGAGGTCCCGTACGCTCGATACTTGGATCAGTTGGATCCTGAAGACATTCGACTACATCAACCGCGTTACCCTAACACTTCCGCTTTTGGTCTACGAGGGTACATGGACACGCCCCCCACCTCTCGTTGCTATGCATCTCCTAGATAGATCTTGCGTGAGCGTAGGAAAATTTTGAAATTGCATGCTACGTTCCCCAAAAATTCTAGTGCTTAGCAAATCTCTCAAATATCATGTCACCCATCTTAGAACCGTTTTACAAACCCTTAGAAAAGAGCGCCTTTATGCTAATATGGACAAATGCCTTTTTGGTGTTGATAAGCTTGTTTTCTTGGGTTTCGTTGTGTCTTCTAAGGGTGTACATGTAAATGAATCTAAGATAAATTCTATTAAAACTTGGCCACAACCAACCAACTTGCAACAAGTGTGAAGTTTCCTTGGACTAGCTGGTTTCTATCGTAGATTCGTTAAGGACTTTAGCACCATTGCAACCCCTTTACATGCCTGAGTAAGAAGGATGCACCATTTGATTGGGGACCATCCCAAGATACCGCATTTAATGAGCTTAAGAATTTACTTACACATGCTCCTATGCTTGCTTTGCCCAATTTTAACAAAACTTTTGAAGTTCACTGCGATGCTACTGGCACCGGTATAGGAGGTGTGTTAATGCAAGAGAAGCACCCATTTTCTTACTTTAGTGAGAAACTTTTCAGGGCGCAACTCAATTATCCCATCTATGACAGAGAGCTATATGCATTAGTGCGAGTATTGCGTGAGTGCGAACACTATCTTCGCCCTCATGAATTTGTCATCCATACGGATCATGAAACTCTTAAATACCTTAAGGGTCAAACTAAATTGAATAAGTGACATGCAAAGTGGAGTGAGTTCATATAGTCATTTCCTTATGTCATCAAGTACATCAAAGGTAAGGAAAATGTTGTGGCGGACGCTCTTTGCCGCAAATGCATGCTTGTCACTAAACTTGAATTGAATGTCATTGGCTTTGAGCACATAAAAGACCTACATGCGCATGATCCTACTTTTGCTATCCCTTATGCCAAATGTTTGACGCATACATCTTGGGAACGCTATTACATCAAAGATGATTATCTTATGAGAGCTATCAAACTATGTATTCCCGAGTCTTCTCTTCATTTGTTACTTTTGCAAGAATCCCATGGAGAAGGACTTATGGGACACTTTGGATGCGACAAGACATTTGCTACGCTCTCCAAGAACTACTTTTGGCCCAAGATGTTCCGCAACGTTTTGCGCTTCACCAACCGAGGCTCTACATGTCGCAAAGCTATGTCTAAAGCTCAATCCCATGGTCTCTATGTTCCACTTCCTATTACATATCACCCATGGGAAGATATTAGTATGGACTTCGTGCGTGGTTTGCCTAAAACTAGAAATGGCAAAGATTATGTGTTTGTTGTTGCTGACCAATTCTCTAAGATAGCTCATTTCATACCATGCAACAAGATAGACGATGTGATACGTCCATTTTGCATCATGCTTTTATATCGATATTTATTGCATTATGGGTTGTTATTACACATTATGCCACAATACTTATGCCTATTCTCTCTTATTTTACAAGGTTTACATAAGGAGGGAGAATGCCGGCAGCTGGAATTCTGGGCTGGAAAAGGAGCAAATATTAGAGACCTATTCTGCACAACTCCAAAAGTCCTGAAACTCCACGGAAGTTATTTTTGGAAATAATAAAAAATACTGAGCAAAGAAAATACCAGAGGGGACCCACATCCTGGGCACGACGGTGGGGGGCGCTCCCTACCCCCTGGGCGCGCCCCCTGCCTCGTGGGCCCCTTAGTGGCCCTCCGGTGCTCATCTTCTGCTATATGAAGTCTTTCGTTTGAAGAAAAATCATAAGCAAGCTTTCGGGACTGATAGAGGCAAAGGTGTCCCGTCTTTCGATGTGATGGTGGCTATCGTTTGGAGGAAGTCGACTTTGACAATCCGACTACGAACGTGCGAGGACGTCGCGCCTTAGCAATCGCTAAACCAACTCCGAGAGGTTATTGACCACGCCGGAGCACGATCAACCTGACCACGAAGGTCTGTTTCCTGCAGGCAAACGAAGAACAAGAAAGAAACTAAGATTGCAATCTGGATATTGCGAATATAATAGGAAAGCTTTATTGATCAAGGTGGGGTTCTGTGACGCCTTGGTCTGGTCGTTGAACACAAACGAAGTACGCAAAGTTGCAGCTATGGCGAACTTTTAATCTAAACAAAACCCAAAGTCTAAACGACGCCCTAAGGGTTGTATATATGGAGGAAGAGGAGGGAATTTCGTGGCCCTGGAGGGTGGGGTCCGCAACCAACCTTATCTCTTGTTTCCCCACACATACGGACTCTGAAAATAGCCTATACTTAAATATTTTGAAATTACATGGGCCTGGCCCAATAATAAGGTGACGCAGCACCTAAAATAGCCTATGGACGAATATTATGAAGTGGCATCTTGTATATTTCGTCCAAGGCTTCATGCACTCCTTATGGTGGCTTCAAAGTCCTGAAATCATCACTTGTAACTCCGTTCTTGATCCCCTTGCGCATGCCATCAACTCCATGCGTGTTCTGGCTCCAATGTTCATCCTTCTCCAAGCTAGGCCCTTCATTTGTAAGCAAAACAAATGTATCCAATTTAGGCAGCATCATATTCTCATGAACATTAGAAGCATTACCAAGAAACGAAAGTACCTGGTAATTTATTTGGCGTGGGCGAGCTCTAGTAATTGGTCCAGTATATGTAATAGTAGGGACTGTGGGTGTAACAATGGTATTGATGTCCTCATCATCCTCCCCTTTTTGAAATGAAGTCGTCCTCGACGGAAGTTCATCTTCCTCACCCAAATATGGCTTTAAATCTGCAATGTTAAAAGTGGGACAAACCCCAAAATCTGCAAGTAGCTCAAGTTTATATGCATTATCATTTATTTTCTCTAACACCTTAAAAGGACCATCGGCACGTGGCATTAGCTTTGATTTGCGCAAATTAGGAAATCTATCTTTACGCAAATGTAACCAAACAAGATCTCTAGGTGCAAACACAACATGTTTTCTACCCTTATCTCTAGCAAGTTTATATTTAGCATTCATATGCTCAATGTTTTCCTTAGTTAACTCATGCATTTTAAAATCAATTCAGAGTGTTCTTTAGCATCAAAATTAACCTTCTCCGAAGATGGAAGAGGCAACAAATCAATAGGTGCACGAGGTAGGAAACCATACACAATTTCAAAAGGGCACATCTTAGTAGTAGAATGCAATGAACGATTATAAGCAAATTCAATATGAGGCAAGCATTCTTCCCACATTTTCTTATTATTCTTCAAAACAGCCCTAAGCATAGTAGACAATGTTATATTGACTACTTCAGTTTGTCCATCAGTTTGGGGGTGACAAGTAGTACTGAAAAGCAGTTTAGTCCCCAACTTAGCCCATAAACATCTCCAAAAGTGGCTAAGAAATTTATTATCACGATCTGAAACAATAGTATTTGGCACACCATGCAAGCGAATAATTTCACGAATTAACAAATCAGCAACATTAACAGCATCATCGCTTTTATGACATGGTATAAAGTGTGCCATTTTCGAGAATCTATCCACGACAACAAATATGCTATCCCTCCCCTTCTTTGTTCGAGGTAAACCTAAAACAAAGTCCATAGATATATCCTCCCATGGAACACTAGGTATAGGCAAAGGCATATATAAACGATGAGGATTGAGTCGTGACTTAGCTTTTTGACATGTAGTGCAGCGAGCAACAAAACGCTCAACATCTCGTCTCATCTTTGGCCAAAAGAAATGCGTAGCAAGTATATCCTCCGTCTTCTTCATGCCAAAGTGTCCCATTAGTCCTCCTCCATGCGCCTCCTGCAACAACAAAAGACGAATGGAGCTAGCTGGAATGCATAGCTTGTTAGCACGAAACACAAATCCATCATTAACGACGAACTTGTTCCATGTTCTACCTTCTTTACAATTCTGCAATACATCTTTAAATTCAGCATCATGCACATATTGAACTTTGATGGTCTCCAAACCAAATATTTTAAAATCAAGTTGTGAAAGCATAGTATAACGACGAGACAATGCATCAGCAATAACATTTTCTTTACCCTTCTTGTGGTTAATGACATAAGGGGAAGTCTCAATGAATTCAACCCATTTAGCATGTCTACGATTCAGTTTAGCTTGACTTTTAATATGTTTCAAAGATTCATGATCAGAATGTATAACAAATTCTTTGGGCCATAAATAATGTTGCCATGTCTCTAAAGTCCAAACAAGAGCATATAATTCCTTATCATAAGTAGAATAGTTCAGACTAGGCCCACTCAATTTTTCAGAAAAGTATGCAACAGGTTTGCCATCTTGTAATAACACACCTCCTAATCCAATTCCACTAGCATCACATTCAAGCTCAAAAGTCTTATTAAAATCAGGAAGTTGGAGTAAAGGAGCATGTGTCAACTTATCTTTCAATACCGTGAAGGCTTCTTCCTGTGCGGTACCCCAAACAAAAGGCACATCCTTCTTTGTAAGCTCATTGAGAGGTGCAGCAATGGTGCTAAAATCTCTCACAAAACGCCTATAGAAACCAGCGAGTCCAAGAAAACTCCTTACTTGTGTGACCGTTTTGGGCTGCGGCCAACTCTCAATAGCTTCAATCTTGGCTTTATCAACTTCGATTCCCTGTGGAGTAACAACATAGCCAAGAAAAGATACTCGGTCGGTGCAAAAGGTGCCCTTCCCAAGGTTACCAAACAAACGTGCATCACGTAGAGCATTAAAAACAGCACGTAAATGTTCCAAATGTTCTTCCAAAGATTTGTTATAAATCAGTATATCATCAAAATAGACTACCACAAATCGTCCAATGAAAGCACGTAAAACTTCGTTCATTAGTCTCATGAAAGTACTAGGTGCATTAGTTAACCCAAAAGGCATGACTAACCACTCATATAAACCAAACTTAGTTTTAAATGCTGTTTTCCATTCATCTCCCAATTTCATACAAATTTGATGGTATCCACTACGCAAATCAACTTTGGAGAATATTGTAGAGCCACTCAATTTCATCAAGCATATCATCTAGCCTAGGAATAGGATGACGATAACGAATAGTAATATTATTAATGCCTCTACAATCAACACACATACGCGACGTACCATCCTTTTTAGGCACTAGTATAATAGGAATAGCACAAGGACTAAGAGATTCGCGTATATAACCTTTGTCGAGCAGCTCCTGTACTTGACGCATAATCTCCTTCGTCTCCTCTGGATTGGTACGGTATGGTGCACGGTTGGGTAGCGATGCACCGGGAATTAAGTCAATTTGATGCTCAATCCCTCGAATAAGTGGTAATCCCGGTGGCACGTATTGTGGGAAGACGTCAGCGAACTCCTGCAAAATGTTAGTGACAGCAAGGGGCAAAGAGGAAGGCACGTCCTCGAATGAAAATAATGCCTCTTTGCACACAAAAGCATAGCAAACAGATTTTCAAGGATCTAGCTCATCAATATCAGATTTGGTGGCAAGTAAACATGCACTTTTTAGTTTAATTTCAGAAGCAACATTAGATGGTTTATTATTAGGCTTCATTTGTTGCTCAAATTCTTTTGCCACAATCTGATTTTCACCCTTACTTTTCTCCTGTTTTGCTTTATTAGCTCTATTAATATCATCTTTCAAAATGGAATCAGGAGTCATAGGAAGCAAAGTAATATTTTTATCCTTATGAACAAGAGTATACTGATTATTTCTACCATGGTGTACAGAATTTTTATCAAATTGCCACGGTCTACCAAGTAATAAGGAACATGCTTGCATAGGTACCACATCACAATCAACATAATCAGCATATGTAGAGATATTAAAATGCACACGAATAGTACGTGTTACCTTAACCTTGCCGCTGTTGTTGAACCATTGGATGTAGTAAGGATGTGGATGTGGTCTTGTGGTGAGAGAAAGCTTCTCCACCATCTCCATGCTAGCCAAGTTGTTGCAGCTCCCTCCATCTATGATGACGCGAATAGAACGTTTCTTCACAACTCCCTTTGTATGGAACAAATTATGCCTTTGATTTTGCTCAGCTTGTGTAACCTGCACACTCAAAACACGTTGAGCAACTAAACATTCATACCTGTCAGCATCTTCAGCAGCCATTTATTGCGTCTCATGATCAGAATCATCTCCACCGTGTTCTTCATGTGTAATAAGAGCCAAAGTCTCCTCATCATAGTCACTAGCGGACTCATACCCACCATCCTCAGTAACAATCATCACATGCGTAGATGGGCATTTTCTCGCATAATGACCTCCACCCTTACAACGACGACAAATAGTATCACTTGTGTGCCCTGTAGACGCCATGGAAGAAGAAGAGCTCTGTTCAGGCCCAGAAGGTGTGCTCTTGGCAGATAGTGGTGATTGCGTCTGCTTTACTGTATCACGGTTGGAGGTGGTAGCCGACGGAGGTGCCGGTGTAGCAGAACGTGTGGAAGTAGATGATGCACGTGGTGTCCATGAGGAAGGTCGACCTGTAGAAAAGTTAGTTCGCGCCAATGCCTGTCGATCCTGCACTTCACGTTCAGCTTTACAAGCAAGATGAAATAAATGAGTGATATTATTATAATCATTATAGTCTAGAATGGTCTGAATCTCTCTATTTAATCCACCCAGAAAACGTGCAAGCATAGCTTCATTCTCCTCAACAATACCACATCTAATCAAGCCAGTTTGTAATTCCTGATAATATTCTTCTACCGAATTTTTTCCTTGTCTTAAGCGCTGCAATTTTTGAAGTAATTCACGTTGATAATATGGTGGAACCCAACGAGTACGCATAGCAGTTTTCAAAGCAGCCCAAGTAGCTGGAACATGATATAATCTACAATGTTCAGACCACCAAACACATGCAAAGCTAGTGAAAGCACAAACAGCAGCAGGAACACGTCTCTCCTCAGGATATTGTAAACATGTAAATCGTTGTTCAGTATCTAATTCCCAAGTAAGATATATATCAGTAACATATCTACCCTCAAATGGTGGAATATTCAATTTTAGTTTAGGGAGATGGTCATGATCTCGTACCTGAGGGGGAGCCCTAACATTGCCATTATTTGCATGTGGACGACCTGGTGGTTGTGGTGTTGTTGGTTGCACGTAGTTATGATGTTGATCAACCTCATCCTCATAATCTCCCACATAATCATCCTCCCCCACATCAGCAGCAGGAGCCACAAAAGTATCAACAGCAGCACCAGCAGCTTGGCCAGGCTGAAGAGGGACACGGGTCGCTCGGCGGAGGGCTGTTTCACGATGTGGAGGTAGTCGTTGTTGTTGTTGTAGAGGTGAGTTAGGTGCAGCCGGTGGTGGTGGTGGTAGACGCGCGAGCAACTCATTGAACTTGCTATCGAGCTTTGTTTCGAACGCCTTCTCAATGCCATCTATCTTCTCCATGGCCTCTTCAAATCTATTGAGCACATCTTCCACCTGTCCACTCATCATTTGTTGAAACTTATCATGTAACGCTTTGTTTGTCATGTTCTCCCAGTCAGTCTCGTCGGCTTGTGATCCTGCCATGGTTAGCAGCAATAGAAACACACAAGAATATGATCCTACAGACTACTAATAAGAGGTGGTGGTGGGAGTCACAAATCCGTCAAGCAAAACTCAAATTCTTACAAGTTCTTACCCAGCAGCAGGCCGTGATCGGCAACCGTTGTAGTCAAAACTCTCAAAAGCTTGGATAGAGCGATGCCACGGAGAGTCAAACGCACAACGTAGATGTATGTGGAGCTGGGAAGGCTTATAGTATGGTAGCAAAAAGGGTCAGCAATAATCAATTCAGAGATGCAAAGTTGAATAAACGCTCAACGACGGTACTGTGCTGGTCCTAGGCTAGACCGTAGAGACGCGAGCCTAGAACACTAACAAAATCACGGCGCTGCACGGAAACAAGGGAAAAGCACACTCTGGATTTTTTTTCGCTCTGTTTTTTTTTGCCCTCTTTTTTTTTGCGAAAAAATCACTATAATGGCGAGTGTCTCAAAACTCTTCCCCGGTCAAACTGACAAGATGGGTACGAAATTTTTTTTGACAATTTTTTTTTCGGAAATCAGGGCAGCGATGACGAAAAAGTGTGACCAAAAATCACTATGATGGCGAGTGTCTCAAAAGACTCAGAACAGCCTAAAAATAAGATAGGAAAAAAATATTTTCGGTCGCCGAAATTTTGGCCGAATTTTTTTTCCGAGACCTACGCAGGCAAGGAAACACGAATCGGAATTTAGATGGCTCTCGAAAACAAACCTAATATGAGAAGAACTCGAATTGGTGGTAGATATATGGTGGTGGTATATGGCAGCGGTGGTGGTATATGGTAGCGGTGGTGGTATATGGATACAGATTGGTGGTGGTATATGGATATGGATTGGTGGTGGTATATGGATACGGATTCAGAGCGGTGGCGGATTAGCAATGGTGGTAGATGGCAAGGCGATGATGATGGTGCGGCGGCGGCGTGACAACTTATGACCAGAACTCGAAACTCTAAAAGACTAGACTCTAAGACCAGCAACTTGACACGACGATGCAACCGCAAATTCAACAAAGCAAAAACCCTAAAAAGATTATGCAAAGGCTCAGATTGGTTCGGATATGATGAACTAACCCTAATTTTTTTGTGGCTTTTTCGTGGACTGTAGGTATGAAGAACAGACTCGATCTAATCTACGAAAAACTGTAAAATCTCACCGAGCAACCTGGAAATCTGATACCACTTGATAGAGGCAAACGTGTCCCGTCTTTCGATGAGATGGTGGCTATCGTTTGGAGGAAGTCGACTTTGACGATCCGACTACGAACGTGCGAGGACGTCGCGCCTTAGCAATCGCTAAACCAACTCCGAGAGGTTATTGACCACGCCGGAGCACGATCAACCTGACCACGAAGGTCTGTTTCCTGCAGGCAAACGAAGAACAAGCAAGAAACTAAGATTGCAATCTGGATATTGCGAATATAAGAGGAAAGCTGTATTGATCAAGGTGGGGTTCTGTGACGCCTCGGTCTGGTCGTTGAACACAAACGAAGTACGCGAAGTTGCAGCTATGGCGAACTTTTAATCTAAACAAAACCCAAAGGCTAAACGACGCCCTAAGGGCTGTATATATGGAGGAAGAGGAGGGAATTTCGTGGCCCTGGAGGGTGGGGTCCGAAACCAACCTTATCTCTTGTTTCCCCACACATACGGACTCTGAAAATAGCCTATACTTAAGTATTTCGAAATTACATGGGCCTGGCCCAATAATAAGGTGACGCAACACCTAAAATAGCCTATGGACGAATATTATGAAGTGGCATCTTGTATATTTCGTCCAAGCCTTCATGCACTCCTTATGGTGGCTTCAAAGTCCTGAAATCATCACTTGTAACTCCGTTCTTGATCCCCGTGCGCATGCCATCAACTCCATGCGTGTTCTTGCTCCAATGTTCATCCTTCTCCAAGCTAGGCCCTTCATTTGTAAGCAAAACAAATGTATCCAATTTAGGCAGCATCATATTCTCATGAACATTAGAAGCATTACCAAGAAACGAAAGTACCTAGTAATTTATTTGGCGTGCGTGAGCTCTAGTAATTGGTCCAGTAAATGTAACAGTAGGGGCTGTGGGTGTAACAATGGTATTGATGTCCTCATCAGGGACGAGATTCCGCCACCACGAGGCGGAACCTTGGCGGAACCAATCTAGGGCTCCGGCGGAGCTGTTCTGCTGGGGATACTTCCCTCCATGAGGGGGAAATCATCGCCATCGTCATCACCAACGCTCCTCTCATCGGGAGAGGGCCAATCTCCATCAACATCTTCACCAGCACCATCTCCTCTCAAACCCTAGTTCATCTCTTGTATCCAGTTCTTGTCTCTAAGTCTAGGATTGGTACTTGTAGGTTGCTAGTAGTGTTGATTACTCCTTGTAGTTGATGCTAGTTAGTTTATTTGGTGGAAGATCATATGTTCAAATCCTATATGCATATTAATACATCTCTCATTATGAACATGAATATGCTTTGTGAGTAGTTACGTTTGTTCCTGGGGACATGGGAGAAGTCTTGCTATTAGTAGTCATGTGAATTTGGTATTCGTTCAATATCTTGATGAGATGTATGTTGTCTCTCCTCTAGTGGTGTTATGTGAACGTCGACTACATGACACTTCACCATTATTTGGCCTAGAGGAAGGCATTGGGAAGTAATAAGTAGATGATGGGTTGCTAGAGTGACAGAAGCTTAAACCCTAGTTTATGCGTTGCTTCGTAAGGGGCTGATTTGGATCCATATGTTTCATGCTATGGTTAGGTTTACCTTAAAACTTCTTTTGTAGTTGCGGATGCTTGCAATAGGGGTTAATCATAAGTGGGATGCTTGTCCAATTAAGGACAGCACCCAAGCACCGGTCCACCGACATATCAAATTATCAAAGTACCGAACGCGAATCATATGAACGTGATGAAAACTAGCTTGACGATAATTCCCATCTATCCTCGGGAGCGCTTTTCTCTATATAAGAGTTTATCCAGGCTTGTCCTTTGCTACAAAAAGGATTGGGCCACCTTGCTGCACTTTATTTACTTTTGTTACTTTTTGCTCGTTACATATTATCTTATCATAAAACTATCTGTTACCTATAATTTCAGTGCATGCAGAGAATATGTCGGTGTACTAAAGTAGGGGTACCTTAGTACCCCGAACTTGTGCACGGGCAGTAGTAGCCTCCCGCGGCAAGGCCTGCCAGGGGAGCGACAAGAGTCTCCACGGCCCTTTCCGGGCTGGACGAAGGCCAAGTGATCGAGCATAGAAGACCAAGCCCCGGCAAGAGGAGCTTGCCGGGTCGAGAAGGCAATGTCCGGCAAGAGGAGCTTGCCGGGCCAAGGCGACAAGGCCCCGGCAAGAGGAGCTTGCCGGGACGACTAAGCCGAAGCACCAAGGCCCCGGCGGGAGGAGCTCGCCGGGACGGCCAAGCCAAGGCACCCCAAGAGAAGCTCGCCGCGGCGCGCCGCGCGCCCCGGCAAGGCCTGTCGAGCGGCAAGCTCCCAGGTGCGGCAAGGCAACTACCGCGGCAAGCCACTTGCCGCGGCAAACCACCACATCAGGCCCGCGCTCCAGCTCACCTGCCCACGCGTAGCTCTGGGGCTTCCCCGGAGGCACGTGGCGGGACGCCGCGCAACCTGAGACGCGCGGTGGCATGCAACGTTGGCAGAGTCGCCCCCGTGGCGAGCGGAGGCGCTCCTAACGGTCCGCCTCGGCACTGTTCAGGCGATCCAGACGGGCATTTAATGCCTTTGTCCCCCGCCGTCAGAGTTAGGTGCGATAGCACTATGCGGCCACTATTCACACAATCCCTTGCCATTTTTACCCTCACCTGCGTCGCTCCCTATGGGAAACCCCTTGGCATATAAAAGGAGGCCCATGCACACGTAGAGGGGGGATCGGACCCAACAGGCCCTCGCCTACGTCCAGCTCCAGCTTACTGTAGCTTCTTGCGCTCCAGAGCAAGAACCCGAATCAACCAGACATGCAGCAGTAGGGTTTTACGCATCCATGCGGCCCGAAGCTGGGTAAAATCGTTGTGTGTGTGTGTCGCCTCGATCTGCTCTTTGTGCATCCTCCGCCCCCGCCGAACCGACAAGGGGCTCCGTCCCCATAGGTGCTCGTGGAGGCCAGATATCCCCCGACATCTTTGGCGCGCCAGGTAGGGGGCCGTCGGGGTTGTGTGAATCAGATCCGGCGTCCGTGCGAGCCAGACTCTCATCGTTTGCGCCGGCATGGCGCCGAAGAAGAAAGCTCCGGAGGCGACCGGCCCGTCAGCGTCGAACCCACCGCCCATGGAGCAGACGGGTGGTGGGGAGGACGCCGGCGGAGGAACGGACACCGTCGAGCCAGTTCTTGCTCTCGCGGCGTCCGAGCTCGCCCCGCGCCCCGCTCAGGAGGCGCGAAACCAGCAGCGTCATGGTACCCATGGTACCATACGCTCGCTGGACCCGGGCCACGCTGGTGGATCCCAGGGCGCTCAGGACCGGCATGCGATCCAGCGTGCCGGGACGAGCGTCGCGCGGCTGCCTGGACCGGGTGCTGCTCCTTCTAACGTGGTTAGGAGTTCGAGCACATCCCGCTCCTCGCGCCGCTCGCCGCCTCTGCCCGCCACCCCAGCGGAAGCTCTCGTGCGAGCTCAGCTGCTCCTAGACTACCCTCCAACGGCGGACAAGATCGACGGCTGGAGGGCAACCATCCAGAGCCTCATCGGTTTCGCCAACGGTGACACTCCGCGGCAGCACAGCGCGTCGCAGCCGCGGCCAGTCACCCAGGCGAGAAGCGATGGCGCCAAGCATGGCGGGGGTGCGACCACCATGCACTCCCCGCCCCAGAAGCCCCGGTCGCCGACTCGCCGGGCTCACCTCGACGACGATTCTACCGCGTCGTCGAACCCGCGAACTCGCCGCGACCAACGCCAAGTCCTTCACGAACGAAGGGAAGAAGACGCTCGAACCCGCATCGAGCGCAGAAGAGAGGCGCAGCGTCAATCAGACCAGCGCGTTGGGCCCACTAGAGACATGCACGCGACGGGGGAACCAGGCGAACTGCCGTATTCGGTAGGTTGCCCTGCGTTCACCCGCGAGCTGCGGCAAGTCCAGTGGCCCAGCACAAAGAACTTCAAGCCCGACGTGCCCAAGAAGTACGATGGCAAGTCGCATCCGTCTGAGTTCCTCAGCATCTACACCATTGCGGTGCAGGCTGCCGGGGGACGGGACGATAAGATCCTTGCCAACTACTTCCTGCTGGTACTCAAGCCCAACGTCAGATCCTGGCTCATGCACTTGCCGGACGGCTCCATTTCCTCCTGGCCAGATCTATGCCATCAGTTCGTGGGCGCCTTCACGGGCGGCCACAAACCCCATGGCCAGGAGAGTGACCTCCATCTGCTTGTTCAGAAGGAGGGGGAGCCTTTGCGCAAGTTCATCCAGAGGTTCAGCCGTGTGCACTACAACATCCCAGACGTCCACCCCGCCGCGGTGATCAGCGCGTTCCACCAGAACGTGCGTAATCGCAGGATGCGGGAGGAGATGGCGATGTGCAAAATCAAGGAGGTCAAGAAGCTTTACGCCCTGGCCGACAAGTGTGCACGCGCTGAGGAGGGGAGGCGGCTCGCCGGAGAAAGTGTTGGAGAAGGAGACTCCGATAGTGAAGGTACCGCCCCGGCAAGGAGAGGCCGGCGGCGGAACGGCAAGAAGAAGAAAAGCCCAGAGGTACTGGTTGTCGAGAAGTCCGGCAGTGAGGGCTCCGCCAAGAAAGCCCAGGCGGGAGGCCCCGGCAAGGAGGTTGCCGGGTGCGCCAACTGCCGACAAGAAGTACTGCAAGATCCACCGCACCAGGGGCCACGACCTCCAGAGTTGCAAGCAAGTCGAGCGACTCGTCGACCTGCAAAAGGCCGAGTACGCACGACGCGACAAGGAGAGGGCCCAAGCAGGTGGCGGGGGATCCGGCACGAAGCGTCCCGGCCCGGGGGAGCGCCGTGGCAAGGACAAGCAGCGGCAAGCAGACAGACCTCCCCGGGGCCGCGACAAGAGCGAAGACGAAGACGACGACGAAGACATGGAAGACCCCGAGACCAGCGAGCAGGAGTTTCAGAAAGCCACTGAGGTCTTGTGTGTGGACGGCGGTGCCTCCCTGCTCGCTTCCCACCACCAGCTTAAACGGTGGGTGCGGGAGGTCAATGCTGTGGAGCCACCCGTCGAGTCACGCAGACCCCTGAGATGGTCGAGCACGCCTATCATCTTCGACATTGAGGACCACCCTGATCGCACAACTGCGGTCGGGTGCTTGCCGATGTTGGTTTCCCCAACGATCCGCCACCTCAAGGTCACTAAGATGCTAGTTGACGGCGGGGCCGGCTTGAATCTGATCTCCTCTGCTGTTCTCCGGAGACTCCAAGTTCCCGACAGCGAGCTCGAAGAAACCGGCACATTCCAAGGAATCAACCCGGGAAGGAGCAAGCCGAAGGGAAAGATCACGCTGCCGGTAACATTTGGCAGCGAGCTGAATTTCAGAACTGAGAAGGTCACCTTTGACGTCGCCGACCTTCCGTTGCCTTACAACGGGATCCTCGGCCGACCAGCACTCGCCAAGTTCATGGCGGCCTCTCACTATGCGTATAACATGCTCAAGATGCCCGGCCCGATAAGCGTCATTTCTGTCCCCGGCGACAAGAAGGATGCCCTTATCTGCGCCGACCAATTATACCGGGACGCAACAGCGGCAACGGCCCGCGGTCCGCTCGCCGCTGGAGCTTCCGGGGGAAAGAAGAAGTCCGGCAAGTGCTCTGGCGCCCACTCCGGCAAGCGCGCCTCTTCGGAGTGCTGTGCTGCCGTCGAGGACGTGCCATCGAGCCCCGCCGGCAAGAAGACCAATCCCGGCGAACGCTCTGGCGCCCACTCCGGCAAGCGCGTCTCTTCGGAGTGCTGCGCTGCCGTCGAGGACGTGCCATCGAGCCCCGCCGGCAAGAAGGCCAAGCCCGGCGAATGCTCTGGTGCCCACTCCGGCAAGCGCGTCTCTTCGGAGTGCTGCGCTGCCGTCGAGGACGTGCCATCGAGCCCCGCCGGCAAGAAGGCCAAGCCCAGCGAATGCTCTGGTGCCCACTCCGGCAAGCGCGCCTCTTCGGCGTGCTGCGCTGCCGTCGAGGACGTGCCATCGAGCCCCGCCGGCGAACACGAGAAGACGACGGCTGCTCCACCCGCGACCAAGAAGGTGCCCGACAAGGAGGACGGCACTGGTGGTACCTTCACCATCAGTGCCACTCTCGGCCCCAAATAGGAAGGCGCGCTCATTGCTTTCCTGCGGGCGAATGTCGATGTGTTTGCTTGGCAACCATCTGACATCCCCGGCGTTCCCAGGGAAGTGATTGAGCACCACCTTGCCGTCTGTCCTCATGCGCGGCCCGTCAAGCAAAAGGTCAGGAAACAAGCGGTGGAGCGCCAAGAGTTTATCGCGGAGGAAATCAAGAAGTTGGAAGCGGCAGGCCTCGTCAGAGGCGTGCTCCATCCGACGTGGTTGGCCAATCCTGTCGTCGTGCGCAAGGCAAACGGGAAGTGGAGGCTTTGCATCGATTTCACCGATGTCAACAGAGCTTGCCCTAAAGATCCATTTCCCTTGCCGCGCATCGACCAGATTGTTGACTCCACGGCCGGATGCGACCTGCTTTCATTCCTTGACGCCTACTCCGGGTACCACCAGGTCTTCATGGCCAAAGAAGACGAAGAGAAGACTGCGTTCATCACTCCGTGCGGCACATACTGTTTTGTGCGGATGCCTTTTGGACTGAAGAACGCGGGCTCAACATTTGCGAGGGTTGTCCACACTGCTTTTGAGCCACAGATCCACAGAAATGTGGAGGCCTACATGGACGACATTGTGGTCAAGAGCAGAGACAAGGCAACCTTGGTACAAGACTTGGAAGAGACCTTTGCAAACTTGCGCAAGATCAGCCTCAAGCTCAATCCCGAGAAGTGCGTGTTCGGAGTTCCCTCCGGCAAGCTTCTCGGGTTCTTCGTGTCTCAGCGTGGGATCGAAGCCAACCCCGACAAGATCAAGGCCATCGAGCAGATTGAAGCACCAACGCGTGTCAAGGACGTGCGAAGACTTGCCGGCTGCGTGGCGGCTCTCAGCAGATTTATTTCCAGGTCCGCGGAACGCGCCCTGCCATTTTTCAAAATCTTGAAAAAGGCAGGTCCAGTAAAATGGACTCCGGAAGCGGAGGCTGCACTGCAAGACTTGAAGAAATACCTGTCCTCCGCCCCTATACTTGTCGCGCCTAGACCACAAGAGAAGTTGCTGCTCTACCTAGCGGCAACCAATCAAGTGGCTAGTGCTGCGTTAGTTGCGGAGAGGGAAGCTGATGACGAGCCAGCAGCCACGGCAAGCGCGTCCGACGACAAGCAGGGGGCTTCCCCGACAAGCTCTGGCCCCGGCAAAGGCGGATCCGCGCAAGCGCAAGGGGAAGTGCAGAGGAAGAGGATGGTGCAGCGCCCAGTTTACTTCGTCAGTTCCCTCTTGCAGGGGGCTAGGTCGAGGTACTCTGGTGTGCAGAAATTGCTCTTCGGCCTCCTCATGGCCTCGAGGAAGCTGCGCCATTACTTCCAAGCGCACGAGATCACAGTGGTCACTCGCTTTCCGCTTAAGAGGATACTGCAGAATCCCGAATCGACAGGCAGGATTGTCGAGTGGGCACTAGAACTGTCAAGCTTTGGCCTCAAGTTCGAGAGCACCTCGACCATCCAGAGCCGAGCATTGGCAGAATTCATAGCAGAGTGGACGCCGACACCAGACGAAGAAATTCCAGAGACGAGCATCCCCGGCAAGGAAGCAACCAAAGAGTGGATGATGTACTTTGATGGTGCCTTTTCGCTGGAAGGCGCCGGTGCCGGCGTGCTGCTCATCGCGCTCACCGGAGAGCACCTCAAGTACGTCGTCCAGATGCACTTTCCCAAGGAGCAAGCAACCAACAATACGGCAGAGTATGAAGGTTTGCTCGCCGGTCTCAGGATCGCGGCGGAACTTGGGATCAAGAAGCTCATTGTCAGGGGTGACTCGCAGCTCGTCGTCCGCCAAGTGAACAAGGATTACCAGTGCCCGTTGATGGAAGCTTACGTTGATGGAGTGAGGAAGCTGGAAGAGCGCTTTGACGGCCTGCAAATGGAATACGTTCCAAGAGCAGAGAACGACATCGCCGACGGCCTATCCAAATGCGCCGCACTAAAGCTACCTGTGGAACCAGGGACTTTTGTGCTCAAGCTGACTCAACCATCCGTGACACCATCGACTGGGCCAAGCAAGAAGAGGAAATCGGTCTCCAGCGACTACCTTCCGGCAGAGCTTCCTGAAGCCGCCGCTAAGGGAGTCCCCGGGATCGACGCCAAGAGCGCTGAGGAGCTGCCCGCTCCAGCAAGCCCCAGGGTTTGTCCCGACGAAGCAGGCGCTCCCGGCAAGCCACGCCCCGGCAAGCCTGCCGGGGAACGTCAAGCTCCGGCTGAGCCCCAAGTCCTCGCCGTGGAAGCTGATGTTCCCGCAGCCGCCGACATGCCTCTAGTCCTTGTCGTCGAGCCACAGGCTCCGACGTGGGCACAGCAGATCGTCCGTTTCCTCCAGACAGGAGAACTTCCCGAAGAACAAGAAGAAGCTGAAAGAGTAGCCCGGCAGTCCAGTATGTACCAGTTCGTCGACAGCGCACTGTACAGAAGAGGACGCAATGGGGTGAAATTGAAGTGCATCCACCGGGAAGACGGACAGAAGCTGTTGGCGGAGATACACGGAGGCATATGTGGGCACCACATTGGCGCCAGAACACTTGCCGGAAAGGCGTTCCGGCAGGGCTTCTTCTGGCCCACAGCCCTCCAGGATGCAACTGCACAAGTAACCAAGTGTGAAGCGTGCCAGTTCCATTCCAAGAAGATACACCAGCCAGCTCAAGCTCTCCAGACGATCCCTTTATCCTGGCCCTTCTCGGTCTGGGGGCTCGATATCCTCGGCCCCTTCCCCCGATCCGTCGGGGGCTTTGAGTACTTGTTCGTTGCCATCGACAAGTTCACAAAGTGGCTAGAAGTGGAACCCGTGAGGAAGGTGACCGCCCAGTCCGTGATCAAATTCTTCAGGTCGATTGTTTGCCGCTTCGGGATCCCCAACAGGATCATCACCGACAACGGTACGCAGTTCACAAGCCACGCCTTCATGCAGTACACCCAAGATCTCGGCATCAAGGTCTGCTTCGCTTCTGTTGCTCATCCCCGTAGCAACGGTCAAGCGGAAAGGGCCAACGCCGAGGTACTGCGCGGGCTCAAGACCAGAAGTTTTGACAAGCTGCTCAAGCGCGGACGGAACTGGATCGAGGAGCTGCCGGCGGTTCTTTGGTCGGTCAGAACGACGCCAAATCGAGCCACCGGCTAGACACCATTTGCTCTAATCTATGGAGCAGAAGCAGTTACCCCCACGGAACTCGTATACGGGTCACCTCGAGTGCTCGCTTATGATGAGCTTAAGCAAGAGCGGTCGCGTGAAGATGACGCACTGCTCCTCGAGGAAGATCGTCTCCAGGCCGCTGTGCGATCCGCTTGCTACCAGCAAGCTCTGCGTCGCTATCATAGCCGCAAAGTTAAGGCCAGGAGCCTCGAGGAAGGCGACCTTGTTCTTCGGCGCGTTCAGTCGGCCAAGATACACAACAAGTTGACGCCGAAGTGGGAAGGCCCTTACCGGGTGACACGAGTCACGAGGCCCGGTGTTGTCCGCCTCGAGACCGAAGATGGTACTCCGGTGAGCAATTCCTGGAACATTGAGCATCTTCGCAAGTTTTACCCGTAAGGCGCGGTTGTCGGACCCCGTCCGGCAACAAACTCTTTGTACAAAAGTCTTGCCGCAGACGCATGTAATCCTTTGTACAAAGCCAGGCGCAGACCCTGGCCGCAATTACGCACTGGGGCGCCCCAAATTTTAGCATGCATGCTGAGTCGAGTCTCGTCCTTGGTTAGGGTTGATAGTGCCTAACAGTCGCTAACCCCTAACTTAGAGGTCGAGTCCGCGTCTTTTTCCCGTCCTTTCCCTTTGGCCCGCGGGAACTGCCTACCCTTGCCGAGCCGCTCAAGGACGAAGAGAGGGAGAAAGACGAGCCAGCACCCACCTCCCGACAAGCCAGAGTTGCCGGGGGCTGCAACCTCAGATAAGTCTTTACATCCCTTATCATGCATTCTCTCGTGAGCTGCGGAATGTGAAAACCTTGCTTCCTCCTAAAAAGCTGTCGTGCTCTCTTAAGCGGCAAACCCCGGAGCGCGTTCCCGGGGCCCGCTTCGGATAGTAGCCGCGGCGGCAAGGGGAGGAAGCGAGGGGCCAGAACCCGCCTTCTCCCTGCCTCCGCCTAGAGCGGGAGGAGGGCCAAGGGGCGCGGGGGACGGCAGGGTCCGTTGCCGGGCGAGGAAGTGTCTATCTTAACGGTGCAAAGGGTCCGCCCCTTGCCGCGGGATGTACCCGCGAGACAAATGATCCGGCAAACAACCCCTTTTCATTAAAAACATTCCACTGAGGTACAGTTCAGAGAGAATGAAAAACATGAAAGATGGGATTACAAGATTTTAATGCAACTAAGGCCCGAGGGCTTACAAGATAAAAAGAGATAAGGTGCCTGTCGTGGATTTGTCACGGCAGATGTCCTTAGCGTCAGGACTTAGTCGCAGGGCCAACACATCTATGTGGTAGCTTGATACGGGTTGAGTAGGATGAGAGACGCAGGGCGGATCAACACACAAGACAGGGATTTAGACAGCTTCGGGCCCCGGGAAACATCATCCGGTAATAACCCTACATGCTGTTTGAGGCTAGATCTCATTATGCTCATGAGGGAGACGCCGTAAACCGGCTCTTGTGTCTAGCCCTAGAGATTATTGATTGCTTGTAGCTTGTAGCTTCTAACTTGTCCCTCTTTGGGGAGCCCTGCCCCTCCTTATATATGTTGAAGGGGCGGTTTACATGTGGAGTCCTATTAGGATTAGGACTAGTCTATCTCTAATACAAACCGGATACAAGTCCTGGTCTTAACTCTTTGTAAGATAAATATTCCTTTCCTCTTAAACCGGCCCACCATAGTTGAACCGGCCTTCTAGGCCTTCGGTTTTGTCATCCGTCTGATCCGCCCGTCGGTTTACCAGTACGTCATAATGACCAAGCGGATTGCTTGTAAACCGCCAAGGTCAGGGCGGGTCTTCAGATAAACCGCCAAGTCCGGCCGGGTTAACTTCCGGCCGGTTTACACCGCGGGGTATATCCCCGACATTAGCTCCCAAGTTTAGCTTGGATTTATCCATGGTAAACTTATGCTGCAAAATAAACATAAGAGCAAATTTGACAGGTTGCGCTCCGGATTAAGAATTCTTGTAAACCGACCCTGATCATCCTTAAATCTTTGTTACTCCCTCCTTCTAGAAAATCTAGGTTAATAACCAGCTTCATACTCAAATTGCTGACATTGGTTTCTCATAGAAAAATATTGTAAAGAATAATCCACTTGAGTTGGCTTCCAAAGCGCCGGTTTAAGAAATATTTGTCTTGTAATACTCATCTGATATTCAGCTGGTTTGAAAATGTAGACTCGTCGGTTTATCATTGTCAAGATTGCCGGTTTATAAGAACTGAATTCCAGGTCATGATTATTTCCAATGCCGGTTCATGATTGTTGTAGACACCGGGTCATAATGATTGGCTCAAAACAGAAAATTGGAAGATATTTCTCCCTTATATCCATATTACCTGTAGCCCCCAAGTGTCGGGTTGTCATGCTTGCAGCAACCTGGGACTTGTAATTGACTGATGCCCATAAAACTTCAACCAATGTAGCCCCCAAGGGCCGGCTCATTATGTAATAATCAGCAGGGACTTTGTAAATATAATCTTTTAAACTTTGAATAGCAGCATGTAGCCCCCAAGGGCCGACTCAGTAAGATAATATTGAGCTGGGACTTTGATATACACTTCAATGAAAATAACATCATATGATGTAACCCCCATCATGGGGCTTGAATCCACGTCCACAAGGTTAAGAGCCTTGTGCTTTACCAACTGAGCAGTGGACCCTTCAATATAATGGATAAAAAGCTTTGTACCTTGAATAGTTGACAGGAGCAATTGGTAGCCCCCAAGTGTCATGGTGCATGCTTGCAGCGACATGAGACTTGCATATTTGATATAATCTCAACTTTGAATAATGTAGCCCCCAAGTGCCGGGTTGTAAGCCTGCAGCAACTCGGGACTATTCCTTCAATTGTATAAAATGATAACCATTGCGCTAAAGCGACTTTGAAAACCTTAATCATAATATTAATAACCGTAATAAAAATCCAGCCATGTTGGCCATTCAAGATAATATAATCTCGTATGAAAACCTTTATTCATCCAATATCATAATGAAAATTCAGCCAAGTTTGGCTATTTGAATAATATAATCCAATAATTTATAAGTGCATGATTCCAATGGCGCAATCCAAATATGTACTGGCGACTTATAGTCCAAAGCAAGACCGGTTTAATAAACACTGGATAATTTATCATCATAGTGGCGACTTATTGTCTTAAAGCCAGGCCGGTTTAACAAACACCGGATAATTTATAATCATGCTTTATTCAACCTATTTCTGCATACAACAAGTTTAAAGTGTCCTGGCGGTTTACCGCCGGACGGGTCATAATGCTCAACATATAACCTGGGTTTATAACCAGGGCTGCACTTAAAAATATGAAATATATCATACCTGTGACATTGAATCACATCGTTGGTTTACCAACTTTTTGTAGTAAGAGTGATAACCCCAATCTTGAGTAATGATAACTCCTTCCATATTGCGCCGATTTATGATAAAACCGTACCGGGTTGTGATAAACACCGGATTAACCATATATATACTGGTGACTTGTAGTCAAACCAGACCGGGCTGATAATCTCCGGATTATAATTTGATCATGCACTCACAACTTGTAGTTGAAAGCCGAGCCGGGTTGATAAACACCGGTTTACTCCATAATAGGATGGTAACAGAAAATCAAACCGGGCAGATAATCTCCGGTCTAAAAATGGACCGTGTTCCGCCAATTTAGCTGTTTGAACCGGTACAAAATACTGTCGGTTTAAAAAACGCAAATAAAATAGCAACTTCCCAAGAAAGGCTATTAAAGCAAAAGCAATGGCAACAATTTTTTGCAAAAGAAGAGCTCTACTGAGCTTGGTCAGATGGAATTACCATGGTCAGACGCAACCAAGCCCCCCGAAGGCGTAGCAATGGTGCCAGTCAGCCAGGACCCCAAAATGACGCGTGGCGTTACGCCGGCCAAGTGGCATTGCATTGGTTCGGATTCGACCAAGCCCCCAAGTGACTCAGTGGCCTAGGGCCGATCAAGTGGCATTGCATTGGTTCGGACACGACCAAGCCCCCAAATGACTTATTGGCTGTTTAAAAGCCGATCAGAAGGCGTTACCATCATCAAGACATGACCGAGCTCCCATAAGGTGTAACTACGGTTCAAGTCGATTAGGTCCCCAACTGACTTAGTGGCAAATGTGCCAGCCAGAAGGCATTACCGTCGTCAAGACATGACCAAGCTCCCAGGAGGTGTAGCTACGGTTCAAGTCGACTAGGTCCCCAACTGACTTTGTTGCTCTTCTGTGAAGCGACCTCAAGGGGTAAACCGGAGGTTGCCCTAAAGCGAATCCACTCCGTGTAACCACGCATGATATAAAGAATAGATACCCCGCTTTACAAAGCGGGAGCCCCCATGTGATAAATAATATGTCAAACCAATAAGGCCGGATACCCATGTTTGAACCGCGCATCATGGCAGCAGGTCCTCTTCGGTAATTTTTAACTTTTTTTTTGCAAGAGGTAAATTCTTCTTGAACCGGGATCTTGAACCGGATATTGAAAGCTTCAAAGCTGTGGGAGACATCTTCCCCTTGAACCGGATTTTAAACCGGAATCTTCATTTTCAGCTGGAAATTTTCTGACGGCCTTTAAACTCGAACTTGCGAGAAGTTAATTCCTTTTTGAACCGGACATTGTTAAACCGGATCTGAGCGCTTCGGAACTTTGTGGGAGAATAGATTTCTCTTGAACCGGATTGTAAACCGGATATTTGAGAGCTTCAGTGATACTGACTTCCCTTCAGCCAGGTTTCAAACCGGAATCCTTTCTGATGATCCGAAACTTCTTCATTGAGTCGGGATTTTGTAACTGTCATATACTTTCTAAGCCGGAAATTTTCTGACGGCCTTTAAATTTTCATCAACATAACAGTAGCCTCCGGGATCGGGTTATCTTTCCCTCCATCGTCCTCGGGTTCTTAAACCGGCTGAAACTGGCAAGACTTGCTGCGTCATATCATCGTAGCCCCCAAGTCTCAAGGTGACTCGAGGAGTTGGCTTGAGATTCTCCATATTTGACCGTGATATAAACCGGTATAACTTGTATATCACTGGTCTTGATAACACGATGTGAATACACAGAAGGTTGAGGTGACTGCGGCGGGTTGTAAATGATCCCGTATGAACCGTGTCAGCAACTCGGCCAATGGTTCCTTCCAACTGGTGATTTGAAGTTAACCAAACTGTAGCGGCGGTGACTTGTGCGCCTGCCCATTGATCCATCCAGTGCAGACGACGGTTGATGATAATTTTGCCTCCAATTTGAAAGAAAACCGGGCTACCCAAGCTGTGACTTGTTCATACTCAATAAATGGCTCGCGCAGACAGGTGCGGCCCGGTATGTTGATGTAGACCGGACTGCAGGGGATGGCAGCCTGTGCATGCGCTATTGGGTAATTCGCATGGTCCTGACGAGTTGACGCGATCTGGATCGCGATATAAACCGGCACGGGTTATCCAATAGCTCAGTGATATAATAATCCCCTTTTTACAACAGACAATTCGTCCTGATATGTTAGCCGGAAAATATCCACCGCGGAGTTGACGATCACCACAGTGAAACTGAAATCAATCATGGCAAGTCAGCCATGCGAACAGACAGATGAACCGGTCGCGGCATTGTAAACCGGTGCGGAGCAAGTAGTCCTCCGCGCCGCAAACCAGCGCGGTCGCGGGAGACGGCCACGGTGTTGTAAACCGGTGCGATCGCGAGAGTCGGTTACGACGCTGTAAGCCGGCACAGACGGGCGAGTCAATCGCAAGTGCGGTAAACCGCACGGACGGGCTAATTGCGGGCGCGGTCCCGGTGAGCTGATGTAAACCGGACCACAGGGACGGCGACTTGCGCATGCTCATTCATCGGGTGGTATGACACGGACGAAACGCCGATGCAGAATATTGCTAGCGCGTGCTCCGTGCCCGTAACATAGCGCCTCATTTGTAATGAACAATTGTCCTGCATAAACAGTATTGCAGACCAAGGCAAAGATAAACTGCTCTTTGATATGTGCTAATAAAATATATCTTAGATGGATATCACCTGATGTGTTTAGGCAGGAAACAACCCGCCATGAAGTTGATGATAACTGTATGAAGCTGAAATTAACCACGGGTGAACCAGCCTCATTGTGGTAAACCGGTGCGGACGGGTGAGTCGGCCGTGATGTTTGTAAACCGGCGCGGACAATGAATCATCCGCATGCGTTGGACGGATGTAAATCGAACAGCGGGGGCGGCGATTTGCATGTGTATCTGTCGAGCAGCATGGCCCGAAAGAACGCCACTGCAAAACTATACTGGCACGCGCTCCATGTCCGCGGTATAACAATACCTTTGTCATAAGTAATTATCCTGCATAAAAATATTTACAGTGCAAAGTAATTGTTCTTTTGACAAAAACAATAAGTATTAATAAGAGAAATTTAGATGGATATCACCTGATGTTTCTGAACGACAGATGATCTGTACGTGAATACTGATAATCCTCTATCTGATTTGATGCGTGGTTACAAACACCGGAGAGATGACGGCTTGCAGTCATAGAAAACAGGCAGTAGCGGTAGTGGCGCGCGGCAGCTCCAGCTTGTACGGCTCGGCGATCCACGAGGAGAACGTTTCAGACACGGAACCAATCCGACAGCTGATGTGGCCACTGCGGCGGCTCAGAGGCGTCAGGCTAGCAGAAGCGGAGACCCGGTGCCGGTTCGACAACAGGCAGCTCGAAAGTGAAGACCCAAAGCAGAGACCGAGACCGAGTCCTACTTGTTGTTATCTCCCTTGATATATCCCTTTCTTTGATAACTACGGATGAGATTCACGTAGTCAATCTTTCCTTTTACTAGTATCTTTCCTTGTACACATGCACCAATCAGAAGAAGAGAAGATCGATTTGGCTTCAGGTGACGTGGCTGGTTGACTGATTCTCGTCCGTGCTTCCCTCCCAGCTGCGGTTTGGTGTGACTCGACCGAATACAGGATATGGCCGGTACATGGACGAGTAATCCAGCAGAAGCAGGACGGTTCATCGAGGCTAAAATTCGCAGGGCGGTTTGACGGCTATCGCGAGACAAATCGACAGCGGTGGCTTTCCGCAGGCGAACTCGCAACAGTGAGGCGGTTTGATAGTTGAGAAGTAAGGCCAAGGCGACCACGGCTCAGCCTGACGCTGATTTTTCCTTTAAACAGTACTCCGCAAATACTAACAGGAGACCCCCTTGATGGATTTGATTCTGATCCGGAGTGTTGACCGATCCACGAATATGGAGACTTGATCTTTGATAATAGCTGATGTTGACGTAACAACCATTGGATCCGCCTTCGTAATTTCTCTGATGAACTCGAAAACTGTTGTAGATCCTTTCAAACCGGCTCTTCTTCATCCGAAAAATTGCAAACTTCTCAATCCATTAAAGAAATCCCTTCAAGAACTCAACACCACCGTGCGCAGGCCCCACGGTGGGCGCCAACTGTCGTGGATTTGTCACGGCAGATGTCCTTAGCGTCAGGACTTAGTCGCAGGGCCAACGCATCTATGTGGTAGCTTGATAGGGGTTGAGTAGGATGAGAGACGCAGGGTGGATCAACACACAAGACAGGGATTTAGACAGCTTCGGGCCCCAGGAAACATCATCCGGTAATAACCCTACATGCTGTTTGAGGCTAGATCTCATTATGCTCATGAGGGAGACGCCGTAAACCGGCTCTTGTGTCTAGCCCTAGAGATTATTGATTGCTTGTAGCTTGTAGCTTCTAAATTGTCCCTCTTTGGGGATCCCTGCCCCTCCTTATATATGTTGAAGGGGCGGTTTACATGTGGAGTCCTATTAGGATTAGGACTAGTCTATCTCTAATACAAACCGGATACAAGTCCTGGTCTTAACTCTTTGTAAGATAAATATTCCTTTCCTCTTAAACCGGCCCACCATAGTTGAACCGGCCTTCTAGGCCTTGGGTCTTGTCATCCGTCTGATCCGCCCGTCGGTTTACCAGTACGTCATAACGACCAAGCGGATTGCCCGTAAACCGCCAAGGTCAGGGCGGGTCTTCAGATAAACCGCCAAGTCCGGCCGGGTTAACTTCCGGCCGGTTTACACCGCGGCGTATATCCCCGACAGTGCCCGTAATCCCTTTCTTGTCTCTCTCCTCAGGAGGTACAGCAAGGAGGCGAGAAGGGCAAAAGGGGCGCCTAGATGAGCTATGGGTGGCAGAAGGAGCCAAGAGAGCGTCCGAGGCCCCGCCCCGGAGCTCTGGGGGCCGGAAGAAGACGGCGATGCCGGAAGCGGAGCTCGAGAAGGAGGCGGCGAGACGTCAACACGCTGTCGAGGGCATCTAGCCCTCGTACTCCGAGTTGACGGCCTTGCCGCCAGCCTCTTCCGCAGCCTCGCCACTCCGGCCGAGAAGACGAAGCCCCGGCAAGAGGAGCTTGCCGGGCCGGAGAGAAGACCCCGGCGGTCGTCGCCGCGAGCAGGGGTGGTGGCGGCGTCTGGGGCGAGGTTGGAAGACGAGGCAGCGGCCTTGCCGCCCGTCCTCTTCCTCTTCCGCATCCTCCCTACGCCAGCCGCCCGAGGAGACGACCCCGGGGAGTTCACGGCGCCAGCGACGCGGACGATGGGGGCCGCCGGTGCCACGCGGAGCTGCGACTAGCGCCTAGTCGTGCCCGTCACCCCGGCGACCGCCCGCCCTCGTCGTCGCTGTCGCTCCCCTCCTCGTCACTCTCGCTCGAGGAGGAGTCTTCGCTGTCGGAGGAGCTATCCACGCAGCACCGGGCCCGGGTGCCGAGGTCCCCGAAGACCTTGACGGAGAGCAGATCGCCCTCCATTAGCTTGAAATGGAGGGTGAACCCCGCCGTCAAGCTGTGGATCCGGGCGAACGACTTCCACCCTTGGCCCAGACACATCACACCGGGGGCTCGGGATTCGACGTGGACTCGCGTACCACTGATCCCGCAGCCCCTCATACGCAGCCTCAGCGTCTCGTGTTGTTCCGCCTCCAAGACGTCCGCGAAGGGGGCCGGGAGGCGGAGGCGACGGCGAGGCGCCCGGCGCAGCCTGATGATGAACTCGCAGGGGTCGTCCTCGAGATGAACCGCCAGGGGAAACGGAGCCGCCGGCGGAGGCGAGGCTGGCGCGCCGTCCTGCCCGCCTTGAGCGCCTCGGCCCCGTCCACGGCCTCGTCCGCGACCTCACCCCCTCCCCCTTCCCCTTATGGTTGGCTCCGCCGCCGCGGGTGCAAGGGGAGGAGGGGCTCGCTGCCTGGCGGCAACCCTTGCCGCCACCGAAGAAGGACCAGGGTTCCCTTCCTCCATGACAGCTGGGGAGAGGGGACCAGGGATCTAAGAGAAGGAAGAAGGAAGGAGTGCGGACCCTCGTCATCCCCTTCCGCTCCTCATAAAGGGACGGAGTGGGGGCTCGGCCGCCCCGCCCAACCAATCAAAGCAGAGGAAGGGCAGGCGACGGGGCCGACCCTCTACTTCGACCCGCGTCGGCCCGGCTTCCTGCCTCCACCACCGCAACCCCAAGCGCATGGAGGACGCGTGGCGGGCGAGCAGGGCCGAGGCGACTGATGAGGCGACCTCTCTCCCCCCCACTCGAAAAGTGGGGGCGGACGTTTCGCTTCTCCAAATAAAAGAGATCGTGCCCGACGTGACGCATGCCTGCGGGCCTCAAGCCCCGCGCACGCCACCCACGTCACGCACGCCTCACACGCCTCGCCCCCCACGACGCCGCGATAAGCGCGCGCCACTTGGGGAGGGCGCGACGAGCACGGAGTTAAGGAGCAGCGCAACCCAGGCCACGCGTGCCCGTGCACTGTTAGGGCCTGGCCCAACAACGCTCGGCACCGTGTATGGCCCAGACCCGGGGGCTCCTGTCGGTGTACTAAAGTAGGGGTACCTTAGTACCCCGAACTTGTGCACGGGCAGTAGTAGCCTCCCGCGGCAAGGCCTGCCAGGGGAGCGACAAGAGTCTCCACGGCCCTTTCCGGGCCGGACGAAGGCCAAGTGATCGAGCATAGAAGACCAAGCCCCGGCAAGAGGAGCTTGCCGGGTCGAGAAGGCAAGGTCCGGCAAGAGGAGCTTGCCGGGCCAAGGCGACAAGGCCCCGGCAAGAGGAGCTTGCCGGGACGACTAAGCCGAAGCACCAAGGCCCCGGCGGGAGGAGCTCGCCGAGACGGCCAAGCCAAGGCACCCCAAGAGAAGCTCGCCGCGGCGCGCCGCGCGCCCCGGCAAGGCCTGGCGAGCGGCAAGTTCCCAGGTGCGGCAAGGCAACTACCGCGGCAAGCCACTTGCCGCGGCAAACAACCACATCAGGCCCGCGCTCTAGCTCACCTGCCCACGCGTCGCTCTGGGGCTTCCCCGGAGGCACGTGGCGGGACGCCGCGCAACCTGAGACGCGCGGTGGCATGCAACGTTGGCAGAGTCGCCCCCGTGGCGAGCGGAGGCGCTCCTAACGGTCCGCCTCGGCACTGTTCAGGCGATCCAGACGGGCATTTAATGCCTTTGTCCCCCGCCGTCAGAGTTAGGTGCGATAGCACTGTGCGGCCACTATTCACACAATCCCTTGCCATTTTTACCCTCACCTGCGTCGCTCCCTGTGGGAAACCCCTTGGCATATAAAAGGAGGCCCATGCGCACGTAGAGGGGGGATCGGACCCAACAGGCCCTCGCCTACGTCCAGCTCCAGCTTACTGTAGCTTCTTGCGCTCCAGAGCAAGAACCCGAATCAACCAGACATGCAGCAGTAGGGTTTTACGCATCCATGCAGCCCGAAGCTGGGTAAAATCGTTGTGTGTGTGTGTCGCCTCGATCTGCTCTTTGTGCATCCTCCGCCCCCGCCGAACCGACAAGGGGCTTCGTCCCCATAGGTGCTCGTGGAGGCCAAATATCCCCCGACAGAATACCTTCCTGAAAACCGCTTATCATTTCCTTCTGCTCCTCGTTGGGTTCGACACTCTTACTTATCGAAAGGACTACAATAGATCCCCTATACTTGTGGGTCATCAAGACTCTTTTCTAGCGCCATTGCCGGGGAGTGAAGCGCCTTTGGTACGTGGAATTTGATAAGGAAATATTTATATAGTGTGCTGAAATTTACTGTCACTTGTTACTATGGAAAGTAATCCTCTGAGGGGCTTGTTCGGGGTATCTTCACCCCGATCAGTAGAGCAAAGAGTTGCTCCTCAACCTACTGAACCTACTGAAAATGAAAATGTCTACTTTGAAATTCCTTCAGGTATGATAGAAAAACTGCCAGCTAATCCTTTTGCAGGAGATGGAACATTACATCCTGATGAGCACCTAATCTATGTGGATGAAGTTTGTGGATTATTTAAGCTTGCAGGTATGCCCGATGATGTTATCAAGAAGAAGGTCTTCCCTTTATCTTTGAAGGGAGATGCATTGACATGGTATAGGCTATGTGATGATATGGGATCATGGAACTACAAACGATTGAAATTGGAATTTCATCAGAAGTTTTATCCTATGCATCTTGTTCATCGTGATCGTAATTATATATATAATTTTTTGCCTCGCGAAGGAGAAAGCATCGCTCAAGCTTGGGGGAGGCTTAAATCAATGTTATATTCATGCTCCAATCATGAGCTCTCAAGGGAGATGATTATTCAAAAAAATTATGCTCGGCTTTCTGACAACAATCGCACCATGCTCGATACTTCTTGTACTGGTTCTTTTATGATGAAGACTATTGAATTCAAATGGGATTGATTGGAAAGAATTAAACGCAACTCTGAAGATTGGGACCTCGACGAAGGTAAGGAGTCAGGTATAACACCTAAGTTTGATTGTGTTAAATCTTTTATGGATACCGATGTTTTCCGTAAATTTAGCACTTAATATGGACTTGACTCTGAGATAGTAGCTTCTTTCTGTGAATCTTTTGCTGCTTACATTGATCTCCCTAAGTAGAAGTGGTTTAAATATCATCCTCCCATAGAAGTAAAAGTAGTTGAACCTATTAAAGTTGAAGAAAAGACTATATATCACTTATAATGATCCTATTGTTCCTACTGCTTATGATGAGAAACCCCCTTTCCCTGTTAGAATAAAGGATCATGGAAAAGCTTCAACTATGGTTCGTAAAAGCAATATTAGAACTTATACACCTCCTGAGCAAGTTAAAGTTGAACCTAATATTGCAATAGTTAAAGATCTCTTGGCTAATAATATTGATGGGCATGTTATTTATTTCCATGATGAGACTGCTAGAATCGCCAAACCCAGTGCTAAAGGTAAACCTAGACTTGTGGTAGGCACGCATGTTATTTCTGTTAAAATAGGAGATCATTGTTATCATGGCTTGTGTGATATGGGTGCTAGTGCTAGTGCAATACCTATTGACTTATACAAAGAAATTATGCATGATATTGCACCTGCTGAGTTAGAGGATATTGATGTCACCATTAAGCTTGCCAATAGAGATACTATATCACCAATTGGAATTGTTAGAGATGTTGAAGTCTTGTGTGCGAAAACTAAATATCCTGTTGATTTTCTTGTTCTTGGTTCCCCACAAGATAGCTTTTGTCCCATTATATTTGGTAGACCCTTCTTAAACACTGTTAATGCTAAGATAGACTGCGAAAAGGATGTTGTTACCATTGGTCTAGGTGATATGTCTCATGAGTTTAACTTTTCTAAATTTCGTAGACAACATCGCGAAGAGGAATTGTCTAGTAAAGATGAAATTGTTGGTCTTGCTTCTGTTGTCGTACCTTCTAGTGATCCTTTAGAACAATATTTGCTAGACCATGAAAATGATATGTTTATGAATGAAAGAAGGGAAATAGATGAAGTGTTCTTTAAACATGGACCTATTCTGAAACACAACTTGCCTGTTGAAATCCTAGGGGATCCTCCACCCAAGGGTGATCTCGTGTTTGAGCTTAAACCATTGCGTAATACTCTTAAATATGCTTATCTTGATGAAAAGAAGATATATCCTATTATTATTAGTGCTAACCTTTCAGAGAAGGAGGAAGAAAAATTATTGAAAACTCTGAAGAAACACCTTGCTGCTATTGGATACACTCTTGATGATCTTAAGGGCATTAGTCCCACTCTATGTCAACATAAAATAAATTTGGAGAAAGATGCCAAACCAGTTATTGATCATCAATGAAGGTTGAATCCTAAGATGAAAGAAGTGGTAAGAAAGGAAATATTAAAGCTCCTTGAGGCATGTATAATCTATCCCGTTGCTGATAGTCAGTGGGTAAGTCCTGTCTTACTGTCGTTCCTAATGATAAAGTTGAATTAATTCCGCAAAGAATTATTACAGGTTATAGGATGGTAATTGATTTCCGCAAATTAAATAAAGCTACTAAAAAAGATCATTACCCCTTACCTTTTATTGATCAAATGCTAGAAATATTATCCAAACATACACATTTTTGCTTTCTAGATGGTTATTCTGGCTTCTCTCAAATACCTGTGTCAGCTGATGATCAAGCTAAGACCAATTTACTTGCCCTTTCGGTACTTTTGCTTATACACGTATGCCTTTTGGTTTATGTAATGCACCTACTACCTTTCAAAGATGCATGATGGCTATATTCTCTGACTTTTGTGAAAAGATTTGTGAGGTTTTCATGGATGATTTCTCCGTTTATGGATCCTCTTTTGATGATTGCTTGAGCAACCTTGATCGAGTTTTGCATAGATGTGAAAAAACTAATCTTGTCTTGAATTGGGAAAAGTGCCACTTTATGGTTAATGAAGGTATTGTCTTGAGGCATAAAATTTCTGAAAAAGGTATTGAAGTTGATAAGGCTAAAGTTGATGCTATTGAAAAGATGCCATGTCCCAAGGACATCAAAGGTATAAGAAGTTTTCTTGGTCATGCCGGTTTTTATAGAAGGTTCACTAAGGACTTCCTAAAAATTTCTCGGTCTCTGACTAATCTATTACAAAAAGATATACCATTTTTCCTTGATGATGATTGTGTAGAAGCATTTGAAATACTTAAGAAAGCATTAATTTCTGCACCTATCGTTCAGCCACCTGATTGGAATTTACCGTTTGAAATTATGTGTGATGCTAGTGATTATGATGTAGGTGTTGTTTTAGGGCAAAGAGTTGATAAGAAATTAATTGTTATTCAATATGCTAGTAAAACTCTAGACAATGCTCAAATAAATTATGCTACTACTGAAAAAGAATTCTTAGCAGTTGTATTTGCTTGTGATAAGTTCAGACCTTATATTGTTGATTCTAAAGTAACTATTCGCACTAATCATGCTGCTATTAAATATCTTATGGAAAAGAAAGATGCTAAACCTAGACTTATTAGATGGGTTCTCCTACTAGAAGAATTTGATTTGCATATTATTGATAGAAAGGGAGCTGAGAACCCCATTGCAGACAACTTGTCTAGGTTAGAAAATGTTCTTGATGACCCACTACCTATTGATGATAGCTTTCCTGATGAACAATTAAATGTCATAAATGCTTCTCGTACTGCTCCATGGTATGCTGATTATGCTAATTACATTGTTGCTAAGTTTATACCACCTAGTTTCACATACCAGCAAAAGAAAAAGTTTTTCTATGATTTAAGACATTACTTCTGGGATGACCCACATCTTTATAAAGAAGGAGTAGATGGTATCATTAGACATTGTGTACCTGAGCATGAACAGGAATAGATCCTACACAAGTGTCACTCCGAGGCTTATGGAGGACACCACGCTGGAGATAGAACTGCACATAAGGTATTGCAATCCGGTTTTTATTGGCCTACTCTCTTCAAGGATGCCCGTAAGTTCGTCTTATCTTGTGATGAATGTCAAAGAATTGGTAATATTAGTAGACGTCAAGAAATGTCTATGAATTATTCACTTATTATTGAACCATTTGATGTTTGGGGCTTTGATTATATGGGACCGTTTCCTGCCTCTAGTGGATATACACATATTTTAGTTGTTGTTGATTACGTTACTAAGTGGGTAGAAGTTATTCCAACTAGTAGTGCTAATCATAACACCTCTATTAAGATGCTTAAAGAAGTTATTTTTCTGAGGTTTGGAGTCCCTAGATATTTAATGACTGATGGTGGTTCACATTTTATTCATGGTGTTTTTCGTAAAATGCTTGCCAAGTATGATGTTAATCATAGAATTGCATCTCCTTATCACCCACAATCTAGTGGTCAAGTAGAATTGAGTAACAGAGAACTCAAATTAATTTTGCAAAAGACTGTTAATAGATCTAGAAAGAATTGGCCCATGAAACTTGATGATGCATTATGGGCCTATAGAACTGCATATAAAAACCCTGTGGGTATGTCTCCGTATAAAATGGTTTATGGAAAAGCATGTCACTTACCTCTCCAACTAGAACATAAGGCATATTGGGCCATTAAAGAGCTCAACTATGATTTCAAACTTGCCGGTGAGAAGAGGCTATTTGACATTAGCTCACTTGATGAATGGAGAACCCAAGCCTATGAGAATGCCAAGCTGTTTAAAGAAAAAGTTAAAAGATGGCATGATAAAAGAATACAAAAGCGTGAGTTTAATGTAGGTGATTATGTATTGCCATACAACTCTCGTTTAAGATTTTTTGCAAGAAAACTTCTCTCTAAATGGGAAGGCCCTTACGTTATCGAGGAGGTCTATCGTTCCGGTGCCATAAAAATCAACAACTTCGAAGGCACAAATCCAAAGGTGGTGAATGGTCGAAGAATCAAACATTATATCTCAGGTAACCCTATAAATGTTGAAACTAATGTTATCGAAACCGTGACACCGGAGGAATATATAAGAGACACTTTCCAGAATGTTTCAGACTCCGAAAGGGAATAGCTATGTGGTACGGTAAGTAAACCGACTCCAAAATAGTTCTAATTCCAATTTTTCTCCGTTTTGGAATATTTAGAAAAATAGAAAAATAAGAAGTAGTCCGGGAAGGACACGAGGGCTCCACGAGGGCGGAGGGCGCACCCTACCCCCTGGGCGCGCCCCTGCCTCGTGGGCTCCTCGTGCGCTCTCCGGACTCCGTTTTATTGCACGATACGTATTTTGGTTGGTAAAAATTCATTATATAATCTCCCGAAGGTTTTGACTCCTGTATCACGCAATTGCCCTCTGTTCTTGTTTCGAGCTGTTTTTCTGACAGATCTAGATCATCATGACATCTCCAAGTGCCCCCAAGGACAAGTTCTTCAAGAAGGTCATCAACCCCTACCTCGTGGAGGTGCTGCAACACCCTCAAACTATTGAGATGCATGAGGGGGTTCCGCACATCCGCGATGTTGAGGGAC
This sequence comes from Aegilops umbellulata, assembly GCA_032464435.1. Lineage (NCBI taxonomy): Eukaryota > Viridiplantae > Streptophyta > Magnoliopsida > Poales > Poaceae > Aegilops > Aegilops umbellulata. The sequence continues at coordinate 66,652,576 of CP136059.1, forward strand.
CAAGGAGGACCGGGAGCGTGGAGACAAGGCTCGAGGCAATGGAGCAACAAGTTTTCAAGTGCCAGGAGATGGTGGAGCGTGGACTTGACTCCAATCACATAATGATCACGGAGTTCACCAACAACCACGAGCTGGATGCCAAGGACATTGGGGAGGCCATCTTCAAGCTCCACGAGAAAATCGAGCACCTCCAAGCCCAAATCTATGACCTGGAAAACCAAAACTGTGAGTATGAATATAGATTCAAGAGGATGAGTTTGGCTGCAGATTTAAGGATCCCGGGGACTCAATCATCCTTCTATCATGGTGAGCCTATGCCTTGGAAGATGAACGACAAGCCTACATCATCAACAACCCCTTCACCAACAAAGGAGATATAATCACATGGGTATGGGCACTCCCCTTGGCAACTGCCAAGCTTAGGGGAGGTGCCCCATGATAATCCCCAAGTGCAGGGAATCATCGTAGCAATTTCCAAAGGTGGAAGTGATAAGTATGGAGTGTCGAACCCACAAGGAGCTAAAGGTAAGATCAATATTCTCTCAAGTCCTATTTGCCACTGATACGACTCTAGGTAAACCGAACGTTTGCTTCCAACTAGAAACGAGAAATAAAACTACTGTGGGTATGAAGAGGATAACTTTGCATGATATCGGAGAGCTAAAACATAAAAGTAGGTGTTGTTATCATGAAGTTAGAATATATTACTAAATATTATAAATAGCGAGTGTGGAATAATGATGGATCGGTGTGCGGAATTATCCTAGGCAATCGTTAACAAGACCGGTAATCACTATTGCGGTTTCATATGAGGGAGAGGCGTAAGCTAACATACTTTCTCTACTTGGATCATATGCACTTATGATTGGAACTCTAGCAAGCATCCGCAACTACTAAAGATCATTAAGGTAAAACCCAACCATAGCATTAAAGCATCAAGTCCTCTTTATTCCCATACGCAACAACCCCCTTACTCGGGTTTGCGTTTCAGTCACTCACCAACCCACTATAAGCGAATCATGAACGTATTGCAACACCCTACAGCGGGAATCCCTCACGCTTGCGCAACACGGAGGGCACCATAGGACAGCACCAAAGTAAAACATACAACTCATACCAATCTAGATCATCAATCAACCCAAAGACAAAAGATATCTACTCAAAACATCATATGATGGCAACACATCATTGGATCATAATATGTGGCATAAAGCACCATGTTCAAGTAGGGATTACAGCGGGGTGCGGGAGAGTGGACCGCGTAAAAGAGATGAGGATGGTGATGATGATGGCGATGTTGATGAAGACGATCACTGCGGCGATGATTCCCCTCCTGATGGTACTCCGACGCCACCGAGAGAGAGGAGGAGAGGTTCTCCCTCTGGTCCTTGGCCTTCATGGTGATGATGGCCCCTCCACGATCCTCCTCCAGGGCCTCCGGTGATGATGGCCCCCTCCGGCAGGGTGCCAGAGAGGGCCTAGATTGATTTCTTGTGGCTACAGAGGCTTGTGGCGGCGGAACTTCCGATCTAGGTTTCTTTCTGGAAGTTTGGGTATATATAGAGGAGTTTGGCGTTGATTTCACATTAGGAGGGTCACCGAGGCGTCCACGAGGCAGGGGGTGCGCCCTACCCCCTGGGCACGCCCCCACCCTCGTGGGTGCCTCGGGACTCCCCTGGTCCACCTTCGGTGCTCCGTGGGCTTCTTCTGGTCCAAAAATAGGCTCCGTGAAATTTCAGGTCAATTGGACTCTGTTTGGTTTTCCTTTTCTGCGATACTCAAAAACAAGGAAAAACAGAAACTGGCACTGGGCTTTGGGTTAATAGGTTAGTCCCAAAAATCATATAAAACAACATATAAAAGCCCATTAAACATCCAAGATAGATGATATAACAGCATGATTACTTCATAAATTATAGATACGTTGGAGACGTATCAGCATCCCCAAGCTTAATTCCAGCTCGTCCTCGACTAGGTAAATAATAAAAGAAATAATTTATGAAGTGTGAATGCTAGCAAGTGCATAAGTTTGATCAATGATAATTCCAATCACTTTTTCTAGCATCATTATATGTCATAACAGTAGCTCATCTCATAAGACTTCTCATGATCAAGTAACAAGCTGTTCACATGTTAAAGTATAGATCGTAAACTTTCTTGAAAACTAACAAACAATATTCTCAGTCATCAAACAATTGCAATTCATCTTATTTTCAGGAAGGGTCTATGTCAGAGCTTTGATTCAGCAAACTCCACATACTCAACTATCATTTAATATTTCACAATTGCTAACACTCACGCGATATTTATGGGTTCAAAGTTTTAATCAGACACAGAGAAAGATAGGGGCTTATAGATTCGCCTCCCAACCTTTTACCTCAAGGGTAATGTCAACAATAATAGTTCATGATGCCTTACATCCAATTGGATATATATATATATATATATATATATATATATATATATATATATATATATATATATATCAGAATCTTTCCAACACAATGTACTTGCCAAAGGATAAATTGTAAAAAGGAAAGGTGAAAATCACCCTGACTCTTGCATAAGGGTAAGAGATAAAAGTAAAAGATAGGCCCTTCGCAGAGGGAAGCAAAGGTTGCCATGCGCTTTCAGGGTTGGATGCACAAAATCTTAATGCGAAAGAACGTCACTTTATATTGCCAGTTGTGATATGGACCTTTATTATGCAGTCCGTCGCTTTTATTTCTTCCACATCACAAGATCGTATAAAGCTTATTTCCTCCACACTAATCAATCATACATATTTAGAGAGCAATTTTTATTGCTTGCACCGATGACAACTTACTTGAAGGATCTTACTCAATCCATAGGTAGGTATGGTGGACTCTCAAGGAAAAACCAGGTTTAGGGGTATTTCGAAGCACAAGTAGTATCTCTACTTAGTGCAAAGAATTTGCCTAGCATGAGGGGGAAAGGCAACCTCAACGTGTTGGGTGATCCATGAAAATATACTTTATTTCAGATATAAGAAAACATAATGATGAGGACATCAATACCATTGTTACACCCACAGCCCCTGCTGCTATACATACTGGACCAATTACAAGAGCTCGCGCACGCCAATTGAATTATCAAGTACTTTCGTTTCTTGGTAATGATTCTAATGTTCATGAGAATATGATGCTGCCTAAATTGGATACATTTGTTTTGCTCACAAATGAAGGGGCTAGCTTGGAGAAGGATGATCATTGGAGCAAGAACAAGCATGGAGTTGATGGCATGCGCAAGGGAGACAAGAACAGAGTTTCAAGTGATGATTTCAGGACTTTGAAGCCACCATAATGAGTGCATGAAGCCTTGGACGAAATATACAAGATGCCACTTCATAATTTTCGTCCAGAGACTATTCTAGGTGCTGCGTCACCTTCTTTTTGGGCCAGGCCCATGTAATTTCGAAATACTTCAATATAGGATGTTTTTAGAGTCCGTATGTGTGGGGAAACAAGAGTTAGGGTGGGTTTCGGACCCCTCCTCCAAGGGCCACGAAATTCCCCCCTCTTCCTCCATATATACAGCCCCTAGGGCATCGTTTAGACTTTGAGTTTTGTTTAGATTAAAAGTTCGCCATAGCTGCAACTTCGCGTACTTCGTTTGTGTTCAACGACCAGACCAAGGCGTCACAGAACCCCACCTTGATCAATAAAGCTTTCCTCTTATATTCGCAATATCCAGATTGCAATCTTAGTTTCTTGCTTGTTCTTCGTTTGCCTGCAGGAAACAGACCTTCGTGGTCAGGTTGATCATGCTCCGGCGTGGTCAATAACCTCTCGGAGTTGGTTTAGCGATTGCTAAGGCGTGACGTCCTCGCACGTTCGTAGTCAGATCGTCAAAGTCGACTTCCTCCAAAACGATAGCCACCATCTCATCGAAAGACGGGACACCTTTGCCTCTATCAAGTGGTATCAGATTTTCAGGTTGCTCGGTGAGATTTTATAGTTTTTCGTAGTTTAGATCGAGTCTGTTCTTCATACCTATAGTCCACGAAAAAGCCAAAAAAAATTAGGGTTAGTTCATCCCATCCGTACCAATCTGAGCCTTTGCATAATCTTTTCTGTTTTTGCTTTGTTGAATTTGCGGTTGCATCGTCGTGTCAAGTTGCTGGTCTTAGCGTCTAGTCCTTTAGAGTTTCGAGTTCTGTTCACAGGTTGTCACGTCGTCGCTGCCATATATCACCATCGCATCATCATCATCGCTGTTGCCATATACCACCACCGCACCAACTTCATCACCGCTGCCATATACCACCACCGCATATTCACCGCCAATCCGAGTCCATATACGCCACCATATACCCGCCGCCATCACGCCAATCCGAGTCCACCAGCAACATATATCTGCCGCCAGTCCGAGTTCCACCAGATTCATCTCCGCCACCAGTCCGAGTTCCACCAGATTCATCTCCGCCACCAGTCCGAGTTCCACCAGATTCATCTCCGCCACCAGTCCTATTCCGAGTCCAGTATTTTGTTACTCTGTTTTGGATTTCCAGATCACGCCATACTCTGAGTCGTGACAGAGAAGGACTCCCCAACTTTCGTGCTACCCGCAGAAGAAAAATAGTTCCAAACTCAAAAAGAAAACTAAGTCTGGAAAATTCTGGCTAGGCAGTTTTTAGGACATTCGTAGACTTTTTCGAAAAAAAATTGTTGCGGAGCAAAAAAAGGAAAAAAAGTGCAAAAAAAAGTGAAAAAAAAAGAAAAAATTCAGAGTGTGCTCCTCCCTTGTTTACGTGCAGCGCCGTGATTTTGTTAGTGTTCTAGGCTCGCGTCTCTAGTACGGTCTAGCCTAGGACCAGCACAGTACCGTCGTTGAGCGTTTATTCAACTTTGCATCTCTGAATTGATTATTGCTGACCCTTTTTGCTACCATATTATAAGCCTTCCTAGCTCCACATACATCTACGTCGTGCGACTCTCCCTGGCAATCGCTCTATCCAAGCTTTGAGAGTTTTGACTAAAACGGTTGTCGATCACCGCCTGCTGCTGGGTAAGAACTAGTAAGAATTTGAGATTTGCTTAACGGATTTGTGACTGTCCACCACACCACCACCACCACTTCCTAGTAGTCTTGATGAGGACATCAATACCATTGTTACACCCACAGCCCCTGCTGCTATACATACTGTACCAATTACTAGAGCTCGCGCACGCCAATTGAATTATCAGGTACTTTCGTTTCTTGGTAATGATTGTAATGTTCATGAGAATATGATGCTGCCTAAATTGGATACATTTGTTTTGCTTACAAATGAAGGGCCTAGCTTGGAGAAGGATGATCATTGGAGCAAGAACAAGCATGGAGTTGATGGCATGCGCAAGGGAGACAAGAACAGAGTTTCAAGTGATGATTTCAGGACTTTGAAGCCACCATAAGGAGTGAATGAAGCCTTGGACGAAATATACAAGATGCCACTTCATAAACTTCGTCCAGAGGCTATTCTAGGTGCTGTGTCACCTTATTATTGGGCCAGGCCCATGTAATTTCGAAATACTTAAGTATAGGCTGTGTTTAGAGTCCGTATGTGGGGAGAAACAAGAGTTAGGGTTGGTTTCGGACCCCTTCCTCAAGGGCCACAAAATTCCCCCCCTCTTCCTCCATATATACAGCCCTTACGGCGTCTTTTAGACTTTGGGTTTTGTTTAGATTAAAAGTTCGCCATAGCTGCAACTTCGCGTACTTCGTTTGTGTTCAACGACCAGACCAAGGCGTCACAGAACCCCACCTTCATTAATAAAGCTTTTCTCTTATATTCGCAATATCCAAATTGCAATCTTAGTTTCTTGCTTGTTCTTCGTTTGCTCGCAGGAAACAGGCCCTCGTGGTCAGGTTGATCGTGCTTCGGCGTGGTCAATAACCCTCGGAAGTTGGTTTAGCGGTTGCTAAGGCGCGACGTCTCGCACGTTCGTAGTCGGATCGTCAATGTCGACTCCCACAAAAACGATAGCCACCATCTCATCGAAACATCGGGACACCTTTGCCTCTATCAAGTGGTATCAGATTTTCAGGTTGCTCGGTGAGATTTTACAGTTTTTCGTAGTTTAGATCGAGTCTGTTCTTCATACCTATAGTCCACGAAAAAGCCAAAAAAAATTAGGGTTAGTTCATCCTATCTGAACCAATCTGAGCCTTTGCATAATCTTTTCTGTATTTACTTTGTTGAATTTGCGGTTGCATCGTCGTGTCAAGTTGCTGGTCTTAGCGTCTAGTCTTTTAGAGTTTCGAGTTCTGGTCATATTAGTCACGCCGCCGCCGCACCATCATCATTGTCCCTGCCATCTTCCACCACCGCTTATCCGCCACCGCTCCGAGTCCATATACCACCACCGATCCGTATCCATATACCACCATCACTTCGAGTCCATCTCATATTAGGCTTGCTTCCGAGATCCATCTGTTGCCAGATTCGTGTTTCCTTGTTTGAGTAGGTTTGGGATTCCATCAATCTTTTGCCGTCCGTAGAAGAGGTTGGTTTCCAAAAAAAAGAGCAAAAAAAAAGCGCAAATGTTTCCACCCTCCGTTTAGGCACAAAATTTTCCAAAAACGCACTTGACAAAGAGCGAAATTTTTTTTCCAGAGTGTGCTTTTCCCTTGTTTTCGTGCAGCGCCGTGATTTTGTTAGTGTTCTAGGCTCGCGTCTCTAGCACGGTCTAGCCTAGGACCAGCACAGTACCGTCGTTGAGCGTTTATTCAACTTTGCATCTCTGAATTGATTTTTGCTGACCTTTTTGCTACCATACTATAAGCCTTTCGAGCTCCACATACATCTACGTCGTGCGTTTGACTCTCCCTGGCAATCGCTCTATCCAAGCTTTGAGAGTTTTGACTACAACGGTTGCCGATCACCGCCTGCTGCTGGGTAAGAACTGGTAAGAATTTGAGATTTGCTTGACGGATTTGTGACTGTCCACCACACCACCACCACCACTTCCTAGTAGTCTGTAGAATCATATTCTTGTGTGTTTCTATTGCTGCTAACCATGGCAGGATCACAAGACGACGTGACTGACTGGGAGAACATGACAAACAAAGCGTTACATGATAAGTTTCAGTAAATGATGAGTGGACAGGTGGAAGATGTGCTAAATAGATTTGAAGAGGCCATGAAGAAGATAGATGACATTGAGAAGGCGTTCGAAACAAAGCTCGATAACAAGTTTAATGAATTGCTCGCGCGTCTACCACCACCACCACCGGCTGCACCTAACGCACCTCTACAACAGCAACAATGACTACCTCCACATCGCGACACAACCCTCCGCCGAGCGACCCGTGTCCCTCTTCAGCCTGGCCAAGCTGCTGGTGCTGCTGTTGATACTTCTGTGGCTCCTGCTGCTGATGTGGAGGAGGATGATTATGTGGGAGATTACGAGGATGAGGTTGATCAACATCAGAACTACGTGCAACCACCAACACCACAACCACCAGGTCGTCCACATGCAAATAATGGCAATGTTAGGGCTCCCCCTCAGCTACGAGATCATGACCATCTCCCTAAACTGAAATTGAATATTCCAGCAGTTGAGGGTAGATATGTTCCTGATATATATCTTACTTGGGAGTTAGAAACTGAACAACGATTTACATGTTTACAATATCCTGAGGAGAGACGTGTTCCTGCGGCTGTTTGTGCTTTCACTAGCTTTGCATGTGTTTGGTCGTCTGAACATTGTAGATTACATCCTGTTCCAGCTACTTGGGCTGCTTTGAAAACTGCTATGCATACTCGTTGGGTTCCACCATATTATCAACGTGAGTTACTTCAAAAATTGCAGCGCTTAAGACAAGGAAAAAAATCGGTAGAAGAATATTATCAGGAATTACAAACTGGCTTGATTAGATGTTGTATCATTGAGGAGAATGAAGCTATGCTTGCACGTTTTCTGGGTGGATTAAATAGAGAGATTCAGACCATTCTAGACTATAAGGATTATAATAATATGACTCGTTTATTCCATCTTGCTTGTAAAGCTGAACGTGAAGTGCAGGATCGACAGGCATTGGCGCGAACTAACTTTTCTGCAGGTCGACCTTCATCGTGGACACCACGTGCATCATCTACTTCCACACGTTCTGCTACACCGGCACCTCCGTCAGCTGCCACCTCCAACCGTGATACAAGAAAGCAGGCACAACGACCACTATCTGCCAAGAGCACACCTGCTGGGCCTGCACAGAGCTCTGCTTCTTCCATGGGGTCTACAGGGCACACAAGTGATATTATTTGTCATCGTTGTAAGGGAAGAGGACATTTTGCGCAAGAATACACATCTCAGCGTGTGATGATTGCTACTGAGGATGGTGGGTATGAGTCCGCTAGTGACTATGATGAGGAGACTTTGGCTCTTCTTACACATGAAGAACACGGTGGAGATGATTCTGATCATGAGACGCAATACATGGCTGCTGAAGATGCTGACAGGTATGAATGTTTAGTTGCTCAACGTGTTTTGAGTGTGCAGGTCACGCAAGCTGAGCAAAATCAGAGGCATAATTTGTTCCATACAAAGGGAGTTGTGAAGGAACGTTCTGTTCGCGTCATCATAGATGGAGGGAGTTGCAACAACTTGGCTAGCATGGAGATGGTGGAGAAGCTATCTCTCACCACAAGACCACATCCACATCCTTACTACATCCAATGGTTCAACAGCAGCGGCAAGGTTAAGGTAACACGTACTGTTCGTGTGCATTTTAGTATCTCTACATATGCTGATTATGTTGATTGTGATGTGGTACCTATGCAAGCATGTTCCTTATTACTTGGTAGAGCATGGCAATTTGATAAAAATTCTATACACCATGGTAGAAACAATCAGTATACTCTTGTTCATAAGGACAAAAATATTACTTTGCTTCCTATGACTCCTGATTCCATTTTGAAAGATGATATTAATCGAGCTAATAAAGCAAAACAGGAGCAAAATAAGAGTGAAAATCAGATTGTGGCAAAAGAATTTGAGCAACAAATGAAGCCTAATAATAAACCATCTAGTGTTGCTTCTGAAATTAAATTGAAAAGTGCATGTTTATTTGCCACCAAATCTGATATTGATGATCTAGATGTTAGCAAATCTGTTTGCTATGCTTTTGTGTGCAAAGAGGCATTATTTTCATTCGAGGACGTGCCTTCCTCTTTTCCTCCTGCTGTTACTAACATTTTGCAGGAGTTCGCTGACGTCTTTCGACAAGACGTGCCACCGGGATTACCACCTATTCGAGGGATTGAGCATCAAATTGACTTAATTCCCGGCGCATCATTACCCAACCGCGCACCATACCGTACCAATCCAGAGGAGACGAAGGAGATTATGCGTCAAGTACAAGAGCTACTCGACAAAGGTTATATACGCGAATCCCTTAGTCCTTGTGTTGTTCCTATTATTCTAGTGCCGAAAAAGGATGGTACCTCGCGTATGTGTGTTGATTGTAGAGGCATTAATAACATTACTATTCGTTATCGTCATCCTATTCCTAGGCTAGATGATATGCTTGATGAATTGAGTGTCTCTACAATATTCTCCAAAGTTGATTTGCGTAGTGGATACCATCAAATTCGTATGAAATTGGGAGATGAATGGAAAACAGCTTTTAAAACTAAGTTTGGTTTATATGAGTGGTTAGTCATGCCTTTTGGGTTAAGTAATGCACCTAGTACTTTCATGAGACTAATGAACGAAGTTTTACGTGCTTTCATTGGACGATTTGTGGTAGTCTATTTTGATGATATACTGATTTATAGAAAATCTTTGGAAGAACATTTGGAACATTTACGTGCTGTTTTTAATGCTCTACGTGATGCATGTTTGTTTGGTAACATTGGGAAGTGCACCTTTTGCACCGACCGAGTATCTTTTCTTGGCTATGTTGTTACTCCACAGGGAATTGAAGTTGATAAAGCCAAGATTGAAGCTATTGAGAGTTGGCCGCAGCCCAAAACGGTCACACAAGTGAGGAGTTATCTTGGACTCGCTGGTTTCTATAGGCGTTTTGTGAGAGACTTTAGCACCATTGCTGCACCTCTCAATGAGCTTACAAAGAAGGATGTGCCTTTTGTTTGGGGTACCGCACAGGAAGAAGCCTTCACGGTATTGAAAGATAAGTTGACACATGCTCCTTTACTCCAACTTCCTGATTTTAATAAGACTTTTGAGCTTGAATGTGATGCTAGTGGAATTGGATTAGGAGGTGTGTTATTACAAGATGGCAAACTTGTTGCGTACTTTTCTGAAAAATTGAGTGGGCCTAGTCTGAACTATTCTACTTATGATAAGGAATTATATGCTCTTGTTCGGACTTTAGAGACATGGCAACATTATTTATGGCCCAAAGAATTTGTTATACATTCTGATCATGAATCTTTGAAACACATTAAAAGTCAAGCTAAACTGAATCGTAGACATGCTAAATGGGTTGAATTCATTGAGAGTTTCCCTTATGTCATCAAACACGAGAAGGGTAAAGAAAATGTTATCGCTGATGCTTTGTCTCGTCGCTATACTATGCTTTCACAACTTGACTTCAAAATATTTGGTTTGGAGACCATCAAAGATCAATATGTGCATGATGCTGATTTTACAGAAGTAATGCAGAATTGTAAAGAAGGAAGAACATGGAACAAGTTCGTTGTTAATGATGGTTTTGTGTTCCGCGCTAACAAGCTATGCATTCCTGCTAGCTCTGTTCGTCTTTTGTTGTTGCAGGAGGCGCATGGAGGAGGATTAATGGGACACTTTGGCGTGAAGAAGACGGAGGACGTACTTGCTACACATTTCTTTTGGCCAAAGATGAGATGGGATGTTGAGCGTTTTGTTGCTCGCTGCACTACGTGTCAAAAAGCTAAGTCACGACTCAATCCTCATGGTTTATATATGCCTTTGCCTGTGCCTAGTGTTCCTTGGGAGGATATATCTATGGACTTTGTTTTAGGGTTACCTCGAACAAAGAAGGGGAGGGATAGCATATTTGTTGTCGTGGATAGATTCTAAAAAATGGCACACTTTATACCATGTCATAAAAGCGATGATGCTGTTAATGTTGCTGATTTGTTCTTTCGTGAAATTATTCGCTTGCAGGGTGTGCCAAATACTATTGTTTCAGATCGTGATACTAAATTTCTTAGCCACTTTTGGAGATGTTTATGGGCTAAGTTGGGGAGTAAACTGCTTTTTAGTACTACCTTGTCACCCCCAAACTGATGGACAAACTGAAGTAGTCAATAGAACATTGTCTACTATGCTTAGGGCTGTTTTGAAGAATAATATGAAAATGTGGGAAGAATGCTTGCCTCATATTGAATTTGCTTATAATCGTTCATTGCATTCTACTACTAAGATGTGCCCTTTTGAAATTGTGTATGGTTTCCTACCTCGTGCACCTATTGATTTGTTGCCTCTTCCATCTTCGGAGAAGGTTAATTTTGATGCTAAAGAACATTCTGAATTGATTTTAAAATGCATGAGTTAACTAAGGAAAACATTGAGCATATGAATGCTAAATATAAACTTGCTAGAGATAAGGGTAGAAAACATGTTGTGTTTGCACCTAGAGATCTTGTTTGGTTACATTTGCGTAAAGATAGATTTCCTAATTTGCGCAAATCAAAGCTAATGCCACGTGCTGATGGTCCTTTTAAGGTGTTAGAGAAAATAAATGATAATGCATATAAACTTGAGCTACTTGCAGATTTTGGGGTTAGTCCCACTTTTAACATTGCAGATTTAAAGCCTTATTTGGGTGAGGAAGATGAGCTTCCGTCGAGGACGACTTCATTTCAAAAAGGGGAGGATTATGAGGACATCAATACCATTGTTACACCCACAGCCCCTGCTGCTATACATACTGGACCAATTACTAGAGCTCGCGCATGCCAATGGAATTATCAGGTACTTTCGTTTCTTGGTAATGATTGTAATGTTCATGAGAATATGATGCTGCCTAAATTGGATACATTTGTTTTGCTTACAAATGAAGGGCCTAGCTTGGAGAAGGATGATCATTGGAGCAAGAACAAGCATGGAGTTGATGGCATGCGCAAGGGAGACAAGAACAGAGTTTCAAGTGATGATTTCAGGACTTTGAAGCCACCACAATGAGTGCATGAAGCCTTGGACGAAATATACAAGATGCCACTTCATAATTTTCGTCCAGAGACTATTCTAGGTGCTGCATCACCTTCTTTTTGGGCCAGGCCCATGTAATTTCGAAATACTTCAATATAGGCTGTTTTTAGAGTCCGTATGTGTGGGGAAACAAGAGTTAGGGTGGGTTTCGGACCCCTCCTCCAAGGGCCACGAAATTCCCCCCCTCTTCCTCCATATATATAGCCCCTAGGGCATCGTTTAGACTTTGGGTTTTGTTTAGATTAAAAGTTCGCCATAGCTGCAACTTCGCGTACTTCGTTTGTGTTCAATGACCAGACCAAGGCGTCACAGAACCCCACCTTGATCAATAAAACTTTCCTCTTATATTCGCAATATCCAGATTGCAATCTTAGTTTCTTGCTTGTTCTTCATTTGCCTGCAGGAAACAGACCTTCGTGGTCAGGTTGATCGCGCTCCGGCGTGGTCAATAACCTCTCGGAGTTGGTTTAGCGATTGCTAAGGCGCGACGTCCTCGCACGTTCGTAGTCGGATCGTCAAAGTCGACTTCCTCCAAAACGATAGCCACCATCTCATCGAAAGACGGGACACCTTTGCCTCTATCACATAACCCATTACGTTGTCTTCCTTGTCCAACATCAACCTTTTAGCATGTCATATTTTAATGAGTGCTCACAATTACAAAAGATGTCCAAGATAGTATATTTATATGTGAAATCCCTCTTCCTTCAATATTCTTTCATGAATTGTTTCAAGTGACCAATTCTACATTTGCTAACTTTCAATAAGTTTATTACCTATACTTATTATGTGTGAAGTCATTACTCCCCATGTTATAAGCATATGAAACATATATAAATTCAGATTTATGACATTCAGTTTATTCAACCATTTACTCATAGGATATACGTGAAGCACGTGAGTAAATGACAAACTACGCCAAAAGATATGAGTGAAGAACATTGAGTAGTCAAATAATTATCTAGCCATGGGAGGATTCTTTTTCATTCAATATTTCAGATCCAATGATTTTATTCATACAACAAGTAAAATTGAAAATACGCTCCAAGCAAAACACATATCATGTGACGAATAAAAATATAGCTCCGAGTAAGGTATACCGATAGTTTTGAAGACGAAAGAGGGGATGCCTTCCGGGGCATCCCCAAGCTTAGGCGCTTGAGTCTTCCTTGAATATTACCTTGGGGTGCCTTGGGCATCCCCAAGCTTAGGGTCTTTCCACTCCTTATTCTCCTCATATCGATATCTCACCCAAAGCTTGAAAACTTCTATCACACAAAACTTAACAAAATGTGAGATAGGTTAGTATGATAAAGAGTAAACCATTCACTTTGGTACTGTCAAGGACAAGGTTCATATTGTTCTCACACAATGCCTACTGTACCATATCATTTCTACAATTTATATTGAGAAATATAAGTCATAGAAACTAGAAAACAAGCAAACTATGCAATGAAAACAGAATCTGTCAGAAACAGAACAGCGTGTAATGATCTGAACATAAACCATACCTATGCTACTCCCAAAATTATGAAATAAACTGGTGGACGTGAGGAATTTGTCTATTAATCTTCTGAAAAAAGAATCAACTCAAAATCACTCTTCTGTAAAAAATGACATCTAATCTCGTGAGCGCAAAGTTTCTGTTTTTTACAGCAAGATCACATTAACTTTCACCCAAGTCTTCCCAAAGGTCTTACTTGGCACTTTATTGAAATAAAAGCTATGATTACTACAGTAGCTTAATAATGTAAACACATAAAAACAGTAAGGGTAAATATTGGGTTGTCTCCCAACAAGCGCTTTTCTTTTATGCCTTTTACCTAGGCATGATGATTTCAATGGTGCTCACATAAAAGATAAGAATTGAAACATAAAGAGAGCATCATGAAGAATATGACTAGCACATTTGAATCTAGCCCACTTCCTATGCCTAGGGATTTTGTGAGCACACAATTTATAAGAACAACAATCAACTAGCATAGGAAGGCAAAACAAGTATAACTTCAAAAGCTTTAAGCACTTAGAGAGGAAACATGATATTATTGCAACTCCTACAAGCATGTATTCCTCCTTCATAATAATTTTTAGTAGCATCATGGATAGAAACTTTGTTCTCATACTCAATTGGAACCTCTTCGAAATAGTGGAATCATTACTAGCTAAAGTTGACACTCTTCCAAATCCACTTTCATAAATATCACACTAAGATTCAACACCCTCCAAAATAGTGGGATTACTAATTCCTAAAGTTGACACTCTTCCAAACCCACTTTAAATGATGGTATTATTCATACTCCAAAAGATATAATTGAAGTTCATGGAGCATTCTACAATTAATATAGACTAACCAATATCCAAGCTCAAAATATATAAGTGAAGCACACAAAGCATTCTATAAAACCATACTCAAAAGATTTAAGTGAAGCACAAAGAGCAATTCTATAAAATCATACTTAAAAGGTATAAGTGAAGCACATGAATTATTCCATAAATTGATGAAGGGCTATCTCATACTAGCATGGTTCTTAAAGAAAAAGAAAAACACAAAGGACACAAATCATGTGAACAAAACAAAAACCTAGGTATACCGATAATTGTTGAAGAAGAAAGATGGGATGCCAACCGGGGCATCCCCAAGCTTAGATGCTTGAGTATCCTTTAAATATTTACATGGGGTTACTTGGGAATCCCCAAGCTTGAGCTCTTTCCTCTCTTTATTCTTCTCATATTGATAGCTCCTCGATCTTCGAACACTTCATCCACACAAAACTTTAACAAAAACTTTGTGAGATCCGTTAGTATAATAAAGCAAATCACTACCTTTAGGTACTGTTGCAAACTTATTAAAAATTCATATTAGAACTATATATACTGTATTACAACTTCACCATGGTTCATACCCCCCGACACTACCCATAGATTCATCAAAATAAGCAAACAACACGCGAAAAACAGAATCTGTCAAAAACAGGACAGTATAGTAATCTGGAAGTTTAGTAAACTTGTGTAACTCCAAAAATTATGAAATAAATTTGACAATTTGAAAAATTTGTACATAAGTAATGTAAAAAAAGTTTCAGACCCATTTGACTTTCCAGTAAAAAACGTAAAATCATGCACTACAGCCAAAGTTTCTGTTTTTCTTCTGCACATAGTAAACAAGCAATCTAATCATCCTAAAACCAAAGCTTGGCACATTATTTTTATAATACAATGGATATATGCAAGGTGATAATTATTTACAGATAAAATTCCATGAAGAATTCTACATTGTTTCCGTGAGCATGAACACAAGCGCTCAAGGTCGACCCTCGCTTCTTCAATGCAAAACTTTAGAATCACTTCTCTTTTTGAAAAACTTTTTTAGGCATGAGAGGCAAGTAACTTTTTTTGGTATTTTCATTCTTCAATTTTTTTGTATGTTTCACTCACAAATAAACAGAAACAATAAGGGAAAACAAAATCTACTTAGTGAAGAAAGCAAACAAGCACACACGAGAATATCAACCCCACGCTATTGCTCCCCGGCAACGGCGCCAGAAAAGAGCTTGATAATCCCCAAGTGCAGGGAATCATCGTAGCAATTTCCAAAGGTGGAAGTGATAAGTTTGGAGTGTCGAACCCACAAGGAGCTAAAGGTAAGATCCATATTCTCTCAAGTCCTATCTGTCACTGATACGACTCTACGTACACTGAATGTTTGCTTCCAACTAGAAACGAGAAATAAAACTACGTTGTGGGTATGAAGAGGATAACTTTGCATGATATTGGAGAGCTAAAACATAAAAGTAGGTTCTGTTATCATAAAGTTACAATATATTACTAAATATTATGAATAGCGAGTGTGGAATAATGATGGATCGGTGTGCGGAGTTATCCTAGGCAATCGTTAACAAGACCGCTAATCACTATTGCAGTTTCATATGAGGGAGAGGCATAAGCTAACATACTTTCTCTACTTGTATCATATGCACTTATGATTGGAACTCTAGCAAGCATCCGCAACTACTAAAGATAATGAACGTAAAACCCAACCATAGCATTAAAGCATCAAGTCCTCTTTATTCCCATACGCAACAACCCCCTTACTCGGGTTTGTGTTTCAGTCACTCACCAACCCACTATAAGCGAATCATGATTGTATTGCAATACCTTATAGTGGGAATCCCTCACGCTTGCGCAACACGGAGGGCACCATAGGACAACACCAAAGTAAAACATACAACTCATACCAATCTAGATCATCAATCAACCCAAAGACAAAAGATATCTACTCAAAACATCATAGGATGGCAACACATCATTGGATCATAATATGTGGCATAAAGCACCATGTTAAGGTAGGGATTACAACGGGGTGCGGGAGAGTGGACCGCGTAAAATAGATGAGGATGGTGATGTTGATGAAGACGATCACTGCGGCGATGATTCCCCTCCCGATGGCACTCCGGCGCCACCGAGAGAGAGGAGGAGAGGTTCTCCCCCTTGTGCTTCCTCCTTCATGGCCTCCCCCTAGATGGGGAGAGGTTCTCCCTCTGGTCCTTAGTTGGCTTACAATCGCCACTTCACACAAATACATGAATAAAACATTACATCATACAGTTACAATCAGGGCCCGACTACAGAGCCAAAATAAAAGAAGAAACCCCAAAAGCGACAAAGGTCCACGATCGACCCCAACTGGGCTCCACTACTGATCGGCTAGAACGAAACAACATAAGGGACAAGATCTTCATCGAGCTCCTCCTTGAGCTCGGGTGCGTCACCTGCACGGTCTCATCGGCACCTGCAAACTGGTTTTGGAAGTATCTGTGAGTCACGGGGACTCAGCAATCTCACACCCGCGAGATCAAGACTATTTAAGCTTATAGGTAGGGTAAAAGGTATGAGGTGGAGCTGCAGCAAGCGACTAGCATATATGGTGGCTACCATACGCAAAAGAGAGCGAGAAGAGGAGGCAAAGCACGGTCGAACAACTATGATCAAAAAGTGATCCTGAACTACTTACGTCAAACATAACTCCAACAACCGTGTTCACTTCCCGGACCCCGCCGAGAAGAGATCATCACGGTTACACACGCGGTTGGTGTATTTTAATTAAGATCAACTTCGGGTTTTCTACAACCGAACATTAACAAATTCCCATCTGCCACATAACCGCGTGCACGGCTTTCGAAAGTTCAAACCCTACAGGGGTGTCCCAACTTAGCCCATGATAAGCTCTCGCGATCAACAAAGGATATTCCTTCTCCCCGAGAAGACCCGATCAGTCTCGGAATCCTGGCTACAAGACATTTCGACAGCAATAAAAACAAGTCCAGCAAAGCCGCCCGATGCGCCGACATCCTGATAGGAGCTGCACATATCTCGTTCTCAGGGCAACACCGGATAAGTCAAGCTACGAGTAAAACCAGGCCTCGAGTTTCCACGAGGTGGCCCCGCAGGTTGCTCGGTTCGTACCAACACTTAGACAAGCATTGTCCCGGGGGGGCTAAATAAAGATGACCCTCGGGTTGATCAGACCCAAGGGAAAAGGGATAGGTGGTAGGCAAATGGTAAAACCAAGGTTGGGCCTTGCTGGAAGAGTCTTATTCAAAGCGAACTGTCAAGGGGGTCCCATAAATCACCCGACCGCGTTAGGGACGCAAAATCCGGGAACATAACACCGATATGACGGAAACTAAGGCGGCAAGAGTGGAACAAAATACTAGGCATAAGGCCGAGCCTTCCACCCTTTACCAAGTATATAGATGCATTAATTAAATAAGATATATTGTGATATCCCAACAAGTAAACATGTTCCAACAAGGAACAACATCTCCATGTTCCAACAAGGAACAAACTCCATCTTCACCTGCAACTAACAACGCTATAAGAGGGGCTGAGCAAAGCGGTAACATAGCCAAACAACGGTTTGCTAGGACAAGGTGGGTTAGAGGCTTGGTTTGACAATATGGGAGGCATGATAAGCAAGTGGTAGGTATCGCAGCATAGGCATAGCAAAAGAGCGAGCAATCTAGCAAGCAAAGATAGAAGTGATTTCGAGGGTATGGTCATCTTGCCTGAGATCCCGCAAGGAAGAAGAACGAGTCCATGATGAAGCCAAACGGACGAAGTCGAACGAATCCTCACAATCGCAACGTTATCGGAACTAACCCGAAGAAGCAACACCGGAAAGAAGCAAACAACAAAATAAACAACTAACACATAAACATGGCATGATATGCGAGATGTGGTATGCAATGCATATGCATGCTTCGGAAGGAAAAAGGATGAACAAAGCATAATCTTGGCAAACCAAGTATGCCACTGGAAAGGTGAGGTGACTTCGGTTGAAATCGATATAAAGATCACCGGAATCGGATGCACGGTTTGCAAATGACAAGCAAAACAGGAATGACAAGAATCTGCCATTAACAGCATGATGCTACTTAGCAAGCAACAAGAAACTAAGCTACTGCGCCCAAACATATCAACAAAGCATATTACAGTAATCTACTCAAGATGCTTGACAAAAGATGAACACTGAGCTATGGCTAAATCACACCACAACAGGTTCAAACAAGCATGGCAAAAGTGCAAAAGATAACAGGTTCACAGACTTAGTGAAAATAACATGCCAGAAATTAACATCAGGATGACATGTTTAGAGCAATGAAACAACATGCTACAGGAACAGGACATGGCAAAATAAGGCATGGCATGAATCTACTAAAAGCACTTAACAAAAGTCCCTTACTGACCATAAGCCAAAAAGGATCAGAAAATATAATAACACCCATGTCAATTAAGCAAGTTTCGTTACAGGTTTCAGACTTAGCAGAAAACTAGACATGTCAACAACAGATAACAAGTAGACATGTTTACGAGCTCGATGCACTCACTACAGAGAATTGCATGATAAACTAAGCATACATCCATCAAAAAGACATGGCATAGAAGATATAAATGGCAAGAACAACATCATATCATGCAAGTATCAACTACACCAAGCTTGGCAAATTCGAATAACATGTAAACAATCTGCCAGGAACAATTTATAGCAAAAGTAGAGCTTGATTGACTCAAGCTATGGCACTCCATAATTACAAACAAAGGCATGGATGGATAGAGTAAATCCATATTTTCAAAACACCCTTACTGATCATGCTCAAAAGAGGCATAGATCTCTCTGAAACAACAAGAACACATGGCATAAAAACAACAGCAGGCAGGGACTTGGTGAAATTACTGTCTCTGAAATCAGCAACATTAAGTACCCTAGTTTGCATGCTTGTGCTAGTCACCACAAAGATCACAAAAATACATGGCATAATTCTATGCAAAGATGGCATGGCATATTACAAAACACCTGTAGGACTCAACTCCATAGGACGCACACATCAATCATGGCAAAAATGACAAAAGTGCATGTTCTGATAAGAATCATAAACTAACATCACATAACCCTCTTCTAACAGCATTTAAGGCATCAAGATGAACTCAAATGAATATGACGCAATGGAAGGAAATGATGTACTCATCGAGGCGAAAAATTTGACATATTATACGCCCAAAATGGAGTTATGGATGCAAAGTTATGGCATGACGAACAGGTGATGATAATGATAGAATGTCAGGGACTTAGTGAAAATTACCCCGCGAGAAGAGTCAACGGCGCCGGATCTGGATCGGGCCGGATCTTCGCCGGAGTGGCACCGGAGAAGAGGAGGGAGATGGGGCCGGCCGGAGTCGGGGTGGAGCTCGCCGGGGCGGCGGGGTACGGCGAGGAGGCGACACGCCGGAGCGGGGCGGCGCGGGGCGCGCGCCGGCGAGACGGCGGGCGGCCGCCGGAGCAGGCACGGCGCGGCGGGGAATGCGGCGGCGGGTGCGGAGGAGGGAGCAGCGCGGCATGGCGGCGGCGGAGGAAGCAGCGGGCGCGGGGGCGGCGCGGCATGGCGGCGGAGGGCGGTGGGCGGCGGCGCGGCGTCGGTGGTGGCCGGCGATGGCGGCGGTGGTCGGCGAGGACGACGAAGGAGCGCGCGGGCCCGGCGCGGCCCGGGGCGGGCCGGATCTGGGCCCCGGGGCGGCGGCACGGTGGAGAGAGGAGGAGGGTGAGGTGGCGCGCGCGGATTGGACGCGGGAGGCGGTGGAGCTGAGGTGGCGGCCTCCGATTCGTCGGAGCGACGTGGCGGCGGGGTTGGACACGTCCGGCGCGGACGGACGTGTCCGGCGGCGTGCGGGGAGCGGGGCTAGGGTTTGGACTGCGCGGATTTCGGGAGGGGATCACATATATAGGTAGAGGGGGCTAGGAAGCTCCAAATGGAGTGTGGTTTTCGGCCACGCGATCGTGATCGAACGACCGAGATGATGGAAGGGACTTAGGTGGGTTTTGGGCCACTTAGAAAGGGGTGTTGGGCTGCACACCAAAGAGGCCTTTGCGGATACCCGGTTAACCGTTGGAGTATCAAACGACCTTCGATTGACCCGAAACTTGACAGGCGGTCTACCGGTGCTATACCAAGGCCACATGTCAAGCCTTGGTCCATTCCGAGAAGGTTTAATACCCACACACGGAAAAAGGTAAAAGGGAACGCCGGGGGACATAGGAGCGCCGGATTGCAAAACGGACAACGGGGAAAAAGATCGGATGCATGAGACGAACACGTATGCGAATGCGATGCACGTGATGACATGATATGAAATGCAGATGATGACATGGCAAAGTGCAACACGCAAGCACATGACATGGCAAGGACGGCGAATAACTGACGGACACCTGGCGCATCAAATCCGGGGCGTTACATGATGGCCCCTCCGGGATCCTCCTCCATGGCCTCCGGTGATGATGGTCCCCTCCGACAGGGTGCCAGAGAGGGCCTAGAATAATTTCTCGTGGCTACACAGGCTTGCGGCGGCGGAACTTCCGATCTAGGTTTCTTTCTAGAAGTTTGGGTATATATAGAAGAGTTTGGCGTTGATTTCACGTCAGGGGGGTCACCGAGGCGTCCACGAGGCAGGGGGCGCGCTCCCCACCCTCGTGGGTGCCTCGGGACTCCCCTGGTCCACCTCCGGTGCTCCGTGGGCTTCTTCTGGTCCAAAATTAGGCTCCGTGAAATTTCAGGTCAATTGGACTCTGTTTGGTTTTCCTTTTCTACGATACTCAAAAACAAGGAAAAACAGAAACTGGCACTGGGTCTGGGTTAATAGGTTAGTCCCAAAAGTCATATAGAAGCCCAATAAACATCCAAGATAGATGATAAAACAGCATGAATACTTCATAAATTATAGATATTGATAGAGGCAAAGGTGTCCCAATGTTTCGACGAGATGATGTCTATCGTTTCTGCGGGAGTCGACCTTGACGATCCGACTACGAACGTGCGAGACGTCGCGCCTTAGCAATCGCTAAACCAACTTCCGAGGGTTACTGACCACGCCGGAGCACGATCAACCTGACCACGAGGGCCTGTTTCCTGCGAGCAAATGAAGAACAAGCAAGAAACTAAGATTGCAATCTGGATATTGCGAATATAAGAGGAAAGCTTTATTAATGAAGGTGGGGTTCTGTGACACCTTGGTCTGGTCGTTGAACACAAACGAAGTACACGAAGTTGCAGCTATGGCGAACTTTTAATCTAAACAAAACCCAAGGAAAAAGCTACTAGATGGATCTACTTATATAGGAGCAAGGGGTGGCGGCCAAGGAGGTGGGAGGACGTCCCAAGCCAGCCTAAAACCAACCCTAGGTCGTACAAGGCTCATGGGCCCAAGTGGAGGTGATGCAACACCTTTGGACTTGTAGTTTGACTCGGATTCTGCTGCAGCGTCAGACTGTTTCGTCAATAACTCAACGCTCCGGATGAATTTTAGGGTGAATCCAATTGGCCTGGAATGATCACGAAATCTACTTTCCAACAAAAAAAGAATCACCCAATTCGGAGTCCGTATGAAAGAGTTCTTGCCGTTTTGAGTCAGGTATGTCTGTGCAGTCCGAATCTGAATCCAGAACGTGAGAGACTTGGACTCTATCTTCTCTTGGCCCAGAAGTGACGTGAGAGGACTTTTTTAACAGAACTTAAACTTCTCCTTTTCCCCTATCTTCATACGTGGATTTTACAAATGTTCCATACACCTACAATTAGACAAAACACAAAAGTGTGTGAAGTATTTTTGTTCTGGATAATATAAATAGATTATTGAATAGTTGACACTAGAAATCACCTGAAAAATATGCATGTATGCAATATTTTTGGTCGTATCCAAGGTAGTCATGTACTCATCATCCTCCCCTTCTTGAAAATAAAGCCGTCCTCAGCGTTGCTTTATCTGAAATGTGGCTAACAAAAGAGACAAGGTGTACATGTTGTATATGTATATGTCATCAATTTTTACTTCCCGTGGAATTTGCACATATGACACATGTATACATCAGTAACTTTCATAGTGAATAAAATATAAAGCCAAAATATTATCACAAGAAGTAGAAGGCATGAAAGTATTGCAACTTAGTTTGCACATATAAATGAAGCTCTTATTCATATGAAAAGATTGACAATATTCATCATTAAACCATCCCAATATTGGTGAATAAACCTTACTTGCATCAAATTTACATGCTTAAATAAGCCAACATGCAATAAGTCATTTGACACAGAATCATCACCAGGGTCATATCAAAGGTGTCCTGATGTTCCGATGAGATGGTGGCTATCGTTTCTGCGGGAGTCGACCTTGATGATCCGACTACGAACGTGCGAGACGTCGCGCCTTAGCAATCGCTAAACCAACTTCCGAGGGTTATTGACCACGCCGGAGCACGATCAACATGACCACGAGGGACTGTTTCCTGCGAGCAAACGAAGAACAAGAAAGAAACTAAGATTGCAATCTAGATATTGCGAATATAAGAGGAAAGCTTTATTAATGAAGGTGGGGTCCTGTGACGCCTTGGTCTGGTCGTGGAACACAACGAAGTATGCGAAGTTGCAGCTATGGCGAACTTTTAATCTAAACAAAACCCAAGGAAAAAGCTACTAGATGGATCTACTTATATAGGAGCAAGGGGTGGCGGCCAAGGAGGTGGGAGGACGTCCCAAGGTAGCCTAAAACCAACCCTAGGTCGTACAAGGCTCATGGGCCCAAGTGGAGGTGATGCAACACCTTTGGACTTGTAGTTTGACTCGGATTCTGCTGCAGCGTCAGATTGTTTCGTCAATAACTCAGCGCTCCTGATGAATTTTAGGGTGAGTCCAATTGGACTGGAAAGAGCACGAAATCTACTTTCCAACAAAAAAAGAATCACCCAATTCGGAGTCCGTATGAAAGAGTTCTTGCCGTTTTGAGTCAGGTATGTCTGTGCAGTCCGAATCTGAATCCAGAACGTGAGAGACTTGGACTCTATCTTCTCTTGGCCCAAAAGTGACGTGAGAGGACTTTTTGAACAGAACTTAAACTTCTCCTTTTCCCCTATCTTCATACGTGGATTGTACAAATGTTCCATACACCTACAATTAGACAAAACACAAAAGTGTGTGAAGTATTTTTGTTCTGGATAATATAAATAGATTATTGAATAGTTGACACTAGAAATCACCTGACAAATATGCATGTATGCAATATTTTTGGTCGTATCCAAGGTAGTCATGTCCTCATCAGATATGTTGGAGATGTATCACCCCAGTATCGTATCACCATCGCATCTCTATCTTTACCGTTTTTCTTAGTTCGATCCTTTTAGTAATATCTTGATCTAGTAGAATAAAGATTTTGGTATGATTTACTTTTGAGTTTTGCTTTATGATCCCTCTATGTAATCGAGTCCGTGAGCTATATAATAAAGATTAGTGTTGATTTAAGGGCTTGATTATTTTGCTATGATCTTGAGGGAACAAAAAAAGAAAGAGAAAACATAAAAAGAAAGAAAGAGATCATATTGACCTTATGGAGAGAAATGACTTCACATAGAAAGAGAATGGTGATTAAAAGTTGTTGAGAGTTGACAAACATAGCTTTGGTCATCGTTGCAATTAATAGGAAGTAATAAAGAAAGAGAGGTTTCAAATATAAATATACTATCTTGGACATCTTTTATGTTTATGAGTGTCGGTGTCAAAACCGGGGATCTCGGGTAGGGGGTCCCGAACTGTGCGTCTAAGGCGGATGGTAACAGGAGGCGGGGGACACAATGTTTACCCAGGTTCGGGCCCTCTCGATGGAGGTAATACCCTACTTCCTGCTTGATTAATCTTGATGATATGAGTATCACAAGAGTTGATCTACCACGAGATCGTAGAGGCTAAACCCTAGAAGCTAGCCTATGGTATGATTGTTGTTGTCCTACGGACTAAATCCTCTGGTTTACATAGACACCAGAGGGGGCTAGAGTTACACAGAGTCGGTTACAAGGGAGGAGATCTACATATCCGTATTGCCAAGCTTGCCTTCCACGCCAAGGAGAGTCCCATCCGGACATGGGACGGAGTCTTCAATCTTGTATCTTCATAGTCCAATAGTACGGCCAAAGGATATAGTCGGGCTGTCGAGGACCCCCTAATCCAGGACTCCCTCAGTAGCCCCTGAATCAGGATTCAATGACTATGAGTCCGGCGCGCAGATTGTCTTCGGCATTACAAGGCGGGTTCCTCCTCCGAATACTCCATAGAAGATTTTGAACACAAGGATAGTGTCCGGCTCTGCAAAACAAGTTCCACATACTACCGTAGAGAGAATAATATTTCCACAAATCTAATCTCCTGATGACTTTTCGTAAGGTGACGTCATACCACGATCTGATCATTATTCGAATCATTTTTCTCAATGATGAGTACATCAATACCATTGTTACACCCACAGCCCCTACTGTTATATATACTGGACCAATTACTAGAGCTCGTACACGCCAATTAAATTACCAGGTACTTTCGTTTCTTGGTAATGATTCTAATGTTCATGAGAATATGATACTGCCTAAATTGAATACATTTGTTTTGCTTACAAATGAAGGGCCTAGCTTGGAGAAAGATGAACATTGGAGCAAGAACACGCATGGAGTTGATGGCATGTGCAAGGGGATCAGGAACGGAGTTACAAGTGATGATTTCAAGACTTTGAAGCCACCATAAGGAGTGCATGAATCCTTGGACGAAATATACAAGATGCCACTTCATAATATTCGTCCATAGGCTATTCTAGGTGCTGCGTCACCTTATTATTGGGCCAGGCCCATGTAATTTCGAAATACTTAAGTATAGGCTGTTTTTGGAGTCCGTATGTGTGGGGAAACAAGAGTTAGGGTTGGTTTCGGACCCCTCCCTCAAGGGCCACGAAATTCCCTCCTCTTCCTCCATATATACAGCCCTTAGGGCGTCGTTTAGACTTTGGGTTTTGTTTAGATTAAAAGTTTGCCATAGCTGCAACTTCGCGTACTTCGTTTGTGTTCAACGACCAGACCAAGGCGTCACAGAACCCCACCTTGATCAATAAAGCTTTCCTCTTATATTCGCAATATCCAGATTGCAATCTTAGTTTCTTGCTTGTTCTTCGTTTGCCTGCAGGAAACAGACCTTCGTGGTCAGGTTGATCGTGCTCCGGCGTGGTCAATAACCTCTCGGAGTTGGTTTAGCGATTGCTAAGGCGCGACGTCCTCGCACGTTCGTAGTCGGATCGTCAAAGTCGACTTCCTCCAAAACGATAGCCACCATCTCATCGAAAGACGGGACACCTTTGCCTCTATCAAGTGGTATCAGATTTCCAGGTTGCTCGGTGAGATTTTACAGTTTTTCGTAGATTAGATCGAGTTTGTTCTTCATACCTACAGTCCACGAAAAAGCCACAAAAAAAATTAGGGTTAGTTCATCATATCCGAACCAATCTGAACCTTTGCATAATCTTTGGGGGGTTTTGTTCAAGTTGCTTTGTTGAACCTCAAGCTCTTCCCAACCTACGCATAAAAGACTAGACTCTAAGACTGGCAACTTGACACGACGATGCAATCACAAATTCAACAAAGCAAAAACCCTAAACAGATTATGCAAAGGCTCATATTGGTTCGGATATGATGAACTAACCCTTATTTTTTTTGTGGCTTTTTCGTGGACTGTAGGTATGAAGAATAGACTCGATCTAATCTACGAAAATCTGTAAAATCTCACCGAGCAACCTGGAAATCTGATACCACTTGATAGAGGCAAAGGTGTCCCGTCTTTCGATGAGATGGTGGCTATCATTTGGAGGAAGTCGACTTTGACGATCCGACTACGAACGTGCGTGGACGTCGCGCCTTAGCAATCGCTAAACCAACTCCGAGAGGTTATTGACCACGCTGGAGCACGATCAACCTGACCACGAAGGTCTGTTTCCTGCAGGCAAACGAAGAACAAGCAAGAAACTAAGATTGCAATCTGGATATTGCGAATATAAGAGGAAAGCTTTATTGATCAAGGTGGGGTTCTATGACGCCTTGGTCTGGTCGTTGAACACAAACGAAGTACGCGAAGTTGCAGCTATGGAGAACTTTTAATCTAAACAAAACCCCCCAAAGTCTAAACGACGCCCTAAGGGCTGTATATATGGAGGAAGAGGAGGGAATTTCGTGGCCCTTGAGGGTGGGGTCCGAAACCAACCATATCTCTTGTTTCCCCATACATACGGACTCTAAAAATAGCCTATACTTAAGTATTTCGAAATTACATGGGCCTGGCCCAATAATAAGGTGACGCAGCACCTAAAATAGCCTATGGACGAATATTATGAAGTGGCATCTTGTATATTTCATCCAAGGCTTCATGCACTCCT
Source organism: Aegilops umbellulata (assembly GCA_032464435.1). NCBI lineage: Eukaryota > Viridiplantae > Streptophyta > Magnoliopsida > Poales > Poaceae > Aegilops > Aegilops umbellulata. The sequence goes on from CP136059.1 coordinate 66,679,512, forward strand.
TATGGTGGCTTCAAAGTCCTGAAATCATCACTTGTAACTCCGTTCTTGTTCCCCTTGCGCATGCCATCAACTCCATGCGTGTTCTTGCTCCAATGTTCATCCTTCTCCAAGCTAGGCCATTCATTTGTAAGCAAAACAAATGTATCCAATTTAGGCAGCATCATATTCTCATGAACATTAGAAGCATTACCAAGAAACAAAAGTACCTGGTAATTTATTTGGCGTGCGGGAGCTCTAATAATTGGTCCAGTATATGTAATAGTAGGGGCTATGGGTTTAACAATGGTATTGATGTCCTCATCATCATGGAGGGTTTCTCCTGATTCGCCAAGGCCAGAGGGTAATCCTTCGGCCACCTGAAGTCCGGAGTATTCGGCTCCTAAGGAGAGCAACAGAAAGAGTCTGGAACCGTCCGGTGTGCGATCAGACGCACTGAAGGATCTTCTGGAGCAAGCGGCTATCACAGAGGCGCATCATACGCTAATGGGTACGGTGGTTGATAGGATTTCATCCGCCGAAAGCGGGTTGCATGAAGCCTTTATGAGTCTGCTCAAAGGCTTTGAGGTACGTGAAATAGTGTATGTTTTTATGGTACCGCCCACGCCAGGTGTGCCATATGCAGATAGTAGCCCCTAAGACTCTGGTTTCTGTCGAAAACGACGGCAAACAGAGGATAGTCCTAGGTAATAATCATGCCGCCTTCATGTGCAGGTGGCTGAAGGTCCGGTGGCTAGCCGGACTGGTGAGTTTGCTGAGCTGAAGCGGCAACTTGATGCGGCAGATGCCGACATCGTGCTTGTAAACAAGCGGCTCGACGAGGCACAAGGTATGTGATTTCTCCAGTGATCAACACATAGTAATAGGAGCATGATGCTAGTATCTTTAATATGTTGTGACTACAGATGGGGCTGCGGCCGTGAAGACCCTTCAGGCGGAACTTGCCCGAGCCAAGGAGCAAGCCAGGGAGAGTGATGCGGCCGCTCTAAAGGCGGTCGAAGAGCTGAGAGCCGAACAGGCTACACATTGCCAAAGCAAGGATAAAATAGCCAAGATGGTTGTTGAATTGAAGGATGCCGCCGATCGTTACGTACTTCTTGAAAAGGAAAATCGAGCGAAGATGACGGACCTGGAGAAGGCCATGGTAGCGGCCAAGGACGCCCGCTCTAAAATTAGAGCGGCGAAGGAAGAGCTGCGTCATGCTGGGGATATCGCGGCTGGGAAGCCCTTTTTGTTGCGGATGAAGTTCGGAGATCCTAAGTATGCTCCTCTTGATCAACTATGGAGTTCTTCAGACGCATACGTGGATTTGGCAGCAAGTGCTCCTGATGCGGCCGAGTATTTCAAAGATCAAAAAGATCATGAAGTGGAAAAGCTGTTCTGGTCACAGTTCAATGTTCCAGTGCATCCGTTGTTGTTGAATGAGCGAATGGCTGAGTGGGCCGAGCTCCATGGGTTGTCCGGGCTTGCCATGAGGTCTATTGTGGATCATCTGTGGCCGGAAGGGCCAAGGCTGAATAGTTATTTTAGTTTAGTACAACAGTTCCTTGGTGTTGTGCCGCGCATCGACGCTATGAAGAGGTCGGCGTGCATAGAGGGTGCACGGATGGCTCTTGCCCGTGTCAAGACATACTAGGCGGAGATGGAGGCCACCGCTATTGCAACCCAGAGTTCGGCCGTGGGCCGAGTATCTGCCGAGCACTACTTTGAAGAAGTCCTTGAAGGCGCTCGTTTAATAGAGGCTCAGTGCTCGAAGAATATTATGTTCTAATGACATGTATTCCCATTGTAAGAACAATGTTTATTAAATTATAAAGGCTGCTTCTGCCTGAAAGTATTATGACGCCTCCTGTGCGGCCGTTTATGTATATATGTATATAACCTGAAAGTTTGAAGTCGCCGGCTTCAGCCCCCATGCATATAATGTGGGGGTGTTCGCAAAAAACGTGTATTCACACATGATCCAACGTCTTGGTCCATTAAGGAGGTGATAGCGCAGCGAACGAGGCAATCAGACTATATTGCTTTAACACTTTCACTTAGCCATAGGAGTTTGACGGTGGGACTACTATATAGCCCCTGGTACCTCCGCGCTCGTCGAATACGGGGCGCGTACATACATGACTGGGAGACGACCCTTCATTAGTGCAGAGGAATCCCGAAGATTCCGCTAAGTCATCGAGTGGTTGACCAGTCTCACACTTTATCATGACAATCAGTTTTCGGCTTTCTCTACTGAGGTGCTCATCCGGATGAACCAGGGCACAATCGCAGTAGTTCTCCCGGTGCCACCTTAGCCGATAGAGCAGAACGTAAGGTAGCAAAACACGGGAGCCGGGCAAACCCAACATTTGACAAAAGACATGATTCGGAGCTGATGCATATATGGCCAACCTCGCGACGCCGAACGCTCCCTAAGGTATTCAGTCTTTATAACATATGCCGGGCTAAGCAATGACCTTGATAATGAACCCCAAGTGTCCAGGTACGTGTAAAGTTCTGACATGGCAAGATGCCAATAACGCCAGGATCCTTCTCGGTTGTACTGAGTATCCGGAGGATGTGAACAACAAGAGACAGTAAAAAAGGTTTACACAGGGTCTTAATCTAAAAACAAACCTTTGAGCGGGTCCCTGCTGCACGTCTGCGACTGTGTCTCCTTTGTGCCGTATCCTGGAAGGGTGTAGCACGATTAGCATCTGTAAAAGAGAAGAACTTAGGTGAAAGTTGTCATGCGAAAAATTGGTTATTCTCAATAAACCATTAAAATTCAAGATAAGTAAAGTTAAGCCGAACTAGCCCTGTTTACACGCGGGAAGCCCCTGGTACCGTCTATGGGGGTATAATCATCAAACCAATCTCGGGTTTATCTAAGCTGTTATAACTAGTAATGCGCCAGACTCATCTAGCCGTGTCCGCGGTCTTGACGACCGATCATTTATTCTGGTTGGAGGGGCCGTTTAGTGTTCGTCTGTTAAAGCCGTCGCACATTTTTCCGCGTGTAAGGAACGCTCAATGTTTCCACTAACTATGATGGTGCCACGTGGACCGGGCATCTTAAGCTTAAGAGAAGCGTAATGCGGTACTGCATTAAAACGAGCAAAAGCTGCTCTTCCGAGTAGTGCTTGATAGCTGCTTCGGAATGGAGCGATGTCGAAGGTTAACTTCTCGCCTCGGAAGTTGTCGGGAGAACTGAATACAACCTCTAGTATTAGCGACCCGTGCAGCGGGCCTCTGGGCCTGGTATTACTCCCTTGAAGGTAGTATTACTGTGGCTGATTTTTGCGGGTCTATGCCCATTTTGCGGACTGTGTCCTGATATATCAGATTAAGACTATTGCCGCCATCCATAAGGACTCGTGTGAGATGGTATCCGTTTATTATTGGGTCTAACATCAAGGCGGCCAATCCTTCGTGCCGGATGCTTATCAGGTGATCCCTGCGATCAAAAGTGATCGGGCAGGCCAACCAGGGGTTGAACTTAGGGGTGATGGGCTCTACGGCGCGTGTGTCTCAGAGTGCATGTTTGCTTCTCTTCTTTGTCACGTGGATCATGTTCACTGCTTTGACCTCTGGTGGGAATTTTTTCTGTCCCCCAGTGCTTTGCTGGAGAGGCTCGTCCTCATCTTCACTTGGTGTCTCCCTCCCCTTGTGTTCGGCGTTTAGCTTGCCGGCCTGCTTGAAGACCCAGCATTCTCTGTGGGTGTGATTTGCAGGTTTATCGGGGGTGCCATGAATCTGACATAGTTTGTCTAGAATCTTGTTTAGGCTGGACGGTCCATCTCTGCTGCCTTTGAAAGGCTTTTTTCGCTGACCCGGTCGAGAGCCCCTGAATCCGGCATTTACCGCCGTGTTATTTGGGCTGTCTTCTTTATTTTGACGCTTGCTCTTACTGCGTCATGGTTTTCCATTGCCATCCCTGAGTTCGGGTGTGCCTGGGTCGCTGGTGCTACTACGGGCTAGCCAGCTATCTTTGCCTGCGCAAAAGCGGGTCATGAGGCTTGTCAGGGCTGCCATTGTTCTTGGTTTTTCTTGGCCGAGGTGTCTGGCGAGCCATTCGTCTCGGACGCTGTGTTTGAAAGCTGCTAAGGCTTCGGCGTCCGGGCAGTCGATGATTTGGTTATTCTTAGTGAGAAATCTGTTCCAAAGCTTTCGGGATGACTCTCCGGGCTATTGAATTATATGACTTAAATCGTCTGCATCCAGAGGTCGGACATAGGTCCGTTGAAAATTAGCCCGAAAAGCATCCTCAAGCTCTTCCCAACTTCCGATTGAGTTTTCGGGGAGGCTTTTCAGCCAGTGTCGAGCTGGTCCTTTCAGCTTGAGGGGCAAGTACTTGATGGCGTGGAGATCGTCTCCGCGTGCCATCTGGATATGGGGGATAAAGTCCTCAATTCAGACCCTAGGGTTTGTGGTTCCGTCGTACGCCTCTATGTTCACTGGTTTGAATCCTTCTGGAAATTCGTGGTCTAGCACCTCATCGGTGAAACATAGGGGGTGTGCGGCACCCCTGTATTTGGATGTGTCGTGGTGTTCTGACAGTTGTAGTGTCCGGTTTGGGTTGTGCATTGGAGCATGTTTCCTTGATCCGTAGACGGATCTGGTCGCGCCGGTCTTCTGATGCAAGTCCTCATGTGAAGCGTGTGCTGACTTATGTGTGAACTTGTTAGCCGCTCTATCACGGCCACAAGGTGGTTGATCCGACCGGTCGGCCGTTCTATTTTTCGGCTGTGTGGGCTCTAAGGCCTCATCATCAAATTCAGGCAACAACTTGCGCTTTGGATAGCTCTTTGTGTGGTAACTACCACCATGCTTTTCTTCATTGTCGAGCACTTTGTTCCATCTATTGTTGAGCGTATTCTGCGCGGCCTTAAGCCTTTGCTTCTCCTTCTTTAGAATCCTCGCGGTGGCAATAAGCCTTTTGCGGAGGTTCTCTTGTTCCAAGTGCCTTTTCGGGATGATGTGTGCATCTTCGTCCGGACTATTTTCCTCTTCGGGGGAGGTTGATGAGCTTTATCCTCGGCGTCGCCGTGTTCGGACAGCGGATCCGTACTATGTTCGCCATTTGCTGGTTCATCCTGCTCTGCCGCTGGGTCAATGTGGTCGTCGTTTCCTTTGGAGTCGACTGGGGTGTTATTTTCTCTTGCGCTGTTATCGCTGTTTTTGCCGAGGCGGGATTTGGTGCGGCGCCTACGACGACGCTTCAGTTGCTTCTCGAGGGAGCTATCCTTCGTTGCATCCTTCCGTTCCTCGTCATTGTTTTCTTTGGGTGTATCCACCATGTATATGTCATGTGCTGAAGTGGCGGTCCAGCGCCCTGTGGGCGGTGGTTCCTGTTCGTCTCCTGCATCATCGTCCATACCGCCGATGTCTTCGGAGTCGAAGTCGAGCATGTCGGTTAAATCATCGACAGTGGCTACTAAGTGGGTTGTGACGCCCCCGATTCAATCGTACACTAATCATGCACGCAAATGTGTACGATCAAGATCAGGGACTCACGGGAAGATATCACAACACAACTCTACAAATAAAATAAGCCATACAAGCATCATAATACAAGCCAGGGGCCTCGAGGGCTCGAATACAAGTGCTCGATCATAGACGAGTCAGTGGAAGCAACAATATCTGAGTACAGACATAAGTTAAACAAGTTTACCTTAAGAAGGCTAGCACAAACGGGGATACAGATCGAACGAGGCGCAGGCCTCCTGCCTGGGATCCTCCTAACTACTCCTGGTCGTCGCCAGCGGGCTGCACGTAGTAGTAGGCACCTCCAGAGTAGTAGGAGTCGTCGTCGAAGGTGGCGTCTGGATCCTGGGCTCCAACGTCTGGTTGCAGCAATCGGGTAGAGAGATGGGGAAAAGGGGAAACAAGGCAACCGTGAGTACTCATCCAAAGTACTCGCAAGCAAGGAGCTACACTACATATGCATGGATATATGTGTAAGGGGCCATATCAGTGGACTGAACTGCAGAATGTCAGAATAAGAGGGGATAGCTAATCCTGTCGAAGACTACGCTTCTGGCAGCCTCCGTCTTGCAGTATGTAGAAGATAGTAGACTGAAGTCCTCCAAGTAGCATCGTATAGCATAATCCTACCCGACGATCCCCTCCTCGATGCCCTGTTGGAGAGCCATCACCGGGTTGTATCTGGCACTTGGAAGGGTGTGTTTTATTAAGTATCCGGTTCTAGTTGTCATAAGGTCAAGGTACAACTCCGGGTCGTCCTTTTACCAAGGGACACGGCTATTCGAATAGATTAACTACCCTGCAGGGGTGCACCACATAGCCCAACACGCTTGATCCCATTTGGCCGGACACACTTTCCTGGGTCATGCCCGGCCTCGGAAGATCAACACGTCGCAACCCCACCTAGGCACAACAGAGCGGTCAGCACGCCGGTTTAAACCTAAGCGCGCAGGGGTCTGGGCCCATCGCCCTGAGCACACCTGCACGTTGCGAACGCGGCCGGAAGCAGACCTAGCCTAGTGGCGTTCCAGTCCAATCCGGCGCGCGCCACTCAGTCGCTGACGTCACGAAGGCTTCGGCTGATACCACGACGCCGGGATACCCATAACTACTCCCGCGTAGATGGTTAGTGCGTATAGACCAAGTGGCCAGACTCAGGTCAAATACCCAGATCTCGTTAAGCGTGTTAAGTATCCGCGAACGCCGACCAGGGCCAGGCCCACCTCTCTCCTAGGTGGTCTCAAACCTGCCCTGTCGCTCCGCCACAAAGTAACAGTCAGGGCCGTCGGGAACCCAGGCCCACCACTACCTGGGTGGAACCACCTGCCCCTTCAGCCCCCAACTCCGAACAGTATCACAGATAATGTAACAAGGTAAAGTATATAGTATATATCCGCGATCACTTCCCGAAGTGATCACGGCCCAGTAGTATAGCATGGTAGACGGACAAGAGTGTAGGGCCACTTATGGAACACTAGCATCCTATACTAAGCAGGTAGGATTGCAGGTAAAGGTATCAACAGCAGTATCAAAGACAGGCTATGCATCAGGATAGGAATAACGAAAGCAGTAACATGCTACACTGCTCTAATGCAAGCAGTATAGAGGAGAGTAGGCGATATCTGGTGATCAGGGGGGGCTTGCCTGGTTGCTCTGGCAAGAGAGAGGGATCGTCAACTCCGTAGTCAAACGGGGCAGCAGCAGCGTCGGTCTCGGCGTCTATCGAGAGAAGAGGGGGGGGGAGAAACAATAAATATTTAAGCAAGCAGATGCATAGTGATGCATGACATGACATGTAACGGAGTTAGAGGTGCCCTAACACGGTATGAGGCGATACCGGTGAAGGGGGGGGGGGGAACATCCGGGGAGGTATTCCCGGGGTTCCGTGTTTTCGGGCAGAGGAGCCGGAGGGGGAAAAGTTGCGAGTTTGATATGTTAGGAATGTGTGGCGGACGAACGGGCTGCGTATCCAGGTTCGTCTCGTCGTTCTAAGCAACTTTCATGTTGAAAATATTTTAATCCGAGTTACGGATTAAAAGATATGATTTTCTAATGATTTTATTAATTTCTGGAATTTAATTAATTAATTAATTTAAATTCAAAAATAGATTAATGACATCAGCATGATGTCATGCTGATGTCAGCAGTCAACAGAGTTGACTGGTCAACCTGACTAGTGGGTCCCACTGGTCAGGGACACATTTTAATTAATCATATTAATTAACCTAATCAGAGTGAATTAGGGGTGGGCCCCACTGTCATATTAATCAATTAAGGTTAATTAACCATTTTAATCAGAATTAATTAAGTTAATTAATTAGTTAATCAATTAATTAATTAATTTTATTATTTATTCATTTTTATATTCTTTTTTCTAAAACGTTTTGGGGCCGTGGGGCCCCCGTGTCATAGGCCCACAGGCCTTAGCGGGCGTAACGGGCTGTGGGCACGCGCCCGAGCCCACCCGGGATGGGGGCGACGGGCGCCTGTGCGGGCGCTCGCCCGCAGGGAGCGGTGGGGCGAGGCCAGAGGCCAGGGCGGCGGCCACGGTGGGACACGGCGAGGTGCGGGAGCAGGCAAGCGGCGGCGCAGCAGCAACAGAAGTGGGCGGAGGCGCGGGGCTAGAAGGGGCGCAAAGGCAGAGCTGGCGAGGCCATGGCCCGCGCGTGGACAGCGGCCACGGTCGGGGCTCCGGCGCGGCGGAGGCACACGGGGCCGCATCAGGGGGAGCAGCACTCCGGCGGGAGTTGCATGGCACGATGGTTTGACTGCGGGGCCGGCGACGAGCGGGCGCGCCAGAGGTGGCCAGCGCGACGGCGGCAGGCACGGCAGCAAGTGGCGGCCGAGGCGGGGTTGCCGCGAGCGGGCGGTGCACGCGCGAGGGAGTAGTAGGGCGCGGCCACGGGTGTGGGAGGGGAGGCCGACGACGTAGGCGGCATCAGAATGGGAGGGCGCGGGCGTGCGGTCGCGGCTCCGAGCGACGTGGCGAGCAGAGGACCGCGGCGCGCGTGACCGGAGCAGTGCCGCAGCAGCAGTGGCGAGCGCGGGCCGCGGTGAGCGCAAGCGGGGGGAGCAGAGGGGCGTGGGAGGGCACACCCGGCGCAGAGGCTCACCGGGGGAGTGGGGTCTGGGGAGTATGCTCGATGGAGGCCGGGGAGGACCGTGGTGGAGGGGGACGGGGACGGCGTCGACGAGGAGGAGGCAGGCCGGCGGGGAGGGCTCCGGTCGCCGGCGCGGCGTCGACGTGCGGAGGCGCGGTCCAGTGGCGACGTGCACGCGGGGGAGAGGGCGAGGGGATCGGGATCTCCTTCTCCCGATCCAGATCCAAGCGAGGGGAGTGGGGGGAGCGAGTGGGGCGACGGGGGTTACGGCTAGGGTTTCTGGGGGGATAAGGGAGAGTGGGGTGGGCCGGCCGGCTGGGCCTGGGGGTTGGCCCAGTTGGGCCACGGCCCAGGGGGGTCTTCTCTCTTTTTGTTTTCTGTTTGTATTTTCCTTTTCTTTTATTATTTCTTTTCTGTTTAAATTCATTTAAAAGTAATTAGGCATTTTATAAAAAGGTGTTTGCTGCACCATAATTACCTTTGTATTATTTGGCGTCCACCGAACATTTTTTTTAAATTTTGAAAACTTTTATTGTCGACTTTAATTTTTAAGTTTGAATTTGATGCGGTTTCGAATTAGCGCGAGGATAGCAACAGTAACCGAGGTGTCATGGCACGATTAACGTGGGATTACTGTAGCATGATTATCCGGGCGTTACATGGGTGGTGGGTGGGAAGCGAATTTCTTCGTCGTCTGCATCCCATTCTAGTCGGACATAGTTCAGCCAAGATTCTCCTGACAAGGAGAGGGACCTTAATGAATTTAGCACATCGCCAAAAGGCGAGTGCTGAAAGATATCCGCGGAGGTAAACTCGATGATCGGTGCCCAATCGGATTTGATAGGCACGGACGCAGGCGGCTCAGAGCCCGTGGCCGGGGACGAATCCAATGGTTTGGTGACACGTCTCTCGTAAGGGGTGAAGTCAGTATACGGCTCTATCGCCACTGAGAGTGCGGCCTCCATGGCGGGGTCTATCCACCCGTCCTCGGATGGTGCGATTTGCTCCGGATTGAGGGCCAGAGTAGTTGCAGGTGTGATCTCTCGAACACAGTCCGACGGCAGCGTTACGTCATGATCGTGCGGCGCACCCGACATGGGTTCGAATCCGTCGAAGATCAAGTCTCCGCGGATGTCGGCAGTATAGTTCAAGTTTCCGAACCTGACCTGATGGCCAGGGGCGTAGCTCTCGATCTGCTCCAGATGGCCAAGCGAGTTGGCCCGCAGTGCGAAGCCGCCGAATACAAAGATCTGTCCGGGAAGGAAAACCTCACCCTGGATCTGCATCGTTGCCGAAGATTGAAGGAGCCATCAAGCCTTACGGTGACGGCACAATGGAACTCTCAATGAAAGCACCAATGTCGGTGTCAAAACCGGCGGATCTCGGGTAGGGGGTCCCGAACTGTGCGTCTAAGGCGGATGGTAATAGGAGGCGGGGGACACAATGTTTACCCAGGTTCAGGCCCTCTCGATGGAGGTAATACCCTACTTCCTGCTTGATTGATCCTGATGATATGAGTATTACAAGAGTTGATCTACCACGAGATCGTAGAGGCTAAACCCTAGAAGCTAGCTAGCCTATGGTATGATTGTTGTTGTCCTACGGACTAAACCCTCCGGTTTATATAGACACCGGAGGGGGCTAGGGTTACACAGAGTCGGTTACAAGGGAGGAGATCTACATATCCCTATTGCCAAGCTTGCCTTCCACGCCAAGGAGAGTCCCATCCGGACACGGGACGATGTCTTCAATCTTGTATCTTCATAGTCCAAAAGTCCGGCCAAAGGATATAGTCTGGCTGTCCGAGGACCCCCTAATCCAGGACTCCTTGAGTGAGCACTCATTAAAATATGACATGCTAAAGAGTTGATGTTGGACAAGGAAGACAACGTAATGGGTTATGTTTTCTTATATCTGACATAAAGTATATTGTCATAGATCATCCAACATGTTGATTTTGCCTTTCCCCCTCATGCTAGCCAAATTCTTTGCACTAAGTTTAGATACTACTTGTGCTTCCAAATTCCCTTAAACCCAGTTTTGCCATGAGAGTCCACCATATCTACCTACGGATTGAGTAAGATCCTTCAAGTAAGTTGTCATCGGTGCAAGCAATAAAAATTGCTCCCTGAATATGTATGATTGATTAGTGTGGAAGAAATAAGCTTTATACGATCTTGTGATGTGGAAGAAATAAAAGCGACGGACTACATAATAAAGGTCCATATCACAAGTGGCAATATAAAGTGACATTCTTTCGCATTAAGATTTTGTGCATCCAACCCTGAAAGCGCATGACAACCTCTGCTTCCCTCTGCGAAGGGCCTATCTTTTACTTTTATCTCTTACCTTATGCAAGAGTCATGGTGATCTTCACCTTTCCTTTTTACATTTTATCCTTTGGCAAGCACAGTGTGTTGGAAAGATCCTGATATATATATATATATATATATATATATATATATATATATATATATATATATATATATATATATATATATATATATATCCAATTGGATGTAAGTGAGCATGAACCATTATTGTTGACATTACCCTTGAGGTAAAAGTTTGGGAGGCGAAACTATAAGCCCCTATCTTTCTCTGTGTCCGATTAAAACTCCGTAACCACAAGTATTGCGTGAGTGTTAGGAATTGTGAAAGACTAAATGATGGTTGAGTATGTGGACTTGCTAAAAAACTCTGACATAGACCCTTTCTGATGTTATGATAAATTGCAATTGCTTCCATGACTAAGATTATAGTTTGTTAGTTCTCAACAAAGTTTCTGATTCATACTTGACATTGTCAATAGATTATTACTTGAACATAAGAAATCATATGACACTATATATATATATATATATATATATATATATATATATATATATATATATATATATATATATATATATATATATATATATGTTGCTGTTATGAGAATAATCATGATGCCCTCATGTCCGTATTTTATTTTATCGACACCTCTACCTCTAAACATGTGGACATATTTATCGTTATCGGCTTCCGCTTGAGGACAAGCGAGGTCTAAGCTTGGGGGAGTTGATACGTCCATTTTGCATCATGCTTTTATATCGATATTTATTGCATTATGGGTTGTTATTACACATTATGTCACAATACTTATGCCTATTCTCTCTTATTTTACAAGGTTTACATAAGGAGGGAGAATGCCGGCAGCTGGAATTCTGGGCTGGAAAAGGAGCAAATATTAGAGACCTATTCTGCACAACTCCAAAAGTCCTGAAACTCCACGGAAGTTATTTTTGGAAATAATAAAAAATATGAGCGAAGAAAATACCAGAGGGGACCCACATCCTGGGCACGAGGGTGGGGGCGCCCCCCTGCCTCGTGGGCCCCCTGGTGGCCCTCCGGTGCCCATCTTTTGCTATATGAAGTCTTTCCTCTGAAGAAAATCATAAGCAAGCTTTCGGGACGAGACTCCGCCACCACGAGGCGGAACCAATCTAGGGCTCCGGCGGAGCTGTTCTACCAAGGATACTTCCCTCCTGGAGGGGGAAATCATCGTCATCATCATCACCAACGCTCCTCTCACCTGGAAAGGGCCAAACTCCATCAACATCTTCACCAGCACCATCTCCTCTCAAACCCTAGTTCATCTCTTGTATCCAATTCTTGTCTCTAAGTCTGGGATTGGTACTTGTAGGTTGCTAGTAGTGTTGATTACTCCTTGTAGTTGATGCTAGTTGGTTTATTTGGTGGAAGATCACATGTTCAGATCCTATATGCATATTAATACTCCTCTGATTATGAACATGAATATGCTTTGTGAGTAGTTATGTTTGTTCCTGAGGACATGGGAGAAGTCTTGCTATTAGTACTCATGTGAATTTGGTATTCGCTCAATATTTTCTCCTTCACAGACTGCGACCTCTAAGGAGAAGATCCCCCAAGTGGATTTAAGACCCCTCACCGGAAGACCCCTCAAGACCTCCTCACGAAGAAGAACTACCGCCTCCTGTATCGTCCTTTGTTGCGTTTGGATCTTGTATCACTCTTTATGTTCAAGGATCTAGCACATGTGTGATTGTTCTCAATGATTTGAGTGTTTCCCCTCGTGTTTCTCCTTGTGTGTTCGTCGTGTTCTTTGGAGGATCCTCTCCATTTCGTGAAAGATCTGCCCTAGGGTTTCCACCCTACATCAGACTGGATCAAAATCAAAATCAATTTACCCTTCAATTAAGAAAGCGACACCACATTAACTATTCTCCCTTGTATTCTGGGTCATATTTGACCATGATTTTCACAAATAAAATATATGTTATACATTGCAAAAACAATATGATTTGAATGTACATTTAGATACAAACCGAACGATACAACTTTTGATGACATGCATTCACATTTTTCTTGTCAAATACAGTACGTGGTCAAACTTTGACCTAAAATATGCAAAACAAAAAAATACTTCCAAGACCAGCACCGCTCCTCTCCTCTCCTCTTAAGTCGCCGCTCCTCTCTTGTTCCAGTCCAAAACCAGCGCCGCTCCTTTCCTCTTCCATTTCAAAACCACTGCCGCTCCTCTCCTGTTCCAATCCAAAACCAGCGCCGCTCCTCTCCTCTTCTATTTCAAAACCACCACCGCTACTCTCCCGTTCTAATCCAAAAATAGCGCCACTCCTCTTCTCTTCCATTCAAAAACCACCGCCGGCGAGTGAAGGTGTTGTGGAGAAGTAGATCGATGGAGGAGTACAACCAATATGTGTGGCTCGCAGGCGGTGACCCTGTGAAGCTAACTAGGATGCTGAAGATATAGTCTTGGTTTATTAACCCGGAGAAATTAGCGGTGACGGAGATAGCGATGGCCAAATATCTAGCAAAGAGCGAAAAGGCGGCGATTCTCCTAGAGGGAGTCGCGCGGGAGTACATAGAGATGCTCCTCCTGGCCATGGAGCAAACAGATTCATCGGATCTGGTCATGAGACTACGATGGTGGGAGTATCGATCCAAGATTGAGCATTCAACCGAGATTGAAGGATCGAGCCTCTACACGGTGCCTTTTGTGAGGGTGTCGTGGTAGAGCGAGCCGGTTGAGTCTTCGTCGACCGAACCCAATTGCAAGAGGAGAAAACAGTTGGCGTTACGACGCTTCCCCGCCATCCTCTCTCTCGCCGTTCACCTCGTCCATGGGGCAGCCGTCTGCCGCCAAGGAATAGGGGGGACTCCCCCCAAATAGTCTGAGGAGGAGCTTAGGGTTGTCAATATTTGCAGGTTGTGAATTGTGTTTTGTGTTTCAGATTTGAGAGTACTTTCGGATATGAATGTCTTTTGAATTTCAGAATTGCAGTATTGAGCATATGAAGTATTTTATGAATTCTAGAGTTCTAGTTTTAGAACTTTAAAAAATGTAGTTTCATATAAGAGTGCAGACAATATGATTCTAAGAGAAGAAACTGCAAGTTTCGGTTTCAGATAAGAAACTGCAAGTTTCAGAGGCAGAGCATTTATATTAACACGCCCTTTTCAAATAGGGTTAACATCATGTTGTAAGTTTTATTCATGGTCAAAAATGGAATTACCAGCAAGTTAACATCATGCTGATCGACATTTATGCATAGCATATCTTCATATGATGCATAATCAAAAATATATGCTATTTTCAGAATGCCCACACAAATGTTGATTGTGCGAATGACAGAGAAACCACGGGACGAAGTTTTGGCAAGTGTTGGAGGTGGTGTGCGTAGATGACAATGGGCACGCACATGTCAGAGGCAAAGGCAAAAAATTGTGAATATTTTCACCGCATCTTGTGGAATCGAACACAGACGGAGCAATGATTGGGGAGTGGAACTTGGCCACTAGGCTACTCTAGTACTTTTGCTAGAAATTAGGGACATCATCTACCACTACTGTAGCACGTCTTCCCAGGCTCCGGTGCATTCTCGTCCGGGGCCTCGACGTCATCCTCTACCTTTGTGCGCTCGCTGTGGCGCCGCTGTCTACCCTTGTGGACATGCTCAACAACCGAGAGGAATCTGGAGAGGACTGTAGGTGGAGATGCGAACAGTCGGGACCTGCCAAGTCCATGGCCGTATGCAGGCAAGTGCCTCATTGAAAAAATACTTCCTCCTAATGCTATACTGACGTTGGGGGCCACGGGTTTGTCAACGCAGTTACTAAAGGACATAAATTTACAACGAAGCTAGTCATCAGGGAGCTGGCAGGTATCATTTATTATCAGTGGGCCAACAAGTATCAGCTAGGTTGTGGGCTTCCCAATCTAGGCTTTGTTTTTGAACATGTGTAACCCAAGACATGCCGGTTTGTATTTTTCTGAGGGCTATCATGTATTGACAGGCCTATGGCCCTCCCATCATAGGTTTTTTTCTTAAACATTGGCAACCCAACTTATGTCTTTTTTTGAAGAAAACGCAGAGGTCTGTTCTATTTTTTTATATAAGAATAGGAACGCTAGGTCCAATTTATGTTTCCCTTCTAACTATATTATATATATTTTTATTATTTTATATGTTATTATATATTATTGTTATTATCATCATATATTTGATAGATACTTATGTATATAAGAAAGAATTTATCCCACGTATTATAAACTTATAAAAATAAATGTTTAACAATAAAATCTTGGGTTCTTGTACTTAAGGTGAACGAAAATACATGTGATTATATAAAAAAGCTTGGTAAGATTTAATGACCAGTGTAAATAAATCACTTATTATTTGAATATATTTATAACAAAATGCTCGGGCCCTGTTTATTTTTAGATAACATTGATGTGCCCAACCCAACATTATAATTAGAACCAACCCACCAAAATCGTGTATTTCGAGAAAGTGCAAATGGGCTGTAGTTTTTAGCAAAAAATAAATGGGCCGCATGGACGCTACATTATTTGTTCACCCAGGCTAGCAAATTTGTGTATTTCTAGAAAGTGCAAACGGGTTGTAGTGTTTTAGCAAAAAAAAAAATGGGCCACATGGACGCTACATTATTTGTTTACTTAGTACAACAAATGGACTGTAAATTCTAAAAAAATGGGTTGAATATCCCGCCTCCGGCTGCTAGCAGCTCTGCTTAGCATGCTTCGCTGCGAAGCGCTACCCCACCACTGGCCAAACCATCCCTCCACCCCTCCACACATCCTGTTATTCTCCGCCGGCTTCAGAAGCACGCCGCACCAGAACCAGTTAACACTCGTAGACCTCTCCGTCCACGACTCCACTACCGCGTCTTCCCATCACCGGCTCGTTGCCGTCCGGGGCCTCGCCGTCATCCACCACCTTGGTGCGTTCGGCGTGGCATGGTCAACATGGTCAACAAACGAGAGTCATCGAAAGAGGACTGTACGTGGAGAGGCTGACAGTGGGGATGCACCAGGTCCATGGATGCACGCATGCAACCGCCTCCTTATTACGCGAAAATAAAATTATTCCTCCCCCTTAAAGCTGGGGCCCACCACGTATATCTTTGCAAGGAAGGAAGTGCCTCCTTATTCCTGCCCCTAATAGCTATGACCCACCAACAACATCTTTGCACGCAAGGAAGTGCCTCCTTATTACGGGAAAAAATGTGATTCCGCCCCTGACCACTAGGACCTGCCAGCTATATATTCACACGCAAGGAAGTGCCTCCTTGTCCTCCTTGACTGTTGGGATCCACCCAGTCAAAGTGTACGTAGCATTGTCTATGTACATACCGGTCGATCGGTCTGTCTGCCACGATGAACCGTGGCCGAGTAAGGAGCAATAGTAGTTCAGGCAGTCTCGTCTAAATCCTGTGCATATACGACAACTACGCTACAAAAAGACGGCCACGTACGTACTTACCGGCGTGGTTGGAACAAAGGATATAGTAGCGTGTTCATCGGGAGGCAACCGACTGCGTCGGAATACGTCCTATTCATCGGGAGCCAAATGGCTTAGACGGAGCAGCCGAAACAAGGTCTGGCATACCGCAGAACGGAGGAAATGGCCTTCTATTTGACTGCCTATGGTCGAAACGGGGTCCTGTTCATCAGGAATGGTCTGGCGTACCGTAGAATGGAGGAAACAGACTTCTGTTCGAGTGCCTATGGTCGAAACGGGGTGCTATTGATTGGGAGGGGTGTGCCATACCGCAAAACAGAGGAAACAAAGTTGTGTTGGAGCGCCTACGGTCGAAACGGGGACCTTTTCATCGGGAGGGGTGTGGCGTACCGCAAAACGGGACTCCACGGGGTCATGTTCATCCACCGTCTACTGCCTCGCTCATGCCTCCACAGGCTATTGTTCATCCACCGTCAACTTCCTCCAGCCTCCACCTGCTACTGTTCATCCACCATCGACTTCAGCCTCCACTAGCTACTGTTCAACCAGGCCTCCCGGGGTCCTATTCATCCAGCCTCCACCGACTACTGTTCAACCAGCCCTCCACGGGGTCCTGTTCATCACCCCCACCTGTGATACGTCTCCGTCGTATATACTTTTCCAAACACTTTTGCCCTTGGTTTGGACTCTAACTTGTATGATTTGAATGGAACTAACCCGAACTGACGCTGTTTTCAGCAGAATTGCCATGATGTTGTTTTATGTGCAGAAAGCAAAAGTTCTCGGAATGACCTGAAACTCCACGGAATACCTTATAATAAATAATAAAAAATCCTCGCCAAAGATGAAGACCAGGGGGCCCACACCCTGTCCACGAGGGTGGGGGCGCCCCCCTAGGGCGCACCCCCTACCTTGTGCCCCCCCTGGAGACCTTCCGACGCCAACTCCAACTCTATATATTTGCTTTCGGGGAGAAAAAAATAAGAGAGAAGAAATCATCGCATTTTACAATACGGAGCCGCCGCCAAGCCCTAAAACCTCT
Organism: Aegilops umbellulata; assembly: GCA_032464435.1. Lineage (NCBI taxonomy): Eukaryota > Viridiplantae > Streptophyta > Magnoliopsida > Poales > Poaceae > Aegilops > Aegilops umbellulata. The sequence goes on from CP136059.1 coordinate 66,696,929, forward strand.
CGGGAGGGCTAATCTGGAGTCCGTTCGGGGCTCCGGAGAGGGGGATTCGTCGCCGTCGTCATCATCAACAATCCTCCATCACCAATTTCATGATGCTCACCGCCGTGTGTGAGTAATTCCATCATAGGCTTGCTGGACGGTGATGGGTTGGATGAGATCTATCATGTAATCGAGTTAGTTTTGTTAGGGTTTGATCCCTAGTATCCATTATGTTCTGAGATTGATGTTGCTATGACTTTGCTATGCTTAATGCTTGTCACTAGGGCCCGAGTGCCATGATTTCAGATCTGAACCTATTATGTTTTCATGAATATATGTGTGTTCTTGATCCTATCTTGCAAGTCTATAGTCACCTACTATGTGTTATGATCCGGCAACCCCGAAGAGACAATAATCGGGACCACTCCCGGTGATGACCATAGTTTGAGGAGTTCATGTATTCACTATCTGCTAATGCTTTGTTCCGGCTCTCTATTAGAAGGAGGCCTTAATATCCCTTACTTTCCAATAGGACCCCGCTGCCACGGGAGGGTAGGACAAAAGATGTCATGCAAGTTCTTTTCCATAAGCACGTATGACTATATTCGGAATACATGCCTACATTACATTGATGAATTTGAGCTAGTTCTATGTCACCCTATGTTATGACTGTTACATGATGAACCGCATCCGGCATAATTATCCATCACTGGTCCAATGCCTACGAGCTTTCCATATACTGGTTTACGCTTATTTACTTTCCCGTTGCTATTGTTACAATCACTACAAAACACCAAAAATATTACTTTGCTTTCATTACTCTTTTGTTACCGTTACCCCCACTATCATATTAGTTTGCTACTAAACACTTTGCTGCAGATACTAAGTTTCCAGTGTGGTTGAATTGACAACTCAGCTGCTAATACTTGAGAATATTCTTTGGCTCCCCTTGTGTCGAATCAATAAATTTGGCTTGAATACTCTACCCTCGAAAGCTGTTGCGATCCCCTATACTTGTGGGTTATCAAGACTAATTTCTGGCGCCGTTGCCAGGGAGCATAGCTCTATTCTTTGAGTCACTTGGGATTTATATCTGCTGGTCACTATGAAGAACTTGAAAGACGCTAAGACAACAATTTATCCCTCAACTACGAGGGGAGGTAAGGAACTGCCATCTAGCTTTGCACTTGATTCACCTTCTGTTATGAGTAAGCTTGCGACACCTAAACCTGCTTCTGCTATTCGTTCTGATATGTCGCATGTTATTGATGATGCTACTTCTGCTATGCATGATACTTATGATGAAACTACTTATATGCCTGATACTACTCTGCCCCTTAGTGAATTTCTTGATGAACAAATTGCTAGGGCTAGAGAGAAAGAAATTATTGAATCTGATTATAATGATGAAAGTGATGATGAAGATAGGCCTGTTATTCCTGAGGGTTATGTTTTTGATGTGGAAGCTTCTGTAGCTATTTTAGCTTGCAGAGATAGAAACGAGCTTAAGAGGCTATTAGTTAAATGGAACAAAGAATCTCTTAAAGATAAAATGAAACCTGACCCTGCTTTTGCTACTTCGCCTATCTGTGTTCCCGATAAGGATTATGAATTCTCTGTTGATCCTGGTATAATTACTTTGGTTGAATTTGATCCTTTCCATGGCTATGAATCTGAAACTGTTGTGGCACATCTTACTAAATTAAATGATATAGCCATCCAAATAATGTGCTTGTAACAGGATAAAATGTATGCCACGGTCACCTTTTGCAAGACTGCTACTCGACTAAAATGGATGTAGAGACCTCTAGCTTGATTTGATGCGCCCTAGACGATGGTTCCTTCTCCCTCCGGATGATATGCCTGCAGAAGAAAGCAAAGCGAAAAGGATTGGTTCATTCTGTAAAATTGTGACAAGGAGACCTTAAAGTTTACACTCACATTTTCTTCACTAATCTCCGGTAGACCTGGAGTTCAAGTTTTTCCAACACAAGGTAGACACCGCATTTTAGTAACCCTCCAAGAGAAATAAGCAATCAGTGTCCACGCAAAGCAATCAGGTCCTGTACAAAAAAGTAAGAAGCAATCAGTGACAGCAGAGGGCCGAAACTTTTTCAGCACACAAATATGTGAACTTAGTGGTCTGCATGTCTATCAAGGGCTTGCTTAAGGATCATGGGATCCGCTATCCTAAGTGAAGTCACAATATCTGCATATTGGAAGGTTAAATTACCACTTGTACAAATCAAAATGGTTATGGGGAAATCTTTAGGTGGGCTATTTCATTTTTTCCTCTGTATTTCCATTTCGCCTAATTTTATTGTTTACTAAATTGCATACAGATTAAAATGGACTAAAATGTTGTTGGTTCCTGTATATAGGTTGTGGGTTAGATAACAATTGTAATTATCTTTATATTTGGATTTCAAACTACAACATAATAATCTAGAGCATATAGTTGAGAATGGGGTATAAAAAATATGTTTAGTTCTAGAATCAGACCCATTTTGTTGCAACATTTTTGTATTTTATTTATATTTAGTAAAAGACTGACAAATTGATATCTAATACATTTAGAAAAAATTCAAGTCAGTAACATTAACAGATAAACTAATTAAGTTCAAGTGAGTTGATAACAAAATAAGGAGGAATCCATGTGACAAAACTGTAGTTAGGCATATCCTAAGAATATATTGGAAGAATAAGTGCACAAACACAACACGGAGCTTTGCATTGAGAAATCATGCAGCTGCTCGATCTCGTAAATGCTCCTCTTAAAATTATACTTGGTTTTGCCCATATCCGTCAGCACACTGAATGTCTTATATTCATCAGAAACAATTATATATTACTATGGCACCGGGAATGGAAATAGGAAGAGCGACAAACACAGGAAGAGAAATCAATTCAAGACATTCAGAAATGGAGGCTAAGCTAAAGTCAACCGGCAAGAGCAACCATACTGAAAACTGCAGTAACCAAGTTCATATAATAACTTGAGATAAAGTTCACTGATATTAACAATCTGCATGCAAAGATTACTTTATTACATAAGTTGACCCAGAGATATCTTGTACTGTTTCTAGTGCTATTGTTTTACTTTGGATCAGTGGCCGAGCTATAGCAAAATAGCTGGGCGGGCCAGCTTAAAGAAAAACACAGGAAAAAAATTCAACATTTGAACCATGGTAGTACTAAGGCATTAGTCAACACTCAATTATTTTGGAAACACATCATCTCAGGCTTGCTAGTCTGCTTTTCTCATAGACTGGGCGGCAGTGGGTTGTGCATTCAGTCTTTGAGCAACAGCTAGGCTCTCTTGTGCATTCAGGCGGGCTGACAAGAATAGAAGTATCACATCTATGCTACTCATGGAGTATCTCTAGTTATATAGGACCTAAGAACTCGAGTTACTTTAACAGTAGGATTTCTACATTGCTCTACAAATTAGCAAACAAGATGATGTGAGAACTTAACATCAACATGCACCTAATATGTGCATGACAAAGTGAACTGCAAAAAGCATGAATTAATATGCATGACAAAGTGAACTGTGCAAAGCATGAATTCATGTGCATGACAAAGTGGGCTGCGCAAAGCATGTAACAAGATGCAGTTTTACGATAGATGCAATTCTACAATAGATGCAGTAACCAAACAGATCACCTTCTTCCTTTTATTTTGTCCCTGACTAGCTCGGCCTCCAAAATCTTCATTTAGATTTGAAAATTTAAAGGACCCAAATCATTCAGAATCCTCACTGTTCCTTGCTTTAAGTATAGCTAGCCTCTCCTGCTCTTGTGCTTCAGCATTGTCTTCTTCTCTTCCTTTTCCATTCTTTTTCCTGAAACAAGAATTCGTGGCACATTAGTATTGACACGTTAGGTGTCACCTAGATAAGCATGTAACTGAAAACTAGAAAGAAAGGCGCACACTTTAGTTGCTGAATATCATCGTCTATATTATAAAAAACATAGCACTTGTTTTTTCCATTGGATTTTGCGGAACACAAATAGAGAAGCTACTACCAAAATTAGCAGAAAAAATTAGTATGGATGCCTTGCGGATCTTGCCCAACCTCCGACACCTTCAAGATCTTGTCCAACCTTTCACGACCTAAGTTATAATGCCGAGCTGAAATATGAGGTTAGTCTAAAACATGAATTCTAAGTTGGTACAAAGCAGAGCAACATCACTCTGACATAGTAGTGCCACTTATCACAAGACTATCATTATGACAAGAAAAATAGAAGAGTCGAAATAAAACAGAGAAGGTTGACAATCACAACAAGATGGAGGACAGTTAACTTCAATGTCATCTTTAGCTAGAATGCAGACATCCAACAAAAAACCATAAAGGGCCTGTTTGGAATGGTTTTAATTTCTTCTTGTACCAGTCTACAAGACCCTATACTTGCGCTACGTACCAGTCTACGAGTAAGTATAGTTGTCAGTTTTTACTTTCACTAATGTCAATTTATTGAGCTAAGGCATGAAAGTGGGTGATATCATGTATTATCTTCCTTGCGCACACAACTACTACATAGAAATACCATTTACTAGTCAAACATATTTAACAGGAGATCATCCCTTCATGTTTTTAACAATTTGAATACGAACCTTCCATAAATGTAATTCTACATCCTTGTGGAGATGATTCAAAGCATATTTCCCTTCCCAATATACAACAAGAGATCAGTAAGAGGTAGATTTTTATATACTATGCCTGTTCCTAAAGACGTTTTGGCAGTCTAATTTAAACTTCCAAAACATCTTATATTTAGAAGCATAGGGAGTATATCCTAGTGCATTGAGCACTTGCAGCTAAGCAAGAAGAGGATGCAACTTGACATGGCATGTAGATTAGGGGCATGAACTATACAGTCTGGTGACTTGTGGAAGTGGCGGAAAGAGCATCGATGGGGGTGACCTTCCAGCGTCTTGGGGAGGTAGCAGAGACACTTCCAGCAGACTGGGACAGGGGAAGGAACTGCTGCATTGTTCTATTTTTATCAGACTCCACAGAAGTTTGCAACACTTATATTTATAGAATAAATAAATATCCACATACAGAAACAAAAATTTACTATGTGAACAAAGAGACTTCGGACCCCAGATAGCTCACCTGAAACATCTAGTAATTCATGAATCTGGTCTGATGATTAAGATACAATTCAAGTAATACTTTTTCCCCAGGAACAGAACCAGTATTCTAAACCAATAAGATGATACCTACTACCTGAACCATGTATAGAAGATTTGCATAAATCAGATCTTATCATTAGATTGATAATATTTACAAGATCAAGATAATTTATTGAATGAAGAGAGCCCCATCAATTAGGTGCACAAGAATAAGGGCTTACAAGCTAGCATAGGCCATGGTCAACCTGGTTGTTGACGGGGAGCCATCATGCCAAGGCGGAGTGTTGAATCAGTCGAGCTTGCACCCTTAACGTTGTGCCTCTGGGGCTAGTTGGGAAGAAGGATTGAAGCCACGGTGAGCGGCGGGTACTCCTCCAGATCTCCGTCCAGAAACATAGCTGTGAGGCGGGGGCCCAGCTGATAAAGGCGGCCATGGCAGGGAGGTAGGAGGAGATGCGAATCCACGTCGTCTCAGCCGGCGCTTGTGGAGAAGAGATGGATCCGTGCCATCCCAGCTGCCACTGGTGGAGGAGAGCCAGATCCGTGGTCACACGCGGCTCCAAGCAGGAGAGGGGAAGGAATGATGGGAGGAGCCAGATCCGTGGTCACAAGCTTTGGAAGGAGGGTGGAAGCCATTTCCTCCAGCGACCAACCAGAGGACGGCCAGGAGAGCCGACGGCGTCAAACCCTTGCCCGCCATAGTGGTCGGGAAGGAAGCCGGGAGCGGTAGGGGTTTGGGGACGGTGGAGGGTGGTCGGGGGCGGGGAACGGTGAGGCTAGGGTCGGGGACGGCGGCGGGTTATCGGCTGTCGCTGAGGTCGACGGGAGCGGCGAAGTGTGGTCGGCGGTGGATGGGATCGAGGGTGGAAAGCTGGCTAATTTGGGGACGCGACTTGGGGGAATAGAAGAGGTGAGGTGAGGTGCGGCGCCTATTTCTTTTCTTTTTTGGCTGAAATGTCTTGGTGTCCCGCGCCAATGAGCCAATTATTTCCGATTCGCGCCACAGATAGTACAGGCAGATAATGAGTCGGGGTTTGGTTCTCCCGGCAGATAAGGTGACCTAAAACATGGACATGTTGCCGGCAGTTTAAATGCCTGCGTTGCTCAACTTCTACCGACAGTTCTTCCGCCCTTAAGTATTTCTTTCGGCGGTAATAAGATTCCTGGCAGATAGTTTGTCGTTAATCTGGTATTTCTCCCGGCAGTGGACTGCCCCCAATTAAGTGTTGTGGTGTAGTGGATACGCCTCTATCAAGTATTTCATTGTTTGATATTTCCAGTTATCCCTAGATTATATTTATTTTCTTACCTATTATCCAAGAAAAAGCCACACAAAAAAGTTAGATCTATTCATCTGATAGAGGCAAAGGTGTCCCGTCTTTCGATGAGATGGTGGCTATCGTTTTGGAGGAAGTCGACTTTGACGATCCGACTACGAACGTGCGAGGATGTCGCGCCTTAGCAATCGCTAAACCAACTCCGAGAGGTTATTGACCACGCCGGAGCACGATCAACCTGACCACAAAGGTCTGTTTCCTGCAGGCAAACGAAGAACAAGCAAGAAACTAAGATTGCAATCTGGATATTGCGAATAAAAGAGGAAAGCTTTATTGATGAAGATGGGGTTCTGTGACGCCTTGGTCTGGTCGTTGAACACAAACGAAGTACGCGAAGTTGTAGCTATGGCGAACTTTTAATTTAAACAAAACCCAAAGTCTAAACGATGCCCAAGGGGCTGTATATATGGAGGTAGAGGGGGGGAGGATTTCGTGGCCCTTGGAGGAGGGGTCCGAAACCCACCCTAACTCTTGTTTCCCCACACATACGGACTCTAAAAACAGCCTATATTGAAGTATTTCGAAATTACATGGGCCTGGCCCAAAAAGAAGGTGACGCAGCACCTAGAATAGCCTCTGGACGAAAATTATGAAGTGGCATCTTGTATATTTCGTCCAAGGCTTCATGCACTCATTATGGTGGCTTCAAAGTCCTGAAATCACCACTTGAAACTCTGTTCTTGTCTCCCTTGCGCATGCCATCAACTCCATGCTTGTTCTTGCTCCAATGATCATCCTTCTCCAAGCTAGGCCCTTCATTTGTAAGCAAAACAAATGTATCCAATTTAGGCAGCATCATATTCTCATGAACATCAGAATCATTACCAAGAAACGAAAGTACCTGATAATTCAATTGGCGTGCGCGAGCTCTAGTAATTGGTCCAGTATGTACAGCAGCAGGGGTTGTGGGTGTAACAATGGTATTGATGTCCTCATCATCCTCCCCTTCTTGAAATGAAGTCGTCCTCGACGGAAGCTCATCTTCCTCACCCAAATAAGGCTTCAAATCTGCAATGTTAAAAGTGGGACTAACCCCAAAATCTGCAGGCAACTCAAGTTTATATGCATTATCATTTATTTTCTCTAACACCTTAAAATGACCATCAGCACGTGGCATTAGCTTTGATTTGCGCAAATTAGGAAATCTATCCTTACGCAAATGTAACCAAACAAGATCTCCAGGTGCAAACACAACATGTTTTCTACCCTTATCTCCAGCAAGTTTATATTTAGCATTCATATGCTCAATGTTTTCCTTAGTTAACTCATGCATTTTTAAAATCAATTCAGCACGTTCTTTAGCATCAAAATTAACCTTCTCCGAAGATGGAAGAGGCAACAAATCAATAGGTGCACGAGGTAGGAAACCATACACAATTTCAAAAGGGCACATCTTAGTAGTAGAATGCAATTGCAATCTTCTTTTCATTGTTTGCATTATTGAATTATCGGTTGCATCGTCGTTTCGAGTTGCTGGTCTTAGTGTCTAGTTCGTTTAGAGTTTGGAGTTCTGTTCATATTAGCCATGGCTCCGCTGCATCGTTATCCCTTCGCTGTCCACCACCCCATCCATCAATTTCCACCACGTGCTACCCATCGTTCATTGTCACAATCATAGTTTAGGTTGTTCACATCTTCGCTTGATCGAATCTAATCTTATCTAGTTTGTCTTGGAAAGAGGGGGAGAGAAAAAAAGTCAGAGAGAAAATGAAGAGAAAGAAAAAGAAAAAAGTGAGAGAAAAAAAGAGAAGAAAAAATAAGAAATTTGGATTTATCTAGAATCAATCTCGTACCTGAATTCGGATTGGAATCTGTTTTGCACAGTGTTCAGTAGGATAGCCATATCTTTTCATACGAAGTCCATTTTGGCTCCACAAGTACCCAAATTAAAGCTAGAGACGAGCCGTATCTGAATTTTTGCAAAAGCTACTTGAATATTTGGCGTCTCAAAATCGGCTTCTAAATAGGTCTTTTTGCCCTCTGAAGTTCATGCATACAACTTGTTCCAGTTTTTTAGGACAGGTTTAGAATTCTTTGACTTATTGCATGTTTGTTTATTTAAGCATGTTGTAGCATGTAAATTTGATGCAAGTAAGGTTTATTCACAATTGTTGGGATGGTTTAATGATGAACATTGTCAACCTTTTTTAAATGAATAAGAGCTTCACTTATATGTGCAAACTAAGTTGCAATATTTTCATGCCTTCTACTTCTTGTGATAATATTTTGGCTTCAGATTTTGTGAACTATGAAAGTTACTCATGTATACATGTGTCCTATGTGCAAAAACCAAGGGAAGTAAAAATGGATGACATTTACCTATACAACATGTATACCTTGTCTCTTTTGTTAACCACATTTCAGATTAAGCAACGCCGAGGACGGCTTTGTTTTCAAGAAGGGGAGGATGATGAGGACATGAATACCTTGGATACGACCAAAAATATTGCATACATGTATATTTGTGAGGTGATTTCTAATGCAAACTATGCAATAATATATTTGTGTAATCCAGGACAAAAATACTTCACAAACTTTTGTGTCATGTCTAACTGCAGGTGTATTGGACATTTATACAATCCACATATGATGATAAGGGAAAAAGAGAAGTTTAGGTGCTGTTCAAAAAGTCTACTCATGTAACTTTTGGGGCAAGAGAAGATAGAGTCCAAGTCTCCCATGTTCTGGATTCAGATTCGGATTGCACAGACATACCTGGCTCAAAACGCTAATAAGTCTTTCATACGGATGCCAAATGATGAGGACATGGCTACCACAGTTACACCCATATTCCCTGTTGTTTTACCTCTTGGAACAGTTGCTAGAGCTCAAATACGCCAATTAAATTATCAGGTACTTTCGTTTCTTGGTAATGTTTCTAGTGTTCATGAGAATATGATGCTGCCTAACTTAGATACATTTGTGTTGCTTGCAATTGAAGGGCCTAGCACGGACAAGAAGGATGAACATTGGATCATGGTCAAGCACGGAGATGGTGCGTGCAAAGAGAACAAGAACGGAGGTTCAAGTGGAGATTTCCGAACATTGAAGCCACCATGATGACATACAAGAAGATGGATGAAATATACAATGGCCTTTCATAAATTTCATCCATAGCTTATTATTGGTGTTGCGCCACCTTATTTTGGGCCAGGCCCATGTAATCTATTTTTAGAGTCCATATTGTAGGGGAAACGACTTAGGAGGTATTTTAGTCCCACCTTGCCAAGGGTGGACAAAATCACCTCTCTTTTCCCTATATATATAGCCCTTAAGGCTTCGTTTAGACTGGGGTTTTATTTAGTTAAAAGTTAGCCATCGCTGCAACTTCATGTACTTTGTTTGTGTCCAACAACCAGACCAAGACCGCTTATGAAACCCCACTTTCATCAACACTTCATCAATATTCGCAATATTCAGATTGCTTAATCATATTCTTGCTTGTTCTTCGATTGCTTGCAGGAATCGACCTTCGTGGTCAGGTTGATCGTGCTCCGGCGTGGTCAATAACCTTTCGGAGTTGGTTTAGCTATTGCTAAGGCGCAACGTCGTGCACGTTTGTAGTCGGATCGTCAAAGTCGTCTCCACCAAATCGATAGTTATCATCTCAACGAAAGATCGGGACACCCTCGCCTCTATCAAGTGGTATCAGTTTTCAGGTTGCTCGGTGAGATTTTACAGTTTTTTGTAGTTTAGATCGAGTCTGTTCTTCATACCTATAGTCCACAAAAAAAAGCCACAAAAAAAGTTAGATTAGTTCATCATATCCTAGAAAGTCTGAGCCTTTCGCTATTATTACTTAGTTTTTGCATTGTTGAATTCTCGGTTGCATCGTGTGTCGAGTTGCTAGGTTTTAGTGTCTAAACTTTTAGAGTTTCGAGTTCTAGTCACGTTTCGTTCACACGACATCCGCATAGACCATCATCCACTTTGTTTCATCGTCCGCTGCCATCTACTTTCATTACCGCCGTTGACAGCATCATCACATTGTTCATCTGGGAGCTTGATTCATCACGTGAGAAAAAAGGAACTAAGAAAGAAGGCAGATCATATTACTTTTGCAACAAGAAGTGCAGACCGAAGGAAAAAAAAAGAGACCGCAAAAACAGATTTTTCGGCCAAGAAGCAATTTCATAAGGAGATATTGCTGGACGTTTTTTTATCTTAAAAAGGAAAGAAAAGGAGAGGATACGGGCTAGAGTTTGTTTGGAAAGTTCAGATTACAAAAGGAGAAATTCCATCTATTGTATTTGGAAATCTGCACGGCCGGAAGAAAATAAAAGAAGTAGAAGAGAGAGAATAAGGAAGACAGAAAATAAAATAAGGCAGGGAAGTGCATGTGGGTTTGTGATTTAGAAGTTCCTCCTCGCGTTGGAGATCAAGAAGGAAAGTACAAGTTGGCTGATTCGGTTGGGATTCCAAAAAAAAGAACATGAGAGTTTGAGAGTAGTACGCCACGTCAGAATAAGGGAGAAAAAAATAAAAGAAAAAGGGGGACGTGGTGTGCTCCTGGTTTGGTAACTTCGGATCAGCAAAAGGAAAAGAAAAAAAACAATATAAAAGGGCAAGTGTTAATCAGTACGTAATCTGGTCCTAAACGCTGATTTGTGGAGATACACAGGAGGAAAAGAAAGAGTGCTAATTTGGTTTAGATCTCCTTAAAAAGGGTTGTTGGAAGGAAATATCAAGTGGAGACACGTTGGTTTTTTTTGGCAAGTAAGTTTCATGCAGTTGGCTGAAAAAAAAGGAAAATATTTCACGTTTGGAAAGTGTGCTACTCAGCCACGTTGGAGATTGAAGAGGAAAGATATTGATTCGGCCAGAAAAGGGGCAGATTGGTTTGGATTTGGGACGTGATTTCCTCCCACGTTGCTTCTTTGCTTTAGGAAGGAAAAAAAGGGCAAATGCCAATCCGTTTGGTTGGTGGCGATTCTGACGGCCTGTTTCCTTTGAAAAAAGGGATAAAAGGAAGGACGTGTGGATTGTGGCACGTTTGATTTTTTTAAAGGAGTAGTTTCCTTACGGGAGTATTGCAGATCGCAGCAAACAAGGAAGGAGAATCCATTACGGGAGAAGTGCAAAATCACAGCAAAGAAAAAAAAGGAAAGTGCCCATCGGTTGCATTGTTTGGAAAGGCAGATCCGAATTTTTATTGTTGGTTCGCTGCCTCGTTTGGATTGAAAAACGTGGGATGTACTAGTAGTACTTCGGTTTGGTTGCCAAGTTTGGATTTCCGAGGAAAAATAGAAGGGAAGCATCTCCTTATTCGGATTGGAAAAGTAATAAATACTTCAAAAAAAAGAGGTACTTCGGCTGGTTTGTTGGAGAACGAGAAGGAGAGAATCACGTGACAATTTTTTTTCATTGCCACGTGGGACTTAGGTAAAAAAACAGTGTTCCTTGTGATATAGACTACTAGTACGTAGTAGTACTTTCGTTGTGGTAAAAAAAGATTGCCCCACTCGGTTGGATTTCTTTGGAGAAGGGATAAAAAAAGTGAAAGAAGGCTTGTACCACGTGTGATGTTGCTGTCAAAAAACACTTGTGGTTAAACGAACAATAGAAGTAGTGTTCGCGGCATATCGTGATTCTTCTATGTCTTAGGCTCGCGTCTCTAGTAAAGTTTAGCCTAGGACCAGCACTCGACCACTTTGAACGAATTTTCAGCTTGCATTAATTAACGTGGTCGTAGCATTTTTTTCCCCACATATATAAATCCAACCCAGCTCCACATATTTCTACACCGTGTATCTATAGTTCACCTGGCAATCACTTTACCCAACTTTTGGAGTTACTTGACACCGTTGGTTGCCGATCACCGCCTGCTGCATGGTAAGAACTTGTAAGACATTGATATTTGCTTTACTGTGAGCGTTTTACCACCACATCCTAGTAGTTATAGGAGCATTATTTTTGGATTTTGTTTCTTGTTTCTACTAATCATGACAGGATCTAGAGTCAGCTCATGGGCTTTGTCGATCGCGGGAGACGTGCCCCCACCTATGCAAATATCACAACCGTCACGAGAGGTGCACAAACATCCAGATGCACATGTTCAGATTAATGTTTCTATACCACCATTTAATGGGCGTTTTAGACCTGCTTTATATATTGAATGGGAGTTCGACATAAATAATATATTTGCTTCCCATAATTTTGATGAACATAAAAAAGTTAAGGTTGCGGTTGGTTCTTTCACCGGCTTTGCTTTAGTTTGGTGGAGTGAATATTGTCGGTTACACCCTGGTTATATACCTATTACTTGGGATGATTTGAAACTTGCCATGAGACATACATTTTTCCCCGCTTATTATACTCGTGACATGATTAAAAAGTTGCAACATTTAAAACAAGGTAGTGACACTGTAACGAAATATTATGATGATTTACAAACTACCTTGTTGCATTCCTCTTTAGAAGAAAGTGAAGAAGAATTTATGGATAGATTTTGGGGAGGATTAAACCGTGACATTCAGGAGATACTAATTCATGAAACATGTTATCCTATGGAACGTTCGTTTCGTCTTGCTTGCAAAGCTGAACAGGTGATAACAAGACGTGTTGCCCACAAGATAAACAAGCGGAAGGTCCAAATCCCACGAGTTGCGACGGTTGTTCCTTCCACCATTGTGTCTCCTATGGCAACAACATCCATTGTTGAGAGAACTACATCACCTCCACCATGTGACGCGTCGCCACCTAGAGTGCCTACATCATCTTTGTTGATCATAAGAGGTAATGACAAAGGTACCGATCTTCCACCTCCACATGAGTATGATGAATGCCTGGTCAATTTAAATGAACCATGCGATGAGCTACCCACTACTTTGATCACACCAGCTATTTTAGAGGACTATGTTCATGATTTGACTTTGCCATGTGATCAAACAATTTTGAGTGAACCCATTGAATTAACTATTGATGCAAAAGAACCATGTGAATCAGTGAAAAGATCAGATTTGGATCAAATACGTTTGAAAATAGTTGTGCCAATGTTTAATAATTTTGATATGACCTCTAATCTTGGTGATGGTTCATCAAGGTTGGGATGGTTTAATGATGAGCATTGCCAATCTTTTATTATGAATAAGAGCTTCACTTATATGTGCAAACTGAGTTGCAATATTTTCATGCCTTTGACTTCTTGTGATAATATATTGGCTTTATTTTTCACGACTTTTCAAGGGTGCTCTTGTATAATTGTGTCACATGTGCCACAACTGAGATCAGTTAAAATGGATGACATATACATATACAACGTGTACACCTTGTCTCTATTGTTAGCCATATTTCAGATTAAGCAACGCCGAGGACGGCTTTGTTTTCAAGAAGGGGAGGATGATGAGGACATGGCTACCACAGTTACACCCATATTCCCTGTTGTTTTACCTCTTGGAACAGTTGCTAGAGCTCAGATACGCCAATTAAATTATCAGGTACTTTCGTTTCTTGGTAATGTTTCTAGTGTTCATGAGAATATGATGCTGCCTAACTTAGATACATTTGTGTTGCTTGCAATTGAAGGGCCTAGCACGGACAAGAAGTATGAACATTGGAGCATGGTCAAGCACGGAGATGGTGCGTGCAAAGAGAACAAGAACGGAGGTTCAAGTGGAGATTTCCGAACATTGAAGCCACCATGATGACATACAAGAAGATGGACGAAATATACAATGGCCTTTCATAAATTTCATCCATAGCTTATTATTGGTGCTGCGCCACCTTATTTTGGGCCAGGCCCATGTAATCTATTTTTAGAGTCCATATTGTAGGGGAAACGACTTAGGAGGTATTTTAGTCCCACCTTGCCAAGGGTGGACAAAATCCCCTCTCTTTTCCCTATATATATAGCCCTTAAGGCTTCGTTTAGACTGGGGTTTTATTTAGTTAAAAGTTAGCCATCGCTGCAACTTCGTGTACTTCGTTTGTGTCCAACAACCAGACCAAGACCACTTATGAAACCCCACTTTCATCAACACTTCATCCATATTCGCAATATTCAGATTGCTTAATCATATTCTTGCTTGTTCTTCGATTGCTTGCAGCAATCGACCTTCGTGGTCAGGTTGATCGTGCTCCGGCGTGGTCAATAACCTTTCGGAGTTGGTTTAGCGATTACTAAGGCGCAACGTCGTGCACGTTTGTAGTCGGATCGTCAAAGTCGTCTCCACCAAATCGATAGTTATCATCTCATCGAAAGATCGGGACACCCTCGCCTCTATCAAGTGGTATCAGAGCTGTTGTTTTACCTCTTGGAACAGTTGCTAGAGCTCAGATACGCCAATTAAATTATCAGGTACTTCCATTTCTTGGTAATGTTTCTAGTGTTCATGAGAATATGATGCTGCCTAACTTAGATACATTTGTGTTGCTTGCAATTGAAGGGCCTAGCACGGACAAGAAGGATGAACATTGGAGCATGGTCAAGCATGGAGATGGTGCGTGCAAAGAGAACAAGAACGGAGGTTCAAGTGGAGATTTCCGAACATTGAAGCCACCATGATGACATACAAGAAGATGGACGAAATATACAATGGCCTTTCATAAATTTCATCCATAGCTTATTATTGGTGTTGCGCACCTTATTTTGGGCCAGGCCCATGTAATCTATTTTTAGAGTCCATATTGTAGGGGAAACGACTTAGGAGGTATTTTAGTCCCACCTTGCCAAGGGTGGACAAAATCACCTCTCTTTTCCCTATATATATAGCCCTTAAGGCTTCGTTTAGACTGGGGTTTTATTTAGTTAAAAGTTAGCCATCGCTGCAACTTCGTGTACTTCGTTTGTGTCCAACAACCAGACCAAGACCGCTTATGAAACCCCACTTTCATCAACACTTCATCAATATTCGCAATATTCATATTGCTTAATCATATTCTTGCTTGTTCTTCGATTGCTTGCAGGAATCGACCTTCGTGGTCAGGTTGATCGTGCTCCGGCGTGGTCAATAACCTTTCGGATTTGGTTTAGCGATTGCTAAGGCGCAACGTCGTGCACGTTTGTAGTCGGATCGTCAAAGTCGTCTCCACCAAATCGATAGTTATCATCTCATCGAAAGATCGGGACACCCTCGCCTCTATCACCAAATTGGGTGATTCTTTTTTCGTTAGAAAGTAGATTTCGCGCTCTTTCCAACCTAGTTGGATTCACCTTAAAATTCGTCCGGAGCATTGAGTTATCTATGAAACAATCTGACACTGCAGCAGAATCCGAGTCAAACTACAAGTCCAAAGGTGTTGCATCACCTCCACTTGGGCCCATGAGACTTATACGACCTAGGGTTAGTTTTAGGCTGCCTTGGGACGTCCTCCCACCTCCTTGGACGCCACCCTTGCTCCTATATAAGTACATTCGTCTAGTATCTTTTTCTTGGGATTTTTTTAGTTAAAAGTTAGCATTGCAACTTCGTGTACTTCGTTTGTGTCCAATGACCAGACCAAGACTGCTTTCAGATCCCCACCTTTATCAATACTTCATTTATATTTGTAATATTCAGATTGAATTATCATATTCTTGGTTGTTCTTCGATTGCGTGTAGGAATAGACCTTCGTGGTCAGGCTGATCGTGCTTCCAGCAATGCCAGTAACCTCAGGAGATTGGTCTAGCGATTGATAAGGCACAACGTCGTTGCACGTTCATAGTCGGATCGCCAAAGTCGTCTCCACCAAATCGATAGTTATCATCTCATCGAAAGGTCGGTACCCTCGCACCTATCACACTGTAGCTCCCAGGAGGAGAGGGACAAGAAATGCATTACGGGGCACTTATCTTTTTTAATCTAAAAGATTTAGGCATCTGCCAAACTTTAGTTTAAATTATGTAACCCTCCATCCATGTTTGCACATTATGGTTTGTACTTTTTTATCCGCGTATTAATGAAAAACAGAAATGCCTGTCGGGCCCTTGTGCATGTATCATGTCCATGCTGAGGGACGACTCCTCAATACTTAAACATGCAAGCAAGTTTTAGGCGCCCGTGCTTCATTTTATTATCTTTGCACAGTGTCTGCGCCTAGCTTTGTACAAAGGGCTACATGCACATCGGCAAGGCTTGTACAAAAGGTGGTTGCCGGGGCTGAGCCCTTTGACGGTGACCTGGACTAGGGGGTACTCACCACATCGTCTCCTGACCAGTTGGATCGGGCTGAGGACCTCCATGGCGGTTCACTCATGGGCCACTTCGGGCAACCCATGCCGCATACAAGGATTATTTCACAAGACTTGGTGATCAAGACAAGGACTCCTCTCCACCAACGTATTCGGCTAGGACTCTTGTTATCCTAGGCCTATGGTGCATTATATAAGCCAAGGCCAGGCTAGTTGATAGATCATTATGACATTACTCATCATCCCCTTAGGTCTTAGACTGCAACATATGATCTCGAGGTAGATCAACTCTTGTAACCCTATATTCATCAAGATCAATCAAGCAGGAAGTAGGGTATTACCTCAATAGAGAGGGCCCAAACCTGGGTAAACATCGTGTCCCCTGTCTCCTGTTACCCACCGATCCATGACATGCAGCTTGGGACCCCCTACCCGAGATCTGTCGGTTTTGACACCGACACCCGGCAACCGCACCTTATGGTTAGAATTTACGAAGATGCTCAATATCCCATGAGTTTTGCATTTTTATGCCATCCCCGGTCTCCAGTCGGACTGCGCTAGGTCCGGTGACTTGTACTACCAGATAAGGGCCTTCCCACTTTAGCGTCAACTTGTTGGAACCATTGGTGGATTGAACGCGCCTAAGGACAAGGTCGCCTTCCTCAAGGCTCTGGGTAGGAATCCTATGGCTATGATAGCGGCACAGGTCTTGCTGGTAGCGTGCAACACACACAACATCCCAGAGACGATCTTCCTTGAGGCGCACGACATCGTCATGCCGCATCTGCTCTTGCTCTACTTCGTCGTAGGCAAGTATTAGCGGTGACCCGTATATGAGTTGTGTGGGGAGCACTACTTCCGCCCCATACACTTGGGAGAAGGGAGTCTGACTGGTGGCTAGATAGATCTGGTGTCATGCAGAGGGACCAAAGAACCACTAGCAGCTCATCAATCCAGTGCCTGCCGCATTTCTGCAACTTATCAAAAGTTCACGTCTTGAGCCCACGCAGCACTTCAGCATTCATCCTCTCAGCTTGCCCATCGCTTCGTGGATGAGCAATAGAGGCGAAGGAGACATCAGTTCCAAGGCTTTGGATATATTGCATAAAGGCACGACTCGTGAACTGGGTGCCGTTATCGTTGATCACTCTGCTGGGTACTGCAAAACAGCACATCAATCCTTTCAAGAACTTGACAACTGATTTTGCGGTCACCTTCCTCACTGGTTCCACCTCAGGCCACTTTGTAAACTTGTTGTTTGCTACATACAAGAATTCAAAGCCCCCGGCAGCACGGGGGAAGGGGCCCAAGATATCAATCCCCCAGACTGGGAATGGCCAGGATAAAGGGATCATCTAGAGAGCTTGAGTTGGTTGATGAATGATTTTGGAATGGAACACGCAGGCTTCACACTTGGTGACTAGCTCAGTTGCATCCTAGAGGGTTGTGGGCTAGTAGAAACCATGCCAGAAGGCTTTTTTGACCAGGGCTCTTGATCCAATGTGAGAGCCACACATCCCCCGTGTATCTCCGCCAACAGCTTCAGCCCATCTTGCCGGTAGACGCACTTCAATTTCACCCCATTTGGCCTTTTTATGTACAGTGTGTCATCGGCAAAATGGTACATATTGGACCGTCGGGCTACTCTTTCAGCTTCTTCCTGCTCTTCGGGAAGTTCTCCTATTTGGAGGAAATGGACTATGTGTTGCGCCCAAGTTGGAGCCTATGGCTCGACAACAAGGACTAAAGGCATCTCCTCGATCGCAAGAAGTTGGGGTTTTGCAGGAGGGTGCTGCTCACCAACCGAAGTGGAGTTACCCTCGTCAGCCTCTCTACCAGCAGCTTCGGGCAGTTCTGCTAGGAAATGCTTGTCGGAGATAAACTTTCTTATTTTTCTAGCCATCGTTGAGGGGGACACTGATGGTTGAGTTAGATGAATGACAAAAGTCCCTCGTTCCAAAGAGAGCTTTTGTGCGGCGCACTTTGACAAGTGATGAGCGATGCCATTTTCTGCCCATGGCACGTGCTCTGCTTGTAATCCATCAAAGTGCTCTCCCAACTTTCTCACCTCCTCCACATATGCCTCCATCAACGGACTCTGATAATCTTTGTTGACTTGCCTCACCACGAGTTCGGAATCTCTGTGGATAATCAGTTTCTTGGTTCCCAATTCCACTGCAATTTTGAGTTTGGCAAGAAGCCCCTCATACTCAGCAGTGTTATTGGTGGCCTTTTCCCGGGGAAAGTGCATTTGAACCACATATTTGAGATGCTCTCCGGTGGGTGTGATAAGAAGCACGCCGGCTCCGGCGCCCTTCAGCGAACAAGCTACATCAAAATACATGATCCATTCCTGAGGCGCCTCTTTGCCGACACTACAAAAAAACCACTTCCGCGATGATACGTGTTTGTCACCGTAGGTCACATTTTCTGTCATACATGCACATCCATGACGATTTTATGACAGAATCAAGATAGTCATACTTGTGCTTTCCTAGAAGTGTTCCATGATAATACCAAAATTATCTTCATGGAAGTGTCCACTTCCAGGACGATAAATGGCGCATCATGGAAGTGCTTCCGTCAAGAGTATCCGACACATGGCATCCACCGCAACGGGTCGCCGTTAAGCTATCGGGTTCCGTTTGGATACGATAACCAGTTAACAGCCCGGACCAATGGGGATTTTCCACGTGTAAAATTCTCAATGGCCACAGGAACCACGTGTCGGCTCAGCGTTGGGATAGGTGTCATCCACTCATTGGACGGGAGGTGCCTATGATACGCCGACACGTGGCACGGTCCAACAGTGGCCCATTAAGGTGAAAAGGCCGGCCCGTTTGACTTGGTCAAAAGGTAGCCGGCCGGCCCATGAAAAGCCTGTTAACGCCTTGTTCACAATATCCCATTTATAGCCCACTAACTCGTGGCACGTTAGGGCCTATATGAATTAGGCCCGGTAGTGTTATATGGGCCATCCAATATGATTCCAGCCCGTTGTAACTTCCGGCCCATGTATGGCCCATGACATCTTTCGGCCCATATGAGGCACTTTGTAACTCTTGGCCCATTAACGGCCCATGGTGACACTGGCCCATAATGAATAGTGTATTGCTTTATACCCATTAACGGCCCATTATAGCATTGTGCCCTTTCTAGCCCGTGTGGTATTTCATCCTTCTAAGGGCCCATTTACTGTCGGGCTCATTTCCAGCATTCGATTACTTTTGGTCCGTTACTGGCCTTTTCCACTTGCGGGCCAAATTCAGCCCATGGTTATAGTCGGGCCGTTAATCCGTTGGGCCATTTTCTTAGCGTCATCAAATACGGCCCGTTTAAGCCCGTTATACATATCAGGTATTAATGGCCCGTTATGATCGGGACATAAACAGACAATTTCCACTCTAGCCCGTTTATGGCCCATATTGCGGTCCTTTATTGGTCCATGAATAGTACGGCCATAGAAGGCCCATTTATTCTAACGCCCATAGAAGCCCCATTGATCCTATGGCCCGTAGGAGGCCAATAGATCCTACAGCCCGTAGGAGGCCCATGGTCACTACATAGCAGGACCATGGTTACAATGGTCCGTGGTTATTACGGCCTAGTTTTAATAAATACTTTATTTTTGCCATTAGCAAACCGCGAAAAAAGAACTGCAGTGACTACGACCAAACAAATAAACAAGACGATAAGTAAATAAATAAGCAAGCAACTTACGCTAGGCTATTACATCTATTACACATATTACATCCATTGTGCATAAAAGTTCGCCACCAGTGAAAATATAGGGAACAAAGCAGCATATTACATACACTGGGCGTCTAAATTGGCCACCAGTGCAAATAAACGAGCGTCCGCAAAACAAGTTCATAACTGAAACAACTTCATAAGATCTCAAGAAACGTTATCCTGGGTATCCACCATGCTGGCAATAAGCTTAGCAAGCTTATTAGCTTTCTCCTGTTTGGCGCTAAAATCTTCCAATGCATGCTATTGCACCAGAAAGTATGCATCTGAATTCTCCAGGGACTTCGTCAGTCCTTCGGATTCTTGTCGTAGCACAGCTGATCAATGTCTTTCAGCTTGTAGTTGAGACTCAAGAAACCAAACTGATTCAGACAGTGAGTTCGAAGAGCTTGCGCGAGCGGTAGTGGCCAGTAACTCGAACACTACATCAAGACATGACTTTGGAGTTGTCTCACTGTCTTAGAGATAGTTTTCCTTAGCTGTTTTATCAGCCTTGTTGGAGACCAACAAGGATGTCTCACTATCCTGAACCTTATCTGCATTGCTTCCTTTACCATTACTTAATAAGGTACTCTTCCCAAATATTTTGTCAGCATTCTAAAAGAAGAAATAAGCAAACACATAACAGGTTTAGCATGTAGTATATGAAACTCATTTCGTTGAACCGGTTCAGTAGTAAGGTGGATAGGATTAAACTACCAACTCTTCTATTGCCAAGTAGTAAGTACATAATAAAAGCATCAAACAAAAATATATCTATGTCCTATGGTACTGCATTGTCTTTCCAAATCAATATAGAGACACATATCAAATCATATCAGTTCAAGACAAAGCAACATTGAAAGAATACAAGTGTGGGAAACTACACGGCACAACAAGATTTCAGATGGGTAACACGAGTATACATGTACAACAATACTATTGGCTCTGTTGTGATGCTAATTGTGCATGGTATGAGAAGTCAATTGTATACACAATTGAAATTGAAATCAATAGAGCAATTTAGAAGAGCGAACCTGTTAAAGAAACATGTGTAAACATACATGTTGTGCCATTGGAGTCTTGATTGGATCCTTCAATTTAAAAATAAGTTTGTATGAGTAAATACAGTGATACAAGAGCAAAGCAGTACGCACCATAATAATGTAATCTTAAATGGGAAGAGTTCTTCTTTAGATTTAAGCACTTGTTCTACATGAACAGAGTACAGTAAGACGCAGGCATATAGTACTTGAAGATAAAAAAATGAGCTCATAGACCTTACCACATTCTTGGTTTGGGATTAGTACAAAACAAGGCGTTCCCAGTCATCGTGCCGTAAATGTCTCTCAGGAGAGGGAATTTGATGAGTTTCTTTGCATATTAAGTACGTTTTCTTCTGGTAATCTCGATACTACCACCAAGCATTCTTGAAGATAGCAGAGGTATTAGCACAGGTTACCTCATCATGAGTTTCCAAACCGGTCCTTCTCTATAGAGAAAAATGGGAACATTTGCTGTAATATAACTAGCATGGAGGTAGAATGTATGGGACAAAGCAAATTGTTTGCCATGAATAACATTACTTACACATAACTCTGGACGAACACCAGCAATTGGATTTTTCCTTCATCTTCAGTATAATATTTCCATAGTGGGAAGATACGCACATAGGATTTAAAAACATCAAATGCGATAGATGCTAAACTACGAATGGCTGGTTGTGCTTCGTCCACAAGAATAGGTGTACTAACTGGTGGAGTTGGGGTTCGCCGTGGTAGTACAGGCGCTTGGGGCACTGGAGCTGCCATACTAACTACTCTTGTTTGGGAGCTCTGTGCTGGAGATAGTGTTGTGTCAACTGGAACTGGGTTACTATCTGTTGTGGTTGGGGTTAGATTGGGTGAAGCTGGTTCTCTGTCCATCGGAGTAGGGGTACAATCTGCGAGAGTCTGGGTTATGTGTGGTAGGGCTGGTTCTCGTGCATGTACAACTAGGGTGTTATCTCCACCAAGAGGTAGCACTATTTTATTTGAAGATCGTGTTTTTACTTCGCTAGATACTACCATCCCCCCTCCAATTCAAATGGCTGATAAACAAGAAAAGTAGTTGAATGTACAGACCTTGTATGAGAGACAAATGCAATAGATAGTGTGGAAAAAAGAGGGCATGAAAGAGTTCACATGTACATTCTTTAACTAAAAAGGGTAGCATGACATAATTTCACATATACGATGTCTATCTAAACTGGATAGCATAGCATGCCGTAATTCAAAGATATGATGACTAACTAAGCAGGATGGCATGAGATAATTATATGATGTCTTTAGTAAACAGGTTCGCATGACATAATTCATGTACATGTTATCTAAGTAATCAGGATCACATGATATAATTCAAATGTGTGATTTACATACTAAGTAGAGGGCATTCGCATATATGATGTCTGAACTAAGAACATGGTGTTGAATATTATGTATATGATGTCTAAACTATGCAATGCAACCAACCATATGCATGATATGAGCAGTATAACCGTGCCAAGTTAGAGCATACACCTCGGTGGGGGAATATGACTGGTCATCTTTCTCTAAATCCATCCCTGAGGAGCTATCAGGACCTAGCAAGAGATTTACTTCGATAGGTAGCACTGTCCGCTCTGAAGACCTTGTTTTCACTCAGAATTTTTCCATCACCCACTCAAATGGATGATTCACACGAAGAGTAGTTGAATGTACAAACATTGCTGACAAATGGAAATGTAATGAATAAAGGATTGGTAAGATATAATTCAAATATATGATGTCTAGTTAAACAGGATGGCATTGCATATTTCACATATATTATGCCTAGCTAAAGGAGATGAGATTGCATAATTCCCATATATGATATAGAAACTAAAGAGGTGGCATTACAGAACATGTCTAAAGTAAGCAGATGACATATATGATGTCGAAAGTAGGCACTGCAAGGCAACATATGCATGATATGACCAACATCATCATGCCAAGTTAGAGCAAACACCTCAGGGGGTAAATAGGAGTGGTCAACTCCATCTAAATCTACCTGAGAATAGATATCTTCCTCCGGATTACAATCTGGAGGGTGAGGACGATTTCCCATGGCACCCACCATGGAGCGATGTCTGCATGACATTGTATTGCCGCGCAAAACTCTTCCCTATTTCTCTACATGTTTAGCATGACTGTGTACAATATCTGACATAATACGAAAAAATATAGTGAGATTATGTAAGGAGAGCATGCAGAAATCTAGAGTGATGGTAACAACCAGTGGATAGATCCAAAAATAATGATAGCATGCTGATGATAGCTTTACTTTAATAAAAAGATAGATTATGATTGCTTTACTGTTTGTTTCCCACCCAAGATGAATGTCGGGGTTTCCTGGGCTCCCCGATCACCTATGGGGACGGAGCCCCTTCTTGGTTCGTTGGGGGGCGGAGGTCGCGCGAAGAGCGGATCAAGGCGAGGCACGCGGGGGAAGGTTTTTACCCAGCTTCGAAGCTCTCCGGAGAGATAACACTCCTACTGCTGCTTTGTGGATTGTATTGAGTTCTTGCTCGGGAGCGCCGAGTGCTACAATACACTCGAGCAGCTAACGAGACCGAGCGCTTCCCTGAGGATCGATCCCCCCCTACGTTGTGCATGGGCCTCCTTTTATATGTTCAAGGGGTCTCCAACAGGTGGCAACGTAGGTAAGGGCAAAAGTGTAAATATGCTGCGGTAGGTACAGCTGCCTACACAGTGTGTCATACCTAACCCTGACGGCAGGGGACAAAGGCATTAAATGCCCGTCTACGTCGCCCAGACGGTGCAGAAAAGGGACCGTCAGGGGCGCCATCGCTCGCCACGATGGCGATCCTGTCAGCGCTGCATGCCATAGTGTACCCCTGGCTGCACAGCCACCCGCCACGTACGCTGGGAAGGGTCCCGGAGCGACACGTAGGGGGGTGAGCTGGAGCACGGGTACAGAGTGGCTGCCTGCCGTGGCAAGTGCCTTGCCGCGGCCGTTGTCTTGTCGCGCCCGGGAACTTGTCGCTCGCCGGGTCCTGCCGAGACGCGTGGCGCGCTGCGGCAGGTTCTTTGAAATGCTCTTGTTGGGCTTCCCGGCAAGCTCCTCTTGTCGGGGTCTTGTACCTTGAATGGTCTTCCCGGCAAGCTCCTCTTTCCGGGGACTTGTCTCCTTGACTTAAATACTTTGTTCTCGAATGGCTCCATAGGAACCACAGAGAGCCTTGGTGATCACCTGGCGGGCCTTGCCGCGGGGTGCTGCGACTGCCCGTGCACAAGTTCGGGATACTAGAGTACCCCTACTTTAGTACACTGATAGGAGCCCCTGGGCCTGGGCCACACACGGTGCCGAGCGCTGTTGGGCCAGGCCCAAAACAGGGCACGGGCACGCACGGCCTGGGTCGTGTTGCACCTTGCTCCGCATCCACCACGCCCTCCCGAACGGCACACGTTGATTGCGGCGTCGTGGGGGAGGTCGTGGGTGGTTCCTTTACTCGGAAAGGCGGAACGTCCGCCCCCATCCCTCTTTATAAGCAGGGGGAGCAGGGGCAGTTTGCCCATCTGCCCGTTGCTGTTCCTTCCTCGAGAATCTCCGCCACTCCCCTTCTTCCCAAAGCCGAAGGAGAGCAGAGCCCCGTCCCCATCGCCACTAGCACCACCAACGCCGTCGTCCTCCTTCTCCATTCCCGCCATGGCCCCGAAGGCCGAGAAGGCGAAGTCGGCTGAGGCGCAGCGGCTCGCGGCGCTGCGAAAGGAGCGGGCAATCTTCCCTCCGAGGCTCGAGGCAGCAGAGCTGAAGGAAGACTTCTATCTCTTCTAGTCGACGGGAACACGGGCGCATCCGCGCACGAGGGTACTCCCAGCCACTGCTTGGGATAAGTATCCCACCGGGTATCCCTTCTTCGCCTTGTTCTTCTACTGCGGGCTCTGTCCGCCTTTTTCTGAATTCTTTTGCGATGTCATGAACACCTACGGGCTCCACCTTCTTGATTTCACCCCCAATGCTGTCCTGACCATGGCAGTTTTGGCACATCTCTATGAAAACTTTGTTGGGATCCATCCAAACGTAGCTCTTTTCCGCCAGTTCTTTTCGCCTCGGGTTGAGAAAGGAGAGCCTTTATCCAGCGAGATCGCCTGGATCTCGAAGGCCGGCAAGAAAGACGCTTATCTGGAAGGAGAGTTCCGCAGCAAGTGGGAGGAGTGGAGGGCTGACTGGTGTTTGATTGTTGAGGAGAACCCCCAGCCGTTTACTGCTCTGCGCGAAACCCCAGTAGTGCGCGGCGGCGATTGGAGTAGCCTGGCCCCGGAAGACGATAGACTGAGGATTGCCGTCACCCGGATCCTGCGCCTCAGGCTTGCCGGGCTTACTGTAGGAGCGGTTGGCGCAGATTTCCTCCGCCGCCGCATCGCCCCCCTACAGGAGAGGGGGAGACCCTCCTGGGAGTTTCAGAATGCGGCGGATATCATGAGGTTGCGGCCTGGCCTCAACTTCAACTTCACTGTCCTGGAGCTCAACGCGATGCTCCAGGAGCTGTTCAAGCACGACCCACAGCATCCCGAAGTGTTCTGGTTGCCGAGGGGCGTCGTCCCGCTGTGCAACAACTCCGCGCTCGACCGCATCCGTGCAATAATGCCGCTGTGCGACTCGCATGGAATTGATCCAGCCTGGATAGAGCCTGCGGATGATGTCGTGCAGGCGTTCTTCGACAACTTGATAGAAGTGCCGGTCGACGCCGACGAGAAAAAGGGGCTCACCCGGGACACCACCGACGATGAGCTCAAGCGCATCGCCACCAGGATGGAAGAGGCGGCGGCAGCTGCCGCTGCGGGCGAGTTTGGGTTCACCGTGGAGGAGGCAGAGGCAGCAGAGGCGGCAAGCCTTGCCGACCGAGAGGAGCTTGCCGGCGAGAAGAGGTCCGCCGAGCACGACGTCGGGCCGAGCGGGCCCGCCGAAGACACGAGCGGCTCGCTGGAGATCGGCTCCTCTTCCTCTTCGTCTTCGGACAGCTTGCCACAAGCAGAGCCCCTGACTCCACAAACAGAGCCCCTGACTCCACAAACAGAGCCCCCGTATCCACAAGCAGAGCCCCCGGCTCCAACAAGAAGGCGTCTTCGCAAGGCCGGGGACATAGCGGAGCGGCGGGCGAGTCAACCCCCGCCGCGCCGCACGACACGCTCCACCGCGGCAAGTTCTATTGCCGCGGAAACACCTCACGCTGCAGCGGCAGCTGGGCCGGGGTCCTCTCGGCCTGCGGCTCCAGCTCCCGCCAAGCGGCCAAGGGATCCTACTCCTCCGCCTCCTCGCGCCAGAGGTGGGCCAGGATTTGACTTCTCCGCGCTCAGCTCCGACGAGGAAGAAGAAGAGTAAGATTCTTGTTGTACTTGCATGTCTTCAATACTTGCTGTCTTGTCTTGTATCTCATTTGCTTTACTCTGAACCCATCCCTTTTTAGGACGCTGGCCCAGAGAATGGCAAAGAGGGCCAAGGTCCCGGTGATCGTTAACGAGGATGACCCCTCCATGGGAGCAGGGGGTGCGCCCGAGATAAACTTGCCGGACCCGACGACTGTTCTTCAGAGCAGCCCCCAGCGCAACCCCCAGCGTAAGTATATGGTTTACTTCCAGCTGTTAGGCGCGCACGGATACTCTTTGCTTGCTGATATCTGACCGTTGGCTTATGTAGGAGCAGAGCAGCTCCACCAGGAGCGCCCGGAGGCCACCCCCGACGTGCCACCTGCTTCGACTACGCCGCCAAGGGAGAATTCTCCGGCAAGGGAGAGTTCCCCGACAAGGGACAGGTCCCCGATGAGGGAGAGTTCCCCGGTGAGGGAGGAATCTCCGGCAAGGGACGGTACCAGCGAACCCCCGGCAGCGGAGATCCCCACCACCAAACCTGGTACAGGTACTCCTTGCTTCTAAAACCCCCCTTGGGTTCTTCTTTTTGGATATTTGCTTGACTTTTCTTCTTTTTCCGGCCGTCAGATCCATCCACTGTGGAGCCGATGGAGACCGAAGTCGTTATTGACGACGCCACTTCCACCGAGGAAACGGCCGGCGCTGATGATCCCGCCGGCGAAGAGGCCGCCAAGGCTGCCGCCGCAGCAGCTGACGAGGGGTCCGGTGATCGTACTGACGACCCTGGGTCCGCAGGAGCGACAGGCGCTACACCGACCACTAATCCTCCTGCCGCTGCCGCCGCGTCAGGCTCCGAGGAACCCCAGCCAGGCGTCTACTTGAAGGTTGGCGCTGGCATCTTCATCAACCTCCCCTGGGCGTCAACGTCCAGGGCGCCAGTCGAAGGAGAAAGCTTCGACGTGGAGGTGCTTGCCTCTGCTGGGCTGACGTTGGTCGACGCACCAAGCAGCAGCAGCGACTAGCCCGAGGAGGAGCAACTGCTGCGGAAGCTGGTGTCGCTCTACCGCGCCCGCCAGGTCAAACTGGAGTCCCGCGAAGCGCTTGTCGCGAAGGAGGGGGTGGACGTGGAGAAGCACGCGGAGGAGCTCCGAGGCCTCAACCAGGCAGCTCTCCAGTCGCTGGCGGCGGAGCGGGTGCAACTTGATGAGGCGCAGAAGGCTTTCATCCTCGAGAAGGCAGAGGTTGCAGAGCAACAGCGGCTCGCCGCCGAGGAGTTATCCGCGCGGGATGGTGAGTTGGTGCAGCTGAACGCCAGCCTGGACAGCCACGAAGAGGAGCTTGCGGCGCGCGAGCGAGCACTCGACGGAGCCCTCAAGGAAGCAAAGGACGCTGCCGCCGCTGCCAAGGCCGCCAAGAAGGAGCTGGAGGCGAAAGTGGCGCAGCTTGAGACTGATCTCAAGGCGAGTGGTGAGGCGCTTGCCGCGCTGAAGCATGAGCGCGAGAAGGACGCCTACACCTTTGGCGATCTGCAGGGCCATCTCGCCGAAAAGGTCAAGGAGCTTGACGCCGCCAAGGACTCCAACGTTGACCTTGAGCTGAAGCTGGCTACTTTGACCAAGACGCTGGACGGCGCCAAGGAGCAGGAGGCGGCCTTCAAGAAGGAGATCGAGGCCGACCAGGCGCTGCTGGAGAACATTGCTGCCACCCAGAATGAGTTCAGGGGAACTGTGGAGCGGTGGACGGAGGGCCTTGTGAGCGCTGCCGCAGGCATCGACAAGGAGTTGGCGTTGCTGGGGGTGGAGGATCTCGGGTATTCCTCTGACGAGAGCCTCCCATCTAGCGCCAAGCTCACCTTGTTATTTAAAGGCGTGGCGACGGCCCTCCAGCAATTCCGGGAGAGGATCCCAAAGCAGCTGGTCGACGAGTCGCGCGAGATCTGCGCGGGAGCTCTCAAAAAGGTGCTGATGAAGGTGGCCTTCCGCAACCCGGGCCTCCACCTCGCTAACGTCCTCAGGTCCCTGCCGCCTGAAGCTGATCTGGAGGAGCTTGAGACCCTCGTCGCACCCATTTTGGACAAGGTGAGCGGGATCAAGAGGGTTGAGGGGACCGCGCGTACTAGGCCGCCTATTTTCTTCTTTTCTCGTCGCCGCTGGTCATGTTATAAAAACAATTTATTAGAGCCGCGACAAGCTATCTTGTACTATAACTTTGTTTCATGTCACGATTGCAATGCTATTCCCTTTACTCGATTCCTTCCTTTGTATGTTTTTGCCCTACGCTTTTAGGGAACCTGCCGGCGTAGGCACCTTTGTCGCGAGGGCTGAGTGCGGGATGTCAGCAGCCTGCTGGCGGTGCCGTTACCGACAAGAAACCTTGTCACGACTAGTCGCAGCTCGCTTAAGTTGCTGAGTGAACTCGAAACAAAGTAAGGGCGCGACTCTAGTCGCGACACACTTAGGCTGTTGAGCGAACTCGAAGCAAAGTAAGGGCGCAACTAGCCACGAGCTGGTTCCTTCACGCACAGGTTTTCCATACAAAGCATGGTCGTTCAAGGAAAATAACTTAAAGTTAAAAAATCTGATTGCTCAAACTTTGGCACTTAGCTTTTTTTTTTGTCGTTTGCTACCCGGCAAGGCGAAATTTTTCCTGAACGGCGCCGGGTCCATACCATTATCTTCCCATCCCCCCGGCTAACTTGTGGGTGAAGGATCCTTCCTTTCCTTGAGAAAAAGAAAAGAGAAAACAATAGTATGGATCCTTATGGCTTGTTATTGCTTACCGAGGGGGGCTCGCTGCACAAAGTGTCAGACAATTTATGCAGAAAGGCATGAAATTGACAGGGTGTGCGGAGCACGTGAGTTTTATTTATGGTGAGGGTCTGCACCTGGCTTTGTACAAAGGATTACATGCAACAGCGGCAAGACTTGTACAAAATGGTGGTTGCCGAACAGGGTCCGACAACCGCGCCTTACGGGTAAAACTTACGAAGATGCTCGATGTTCCAGGAGGTGCTCACCGGAATGCCATCCTCGGTCTCAAGGCGGACAGCGCCAGGCCTCGTGACTCGTTTCACCCGGTAAGGGCCTTCCCACTTCGGCGTCAACTTGTTGGAATTCTTGGCGGAATGAACACGCCGAAGAACAAGGTCGCCTTCCTCGAGACTTTTGGCTTTAACTTTGCGGCTGTGGTAGCGGCGCAAAGCTTGCTGGTATCGAGCAGCTCGTACAGCAGCCTGAAGACGGTCCTCCTCAAGGAGCAGCGCGTCATCTCGCCGCAGCTGCTCTTGCTCAAGCTCATCATAAGCGAGCACTCGAGGTGACCCATATACGAGTTCCGTGGGGGTAACTGCCTCTGCTCCATAGACTAGAGCGAAAGGTGTCTGGCCAGTGGCTCGATTTGGCGTCGTCCTGATCGACCAAAGAACAACCGGCAGCTCCTCGATCCAGTTTCTTCCGCACTTGTGCAGCCTGTCGAAAGTCCGGGTCTTGAGTCCACGCAGCACTTCAGCATTTGCCCTCTCTGCTTGACCGTTGCTCCTGGGGTGAGCAACAGAAGCGAAGCAGACCTTGGCGCCAAGGTCTTGGACGTACTGCATGAAGTTGCGACTCGTGAATTGTGTACCGTAGTCGGTGATGATCCTGTTAGGGATTCCGAAGCGGCAAACAATCGACCTGAAGAACTTGACTGCTGACTG
The DNA here is from genome assembly GCA_032464435.1 of Aegilops umbellulata. Taxonomy (NCBI): domain Eukaryota; kingdom Viridiplantae; phylum Streptophyta; class Magnoliopsida; order Poales; family Poaceae; genus Aegilops; species Aegilops umbellulata. The sequence continues at coordinate 66,727,311 of CP136059.1, forward strand.
TGCTGTCACCTTCCTCACTGGTTCCACTTCTGGCCACTTTGTGAACTTGTCGATTGCGACGTACAAGTACTCAAAGCCCCCGGCTGCTCGGGGGAAAGGGCCAAGGATGTCGAGCCCCCAGACCGAAAATGGCCAGGATAGAGGGATTGTCTGGAGAGCTTGAGCTGGTTGGTGTATCTGCTTGGAATGGAACTGCCACGCTTCACACTTGGTTACTTGTGCAGTTGCATCCTGGAGGGCTGTCGGCCAAAAGAAACCTTGCCGGAACGCTTTGCCGGCAAGTGCTCTGGCGCCAATGTGATGACCACATATGCCTCCATGCACCTCTGCCAACAGCTTCTGTCCATCTTCCCGGGGAATACACTTCAATTTCACTCCGTTGAGCCTTCTTCTGTACAGTGCGTTGTCAACGAACTGGTACATACTAGACTGCCGAGCTACTCTTTCCGCTTCTTCTGGCTCTACGGGAAGTTCTCCTGACTGGAGGAAACGGACGATCTGCTGTGCCCATGCTGGAGCCTGTGGCTCGACAACAAGGACTAAAGGCACATCTGCTGCTGCGGGAACATCCGCTTCTATGGCGAGAACCCGCGGTTCAGCCGGAGCTTGATGATCCCCGACAATTTTGCCGGAGCGAAACTTGTCGGGAGCGTCTACTTCAACGAAACGAACCTTGGGGCTTGTCGGAGCAGACTGCTCCTCAGCACTCTTGGCGTTGATCTTGGGGACCTTCTTGGCGGCGGCTTCGGGAAGCTTTGCCGGAAGATGGTCACCAGAAATCAACTTCCTCTTCCTGCTCTGTCCAGTTGGTGGCGTCACGGATGGTTGAGTCAGCTTGAGCACAAAGATCCCTGGTTCCACGGGTAACTTAAATGCCACGCACTTTGACAGGCCGTCAGCGATGTCGTTCTGAGCTCTAGGAACATGTTCCATCTGTAGGCCGACAAAGCGCTCTTCCAGCTTCCTCACTTCATCAACGTAAGCTTCCATCAACGGACTCTGATAATCCTTGTTTACTTGGCGGACGACAAGCTGCGAGTCACCCCTGACAATGAGCTGCTTGATCCCAAGGTCTGCCGCAATCCTGAGACCGGCGAGCAATCCTTCATACTCTACAGTATTGTTTGTTGCTTTCTCCTTGGGAAAGTGCATCTGGACCACGTACTTGAGGTGCTCTCCGGTGGGTGCGACAAGCACCACGCCAGCACCGGCGCCTTGTAGCGAGAACGCGCCATGAAAGTACATCAACCACTCTTTGTTTGCTTCCTTGACGGGGATGCTCGTCTCTGGGGTTTCTTCGTCAGGTGTTGGCGTCCACTCCGCTATGAATTCTGCCAATGCTCTGCTTTGAATAGTTGAAGTGCTCTCAAACTTGAGGCCAAAGCTCGACAGTTCCAATGCCCACTCAACAATCCTGCCTGTTGCTTCTGGATTCTGCAGTATCCTCTTCAGCGGAAAGCGAGTGATAACTGTGATCTCATGTGCTTGGAACTAATGGCACAGCTTTCTCGAGGCCATTAGAAGGCCGAAAAGCAACTTCTGCACACCAGAGTACCTCGACCTAGCCCCCTGCAGAAGGGAACTTACAAAGTAGACTGGGCGCTGCACCATTTTCTTCTGTATCCCTTCGCACATCTGCGCAGATCTATCTTCGTCGGGACCAGAGCTCGTCGGGGAAGCCCCTTGCTTGTCACTGGACGCGCTTGCCACGGTTCCTGGCTCATCATCTGCCTCTCTCTCCGCTACTAACGCAGCACTAACCACTTGATTGGTTGCCGCCAGATATAGCAGCAACTTCTCTTGTGGTTTAGGTGCGACAAGTATTGGAGTGGAGGACAGTTATCTCTTCAAGTCCTGAAGCGCAGCCTCCGCTTCCGGAGTCCATTTCATTGGGCCTGCCTTTTTCAAGATTTTGAAAAACGGCAGGGCGCGCTCAGCAGACTTAGAGATAAATCTGCTGAGAGCCGCCACGCAGCCGGCAAGTTTTCGTACATCCTTGACGCGCTTCGGTGCTTCGATCTGCTCAATGGCCTTGATCTTGTCGGTATTGGCTTCAATCCCCCGCTGGGACACAAAGAACCCGAGAAGCTTGCCGGAAGGGACTCCAAACATGCACTTCTCGGGGTTGAGCTTGAGGCTAATCTTACGCAGATTTGCAAAAGTTTCTTCTAGATCTTGAATCAGAGTTGACTTGTCCCTGCTTTTGAACACTATATCATCCATGTAGGCTTCCCCATTTCTGTGTATTTGCGGCTCAAAAGAAGTATGGACGACCCTTGCAAATGTTGAACCAGCATTCTTCAAACCGAAAGGCATTCGTACAAAACAGTACGTGCCACATGGAGTGATGAACGCGGTTTTCTCCTCATCCTCTTCTGCCATGAAGATCTGATGGTATGCTGAGTATGCGTCAAGAAACGAAAGCAAGTCGCATCCGGCTGTGGAGTCGACAATCTGGTCAATGCGCGGCAAGGGAAATGGGTCTTTGGGACAAGCTTTGTTGACATCGGTGAAGTCGATGCAAAGTCTCCATTTCCCGTTCGCCTTGCGCACGACTACAGGATTGTCCAACCACGTAGGATGGAGCACTCCTCTGACGAGGCCTGCTGCTTCCAACTTCTTGATCTCTTCGGCGATGAACTCTTGGCGCTCCACCGCTTGTTTCCTGACTCTTTGCTTGACGGGTCACGCGTGAGGATAGACGGTGAGGTGGTGCTCGATTACTTTCCTAGGAACGCCGGGGATGTCAGACGGTTGCCACGCAAACACGTCGACATTCGGCCGCAGGAAAGCAACGAGCGCGCTTTCCTATTTAGGGTCGAGAGTGGCACTGATGGTGAAGGTACCACCAGTGCCGTCCTCCTTGGCGGACACCTTCTTGGTTGCTGGTGGAGCTGCCATTGTCTTCTTACACTTGCCGGTGGAGCTCGATGGTGCGTCCTCGATGGTAGCGCAGCACTCCGAAGAGGTGCGCTTGCCGGAGTGGCCATCGGAGCTCTTGCCGGACTTGGTCTTCTTCTTCTCCCCGGGAGCTTCAGCGGCGAGTGTCTCGCGATCTGCGGCGGCTGCTGCTTCCCGGTAGATCTTGTCGGCACAGATGAGAGCGTCTTTCTTGTCGCCATGTACAGAGATGACACTTATCGGGCCTGGCATCTTCAGCATGTTGTACGCGTAGTGAGAGGCCGCCATGAACTTGGCGAGCGCTGGACGGCTGAGAATTCCATTGTAAGGCAATGGAAAATCGGCAACGACGAAAGTGATCCTCTCAGTCCTGAAGTTCAACTCGCTGCCAAATGTCACCGGCAGCGTGATCTTCCCCTTCGCCTTGCTCCTTCCCGGGTTGATTCCTTGAAACGTGCCGGTCTCTTCGAGCTCGCTGGCAGGGACTTGGAGTCTTCGAAGTACAGCGGAGGAGATTAGGTTCAAGCCGGCCCCGCCGTCAACTAGCATCTTAGTGACCTTGAGGTTGCGGATAGTTGGTGAGACCAACATCGGCAAACATCCGACAGCAGTTGTGCGATCGGGGTGGTCCTCAATATCAAAGATGATAGGCGTGCTGGACCATTTCAGAAGCTTGCGTGACTCGACGGGTGGTTCTGCTGCATTAACTTCCCGCACCCACTGCTTGAGTTGGCGGTGTGAAGTATGCAGAGAAGCACCGCCGTCAACGCACAAAACTTCTGTGGCTTTCTGGAACTCCTGCTCGCTGGTCTCGGCGTCATCCATGTCTTCGTCGTCGTCGTCATCTTCATCCTTGTCGCGGCCGCGGGGAGGTCTGTCGCCTTGCCGCTGCTTGGTGTTGCCGCGGCGTCCCCCCCGGCCAGTGCGCTTCGTACCAGATCCTCCAGCACCTCCTTGGGCCTTCTCTTTGTCGCGTCGCTCGTACTCGGCCTTTTGCAGCTCAACGAGCTGTTCGACCTTCTTGCAGCTCTGGAGGTCATGGCCTTTGGTGCGGTGAATCTTGTAGTACTGCTTGTTGGTGCCATCCTGCTTGTCGGCGGCTGCCATAGCCTGGCAGTTGGCGCATGCGGCAACCTCCTTGCCGGAGCTATCAGTCTTGGCTGTCTTGGCGCCACCTTCGTTGTCGGATTGCTCGACAACTAGCACATCTTTGCCTTTCCTCTTTTTGTTGTTCTGCCGCCTGTTTTTGCTTGCTGGGGCGGCATCGTCGCTGTCAGATCCTCCGGTTCCTACGTTCTCTCCGGGGAGTTTCCTTCCTTCCTCAGCACATGCACATCTGTCGGCCAGGGCATACAGCTCGCTGACGTCTCTGATCTTGCACATTGCCATCTCCTCCCGCATCCTACGGTTGCGTACGTTCTGATGGAACGCACTGATGACCGCGGCAGGGTGGACGTCTGGGATGTTGCGTTGCACTTGGCTGAATCTCTGGATGTACTTACGTAGAGGCTCCCCTTCCTTCTGGGCAAGCAGGTGAAGATCACTCTCCTGGCCATGGGGTTTGTGGCCGCCTGTAAAGGCGCCGACAAACTGATGGCATAGGTCCGCCCAGGAAGATATGGAGTTTTCCGGCAAGTGCATGACCCAGGACCTGACGTTGGGCTTGAGCACCAGAGGGAAGTAATTGGCGAGGATCTTGTCGTCCCGCCCCCCGGCAGCCTGCACCGCAATGGTGTAGATGCTGAGGAACTCCGACGGATGCAGCCTGCCGTCGTACTTCTCTGGTATGTCTGGCTTGAAATTCTTCGTGCTGGGCCACTGGACTTGCCACAGCTCACGGGTAAACGCAGGGCAACCTACCACGTACGGCAGGTCGCCTGGTTCCCCTAGCGCTTGCATGTCGACAGTGGGGCCAGCGCGTCGGTCTGATTGACGCCGCGTTTCTCTCTGGCGCTCGATGCGGGCGCGGGCGTCGTCTTGCTGCCGTTCGTAAAGAACATGGCGCTGATCGCGACGAGTTCGCGGATCTGAGGAAGCAGTGGATTCGCTGTCGTGGCGGACTTGGCGAGTCGGCGATCTTGGCCTTTGGGGCAGAGAGTGCACGGTGGTTGCACCCCCACCGGTTTTGTCGCCATCGGCTCGGACTTGGCTGGCCTGCCGCGGCTGCGATGTGGTCGCTGGCCGCGGAGTGTCGCCGTTGGCGAAGCCGATGAGACTCTGAATGGTGGCCCTCCAGTCGTCGATCTTTTCTGGCGCTGGAGGGAAGTCTAGGAGCAGTTGAGCTCGCGCTAGAGCTTCTACTGGGGTGGCGGGTAGCGGTGGCGAACGGTGCGAGGAGCGGGATATGCTCGGACTCCCAACGATGTTGGAAGGAGCAGTATTCTGTCCAGGCGACCGTGCCTCGCTCGCGCCAGCACGTCGGCGTGCATGTTGGCCTTGAGCGTCCCGGGATCCGCTAGCTCGATTTGGGTCCAGCGAGCGTATGGTACCGTGAGTACCACGACGCTGTCGGTCCTGCGCCTCTTGAGACGGGCGCGGTGCGTCTACGGACGCCCGGTCGTCGTGGGAGCCGACTACGCCGCCAGCGGGCAGCGCGGTCTTGTCCTTGGACTTGTTGGCACCGTGGGCTCCCTCATCGGCGCCCGTTCCACCGCCGGCGTTCTCCCCGCCGGCCGTTTGCTGCGGCGGCGGTGGATTCGACGCGGACGGCGCAGCCGCCTCCGAAGCCTTCTTCTTCAGCGGCATGTCGATGAAGTCGATGAAGATTCAGCTCGCGTGAACGCCGGATCAGGTTCACACAACCTCGATTCCCCCTACCTGGCGCGCCAGAGATGCCGGGGTTTCCTGGGCTCCCCGAGCACCTATGGGGACGGAGCCCCTTCTTGGTTCGGCGGGGGGCGGAGGTCGCGCGAAGAGCGGATCGAGGCGAGGCACGCGGGGGAAGGTTTTTACCCAGCTTCGGAGCTCTCCGGAGAGATAACACTCCTACTGCTGCTTTGTGGATTGTATTGAGTTCTTGCTCGGGAGCGCCGAGTGCTACAGTACACTCGAGCAGCTAACGAGACCGAGCGCTTCCCTGAGGATCGATCCTCCCCCTACGTTGTGCATGCGCCTCCTTTTATATGTTCAAGGGGTCTCCAACAGGTGGCAACGTAGGTAAGGGCAAAAGTGTAAATATGCTGCGGTAGGTACAGCTGCCTACACAGTGTGTCATACCTAACCCTGACGGCAGGGGACAAAGGCATTAAATGCCCGTCTATGTCGCCCAGACGGTGCAGAAAAGGGACCGTCAGGGGCGCCATCGCTCGCCACGATGGCGATCCTGTCAGCGCTGCATGCCATAGTGTACCCCTGGCTGCACAGCCTCCCACCACGTACGCTGGGAAGGGTCCCGGAGCGACACGTAGGGGGGTGAGCTGGAGCACGGGTACAGAGTGGCTGCCTGCCGCGGCAAGTGCCTTGCCGCGGCCGTTGTCTTGTCGCGCCCGGGAACTTGTCGCTTGCCGGGTCCTGCCGGGACGCGTGGCGCGCTGCGGCAGGTTCTTTGAGATGCTCTTGTTGGGCTTCCCGGCAAGCTCCTCTTGCCGGGGTCTTGTACCTTGAATGGCCTTCCCAGCAAGCTCCTCTTGCCGGGGACTTGTCTCCTTGACTTAAATACTTTGTTCTCGAATGGCTCCAAAGGAACCACAGAGAGCCTTGGTGATCACCTGGCGGGCCTTGCTGCGGGGTGCTGCGACTGCCCGTGCACAAGTTCGGGATACTAGAGTACCCCTACTTTAGTACACCGACAATGAACAACATAGACATATCCTAGGTTAACCAGATAATAGATAGAGATACTATTCATTGCTGCCTCGTTATGTGCCCCAGAAGCATTTAAAACTCAAGTTTGAACATTAATTTGGACCTGACTTGGACTCTAAGTGGTGAACAAGACAATAAAGTAGCAAGTAATATTAAGAAAGTGCATAACATAAGCAGAAACAAAAGAGTGCGACCTCTCTTGTGGACCCGTGTACTCCTCGGGTTCATCTGCTGAGTCGATGATGATGATGCAACTGCGATGGGTGCCGGTGAGAGGGAAGGAGATCTGAGGCGGCGAAAGACGATCGGGAGTCGTGATGTCTGGTATGGTGGATGCTTCTGTCGATGGAGCAGCTCATGTGAGGTGGACAGCGTCACGACAGGAGTAGGACAAACCACACAAAGTTTTCTTCGACACCTTATCTGTAACTGAAGTAATTCTGTAAGGGCTCCTTTGGCTTGCAGGATTCTAAAAACACAGGGGTAGGAAAAACATTGGAATAGGATAGGAATGCACGTGGGAAACAGAGCATTTGTAAACACATGATTTCTGTCAACTTGGGTGATGAGGACATCAATACCATTGTTACACCCACAACCCCTGCTGCTATACATACTAGACCAATTACTAGAGCTCGCGCACGCCAATTGAATTATCAGGTACTTCCGTTTCATGGTAATGATTCTAATGTTCATGAGAATATGATGCTGCCTAAATTGGATACATTTGTTTTGCTTACAAATGAAGGGCCTAGCTTGGAGAAGGATGATCATTGGAGCAAGAACAAGCATGGAGTTGATGGCATGCGCAAGGGAGACAAGAACAGAGTTTCAAGTGATGATTTCAGGACTTTGAAGCCACCATAATGAGTGCATGAAGCCTTGGACGAAATATACAAGATGCCACTTCATAATTTTCGTCCAGAGGCTATTCTAGGTGCTGCGTCACCTTCTTTTTGGGCCAGGCCCATGTAATTTCGAAATACTTCAATATAGGCTGTTTTTAGAATCCGTATGTGTGGGGAAACAAGAGTTAGGGTGGGTTTAGGACCCCTCCTCCAAGGGCCACAAAATTCCCCCCTCTTCCCCCATATATACAGCCCCTAGGGCATCATTTAGACTTTGGGTTTTGTTTAGATTAAAAGTTCTCCATAGCTGCAACTTCGCGTACTTCGTTTATGTTCAACGACCAGACCAAGGCGTCACAGAACCCCATCTTCATCAATAAAGCTTTCCTCTTTTATTCGCAAAATCCAGATTGCAATCTTAGTTTCTTGCTTGTTCTTCGTTTGCCTGCAGGAAACAGACCTTCGTGTTCAGGTTGATTGTGCTCCGGTGTGGTCAATAACCTCTCGGAGTTGGTTTAGCGATTGCTAAGGCGCGACGTCCTCGCACGTTCGTAGTCGGATCGTCAAAGTCGACTTCCTCCAAAACGATAGCCACCATCTCATCGAAAGACGGGACACCTTTGCCTCTATCAAGTGGTATCAGATTTCCAGGTTGCTCGGTGAGATTTTATAGTTTTTCGTAGTTTAGATCGAGTCTGTTCTTCATACCTATAGTCCACGACAAAGCCAAAAAAAATTAGGGTTAGTTCATCCCATCCGAACCAATCTGAGCCTTTGCATAATCTTTTCTGTATTTGCTTTGTTGAATTTGCGGTTGCATCATCGTGTCAAGTTGCTGGGCTTAGAGTCTAGTGTTTTAGAGTTTTGAGTTCTGGTCATACGTTGTCACGCCGCCGCCGCACCATCATCATCGCCTTGCCATCTACCACCATTGCTTATCTGCCACCGCTCTGAATCCACCACCAATCCGTATCCATATACCACCACCGCTACCATATACCACCACCCCTGCCATATACCACCACCATATATCCACCACCAATCCGAGTTCTTCTCATATTAGGTTTGTTTTCGAGATCCATCTAAATTCCGATTTGTGTTTCCTTGCCTGCGTAGGTCTCGGAAAAAAAAATTCGGCGACCCCCGGGCAGTTTTTAGGCCAAAATTTCGGCGACCGAAAATATTTTTTCCCTATCCTATTTATAGGCTGTTCTGAGTCTTTTGAGACACTCGCCATCATAGTGATTTTTGGTCGCACTTTTTCGTCGTCGCTGCCCTGATTTCCGAAAAAAAAATTGTCCAAAACATTTCGTACCCATCCTGTCAATTTGACCTGGGAAGAGTTTTGAGACACTCGCCATTATAGTGATTTTTCACAAAAAAAAAGAGGAGCGCAAAAAAAAGAGCGCAAAAAAAAACTGAGCGAAAAAAAATTCCAGAGTGTGCTTTTCCCTTGTTTTCGTGCAGCGCCGTGATTTTGTCAGTGTACTAGGCTCGCGTCTCTAGCACGGTCTAGCCTAGGACCAGCACAGTACCGTCGTTGAGCGTTTATTCAACTTTGCATCTCTGAATTGATTATTGCTGACCTTTTTGCTACCATACTATAAGGCTTTCCAGCTCCACATACATCTACGTCGTGCGTTTGACTCTCCCTGGCAATCGCTCTATCCAAGCTTTGAGAGTTTTGACTACAACTGTTGCCGATCACCGCCTGCTGCTGGGTAAGAACTGGTAAGTATTTGAGATTTGCTTGACGGATTTGTGACTGTCCACCACACCACCACCACCACTTCCTAGTAGTCTGTAGAATCATATTCTTGTGTGTTTCTATTGCTGCTAACCATGGCAGGATCACAAGCCGACCAGACTGACTGGGAGAACATGACAAACAAAGCGTTACATGATAAGTTTCAGCAAATGATGAGTGGACATGTGGAAGATGTGCTAAATAGATTTGAATAGGCCACGGAGAAGATAGATGGCATTGAGAAGGCATTCGAAACAAAGCTCGATAACAAGTTCAATGAATTGCTCGCGCGTCTACCACCGCCACCACCAGCTGCACCTAACGCACCTCTACAACAGCAACAACGACTACCTCCACATCGCGAAACAGCCCTCCGTCGAGCGACCCGTGTCCCTCTTCAGCCTGGCCAAGCTGCTGGTGCTGCTGTTGATACTTCTATGGCTCCTGCTGCTGATGTGGGGGAGGATGATTATGTGGGAGATTACGAGGATGAGGTTGATCAACATCAGAACTACGTGCAACCACCAGCACCACAACCACCAGGTCGTCCACATGCAAATAATGGCAATGTTAGGGCTCCCCCTCAGGTACGAGATCATGACCATCTCCCTAAACTGAAATTGAATATTCCACCATTTGAAGGCAGATATGTTCCTGATATATATCTTACTTGAGAGTTAGAAACTGAACAACGATTTACATGTTTACAATATCCTGAGGAGAGACATGTTCCTGCTGCTGTTTGTGCTTTCACTAGCTTTGCATGTGTTTGGTGGTCTGAATATTGTAGATTATATCCTGTTCCAGCTACTTGGGCTGCTTTGAAAACTGCTATGCGTACTCGTTGGGTTCCACCATATTATCAACGTGAGTTACTTCAAAAATTGCAGCGCTTAAGACAAGGAAAAAATCCGGTAGAAGAATGTTATCAGGAATTACAAACTGGCTTGATTAGATGTGGTATCGCTGAGGAGAATGAAGCTATGCTTGCACGTTTTCTGGGTGGATTAAATAGAGAGATTCAGACCATTCTAGACTATAAGGATTATAATAATATCACTCGCTTATTCCATCTTGCTTGCAAGGCTGAACGTGAAGTGCAGGATCAACAGGCATTGGCGCGAACTAACTTTTCTGTAGGTCGACCTTCATCGTGGACACCACGTGCATCATCTACTTCCATACGTTCTGCTACACCGGCACCTCCGTCAGCTGCCACCTCCAACCGTGATACAAGAAAGCAGGCACAACCACCACTATCTGCCAAGAGCACACCTGCCGGGCCTGCACAGAGCTCTTCTTCTTCCATGGCGTCTACAGGGCACACAAGTGATATTATTTGTCGTCGTTGTAAGGGAAGAGGACATTTTGCACGAGAATGCACATCTCAGCGTGTGATGATTGCTACTGAGGATGGTGGGTATGAGTCTGCTAGCGACTATGATGAGGAGACTTTGGCTCTTCTTACACATGAAGAACACGGTGTAGATGATTCGGATCATGAGACGCAATACATGGCTGCTGAAGATGCTGACAGGTATGAATGTTTAGTTGCTCAACGTGTTTTGAGTGTGCAGGTCACGCAAGCTGAGCAAAATCAGAGGCATAATTTGTTCCATACAAAGGGAGTTGTGAAGGAACGTTATGTTCGCGTCATCATAGATGGAGGGAGCTGCAACAACTTGGCTAGCATGGAGATGGTGGAGAAGCTATCTCTCACCACAAGACCACATCCACATCCTTACTACATCCAATGGTTCAACAACAGCGGCAAGGTTAAGGTAACACGTACTGTTCGGGTGCATTTTAGTATCTCTACATATGCTGATTATGTTGATTGTGATGTGGTACCTATGCAAGCATGTTCCTTATTACTTGGTAGACCATGGCAATTTGATAAAAAATCTGTACACCATGGTAGAAACAATCAATATACTCTTGTTCATAAGGATAAAAATATTACTTTGCTTCCTATGACTCCTGATTCCATTTTGAAAGATGATATTAATAGAGTTAATAAAGCAAAACAGGAGAAAAATAAGAGTGAAAATCAGATTGTGGCAAAAGAATTTGAGTCCATCTACTGTTGCTTCTGAAATTAAATTGAAAAGTGCATGTTTACTTGCCACCAAATCTGATATTGATGAGCTAGATTTTAGCAAATCTGTTTGCTATGCTTTTGTGTGCAAATAGGCATTATTTTCATTCGAGGACGTGCCTTCCTCTTTGCCCCCTGCTGTCACTAACATTTTGCAGGAGTTCGCTGACGTCTTCCCACAAGACGTGCCACCGGGATTACCACCTATTCGAGGGATTGAGCATCAAATTGACTTAATTCCCGGTGCATCGCTACCCAACCGTGCACCATACCGTACCAATCCAGAGGAGACGAAGGAGATTATGCGGCAAGTACAGGAGCTGCTCGACAAAGGTTATATTCGCGAATCCCTTAGTCCTTGTGCTGTTCCTATTATTCTAGTGCCGAAAAAGGATGGTACGTCGCGTATGTGTGTTGATTGTAGAGGCATTAATAATATTACCATTCGTTATCGTCATCCTATTCCTAGGCTAGATGATATGCTCGATGAATTGAGTGGCTCTACAATATTCTCCAAAGTTGATTTGCGTAGTGGATACCATCAAATTCGTATGAAATTGGGAGATGAATGGAAAACAACATTTAAAACTAAGTTTGGTTTATATGAGTGGTTAGTCATGCCTTTTGGGTTAACTAATGCACCTAGTACTTTCATGAGACTAATGAACGAAGTTTTACGTGCTTTCATTGGACGATTTGTGGTAGTCTATTTTGATGATATACTGATTTATAGCAAATCTTTGGAAGAACATTTAGAACATTTACATGTTGTTTTTAATGCTCTACGTGATGCACGTTTGTTTGGTAACCTTGGGAAGTGCACCTTTTGCACCGACCGAGTGTCTTTTCTTGGCTATGTTGTTACTCCACAGGGAATTGAAGTTGATAAAGCCAAGATTGAAGCTATTGAGAGTTGGCCGCAGCCCAAAACGGTCACACAAGTGATGAGTTTTCTTGGACTCGCTGGTTTCTATATGCGTTTTGTGAGAGATTTTAGCACCATTGCTGCACCTCTCAATGAGCTTACAAAGAAGGATGTGCCATTTGTTTGGGGTACCGCACAGGAAGAAGCCTTCACGGTATTGAAAGATAAGTTGACACATGCTCCTTTACTCCAACTTCCTGATTTTAATAAGACTTTTGAGCTTGAATGTGATGCTAGTGGAATTGGATTAGGAGGTGTGTTATTACAAGATGGCAAACCTGTTGCATACTTTTCTGAAAAATTGAGTGGGCCTAGTCTGAACTATTCTACTTATGATAAAGAATTATATGCTCTTGTTCGGACCTTAGAAACATGGCAACATTATTTATGACCCAAAGAATTTGTTATACATTCTAATCATGAATCTTTGAAACACATTAAAAGTCAAGCTAAACTGAACCGTAGACATGCTAAATGGGTTGAATTCATTGAGACTTTCCCTTATGTCATTAAACACAAGAAGGGTAAAGAAAATGTTATTGCTGATGCATTGTCTCGTCATTATACTATGCTTTCACAAGTTGACTTTAAAATATTTGGTTTGGAGACCTTCAAAGATCAATATGTGCATGATGCTGAATTTAAAGATGTATTGCAGAATTGTAAAGAAGGAAGAACATGGAACAAGTTCGTATTTAACGATGGATTTGTGTTTCGTGCTAACAAGCTATGCATTCCAGCTAGCTCCGTTCGTCTTTTGTTGTTGCAGGAGGCGCATGGAGGAGGACTAATGGGACACTTTGGCGTGAAGAAGACGGAGGATATACTTGCTACACATTTCTTTTGGCCAAAGATGAGACGGGATGTTGAGCGTTTTGTTGCTCGCTGCACTACATGTCAAAAAGCTAAGTCACGACTCAATCCTCATGGTTTATATATGCCTTTGCCTGTACCTAGTGTTCCTTGGGAGGATATATCTATGGACTTTGTTTTAGGTTTACCTCGAACAAAGAAGGGGAGGGATAGTATATTTGTTGTCGTGGATAGATTCTCGAAAATGGCACACTTTATACCATGTCATAAAAGCGATGATGCTGTTAATGTTGCTGATTTATTCTTTCATGAAATTATTTGCTTGCATGGTGTGCCAAATACTTTTGTTTCAGATCGTGATACTAAATTTCTTAGCCACTTTTGGAGATGTTTATGGGCTAAGTTGGGGACTAAACTGCTTTTTAGTACTACTTGTCACCCCCAAACTGATGGACGAACTGAAGTAGTCAATAGAACATTGTCTACTATGCTTAGGGCTGTTTTGAAGAATAATAAGAAAATGTGGGAAGAATGCTTGCCTCATATTGAATTTGCTTATAATAGTTCATTGCATTCTACTACTAAGATGTGCCCTTTTGAAATTGTGTATGGTTTCCTACCTCGTGCACCTATTGATTTGTTGCCTCTTCCATCTTCGGAGAAGGTTAATTTTGATGCTAAAGAATGTGCTGAATTGATTTTAAAAATGCATGAGTTAACTAAGGAAAACATTGAGCGTATGAATGCTAAATATAAACTTGCTAGAGATAAGGGTAGAAAACATGTTGTGTTTGCACCTGGAGATCTTGTTTGGTTACATTTGTGTAAGGATAGATTTCCTAATTTGCGCAAATCAAAGCTAATGCCACGTGCTGATGGTCCTTTTAAGGTGTTAGAGAAAATAAATGATAATGCATATAAACTTGAGTTGCCTGCAGATTTTGGGGCTAGTCCCACTTTTAACATTGCAGATTTGATGCCTTATTTGGGTGAGGAAGATGAACTTCCGTCGAGGACGACTTCATTTCAAGAAGGGGAGGATGATGAGGACATCAATACCATTGTTACACCCACAACCCCTGCTGCTATACATACTGGACCAATTACTGGAGCTCGCGCACGCCAATTGAATTATCAGGTACTTTAATTTCTTGGCAATGATTCTAATGTTCATGAGAATATGATGCTGCATAAATTGGATACATTTGTTTTGCTTACAAATGAAGGGCCTAGCTTGGAGAAGGATGATCATTGGAGCAAGAACAAGCATGGAGTTGATGGCATGCGCAAGGGAGACAAGAACAGAGTTTCAAGTGATGATTTCAGGACTTTGAAGCCACCATAATGAGTGCATGAAGCCTTGGACTAAATATACAAGATGCCACTTCATAATTTTCGTCCAGAGTCTATTCTAGGTGCTGCGTCACCTTGTTTTTGGGCCAGGCCCATGTAATTTCGAAATACTTCAATATAGGCTGTTTTTAGTGTCTGTATGTGTGGGGAAACAAGAGTTAGGGTGGGTTTCGGACCCCTCCTCCAAGGGCATCGTTTAGACTTTGGGTTTTGTTTAGATTAAAAGTTCGCCATAGGTGCAACTTCGCGTACTTCGTTTGTGTTCAACGACCAGACCAAGGCGTCACAGAACCCCACCTTCATCAATAAAGCTTTCCTCTTTTATTCACAATATCCAGATTGCAATCTTAGTTTCTTGCTTGTTCTTCGTTTGCCTGCAGGAAACAGACCTTCGTGGTCAGGTTGATCGTGCTCCGGTTTGGTCAATAACCTCTCGGAGTTGGTTTAGCAATTGCTAAGGCGCGACGTCCTCGCACGTTCGTAGTTGGATCGTCAAAGTCGACTTCCTCCAAAACGATAGCCACCATCTCATCGAAAGACGGGACACCTATGCCTCTATCATTGGGTGTTTGGTTCACAGGAATTGGAAGAGCAGAGGAATGCAAAGAAACATGGCCAAATTAAAGTGCAACCATATGGAAGTGTGTACAGTTAGAATGTTATTCTGCCACTAATGCACTTAGTCTTGTTTTCATGCATAGGAAAAGTAGGTCCAGGTGGACGTTTTCCTCCATTCCTATCCTATGGACGCCGCCGCCGATGGAGCCTCGCACTGGGGGAGAGCCCCCATGGAGATGTCGTTGGTGGCACCGGCTTCGAGGTAGCCGCACCATGGGGGTGCGGAGCACCGTCGGCGCCGGGAGGTCGAGTTAAGGGGAAGTAGCAATGGATGAGTGTACAACCTCTTTGGTGGCGCCGAGTAGGCCTCGGCTTCATCCGAGGAGTCAGTGAGGATGATTCCGGTGGAGCAGGTTTAGGCGGCGCTGTGGGGATGGATCAACCGCGATAAACGAGGCGATCATGAGAGCAGCTCCTTGGAGGTGGAGGACAAGGCAGCTGAACCGACGAGATCGACGACGGATCCTCATCTGGGGAGGTAGATGAGGGGCGTCGAGTTGTTGCGGTGGACGATGTCGTCGGGAAGAGGCTCCGGCTAGGCAGCGGTGTGGTGGTGGACGGAGAAGGGTGGGGTTTCACGGCTAGAGTAGAGAGGTTATGGCGGCCCTGGGATTTTGAATGGTGAAAAGGAGGTGATGGGAGGGGGACCATGACTTGGGGACACGCTTGTCCAAAATGTAGGGTGTGTTACAAAAGTACCCCCATCAATTTGAACTCGCGGCCCTTTCGGCTCAGGGTTAGAAGGGGCATTTCACGTGTCGGGATTTGGCAGCTGGAGGGAGTTTTCGTGCGCATTGTAATTTTGGGATAGCAAGGCGCGGGTTGTGAAGGCGTGGGTTTTGGGAGCACGGTATCTGAATTTTCGGGATAACAAGGCGCGGGTTAAATTGTAGGGACAAGCCTAATGTGTAATAATGTACGTACCAAATCAATTCGCACTTCCCTCAATGAAAAAATGAAAAAAAAAACTATTCGCACCACACAAAGAGAGAGTCTGATAGAGGCAAAGGTGTCCCGTCTTTCGATGAGATGGTGGCTATCGCTTGGAGGAAGTTGACTTTGACGATCCGACTACGAACGTGCGAGGACGTCGCGCCTTAGCAATCGCTAAACCAACTCCGAGAGGTTATTAACCACGCCGGAGCACGATCAACCTGACCACGAAGGTCTGTTTCCTGTAGGCAAATGAAGAACAAGCAAGAAACTAAGATTGCAATCTGGATATTGCGAATATAAGAGGAAAGCTTTATTGATCAAGGTGGGGTTCTGAGACGCCTTGGTCTGGTCGTTGAACACAAACGAAGTACACGAAGTTGCAGCTATGGCGAACTTTTAATCTAAACAACACCCAAAGTCTAAACGACGCCCTAAGGGCTGTATATATGGAGGAAGAGGGGGGAAATTTCGTGGCCCTTGAGTAAGGGGTCCGAAACCAACCCTAACTCTTGTTTCTCCACACATACGGACTCTAAAAACAGCCTATACTTAAGTATTTCAAAATTACATGGGCCTGGCCCAATAATAAGGTGATGCAGCACCTAGAATAGCCTCTGGACGAAATTTATGAAGTGGCATCTTGTATATTTCGTCCAAGGCTTCATTCACTCCTTATGGTGGCTTCAGAGTCCTGAAATCATCACTTGTAACTCCGTTCTTGTTCCCCTTGCGCATGCCATCAACTCCATGCTTGTTCTTGCTCCAATGTTCATCCTTCTCCAAGCTAGGCCCTTCATTTTTAAGCAAAACAAATGTATCCAATTTAGGCAGCATCATATTCTCATGAACATTAGAATCATTACCAAGAAACGAAAGTACCTGGTAATTTAATTGGCGTGCGCGAGCTCTAGTAATTGGTCCATCATATGTAACAGTAGGGGCTGTGGGTGTAACAATGGTATTGATGTCCTCATCATCCTCCCCTTCTTGAAATGAAGTCGTCCTCGGCGGAAGCTCATCTTCCTCACCCAAATAAGGCTTCAAATCTGCAATGTTAAAAGTTGGACTAACCCCAAAATCTGCAGGCAGCTCAAGTTTATATGCATTATCATTTATTTTCTCTAACACCTTAAATGGACCATCAGCACATGGCATTAGCTTTGATTTGCGCAAATTAAGGAACCTATCCTTACGCAAATGTAACCAAACAAGATCACCAGGTGCAAAGACAGCATGTTTTCTACCCTTATCTCCAGCAAGTTTATATTTAGCATTCATACGCTCAATGTTTTCCTTAGTTAACTCATGCATTTTTAAAATCAATTCAGCACATTCTTTAGCATCAAAATTAACGTTCTCCGAAGATGGAAGAGGCAACAAATCAATAGGTGCACGAGGTAGGAAACCATACACAATTTCAAAAGGGCACATCTTAGTAGTAGAATGCAATGAACGATTATAAGCAAATTCAATATGAGGCAAGCATTCTTCCCACATTTTCTTATTATTCTTCAAAACAGCCCTAAGCATAGTAGACAATGTTCTATTGACTACTTCAGTTTGTCCATCAGTTTGGGGGTGACAAGTAGTACTAAAAAGCAGTTTAGTCCCCAACTTAGCCCATAAACATCTCCAAAAGTGGCTAAGAAATTTAGTATCACGATCTGAAACAATAGTATTTGGCACACCATGCAAGCGAATAATTTCACGAAAGAACAAATCAGCAACATTAACAGCATCATCGCTTTTATGACATGGTATAAAGTGTGCCATTTTCGAGAATCTATCCACGACAACAAATATGCTATCCCTCCCCTTCTTTGTTCGAGGCAAACCTAAAACAAAGTCCATAGATATATCCTCCCAAGGAACACTAGGTACAGGCAAAGGCATATATAAACCATGAGGATTGAGTCGTGACTTAGCTTTTTGACATGTAGTGCAGCGAGCAACAAAACGCTCAACATCCCGTCTCATCTTTGGCCAAAAGAAATGTGTAGCAAGTACGTCCTCTGTCTTCTTCACGCCAAAGTGTCCCATTAATCCTCCTCCATGCGCCTCCTGCAACAACAAAAGACGAACAGAACTAGCTGGAATGCATAGCTTGTTAGCACGGAACACAAAACCATCATTAACAACGAACTTGTTCCATGATCTACCTTCCTTACAATTCTGCAATACATCTTTAAATTCAGCATCATGAAAATATTGATCTTTGATGGTCTCCAAACCAAATATTTTAAAATCAAGTTGTGAAAGCATAGTATAACGACGAGACAATGCATCAGCAATAACATTTTCTTTACCCTTCTTGTGTTTAATGACATAAGGGAAAGTCTCAATGAATTCAACCTATTTAGCATGTCTACGGTTCAGTTTAGCTTGACTTTTAATGTGTTTCAAAGATTCATGATCAGAATGTATAACAAATACTTTGGGCCATAAATAATGTTGCCATGTTTCTAAAGTCCGAACAAGAGCATATAATTCTTTATCATAAGTAGAATAGTTCAGACTAGGCCCACTCAATTTTTCAGAAAAGTATGCAACAGGTTTGCCATCTTGTAATAACACACCTCCTAATCCAATTCCACTAGCATCACATTCAAGCTCAAAAGTCTTATTAAAGTCAGGAAGTTGAAGTAAAGGAGCATGTGTCAACTTATCTTTCAATACCGTGAAGGCTTCTTCCTATGCGGTACCCCAAACAAAAGGCACATCCTTCTTTGTAAGCTCATTGAGAGGTGCAGCAATGGTGCTAAAATCTCTCACAAAACGCCTATAGAAACCAGCGAGTCCAAGAAAACTCCTCACTTGTGTGAACGTTTTGGGATGCGGCCAACTCTCAATAGCTTCAATCTTGGCTTTATCAACTTCAATTCCCTGTGGAGTAACAACATAGCCAAGAAAAGACACTCGGTCGATGCAAAAGGTGCACTTCCCAAGGTTACCAAACAAACGTGCATCACGTAGAGCATTAAAAACAGCACGTAAATGTTCCAAATGTTCTTCCAAAGATTTGCTATAAATCAGTATATCATCAAAATAGACTACCACAAATCGTCCAATGAAAGCACGAAAAACTTCGTTCATTAATCTCATGAAAGTACTAGGTGCATTAGTTAATCCAAAAGGCATGACTAACCCCTCATATAAACCAAACTTAGTTTTAAATGTTGTTTTCCATTCATCTCCCAATTTCATACGAAGTTGATGGTATCCACTACGCAAATCAACTTTGGAGAATATTGTAGAGCCACTCAATTCATCAAGCATATCATCTAGCCTAGGAATAGGATGACGATAACGAATAGTAATATTATTAATGCCTCTACAATCAACACACATACGCGATGTACCATCCTTTTTAGGCACTAGTATAATAGGAACAGCACAAGGACTAAGAGATTCACGTATATAACCTTTGTCGAGCAGCTCCTGTACTTGACGCATAATCTCCTTCGTCTCCTCTGGATTGGTACGGTATGGTGCACGGTTGGGTAGCGATGCACCGGGAATTAAGTCAATTTGATGCTCAATCCCTCGAATAGGTGGTAATGCCGGTGGCACGTCTTGTGGAAAGACGTCAGTTAACTCCTACAAAATGTTAGTAACAGCATGAGGCAAAGAGGAAGGCACGTCCTCGAATGAAAATAATACCTCTTTGCACACAAAAGCATAGCAAACAGATTTGCTAACATCTAGATCATCAATATAAGATTTGGTGGCAAATAAACATGCACTTTTCAATTTAATTTCAGAAGCAACACTAGATGGTTTATTATTAGGCTTCATTTGTTGCTCAAATTCTTTTGCCACAATCTGATTTTCACTCTTATTTTGCTCCTGTTTTGCTTTATTAGCTCGATTAATATCATCTTTCAAAATGGAATCAGGAGTCATCGGAAGCACAGTAATATTTTTGTCCTTATGAACGAGAGTATACTGATTGTTTCTACCATGGTGTACAGAATTTTTATCAAATTGCCATGGTCTACCAAGTAATAAGGAACATGCTTGCATAGGTACCACATCACAATCAACATAATCAGCATATGTAGAGATACTAAAATGCACACGAACAGTACGTGTTACCTTAACCTTGCTGCTGTTGTTGAACCATTGGATGTAGTAAGGATGTGGATGTGGTCTTGTGGTGAGGGATAGCTTCTCCACCATCTCCATGCTAGCCAAGTTGTTGCAGCTCCCTCCATCTATGATGACGCGAACAGAACGTTCCTTCACAACTCCCTTTGTATGGAACAAATTATGCCTCTGATTTTGCTCAGCTTGCGTGACCTGCACACTCAAACACGTTGCGCAACCAAACATTCATACCTGTCAGCATCTTCAGGAGCCATGTATTGCGTCTCATGATCAGAATCATCTCCACCGTGTTCTTCATGTGTAAGAAGAGCCAAAGTCTCCTCATCATAGTCACTAGCGGACTCATACCCACCATCCTCAGTAGCAATCATCACACGCTGAGATGTGCATTCGCGCGCAAAATGTCCTCTTCCCTTACAACGACGACAAATAATATCACTTGTGTGCCTTGTAGACGCCATGGAAGAAGCAGAGCTCTGTGCAGGCTCGGCAGGTGTGCTCTTGGCAGATAGTGGTGGTTGTGCCTGCTTTCTTGTATCACGGTTGGAGGTGGCAGCCGACGGAGGTGCAGATGTAGCAGAACGTGTGGAAGTAGATGATGCACGTGGTGTCCATGATGAAGGTCGACCTGCAGAAAAGTTAGTCCGCGCCAATGCCTGTCAATCCTGCACTTCACGTTCAACTTTACAAGCAAGATGGAATAAACGAGTGATATTATTATAATCCTTATAGTCTAGAATGGTCTTAATCTCTCTATTTAATCCACCCAGAAAACGTGCAAGCATAGCTTCATTCTCCTCAACAATACCACATCTAATCAAGCCAGTTTGTAATTCCTGATAATATTCTTCTACAGAATTTTTTCCTTGTCTTAAGCGCTGCAATTTTTGAAGTAATTCACGTTGATAATATGGTGGAACCCAACGAGTACGCATAGCAGTTTTCAAAGTAGCCCAAGTAGCTGGAAGATGATATAATCTACAATATTCAGACCACCAAACACATGCAAAGCTAGTGAAAGCACAAACAGCAGCAGGAACACGTCTCTCCTCAGGATATTGTAAACATGTAAATCGTTGTTCAGTTTCTAACTCCCAAGTAAGATATATATCAGGAACATATCTACCCTCAAATGGTGGGATATTCAATTTCAGTTTAGGGAGATGGTCATGATCTCGTACCTGAGGGGGAGCCCTAACATTACCATTATTTGAATGTGGACGACCTGGTGGTTGTGGTGCTGGTGGTTGCACGTAGTTCTGATGTTGATCAACCTCATCCTCGTAATCTCCCACATAATCATCCTCCTCCGCATCAGCAGCAGGAGCCACAGAAGTATCAACAGCAGCACCAACAGGTTGGCCAAGCGCAAGAGGAACACGGGTCGCTCGGCGGAGGGCTGTTTCGCGATGTGGAGGTAGTCGTCGTCGTCGTCGTTGTTGTTTTTGTTGTTGTTGTTGTTGTTGTTGTTGTTGTTGTTGTTGTTGTAGAGGTGCGTTAGGTGCAGCCGGTGGTGGTGGTGGAAGACGCGCAAGCAATTCATTAAACCTGTTATCGAGCTTTGTTTCGAACGTCTTCTCCAGGCCAGTGATCTTCTCCATGGCCTCTTCAAAATTGTTCAGCACATCTTGCACCTGTTCATTCATCATTTTCTGAAACTTATCATGAAGCTCCTTGTTTGTTAAATTCTCCCAGTCAATCTCATCGGGTTGTGATCCTGGCATGGTTAGCAGCAATAGAAACACACAAGAATATGATCCTATAGACTACTAACAAGTGGTGGTGGTGGTGGGTGTCACAAATCCTTTAAGCAAATCTCAAATTCTTACCAGTTCTTACCCGGCAGCAGGCGATGATCGGCAACTGATGTAGTCAAAACTCTCAAAGCTTGGATAGATCGATTACCAGGGAGAGTCAAACGCACGATGTAGATGTATGTGGAGCTGGGAAGGCTTATAATATGGTAGCAAAAAGGGTCAGCAATAATCAATTCAGAGATGCAAAGTTGAATAAACGCTCAACGACGGTACTGTGCTGGTCCTAGGCTAGACCGTGCTAGAGACGCGAGCCTAGAACACTAACAAAATCACGGCGCTGCACGTAAACAAGGGAAAAGCACACTCTGGAATTTTTTTTTCGCCCTGTTTTTTTTGCGCTCTTTTTTTTTTGCGCTCCTCTTTTTTTTTGCGAAAAATCACTATAATGGCGAGTGTCTCAAAACTCTTCCCACGTCAAACTGACGGGATAGACACGAAATTTTTGTGACCAATTTTTTTTTTCGACTGCCTGGACCCAAAAACTGGAAACGGCTCAAAAAAAACTTTCAATAACGGCGACTGTCTCAAAAGGCAAAGAAACACCTAAAAATAGGATAGCCAGAAATTTTTTTGTCAAGTGCGTTTTTGGAAAATTTTGGGCCTAAACGGAGGGTGGTTTCCAGACTCTTTTTTTTTTGAAACCAACCTCTTCTACGGACAGCAAAGATTGATGGAATCCGAAACCTACTCAAACAAGGAAACACGAATCTGGCAACAAGTGGATCTCGAAAGCAAACCTAATATGAGATAGACTCGAAGTGATGGTGGTATATGGATACGGATCGGTGGTCGTATATGGACTCGGAGCGGTGGTGGTATATGGATACGGATCGGTGGTGGTATATGGACTCGGAGCAGTGGCGGATAAGCGGTGGTGGAAGATGGCAGGGACAATGATGATGGTGCGGCGGCGGCGTGACTAATATGACCAGAACTCGAAACTCTAAAAGACTAGACGCTAAGACCAGCAACTTGACACGACGATGCAACCGCAAATTCAACAAAGAAAATACAGAAACGATTATGCAAAGGCTCAGATTGGTTCGGATGGGATGAACTAACCCTATTTTTTTTGGTTTTTTCGTGGACTATAGGTATGAAGAACAGACTCGATCTAAACTACGAAAAACTATAAAATCTCACCGAGCAACCTGGAAATCTGATACCACTTGATAGAGGCAAAGGTGTCCCGTCTTTCGATGAGATGGTGGCTATCGCTTGGAGGAAGTCGACTTTGACGATCCGACTACGAATGTGCGAGGACGTCGCGCCTTAGCAATCGCTAAACCAACTCCGAGAGGTTATTGACCACGCCGGAGCACGATCAACCTGACCACGAAGATCTGTTTCCTGCAGGTAAACGAAGAACAAGCAAGAAACTAAGATTGCAATCTGGATATTGCGAATATAAGAGGAAAGCTCTATTGATCAAGGTGGGGTTCTGAGACGCCTTGGTCTGGTCGTTGAACACAAACGAAGTACGCGAAGTTGCAGCTATGGCGAACTTTTAATCTAAACAAAACCCAAAGTCTAAACGACGCCCTAAGGGCTGTATATATGGAGGAAGAGGGGGGAATTTCGTGGCCCTTGAGGAAGGGGTCCGAAACCAACCCTAACTCTTGTTTCTCCACACATACGGACTCTAAAAACAGCCTATACTTAAGTATTTCGAAATTACATGGGCCTGGCCCAATAATAAGGTGACGCGGCACCTAGAATAGCCTCTGAACGAAATTTATGAAGTGGCATCTTGTATATTTTTTCCAAGGCTTCATTCACTCCTTATGGTGGCTTCAGAGTCCTGAAATCATCACTTGTAACTCCGTTCTTGTTCCCCTTGCGCATGCCATCAACTCCATGCTTGTTCTTTCTCCAATGTTCATCCTTCTCCAAGCTAGGCCCTTCATTTGTAAGCAAAACAAATGTATCCAATTTAGGCAGCATCATATTCTCATGAACATTAGAATCATTACCAAGAAACGAAAGTACCTGGTAATTTAATTGGCGTGCGCGAGCTCTAGTAATTGGTCCATCATATGTAACAGTAGGGGCTGTGGGTGTAACAATGGTATTGATGTCCTCATCAGAGTCTTGTCCCGTTTTACTATACAAATGATATTCAAAGCTATGAATCCATGTTATGTCCAATTAAATTTTTTCATTGGTTGTATAATGCATGTAACCTACTCATGCGAACATTTTAGTGCATTCCAAATGTCTATACTACCGCTGCAATTCGAACTAAATAGGAATTTGTTTCTTTATTTGAGTAAGAATCTACAATCATGATTGTTGCCAAGTTAAACCATCATTCGTATATTATCTTAACAGCACACCACATGATTACCATAGAGATAGATATGAACTATGTGTACTATATGAACTCGAATTCAAAATTTTGAATACACTTGATGTTGATTCCAAATTATGGTACATTTGATGTACTAACTAGATCTTCATAATCTAAACCATGTTTCATACGTACACTCTATTTATCACACAAACTATAGTGCCCCGCCCTCTACATTATGACAAGTATTTAGCCCTAAGCTGCAAAAGCCACACATTATCATAAATTCAAATAAATGTTGTATATATTATATGTAGTATAACATGTTCATAACCACACCACGCGTATCACCATTATATATATTCATGCATGCGTCAGTTTAAAACACTATGATATCTTCTTCAAATATCCGAATCCACTTTTATAATGAATTATAATCTCTATTCATCTTTTACACCCACACAATCCTCTTATCTTTGTAGCTAGCGCTAACTTTCTCTCTTGCATGCACACGCCCGCCTCCCTCTCACCCTCCGTGTAGCGACCTGGCCTCAAACGGTCAAGTCTCTGTGCTTCAGTGTCATCCCTGGATCGGTAATACTAACACATACTCGAAGAATTTATAACAGATTAGCAATCACACACTTATTATATCAAATGTCTCAAAAGAGAACATATTACAATAAATATGGCTTAAGGCCATCTAAATAACATAACAACGGAAGGCTTGGAAGATAAAGTGAGTCCAGCAACTCCAACAACATAGATAAGTGCATGACAACGACCTATCGCACCTCTACTCGTCGTCTGAAAAGTCTGCAACATAATACATTACAGCCCGAAAACGGGTCACCACATGGAATATGCTGGCAATATAACATAGTAGAGCAAAGAACAGATAAATACTATCACTACATGCATATATGGCTGGTGGAGGCTCTATGGTTATATATTTTTGCGAAAAGCCGATTTTTTCCTACAACAAAGGAATACATTTTATTTAAGTATCATGGTAGTTGAAACATCATTGAGAAGGTACCTCCAACTCAATCCCAATTAAAAGTAATTATCAACCCAACAAATTTAATTAGAGTGATGAGATACAATAGGATAATCCAAGTACTAGATACTCAAGATGTCCATAACCGGGGACACGGCTAAGCATGATTAGTTTGTACACTCTGCGGAGGTTTGCGCACTTTTTCCCACAAGACTCGATCACCTCCGTTGGATTTCTCGCACTACATGGTTTTTGAGAAACAGATGACTGAGACACATTCTTATAGAAGCATTAACTCTTTACTCCGGGTGGATAGTTACACCTACTTTCCCTCTACATCTTCTAGCCCACCACTGAAAGAGGTCACACAACATACTCAACTATGCCAGAACCCGTAATGGCTTATGGCTGCACACGGAAGTTTCTAGCATGAAATATCTCACGATCCCTCTGAGCCTGGGTGGCGGACCGTAGGAGGATCACACGGTATATCCCTGGGATCTCCTAGGACAACACTAGATTCCCCAGGTGCCGAAACAAGCAATCCACCAAGATGTGTATTAAAGTTGCCATCTTAAGTTGAACCATTAATTAACAACTCACATCTGTCATGGATACGCTCAAACCCTATCCACGTCTACGAGCATAGCATAGTAATATAAGCATACGTAGATGTAACTCCCGGGGTTTGATAAATAAAACAGGTAATAGGTTCTACCTCATCAACTACTTCCCAAACCCACATGTTAAGAGATCCTACTCATGCAATGTTTGAGGATTGTAACTAATGCATAAAAACTGGGTATGAAAAGAGTATGAACAACGTGTTACTTGCCTTTCTGATGATCCGCAAAACCTAGAGACTCGTAGTAGCACGCTTCACACTCCGGGAATTCTATAGCAACCAAACAATAACACACATACTCAATCGAGCAAAGATGCATAGGTAAAACTCAAATAAGAAGATCTAACCATAAAGTTCAACTTAAGAACTCCGGTTTGCAAAAAGAATCAATTCAAACGGAGCAACGAAACTCAAACTGCAAAAGAAACAAGATCCGATTACTAATCTGGACTAAAGTCAATTTTTACAGTACCAAAATCTTGTTCAAGTTGGTTAAACAGAAAAAGGGTTCGATACGAAGATCTAGGCGCCTGAATCACCTAATTCCGATAAACGAGCGAAAAGATAAACTAGAAGGAAAATCGGGTCCGAAATAATGATCGGAAATAATCACGAAAAACACTGGAAAAAGAAAAACTGACGAACAGGCTAACAGACAAACGTTCATTGTCTGTGACTAACGGGTGAACGGCATTCATATAAACGAACAAATGGACGAACGACAGCAAAATAAATAAACCGATGGAAAAACCGATCTACTAAAATAAACCGGAAATTAAAAAAAAAACCAGATCTAGATCTAGGGTTTAGCGAAATAGACCAACGAAAAAAAAACGGCGGAGGCGGCGGCTAACTCCCGCGAAGTCGGCGGCAGCGACGCGGTGGCTGGCAGCGGCGGCGCGGCGCGGCTCGAGGCAGCGGCGGCTAGGGTTTGGGAGGCGCGGGCGGGCTGGCGGCTCGGGCGGCTTATAAAGGTGGCCTGGCCTGGGGGGTCCGGGCCGGTTACGGCCCGTAGGTCGGTTACTTTTTTTAATAATTTCTGACGCGCAGAAAAAGAAAGAAAAATAATACTAAACGGACTCCAAAAATGCCGAAATAAATTTTTGCCGTCCTCCAAATATATGCCGAACAAGGTGAACATTTATTTGGGCCTAAAATGCAATTTTGAAAAATGTGTATTTTTCCTAATTCAAATAAAATTGCAATAAAACCAAATAAAATCAAATATTTGATTTTAATATTTTTCCTCCAATATTTCATTTATTTTGGAGAAGTCATATTATCTCCTCTCGTATATATATTCTGATGAAATATTTTCGAAGCGAAAATAAATTAAAACCAAAGTGATCCTTGTTTCAATATTTGATAAAATTCAAATATGAAAATCGTGAAATCCCCAACTCTCTCCGAGGGTCCTTCAATTGCTTAGAATTTTGAGGATCGCGAACGAAATGCAATAAAAAATATGATATGCATGAATGACCTATGTATAACATTCCAAATTGAAAATTTGAGATGTTACAAACCTACCCCCCTCAGGATGAATCTCGCCCTCGAGATTCGGGTTGGCTAGAAAATAGGTGCTGATGGTCTTTGCGTAGATCATCCTCTCATTCCCAGGTGGCTTCATCCTCGGTATGGTGGCTCCACTGTACTTTGCAACACTTGATAACCTTGCTGCGAGTAACCCGGCTGGCAAACTCTAGAACCTTGATAGGTTTCTCCTCATATGTCAAATCACTGTCCAACCGAATTGCTTCTAGGGGCACTGTATCTCTCAGAGGAATATCGGCCATCTCTGCATGGCACTTCCTCAACTGGGAAACGTGAAACACATCATGTACTCCCGACAGTCCTTCGGGCAACTCCAACTTGTAGGCAACTTCTCCCATGCGTTCCAAAACACGGTACGGTCCCACAAATCTCAGGGCTAACTTTCCCTTAACTCCAAAATGTTTAACACCTCACAAGGGTGACACTCACAGATATGCTCGATCTCCGATTTCATAAACTACCTCCTTGCATTTTGAATCTGCATAACACCTCACAAGGCCCAGAAGTCCACTTTGATTCTGATCAACCTCGACCCCTCCTCTGCAGATGTTCTTGGAAGGGTTTTTGGCTGTAATGTTGGCACGCTGCCTTTCACCTATCTTGGCCTGCCTCTGGGTACCACTCGGCCTACAGTCCAAGACCCCATGCCTCTTGTTTGCCGATTGGAAAGGCGTCTAACGTCAACCATTGCTATGATGACTTACGGTGGCAGATTATCCTGGCTGAATGCTTCAGTCACGTCTCTTCTTATATTTGCCATGTGTACACTCAAATTTCCGCCCAAGCTTCTTGAAATCCTAGACAAAATCAGAAGACGCTGTCTCTGGACTAAGAAAACCGAGCAAGGTGACAAATGCTCCTCTCTTGCGGCTTGGAACATGGTCTGTCGTCCCAAAGATAAAGGTGGGCAAGGAGTGATCGATCTCAAAATACATAATGAAGCCCTGCTCCTCAAATTCCTCCATAAATTCTACAATAAAATGGATGTGCCCTGGGTTCACCTGTTATGGGACAATCTCTACGTCGACAAAATACCTCATGCAGTGGACCAGGCCGGATCTTTCTAATGGCGCGATATTCTAAAACTAACAACAACCTTCAGGGGCATCTCTCGTGTTCAGTTGGTAGATGGAAGGACCACCTTGCTTTGGAAAGATCTTTGGGCGCGTGATGTGTTGCATGACTCCCACCCACGTGCCTTCTCTTTTGCGCTGCATGAAGATATCTCGGTTGCTGACTTCTGGGCCTCCAATGATCTGCATGAAACCTTTCAACGACCTGTATCTCCAACCGCGCTGGACGAAATCCGAGACATGCAGCTAACGTTGACCAAGATTTGCCCTTCCACGTCAAATACTGATGTTTGCCACTACGTGTGGGGCGCAGCTGAATTTTGACCTAAGGATTACTATTCTTTCTTCTTTAGAGATGCTCATGCCGATCCCATGTTCAAGCACCTATGGAAATCAAAATGTACAATGAAGTTGAAGGTGTTTGGATGGCTGCTTTTCGTGGACAGGCTCAACACACGCAATATGTTGAAACGGAGGCACTACAACATTGGTGACGATTTTAATTGCCTTCTTTGCGGGCTGCCAATTGAAGAAACGGTGGACCACATGATCTTCACTTGTGATTTTAGCAAGATCTGCTGGACCAAGCTTAGCATTCATTGGCCCACTTTTGATAACCGTCTCACTGCCATCAGATTAAACAGAGACTCGTGGCGTGACCCATTCTTCATGGAAGTTTTTCTCACTGCTGCGTGGAGCATATGGAAGGAGAGGAAAAACAAGCACTTCCGAGGAGTTGACCCGCTTCAAAAACGACCTGTGTCAGCTACAATATAGAATCAAGGAGGCCCATAGAGGCTCATTTGCAAACCTTTTTAACACTCTAGGTTGATCCTTGTTGGCTCTTTTCTCTCTTGGTTCCCGCCGTGGAGGACTGGTAGTTTGCCTCTCCCCCAAGCCATGGGGAGGGGTGGTAGTTGGTTGGTTGTGTTTGGCGTTGTATATGTCTATGTAAACACCCCATTTGTATAGATATATATAAATCACAGTGGGAGTGCTCTCCCACTGTCAATTCTTTCAACAAAAAAAACTCTTCTATCGGGACTGAGCTACCTTCAGTCTATCCCGAATAAGCTTAACCTTCTCTTCAGATTCCTCAATCAAATCCTGTTCAAACAACTGGCGGTCTCCAACTTCATCCCACATCAACGGTGTTCGGCATCTTCTTCCATATAGGGCTTCGAAAGGTGCCATCTTCAAACTGGCCTAGTAGCTGTTGTTGTAAGAGAACTCCACATAGGGCAAGTTGTCATCCCAACTAGACCCATAGTCTAGCGCACAAGCTCTCCACAAGTCCTCAAGAATCTGATTGACTCGCTCTGTCTGTCCATCTGTCTGTGGGTGAAAAGATGTACTGAACTCCAGCCTGGTTCCCAAAGTCTGGTGCAGCTGGTGCAAAAACTTTGAGGTAAACTGTGTACCTCTGTCTGATACGATGGTCCTCGAAACTCCGTGCAGACATTCGATCCTTGCCATGTATATCTTGGCCAACTTCGCACTTGTATAGGTGGTTTTCATGGGGATAAACTAGGCTAATTTGGTCAAGCGATCCACTACCACCCAGATAGAACCATATCCCGATCGGGTCCTAGGTAATCCGGTGATAAAATCCATGCCAAGCTTATCTCACTTCCATTCGGGTATCGGCATAGGCTGCAGTAATCCTGCTGGCTTGTGATGTTCTGCCTTCACTCTCTAACATACATCAAATATGGCTACATACTCGGCAATATCCTTCTTCATACCCGTCCACCAGAAACGCTCCTACAAATCAAAATACATCTTGGTGTTTATAGGATGTATCGAGTATGGCGAGTCATGAGCTTCTTGTAGTAGCAATTTCCTGATCTCTGCATTATTGGGCACATATATACAGTCCTCAAACCATAAGGTCTCGTGCTCATCCTCACGAAAACCTTTGGCTTTCCCTTCACTCATCTTCTCCTTTATCTCGGCAATCTCCTTGTCATCCTTCTGAGCTTCTCGAATCTTTCCCAACAATGTAGAATGAACTTCCATTGCTGCAACAAAACCTCTAGTAAGAATCTCCAAACGAAGGTCCTTGAGATCCTAGGCTAACTCCTTTGGCATCCCTCCGCTTACGAGGGTGTTAACATAACTCTTACGGCTCAAGGCGTCTGCTACGACATTGGCCTTTCCTGGATGATAATGCAGCTTCATGTCATAATCCTTTATGAGTTCTAACCATCTCCTCTGCTTGAGGTTAACCTCCTTCTGATTAAAGATGTACTTCAAACTCTTGTGATCCGTGTATACATCGCAACGGTTTCCAATGAGAAAATGTCCCCACGTCTTAAGCGCATGCACCACAGTGGCTAACTCCAAATCATGCGTGGCATAATTCTACTCGTGCGGTTTCACTTGTCGTGAGGCATACGAAACAACTCTCCCGTCTTGCATCAGTACTCCTCCAAGTCCTAAGCGAGAGGCGTCACAATACACTTGGAAATCATTGCATATATCCGGCAGAATCAACACTGGGGCTGTAGTCAAAGGTTTCTTCAACTCCTGGAAACTTGCTTCACATTCATTAGTACAATAGAACTTAGTGTCCTTCTTCAACAGTGCCGTCATAGGCTTCGCAATCTTAGGAAAATTCTCAATGAATCTCCGATAGTATCCCGCGAGCCCAAGAAAACTACGGATCTCTCCAACTGAGGTGGGTGCCAACCACTCAGTGACTGACTGGACCTTGGTGGGATCCACTGCTATACCTTCTCCTGATATAACATGTCCAAGAAATCCAACTTCCTTCAACCAAAACTCACATTTGCTGAACTTGGCATATAACTGCTGTTCCCTGAGCTTCTCGAGAACTAAACACAAATGCTCCTTATGTTCATCTTCATTCTTCAAGTATACCAAGATATCATGAATGAGAACCACAACAAACTTATCCAAGAACTCCATGAACACCTTGTCCATCATACTCATGAAATAGGCAGGGGCGTTAGTCAGTCCAAATGACATAACCGTATACTCGTATAACCCGTACCTTGTGGTGAAAGCTGTCTTAGGTATGTCCTTTTCCCTAATCTTCAGCCCGTGATATCCTGATCGTAGATCGATCTTTAAAAACACCTTTGCTCCTTGCAACTTTTCAAACAAATCACTGATCAGCGGTAGTGGGTACTTGTTCTTGATTGTTACTTCATTCAACGCACGATAATCAACAACCATTCTTAAGGATCCATCCTTCTTCTCGACCAAGAGCACTGGGGCTCCCCATGGTGATGAACTTCTTTGGATGTAACCTTTCTCCAACAACTCCTTAATCTGTTTCTTAATCTCCTCCAGATCGTTTTCCGGCATCCGGTATGGTCTCTTCGACATTGGTCCAGTGCCTGGCAACAGCTCTATCAAAAACTTGATGTATCGATCTGGCGGCATGGCTGGTAATTCCTCTAGAAATACATGGGTAATCCTTTACTACCGGCACGTCCTCCTGAACAACTCCCGTGAGAGAGTTTACTTGAGTCCTCCTCAGCGCATGCCTGGACACATACTTGATCATTTTTCCCTCTGGGATGGTGAGCAAAATCGACTTACTCGTGCAATCAATGTTTCCTCCATACATCGATAGCCAATCCATTCCTAGTATCACATCCAAACCTTGTGACTCCAAAATTATAAGGTCTGAGGGGAAAACATGGCTTCCAATGGCCAATGGCATCTGAAAACATCCTTGTCTTGCCATATATTCCGCTCCTGTCGAACTTACTAAAATAGGTGTCCTAAGTACCTTAGTGGGCAACTTATACTCTTTCGCGAATCCCCTTGATATGTATGAATGCGATGCACCAGTATCAAAAAGAACAATTGCAGTAAAAGACTTAACCAAAAACGTACCGATAACTGCATTAGGCTGCTCCTCAACTTCCTCCACATTTACGTGGTTCACTTGTCCCCTATTGAAAGGGTTGGGTTTCTTCCCAGCGCTTCCATTGCCATTGCCGTTCTTCAATTCCGGACAATCGTTGGCGTAGTGCCCAATCTTCCCGCACTTGAAACAGGTAATGTGACTTTGATCCTTCTTGGCCGGTGTGGCCAGGTTAGAGCGGTTCTGATTGCTGCCTGCTCCATTCCCGTTTCCATTCTTTGGGCCATTGTGGTTGTGAGAACTTCCTCCATTGTGAGTGCGGCCTCCATGGTTATGGACAAGTCCTACCGAGTTCAGGGTGAAACGAGGCTTCTGCTGAGCTCTAGAATTGTACTTTCCTTGTCCATACTTCCTCTTGCGGCTCTCAATCTGCTGCTGCTTCCCTTCAATCATAAGAGCCTTGTCTACCAAATCCTGGTAGTTGTTAAATGTTGCCACCATCAACTACATGCTGATCTCATCATTCAGCCCTTCCATAAACTTCTCCTGCTTTGCGGCATCTGTGGCCACGTCATCAGGGGCATAACGAGATAGCTTACGAAACTCATCTACGTACTGAGCCACAGTACGATTTCCCTGGCGTAAGTTGCGAAACTCATGCTTCTTCATGCTCATAGCTCCAGTTGAGACATGGGCTGTGTGGAAAGCTTGCTGAAATTGATCCCAAGTGACATTGGCTATGGGAAAAGTGGTTGTGTAATTCTCCCGTCATGATGTTGCTGGTCCATCCAATTGGTGTGCGAAAAAATGCACCTTCTCAGCATCCGTGCAACCTGAAGTGGTCAACTCCCTTCCAATCTTGCATAATCAGTCATCTGCAACTATTGGCTCGGTGCTACTGGAAAACACCGGCAGTTGTAACCTCCGAAAATGGCCTAAGTTTTCAACTGGAGGAGGGTTGTTGTTGTTGTTGTTGTTGTTGTTGTTGTTGTTGTTGTCGTTGTTTTTGTTGTTGTTTTTGTTGTTGTTTTTGTTGTTGTTGTTGTTGTTGTTGTTGTTGTTGTTGTTGTTGTTGTTGTTGTTGTTGTTGTTGTTGTTGTTGTTGTTGTTGTTGTTGTTGTTGTTGTTGTTGTTGTTGTTGTTGTTGTTGTTGTTGTTGTTGTTGTTGTTGTTTTTGTTGTTGTTTTTGTTGTTGTTGTTGTTGTTGTTGTTGTTGTTGTTGTTGTTGTTGTTGTTGTTGTTGTTGTTGTTGTTGTTGTTGTTGTTGTTGTTGTTGTTGTTGTTGTTGTTGTTGTTGTTGTTGTTGTTGTTGTTGTTGTTGTTGTTGTTGTTGTTGTTGTTGTTGTTGTTGTTGTTGTTGTTGCCTTGGTTCTGGACTAATATCTACATCAAGGCATTCTGCTGCTGGATCAACTGGTGATCTCCGGTGGGAAGACAAATCCGGTGTCACATCTCGGAGGCATCTAATGGGTTTAGAGGGAAGAGAGTAGAATATAAATTAGGTCCAGTGAGAAAACACTACCCATATGCACCTGAGGCAAACACAATCATATCACTCAATCAATCAAGCAAGGGCATACAATCGATCTAACTATCGTTACAGTGCTCGGACTATACTATTTACATGGGCGAAATACTACTGATCATATGGTGGTCTACTAGAAATTTTGATCGATGGAAGACTCCATGATGTCCGCTCCACCTTCATCAACAAAGTCATCATCATCGCTATCATCAGGGTCGGAGTCGGTGTCGTCGATGATGATGTAGTTCTCCAGGCAAGTGGAATCATCGTCTTCTCCTCCAGGCGCGGGGTCTCCCAAGAACAATCCAATCTTCTTAATCAGGTCATCATTCTTCTCCAATAGTATTGTAATTTCCTCCTCATATCCATCGCATGTAGACTTGAGTTCCTCCTCTAGCTCGGTGATCCTTGTCATCGCCTTCTTTAAATCTATCATGATTGCGCACATCTGGTTCTCCTAGCGTCGAATGTGGTGGTTTAACTCCTGGATGAATGCTGCAATGGACCTGTCCTTCCTGGTGCTGACTATCTCCCATTGCTCATCTCGGCGCATGCATATCTGGTAGATAGTATCCTTGAGATCCTTGTGGTACACTTTGCCAATGCGCCCCATGGCGATGTGGGTTGCCATGCTGTTTCCCAGATTCCAGGTTGGGGCATCAAAGGTAAACTCTATGGGCTCCGTGGCTAGCGTGAATGTCCTTCCTGGAACTTGAACTTGAATCATCCAGCGCAACTGTTCTAGTAAAGTGGCATGGTAGGTCCCGGTGAAGCTTAGTATTCCAATGTTCAGATATCTAGTGACTTCCTTCAGGTGTCGTCCAAAAGTTGCGTCTTCATCCAGTTGTGCAAACTTGTTCCTCGAGTCCGCCATCCTAAAGGGTAGAAAATGGAGAGGAGTCAGAAATGAGTAGAGAAGAGTGACCTATGGCTTTTCTTAGTGGTCGTGTCCTACATTCAGCATGTGCTCTGATACCATCTTGTAGCGACCCGACCTCAAACGGTCAAGTCTCTGTGCTTCAGTGTCATCCCTGGATCGGTAATGCTGACACACATAGTACTCGAAGGATATATAACAGAGTAGCAATCAAACACTTATTACATCGAATGTCTCAAAATAGAACTTATTACAATAAATATGGCTTAAGGCCATCTAAATAAGATAACAGCGGAAGGCTTGGAAGATAAAGTGAGTACATCAACTCCAATGGCATAGCTGAGTGCATGACAACGACCTATCGCACCTCTACTCGTCGTCTGAAATGTCTGCAACGTAATACGTTGCAGCCCGAAAACGGGTCAGCACATGGAATATGCTGGCAATATAACACAGTAGAGCAAAGAATAGATAAATACTATCACTACATGCATATATGGCTGGTGGAGGCTCTATGGTTATATAGTTTTGCGAAAAGCCAATTTTTTCCTACAACAAAGGAATAAATTTTATTTAACTATCATGGTAGTTGAAACATCATTGAGAAGGTACCTCCAACTCAATCCCAATTGAAAGTAATTATCAACCCAACAAATTTAATTAGAGTGATGAGATACAAAAGGATAATCCAAGTACTAGATACTCAATATGTCCATAACCGGGGACACGGCTAAGCATGATTAGTTTGTACACTCTGCAGAGGTTTGCGCACTTTTCCCCACAAGACTCGGTCGCCTCCTTTGGATTTCTCGCACTACATCGTTTTTGAGAAACGGATGACCGAGACACATTCTTTCAGAAGCATTAACTCTTTACTCCGGGTGGACAGTTACACCTAATTTCCCTCTACATCTGCTAGCCCACCACTGAAAGAGGTCACACAACATACTCAACTATGCCAGAGCCCATAATGGCTCGTGGCTGCACACGGAAGTTTCTAGCATGAAATATCTCACAATCCCTTTGAGCCTGGG
Source organism: Aegilops umbellulata (assembly GCA_032464435.1). NCBI lineage: Eukaryota > Viridiplantae > Streptophyta > Magnoliopsida > Poales > Poaceae > Aegilops > Aegilops umbellulata. Next base: position 66,763,097 of record CP136059.1, read on the forward strand.
TGGCGGACCGTAGGAGGATCACAAGGTATATCCCCGGGATCTCCTGGACAACACTGGATTCCCCAGGTGCCCAAACGAGCAATCCACCCAGGTGTGTATTAAAGTTGCCACTGTAAGTTGAACCATTAATTAACAACTCACATATGTCATGGATACACTCAAACCCAATCCACGTCTACGAGCATAGCATAGCAATATAAGCATACGTAGATGTAACTCCCAGGGTTTGATAAATAAAACAGGTAATAGGTTCTACCTCATCAACTACTTCCCAAACCCACATGTTAAGAGATCCTACTGATGCAATGTTTGAGGATTGTAACTAATTCATAAAAATTGGGTATGGAAAGAGTATGATCAATGTGTTACTCGCCTTGCTGACGATCCGCAAAAACTAGAGACTCGTAGTAGCACGCTTCACACTCCGGGAATTCTATCACAACCAAACAATAACACACATAAGCAATCGAGCAAACATGCACGGGTAAAACTCAAATAAGAAGATCTAACCAGAAAGTTCAACTTAAGAACTCCGGTTTGCAAAAAGAATCAAATCAAACGGAGCAACGAAACTCAAACTGCGAAAGAAACAAGATTCGATTACTAATCTGGACTAAAGTCAATTTTTACAGTACCAAAATCTTGTTCAAGTTGGTTAAACTAAAAGAGGGCTTCGAGATGAAGATCTAGGCGCTTGAATCACCTGATTCCGATAAACAAGCAAAAACATAAACTAGAATGCAAATCGGGTCAGAAATCGCGATCAGAAATAATCGTGAAAAATTCTGGAAAAAGAAAAACTGACGAACAGGCTAACGAACGAATGTTCGCTGTCTGTGACTAACGGGTGAACGGTGTTTGTTTAAACGAACGAACGGACGAACGTCTACAAAATAAATAAACCGACAGAAAAACTGATCTACTGAAATAAACCAGAAGTTTTTAAAATATCGGATCTAGATCTAGGGTTTACTGAAATAAACCGACGAAAAAAAATGGTGGCGGCGGCCGCTAACTCTGGCGAAGTCAGCGGCGCGGTGTCCGGCTCAAGGCGCTGGCGACTAGGGTTTGGGAGGCGCGGGCGGACTGGCGGCTCGGGCGGCTTATAATGGCGGCCTGGCTGGGGAGCCCGGGCCGGTCACGGCCCGTAGGTCGGTTAATTTTTATTATTATTTCCGACGCGCAGAAAAAGAAAGAAAAAAAAATACTAAACGGACTCCAAAAATACTGAAATAAATTTTCCCCATCCTCTAAAAATATGTCGGACATGGTGAACATTTATTTAGGCGTCAAATGCAATTTTGAAAAACGCGTATTTTTCCTAATTCAAATAAAATTGCAATAAAACCAAATAAAATCAAATATTTGATTTTAATATTTTTCCTCCAATATTTCATTTATTTTGGAGAAGTCATACTATCTCCTCTCGTATATATATATTGATATGAAATATTTTCGAAGGGAAAATATATTAAAACCTAAGTGATCCTTGTTTCAATATTTGATAAAATTCAAATATGAAAATCGTGAAATCCCCAACTCTCTCCGAGGGTCCTTGAGTTGCTTAGAATTTTGAGGATCGCGAACGAAATGCAATAAAAAAATAAGATATGCATGAGTGACCTATGTATAATATTTCAAATTGAAAATTTGGGATGTTACAAACCTACCCACCTTAGGATGAATCTCGCCGTCGAGATTCGGGTTGGCTAGAAAATAGGTGCGGGTGGTCTTTGCGTAGATCATCCTCTCGTTCCTAGGTGGCTTCATCCTCAGTATGGTGGCTCCACTGTACTTTGCAAAACTTGATAATCTTGCTGCGAGTAACCCGGCTGGCAAACTATAGAACCTTGACAGGTTTCTCCTCATATGTCAAATCACTGTCCAACTGAATTGGTTCCACGGGCACTATATCTCTCAGAGGAATATCGGCCATCTCTGCATGGCACTTCTTCAACTGGGAAACGTGAAACACATCATGTACTCTCGACAGTCCTTCGGATAACTCCAACTTGTAGGCAACTTCTCCCATGCGTTCCAAAACATGGTACGGTCCCACAAATCTCGGGGCTAACTTTCCCTTAACTCCAAAACATTTAACACCTCGCAGGGATGACACTCACAGATATGCTCGGTCTTCGATTTCATAAACTACCTCCTTGCATTTTGAATTTGCATAACTCTTCTGTCGGACTGAGCTAGCTTCAGTCTATCCCGAATCAGCTTAACCTTCTCTTCAGATTCCTTAATCAAATCCGGTCCAAACAACTGGCGGTCTCCAACTTCATCCCACATCAACGTGTTTGGCATCTTCTTCCATACAGGGCTTCGAAAGGTGCCATCTTCAAACTAGACTGGTAGCTGTTGTTGTAAGAGAACTCCGCGTAGGGCAAATCGTCATCCCAACTAGACCCATAGTCTAGCGCACAAGCTCTCAACATTTCCTTCAGAATCTGATTGACTCTCTCTGTCTGTCCATCTGTCTGTGGGTGAAAAGCAGTACTGAACTCCAGCCTAGTCCCCAAATTCTGGTGCAGCTGGTGCCAAAACTTTGAGGTAAACTGTGTTCCTCTATCTGATACGATGGTCCTCGGAACTCCGTGCAGACATACAATCCTGGTCATGTATATCTTGGCCAACTTCGCACTTGTATAGGTGGTTTTCACGGGGATAAAGTGGGCTACTTTGGTCAAGCGATCCACTACTACCCAGATAGAATCATATCCCGATCGGCTCCTGGGTAATCCGGTGATAAAATCCATTCCAAGCTTATCTCACTTCCATTCAGGTATCTACATAGGCTGTAGTAATCCTGCTAGCTTCTGATGTTTTGCCTTCACTCTCTAACATACATCACATATGGCTACATACTCGGCAATATCCTTCTTCATACCCGTCCACCAGAAACGCTCCTTCAAATCCAAATACATCTTGGTGTTTATGGGGTGTATTGAGTATGGCCAGTCATGAGCTTCTTTAGTGTCAACTTCCTGATCTCTGCATTATTGGGCACATATATACGGTCCTCAAACCATAAGGTGTCGTGCTCATCCTCACGAAAACCTTTGGCTTTCCCTTCACTCATCTTCTCCTTTATCTCGGCAATCTCCTTATCATCCTTCTCAGCTTCTTGAATCTTTCCCAACAATGTAGACTAAACTTCCATTGCTGCAACCAAACCTCTAGGAACAATCTCCAAATGAAGCTCCCTGGGATCCTTGGCTAACTCCTTTGGCATCCCTCCACTTACGAGGGTGTCAACCTAACTCTTACGGCTCAAGGCGTCTGCTACAACATTGTCCTTTCCTGGATGATAATGCAGCTTCATATCATAATCCTTTATGAGTTCTAACCATCTCCTCTGCCTGAGGTTGAGCTCCTTCCGAGTAAAGATGTACTTCAAACTTTTGTGATCTGTGTATACATCGCAACGGTTTCCAATGAGAAAATGTCTCTAGGTCTTGAGCGCATGCACCACAGCGGCTAACTCCAAATCATGCATGGCATAATTCTACTCGTGCGGTTTCAGTTGTCGTGAGGCATACGAATCAACTCTCCCGTCTTGCATAAGTACTCCTCCAAGTCCTAAGCGAGAGTCGTCGCAATACACATGGAAATCCTTGCGTATATCCGGCAGAATCAGCACTGGGGCTGTAGTCAAACATTTCTTCAATAGTGCCGTCATAGGCTTCGCAATCTTAGCAAAATTCTCAATGAATCTCCGTTAGTATCCCGCGAGACCAAGAAAACTGCGGATATTTCCAACTGAGGTGGGTGCCAACAACTCAGTGACTGACTGGACCTTGGTGGGATCCACTGCTATACCTTCTCCTAATATAACATGTCCAAGAAATTCACCTTCCTTCAACCAAAACTGACATTTGCTGAACTTGGCATATAACTGATGTTCCCTGAGCTTCTCGAGAACTAAACACAAATGCTCCTTATGTTCATCTTCATTCTTCAAGTATACCAAGATATCATGAATGAGAACCACAACAAACTTATCCAAGAACTCCATGAACACCTTGTCCATCATACTCATGAAATAGGCAAGGGCGTTAGTCAGTCCAAATGACATAACCGTATACTCGTATAACCCGTACCTTGTGGTGAAAGCTGTCTTAGGTATGTCCTTTTCCCTAATCTTCAGCTGGTGATATCCTGATCACAGATCGATCTTCGAAAACACCTTTGCTCCTTGCAACTTGTCAAACAAATCATTGATCAGCGGTAGTGGGTACTTGTTCTTGATTGTTACTTCATTCAATGCACGATAATCAACAACCATTCTTAAGGATCCATCCTTCTTCTCGACCAAGAGCACTGGGGCTCCCCATGGTGATGAACTTCTTCGGATGTAACCTTTCTCCAACAACTCCTTAATCTGCTTCTTAATCTCCTCCAGATTGTTTGCGGGCATCCAGTATGGTCTCTTCGATATTGGTCCGGTGCCTAGTAACAACTCTATCGAAAACTAGATGTCTCGATCTGGCGGCATGCCTGGTAATTCCTCTAGAAATACATGGGTAATCCTTTACTACTGGCACTTCCTCCTGAACAACTCCCGTGAGAAAATTTACTTGAGTCCCCCTCGGCGCATGCCTGGACACATACTTGATCATTTTTCCCTCTGGGATGGTGAGCAAAATCGACTTACTCGCGCAATCAATGTTTCCTCCATACATCGATAGCCAATCCATTCCTAGTATCACATCCAAACGTTGTGACTCAAAAATTATAAGGTCTGAGGGGAAAACATGGCTTCCAATGGTCAATGGCATCTGAAAACATCCTTGTCTTGCCATATATTCCGCTCCTGTCGAACTTACTAAAATAGGTGTCCTAAGTACCTTACTGGGCAACTTATACTCTTCCGCGAATCCCCTTGATATGCATGAATGCGATGCACCAGTATCAAAAAGAACAATTGCAGTAAAAGACTTAACCAAAAACTTACCGATAACTGCATCAGGTTGCTCCTCAACTTCCTCCACGTTCACGTGGTTCACTTGTCCCCTATTGAAAGGGTTGGGCTTCTTCCCATCGCTTCCACTGCCATTGTCGTTCTTCAATTCCGGACAATCGTTGGCGTAGTGCCCAGTCTTCCCGCACTTGAAACAGGTGTCGGTGTACTAAAGTAGGGGTACCTTAGTACCCCGAACTTGTGCACGGGCAGTAGTAGCCTCCCGCGGCAAGGCCTGCCAGGGGAGCGACAAGAGTCTCCACGGCCCTTTCCGGGCCGGACGAAGGCCAAGTGATCGAGCCTAGAAGACCAAGCCCCGGCAAGAGGAGCTTGCCGGGTCGAGAAGGCAAGGTCCGGCAAGAGGAGCTTGCCGGGCCAAGGCGACAAGGCCCCGGCAAGAGGAGCTTGCCGGGACGACTAAGCCGAAGCACCACGGCCCCGGCGGGAGGAGCTCGCCGGGACGGCCAAGCCAAGGCACCCCAAGAGAAGCCCGCCGCGGCGCGCCGCGCACCCCGGCAAGGCCTGGCGAGCGGCAAGCTCCCAGGTGCGGCAAGGCAACTACCGCGGCAAGCCACTTGCCGCGGCAAACCACCACATCAGGCCCGCGCTCCAGCTCACCTGCCCACGCGTCGCTCTGGGGCTTCCCCGGAGACACGTGGCGGGGCGCCGCGCAACCTGAGACGTGCGGTGGCATGCGACGTTGGCGGAGTCGCCCCCGTGGCGAGCGGAGGCGCTCCTAACGGTCCGCCTCGGCACTGTTCAGGCGATCCAGACGGGCATTTAATGCCTTTGTCCCCCGTCGTCAGAGTTAGGTGCGATAGCACTGTGCGGCCACTATTCACACAATCCCTTGCCATTTTTACCCTCACCTGCGTCGCTCCCTGTGGGAAACCCCTTGGCATATAAAAGGAGGCTCATGCGCACGTAGAGGGGGGATGGGACCCAATAGGCCCTCGCCTACGTCCAGCTGCAACTTACTGTAGCTTCTTGCGCTCCAGAGCAAGAACCCGAATCAACCAGACATGCAGCAGTAGGGTTTTACGCATCCATGCGGCCCGAAGCTGGGTAAAATCGTTGTGTGTGTGTGTCGCCTCGATCTGCTCTTTGTGCATCCTCCGCCCCCGCCGAACCGACAAGGGGCTCCGTCCCCATAGGTGCTCGTGGAGGCCGATATCCCCCGACATCTTTGGCGCGCCAGGTAGGGGGTGCGTCGAGGTTGTGTGAATCAGATCCGGCGTCCGCGCGAGCCAGACTCTCATCGTTTGCGCCGGCATGGCGCCGAAGAAGAAAGCTCCGGAGGTGACCGACCCGTCAGCGTCGAACCCACCGCCCATGGAGCAGACGGGTGGTGGGGAGGACGCCGGCGGAGGAACGGACACCGTCGAGCCAGTTCTTGCTCCCGCGGCGTCCGAGCTCGCCCCGCGCCCCGCTCAGGAGGCGCGAAACCAGCAGCGTCATGGTACCCATGGTACCATACGCTCGCTGGACCCGGGCCACGCTGGTGGATCCCAGGGCGCTCAGGACCGGCATGCGATCCAGCGTGCCGGGACGAGCGTCGCGCGGCTGCCTGGACCGGGTGCTGCTCCTTCTAACGTGATTAGGAGTTCGAGCACATGCCGCTCCTCGCGCCGCTCGCCGCCTCTGCCCGCCACCCCAGCGGAAGCTCTCGCGCGAGCTCAGCTGCTCCTAGACTACCCTCCAACGGCGGACAAGATCGACGGCTGGAGGGCAACCATCCAGAGCCTCATCGGTTTCGCCAACGGTGACACTCCGCGGCAGCACAGCGCGTCGCAGCCGCGGCCAGTCACCCAGGCAAGAACCGATGCCGCCAAGCATGGCGGGGGTGCGACCACCGTGCACTCCCCGCCCCAGAAGCCACGGTCGCCGACTCGCCGGGCTCACCTCGACGACGATTCTACCGCGTCGTCGAACCCGCGAACTCGCCGCGACCAACGCCAAGTCCCTCACGAACGAAGGGAAGAAGACGCTCGGACCCGCATCGAGCGCAGAAGAGAGGCGCGGCGTCAATCAGACCAACGCGTTGGGCCCACTGGAGACATGCACGCGACGGGGGAACCAGGCGAACTGCCGTATTCGGTAGGTTGCCCTACGTTCACCCGCGAGCTGCGGCAAGTCCAGTGGCCCAGCACAAAGAACTTCAAGCCCGACGTGCCCGAGAAGTACGACGGCAAGTCGCATTCGTCTGAGTTCCTCAGCATCTACACCATTGCGGTGCAGGCTGCCGGGGGACGGGACGATAAGATCCTTGCCAACTACTTCCCACTGGTAATCAAGCCCAACGTCAGATCCTGGCTCATGCACTTGCCGGACGGCTCCATCTCCTCCTGGCCAGATCTATGCCATCAGTTCGTGGGCGCCTTCACGGGCGTCCACAAACCCCATGGCCAGGCGAGCGACCTCCATCTGCTTGTTCAGAAGGAGGGGGAGCCTTTGCGCAAGTTCATCCAGAGGTTCAGCCGTGTGCACTACAACATCCCAGACGTCCACCCCGCCGCGGTGATCAGCGCGTTCCACCAGAACATGCGTAACCGCAGGATGCGGGAGGAGATGGCGATGTGCAAAATCAAGGAGGTCAGCGAGCTTTACGCCCTGGCCGACAAGTGTGCACGCGCTGAGGAGGGGAGGCGGCTCCCCGGAGAAAGTGTTGGAGAAGGAGACTCCGACAGTGAAGGTACCGCCCCGGCAAGGAGAGGCCGGCGGCGGAACGGCAAGAAGAAGAAGAACCCAGAGGTACTGGTTGTCGAGAAGTCCGGCAGCGAGGGCTCTGCCAAGAAAGCCCAGGCGGGAGGCCCCGTCAAGGAGGTTGCCGGGTGCGCCAACTGCCGGGCGGTGGTGGCTGCCGATAAGCGGGACGGTACCGACAAGAAGTACTGCAAGATCCACCGCACCAGGGGCCACGACCTCCAGAGTTGCAAGCAAGTCGAGCGACTCGTCGACCTGCAAAAGGCCGAGTACGCACGACGCGACAAGGAGAGGGCCCAAGCAGGTGGCGGGGGATCCGGCACGAAGCGTCCCGGCCCGGGGGAGCGCCGCGACAAGGACAAGCAGCGGCAAGCAGACAGACCTCCCCGGGGCCGCGACAAGAGCGAAGACGAAGACGACGACGAAGACATGGAAGACCCCGAGACCAGCGAGCAGGAGTTTCAGAAAGCCACTGAGGTCTTGTGTGTGGACGGCGGTGCCTCCCTGCACGCTTCCCACCACCAGCTTAAACGGTGGGTACAGGAGGTCAATGCAGTGGAGCCACCCGTCGAGTCACGCAGACCCCTGAGATGGTCCAGCACGCCTATCATCTTCGACATTGAGGACCACCCTGATCGCACAACCGCGGTCGGGTGCTTGCCGATGTTGGTTTCCCCAACGATCCGCAACCTCAAGGTCACTAAGATGCTAGTTGACGGCGGGGCCGGCTTGAATCTGATCTCCTCTGCTGTTCTCCAGAGACTCCAAGTTCCCGACAGCGAGCTCGAAGAAACCGGCACATTCCAAGGAATCAACCCGGGAAGGAGCAAGCCGAAGGGAAAGATCACGCTGCCGGTAACATTTGGCAGCGAGCTGAATTTCAGAACTGAGAAGGTCACCTTTGACGTCGCCGACCTTCCGTTGCCTTACAACGGGATCCTCGGCCGACCAGCACTCGCCAAGTTCATGGCGGCCTCTCACTATGCTCAAGATGCCCGGCCCGATAAGCGTCATTTCTGTCCCCGGCGACAAGAAGGATGCCCTTATCTGCGCCGACCAATTATACCGGGACGCAACAGCGGCAACGGCCCGCGGTCCGCTCGCCGCTGGAGCTTCCGGGGGAAAGAAGAAGTCCGGCAAGTGCTCTGGCGCCCACTCCGGCAAGCGCGCCTCTTTGGAGTGCTGCGCTGCCGTCGAGGACGTGCCATCGAGCCCCGCCAGCAGGAAGACCAAGCCCAGCGAACGCTCTAGCGCCCACTCCGGCAAGCGCGTCTCTTCGGAGTGTTGCGTTGCCGTCGAGGACGTGCCATCGAGCCCCGCCAGCAAGAAGGCCAAGCCCGGCGAATGCTCTGGTGCCCACTCCGGCAAGCGCGCCTCTTCGGAGTGCTGCGCTGCCGTCGAGGACGTGCCATCGAGCCCCGCTGGCGAACACGAGAAGACGACGGCTGCTCCACCCACGACCAAGAAGGTGCCCGCCAAGGAGGACGGCACTGGTGGTACCTTCACCATCAGTGCCACTCTCGGCCCCAAATAGGAAGGCGCGCTCGTTGCTTTCCTGCGGGCGAATGTCGATGTGTTTGCCTGGCAACCATCTGACATCCCCGGCGTTCCCAGGGAAGTGATTGAGCACCACCTTGCCGTCTATCCTCATGCGCGGCCCGTCAAGCAAAAGGTCAGGAAACAAGCGGTGGAGCGCCAAGAGTTTATCGCGGAGGAAATCAAGAAGTTGGAAGCGGCAGGCCTCGTCAGAGGCGTGCTCCATCCGACGTGGTTGGCCAATCCTGTCATCGTGCGCAAGGCAAACGAGAAGTGGAGGCTTTGCATCGATTTCACCGATGTCAACAGAGCTTGCCCTAAAGATCCATTTCCCTTGCCGCGCATCGACCAGATTGTTGACTCCACGGCCGGATGCGACCTGCTTTCATTCCTTGACGCCTACTCCGGGTACCACCAGGTCTTCATGGCCGAAGGAGACGAAGAGAAGACTGCGTTCATCACTCCGTGCGGCACATACTGTTTTGTGCGGATGCCTTTTGGACTGAAGAACGCGGGCTCGACATTTGTGAGGGTTGTCCACACTGCTTTTGAGCCACAGATCCACAGAAATGTGGAGGCCTACATGGACGACATTGTGGTCAAGAACAGAAACAAGGCAACCTTGGTACAAGACTTGGAAGAGACCATTGCAACCTTGCGCAAGATCAGCCTCAAGCTCAACCCCGAGAAGTGCGTGTTCGGAGTTCCCTCTGGCAAGCTTCTCGGGTTCTTCGTGTCTCAGCGTGAGATCGAAGCCAACCCCGACAAGATCAAGGCCAGCGAGCAGATTGAAGCACCAACGCGTGTCAAGGACGTGCGAAGACCTGCCGGCTGCGTGGCGGCTCTCAGCAGATTTATTTCCAGGTCCGCGGAACGCGCCCTGCCGTTTTTCAAAATCTTGAAAAAGGCAGGTCCAGTAAAATGGACTCCGGAAGCGGAGGCTGCGCTGCAAGACTTGAAGAAATACCTGTCCTCCGCCCCTATACTTGTCGCGCCTAGACCACAAGAGAAGTTGCTGCTCTACCTAGCGGCAACCAATCAAGTGGCTAGTGCTGCGTTAGTTGCGGAGAGGGAAGCTGATGACGAGCCAGCAGCCACGGCAAGCGCGTCCGACGGCAAGCAGGGGGCTTCCCCGACAAGCTCTGGCCCCGGCAAAGGCGGATCCGCGCAAGCGCAAGGGGAAGTGCAGAGGAAGAGGATGGTGCAGCGCCCAGTTTACTTCGTCAGTTCCCTCTTACAGGGGGCTAGGTCGAGGTACTCTGGTGTGCAGAAATTGCTCTTCGGCCTCCTCATGGCCTCGAGGAAGCTGCGCCATTACTTCCAAGCACACGAGATCACCTTGGTCACTCGCTTTCTGCTTAAGAGGATACTGCAGAATCCCGAAGCAACAGGCAGGATTGTCGAGTGGGCACTAGAACTGTCAAGCTTTGGCCTCAAATTCGAGAGCACATCGACCATCCAAAGCAGAGCATTGGCAGAGTTCATAGCAGAGTGGACGCCGACACCGGACGAAGAAATTCCCGAGACGAGCATCCCCGGCAAGGAAGCAACCAAAGAGTGGCTGATGTACTTTGATGGTGCCTTTTCGCTGGAAGGCGCCGGTGCCGGCGTGCTGCTCATCGTGCCCACCGGAGAGCACCTCAAGTACGTCGTCCAGATGCACTTTCCCAAGGAGCAAGCAACCAACAATACGGCAGAGTATGAAGGTTTGCTCGCCGGTCTCAGGATCGCGGCGGAACTTGGGATCAAGAAGCTCATTGTCAGGGGTGACTCGCAGCTCGTCGTCCGCCAAGTGAACAAGGATTACCAGTGCCCGTTGATGGAATCTTACGTTGATGGAGTGAGGAAGCTGGAAGAGCGCTTTGACGGCCTGCAAATGGAATACGTTCCAAGAGCAGAGAACGACATCGCCGACAGCCTGTCCAAATGCGCCGCACTAAAGCTACCTGTGGAACCAGGGACTTTTGTGCTCAAGCTCACTCAACCATCCGTGACACCATCGACTGGGCCAAGCAAGAAGAGGAAATCGGTCTCCAGCGACTACCTTCCGGCAGAGCTTCCTGAAGCCGCCGCTAAGGGAGTCCCCGGGATCGACGCCAAGAGTGCTGAGGAGCTGCCCGCTCCGGCAAGCCCCAGGGTTTGTCCCGACGAAGCAGGCGCTCCCGGCAAGCCACGCCCCGGCAAGCCTGCCGGGGAACGTCAAGCTCCGGCTGAGCCCCAAGACCTCACCGTGGAAGCTGATGTTCCCGCAGCCGCCGACATGCCTCTAGTCCTCGTCGTCGAGCCACAGGCTCCGACGTGGGCACAGCAGATCGTCCGTTTCCTCCAGACAGGAGAGCTTCCCGAAGAACAAGAAGAAGCTGAAAGAGTAGCCCGGCAGTCCAGTATGTACCAGTTCGTCGACAGCACACTGTACAGAAGAGGACGCAATGGGGTGAAATTGAAGTGCATCCACCGAGAAGACGGACAGAAGCTGTTGGCGGAGATACACGGAGGCATATGTGGGCACCACATTGGCGCCAGAGCACTTGCCGGAAAGGCGTTCCGGCAGGGCTTCTTCTGGCCCACAACCCTCCAGGATGCAACTGCACAAGTAACCAAGTGTGAAGCGTGCCAGTTCCATTCCAAGAAGATACACCAGCCAGCTCAAGTTCTCTAGACGATCCCTTTATCCTGGCCCTTCTCGGTCTGGGGGCTCGATATCCTCGGCCCCTTCCCCCGATCCGTCGGGGGCTTTGAGTACTTGTTCGTTGCCATCGACAAGTTCACAAAGTGGCTAGAAGTGGAACCAGTGAGGAAGGTGACCGCCCAGTCCGTGATCAAATTCTTCAGGTCGATTGTTTGCCGCTTCGGGATCCCCAACAGGATCATCACCGACAACGATACGCAGTTCACAAGCCACGCCTTCATGCAGTACACCCAAGATCTCGGCACCAAGGTCTGCTTCGCTTCTGTTGCTCATCCCCGGAGCAACGGTCAAGCAGAAAGGGCCAACGCCGAGGTACTGCGCGGGCTCAAGACCAGAAGTTTTGACAAGCTGCTCAAGCGCGGACGGAACTGGATCGAGGAGCTGCCGGCAGTTCTTTGGTCGGTCAGAACGACGCCAAATCGAGCCACCGGCCAGACACCATTTGCTCTAATCTATGGAGCAGAAGCAGTTACCCCCACGGAACTCGTATATGGGTCACCTCGAGTGCTCGCTTATGATGAGCTTGAGCAAGAGCGGTCGCGTGAAGATGACGCACTGCTCCTCGAGGAAGATCGTCTCCAGGCCGCTGTGCGATCCGCTCGCTACCAGCAAGCTCTGCGTCGCTATCATAGCCGCAAAGTTAAGGCCAGGAGCCTCGAGGAAGGCGACCTTGTTCTTTGGCGCGTTCAGTCGGCCAAGATACACAACAAGTTGACGCCGAAGTGGGAAGGCCCTTACCGGGTGAAACGAGTCACGAGGCCCGGCGCCGTCCGCCTCGAGACCGAAGATGGTACTCCGGTGAGCAATTCCTGGAACATTGAGCATCTTCGCAAGTTTTACCCGTATGGCGCAGTTGTCGGACCACGTCCAGCAACCAACTCTTTGTACAAAAGTCTTACCACAGACGCATGTAATCCTTTGTACAAAGCTAGGCGCAGACCCTGGCCGCAATTACGCGCTGGGGCCCCCCAAGTTTTAGCATGCATGCTGAGTCGAGTCTCGTCCTTGGTTAGGGTTGATAGTGCCTAACAGTTGCTAACCCCTAACTTAGAGGTCGAGTCCGCATCTTTTTCCCGTCCTTTCCCTTTGGCTCGCGGGAACTGCCTACCCTTGCCGAGCCGCTCAAGGACAAAGAAAGGGAGAAGGACAAGCCAGCACCCGCCTCCCAACAAGCCAGAGTTGCCGGGGGCTGCAACCTCAGATAAGTCTTTACATCCCTTGTCATGCATTCTCTCGTGAGCTGCGGAATGTGAAAACCTTGCCTCCTCCTAAAAAGCTGTCGTGCTCTCTTAAGCGGCAAACCCCGGAGCGCGTTCCCGGGGCCCGCTTCGGATAGTATCCGCGGCGGCAAGGGGAGGAAGCGAGGGGCCAGAGCCCGCCTTCTCCCTGCCTCCGCCTAGAGCGGGAGGAGGGCCAAGGGGCGCGGGGGATGGCTGGGTCCGTTTCCGGGCGGGGAAGTGTCTATCTTAACGGTGCAAAGGGTCCGCCCCTTGCCGCCGGATGTACCCGCGAGACAAATGATCCGGAAAACAACCCCTTTTCATTAAAAACATTCCACTCAGGTACAGTTTAGAGAGAATGAAAAACATGAAAGATGGGATTACAAGATTTTAATGCAACTAAGGCCCGAGGGCTTACAAGATAAAAAGAGATAAGGTGCCCGTAATCCCTTTCTTGTCTCTCTCCTCAGGAGGTACGGCAAGGAGGCGAGAAGGGCGAAAGGGGCGCCTAGACGAGCTACGGGTGGCAGAAGACGCCAAGAGAGCGTCCGAGGCCCCGCCCCGGAGCTCCGGAGGCCGGAAGAAGATGGCGACGCCGGAAGCGGAGCTCGAGAAGGAGGCGGCGAGACGTCAACACGCTGTCGAGGGCATCTAGCCCTCATACTCCGAGTTGACGGCCTTGCCGCCAGCCTCTTCCGCAGCCTCGCCGCTCCGGCCGAGAAGACGAAGCCCCGGCAAGAGGAGCTTGCCGGGCCGGAGAGAAGACCCCGGCGGTCGTCGCCGCGAGCAGGGGTGGTGGCGGCGTCTGGGGCGAGGTTGGAAGATGAGGCAGCGGCCTTGCCGCCCGTCCTCTTCCTCTTCCGCATCCTCCCTACGCCAGCCGCCCAAGGAGACGACCCCGGGGAGTTCACGGCGCCAGCGACGCGGACGATGGGGGCCGCCGGTGCCACGCGGAGCTGCGACTAGCGCCTAGTCGTGCCCGTCACCCCGGCGACCGCCCGCCCTCGTCGTCGCTGTCGCTCCCCTCCTCGTCACTCTCGCTCGAGGAGGAGCCTTCGCTGTCGGAGGAGCTATCCACGCAGCACCGGGCCGGGGTGCCGAGGTCCCCGAAGACCTTGACGGAGAGCAGATCGCCCTCCATCAGCTTGAAATGGAGGGTGAACCCCGCCGTCAAGCTGTGGATCCGGGTGAACGACTTCCACCCTCGGCCCAGACACATCACGCCGGGGGCTCGGGATTCGACGTGGACTCGCGTACCACTGATCCCGCAGCCCCTCATGCGCAGCCTCAGCGTCTCGTGTTGTTCCGCCTCCAAGACGTCCGCGAAGGGGGCCGGGAGGCGGAGGCGACGGCGAGGCGCCCGGCGCAGCCTGATGATGAACTCGCAGGGGTCGTCCCCGAGATGAACCGCCGGGGGAAACGGAGCCGCCGGCGGAGGCGAGGCCGGCGCGCCGTCCTGCCCGCCTCGAGCGCCTCGGCCCCGTCAACGGCCTCATCCGCGACCTCGCCCCCTCCCCCTTCCCCTTACGGTTGGCTCCGCCGCCGCGGGTGCAAGGGGAGGAGGGGCTCGCTGCCTGGCGGCAACCCTTGCCGCCACCGAAGAAGGACCAGGGTTCCCTTCCTCCATGACAGGTGGGGAGAGGGGACCAGGGATCTAAGAGAAGGAAGAAGGAAGGAGTGCGGACCCTCGTCATCCCCTTCCGCTCCTTATAAAGGGGCGGAGTGGGGGCTCGGCCGCCCCGCCCAACCAATCAAAGCAGAGGAAGGGCAGGCGACGGGGCCGACCCTCTACTTCGACCCGCGTCGGCCCGGCTTCCTGCCTCCACCATCGCGACCCCAAGCGCATGAAGGACGCGTGGCAGGCGCGCAGGGCCGAGGCGACTGATGAGGCGACCTCTCTCCCCCCCCCCCACTCGAAAGTGGGGGCGGACGTTTCGCTTCTCCAAATAAAAGAGATCATACCCAACGTGACGCATGCCTGCGGGCCTCAAGCCCCGCGCCGCCACCCACGTCACGCACGCCTCGCACGCCTCGCCCCCCCCCCCACGACGCCGCGATAAGCGCGTGACACTTGGGGAGGGTGCGACGAGCACGGAGTTAAGGAGCAGCGCAACCCAGGCCACGCGTGCCCGTGCACTGTTAGGGCCTGGCCCAACAACGCTCGACACCGTGTATGGCCCAGACCCGGGGGCTCCTGTCGGTGTACTAAAGTAGGGGTACCTTAGTACCCCGAACTTGTGCACGAGCAGTAGTAGCCTCCCGCGGCAAGGCCTGCCAGGGGAGCGACAAGAGTCTCCACGGCCCTTTCCGGGCCGGACGAAGGCCAAGTGGTCGAGCCTAGAAGACCAAGCCCCGGCAAGAGGAGCTTGCCGGGTCGAGAAGGCAAGGTCCCGCAAGAGGAGCTTGCCAGGCCAAGGCGACAAGGCCCCGGCAAGAGGAGCTTGCCGGGACGACTAAGCCGAAGCACCAAGGCCCCGGCGGGAGGAGCTCGCCGGGACGGCCAAGCCAAGGCACCCCAAGAGAAGCCCGCCGCGGCGCGCCGCGCGCCCTGGCAAGGCCTGGCGAGCGGCAAGCTCCCAGGTGCGGAAAGACAACTACCGCGGCAAGCCACTTGCCGCGGCAAACCACCACATCAGGCCCGCGCTCCAGCTCACCTGCCCACGCGTCGGTCTGGGGCTTCCCCGGAGACACGTGGCGGGGCGCTGCGCAACCTGAGACATGCGGTGGCATGCGACGTTGGCGGAGTCACCCCCGTGGAGAGCGGAGGCGCTCCTAACGGTCCGCCTCGGCACTGTTCAGGCGATCCAGACAGGCATTTAATGCCTTTGTCCCCCGCCGTCAGAGTTAGGTGCGATAGCACTGTGCGGCCACTATTCACACAATCCCTTGCCATTTTTACCCTCACCTGCGTTGCTCCCTGTGGGAAACCCCTTGGCATATAAAAGGAGGCCCATGCGCACGTAGAGGGGGGATGGGACCCAATAGGCCCTCGCCTACGTCCAGCTCCAACTTACTGTAGCTTCTTGCGCTCCAGAGCAAGAACCCGAATCAACCAGACATGCAGCAGTAGGGTTTTACGCATCCATGCGGCCCGAAGCTGGGTAAAATCGTTGTGTGTGTGTGTGTGTCGCCTCGATCTGCTCTTTGTGCATCCTCCGCCCCTGCCGAACCGACAACGGGCTCCGTCCCCATAGGTGCTCGTGGAGGCCGATATCCCCTGACATAATGTGACTTTGATCCTTCTTGGCAGGTGTGGCTTGGTTAGAGCGGTTCTGATTGTTGCCTGCTCCATTCTCGTTTCCATTCTTGGGGCCATTGTGGTTGTGAGAACTTCCTCCATTGTGAGTGTGGCCTCCATTGCTATGGACAAGTCCTCCCGAGTTCGGGGTGAAACGAGGCTTCTGTTGAGCTCCAGAATTGTACTTTCCTTGTCCATACTTCCTCTTGCGGCTCTCAATCTGCCGCTACTTCCCTTCAATCATAAGAGCCTTGTCTACCAACTCCTGCTAGTTGTTAAATGTTGCCACCATCAACTGCATGCTCATCTCATCATTCAGCCCTTCCATAAACTTCTCCTGCTTTGCGGCATCTATGGCCACATCATCAGGGGCATCACGAGATAGCTTACTAAAATCATCTACATACTGTGACACAGTACGATTTCCCTGGTGTAAGTTGCGAAACTCACGCTTCTTCATGCTCATAGCTCCAGTTGAGATATGGGCTGTGCGGAAAGCTTGCTGAAATTGATCCCAAGTGACATTGGCTATGGGAAAAGTGGTTGTGTAATTCTCCCACCATGATGCTGCTGGTCCATCCAATTGGTGTGCGGAAAAACACACCTTCTCAGCATCCGTGCAACCTGCGGTGGTCAACTCCCTTCCAATCTTGCGTAATCAGTCATCCGCAACTATTGGCTCGGTGCTACTGGAAAACACCGGCGGTTGTAACATCAGAAAACGGCCTAAGTTGTCAGCTGGAGGGTTGTTGTTGTTGTTGTTGTTGTTGTTGTCGTTGTTGTTGTTGTCGTTGTTGTTGTTGTCGTTGTTGTTGTTGTCGTTGTTGTTGTTGTTGTTGTTGTTGTTGTTGTTGTTGTTGTTGTTGTTGTTGTTGTTGTTGTTGTTGTTGTTGTTGTTGTTGTTGTTGTTGTTGTTGTTGTTGTTGTTGTTGTTGTTGTTGTTGTTGTTGTTGTTGTTGTTGTTGTTGTTGTTGTTGTTGTTGTTGTTGTTGTTGTTGTTGTTGTTGTTGTTGTTGTTGTTGTTGTTGTTGTTGTTGTTGTTGTTGTTGTTGTTGTTGTTGTTGTTGTTGTTGTTGTTGTTGTTGTTGTTGTTGTTGTTGTTGTTGTTGTTGTTGTTGTTGTTGTTGTTGTTGTTGTTGTTGTTGTTGTTGTTGTTGTTGTTGTTGTTGTTGTTGTTGTTGTTGTTGTTGTTGTTGTTGTTGTTGTTGTTGTTGTTGTTGTTGTTGTTGTTGTTGTTGTTGTTGTTGTTGTTGTTGTTGTTGTTGTTGTTGTTGTTGTTGTTGTTGTTGTTGTTGTTGTTGTTGTTGTTGTTGTTGTTGTTGTTGTTGTTGTTGTTGTTGTTGTTGTTGTTGTTGTTGTTGTTGTTGTTGTTGTTGTTGTTGTTGTTGTTGTTGTTGTTGTTGTTGTTGTTGTTGTTGTTGTCATAGTTGTTGTTGCCTTGGTTCTGGACTAATATGTGCATCAAGGCATTCTGCTGGTGGATCAACTGGTGATCTCCGGTGGGAAGACAAATCTGGTGTCTCGTCTTGGAGGCATCTGATGTGTTTAGAGGGAAGAGAGTAGAATACAAATTAGGTCTAGTGAGAAAACACTACCCATATGCACCTGAGACAAACACAATCATATCACTCAATCAATCAAACAAGGGCATACAATCGATCTAACTATCGTTACAGTGCTCGTACTATACTATTTACATGGGGGAAATACTACTGATCATATGGTGGTCTACTAGAAATTTTGATCAGTGAAGACTCCATGATGTCCGCTCCAGCTTCATCAACAAAGTCATCATCATCGCTATCGTCAGGGTCGGAGTCGGTGTCGTCAATGATGATGTAGTTCTCCGGGCAAGTGGAATCGTCGTCTTCTCCTCCGGGCGTGGGGTCTCCCATGAACACTCTGATCTTCTTAATCAGGTCGTCATTCTCCTCCACTAGTATTGTGATTTCCTCCTCATATCCATCGCGTGTAGACTTGAGTTCCTCCTCTAGCTTGATGATCCTTGTCATCGCCTTCTTTAAATCTATCATGCTTGCACACATCTGGTTCTCCTGGCGTCGTATGTGCTAGTTTAACTCCTGGATGAATGCTGCAATGGACCTGTCCTTCCTGGTGCTGACTATCTCCCATTGCTCTTCTCGGCACCCGCATATTTGGTAGATAGTATCCTTGAGATCCTTGTGGTAAACTTCGCCAATGCGTCCCATGGTGATGTGGGCTACCAAGCTCTTTCCCAGACTCCAGGTTGGGGCATCAAAGGAAAACTCTATGGGCTCTGTGACTGGCGTGAATGTCCTTCCTGGAACTTGAACTTGTATCATCCAACGCTCCTCTTCTGGTAAACTGGCGTTGTAGGTCCCGGTGAAGCTTGGTATTCCAATGTTCAGATATCTAGTGACTTCCTTCAGGTGTCGTCCAAAAGGTGTGTCTTCATATGGTTCTGCAAACTTGTTCCTCGAGTCCGCCATCTTAAAGGGTAGAAAATGGAGAGGAATCAGAAGTGAGTAGAGAAGAGTGACCTATGGCTTTTCTTAGTGGTCATCTCCTACATTCAGCGTGTGCTCTGATACCATCTTGTAGCGACCCGACCTCAAACGGTCACGTCTCTGTGCTTCAGTGTCATCCCTGGATCGGTAATGCTGACACACACAGTACTCGAAGGATTTATAACAGAGTAGCAATCACACACTTATTAGATCAATGTCTCAAAAGACAACTTATTACAATAAATATGACTTAAGGCCATCTAAATAAGATAACAGTGGAAGGCTTGGAAGATAAAGTGAGTCCATCAACTCCAACGGCATAGCTGAGGGCATGACAACGACCTATCGCACCTCTACTCGTCGTCTGAAAAGTCTGCAACATAATACATTACAGCCCGAAAACGGGTCACCACATGGAATATGCTGGCAATATAACATAGTAGAGCAAAGAACAGATAAATACTATCACTACATGCATATATGGCTGGTGGAGGCTCTATGGTTATATATTTTTGCGAAAAGCCGATTTTTTCCTACAACAAAGGAATACATTTTATTTAAGTATCATGGTAGTTGAAACATCATTGAGAAGGTACCTCCAACTCAATCCCAATTAAAAGTAATTATCAACCCAACAAATTTAATTAGAGTGATGAGATACAATAGGATAATCCAAGTACTAGATACTCAAGATGTCCATAACCGGGGACACGGCTAAGCATGATTAGTTTGTACACTCTGCGGAGGTTTGCGCACTTTTTCCCACAAGACTCGATCACCTCCTTTGGATTTCTCGCACTACATCGTCTTTGAGAAACGGATGACCGAAACACATTCTTTCAGAAGCATTAACTCTTTACTCCGGGTGGATAGTTACACCTACTTTCCCTCTACATCTGCTAGCCCACCATTGAAAGAGGTCACACAACATACTCAACTATGCCAGAGCCCATAATGGCTTGTGACTGCACACGAAAGTTTCTAGCATGAAATATCTCACGATCCCTTTGAGCCTGGGTGGCGGATCGTAGGAGGATCACACGGTATATCCCCGGGATCTCCTGGACAACACTCGGTTCCCCAGGTGCCCAAACAAGCAATCCACCCAGTTGTGTATTAAAGTTGCCACCTTAAGTTGAACCATTAATTAACAACTCACATCTATCGTGGATACACTCAAACCCAATCCACGTCTACGAGCATAGCATAGCAATATAAGCATACGTAGATGTAACTCCCAGGGTTTGATAAATAAAACAGGTAATAGGTTCTACCTCATCAACTACTTCCCAAACCCACATGTTATGAGATACTACTCATGCAATGTTTGAGGATTGTAACTAATGCATAAAATCTGGGTATGAAAAGAGTATGATCAATGTGTTACTTGCCTTGCTGACGATCCGCAAAACCTAAAGACTCGTAGTAGCACGCTTCGCACTCCGGGAATTCTATCGCAACCAAACAATAACACACATAAGAAATTGAGCAAACATGCACGGGTAAAACTCAAATAAGAAGATCAAACCGGAAAATTCAACTTAAGAACTCCGGTTTGCCAAAAGAATCAAATCAAACGGAGCAACGAAACTCAAACTGCGAAAGAAACAAGATCCGATTACTAATCTGGACTAAAGTCAATTTTTACAGTACCAAAATCTTGTTCAAGTTGGTTAAACAAAAAGAGGGCCTCGATACGAAGATCAAGGCGCTTGAATCGCCTGATTTTGATAAACGAGCGAAAAGATAAACTAGAACGAAAATCGGGTCACAAATCGCGCTCGGATATAATCATGAAAAACCCTGGAAAAAGAAAAACTGACGAACAGGCTAACGAACAAACGTTCGCTGTCTGTGACTAACGGGTGAACGGCGTTCGTTTAAACGAATGAACGGACGAACGTCCACAAAATAAATAAACCAACGGAAAAACCGATCTAGTGAAATAAACCGGAAATAAAAAACTGGATCTAGATCTAGGGTTTACCTATATAAACCGACGAAAAAAAACGGCGGCTAACTCCGGCGAAGTCGACGGCAGTGGCTTGCGCGGCGCATGGCTCAAGGCGGCGGCGGCTAGGGTTTGGGAGGCGTGGGCGGGCTGGCGGCTTGGGCGGCTTATAAAGGCGGCCTGGCCTAGGGAGTCTGGGTCAGTTATGGCCCGTAGGTCGGTTACTTTTTTTAATAATTTCCGACGCGTAGAAAAAGAAAGAAGAAGAATACTAAACGGACTCCAAAAATACCGAAATAAATTGTCCCCATTGTCTAAAAATATGCTGGACAAGGTGAACATTTATTTGCGCCTAAAATGCAATTTTGGAAAACGCGTATTTTTCCTAATTCAAATAAAATTGTAGTAAAACCAAATAAAATCAAATTTTGATTTTAATATTTTTCCTCCAATATTTCATTTATTTTTGAGAAGTCATATTATCTCCTCTCATATATATATATATTTTTTTTGATATGATATATTTTTGAAGGGAAAATAAATTAAAACCAAAGTGATCCTTGTTTCAATATTTGATAAAATTCAAATATGAAAATCGTGAAATCCCCAACTCTCTTCGAGGGTCCTTGAGTTGCTTAGAATTTCGAGGATCGCGAACGAAATGCAATAAAAAATATGATATGCATGAATGACCTATGTATAACATTCCAAATTGAAAATTTGGGATGTTACACTTCCTCAGCATTCTCTAGCTCCATCGCGCACATTGGTGATTTCTCTTTAGGTCGTTCACCCATGGTGTGTGTAGGCCCCCCTGCTCCTTCTTTTCGGCACACACCAATCGAAATACCTCTCTAGACAGGTGTGCCTACCATAAACACAAGCTTTCCCTCTTCTCTTCTCACCATCCATGCCCCCCTCTGTCTAATACGGTTCCGCGCAAGTGCACACTCCCGTCCCGCTTTTCATCGATCTCATACTCGCACGCTCCTTCCCTCTTGATATAGTAGGCCTCTGCACCACCTCCTAGGTGCATCCTCTCTCTCTATCCTTCTCTGCAGGCCTTATTTGCTTCTAACACATGCATGCATGTATACCGATCGATCTCCCTACATATACCTAGGTCGACTATAACTCTTTTCCCCACACATCGATCGACGTACCTCACAAGTTAGGTCTCTGTGTGTCTCCGACAAAGGACGACTGATTCTTCCTATGTAGTTATGCCTGCTTACCACAGCCATATCGTCCCTCCTCATCATTCATGCATGCCTCCTGACCCGTCTCTCACAGACACTTGCACAGACAGGCAGGCATCCCCTCTCTTATTGATATTGCAGGCGTGCCCTCCATTTGTCTAGCAGGCCTCTCCCACCATTTGTGAGAAGCAACTCCACCACCCACCCCTTCGACACTCTAGCTCTGTCTCTCTCCCAACCTTATTCCTCTCCTACACATATGCATGGATGCCGATCGATCTCCCACAATACATAATGTAGGTCTGTCTCGTCCTCCACACATATACCAGTCATTCTACCTCTATAGTTAGGTCTCTACCCCCCCCACACACACACTGATAGTCGAACGTTGTAGGTAGGTATCCATGCCACAGAGACAAACTACATCTATCTCCTCTCACGTTCCAGTAGGCCAGCCTCCCTATATCTTTGACGTAGACAGACACAAATTCGACGACACTCTTTATCAATCACGCTCACACACACACTTCATCTCTCTCTTCAATTCTATGGATACCTCACGCTAATGATACCTCCACTCTCTTCTCGTGGATCGCCCCCTCTATATATGATATATCCAGGCCTCTGTTTCACACACATTGTATATGTTACACTTTTCATTTGAAATATCATCGACACATATTCCATGTCTATCTATCACGCACCCCAAAAATAAACACTCACGAACACACACACTATCTCTCTCTAGGTTTGTATCTCTCTCACACAAACTCACGTAGGTGGTGTACGTACACGAAGAGAATAGGTGCACGTACTCACGCTTCGTGCCCAGCCACACCCACGCGGGTACACGGTGGAGCTCATTTCTGTATGAAATGGAAGCCCATGTGCTAATTTGAGAGCATGTAGCGGTTGTTTACCTACGGAGGTCGTGTACCATGAGTGCATGAAACAGAGTTCGACTTGATTGATACGTCTCCAACGTATCTATAATTTTTGATTGCTCCATGCTATATTATCTACTCTTTTGGACTATATTGGGCTTTATATTCCACTTTTATATTATTTTTGGGACTAACCTATTAACCGGAGGCCCAACCCAGAATTGCTGTTTTTGCCTATTTCAGAGTTTCGGAGAAGCAGAATATCAAACGGTGTCCAAACGGAATAAAACCTTCGGGGACATGATTTTCTCACCAAACGTGATCCAGGAGACTTGGACCCTACTCCAAGGAACAAAAGAGGCGGTCACGAGGGTGGGGGCGCGCCCCTGCCTCGTGGGCCCCTCGGAGCTCCACCGACGTACTCCTTCCTCCTATATATACCTACGCACCCCCCAAACGATTAGATACGGAGCCAAAAACCTAATTCCACCACCGCAACCTTCTGTACCCATGAGATCCCATCTTGGGGCCTGTTCCGGAGCTCTGCCAGAGAGGGCCGTCATCACGGAGGGCTTCTACACCATCCTAGCCCCTCCGATGAAGTGTGAGTAGTTCACCTCAGACCTACGGGTCCATAGGTATTAGCTAGATGGCTTCTTCTCTCTTTTTGGATCTCAATACAATGTTCTCCCCCTCTCTCGTGGAGATCTATTCGATGTAATCTTCTTTTTGCGGTGTGTTTGTTGAGACCGATGAATTGTGGGTTTATGATCAAGTCTATCTATGAATAATATTTGATTCTTCTCTGAATTCTTTTATGCATGATTGGTTATCTTTGCAAGTCTCTTCGAATTATCAGTTTGGTTTGGCCTACTAGATTGGTTCTTCTTGCCATGGGAGAAGTGCTTAGCTTTGGGTTCAATCTTGCGGTGTCCTTTCCCGGTGATAGAAGGGGCAGCAAGGCACGTATAGTATTGTTGCCATCGAGGATAACAAGATGGGCTTTTATCATATTGCATGAAACTATCCCTCTACATCATGTCATCTTGCTTAAGGCGTTACTCTGTTTTTAACTTAATACTCTAGATGCATGCTGGATAGCGGTCGATGAGTGGAGTAATAGTAGTACATGCAGGTAGGAATCGGTCTACTTGTCTCAGACATGTTGCCTATATACGTGATCATACCTAGATATTCTCATAACTATGCTCAATTCTGTCAATTGCTCAATAGTAATTTGTTCACCCACCGTAGAATACTTATGCTCTTGAGAGAAGCCACTAGTGAAACCTATGGCCCCTGAGTCTATTTTCCTCATATTAATCTCCATTACTTTAATCTTGCTTGCTTTTTGACTTTGCCTTTTTACTTTTCGCTTTGCATCTCTATACCAAAAATACCAAAAATATTAACTATCATCTCTATCAGATCTCACCCCGTAAGTAACCGTGAAGGGATTGACAACCCCTAATCGCGTTGGTTGCGTGGAGCTATTGTTTTTGTGTAGGTACGAGGGACTCGAGCGTATCCTCCTAATGGATTGATAACTTGGTTCTCAAAAACTGAGGGAAATACTTACGCTACTTTGCTGCATCATCCTCTCCTCTTCGGGGAAATCCAACGCAGTGCTCAAGAGGTAGCAAGAAGAATTTCTGGCGCCGTTGCCGGGGAGGCTTACGCAAGGTCAAGTCAAGATTTGGACTCCCGACAATGAGCCATTTCTGCTGCCGTTGCCGGGGAGTCTGCGCAAGAGTCAACATACCAAGTACCCATCACAATCCCTATCTCCGGCATTACATTATTTGCCATTTGCCTCTCGTTTTCCTCTCCCCCACTTCACCCTTGCCGTTTTATTTGCCTTTTCTTCGCCTTCTTCCCATATGTCCTTTTGTTTGTGCTTCCATGTGCCTTCTATTTGCTTGCATCTTTCCTTGCTAAAAATCTATTGATATGGATCCACTTAAAGTGTTCTACTTGGATCATCTTCGATCCTTATGCGCTCGTGCTGAAACCCCAACTATCCTAGTTGATGGGAAATCTTTAGATGAGCACTACAGGAATCTGGTACTTTGCCATCAGCCATAGCGGACGGCAAAGGCTAGGATGGCGGACGGCAAAGGCCTTTGCCGTCCGCCGCGGACGGCAAACAGCTCCGGCAAAGACAGGGTCGGCAAAGGCCTTTTTCGTCGTCTGTTTTTTGCAGCGGACGGCAAAGAGGCCTTTGCCGTCAGTGGCGGACGGCAAAGGGCACGGCTCTTTACCATCTGCTGGCAGACGGCAAAGGGCACGGCTCTTTGCCATCTGCTGGCAGACGGCAAAGGCTGCAGGCTCTTTGCCATCTGTTGGCAGATGGCAAAGAGACCAAATAGGCATTAATTCTGTTTCTTCTTATATCAATTCATTTTCATAGAAAATCAAACACATACTATATATATGACCAATATAGTATATCCAACACATATTACCAATACTCATGAACACATATATATCCAACACATATCCATGAACACATATCCAACACATGTTACCAATATATAGTCATGAACACATATATATCCAACACATATCCATGAACACATATCCAACAAACATTACAAGGAATGATCTAAAACTAAATATCTATTTTCCTAAAAACTATCTTATTACTAAGATCTTCTTTGGATCTTCTTCTTTTCTTCCAACCTGCATAACAAAAACACTAAGAAAAGAGAGAATGGGTTAGGAGTAGAAATGTAGCATTTCACTTGGTGAAATGCAATGCTGTAGGAGCCAGTACCTGAGATCAAGATAATCTTAGTTAAGATCCTGATTTTCAAAGTGATCTTAATTAGAAAGCCAAATAGAGTAAACCAATACCAAAGAGCCAAAGGAGAGAACCAGCCAAGGACCCAATCAAGAAGCCACCACAATTAGCAGTAAGTTAAATGCCAACACAAAGACCACTATCAGTACTAGCTCCAGGAATTAAGCCAACTAAAAACTAGTGATTAAAGCCAAAGATTAGACTTCATCACCACAATCAGTTTTGTCTAGTGACAATAGGTACATGTCACTGTGCAACGCCAAAAACAAAGCTCCAGGAGGATATATACATCACAACCAGCCAACCAGACCAAGTCCCAACACATCCAACCACCAGCAGCTTAGAAGAGATAACTATTAAGGAGAGCTACAGAAGACCTCAAGGTATACTTGAGGGATTATGTGCTCAGACAGCCTGGAAGTGCCAGGGCTAGTTCATCATAGCACAGGGATAGTCACATGTAAATTAAGCCTAAGAGAGGGGGGCTCAGACCAGCATCACTGCCCAAATCAGATGTAGTATCTGTCTTATCAGTAGAAAACTAGGAAAGTAACAGCCAAAACCAAGTATAGTATCTGTTCATAGGCTATTAGAAAGAGACAAATAGGAATAGCCAAACCAAGTGGTATCTGTTCATATCAGTATTATAAGTAAAATAACTAAGAACAAGTGAGTATCCGTTCATGAGTAAAGTAACTGACCAAAGTAACCACTCCAGGATCAGCAAATAAGCTGATTCCAGTAGTGAGACCTAGCTACGCCCTTGTTTTATATAAGAAACTGTTTTCAGACTAGCCTCCAATTTATACATACTTCATGTACATTTTTTTGCATCAGTAGCAATGTCATTGTTCTAACATTTTCCCATTAGTTCATGGACGGAATCGAAGTTGTTGCCAACTGCAGGTACTACAGCAAATCAGCTCGTATAAGCATTACAGTTATGCTCATGAATCATGCTTACTAAGCAGCATCAGCATCACAATCTACGCCGCATCACGTGATGCCAACAAATGCATTCTGTGTTAGTTTATCTTAGGGAAACTTCGTACCTCTTTATCCAGCCATGGGCCTGCGGCTCGTCGTGCCTCGTTGACTGCTCTGATCTACCGCCGACAAGTCGAGAGACGGGCAGGCGCCGTTCAGGTCTAGTTGGAGTACTGGCAGCGCTTCCCCCACCTTCCCAATGCTGGACTCGGCTGCTCTGTCCAGTAGATCTGCAACCGCATGCGCTGCCTGCGTGTACTCGCCGCCCCAATCGCCGGTAGGGGAAAACAAGGCAAAATCCCTGAGAAACGCTCACACCCTATGAGTCAACAATCCAGAAAAACAATTGATGGCAAAAAAGAATACCTGGCCACTAGATCTGATAGGAACTCGAATCCGTCCCCCCTCAGGGCCGGGCCTGGAGGAGCTCCGTGCTCGGCTCCCATGGCGGCGGCGGATCTCGAGGTCGGGGCGACCGACGACGAGGCTTCCACGGTGGGGCGGCGAGCTTGTGGGGAGGTGGACGCGGCGCAGGCTGCAGCGCAAGGCGGCGGGGCTCCTGGGGTCCGTGAGGTGCGGCGCGGACCGGCGGGCGGAGGCGAGGTGGCACAGCGGCGCGGGATCGAGGGAGGCGGGGTCGGGCGGCGCTCGGCTATGGGGCAGGCGTCGCCGGCCTTCTTGCCGGGGCAGGCGGCGTTGACGGACACCCCGTACGCCCCGCGCGAGGGAGAGGGAGAGACGAGCGGGAGAGAGAGGTGTGTGGGGGCAGAGACAGAGGGGATAGAGATAGAGGAGGAGGGGGCACCGTTCTTTTTACCCGAAAAAAAATAGTCCCACCTCTTTGCCGTCTGCCAGCAGATGGCAAAGAATCTTTGCCGTCTGCCAGCAGACGGCAAAGAGGGTGTTGGACCATTGTAGTGTACTGGGACCCCACCAACACCTCTTTGCCGTCCGCTGGCAGATGGCAAAGTTTCTTTGCCGTCCGCCAGCAGACGGCAAAGAAATGACAGATGGCAAAGACCTTATTTGCCGTCTGCCAGTTCTTTGCCATGTGTTGTTTGGTAGCTGATGGCAAAGACCTTCTTTGCCGTCCGCAAGCAGACGGCAAAGAACTGGCAGACGGCAAATAAGCTAATTCCAGTAGTGGAGCATGCTCATTTTGTGCGTCACCGTTTGTTTGAAAAAGGGAAACTCTTATGGAGTCAAATAAATAGATTGCTATGTTATGCTTGGAATCTTTGTGAAATTTATGATTTTACTTGTTGCTCTAAGAACCCTAAAAAACACCTCCCCTACCTATGTGAGTTCAATGATAATGAAATCTTATATTCTTATGCAAGGGGTGTTTATAGTTACTACGATATCGAACAAACTGAAGAATTTTTTGCTTTTAAGGGTGCTTATGAAGTTGCTTCTTTGATTGAAAAGTACGATATTACTCTCTACGAATCTGAAAATTTTGACATACTTAAATATTGCTATGAAAACTATGCTCATAATGTCTATGTCAAATAATTTATTGAGAGAATGACTGTTGCTTTGGAAGAAAATAATGATATGCATGAATCTATAGATTCCGATGATTTGATTGAAATATCCCTTGATGAACATGATGCTTGCTATTCTTGTGGCCATGATGCCAATATTTATGAAGACGAATTTGCTATAGTTCCTTATGTTAAAAATGAGATCGTTGCTACTGCACCCATGCTTGATAGCTCCCTCAATAAAAAGCATGATTTCAATGATTTTACTATAAATTCTCTTGATGTCAATTGTGCTAATAATATGCAAAACCCTAAGCTTGGGGATGCTAGTTTTGCTATGTCTACTACTTGTTGCAATGATCATGATTGGGGTGATTCTTCTTATGATCTTGAAAATTTATTTAATCCCCATGATGAATATGAGATTGATAATATTGTTTGCAATAACATTGAAAGTGGGTTTGGAGAGGTCATGACTTTAGTTAATGTTAATCCCACAATTTTGGAAGAGGGTCAACTTCGCATGCATATGGATCGTGTTGAGAATATTTTATGTGATAGCTATATTGTTGAAATTGAATATGATCCCACATCTAATTATTATGAGAGAGGAAAATATGGTTATAGAAATTTTCATGTTATTAAATTACCTCTCGTTATGTTGAGATTGCTATTGTTTCTTTCCGCTTCCTTGCATATGCTAGTTTTTGCTTGTCTTGATAATTTGTTTGCCTATAGACGCCTGTGCATAGGAAGTATGTTATACTTAGATGTGTTTTTATGTGTTTTATGATGCTCTCTTTGTGCTTCAATTCTTGTCTTTCATGTGAGCATCGTTGAAATCTTATGCCTAGCTAGGGGCGTTAAACGACAGCGCTTGTTGCGAGGCAACCCAGTTTTATTTTAGTTTTTTTGTTTTTGCTTCTGTTTAGGAATAAATAATCCATCTACCTTCTGTTTAGATGTGGTTTTGTGATTTAATTAGTGTTTGTGCCAAGTTAGACCTATAGGATCTTCTTGGATGATAGTTTTTTGATCTTGCTGTAATTTCCAGAATCTTTCTATTCACGAAAACAATTGTTAAAAATCACCAGAACGTGATAAAATACTGATTCCAATTGATGATGATCAACAAACAAAGTTTCTAGGTCTTCCTATTTTGGTAGATTTTTTGGAGTTCCAGAAGTTTGCGTTAGTTACAGATTACTACAGACTGTTCTGTTTTTGGCAGATTCTGTTTTTCGTGTGTTGTTTGCTTATTTTGATGAATCTATGGCTAGTAAAATAGTTTATAATCCATAGAGAAGTTGTAATACAGTAGGTTTAACACCAATATAAATAAAGAATGAGTTCATTACAGTTCCTTTAAGTGGTCTTTTGTTTTCTTTCGCTAACGGATCTCACGAGATTTCTGTTGAGTTTTGTGTTGTGAAGTTTTCAAGTTTTGGGTAAATTCTTTTGATGGATTATGGAACAAGGAGTGTCAAGAGCCTAAGCTTGGGGATGCCCATGGCACCCCCGAGATAATCCAAGTACACCAAAAATTCAAAGCTTGGGGATGCCCCGGAAGGCATCCCCTCTTTTGTCTACTTCCATCGGTAATTTTACTTGGAGCTATATTTTTATTCACCACATGATATGTGTTTTGCTTGGAGCGTCTTGTATTATTTTTGTCTTTGTTTGTTAGTGTGCCAGAATCATCCTTGCTGTACACACCTTTTGAGAGATCCATACATGAATTGGAATTTGATAGAATACTCTATGTGCTTCACTTATATCTTTTGAGCCTTATAATTTTGCTCTATGTGCTTCACTTATATCTTTTGAGCCTTATAATTTTGCTCTATGTGCTTCACTTAGATCTTTTAGAGCACGGTGGTGGATTTGTTTTAAAAAAACTATTGATCTCTCATGCTTCACTTAGATCATTTTGAGAGTCGTTAATAGCATGGTAATTTTCTTAATATTAATATGCTTGGTATACAAGATTTGTGAAACTTTCTTTTGAGTGCGTTGAATACTAAGAAAAGATTGAAGCTTGATAATTGTTTTGAGATATGAAGATGGGGATATTAGAGTCATGCTAGTTGAGTAGTTGTGAATTCAAAGAATACTTGTGTTAAAGTTTGTGATTCCCGTAGCATGCACGTATGGTGAACCGTTATGTGATGAAGTCGGAGCATGATTTATTTATTGATTGTCTTCCTTATGAGTAGCGGTCGGGGACGAGAGATGGTCTTTTCCTACCAATCTATCCCCCTAGGAGCATGCGCGTAATACTTTGCTTTGATAACTTCTAGATTTTTGCAATAAGTATATGAGTTCTTTATGACTAATGTTGAGTCCATGGATTATACGCACTTTTCCCTTCCTTCCACCATTGCTAGCCTCTCTAATACCGCGCACTTTTCGCTGGTATCATACACCCACCATATACCTTCCTCAAAACAGCCACAATACCTACTTATCATGGCATTTCCATAGCCATTTCGAGATATATTGGCATGCAACTTTCCACCGTTCCGTTTATTATGACACGCTCCATCATTGTCATATTGCTAGCATGATAATGTAGTTGATATCGTATTCGTGGCAAAGCCACTATTCATAATTCTTTCATACATGTCACTCTTGAATCATTGCATATCCCGGTATACTGCCGGAGGCATCCACATAGAGTCATATTTTGTTCTAAGTTTCGAGTTGTAATTGTTGAGTTGTAAGAAACATAAAAGTGTGATGATCATCATTTTAGAGCATTGTCCCAAGTGAGGAAAGGATGATGGAGACTATGATTCCCCCACAAGTCGGGATGAGACTCCGGACGAAAAATAAAAAAATTAAAAGAGGCCATAAAAAAGAGAAAAGGCCCAAACAAAAAATGAGAGAAAAAGAGAGAAGGGACAATGTTACTATCCTTTTACCACACTAGTGCTTCAAAGTAGCACCAAGATCTTCATGATAGAGAGTCTCCTACGTTGTCACTTTCATATACTAGTGGGAATTTTTCATTATAGAACTTGGCTTGTATATTCCAATGATGGGCTTCCTCAAATGCCCTAGGTCTTCGTGAGCAAGCGAGTTGGATGCACACCCACTTAGTTTCTTTTGTTGAGCTTTCATATACTTATAGCTCTAGTGCATCCGTTGCATGACAATCCCTACTCACTCACATTGATATCTATTGATGGGCATCTGCATAGCCCGTTGATACGCCTAGTTGATGTGAGACTATCTTCCCCTCTTTTTGTCTTCTCCACAACCACCATTCTATTCCACATATAGTGCTATATCCATGGTTCACGCTCAGGTATTGCGTGAAGATTGAAAAAGTTCTGAAAATGTTAAAGTATGAAACAATTGCTTGGCTTGTCATCGGGGTTGTGCATGATTAAATACTTTGTGTGGTGAAGATAGAGCATAGCCAGACTATATGATTTTGTAGGGATAACTTTCTTTGGCCATGTAATTTTGGGAAGACATAATTGCTGTATTAGTAAGCTTGAAGTATTATTATTTTTATGTCAATATGAACTTTTGTCTTGAATCTTTCGAATCTGAATATTCATACCACAATTAAGAAGTTTTACATTGAAATTATGCCAAGTAGCACTCCGCATCAAAAATTCTCTTTTTATCATTTACCTACTCGAGGACGAGCAGGAATTAAGCTTGGGGATGCCTGATACGTCTCCAACGTATCTATAATTTTTGATTGCTCCATGCTATACTTGATGAGGACATGACTACCTTGGATACGACCAAAAATATTGCATACATGCATATTTGTCAGGTGATTCTAGCGTCAACTATTCAATAATCTATTTATATTTCCAGAACAAAAATACTTCACACACTTTTGTGTTTTGTCTAATTGCAGGTGTATGGGACATTTGTACAATCAACATATGAAGATAAGGGAAAAGAGAAGTTTAGGTGCTGTTCAAAAAGTCCCTTCGCGTCGATTTTGGGCCAAGAGAAGATAGAGTCCAAGTCTTTCACGTTCTGGATTTAGATTCGGACTGCACAGACATACCTGACTCAAAACGACAAGAACTTTTTCATACAGACTCCGAATTGGGTGATTCTTTTTTTGTTGGAAAGTAGATTTCGTCCTCTTTCCACTTCAATTTCAGATTGCTTTTATCATATTCTTTCTTGTTCTTCGATTGCTTGCAGGAATAGACCTTCGTGGTCAGGTTGACCGTGCTCCACCGTGGTCAATAACCTCTCGGAGTTGGTTTAGCGATTGCTAAGGCGCAACGTCGTGCACGTTTGTAGTCGGATCGTCAAAGTCGTCTCCACCAAATCGATAGTTATCATCTCATCGAAAGATCGGGACACCCTGGCCTCTATCAAGTGGTATCAGTTTTCTGGTTGCTCGATGAGAATTTCCAGTTATCCCTAGATTAGATTTATTTTCTTACCTATTGTCCAAGAAAAAGCCACACAAAAAAGTTAGATCTGTTCATCCTTTGTCCAAGCAAGTCTGAGCCTTTGCATAATCTTTTTAGTGTTTTGCTTTGTGGAATTTGTGGTTACATCGTCGTGTCAAGTTGCTGGTCTTAGTGTCTAGTCCTTTAGAGTTTCGAGTTCTGTTCACAGTTTGTCACACCACCGCTGCACCATCTTCATTGTCATTGCCATATACCACCACCACGTCATTATTGCATCCCCTGTCCACCACCGCCATCCATCAATTTCCACCACGTACTCCCCATCATTCATTGTCATAATCATACTTGAGGTCGTGCGCGTCATCACTAGATCCAATCTACATCTTATCTAGCTTGTTTGTGAAAAAAAGAGAAAGAAAAAATAAAAAAAAGTGAGAGAAAAAAAAAGAAAAAAAGAGGAAAAAAAGAGGAAAAAAAAGTGAAAAAAATCCATGAAAAAAGGAGAAAAATAGATATTCAGAGTGTGCTCCGCCTTTGTTACGCGCCGCGCCGTGATTTTTTAGTGTTCTAGGCTCGCGTCTCTAGCACGATCTAGCCTAGGACCAGCACAGTACCGTCGTTGAGCGTTTATTCAACTTTGCATCTCTGAATTGATTATTGCTGACCTTTTTGCTACCATACTATAAGCCTTTCCAGCTCCACATACATCTACGTCGTGCGTTTGACTCTCCCTGGCAATCTCTCTATCCAAGCTTTGAGAGTTTTGACTACAACGGTTGCCGCTCACCGCCTGCTGCTGGGTAAGAACTGGTAAGAATTTGAGATTTGCTTGACGGATTTGTGACTGTCCACCACACCACCACCACCACTTCCTAGTAGTCTGTAGAATCATATTCTTGTGTGTTTCTATTGTTGCTAACCATGGCAGGATCACAAGCCGACGAGACTGACTGGGAGAACATGACAAACAAAGCGTTACATGATAAGTTTCAGCAAATGATGAGTGGACAGGTCGAAGATGTGCTAAATAGATTTGAAGAGGCCATGGAGAAGATAGATGGCATTGAGAAGGCGTTCGAAACAAAGCTCGATAACAAGTTCAATGAATTGCTCGCACGTCTACCACCACCACCATCGGCTGCACCTAACGCACCTCTACAACAGCAACAACGACTACCTCCACATCGCGAAACAGCCCTCCGCCGAGCGACCCGTGTCCCTCTTCAGCCTGGCCAAGCTGCTGCTGCTGCTGTTGATACTTCTGTGGCTCCTGCTGCTGATGTGGGGGAGGATGATTATGTGGGAGATTACGAGGATGAGGTTGATCAACATCAAAACTACGTGCAACCACCAGCACCACAACCACCAGGTCGTCCACATGCAAATAATGGCAATGTTAGGGCTCCCCCTCAGGTATGAGATCATGACCATCTCCCTAAACTGAAATTGAACATTCCACCATTTGAGGCTAGATATGTTCCTGATATATATCTTACTTGGGAGTTAGAAACTGAACAACGATTTACATGTTTACAATATCCTGAGGAGAGACGTGTTCCTGCTGCTGTTTGTGCTTTCACTAGCTTTGCATGTGTTTGGTGGTCTGAATATTGTAGATTATATCCTATTCCAGCTACTTGGGCTGCTTTGAAAACTGCTATGCGTACTCGTTGGGTTCCACCATATTATCAACGTGAATTACTTCAAAAATTGCAGCGCTTAAGACAAGGAAAAAATTCGGTAGAAAAATATTATCAGGAATTACAAACTGGCTTGATTAGATGTGGTATCGTTGAGGAAAATGAAGCTATGCTTGCACGTTTTCTGGGTGGATTAAATAGAGAGATTCAGACCATTCTAGACTATAAGGATTATAATAATATCACTCGTTTATTCCATCTTGCTTGTAAAGCTGAACGTGAAGTGCAGGATCGACAGGCATTGGCGCGAACTAACTTTTCTGCAGGTTGACCTTCATCGTGGACACCACGTGCATCATCTACTTCCACACGTTCTGCTACACCGGCACCTCCATCAGCTGCCACCTCCAACCGTGATACAAGAAAGCAGGCACAACCACCACTATCTGCTAAGAGCACACCTGTCGGGCCTGCACAGAGCTCTTCTTCTCCCATGGCGTCTACAGGGCACACAAGTGATATTATTTGTCGTCGTTGTAAGGGAAGAGGACATTTTGCGCGAGAATGCACATCTCAGCGTGTGATGATTGCTACTGAGGATGGTGGGTATGAGTCCGCTAGGGACTATGATGAGGAGACTTTGGCTCTTCTTACACATGAAGAACACGGTGGAGATGATTCTGATCATGAGACGCAATACATGGCTGCTGAAGATGCTGACAGGTATGAATGTTTAGTTGCTCAACATGTTTTGAGTGTGTAGGTCACGCAAGCTGAGCAAAATCAGAGGCATAATTTGTTCCATACAAAGGGAGTTGTGAAGGAACGTTCTGTTCGCGTCATCATAGATGGAGGGAGCTGCAACAACTTGGCTAGCATGGAGATGGTGGAGACGCTACCTCTCACCACAAGACCACATCCACATCCTTACTACATCCAATGGTTCAACAACAGCGGCAAGGTTAAGGTAACACGTACTGTTCGGGTGCATTTTAGTATCTCTACATATGCTGATTATGTTGATTGTGATGTGGTACCTATGCAAGCATGTTCCTTATTACTTGGTAGACCATGGCAATTTGATAAAAATTCTGTACACCATGGTAGAAACAATCAGTATACTCTTGTTCATAAGGATACAAATATTACTTTGCTTCCTATGACTCCTGATTCCATTTTGAAAGATGATATTCATAGAGCTAATAAAGCAAAACAGGAGAAAAATAAGAGTAAAAATCAGATTGTGGCAAAAGAATTTGACCAACAAATGAAGCTTAATAGTAAACCATCTAGTGTTGCTTCTGAAATTAAATTGAAAAGTGCATGTTTACTTGCCACCAAATCTGATATTGATGAGCTAGTTTTTAGCAAATTTGTTTGCTATGCTTTTGTGTGCAAAGAGGCATTATTTTCATTCGAGGACGTGCCTTCCTCTTTGCCCCCTACTGTCACTAACATTTTGCAGGAGTTCGCTGACGTCTTCCCACAAGACGTGCCACCGGGATTACCACCTATTCGAGGGATTGAGCATCAAATTGACTTAATTCCCGGTGCATCGCTACCCAACCGTGCACCATACCGTACCAATCCAGAGGAGACGAAGGAGATTATGCGGCAAGTACAGGAGCTACTCGACAAAGGTTATATTCGCGAATCCCTTAGTCTTTGTGCTGTTCCTATTATTCTAGTGCCAAAAAAGGATGGTACGTCGCGTATGTGTGTTGATTGTAGAGGCATTAATAATATTACCATTCGTGATCGTCATCCTATTCCTAGGCTAGATGATATGCTTGATGAATTGAGTGGCTCTACAATATTCTCCAAAGTTGATTTGCCTAGTGGATACCATCAAATTCGTATGAAATTGGGAGATGAATGGAAAACAGCATTTAAAACTAAGTTTGGTTTATATGAATGGTTAGTCATGCCTTTTGGGTTAACTAATGCACCTAGTACTTTCATGAGACTAATGAACGAAGTTTTACGTGCTTTCATTGGACGATTTGTGGTAGTCTATTTTGATGATATAGTGATTTATAGCAAATCTTTGGAAGAACATTTGGAACATTTACGTGCTGTTTTTAATGCTCTATGTGATGCACGTTTGTTTGGTAACCTTGGGAAGTGCACCTTTTGCACCGACCGAGTGTCTTTTATTGGCTATGTTGTTACTCCACAGGGAATTGAAGTTGATAAAGCCAAGATTGAAGCTATTGAGAGTTGGCCGCAGCCCAAAACGGTCACACAAGTGAGGAGTTTTCTAGGACTCGCTGGTTTCTATATGCGTTTTGTGAGAGATTTTAGCACCATTGGTGCACCTCTCAATGAGCTTACAAAGAAGGATGTGCCTTTTGTTTGGAGTACCGCACAGGAAGAAGCCTTCACGGTATTGAAAGATAAGTTGACACATGCTCCTTTACTTCAACTTCCTGACTTTAATAAGACTTTTGAGCTTGAATGTGATGCTAGTGGAATTGGATTAGGAGGCGTGTTATTACAAGATGGCAAACCTGTTGCATACTTTTCTGAAAAATTGAGTGCGCCTAGTCTGAACTATTCTACTTATGATAAAGAACTATATGCTCTTGCTCGGACTTTAGAGACATGGCAACATTATTTATGGCCCAAAGAATTTGTTATACATTCTCATCATGAATCTTTGAAACATATCAAAAGTCAAGCTAAACTGAATCATAGACATGCTAAATGGGTTGAATTCATTGAGACTTTCCCTTATGTCATTAAACACAAGAAGGGTAAAGAAAATGTTATTGTTGATGCTTTGTCTCGTCGCTATACTATGCTTTCACAACTTGACTTCAAAATATTTGGTTTGGAGACCATCAAAGATCAATATGTGCATGATGCTGATTTTAAAGAAGTAATGCAGAATTGTAAAGAAGGAAGAACATGGAAGAAGTTTGTTGTTAATGATGGTTTTGTGTTCCGTGCTAACAAGCTATGCATTCCTGCTAGCTCTGTTCGTCTTTTGTTGTTGCAGGAGGCGCATGGAGGAGGATTAATGGGACACTTTGGCATGAAGAAGATGGAGGACGTACTTGCTACACATTTCTTTTGGCCAAAGATGAGATGGGATGTTGAGCGTTTTGTTGCTCGTTGCACTACATGTCAAAAAGCTAAGTCATGACTCAATCCTCATGGTTTATATATGCCTTTGCCTATGCCTAGTGTTCCTTGGGAGGATATATCTATGGACTTTGTTTTAGGTTTACCTCGAACAAAGAAGGGGCGGGATAGCATATTTGTCGCCGTGGATAGATTCTCGAAAATGGCACACTTTATACCATGTCATAAAAGCGATGATGTTGTTAATGTGGCTGATTTGTTCTTTCGTGAAATTATTCGCTTGCATGGTGGGCCAAATACTGTTGTTTCAGACCGTGATACTGAATTTATTAGCCACTTTTGGAGATGTTTATGGGCTAAGTTGGGGACTAAACTGCTTTTTAGTACTACTTGTCACCCCCAAACTGATGGACAAACTGAAGTAGTCAATAGAACATTGTCTAATATGCTTAGGGCTGTTTTGAAGAATAATAAGAAAATGTGGGAAGAATGCTTGCCTCATATTGAATTTGCTTATAATCGTTCGTTGCATTCTACTACTAAGATGTGCCCTTTTGAAATTGTGTATGGTTTCCTACCTCATGCACCCATTGATTTGTTGCCTCTTCCATATTCGGAGAAGGTTAATTTTGATGCTAAAGAACGTGCTGAATTGATTTTAAAAATGCATGAGTTAACTAAGGAAAACATTGAGCGTATGAATGCTAAATATAAACTTGCTGGAGATAAGGGTAGAAAACATGTTGTGTTTGCACCTGGAGATCTTGTTTGGTTACATTTGCGTAAGGATAGATTTCCTAATTTGCGCAAATCAAAGCTAATGCCACGTGCTGATGATCCTTTTAAGGTGTTAGAGAAAATAAATGATAATGCATATAAACTTGAGTTGCCTGCAGATTTTGGGGTTAGTCCCACTTTTAACATTGCAGATTTGAAGCCTTATTTGGGTGAGGAAGATGAGCTTCCGTCGAGGACGACTTCATTTCAAGAAGGGGAGGATGATGAGGACATCAATACCATTGTTACACCCACAGCCCCTGCTGCTATACATACTGGACCAATTACTAGAGCTCGCGCACGCCAATTGAATTATCAGGTACTTTCGTTTCTTGGTAATGATTCTAATGTTCATGAGAATATGATGTTGCCTAAATTGGATACATTTGTTTTGCTTACAAATGAAGGGCCTAGCTTGGAGAAGGATGATCATTGGAGCAAGAACAAGCATGGAGTTGATGGCATGCGCAAGGGAGACAAGAACAGAGTTTCAAGTGATGATTTCAGGACTTTGAAGCCACCATAATGAGTGCATGAAGCCTTGGACGAAATATACAAGATGCCACTTCATAATTTTCGTCCAGAGGCTATTCTAGGTGCTGCGTCACCTTCTTCTTGGGCCAGGCCCATGTAATTTCGAATTACTTCAATATAGGCTGTTTTTAGAGTCCGTATGTGTGGGGAAACAAGAGTTAGGGTGGGTTTCGGACCCCTCCTCCAAGGGCCACGAAATTACCCCCTCTTCCCCCATATACACAGCCCCTAGGGCATCGTTTAGACTTTGGGGTTTTGTTTAGATTAAAAGTTCGCCATAGCTGCAACTTCGCGTACTTCGTTTGTGTTCAACGACCAGACCAAGGCGTCACAGAACCCCACCTTGATCAATAAAGCTTTCCTCTTATATTCGCAATGTCCAGATTGCAATCTTAGTTTCTTGCTTGTTCTTCGTTTGCCTGCAAGAAACAGACCTTCGTGGTCAGGTTGATCGTGCTCCTGTGTGGTCAATAACCTCTCGGACTTGGTTTAGCGATTGCTATGGCGCGACGTCCTTGCACGTTCATAGTCGGATCGTCAGAGTCGACTTCCTCCAAAACGATAGCCACCATCTCATCGAAAGATGGGACACCTTTGCCTCTATCAATACTATCTACTGTTTTGGACTATATTGGGCTTTATTTTCCACTTTTATATTATTTTTGGGACTAACCTATTAACCGGAGGCCCAGCCCAGAATTGCTGTTTTTTTTGCCTATTTCAGAGTTTCGGAGAAACAGTATATCAAACGGAGTCCAAACAGAGTAAAACCTTCGGGAACGTGATTTTCTCACCAAACGTGATCCAGGAGACTTGGAACCTACTCCAAGGAACGAAAGAGGCGGTCACGAGGGTGGGGGTGCGCCCACCCCCCTAGGGCGCCCCCCTCGGAGCTCCACTGACATACTCCTTCCTCCTATATATAACTACGTAACCCCAAATGATCAGATACGGAGCCAAAAACCTAATTCCACCGCCGCAACCTTCTGTACCCATGAGATCCCATCTTGGGGCATGTTCTGGAGCTCCGCCGGAGAGGGCCGTCATCACGGAGGGCTTCTACACCATCCTAGCTCCTCCAATGAAGTGTGATTAGTTCACCTCAGACCTACGGGTCCATAGTTATTAGCTAGATGGCTTCTTCTCTCTTTTTGAATCTCAATAGAATGTTCTCCCCCTCTCTCGTGGAGATCTATTCGATGTAATCTTATTTTTGCAGTGTGTTTGTTGAGACCGATGAATTGTGGGTTTATGATCAAGTCTATCTATGAACAATATTTGATTCTTCTCTAAATTCTTTTATGTATGATTGGTTATCTTTGCAAGTCTCTTCGAATTATCAGTTTGGTTTGGCCTACTAGATTGGTTTTTCTTGCCATGGAAGAAGTGCTTAGCTTTGGGTTCAATCTTGCGGTGTCCTTTCCAAGTGACAAAAGGGGTAGCAAGGCACGTATAGTATTGTTGCCATCAAGGATAACAAGATGGGGTTTATCATATTGCATGAAACTATCCCTCTACATCATGTCATCTTGCTTAAGGCATTACTCTGTTTTTAACTTAATACTCTAGATGCATGCTGGATAGCGGTCGGTGAGTGGAGTAATAGTAGTACATGATCATACCTAGATATTCTCATAACTATGCTCAATTCTGTCAATTGCTCAACAGTAATTTGTTCACCCACCATAGAATACTTATGCTCTTGAGAGAAGCCACTAGTGAAACCTATTGCCCCCGGGTCTATTTTCCTCATATTAATCTCCATCACTTTAATCTTGCTTACTTTTTACTTTGCCTTTTTACTTTTTGCTTTGCATCTCTATACCAAAAATATTATCTATCAGATCTCACCCCCGTAAGTAACCGTGAAGGGATTGACAACCCCTAATCGCGTTGGTTGCGTGGAGCTATTGTTTTTGTGTAGGTACGAGGGACTCGAGCGTAGCCTCCTACTGGATTGATACCTTGGTTCTCAAAAACTGAGGAAATCCTTACGCTACTTTGCTGCATCATCCTCTCCTCTTCGGGGAAATCCAACGCAGTGCTCAAGAGGTAGCATTGATGCGTTGGCGCGTTACTTTTAAATAAAGTTATAGTGCTCAATGGTACGTACACAGAATATAAAACGATTTTTATGGAGAAAAAAGTAGTCCGCTCCACTATATGCAATGGAGCCTGTCTGCCGGGGTTTGTCTCTCTTCACTGTATCTCACACAAGACGGCGGTGGCTTCTCTCTCTCTCTCATCATTGGTCACTCTCTGGCAGCATCCCGTTCGCCGGCGGAAAGGGTGGATGTGCATCATTTCTCTGTTCGACGGTGCTGAGGCAGCACGTTCCGATCTGCGGTACCCGTCGTTATCTCTGACCAAGCTCCGACACGGTAGGGCCTATGGCACTTGCTCGCTGCCACAGTATGGGCAATTCTTGCCCGCTGCTGCCCTCCTAGTTACATGCTGACGGTTGCCAGGTAACCCCTCCGGCCTTGCTCCACTGCCCATCTTCGCACGTTGCTGCATGTGGATCTTCCCTAGTTCTTTGCCCAAAATGTAGCTTGTCCGGCGTACTTTCCATCTTGCAATGTCATCCTCACACCGTTTTTGATAATCCACCATGCTGCTATCTTTCCCTTATGACATGGAATATGCTTCTTTTTTGTCGGCGTATGTGTCTTCAACCCTTTATTGGGCAGTAATTGTTTCCTTTCCACCTCTTTTTGCAAATAGGGCTATCCATTTCACCTCGTTGCTATTGCGACCTTTTGGTGAACTGCACAAATCACTTTTTTCTTAAGCATGTTTTGTGCAGTTCCACCAAAATGTAACACGGGCAATGTTTTTACATTTCCGTGGGACTGCAGAAAGGGAGATTGGTTATGCTATCCTCCTCATCCAACTCCGAGCCTAATCTTCTCCAACAAGTAGTTAGTCCTAAAGAGAGATCACATAGGTGATCGGCTTGTATTTGTGAGTGTTATGTTTCGTCATCTAGTTCCACTATTATTGTAATCACACTGACTGAGTATCTTTGCAAACACGGATGATCATCTCAATTTTAGTGGAACTACAAAAAAATGATCGGATTGTGATATCCTCCATACACCTCTTTCTTGGCTATAGAGCTGGGTGAAACTAGCTGCCAACCAATGAACACCATGGCCAGGAAACAGAGCCATGCCTGCGGACAACATCGATCAATTATACTCCTTTTTTCTTTATCTGTACACCTTCTCACAACTTTGTCTTCAATTGTGATGTGAATATTAGCATTGATCTACGAATCATTGAGATGCATTAGCAGCCATGGTAGTTTAATTTGTATTTGATGGAATGTTGTAACGAGAAAATCTTGAGGCAAGAGGACACATGAATCCTAAGTTGAAACCTTTTTTTCTACGGGAACCAATGTTGGAACCTTCATAGCACTACAATACAATTCCATTATGCTAGAAAATTATCCATACATATAAACAAATCCTGAAAGATTGATAGCAATGCCATAAACCATTCAACTTTGTTTCGCTGACATGTAGGACATCCTTGATCTGGCTCCACCTGCCATGCACCAATATAGAGTGCACAACTGCATTGGAGATTCAACCTAGTTGCTACGCTGTAGTAATAATGACTAGTGAGCAGTCAAATCACAGAGCCCCAACTTCGCCATAGTAAGTTGCTCAGACGAAGAAACCATCATTTCACTCTTTCGTTGAATCCTCTGGTACTCCAATATTTCCAGAGTACTAAGTTGCTTGGAAAAAGAAACCATCACTTCACCTTCCCACAGTAAGTACTACCTCCTTTTTTTTATTCTAGAAACCACCACACGCGAATATTGGATGGTAGCAGCACAACATCAAGTGTACTAGCAGTACTCAATTCAAAAATCAAACCAACCAATGAACTACTAGATGGTGAGCATTTTCTAGTATCACGTACTCCATCTGTCGATGTATATATAGGGCCCAAAGCATTTTTTGAGACTAACTGACATGCAAGTTGCTCAAAGCATACCATCAATTTCATACATGAAAGGACCTTCGAATGATATAATTTTCAAATTATATAAAATCTTATCAATAGTCAAAGGCAACCTCAAAGAATACATTATTAATCGCATCGCATGGATGAAGGGCTAATCGCAACGCATGCATGCGTGTGGAGTACTACAACACTAAACAAGAATGTTTTACATGCATTGGTTAATTATATCTTAATCATGGCACTTAACAATTCAATGCACAAAACAAGAACATTAACAGGATTAGCAAAAAGCAAAGTGACTTTTTAGCACGGATTTCCATCATTCTATGAAGGTGCAAAACCAAGTGTTACTACTATAGCAAACAAGTTCAAAATGAGAAAATGGACCCACTCACGGCACGACACGCTTGTCTCATTTGGTCCGTCGGTTAAAGCGCTTCCTCTTCTTGGCATAACAATAGGGTACTGTAGTTTTTTTAGAATGCTCATGGCATGTTGCTAACCGACCTCAATAGACGGCAAAATCGCCAGCCCGCCGCACTTTGAGAGAGATGAGGAGTGAGATGTGATACGAGCTGGTGGGTTACTAGAGCTAGGTGTCGCACGGAGGCGAAGAAATATGGTGATAGCGTGAGGTGTGCCATGTATGATGTAAACTACACTGGGCTGCCGTGTTTTGGAGGTCTACTAGATGTGGAAAAGAATGGGTTGATTTTATATCACTGAATATATATAATATATCAAGAGTCTAGAACGCTCCACCGCGAGGTTCCTTGCTCCTTCTCGGTCGTCAGAAAGTGTTCTTCTTCGTTTTGCCGACACGTGGGACATCCAGCATCCAGATCAACGGTTCATGCAAGAAAATGGAGTAAATAGTAGGAGCGACTCACCAACGGTGACGAACGTAGGTGGAGTATGTGCACGAATCTCCCGAAAAAAGGAATACATGCACGAAGAGAAGTGGCGCAGGCACCGACACAGGTACTCTTTGCCTCTTTTGTACTCACGCGCAGGAACACGGTGAGTTCATTTCTGTACGAAGAGGCAGCTCACGTGATAATTTGGCGAGTGTAGTAGTTGTCAGTGGTGGGTCGGGAACCAGGAGTGAACAAATCAAAGTTCGACCTTGACGCGGTGGCGCGTTATTTATAGATGAAGTTATTCTATTTGATGGCACGTACGCAACATTATTTTCTTCAATGGAACGTGAATCATGCACGTACTCAATGACGAAGCAAGGGATGGTACTCCCTCCGTCTAGGTGTTATGAAAACCAAATAATCCCAAAACACTTGGATGTGGTGCATTAAATTTCACCTCATTTCTTGACATAAATAAAGGAATCAACTAATAAGAGATGTGGGGCGTGTATGACATGAATGACTTAGACTTTCAAACACGAAATGCAGTGGTCAGTTCATTGCATGCAGTTCTATTAATTAACAAATAAGCATTAAAATCTCTCGTTTTTTCCTTCGCCTTGGCCACGGTGCACAACCTATGACTTATACACCTAGACGAAGGGATTAGCCATGGACATGGTTGGCCCTTTCTGGAGAGAGTACTAAATAGTACTACATCCATCAGAATCTCTAAGACCAAGGCAAAAATAACTCTGGGCAGTTACAGAAAGTAATCGGTTCCGCGTACACAGCTGGGTATGGGGAAGAGAGAAAGACCCCTTAAATCGGGCATGCATTGGCAGCTTATATTAATTAATACATTTGCATGCAGCCCCGTCTCTCTCCTCCTTGTATGTAGTCTTGACCATCGCGCTTGCATGCAATCCCTTCTTTCTTGGTAAGTTAATTCACCCAATGAGTAAAAACAATGCCAACAGAGCCAAGCGAAAAAGCAGGGTCTTAGTTTCGTCCGACCTAATAATTCTGGACAACCCTCCGTGGCCCTCCGTCCTTTGGAGTTTAAATAGTTAAGCCAATGACATGTGGGTCTACCACAAGAGGGTCCATACGTCAGTTAATGGAAGACAGAGGTGCGTAGGCGTACTTGTGGAAGCGACCCTCTTGCGGAAGCATGCTCCGCTGGTAAACATGATGGCAATACAGGGTAAGGCTAACTTAGTAACACCAACACGCTGGCTCAGCTTATTAATTAAGTGTCCCATCTGCTGCAATGTGTATTGTCACTTCACTGACTAGGTGAATTAGTAGTTCTCTCTGACTGAGATGGGGAATAATGGATCGCCAGGACTTCCTATCTACATTATCCCTATGCCTCTACTCACATCCTGTCCATCAACAATAACCATTGGCCAAGGTATCCGGCGCCAATTATGTACGTGTACTACTAGTACTAGTACCTACTCCCTCCTTCTGGTTTATATGCAGGTCAATAAAAAATCATCAACCAAGGTAGTAGTAAATGATGAGTGCCCGAAGATTTTTTTTCCAAAAGTAGTACTCAA
The DNA here is from genome assembly GCA_032464435.1 of Aegilops umbellulata. Classification (NCBI taxonomy): domain Eukaryota; kingdom Viridiplantae; phylum Streptophyta; class Magnoliopsida; order Poales; family Poaceae; genus Aegilops; species Aegilops umbellulata. The sequence goes on from CP136059.1 coordinate 66,808,090, forward strand.
TAATGGGCTCGTTTTCCTCTAGAAAATTATGATTACGAACGTAGTAATTGGAATGCATGCATGCATGCATGAAGAAGAAAAGACCATAACTTTTACATGCATCGGTGAGTTTTCTCTTAATTCTTGCATGCAACGTATTAATGAAGCTTGAAATATGAACATGTCAATGGGAGGGAGTAGAAGCCTCATGCATGCAACACTCAAACTTACACATGAACGCACGCAACACTCACGCATCCATGCGGCACACAGCACAAGACGCAACACACACGCTCATGCTCAAGTGCTCAACCTACTCCCTCCGTCCATGAAAGACTGTACATATAGAGAATTACACATTGACCAAGAGAAATGGAACTCAACATCATTTAGGTCAAGTACTCCCTACGTTTCTTTTCTTTGATTCACACATCATTTAGAGCAAGTACTAGGATTCTTAAAATGCGGGAATAGGAAAAACAAAGGAGTATGAGGACTGAGTGTTTGATGACACAGGAGAAAGAAAGGAAGTGAAAAAAAGGTGGAGTGGATTCTAGATTTCCAATGAAATGTTGTAGTAGTACACGTGCTTCCATACTAGTAAAAATTCCTGTAGGATTCAATCCTATGAACCAAACGACTAATGTCCTAAGGTCCACGGTCAAGGCGGCACAGGGCAGACGCTACCTCTCATTGCATCCTCCATTGAAGCGGCGCGCTGGCCGGGGGCACCGCTGCTACACACCCGGCTGAACGAGCCTCCTCGCTGCATTTAAACACCTACATTAAACCCGCGTGCAATCCGAGAAACCTACTCTGCGTGGAAACTGGTTATTTTATGTAAATGTTATGAAATTCGACCATGTTGGCACATATTTGTTTATGTAAAATCTGAGTGCATTGCTCCTATGGTCATCACACGTGAGCCAATCGATTCGCACCCTTCCACACTCCATTTTTTCTTGCATTACTTCATCCGTCCGGCACGCAGACAAGTGGGTCCCATGCTCATTTATGCCAACGTGGTAGTCAATTATTTTGCCAGAGTCATCTATCACACCCTTCCCGTGCCACGTCAATGAATCCACTAGAAACAAGTCTAGACTTGTTTGGTTCAACTGCCTCGCTAGGTGTTTGGAGAGGAATTGGCCGGCGCAAGGCAGTTCTATAGGTGGGCAGGCGACAAAAATAGGGGAAAGCGCACGAAGCAGCTAGACGAGGGAGGGAAGCTTCTACATCCGTGGGGGGCGTGGCATGGGCCATTGAGAGGCAACATGTGGTTATCCGGATAGGCCATAAAGGATACAAAGAGGCATCCTATGTCTGCAAGGACCAGCTTCCCTACTGATAGCTCATCTAACAGAACTCTCAAGTTAACTGTGTTGAGGCTGGAGTCATCATCAGATGGGTGACCGGATGGGAAGTGGACTCGATATTAACTAGTTGGACGGGTCACTATAAAGGTTTAATTGGCTTAATTAAATGTTCACAATGCTCCGTCCTATTAGTTGAACCTCGAGGTCTTTGTTTTGTAATTTTTGACATTTTTTGTATTTTGAACACATGTTAACCAAAGGTCTACCACGTTACTTTTTGATAATTTTTTAAACACATGTTAATTGACTTGAAAGAAAGTCTATCGTGTTAATTTACGACATGTTAATTTTTGTATTTTGAACACAAGTTAATCGAAGGTCTATTGCGTTACTTTTTGATAATTTTTATTTTTGCACACATGTTAATTGACTAGAAAGAAGGTCTATCGCGTTACTTTACGGCTTGTTTCCAAAAAAAGTGATATGACCTCTGTCAACTTATAAGTCATGTCTGTCAAATTAAACCTCGAGGTACTTTTTCTCAAATTAACCTCTGGGGCTTGCAGGAGTGCTGCAATGGGTCGGCGTCAGTTGCAAGATGAGCCACCAAGCTAGCAGTGGAGTTGACAACATGCTCAAAGTGCACGCAACATTGAGTAGAAATAAGCATGCCCATGAAATTAATGCATGCTTAGGGAGGCCCTTTGCTCAAAGAGCAAGTACACTTTCAGTTATACTTTAACTAGGTGTCGCACAGGCTATCAGGACGAGGAGTGAGAAGCCACGGGCTGCTGGATATACTATAACTAGGTGTCGCACGGAGGCTAATGAATATGGTCAATGCATGAGGTGGGCCATGTATGATGTGTTTCAGACTCTTTCGATTAAACATGGCGATATTTGGCTGATTTGATATCGCTGAATAATATAAAATATTATGAGTGCAGACGCTCCACCGCGAGGTTCCTTGCTCCTTCTCGGTCATTGGGAATCTATGTTCTTCCACTCTTTTGTTTTAGACGTGAGCTTTGTTCATCCTTTTGCCAACACGCGAGACATCTAGCGTCAATTTGCACTGCGTAAGTGAGTCATGCACTTTGATGGCACGTACTACCCAATATTTTTCTCCTCGATGGCACGTGAATCGTGTATGTAGACGGAGCACGGGATGGTAGCCATGGACATGGTTGGCCCTTATTGGAGAGAGTACTAAATAACTTTGATGTGTCCCGTCAACTCGTATAACGATGAGAAGCTTGCTTGCTACGCCCTCCCCATTGCCCACACACACACGCGGTGGCCTACAACACAAGGAGAAGCTTTTGCATACAATTATAGTGGGCTTTATACAAGCGGTGGACGTTCAACAGTTCATTCGGTGTCAGATTGCCAGAAGTATATATACTGTAGTACCATCATCAACTCCCGGAAGAGGCGAAGAGCCAAGCGCACGCTCACCTACTCACAGTATAATCGGCCGTGTTTGCATGAATTTTTTAACGTACAATCTGAGTGGATTGCTCTAGTGGTCATCACACGTGAGCTAATCGATTCGCACCCTTCCGCGCTCCATTTTGTCTTTGCATTCCTTCCTCCATCCAGCACGCTGACAAGTGGGCCCCATGCTCGTGTATGCCAACATGGTAGTGAATTATTTTGTCAGAGTCGGCTATCACACCCTTCTGGTGCCACGTCAACGTATCCACTAGAAACAAGTCTAGACTTGGTTGGTTCAACCGCCTCGCTAGGTATTTGGAGAGGAATTGGCTAGCACGAGGTGGTTCTATAGGTGGGCAGGCGGCAAAAATAGGGGAAAATGCGCGAAACAGCTAGACAAGGGAGGGAAGCTCATTTGCGGGGGACATGGCATTGACCATTGGGCGGCAAGAGGCGGTCATTCGGGTCCACAATAAAGGATGCAAAGAAGCATCATACAACAGCAAGGACCAGCTTCCCTACCGATAGCTCATCTAACATAACTCCCAAGTTAGCTGTGCTGAGACTGGAGTAGTCATTAGATGGGTGACCGGATGGGAAGTGGCCTCGATGTTAAATTAATTGATTTAATGGGTCGTTGTACTCATTTAATTGCCTTTATTGTATATAGTGCTCCGTCCTATTAGTTGAATTAACCTCGAGGTCCTTGTTTTGTAATTTTTGACAAAAAAATTTTGAACACATGTTAATTGGATTGAAGAAGGTCTATCGTGTTACTTTTTCATAATTTTTGTTTACTGAACACCTGTTGATTGGCTTGAACGAAGCTATATCCCGTTAGTTTATGAAATGTTTCCAAAACAAGGACCTCGAGGCTAATTCAACTAATAGGACGGAGCACTATATACATTCAAGGCAATTAAATATTTTCCAAAAAAAGTGATATGATTTATGTCAACTTATAGGTCATGTATGTCAAATTAACCTCTGTGTACTTGTTCTTAGATTAATCTCCGGGCCTTGTAGGAGTGCTGCAATGTGTTAGCGTTAATTGCAAGATGAGCCATTTTTCAACACATGTCAATCGAAGGTCTATCGCGTTACTTCATGACATGTTTCCAAGAAAAGTGATGACTTTTGTCAACTTATAAGTCATGTATGTAAAATTAACCTCTGTGTACTTGTTCTCAAATTAACCTTTGGGCCTTGCAGGAGTGCTGCAATGCGTCAGCGTCAATTGCAAGATGAGCTAGCAAGCTAGCAGTGGAGTTGCCAACGTGCTCAAAGTACATGCAACATTGAGTAGAAAGAAGATGCCCAGGAAATTAATGCGGTCTTAGGAAGGCCCTTTGATCAAAGAGCAATTATAATAAGGTACAATCAGTAGGCTATAAGGACGAGGAGCGAGAAGCGATACGGGCTGCTGGATATACTATAACTAGGTGTCACACAGAGGCCGAGGAATATGGTGAATGCGTGAGGTGGGCGATGTATGATGTGTTTCAGCGTTGCACGTCAATTATCATACAACAACATATACCTATTTAAAATACATATGCCAAACCTATAGATATTTTTTCCCAATGATATAGCGACGTTGTTACACCTTATTACACATTTTTTGTTATCTAATTGCAGGTAACCTTACAACCAACTTACGAAAATAATGGTAACCGGTTTTACGTGTTTGTAATGGTATTATCATTGGACTGCCATGTAGGATAAATGATGAGGTGGATGAGAGAGACAAGAAGAAAATACATGTCTTCTCTTGATTAATAGATGATCTCTTACCAACATTATGTCTCACCAAATATTTAGAAATATCATATAAGACTAAAAATAACCCACTACAACATATTTTGACATCTCCTCTAGATTACGTGACAGGCTTAAGATAAATTGTCTTATCAAGCACTGTGCATGCTCTAAATAGTAATAAATTAACATTTGGGTAGTCGACAATAACATGTGAGATTATGAATATATATTTTTGCAAATATATCAGAACAAAATGTTCATTTTTTTGCCGGTAGAAAGGAATGTTCAATGTGACTGATTAGCTCCATGCTGGTTTTGACTACTTTAATTCAAAAATGAACCACGTGTTTTCTTTGGTAACACAAAATTAGTAACTAAATGGAGATTGGTTACCATGTCCTTCCACATATGTAAGTGCAACAACCAAGATTTATTCTCGTACAGGGCAGGCTTGTACTCCCTATAATAGTGTTTAGATCACTAAAGTCGTGATCTAAACACTCTTATATTAGTTTACGGTGGGAGTACTTCCTAGAGAAAAGTAAAGAAAAGAAATGGGCAAGCTGACTACGACAGCATGTGAATTTATGAACCCACGTGTTGGATGAGCACGTGCCCTGCAAGTCTCTAGGATAGCATGTTCGGGATGGTTCACCAGATGGCGCGGTAGTTTCTGTGTTGCAACAGGATATGCAAGGTGGCAATAACCTGAGTGCTAAAGAGTTGATCTAATGGCTGGTTTTCGGTTGGATTTTCCAACTATGACCATTGGAAAGAGTGAATCAATGGCTTACATTCAAAGTTATTCTCACACGATAGAATGGTATGGGAATGTGGGGAGATTTGGTTGATTTTATATCACCGAATAATATAAAGTATCATGAGTGCTGACGCTCCACCGCGAGGTTCCTTGCTCCTTCTCGATCGTCAGGAATGTTTGTTCTTCCACTCTTTTTTTTACGTCAGCTTTGTTCATCCTTTTGCCAACATGCGGGACATCTAGCATCAAGCTGCACCGGGTAAGTGAGTCGTGCACTTCCATGGCACATACTATGCAATATTTTGTCTCCTCGATGGCACGTGAATCATGCATGTACTCAATGACGGGGCACGATATGGTTGTCGTGGACATAGTCGGCCCTTTTAGGAGAGAGTACTAAATAACTTTGATGTGTCCCGTCAACTCACAGAATGACGAGAAGCTTGCTTACTAGGCCCTCTCCCTTGCCCACGCGCGCGCGGTGGCTCGCAGCACGAGGAGAAGATTTTGCTTACAATAGTGGGCTTTATACGAGCGGTGGACATGCAGTAGTTCATTCGGTGTCAGATTGCGAGTATATATACTGTAGTACCATCATCGACTCCCGGAAGAGGTGAAGAGCCAAGCGCACGCTCACCTACTCACAGTATAATCGGCCGTGTGTGCATGAATTTTTTAACGTACAATCTGAGTGGATTGCTCTAGTGGTCATCACACGTGAGCTAATCGATTCGCACCCTTCCGCGCTCCATTTTGTCTTTGCATTCCTTCCTCCATCCAGCACGCTGACAAGTGGGCCCCATGCTCGTGTATGCCAACATGGTAGTGAATTATTTTGTCAGAGTCGGCTATCACACCCTTCTGGTGCCACGTCAACGTATCCACTAGAAACAAGTCTAGACTTGGTTGGTTCAACCGCCTCGCTAGGTATTTGGAGAGGAATTGGCTAGCACGAGGTGGTTCTATAGGTGGGCAGGCGACAAAAATAGGGGAAAATGCGCGAAACGGCTAGACAAGGGAGGGAAGCTCATTTGCGGGGGACATGGCATTGACCATTGGGCGGCAAGAGGCGGTCATTCGGGTACACAATAAAGGATGCAAAGAAGCATCATACAACAGCAAGGACCAGCTTCCCTACCGATAGCTCATCTAACATAACTCCCAAGTTAGTTGTGCTGAGACTGGAGTAGTCATTAGATGGGTGACCGGATGGGAAGTGGCCTCGATGTTAAATTAATTGATTTAATGGGTCGTTGTACTCATTTAATTGCCTTTATTGTATATAGTGCTCCGTCCTATTAGTTGAATTAACCTCGAGGTCCTTGTTTTGTAATTTTTGACAAAAAAATTTTGAACACATGTTAATTGGGTTGAAGAAGGTCTATCGTGTTACTTTTTCATAATTTTTGTTTACTGAACACCTGTTGATTGGCTTGAACGAAGGTATATCCCGTTAGTTTATGACATGTTTCCAAAACAAGGACCTCGAGGCTAATTCGACTAATAGGACGGAGCACTATATACATTCAAGGCAATTAAATATTTTCCAAAAAAAAGTGATATGATTTATGTCAACTTACAGGTCATGTATGTCAAATTAACCTCTGTGTACTTGTTCTTATATTAATCTCCGGGCCTTGTAGGAGTGCTGCAATGTGTTAGCGTCAATTGCAAGATGAGCCATTTTTCAACACATGTCAATCGAAGGTCTATCGCGTTACTTCATGACATGTTTCCAAGAAAAGTGATGACTTTTGTCAACTTATAAGTCATGTATGTCAAATTAACCTCTGTGTACTTGTTCTCAAATTAACCTTTGGGCCTTGCAGGAGTGCTGCAATGCGTCAGCGTCAATTGCAAGATGAGCTAGCAAGCTAGCAGTGGAGTTGCCAACGTGCTCAAAGTGCATGCAACATTGAGTAGAAAGAAGATGCCCAGGAAATTAATGCGGTCTTAGGAAGGCCCTTTGCTCAAAGAGCAATTATAATAAGGTACAATCAGTAGGTTATAAGGACGAGGAGCGAGAAGCGATACGGGCTGCTGGATATACTATAACTAGGTGTCACACAGAGGCCGAGGAATATGGTGAATGCGTGAGGTGGGCGATGTATGATGTGTTTCAGCGTTGCACGTCAATTATCATACAACAACATATACCTATTTAAAATACATATGCCAAACCTATAGATATTTTTTCCCAATGATATAGCGACGTTGTTACACCTTATTACACATTTTTTGTTATCTAATTGCAGGTAACATTACAACCAACTTACGAAAATAATGGTAACCGGTTTTACGTGTTTGTAATGGTATTATCATTGGACTGCCATGTAGGATAAATGATGAGGTGGATGAGAGAGACAAGAAGAAAATACATGTCTTCTCTTGATTAATAGATGATCTCTTACCAACATTATGTCTCACCAAATATTTAGAAATATCATATAAGACTAAAAATAACCCACTACAACATATTTTGACATCTCCTCTAGATTACGTGACAGGCTTAAGATAAATTGTCTTATCAAGCACTGTGCATGCTCTAAATAGTAATAAATTAACATTTGGGTAGTCGACAATAACATGTGAGATTATGAATATATATTTTTGCAAATATATCAGAACAAAATGTTCATTTTTTTGCCGGTAGAAAGGAATGTTCAATGTGACTGATTAGCTCCATGCTGGTTTTGACTACTTTAATTCAAAAATGAACCACGTGTTTTCTTTGGTAACACAAAATTAGTAACTAAATGGAGATTGGTTACCATGTCCTTCCACATATGTAAGTGCAACAACCAAGATTTATTCTCGTACAGGGCAGGCTTGTACTCCCTATAATAGTGTTTAGATCACTAAAGTCGTGATCTAAACACTCTTATATTAGTTTACGGTGGGAGTACTTCCTAGAGAAAAGTAAAGAAAAGAAATGGGCAAGCTGACTACGACAGCATGTGAATTTATGAACCCACGTGTTGGATGAGCACGTGCCCTGCAAGTCTCTAGGATAGCATGTTCGGGATGGTTCACCAGATGGCGCGGTAGTTTCTGTGTTGCAACAGGATATGCAAGGTGGCAATAACCTGAGTGCTAAAGAGTTGATCTAATGGCTGGTTTTCGGTTGGATTTTCCAACTATGACCATTGGAAAGAGTGAATCAATGGCTTACATTCAAAGTTATTCTCACACGATAGAATGGTATGGGGATGTGGGGAGATTTGGTTGATTTTATATCACCGAATAATATAAAATATCATGAGTGCTGACGCTCCACCGCGAGGTTCCTTGCTCCTTCTCGATCGTCAGGAATGTTTGTTCTTCCACTCTTTTTTTTTACGTCAGCTTTGTTCATCCTTTTGCCAACATGCGGGACATCTAGCATCAAGCTGCACCGGGTAAGTGAGTCGTGCACTTCCATGGCACATACTATGCAATATTTTGTCTCCTCGATGGCACGTGAATCGTGCATGTACTCAATGACGGGGCACGATATGGTTGCCGTGGACATAGTCGGCCCTTTTTGGAGAGAGTACTAAATAACTTTGATGTGTCCCGTCAACTCACAGAATGACGAGAAGCTTGCTTACTAGGCCCTCTCCCTTGCCCACGCGCGCGCGGTGGCTCGCAGCACGAGGAGAAGATTTTGCTTACAATAGTGGGCTTTATACGAGTGGTGGACATGCAGTAGTTCATTCGGTGTCAGATTGCGAGTATATATACTGTAGTACCATCATCGACTCCCGGAAGAGGTGAAGAGCCAAGCGCACGGTCACCTACTACCCTTAAGCTGGGCCACCTTTTTAGAGCATGGTTAGTTAATATATGCAACTCTTGCAGCGGCACATCATTTAGAGCAAGTACTCTCTCCGCTTCTGTTATTTCATTCGTAGGAATTTAAAACGCAGGAATAGGAAAATAAAGGATTGGAGTAGCATGTCCACTTCAATCCCATAGCATCAACACAGTGTTTGACCAGGAAAAACAAACAAAGTGAAAAAAGTTGGAGTGGATGCTAGATTGCTAATTAACACATGATTTCATAGGAAAAATTCCTATAGCATTCGATCCTATGAATCAAATGAACAATGTAGGAAAATTATGAGGGTGGTCTCTCCAAAAGTGTTCCGTGGCTCGCACCTAGCATCACGGGGGCCGAACTTGGAGTCATTCATCTGGTACACATGGCAATGACATCTCAGTTCTAGACACAAGGTGACGTACACCGTCAAGGTCCATGAAGGATAATGTTGGGCTCAAAGTCGGACGTACACGGTCATGGTCCATGGTCAAGGGGGCCAGGGTGGACGCGACCTCTTAGGCTGGTCATAGTGGGAGTAACATAGGTCGTAACATATATGCTATATAAGCAAAAATGGTGAGGTTACAAGTAGTTAATGATGAGAGAAGCAAACAGAGTAACACGATATGTTACCATCACTTAGCGCTTCCCAATGCAAAATGGGTCTATAAAGTAATAAATGAAGACATCTAGTCCCTTCGTTCTTAAATATTTGTCTTTTTAGAGATTTCAAATGGACTTCCACTTACGGATGTATATAGACATATTTTAGAGTGTAGATGCACTCATTCTGCTCCGTATGTAGTCACTTGTTGAAATCTCTAGAAAGACAAATATTTAGGAACAGAGGGAGTATGAAGGTAGTAACATAAACTAGTACTAACATATGCATGTTACTAGTCTAAGTTTCCCTCCACTGCGTCCGCCATTGAAGCGGCGCATCGGCCGAGGGCGCCGCCCACTGCACTCCCAGCTGTACCCGCCTCCTTGTCGCATTCAAACACCTACATTTAAACTTGTGTGGAATGCCAGAAACCCACTTCGACGACTGTCGGTGTACTAAAGTAGGGGTACCTTAGTATCCCGAACTTGTGCACAGGCAGTCGTAGCACCCCGCGGCATGGGTTGCCAGGCGATCACCAAGACTCTCCGCGGTCCCTTTTTGGGCCATCCAAGAACAAAGTATTTGAGCCAAGGCCCTAGCAGGAGGAGCCTGCCGGGAAGGCCACCCGAAGAGAGCAAGGCCCTGGCAAGAGGAACTTGCCTGAACGATCGCTCGAAGCACAAGACCCCGGCAAGAGGAGCTTGCCGGGAAGGCCAACCACGGCACGACAAGGACCTTGCCACGGCGCGTCCCGCGCTCCGGCAAGGCCCGGTGAGCGACAAGCTCCCGGGCGCGACAAGACATCCATCGCGGCAAGGCGTTTGCCGCGGCAAGCTACAACCCCGTGCCTGCGCTCCAGCTCACCCACCAACGTGTCGCTCTGGGGGCATTCCAGGCGCACGTGGCGGGAGGTTGTGTAGCCAGGGGCATGCGGTGGCGAAGCGAAGCTGACAGAGTAGCCATCGTGGCAAACGGTGGCGCTCCTGACGGTCCACTTCCCTGCACCGTCTGGGCGACGCGGACGGGCATTTAATGCCCTTGTCCCCCGCCGTCAGAGTTAGGTATGATAGCACAATACAGCCACTGTGCAGGCAGCTGTACCCACTACAGCATTCTCCCATTTTTGCCCCCACCTGCGCTGCCACCTGTGGGTAACCCCTTGAGCGTATAAAAGGAGGCCCCATGCGCACGTAGGAAGGGGGAGGAGACCCATCACCACGCCCGGTCTCGCCAGTGGCTCGAGTGTACTGTAGCACCGCGCGCTCCGAGCAAGAACACAATACAATCCACAAAGCAGCAGTAGGGTTTTACGCATCCTTGCGGCCCGAAGCTGGGTAAAATCCCTTGTGTGCACCGCCTCGATCCGCTCTTTGTGCAACCTCCGCCCCCCGCCGAACCAGTAAGGGGCTCGGTCCCCATAGGTGTCCGAGGAAGCCGATTCCCCCCGACATCTTTGGCGCGCCAGGTAGGGGGCGTCGAAGTTGTGCGAACCTGATCCGGCGCCTGCACCAGCTAGATCTCCTTCACCTTCATCGACATTCCACCGAAGAAGAAGGCTCCGGAGGTGGCCGGTCCGTCCGCGTTGAACCCGCCGCCCTTGGAGCAAACGGGTGGTGGGGACGGCACCGGCGGCGGGACGTGCGTCGTCGAGCCAGCTCATGGCGCCACGGCGTCCGAACATGCACCGCGCCCCTCTCAGGAGGCATGGGACCAGCAGCGTCTTGGCGCCCATGGTACCATACGCTCGCTGGACCCAAATCGAGCCGGCGGATCCCAGGGCGCTCAGGGCCAGCACTCACACCAACGTGCTGGCGCGAGCGTGGCGCGGCTGCCTGGTCCGGGTGTTGCTCCTTCTAACGTAGTTAGAAGTTTGAGCATATCCCGCTCCACGCGTCATTCGCCACCGCTGCCCGCCACTCCAGCAGAAGCTCTGGCGCGAGCTCAACTGCTCCTAGACTACCCTCCAACGGCGGACAAGCTTGACGACTGGAGGGCCACGATACAGAGCCTCATCGGTTTCGCCAACGGCGATACCCCGCGGCAGCACAGCGCGTCGCAGCCGCGGCGGGATGGCCAGGCGAGGACCGATGGCGCCAGGACCGGCGGGGGTGCAACCACCATGCACGCCCCGCCCTAGAGGCCAAGATCGCCGACTCGCCGGAATCATCACGACAACGACTCCACCGCGTCGTCGAATCCGCGAACTCGTCGCGATCAACGCCAAGTTCTTCACGAGCGAGAGCAAGAGGACGCTCGTACTCGCATCGAGCGTCGGAGAGAAGCGCGACGTCAATCAGACCACTGCGTTGGGCCCTCTGTCGGCATGCATGCACCAGGGGAACCAGGCGACCTGCCGTACGCGGTGGGCTGCCCTGCGTTCACCCGTGAGCTGCGGCAAGTCCAGTGGCCCAGCACAAAGAATTTCAAGCCAGACGTACCAGAGAAGTACGACGGCAAGTCGCATCTGTCGGAGTTCCTCAGCATCTACACCATCACGGTGCTGGCTGCTGGAGGGCGAGACGACAAGATCCTTGCCAACTACTTCCCGCTGGTACTCAAATCCAACGTCAGATCCTGGCTCATGCACTTGCCGGATAACTCCATAACCTCCTGGACAGACTTGTGCCATCAGTTTGTTGGCGCCTTTACGGGAAGCCACAAACCCCATGGCCAAGCGAGCGACCTCCATCTGCTCGTCCAGAAGGAAGGGGAACCCTTGCGCAAGTTCATCCAGAGATTCAGCCGTGTACACTACAACATCCCAGACGTCCACCCCGCCGCGGTCATCAGCGCGTTCCATCAGAACGTGCGTAACCGCAGGATGTGGGAGGAGATGGCGATGTGCAAGATCAAAGACGCCAGCGAGCTATATGCCCTGGCCGACAAGTGTGCCCGTGCTGAGGAAGGGAGGAAACTCCCCGGAGAGAACACTGGAGCAGGAGAATCTGACAGTGAGGATACCGCCCCGGCAAGGAAGGGCCGGCGGCGGAGCAACAGGAAGAAGAAGAGCCAAGAAGTACTGGTTGTTGAGCAGTCCGGCGATGAAGGCGCCGCCAAGAAGGCCCATGCTGGTAGCTCTGGCAAGGAGATTGCCGGACGCACCCACTGCCAGGCCGTGGCAGCCGCCGACAAGCGGGACGGCACCAACAAACAGTACTGCTAGATCCACCGCACCAAGGGCTATGACCTCCAGAGCTGCAAGCGGGTCGAGCGGCTCGTCGAGCTGCAAAAGGCCGAGTACGAGCGGCGCGACAAGGAGAGAGCCCGGGGAGGTGGCGGAGGATCAGGCACGAAGCGCCCTGGCCAGGGAGGACGCCGCGACAAGGACAAGCAGCGGCAAGCGGACCGACCTCCCCACGGCCGCGACAAGAATGAAGACGACGACGAAGACGAAGACATGGATGACGTCGAGACCAGTGAGCAGGAGTTTCAGAAAGCCACAGAGGTCTTGTGCGTGGACGGCGGTGCCTCCCTGCATACTTCTCACCGCCAGCTCAAGCAGTGGGCGTGGGAAGTCAATGCAGCGGAACCACCCGTCGAGTCGCGCAAGCCTCTGAAATGGTCCGGCACGCCTATCATCTTTGATATTGAGGACCACCCTGATCGCACAACTGCGATCGGGTGCTTGCCGATGTTGGTCTCACCAACAGTCCGCAACCTCAAGGTCACTAAGATGCTAGTTGACGGCGGGGCCGGCTTGAACCTGATCTCCTCCGCTGTGCTCCGGAAACTCCAAGTCCCCGACAGCGAGCTCGAAGAGACCGGCACGTTCCAAGGAATCAACCCGGGAAGGAGCAAGCCGAAGGGGAAGATAACGTTGCCAGTAACATTTGGCAGCGAGCTGAACTTCAGGACAGAGAGGATCACTTTTGACGTCGCCGATTTTCTATTGCCCTACAATGGAATTCTCGGCCGTCCAGCGCTCGCCAAGTTCATGGCGGCCTCTCACTACGCCTACAACACGCTCAAGATGCCAGGCCCGATAAGCGTCATCTCTGTCCCCGGCGACAAGAAGGATGCCCTTATCTGTGCTGACAAGATCTACCGGGAAGCAGCAGCCGCAGCGGATCACAAGCCGCTTGCCGCTGAAGCTCCCGGAGGAAAGAAGAGGACCAAGCCCGGCAAGTGCTCTGGCGCCCACTCCGGTAAGCGCACCTCTTCGGAGTGCTGCGCTACCGTCGAGGACGCGCCATCGAGCTCCATCGGCAAGAGTAAGAAGACAATGGCAGCTCCGCCGACGACCAAGAAGGTGCCCCCCAAGGAGGACGGCACTGGTGGTACCTTCACCATCAGTGCCACGCTCGACCCCAAATAGGAAAGCGCGCTCGTTACTTTCCTGCGGGCGAATGTCGATGTGTTTGCCTGGCAACCATCTGACATCCCCGACGTTTCCAGGAAAGTGATTGAGCACCACCTCACCGTCTGTCCTCACGCGCGGCCCGTCAAGCAGAGAGTCAGGAAGCAAGCAGTGGAGCGCCAAGAGTTCATCGCAGAAGAGATCAAGAAGTTGGAAGCGGCAGGCCTCGTTAGAGGTGTGCTCCATCCGACGTGGTTGGCCAATCCTGTGGTCGTGCGCAAAGCAAATGGGAAATGGAGGCTTTGCATCGACTTCACTGATGTTAACAAAGCTTGTCCCAAAGATCCCTTTCCCTTGCCGCGCATTGACCAGATTGTTGACTCCACGGCCAGATGTGACCTGCTTTCATTTCTTGACGCCTACTCTGGATATCATCAGATCTTCATGGCCGAAGAAGATGAAGAGAAGACCGCGTTCATCACTCCATGTGGCACGTACTATTTCGTACGGATGCCTTTCGGACTGAAGAACGCCGGTTCGACATTTGCGAGGGTCGTCCACACCGCTTTTGAGCCACAAATCCACAGAAAAGTGGAGGCCTACATGGATGACATAGTGGTCAAGAGCAGAGACAGGGCAACCCTGATTCAAGACTTAGAAGAGACCTTTGCGAACCTGCGCAGGATCAGCCTCAAGCTCAACCCCGAGAAGTGCGTGTTCGGAGTCCCTTCCGGCAAACTTCTCGGGTTCTTCGTGTCTCAGCGAGGAATAGAAGCCAACCCAGACAAGATCAAGGCCATCGAGCACATTGAAGCACCAACCCGTGTCAAGGACGTACGAAGGCTTGCCGGCTGCATCGCGGCTCTCAGCAGGTTTATTTCCAAGTCTGCAGAACGCGCCCTGCCATTTTTCAAAATTTTGAAAAAGGCGGGTCCAGTAAAATGGACTCCGGAAGCGGAGGCTGCGCTGCAGGACCTGAAGAAATACCTGTCCTCCGCTCCCATACTTGTCGCGCCTAAACCACAAGAGAAGTTGCTGCTATACCTGGCGGCAACCAATCAAGTGGTTAGTGCTGCGTTAGTAGCGGAGAGGGAGGCAGATGATGAGCCAGCGGCCGCGGCAAGCACGTCCAGCGACAAGCAGGGGGCTTCCCCGACAAGCTCTGGCCCCGACAAGGATGAATCTGCGCAGGAGCAAGTGGAGGTGCGGAAGAAGAAAATGGTGCAGCGCCCAGTGTACTTTGTCAGCTCCCTTTTGCAGGGGGCTAGGTCAAGGTACTCTGGTGTGCAGAAATTGCTTTTCGGCCTCCTCATGGCCTCGAGAAAGCTGCGCCATTACTTCCAAGCACACGAGATTACGGTTGTCACCCGCTTTCCGCTGAAGAGGATACTGCAGAATCCAGAAGCGACAGGCAGGATTGTCGAGTGGGCGCTAGAACTGTCGAGCTTCGGTCTCCAGTTCGAGAGCAACTCGACTATCCAAAGCAGAGCATTGGCGGAGTGGACACCGACACCGGACGAAGATATCCCAGAGACGAGCATCCCCGCCAAAGAAGCAAGCAAAGAGTGGCTGATGTACTTTGATGGTGCCTTCTCGCTGCAAGGCGCCGGTGTTGGCGCGTTACTTGTCGCGCCCATCGGAGAGCACCTCAAGTACGTAGTCCAAATGCACTTTCCCAAGGAACAAGCAACCAACAATACTGCAGAGTATGAAGGTTTGCTTGCCGGACTCAGGATCGCGGCGGAACTTGGGATCAAGAAGCTCATTGTCAGGGGTGACTCGCAGCTTGTCGTCCGCCAAGTGAACAAGGATTACCAGAGTCCGTTGATGGAAGCGTACGTTGATGAAGTGAGGAAGCCGGAGGAGCACTTTGACGGCCTGCAAATGGAACACATTCCAAGAGCTGAGAATGACATCGCTGATGGCCTATCAAAGTGCGCAGCATTTAAGTTACCTGTGGAACCAGGGACCTTTGTGCTCAAGCTGACTCAACCATCCGTGATGCCATCAACCAGACAGAACAAGAAGAGGAAGTTGGTCTCCGGCGACTATCTTCCGGCAGAGCTCCCCGGAGCCGCCGCCAAGAACGTCCCCAAGATCGACGCCAAGAGCGCTGAGGAATAGTCTGCTCCGGAAAACCCCAGGGTTTGTTCCGTAGAAGCAGGCACTCCCGACAAGTTTTGCTCCGGCAAGCTTGCCGGGGAACGTCAAGCTCCGGCTGAGCCCCAGATCCTCGCCGTAGAAGCGGACGTTCCCGCAGCAGCAGAAGTGCCTTCAGTCCTTGTTGTCGAGCCACAGGCTCCAGCATGGGCGCAGCAGACTGTCCATTTCCTCCAGCACGGAGAACTTCCCGAAGAGCAAGAAGAAGCGGAAAGAGTAGCCCGACGCTCGAGTATGTACCAGTTCATTGACAACACACTATACAGAAGAGGGCGCAATGGTGTGAAATTGAAGTGTATTTCCCGGGAAGACGGACAGCAGCTGTTGGCAGAGATACATGGAGGCATATGTGGTCACCACATTGGCGCAAGAGCACTTGCCGGCAAAGCGTTCCGGCAAGGTTTCTTCTGGTCGACAGCCCTCCAGGATGCAACTGCACAAGTAACCAAGTGTGAAGCGTGCCAGTTCCATTCCAAGAAGATACACCAGCCAGCTCAAGCTCTCCAGACGATCCCTTTATCCTGGCCATTTTCGGTCTGGGGGCTCGACATCCTCGGCCCCTTCCCCCGAGCTGTCGGGGGCTTTGAGTACTTGTACATCGCAATCGACAAGTTCACAAAGTGGCCGGAAGTGGAACCAGTGAGGAAGGTGACAGCACAGTCAGCCATCAAGTTCTTCAGGTCAATTGTCTGCCGCTTCGGGATCCCCAACAGGATCATCACCGACAACGGTACACAATTCACGAGCCGCGCCTTCACGCAATATGTCCAAGATCTCGGCGCCAAGGTCTGCTTCGCTTCTGTTGCTCATCCCAGGAGCAACGGTCAAGCTGAAAGGGCCAACGCCGAAGTACTGCGCGGGCTCAAGACCAGAACTTTCGACAGGCTGCACAAGTGCGGAAGAAACTGGATCGAGGAGCTGTCGGTGGCTCTTTGGTCGATCAGAACGACGCCAAATTGAGCCACTCGCCAGACACCATTTGCTCTAGTCTATGGAGCAGAAGCAGTTACCCCCACGGAACTCGTATACGGGTCACCTCGAGTGCTCGCTTATGATGAGCTTGAGCAAGAGCGGTTGCGTGAAGATGACGCACTGCTCCTTGAGGAGGATCGTCTTCAGGCTGCTGTGCGAGCCTCTCGCTACCAACAAGCTTTGCGTCGCTACCATAGCCGCAAAGTTAAAGATAGAAGCTTCGAGGAAGGCGACCTTGTTCTTCGGCGCGCCCCGTCCGCCAAGAATCATAACAAGTTGACGCCGAAGTGGGAAGACCCTTACCGGGTGAGACGAGTCACGAGGCCCGGCGCTGTCCGACTCGAGACCGAAGATGGCACTCCGGTGAGCAACTCCTGGAATATTGAGCATCTTCGTAAGTTTTACCCGTAAGGCACGGTTGTCGGGCCCCGCCCGGCAACCAACCTTTTGTACAAGTCTTGCTGCAGTTGCATGTAATCCTTTGTACAAAGCCAGGCACAGACCCTGAGCAGCAGAAATGAAGCGCTGGCGCCCTAAGTTTTAGCATGCATGCTGAGTCGAGTCGAGTCCTTGGTTAGGGTTGATAGTGCCTAACATCTGCTAACCCCTAGCTCAGAGGTCGAGTCTGCGTCCTTTTTCCTGTTCCTTCGTTTCCTTTGGTTCGCAGGGTTTTGTACATCCTGGCCAGACCGCTTAAGGGCGAAGAAGAGAAGAAGGGCGGGCCAGCATCTGATCCCGGCAAGCTAGTATTGCCGGGGCTGCAAGTACGAAGATTCGCCCGCGGCAAGCCAAAGTTGCCGGGGGCTGCAATCCCAGATAAGTTTTCGCATCCCTTGTCATGCATTCTCTTATGGACTTTGGAATACAAAACCTTGTTCCCTCCTAAAAGCTACCATGCTCCCTTAACGGCAGGCCCCAGAGCGCGTTCCTGGGGCCCGTTTTGGTAGTAGTCGCGGCGGCAAAGGGGCGGAACGAGGGGCCCGAACTCGCTTCATCCCTTCCTCCGCCAAAGGCGTGAGAGAGGTCGAGTGGCGCGGGAAGAAGGCAGGGCCTGTTGCCGGGCAAAGGAGTGTCTATCTTAACGATATAAAGGATTCGTTCCTTGGCGTGGGTTTTACCCACGGGACAAGTGGCCCGGCAAACATCCCCCTTTTCATTAAAAACATTCCGCTCAGGTACAGTTCAGAGAGAATGAAAAACATGAAAAGATGGGATTACAAGTTTTAAACACAGCTCAGGCCCGAGGGCTTACAGATTGAAAAAAGATAAGATGCCCATAATCCCTTTCTTGTCTCTCTCCTCAGGAGGTAGGACAAGGAGGCGAAAATGGCAAAAGGGGC
Source organism: Aegilops umbellulata (assembly GCA_032464435.1). Classification (NCBI taxonomy): domain Eukaryota; kingdom Viridiplantae; phylum Streptophyta; class Magnoliopsida; order Poales; family Poaceae; genus Aegilops; species Aegilops umbellulata. The sequence goes on from CP136059.1 coordinate 66,826,518, forward strand.
GCCTAGGCGAGCTACGGGTGGCAGAAGACACCAACAGAACGCCCCGGGGGCTCCGGAGGCTGGATGGTGGCGGTGGCGTCGGAGATGCAGCTCGAAGATGAGGCAGCGGGACGTCAACACACTGTCGGGGGAACCTAGCCCTCGTACTCCGAGTTGACGGCCTTGCCGCCAGTCCTCCTCCTCTTCCGCAGCCTCGCCACTCCAACCGCCCGGGAAGACGACCCCGAGAAGCTCAAGGAGACGGCGACCTGGATGATGGGGTCGCCGGTGCCACGCGGAGCTGCGACCGGAGCCTAGTCGGACCCGTCATCCCGACGACCGCTGCCCTCGTCATTGCTGTCGCTCCCCTCCTCGTCACTCTCGCTCGAGGAGGAGCTTTTGCTATTGGAGGAGCTATCCACGCAGCACCGGGCCCGGGTCCCGAAGTCCCCGAAGGCCTTGACGGAGAGGAGATCGCCCTCCATCAACTTGAAATGGAGGGTGAACCCCTCCGTCAAGGTGTGGATACGGGCGAATGTCTTCCACCCTCGGCCAAGATACACTACGCCGGGGGCTGGGAACTCGACATGGACCCGCGTGCCGCTGATCCCGCAGCCCTTCATGCGCAGCCTTAGCGTCTCGGGCTGCTCCATCTCCATCACGCTCGCGAAGGGAGCCGGGAGGCGGAGGCGGCGGCGAGGTGCCCGGCGCAGCCTGACGAAGAACTCGCAAGGATCGTCCCCGAGATGGACCGCCATGGGAAGAGGGGACGCTGGCGGAGGCGAGGCCGGCGCGTTGCCCCGCCCGCCTCTTCCCTGAGCGCCGCGGCCTCGTCCACGCCCTCGTCCACGACCTCGCCACCTCCCCCTTCCCCTTACGGCTGGCTCCGCCACCGCGGGTGCAAGGGGAGGAGGGGCGCGCTGCCTGGCGGCAACCCTCGCCGCCACCGATGAAGGACCCGGATTCCCTTTCTCCATGGCTAATGGAGAGAGGGGGTCAGAGGATGAAGAGGAGAAGGGATGGAGGAGTGTGGGTTCCCGTCGCCCCCTCTTGCTCTTTATAAAGGAGCAGGGTGGGGGCTCGACCGCCCCGCTCAGCCAATCAAGACGCGGGGAGGCCAGGCGACTGGGCCGACCTGCTGCCCCGACCCGCGACGGCCCGGTTCCCTGCCTCCACCATCCGCACCCCCGGGCGCATGGAAGCCGCGTGGCTGACGCGCAGGACCGAGGCGACGGATGAGGCGACCTCTCCCCACCCCGTGATCGTGGGGAACGGGCGCCTCGGAAACCGTGCCTCGGCCCCGTCCAGCGAACAAGCCACGCCTCCACGCCTCCCTCCACTTATGGAGCTAGCGCGAACCGTCCCCCCTTTATGGGGACGTGACGCATGCCTGCGGGTTTCGGCCCCGCGCACGCCGCCCACGTCACGCACGCCTCTCCCCACGATGCCGCGTTCGACGCGTGCCGTTCGGGGAGGACGTGGTGGGCACAGAAGCAGATGCAGCGTGACCCAGGCCGCGCGTGCCCGTGCACTGTTTTGGGCCTAGCCCAACAGCGCTCGGCACCGTGTATGGCCCAGGCCCGGGGGCTCCTGTCGGTGTACTAAAGTAGGGGTACCTTAGTATCCCGAACTTGTGCACGGGCAGTCGTAGCGCCCCGCGGCAAGGCTTGCCTGACGATCACCAAGACTCTCCGCGGTCCCTTTTTGGGCCATCCAAGAACAAAGTATTTGAGCCAAGGCCCTGGCAGGAGGAGCTTGCCGGGACGACCGCTCGAAGCACAAGACCCCGGCAAGAGGAGCTTGCTGGGAAGGCCAACCACGGCACGACAAGGACCTTGCCATGGCGTGTCCCGCGCTCTGGCAAGGCCCGGTGAGCGACAAGCTCCCGGGCGCGACAAGACATCCACCGCGGCAAGGCGTTTGCCGCGGCAAGTTACCACCCCGTGTCTGCACTCCAGCTCACCCACCAACGTGTCGCTCTGGGGGCATTCCAGGCGCACGTGGCGGGAGGTTGTGTGGCCAGGGGCATGCGGTGGCGAAGCGAAGCTGACAGAGTAGCCATCGTGGCAAACGGTGGCGCTCCTGACGGTCCACTTCCCTGCACCATCTGGGCGACGCGGACGGGCATTTAATGCCCTTGTCCCCCGCCGTCAGAGTTAGGTATGATAGCACTGTACAGCCACTGTGCAGGCAGCTGTACCCACTACAGCATTCTCCCATTTTTGCCCCCACCTGCGCTGCCACCTGTGGGTAACCCCTTGAGCGTATAAAAGGAGGCCACATGTGCACGTAGGAAGGGGGAGGAGACCCATCGCCACGCCCGGTCTCGCCAGCGGCTCGAGTGTACTGTAGCACCGCGCGCTCTGAGCAAGAACACAATACAATCCACAAAGCAGCAGTAGGGTTTTACACATCCTTGCGGCCCGAAGCTGGGTAAAATCCCTTGTGTGCACCGCCTCGATCCGCTCTTTGTGCAACCTCCGCCCCCCGCCGAACCAGTAAGGGGCTCGGTCCCCATAGGTGTTCGAGGAAGCCGATTCCCCCCGACAACGACACGTCCGTTCAGGAGCGGGACGCTGACCAAGCTCCTCCTTCCACCATTTTCTCCACTCTTTCGACGGCATCCGACGAGCTGGAAGAGAAGTTCTCTGGCATAAAAGCCGTTTGGGTGGCCCGCCGAGCCTGGCAGTTACGAGCGAGGAAGCTGGCTGCTCCACCTACCTCGCCTAGCCCGACGGAGCTAGTTGCTGCCGTAAGCCAGCACGTGGTTCCGCAACTGGCTGCTCCAATCCAGCTCGAGGAAGAGTGTTGAGTTGCTCCACGTCGGCTTGTCGAGGAGCACGGTGGCACAGGCATAGTTGCTGCCCTTGACGCTGCCGCGTCGTACAACTCCTCTAGTGCCCGCGACTGCACCATCCGCCGTCGACGAGCGCATAGCCGCTCCATGCAGGCAGAGAAAGAAGCCGCCGCAGATGTCGACGAGGTGACGCGGCTATGAGGATGTCAATGAGCCCCCATCATCAAGGAGAAGTAGAACACGGGAGGTCATCGCCGATTTTATCCCTTGAAGGCCATTGCCGAGGCGACGACAGCAAAAATAGCCGGTGTCTTGCATGATTCTTCTTCAGCTGGATGCTAGAGGAGGACAAAGAGATTGGCTGGGAACCATTTAGACTAGGTATATTAATCCTACCTTTAGCTCTGGACTAGCATAGCTTATATAATGTAAATGTAATGAAATCCGTCATTTTGATATGAAATCTGGCAGTGTTTTCACGAATTTGCGTCCATGTTCACGCTCTCGGGCGAGTGCTCTCCGTCGCTGGAATGGGACGACGGACTCTGTCTCTGACAATCCCACAAAGTGTGCCACCACCTTTGTGATGGCCAGGATGCGCCGAAAGAACGACATCCTTCATTCCGCAGGTGATGGCCATTACCGCGCGCTCGTCTAGACGGCTCGGTAGCTCATGAAGCAGCACCAACAACATGCCTTGTGCGTCTAGTACTCTATTGCAGTCGTAGTTGCTGCATGCGCAACTCGGGTTGCAGTTGTAGGCGAGCATAGCGACGCTGTGTGGCCATCCATCAATAGTGGCTGGTATGAGGATGACATCACCATGTGCATCCTATTTGTACAAAAATCATGAATGGAGAGTATAAACATGTTTACGTACAACCTGAGTGGATTGCTCCTATGGTCATCGCACATGTAGTGTCATGCAAAGCTTCATTTATTAGGTTATAGATTTATTTTGTTTTGGTATGTGTGATGTTAGTCATAGAATGAGTAACTAGCTATAAGTTACTCAAGTTACCTCTCTCCTCATTAACTAGTTGCCACATAGGCGAATAACATAACCAGAATCATGCGCTTGGACTCACAAACATGCTTATGTGGCAGACAATTAAAGAAGAGAGAGAGGGTTATAATAACATAGGTAGATACCGTATCATAATAAATGTTATGCTACTATGTCTTGCATGGCAATAAATGAGACCACCTGCAATACTAATCTTTGATACTATGCACTATGGATGTAGTATCATACACGAGTATCATATGCATGATACTAGTATATGATACTCCCTACTATGGCCAAGCTTACTCTTGAAATTACTCCCATTGTGGTTAGTCTTAGGCCTTGTTCGGTTCAACCTCTTCCCAAGGGGTTTGGAGAGGAATGGAGGGGAATTTGGCTTGTACATGATTTAGACCCCCACAATCCCTATGAATCCCCATTAAAACACCTTGAACCGCACATGCCCTTAATTTTAAAAATGACCGGGATTACAGAGGACAGGGTACAAACTTCAGGGATTTGAGGGTGAGGGTTTGTTTTCGACTAGCTCTACAACCTCAAGGTTTATAAATCGGACTTCACTCTCCCCTCACGCACATGCGCGGGTACACTCACGGTGGAGCGCATTTGCACACAAAAAGGCAGGTGACGTGACAATTTGAGACATCTAGTCATCCACTTAATGTGGGGTCTAGGACAAAATGTCAGCCATACCAAGTGCGACCTGAACGCAGTGGCGCGGTTATTGACCGAGTTTCTTTTTAACGGTACGTTAAATGAAAAAAAGATGGCTTCACGTGTATTCAATTTAAAACAATCGCTATAGAAAGGAAAACAATTACTACTTCACAAGTCCACTTCGGGACTTGCTTGCTAGAGTTGCTCTCTTCTTCTCACTCTCTTACCCTCTCCAGATCTAAACAATACGGCGATGTCCACTCTCTTTGTATCTCTCTCTCTCTCTCTCTCTCTCTTCTCTCCAGTTGACACAGATCCGGCCGGATACCTTCCGTTGGTGGTCGCAGGTGGCGAGGGACGAAATCGACGTGCACCGTCTTCTCTGACCTAGCACCAGCGTGGGAGGTCCTCCTCACCCTTGTTCCCCGCCGTCTAGTTGGCAGATCCTGCTGCATGCCTTGCCACATTCCGCCGACCGGAGGTATAACTTATTTTAGAACTGGCCTTGTTCTAATGGCCCATCTCCCCACGTCGCTGCATCCCTTTTTTTTCATCATGTTAGGTTTCATCAAGTTAGTTTGCTCCCCACGTTGCTGCATCCTGCATGTGGATATTCTTCTATTATTACAAAGCTCCCCATGTAGCTAGCTCCGTCGGCTCCTTGAACACCACTTAAATTTTTACTATTAGAGGAGAAAAAGGTACTGCGGATACTGGCTAACAAACTGATCTCTTTGTTGGAAAGGGAAATAAAGATGCTAACCTGACCGGTCTCTTGGTCGAAAAAGGATAGAAAGTGGGGGGTGTTGGGTCGACAATGCAACCAAGAATGAGCACGTCTAGATTTCTCGTGGTCACATAGGATAGGTCACTAACGAGAACAAAAAATGCATAAATCCGTACATGCTTTGGATGTTTGCCGCACTCGGCAACATCTCTGCCTCACCACTTTATGCCTCGGTGGATGTAAAACGTGCCTGTGCCTCCCCTATCCCTATGCCCTTACTTGCTGCTATTAATCTAACATCACAGGCAAAATGAAACAATGCCATTGTTAATGTGATGTCGCTGTTAAGTAATGCTGATGTCAATCTATTGCCATTGATAAAATGAATCAATGCCACCACCGTTTTATGAAATGCTTCTGTCTTGCTTTATTTCTCATAAAGAGTGTTTTGGGACATTACACTAAACTCTGACATCGGTAACGTAGCTGCGTCTCCGTTGAACTGCACAAAATTTAGTTGCACAATGGTTGACACGATGATGTGATTCTCCTTTCCGTATCACCCTTTGTTAGAACGATCATTCCTGTTAACTGTGCACGTACGTACTAATCAAGTGCTACTCCCAATCTGTCATCAGCGAGTAATAATGCAATTGTTATGTATGTTAATGTAAGCCCCAGTTAATCTAGTGCCAGTGTTAATTTGATGTGATAGCACTTCTTAGTTAATGGCACTTTTTCATACTGTCAGTTTAATGCCATTGATAACATATGAGATGCTGCTATTAATCATATGCCGCTGCAAAATAATGACACTTCGTAAATAACCCTGTTACATATTTGTGCAAACATGGTTGTCTATCTCCATATGGTGTCTATTTGTGCAAATGGAAGTACAAACCGCAATTTTAGTGGATCTTGCTGTCAGCTGACCTCACGGTGCTCCAGGTATACCTACATTCGTAACTAGGAAGAATGACCAATGCAAGATGAAACAAGCTTATTCGTACATTGACTTGCAGTTTGTAGTGTGGAATGAGTATGTCATGTGTGGAGGAGCAAACCAGCATTGCAGCCGCGCCGTCAACGCAAGATAAAAGAGACCGAGTCATTGATGGCCTGGCCAGCGAGTAGGGGTCGTGCAAACAGTGGTGCATTGTTTTAGTGGAACTGCAGAAAAAAGATATTGGGGTTAGTCGGACAAATTTTCTACAACCACATAGACGGAATTGCGCTCATCGATTGCATAGAATTTCCTCCGTGCCATCATAGGAGATCCCAAGGTGGAAATCAACTAACCACCTAAAAGATTATGCATAATCTTCCTCAAGCAGGTTAGTATCCCCTTCGTCCAGATGATCATGTTTTGTCATGCCGAGCTATTGATATGTGCTACTGTTTTGCGACACCGTTTAAGTACAACGCTTTCCTCTTTTCACTCTGGACAATGAAGATGATTTCAGTGGAACTGCACAAAATGGTGTGATGTTGGGTGATCTCTATTGCCTCCTTTGTTTGCTGCAATGTGTCAGCGTAAATTGCAAGATGAGCCATCAAGCTAGGTGTGGAGTTGCCACCATGCTCAAAGTGCACGCAACATTGAGCAGAAAGAAGCATGCCCAGGAAATTAATGCGTGCGTACGGAGGCCCTTTGCTCAGAAGCATCGATAATTTTTTCTTTATTTCTACACCTTCTCATAACTTTGTCTTGGTTATAGTCTTATGAATCATTTAGATGCGTAAACATGCTGAACTTAAGTGCTTGTGAATGTTAGCTAGTATGCATACCGTATCTTGTGAAGCTTAGTTTAGTGTGAATATTAGCGTGTGAACCTTTAAAATCTATGTATAGTGTGGGCATGTTATTTAACCCCTTATTTTGCCGCGCTACAACCAGTGTGAGTGTCTACATGAAGTACACCATCCTCTATTTCGTGGATGCCAAGCCAGCTGAAAAGGAGCTAGAACTATTTTCAAGTTGAAAAATGTTGCCAACGAGGAGCCATAATTAAGCTGGAGGCGTCTTTTTTTCTTTCGAATGAGCAATAAGCTAGAGAGTGTCTCTAATGGGCTGCCTCTAGTGTTAAGGCCCACCAGTACGAAACATAGGCAGCCGACTAGGCCGATACAAAAGCCTATCGATCTTAAAGCCCATTTGTTTTTGCTTTTTGCGAGGAAAAACTCATACTTCTTGAAGAGGGGCAATCCCAGAAAAACCCTCATTCCTCCTCACTTACACTTATACTGCAGCTCGCTGGACTCTCCCGCTTCCGTCGCCCCCAATTGCCCCCGCTCCCCATCTTCCTCACTCGTACAGAAAACCCCCTCTCCCCTTCTTCCTCACTCGTACGGAAAATGACTTCTCCTCTTCTTCCACTCCTACAAAAAACCAAGCCCTCCTTCTTCCCCGCTCGCACCGCCACTAGGCTCGTCTCTGGCTACTCTGCTCAAATTGGTGAGCTCGGCGCGACGCCCGCAAGGAAAATGGAGTCGGCTGGCCACAACGTCAAGAAGATGAGGCTCCCGCCAGCAGCGACGGCGGTTGTAGATCCCACACCCGGCAGCGCGAGGAGAAGCGGCAGGCTGATGTCTGCTAGGACTACGTCGGTATTTCCCCAAAGAGGAAGGGATGATGCAGCACAGGAGTGGTAGGTATTTCCCTCAATGCTGAAACCAAGGTTATCGAACTAGTAGGAGAACCAAGCAACACAACATAAACATCACCTGCACACAAATAACAAATACTCGGAACCCGACGTGTAAAAGGGGTTGTCAAACCCTTTCGGGTAGCGGCGCCCAAGATAGGCAAACAGACGTGAGAGAGATGTAAATATTGATAGATCGAACGCCAAATAAAATAAATTGCAGCAAGGTATTTTTGTATTTTTTAGTTTGATAGATCTGAAAATAAAAGGCAAATAAAATAGATTGCAAAGGCAAATAATATGAGAAAGAGACCCGGGGCCCGTAGGTTTCAATAGTGGCTTCTCTCGAGAAAATAGCAAACGATGGGTGAACAAATTACTGTTGGGAACTGATATTATTTCAAATAATCACGACGATATCCGGGCAACGATCATTATATAGGCATCACGTCCAAGATTAGTAGACCGACTCCTGCCTGCATCTACTACTATTACTCCACACATCGACCTCTATCCAGCATACATCTAGTGTATTAAGTTCATGGAGAAATGGAGTTATGCAATAAGAACGATGACATGATGTAGACAAGATCTATTTATTTCGAAATAGACCCCATCGTTTTATCCTTAGTAGCAACGATACATATGAGTCGGTTCCCCTTCTGTCACTAGGATCAAGCACCGTAAGATCAAACCCACTAGAAAGCACCTCTTCCCATTGCAAGATAAATAGATCAAGTTGGCCAAACAAAACCCAAACATCGGAGAAGAAATATGAGGGTATAAGCAATCATGAATATAAGAGATCAAAAGAAGACTCAAATAACTTTCATGGATAAAAAGATATAACTGATCATAAACTCAAAGTTCATCAGATCCCAACAAACACACCGCAAAAAGACTTACATCATATGGATCTCCAAGAGACCATTGTATTGAGAATCAAATGTGAGAGAGGAAGCCATCTAGCTACTAACTACGGACCCGAAGCTCTACAAAGAACTAGTCACGCATAATCGGAGAGGCACCAATGGAAGTGGTGAACCCCTCCATGATGTTGTCTAGATTGGATCTGGTGGTTCTGCACTCTGCAATGGCTGGAATTGAATTTCGTCGACTCCCCTAGGGTTTCTGGAATATTGGCGTATTTATAGAGCAAAGAGTTGGTTCAGGGGGCACCGGAGGTGGGCAAAACCCACCAGGGCGCGCCTGGGCCTCCTGGCACGCCTTGGTGGGTGGTGCTCCCCTCGAAGCACCCCCAAGTGCTTTCTCCCACTGGATGTCTTCCGGTCCAAAAAAATCTCCAAAAAGTTTTACTGCGTTTGGACTCCGTTTGGTATTAATTTCCCGCGATGTAAAAAACATGCAGAAAAGAGCAACTAGCAGTTGGCACTATGTCAATAGGTTAGTACCAAAAAAAGATATAAAAAGACTATAAAATGATTATAAAACATCCAAGAATGATAATATAACAGTATGGAACAATAAAAAATTATAGATACATTGGAGACGTATCAGCATCCCCAAGCTTAACTCCTGCTCGTCCTCGAGTAGGTAAGTTATAAAAACAAAATTTTTGATGTGGAATGCTGCCTAACATGTCATATCATATTCTTTTCTTTATAGCATGGACATTTGGACTTTTATATGATTCAAAGCAATAGTCTAGTTTTGACATGATGACTTAAATACTCAAGCATAACAACAAGCAACCATGTCTTTCAAAATATTAATGCTAAAATAAGTTATCCCTACCCCATCATGCTCAACCATTTATCCATTCATGAAACACACTCGCATATTAGCTACACCCAATACTCAAGTACGATCATGGTGCCTCTTAGTTTGTGCTTTTATAAGAGAAGATGGGGAATCAAATTCAAAATAAAAATTTCATAAAGTAAAAGAAAGGCCATTCGCGGAGGGAAGTAGGGTTTGTAGTGGTGCTAGATCTCAAAGCGAAAAACTTAGAGATAAAAACATTTTGGGAGGTGTGCCTTTCCCACCAACGAAAATGACTTAGAGTTCCAAACACTTCCCATGCTAAATATATCATAGGCGGTTCCCAAACAAAAAATAAATTTTATTCCTTTTTCCACCATACTTTCACTTTCCATGGCTAGCCGAATCCACGGTTGCTTTCCATACCAACACTTTCCAAGGAATTTATTATTTGACAACATAAAGTAAATTCATTTTTCATTTCGGGACTGGGCATCCCTAATACCTTTGCCTTACTCTCGTGCAATGACAAGTGAATAAACACTCATTGTGAGAACAACACATCTAGCATGGAAAATATTAGCCACCCCTCACCGCCTCGCAAGTGGTACTTTAACATCCCAAATTTTCAATTTGGAATGTTATACATTAGATCACCCTTGCATATCATATTTTATTGCATTTTGGCTAGATCCTAGAAATCCTATGCAACTCAAGGACCCATGGAGAGAGTTAGGGATTTCGTTATTTTCATATTTGGGTTTTCTCAAATTTTAAAAATAGGATCATTTGATTTTAATTATTTTATCTTCAATTATTTATATTATAGAAATACGAGAGAGGGAATAAAATGACTTTTCCAAAATAAAGAAATATGGAGGATTTAATAAAAAACAAATAAGATTTTATTTCGGAGTTTTCTCGCTATTTTATTTGAATTAGGAAAAAATACATGTTTTCAAAATTGCATTTAGGCCCCAAATAAATGTTCATCTTGTCCGGCTTGATATTAGAAGTCGGGAAAAACTTATTTCGAGATTTTTGGAGTCCGTTTAGTGTTTCTTTTATTTCTTTTTCTGCGCGAAATTATTAAAAAAAACAAACCGACCTAACCGGGCCGTGTCCGACTAGGACTCTAGCCCGGCCGGCCCTTATTAGCCGGGGAGGCTGACCCCGCAGCCCAGCCGAGCTGCCCCGCCGCCCCAAACCCTAGCGCCGCGCCGCTGCCACCGCCGCCGCAGCGCTGCCGCCCGTCGGCCGACGCCGCCGCCCGGCGCCGCCCCGCCGCCGACCCCGCCGCCCACTGGAGCCCCGCCCGATGCCGGAGCCGCCCGCCACCACCTTCCCGCCGCCGAGGTTGACCACCGCCGCTGCCGCCGGTTTCCTCGAGAAAACCGCCCGGTTTTCGTTCGGGTTTTTAAAAAAAACCTAGATCTATTTTTTATATAGATCAGTCTTTTTAGTCTATTTAGCGAACGCCCGTTCATTCATTTGTTTTATTGAACGGTTTTCGTTATTTAGCCGCAATTAGCGAACGTTCGTTCATTAGCCTGTTCGTTCGTTTTCTTTTTCTCGGATTTTTTCACGATTATTTCTGATCGCGATTTCTGATCCGATTTTCGTTTTAGTATAACTTTTCGCTCGTTTATCGGAATTAGGAGATTCAAGTGCCTAGAGTTTCATCTCAAAACCCTCTTTCCGTTTAACCAACTCAAACAAGTTTTTGCTTCTGTAAAATTTGACTTAGGTCTAGATTAGTAAACGAAGTTTGTTTCTTTCGCCGTTTGACTTTCGTTGTTTCGTTCAATTTGTTTCTTTTTGCAAATCAGAGTTCTTAAGTTGAACTTTCTGGTTAGATCTCTTATTTGAGTTTTACCTGTGCATTAGATGAGTGCTTATTGTGTGCTTGTTTGTTTGCGATAGAGTACCCGGAGTGCGCCGCTTGCTACTTCGAATCTCTAGGTTTCACGGATCATCAGCAAGGCAAGTAACACTTTGATCATACCTCTTACTACCCAGTTTTTATGCATTAGTTTAATCCTCAAACCATTGCACGAATAAGATCTGATTAATATGTGGGTTTTGGGAAGTAGATGAGGTAGTACCTATTACCTGTTTTATTATCAAACCCTGTGAGTTACTTCTACGTTTGCTTATGCAATGCTATGCTTGTAGACGTGGATTGGGTTTGAGTGTATCCATGACAGATGTGAGAATGTTAAGTAATGGTTCAACTTAAGGTGGCAACTTTAATACACATCTGGTTGGATTGACGCACCTGGGTATTCTAGCGATTGTCTGTTTTTTATGGACCGCCACCCAGGCTCAAAGGGATCATGAGATTATTCATACTAGAAACTTCCATGTGCAGCCACAAGCTACTATGGGCTCTAGCACAGTTGATTAAGTCGTGCGAACTCTTATAGTGGTAGACTAGCAGATGTAGGGGATAGTAGGTGTAACGGTCTACTCGATCGTAAGGTGCTAGCGCTTCTGAAAGACTATGTCTCCGTCATCCGTTTCTCGAACAGCATGTAGTGCGAGAATCCGCACGGAGGAGATCGAGTCTTGTGGGGAAAAGTGTGCAAACCTCTGCAGAGTGTATAAACTAATCATGGTTAGCCTTGTCCCCGCTTATGGACAGCCTTGAGTATCTAGTACTTGGATTATCATGTGAATCTCATCATGTGACTTTAATTAATTTTGTTGGGTTTTAATGTTGATGTTTAATTGGGATTGAGAGGGTGTCTACGCTCTCAATGTTTAACAACCACCATGACAGTTAAATAAAATTTATTCCTTTGCAGTAGGGAAAAACTGGCTTTACGCAAAATGTAACCATAGAGCTTTCCAGCAGCCAAATATGCATGTAGTATGGCCTATTTCTGTTCACTACTCTATATGTGTTACATTGCCAGCATATTGTAACGCCCCGGATTCGATGCGCCAGGTGTCCGCCAGTTATTCGCCGTCGTTGCCATGTCATGTGCTTGCGTGTTGCACTTTGCCATGTCATCATCTGCATTTCATATCATGTCATCATGTGCATCGCATTCGCATACGTGTTTGTCTTATTAAACCCAGCATTTTCCCCGTTGTCCGTTTTGCAATCCGGCGCTCCTATGTTCCCCGGTGTCCCCTTTTACCTTTTTCCGTGAGCGGGTATTAAACTTTCTCGGAATGGACCGAGGTTTGTCAAGCGGCCTTGGTATAGCACCGGTAGACCGCCTGTCAAGTTTCGGGTCATTCGGAGGTCGTTCGATACTCCAACGGTTAACCGGGTAGCCGCAAAAGCCTCTTTTGTGTGCAGCCCAACACCCCCTCAAAAGTGGCCCAACACCCACCCAAGTCACTTCCATCATCTCGGTCGTTCGATCACGATCGTGTGGGCGAAAACCGTGCCTCATTTGGTGCTTCCTAGCCCCCTCTACCTATAAATAAGTGCACCCCGTCCAAATTTCGCGGATAAAACCCTAGTCTAGCTCCTCCCGCAGCCACCGGACGCGTCCGCACCCAGCCGGACATGTCCGCCGCGTCCGGCAACCTCACCCCGGCCAATCCGGGCGCGCCACCTCAGCTCCGCTGCCGCCCGCGCCCAATCGGGGCTCGCCACGCGTCCTCCCGCCGCCTCCCGCGCCGCCGGCCCGCCCGGGCCCGAGCCGGCCCCCGCGGGCCCGTACCCCCGCGCCGCCGCCCCGCGCCCGCGGATCCGCCGCCCGCTCGCCCCGCGCAGACGCCGCCGCCTCGCGCCACCGTCTTCCTCCGCGCCGGCCCCTGCCTCCGCGCCTCCCGCCGCCGCTCGCCTGCGCCAGCGCCGCCGCGCGCAGCCGCTCCTCGCCATGGCCGCCGCCCGCTCCGCCTCCCGTGCGCCACCTCGCCAGGGCGCCGCGCCTGCCCGCCCGTGGCCGGACCCCGCCGCCCCGACCTCGCTTGGGCGCCCCGCGCCCTCCTCCGGCGCCTCCCCGTCCTCTCCGGCCGTCTCCTCGCGTTTTCCGACGAACCTCGGGCTCCGTGCCCGACCCCAGATCCAGATCCAACTGGCAGGTTGACTCCCGTTTTTCTCTAAGTCCTTTTCTGTTAGTGTTTTTAGTCATGTTCATCGCATCATATCTCTGCATCCGTGGCTCCGTTTTGCGCATGTAGCATATCAAAATTTTCGCCTTGATGAGCACATCATTTCATCTCATTGCATCATTTTCGTTTGAGTTCATCTTGATGCCCGAAATGCTGTTAGAAGAGGGCTATGTGATGTTAGTTTCAGATCTGTTTCAGTACATGCACTTTTGTCATTTTTTCCATGATTGATGTGTGCCCCCTATGAAGTTGAGTCCTACATGTGTATTGTAATATGCCATGCCATCTTTACAGGGGTGTATGCCATGTATTTTTGTGATCTTTATGGTGACTAGCACAAGCATGCAAACATGGCATCTTAATGTTGCTGATTTCAGAGGCGTAGTAATTTTACTAAGTCATGTCCTGCTGTTATTTTTATGCCATGTGTTCATGTTGTTTCAGAGAGATCTATGCCTCTTTTGAGCATTATCAGTAAGGATGTTTGGAACATATGAATGCGCTCTATCCATCCATGCCTTTGTTTGTAATTATGGAATGCCATAGCTTGAGTCAATCGAGCTCTACTATTGCTATAAAACGTTACTGGCAGATTGTTTACATGTTATTCAATTTTGCCAAGATTGTTGTAGTTGATCCTTGCATTCTATGATGTTATTCTTGCCATGTGTAGCTTCTATGCCATGTCTTCTTGATGTATGTATGCTTAGTTTATCATGCAATGCTCTATCGTGAGTGCATCGAGCTCACGAACATGCCTACTTGTTATCTGTTTTTGACATGTCCAGTTTTCTGGTAAGTCTGAAATCTGTAACGAAACTTGCTTATTTGACATGGGTGCTATTATATTTTCCGGTCCTTTTTGGCTTATGGTCAGTAAGGGACTTTTGTTCTATGCTTTGAGTAGATTCATACCATGCCATCTTTTGCTATGTCCTGTTCCTGTAGCATGTTGTTTGCTTGCTCTAAACATGTCATCCTGGTGTTAGTTTCTGGCATGTTATTTTCACCAAGTCTGTGAACCTGTTATCTTTTGCACTTTTGCCATGCTTGTTTGAACCTGTTATGATGTGATTTAGCCATATCTCAGTGTTCATCTTTTGTCAAGCATCTTGAGTAGATCGCTGTAATATGCTTTGTTGGTACGTTTGGGTGCAGTAGCTTAATTTCTTGTTGCTTGTTAAGTAGCATCATGCTGTTAATGGCAGAATATCGTCATTCTTGTTTTGCTTGTCATTTGCAAACCGTGCATCCGATTCCGGTGATCTTTATATCGATTTCAACTGAAATCACCTCACCTTTCCAGTGGCATACTTGGTTTGCCAAGATTATTCCTTGTTCATCTTTTCCTTTCGGAGCATGCATATGCATTGCATACCACATCTCGCATATCATGCCATGTTTATGTGGTGGTTGTTTACTTTGTTATTTGCTTCTTTCCGGTGTTGCTTCTTCGGGTTAGTTTCGATAACGTTGCGATTGTGAGGATCCGCTCGTCTACGTCCTTTTGTCTTCTTCATGGACTCGTTTTTCTTCCTTGCGGGATTTCAGGCAAGATGACCATACCCTCGAAATCACTTCTATCTTTGCTTGCTAGTTGCTCGCTCTTTTGCTATGCCTATGCTGCGATACCTACCACTTGCTTATCATGCCTCCCATGTTGCCATGTCAAGCCTCTAACCCACCTTGTCCTAGCAAACCGTTGTTTGGCTATGTTACCGCTTTGCTCAGCCCCTCTTATAGTGTTGTTAGTTGCAGGTGAAGATGAAGTTTGTTCCTTGTTGGAACATGGAGATGTTGTTCCTTGTTGGAACATGATTACTTGTTGGGATATCACAATATCTCTTATATTATTAATGCATCTATACATTTGGTAAAGGGTGGAAGGCTCGACCTTATGCCTGGTGTTTTGTTCCACTCTTGCCGCCCTAGTTTCCGTCATATCGGTGTTATATTCCCGGATTTTGCGTCCCTAACGCGGTCGGGTGATTTATGGGACCCCCTTGACAGTTCGCTTTGAATAAGACTCTTCCAGCAAGGCCCAACATTGGTTTTACCATTTTCCTATCACCTATCCCTTTCCCTTGGGCCGGCCAGCCCGAGGGTCATCTTTATTTAGCCCCCCGGGCCAGTGCTTCTCTAAGTGCTGGTTCGAACCGAGCAGCCTGCGGGGCCACCTCGGGGAAACTCGAAGTCTGGTTTTACTCGTAGCTTAACTTATCCAGTGTTGCCCTGAGAACGAGATATGTGCAGCTCCTATCAGGATGTCGGCGCATCGGGCGGCTTTGCTGGACTTGTTTTATTACTGTCGAAAAGTCTTGTAGCCGGGATTCCGAGACTGATCGGGTCTTCCCGGGGAGAAGGAATATCCTTCGTTGATCGCGAGAGCTTATCATGGGCTAAGTTGGGACACCCCTGCAGGGTTTGAACTTTCGAAAGCCGTGCCCGCGGTTATGTGGCAGATGGGAATTTGTTAATGTCCGGTTGTAGAAAACCCGAAGTTCACCTTAATTAAAATACATCAATCGCGTGTGTAACCGTGATGGTCTCTTCTCGGCGGAGTCCGGGAAGTGAACACGGTGTTGGAGTTATGCTTGACGTAAGTAGTTTCAGGATCACTTCTTGATCATAGTTGTTCGACCGTGCTTTTGCCTTCTCTTCTCGCTCTCATTTGCGTATGTTAGACACCAGATATGCTAGTCGCTTGCTGCAGCTCCACCTCACTGCCCTGTCCTACCTTTAAGCTTAAATAGTCTTGATCTCGCGGGTGTGAGATTGCTGAGTCCCCGTGACTCACAGATACTTCCAAAACCAGCTTGCAGGTGCCGATGGAATCGTGCAGGTGACGCACCCGAGCTCAAGGACGAGCTCGATGAAGATCTTGTTCATTGTGTTGTTTCATTTCAGTTGATCAGTAGTGGAGCCCAGTCGGGTCGATCAGGGATCTGTATAGCATTTGGGGTAGTCTTCTTTTATTTTGGTTCCGTAGTCGGACCTTGATTATATCTGTATGATGTAATGCTTTACTCATGTATTGTGTGAAGTGGCGATTGTAAGCCAACTATGTATCTCTTTCCCTTATGTATTACATGGGTTGTGTGAAGATTACCTCACTTGCGACATTGCTTTCAATGCGGTTATGCCTCTAAGTCGTGCTTCGACACGTAGGAGATATAGCCGCATCGAGGGCATTACAAGTTGGTAATCAGAGCCTTCCCCGACCTTAGGAGCCCCCACTGATTGATCGTTTTTAGCGGCCGAGTTGTGTCTAGAAAAATGTTTTGAGTCATTTAGGATTTATGTATCGGAGAGTTTAGGAATTGTTTTTACTTCCCAGTCTCCTCATCGCTCTGGTAAGGCATCCTGACGTAGAGTTTTGACTCTTCTCTTCTCAAATTTCACTAAAAAAAATTTAGGATCACGCGGGTATCTTAGAATCGTTTCGATGGTTTTGTGATGACAACATTGTCTTGGTGCCTCCTGTCAGCAGGCGTTTAGTGGAAGTGTCCCGGGGAGTTGAGCTCTGAGGTGTTGTCGTCATAATCTTATCGTTGCAGTTCTTGAATACCTGAGTTTAGTACGCCGACATCGAAAATCTCTTTTGTACAGTTGTTGGTGAGATAACCCTGATAGCCCAGTACTGAGGCGAGTGCGGGAGTATTTCCATTACTCGATAACGGATGCTTTTCGAAGGTTGAGGTAGACGATTTCCGAAGGTTTCTTGGTTATGTGTTGAAGGATGGATACAGCTGGATCTAGGTATTGTTAGTTTGGGTGATATATTTTGTGTCCCCTGTATCCCCAACACCTGATTGCATAACCAGAAAGTTTCGGGAGTTTATAAGTGGGAATTCAAGTATCACGTAGGAATTCTTTCCAACAGACACATGATACGATATGGGATCTATCATATGTTTGTTTCCGGCTTATTCTGCAAGCCAAATCCTTTGTTTTGTTTTATTTGTGGTATTCGAGTTGCTTCGATGTCAAGTGTTGATCCACACCTTCCCTAAACGGTGTTCTCATATTTCTATGTGAATACTAATCCTTCTTGATCACTGAGGTTGTCTTCTCAATCCTATCCAACCGGTGTGCTTCTCTTCATGTGGATCCGATCATTTCAACATTCACAAGATCACCTCTCAGTTTTTCCCAATGTTGCTTGTTTCATCCGTCCCAAATTGTCTTTGTTTTTCCCGCCCTCCCACCCTTTTTCTTCAAGGACTCAGATTTCTTAATCAAGTATCCATTTATTCAGGTGAAGTCTCTTCATTCTTTTCTTTCAATGTTCTTATCCGGTGATTCTCAGGAAGATACTAACGGAGCCTTAACTTCATCATTATTTGTTCTCTTTCTTCTCCGGTGGATTCAATTCAAGCTTGTTGATCATATCTTTCCTTGTTTCAAATGTTTTCGCATGCCGGTGCACCTCTTAATCATCCACTTCTCACTATTCATTTGTTCCGGAGTGATGAAGATATCTCAGAAGATTCAAGTTTCCATTCTCAATTCTCTCAATTTCTTTTGAGGTTGTTACCTAATTCAAGCCATTTAATTCAACCGGTGCAATATCCCTTTCAAGCAATCTTTTCAACGGTGTTTCTTTTGAGTGGGCCCTAACCCACAGGTCTTTTCCCAGGATCTTACCTGACTCTTCTAATTTTCCCGGAGCGATTCCCAAATTCATTTCAAAGTTTGACGTAAGAATGAAGTATCATCTGTTGGGGAACGTAGTAATTTCAAAAAAATTCCTACGCACACGCAAGATCATGGTGATGCATGGCAACGAGAGGGGAGAGTGTTGTCTACGTACCCTCGTAGACCGAAGCGGAAGCGTTGACACAATGTAGAGGAAGTAGTCGTACGTTCTCCTCGCGATCTGACCGATCACAGCACCGTTACTCCGGCACCTCCGAGTTCTTGGCACACGTTCAGTTCGATGACGATCCCCGGGCTCCGATCCAGCAAAGCGTCGGGGAAGAGTTCCGACAGCACGACGGCGTGGTGACGATCTTGATGTGTTACCGGCGCAGGGCTTCGCCTAAGCACTGCAACAATATGACCGAGGTGGAATTTGGTGGAAGGGGGCACCGCACACGGCTAAGGAAAGATCTCAATGATCAATTGTGTGTCTATGGGGTGCCCCCTGCCCCTGTATATAAAGGATGGAGGAGGAGGAGGAGGCTGGCCAAGGCTTGGCGCGCCAGGGTGTGGAGTCCTACTAGGTCTCCAAGTCCTAGTAGGAGTCCACCAAGAGGGGAGGAAGGGAGAACGAATAGGAGGAGAAGGAAAGGTGGCCGGCCCCCTTTTCCCTAGTCCAATTCGGACCAGAGGGAAGGGGGGGGCGCAGCAGCCTTTTTCTTCTTCCCACTAAAGCCCATCAAGGCCCATTACTTCTCCCGTAATCCCGTAACTCCCCGATACTCCCGAAAATACCCGGATCACTCAGAACCTTTCCGATGTCCGAATATAGTCATCCAATATATCGATCTTTACGTCTCGACCATTTCGAGACTCCTCGTCATGTCCCCGATCTCATCCGGGACTCCGAACTCCTTCGGTACATCAAAACTCATAAACTCATAATATAACTGTCATCGAAACCTTAAGCGTGCGGACCCTACGGTTCGAGAACAATGTAGACATGACCGAGACACGTCTCCGGTCAATAACCAATAGCGGGACCTGGATGCCCATATTGGCTCCTACATATTCTGCGAAGATCTTTATCGGTCAGACCGCATAACAACATACGTCGTTCCCTTTGTCATCGGTATGTTACTTACCCGAGATTCGATCGTCGGTATCCAATACCTAGTTCAATCTCGTTACGGGCAAGTCTCTTTACTCGTTCCGTAATACATCATCTCACAACTAACACATTAGTTGCAATGCTTGCAAGGTTTATGTGATGTGCATTACCGAGAGGGCCCAGAGATACCTCTCCGACAATCGGAGTGACAAATCCTAATCTCGAAATACGCCAACCCAACATGTACCTTCGGAGACACCTGTAGAGCACCTTTATAATCACCCAGTTACGTTGTGACGTTTGGTAGCACACAAAGTGTTCCTACGGTAAACGGGAGTTGCATAATCTCATAGTTAAAGGAACATGTATAAGTCATGGATAAAAGCAATAGCAACATACTAAACGATCGGGTGCTATGCTAATGGAATGGGTCATGTCAATCAGATCATTCAACTAATGATGTGATCTCGTTAATCAAATAACAACTCTTTGTTCATGGTTAGGAAACATAACCATCTTTGATTAATGAGCTAGTCAAGTAGAGGCATACTAGTGACACTCTGTTTGTCTATGTATTCACACATGTATTATGTTTCCAGTTAATACAATTCTAGCATGAATAATAAACATTTATCATGATATAAGGAAATAAATAATAACTTTATTATTGCCTCTAGGACATATTTCCTTCAGTCTCCCACTTGCACTAGAGTCAATAATCTAGTTCACATCGCCATGTGATTTATCAGCAATAGTTCACATCACCATGTGATTAACACCCATAGTTCACATCGATATGTGACCAACACCCAAAGGGTTTACTAGATTCAGTAATCTAGTTCACGTCGCTATGTGATTAACACCCAAAGAGTACTACGGTGTGATCATGTTTTGCTTGTGAGAGAAGTTTAGTCAACGGGTCTGCCACATTCAGATCCGTTATGTATTTTGCAATTTTCTATGTCTACAATGCTCTGCACGGAGCTACTTTAGCTAATTGCTCCCACTTTCAATATGTATCTAGATTGAGACTTAGAGTCATCTGGATCAGTGTCAAAACTTGCATCGACGTAACTCTTTACGACGAACCTTTTTGTCACCTCCATAATCGAGAAACATATCCTTATTCCACTAAGGATAATTTTGACCGCCGTCCAGTGATCTACTCCTAGATCACTATTGTACTCCCGTGCCAATCTCAGGGTAGGGTATACAATAGGTCTGGTACACAGCATGGCATACTTTATAGAACCTATGGCCAAAGCATAGGGAATGACTTTCATTCTCTTTCTATCTTCTATCGTGGTCGGGCTTTGAGTCTTACTCAATTTCACACCTTATAACACAGGCAAGAACTCTTTCTTTGACTGTTCCATTTTGAACTACTTCAAAATCTTGTCAAGGTATGTACTCATTGAAAAAACTTATCAAGCGTCTCGATCTATCTCTATAGATTTTGATGCTCGATATGTAAGCAGCTTCACCGAGGTCCTTCTTCGAAAAACTCCTTTCAAATACTCCTTTATGCTTCACAGAATAATTCTACATTATTTCCGATCAATAATATGTCATTTACATATACTTATCAGAAATGCTGTAGTGCTCCCACTCACTTTCTTGTAAATACAGGCTTCACCGCAAGTCTATATAAAACTATATGCTTTGATCAACTTATCAAAGCGTATATTCCAACTCCGAAATGCTTGCACCAGTCCATAGATGGATCGCTGGAGCTTGCATATTTTGTTAACACCTTCAGGATCAACAAAACCTTCTAGTTGCATCGTATACAACTCTTCTTTAATAAATCCATTAAGGAATGTAGTTTTGTTTATCCATTTGCCGGATTTCATAAAATGCGGCAATTGCTAACATGATTTGGACAGACTTAAGCATAGATACGAGTGAGAAACTCTCATCGTAGTCAACACCTTGAACTTGTCGAAAACCTTTTGCGACAATTCTAGCTTTGTAGATAGTAACACTACTATCAGTGTCCATCTTCCTCTTCAAGATCCATTTATTTCTTTGGCTTGCCGATCATCGGGCAAATCCATCAAAGTCCATACTTTGTTCTCATACATGGATCATATCTCGGATTTCATGGCCTCAAACCATTTCGCGGAATCTGGGCTCATCATCGCTTCCTCATAGTTCGCAAGTTCATCATGGTCTAGTAACATGACTTCCAGAACAGGATTACCGTACCACTCTGGTGCGGATCTCACTCTAGTTTACTTACGAGATTCGGTAGTAACTTGATCTTGAAGTTACATGATCATCATCATTAGCTTCCTTACTCATTGGTGTAGTAGTCACAAGAACAGATTTCTGTGATGAACTACTTTCCAATAAGGGAAAAGGTACAATTACCTTATCAAGTTTTTACTTTCCTCCCACTCACTTCTTTCGAGAGAATCTCCTTCTCTAGAAAGGATCCATTCTCAGCAACAAATGTCTTGCCTTTGGATCTGTGATAGAAGGTGTACCCAACAATTTCCTTTGGGTATCCTATGAAGACATATTTCTCCGATTTGGGTTTGAGCTTATCAGGATGAAACTTTTCCATATAAGCATCACAACCCCAAACTTTAAGAAACGACAACTTTGGTTTCTTGCTAAACCACAGTTCATATTGTGTCGTCTCAACGGACTTAGATGGTGCCCCTTTTAACGTGAATGCAGCTGTCTCTAATGCATGATCCCAAAACGATATTGGCAAATCGGTAAGAAACATCATAGATTGTACTATATCCAATAAAGTACGGTTATGACGTTCGGACACACCATTATGCTGTGGTGTTCCAGGTGGCATGAATTTGTGAAACTATTCCACACGGTTTTAACTGAAGGCCAAAACTCGTAACTCAAATATTTTACCTCTGCGATCATATCGTAGAAATTTTTATTTTCTTGTTACGATGATTATCCACTTCACTCTGAAATTCTTTGAACTTTTCAAACGTTTCAGACTTATGTTTCATTAAGTAGATATACCCATATCTGCTTAAATCATCTGTGAAGTTCTGAAAATAATGATACTTGTCGCGAGCCTTAATATTCATCGGACCACATACATCAGTATGTATGATTTCCAACAAATCTGTTGCTTGCTCTATTGTTCCGGAGAACGGCGTTTTAGTCATCTTGCCCAAGAGGCATGGTTCGCAAGCATCAAGTGATTCATAATCAAGTGATTCCAAAATCCCATCAGCATGGAGTTTCTTCATGCGCTTTACACCAATATGACCTAAACTGCAGTGCCACAAATAAGTTGCACTATCATTATTAACTTTGCATCTTTTGGCTTCAATATTATGAATATGTGTATCACTATGATTGAGATCCAACAAACCATTTCGTTGGTGTGTATAACCATAGAAGGTTTTATTCATGTAAACAGAACAACAATTTATTCTCTAACTTAAATGAATAGCCGTATTGCAATAAACATGATCAAATCATATTCATGCTCAACGCAAACACCAAATAACACTTATTTAGTTTCAACACTAATCCCGAAAGTATAGGGAGTGTGTGATGATGATCATATCAATCTTGGAACCACTTCCAACACACATCGTCACCTTGCCCTTTAACTAGTCTTTGTTCATTCTGCAACTCCCGTTTCGAGTTACTAATCTTAGCAACTTGAACTAGTACCAAATACTGAGGGGTTGCTATGAACACTAGTAAAGTACACATCAATAACATGTATATCAAATATACTTATGTTCACTTTGCCATCCTTCTTATCCGCCAATCACTTGGGGTAGTTCCGCTTCCAGTGACCAGTCCCTTTGCAGTAGAAGCACTTAGTCTCAGGCTTAGGACCAGACTTGGGCTTTTTCACTTGAGCAGCAACTTGCTTGCCGTTCTTCTTGAAGTTCCCCTTCTTTCCTTTTGCCCTTTTCTTGAAACTAGTGATCTTGTCAATCATCAACACTTGATGTTTTTCTTTGATTTCTACCTTCGCTGATTTTAGCATCGCGAAGAGCTTGGGAATATTTTCCGTTATCCCTTGCATATTATAGTTCATCACGAAGTTCTACTAACTTGGTGATGGTGACTAGAGAATTCTGTCAATCACTATCTTATCTGGAAGATTAACTCCCACTTGATTCAAGCGATTGTAGTACCCAGACAATCTGAGCACATGCTCACTAGTTGAGCGATTCTCCTCCATCTTTTAGCTATAGAACTTGTTGGAGACTTCATATCTCTCAACTCGGGTATTTGCTTGAAATATTAACTTCAACTCCTAGAACATCTCATATGCTCCATGACGTTCAAAACGTCTTTGAAGTCCCGATTCTAAGCAGTTAAGCATGGTGCACTAAACTATTAAGTAGTCATCATATTGAGCTAGCAAAACGTTCATAATGTCTGCATCTGCTCCTGCAATAGGTCCGTCACCTAGCGGTGCATCAAGGACATAATTCTTCTGTGCAGCAATGAGGATAAACCTCAGATCACGGATCCAATCCGCATCATTGCTACTAACATTTTTCAACACAATTTTCTCTAGGAACATATCAAAATAAACACAGGGAAGCAATAACGCGAGCTATTGATCTACAACATAGATATGCTAATACTACCAGGACTAAGTTCATGATAAATTAAAGTTCAATTAATCATATTACTTAAGAACTCCCACTTAGATAGACATCCCTCTAATCCTCTAAGTGATCACATGATCCAAATCAACTAAACCATGTCCGATCATCACGTGAGATGGAGTAGTTTCAATGGTGAACATCACTATGTTGATCATATGATGCGGAGCATCCGACGATCATCTCCATGTACACTCGAGCCTACGCCATTGGACCTAAGGTGAATTCGCTCCTTTCCGAATCTTCCCTTTCCGCATGCAAGACATGGATGCTACTTCAAGCGCGGACCTTGTGCATACTCAGGTACACCCGAGGAGACTACGGAGAGCCCAAGGACCAAGGCCAAGCATGCACGGAAGCGAAGGAAGGAGAAGGAGGAAGATGGACATCAAGAGCTTGAAGTGGATCCGGCCGCTCCAGAACGAGCGGCACTACCGCTCCCTCCAGCGGTACTACCGCCTATAAGCGGTACTACCGCTCCCTCCAGCGGTACTACCGCTCCCCACTGCCGCACCACTACCGCTCAACCCGGCAAGCTCCTGTGTTCGCACTATCCGAGTCCGGTACTACCGCTCAGCCTAAGCGGCACTACCGCCTATAAGCGGTACTACCGCCCTGTGGCCGGTACTACCGCCCTGTCTGCGCGCAGAGAACGGGCCTAGGGCCCATGTATCCCCTCTCACTTACCCCTTCGTGGATGTAGACTATATATACTCCCTCACCTCATCCTAGCTAGGGTTAGCGTTGATTTAGCTCATATGTGAGATAGAGCTTCGCTCATCCATCCGGATCATCTCTTCGAGAGTGACCGCGGCCCCTCCTCGGAGAAGATCCTCGTGGATTCAAGACCTCCTCACGGAGAAGACCCCCATCAAGACCTCCTCACGGAGAAGAACCGGTTACTTTGTATCGTCCTTTGTTGACCTTGGATCATCGTGTATCTCTTTGTGTTCATCGATCTAGCATATGTGTGATCTATTTCTTGTTGGTTGAGTGTTTCTCTCGTGTTTTCCCCTCGTTCTTCCCCGTGTTCGTCGCGTTCTTCGAGGGATCTCGCTCCTTTCGTGAAAGATCGGCCGTCTAGGGTTCTACCCTACATCATCTTGGTATCATGAGCCATGTTGATCACGATTTCGGAGCCCCCTCTTTTTGTTTTCTAGCTTGATTTTGTTGTTTTTCGTCCTAATTCGAAAATCCCCACCAAAAATAGCCCCAATTTTTTTTGTGATTTGTTGGTTTGATGAAGTTTTGTTGGATTTGATCCATGGATTTGCTTGGTTTCGAGTGGATCTAGCATCTCCCCAAGTTTCCCCACTTTCCATCCACGAAATCTCTCCAATTTTGACCCCGAAATCACCCATTTCCGCCCCAAAATCGCGTCCCGATTCGATCTGCGAAGAATCCCGTCACGAGCGGTACTACCGCCCATCCGAGCGGCACTACCGCTTAGCACCTCCAAGCGGTACTACCGCCCTTCCAAGCGGCACTACCGCCCCTCCCAGAGCCAGATTTTGCGAAAAAACCCGACACGAGCGGTACTACCGCCCATCCCAAGCGGTACTACCGCTTATAAGCGGTACTGCCGCCCATCCGAGCGGTACTACCGCCCATGCCAGTTTCAGCATTCCGAGTTTCACCATTTTGTCCATAACTTTTCACTCCGAACTCCGATTTGAGTGTTCTTTGGCTCTTTTTGAAGCTATCGACGTGCCCGAGGTCCTCATCTTGGTTTCACCACCTTTTGACTCCATAAATTTTTTGGAACTTTGGCATCTTTGCCTAGGGCTTCCACCACATCCTCCACATAACCACCACCGACTTCCGCAACCTAACCAATTTTATTCCCCATCACATTTGAGGTTGTTTGAGTTGTGATTTGAGTCTCCTAAGGTGTTTAGGCTACTTAGGGACAGTTGCTTCTTCATCAACCACCACCATAACTTCCGCATAGACTTACCCAACACACACTTCCGCCATCCCAACCTAACCCAATTTTGTTTGTGTTGTGAGTTGTGTCTCCTAAGGTGTTTCGGCTACTTAGGGACCGTGCTTCCAACTCCGACACCTTGTATAGTCACCCTTTATTTCCGCGTTGCGTCTCAAAACCCCATCATTGCATTGAGGCTATCCCATTGAGCTTCCGCAACCACCACCACATTCCCGCTACTACCGTTTGAATTTTGTCCTTGAGATTTTGAGTTGTGGTTTTTCCGTTTCCTAAGGTGTTTCGGCTACTTAGGGACGAGTCTCCATCATCTTGGTATCTACATTAAGAACACCACCACTCATCATCGCAACGGACGGTAACCTCGACGACACCATTGTATATTTCCCTTGCACATTGCATTGATAACCCCTAGCCCATTTTGCGTCACTTACCTATCGAGACTAGCCATTTGAGTATTGCCCGGCAACGTTACTTGTGCACATTAGTGGTCTACACCTCCCATTGCATACATACCATATCATATTGGTATCATATCATCCCTTGTGTCACAAGATTGTTCCCGCATATACACAATTGCTATCTTGGTTTGTGCATTTCGCAAAGTGGCCATACATACAAAAAAAAGAGAATAAGCTTTTAAGCAAAAGAGAAGAGCAAATAAGCTTGTAAGCAAGTGCCATAGCATGATACCACATTGCATATAAGATTGTCATATCCGATCATCTTGGATCAAACACCGGGAACCATACATCTATAGCATACTTGGGATAGAAGTTTATCCATTTTGCATATCATAGGTTGTGCACAAGTGTCGTATCCGCCTATAGAGCAATCGTGCTAGCGTCTCTCTTGAGTTGTGCAACACGAGCGTTTTCCGTGGACTCCACATTTTGTGCTCATTCCTTGGTTGCACGACCCCATCTATCTATCCGTGTGTGTGTTTCCGTGTGCCATTCTTTGCTATTGGTCTACTTGTTTCACTTGCAAATTTGTGAATCTCTTTCAACATTATTGACTCTTGCTAACATTTTGCATCAAATTTTTGTGCCACTATCCTCACCGAGCTCCACCACAAGCCTTACTTGTGTAGGTGTGAGAAACCGACAAGAATTGATACCAATTGTGCTATTTCCTTGTTACACATTGAGTGATCATTGATCCATCTTCAACATTGGTCAAGGTACATTTGGTATAAGTTCTTCTCTTTCTCCCATTCATATTTGCTCGAGTCGTGTGATGGATAGGCAAGGCATTTCATCTCCGGTCTTCGACAACAACGACGGCGTGAACAACTACATCACCAAAGCGTCCATCTTCGGTCTACAACGACAAATGCAAGGCGCACAATCAAGATTGCAAAAGCGCATCGAGAACCTCTCCATCGACATTCATCACTCCGAAGCAAGGAAAAGGGACTACATCGACAACAAGCTTTCCGCACAAAAGGAGGAGCAAGATGCAAGGATGGAGGAGATTCGAGCCTTGATCAAGTCTAATTCCCCTTCATCATCCTCAAGGCGGCAACGTTCAAGTCGATCATCTTCGGAGCGCCCACGCGACACAAGCGCAAGTCGTCCACGTCCACATATACATGGCGACCACCATCACGTTCCTGATCTACATCGTCATGAAGAGCAAGTCACCTACAAGCATCACGTGCACGACGATAACGACCAACATCTACTACGAGCTCAAGTGCGACAACGACACCATCAACATGAAGATGCTCCACAAGCGCAAACGTACAAGTCCAAGCTTCATGAGCAAAAGAGAAGATCGCGAGACGACCACCACCAAGACGGTGCTACGACTACACCATCCACTTCGGCATCTTCGCCAAGTGCTATCGAGGCATCTTCGCCTTTAGACGTACGGCATCTTCGCCTACTTCCCATGAGTTCGCCTACATCGACACCCACATATGTTGACCTGCCCTATTTGTCATGTGAGGAGAGCCACCACCCCATGAGAGAGATGAGTGCCTCCACCATACGTGACATTGAGAGCATTTCCTACGAGAGGATGAGTTTGACCACCACTAGCCCCACACTTGAGAGCATGACACACATCCTATGTGAGGCTGAGAGCCATTTGAGTGACTCCACCAACCATACGAGTGAGAGCATCATATTGGGAGTGAGTGAGTCACAACACTTAGTGAGTGAGGTAGTTGACACGGCATGTGAGGCCACCATGATTTCTAACGACTTAACCTCTACTCCTAGTGTGTTTTCTTCTTCGGTGCCAGGTCTCCTACATGACGACATGCCTACCCTCGACGAGTCCATCCCTCCAAAGGGAAAACCGATGGCCATGGTGGACGATGATGCACCCCCCACATGGTTCCATCAAGATGAAGATGACAACGAGACGATCTTCAACACCTCACCTACAACACATGAGCGACACTCCAAAGGTAACATAGGTGATGGTGCTTCTCTTGTCCCACTAGTGGACTATCTTGACATCGATTGCTCCCATGATGTTGAACCACCTATTACCATGCTTCATGCTAGTGAAACTTCTTCATGCCTTGACTTACCTATTTATGATGAATATGATGATGAGCATGTTGAGTTTCCTAGTTGTGATACTATGCTTCATAGGATATGTTGTGAAAATTCTTTTGGTCACATCATGTTTGACAATCCATTGAACTTGTCATATGCTATGAGTGAGATCTCCCATATTGCATCATTTCAATCTCAACATAGTAACTATGCATGCCCCATTAAAATAAATCCCATTTGCACTTATGGCATAGATGACGAGATGATGGTCATTGGCTTTTGTTTTTCATGTGATGATATTGCCATGCTTCCTTTACATGATTTGCGCAATTCATCTACTATGTCATGCCATGATCACATTGTTCCAAATATGCTTTGTTTTGGATGTTGTCAATATTCTCCATGTGATGTTGCTACTCATGCTCTTGAGGCGACCCCCATAGTTTCCTCATACATATTAGGAGATTTTGATGCATTCCATACTTTACATGATTCCCATAATTGTGTGCACCATATGCATTCCATGAATAACTATGCTCTAGATATTTCTCATGATGCATTACATCCTTTGAGTCTCCATTATGCCATACATAATAACAAACCTATCATGATGGATGACATGTTTCTATATCACGCATCTCATTTATTTGAGCATTGGATATTTGGTGCTAACCAACACAAGCACGTATGCATCATGATGGATGATGCGTACATCTACCACGCACACATAATTTTTCCTTTGTCTTTGTTTTGTGTAGGTACGCACGTATACTCGTCAACATCTCAATCCCATGAGTTGACGAAACGAGCTCTTGAGAGCAACGATGCTTTGGGATCCCGTGGACTATCCTTACCACCATTCCCTTCGCGCAAGGACTACGCGCATCTCTTCTACTTGGCTCTCACACGGCTTTGGGCTATTTACCACTTGTCACATTATGCCCATTCTATCGTGTTCACTTTGCATGTTATGCCTCTTTCTATGATTTTGCCATGCAATTGTGACCCTTGCTTGCATTTACCCATGATGCACCATTATGATACTCCTATGTGTATTTGCATGCTTGGTGGAGATCCTTGCTGCTATTGCCATGTTTATCATGTGCCCCATGCTATTGATGCTATTTTGCTCATATCTTGCCCTTATGCTTGTGAAATGTCATGTGCATTATATATGCCCACTATTTGCACACATGACATGTTTGCCATGATTCCTTCTAGTACGTTGCATCTTCGCACTACTAGCTTGCTTGACTTGATCTCTATGATTGATTGCTTTGATGCATCGCCCATGTTCCATTCTTACTCGCTTTCTTGGGTTGATGACATATATGTTCATGCCTCTCACATGATACATCTTGATCTTTGTCTCTTGTCTCCATTAGTTGCATATCTCATATCACCTTGTATTGAGTGCCAACTTGCTATGCTTATTGATTGTCGAGACTTGGACATATTACTTGTGATGCATGCTTGCTTGTTTAAGCCTATTGTCTTTGGTTGTAGTTGTATATTATGCTTTCATACAATACCACACCTTGTCCTTTCTTATGATAAGAATGATGAGAACACTTGTTGGGTATCTTACCACACGAATGATAGGTGTTGCATTTGGACTAACCTCATTTGTTTTTCCGAGTGTTTGTCATGTTCTTTCATTTTCAAGGATTCACAAGGTGGTACCATAACGACACATATTGGTTATGTGAAGGCATACAAGATGTGCAACTCCATCATCCTTGAGAAACACCTAAAGGTGACCTCCTTCACTTTGAACCATCCTCATATATACATATTGGACGGGTCATTCTTTCATTGTTGTTTCCTTCTTCTTGTCTACATGATGCATATATTGGATGGAGGACCGACATTGGAGATGAACCCTATGGACCTTCAAGTTGAGGAGTGCCACGACATCGAGCTATGGTACAACACCACCCATGACAAATTTGCACCCTATGCATGGATTGACACATATTATGATTGTCTTGTTGCACTTATTCCCATGTCATCCATGATATATGAGCTTGTGCATTTTCTTAGCAAATTTGTTGTGATCTTTCTTGATGACATATTCATAACTCGTGATCATATTGCCTACCATGAATTGCATGATAACATAATCATATCGAGCATACATTGCCATATTCATGCTATTGATAAACCGTCTCACTATGACATCATTTTGCACCGTGGTTGCATTGACCATATTAACGACACATTTGTGTGCACAACGAATGCTTTTGCTCCCATGAACGCTTTGCATATCATTCTAGATCATCTTGATAAGCTTCACGTGTTTTGTCATGAACAATTCCTTTGGACGAACTCATACTTACTTGATGGACACTTTGTGTGCGCTAACCATTGTATTTCCGAGTGTTGCTTGTGTTTGCTCTTTTTGCATGTATACCACTCCGGAGACACCTTGGAGTACTTGGATTGCGCAATGTCTTCCACTACGTCCTACTACAAGTCCGTCCACGACAACCGTTTCCATGGTGATGAGGATTTCGATCCGAGGTCGGATCTTTCCCAAGGGAGGGGAGATGATGCGGAGCATCCGACGATCATCTCCATGTACACTCGAGCCTACGCCATTGGACCTAAGGTGAATTCGCTCCTTTCCGAATCTTCCCTTTCCGCATGCAAGACATGGATGCTACTTCAAGCGCGGACCTTGTGCATACTCAGGTACACCCGAGGAGACTACGGAGAGCCCAAGGACCAAGGCCAAGCATGCACGGAAGCGAAGGAAGGAGAAGGAGGAAGATGGACATCAAGAGCTTGAAGTGGATCCGGCCGCTCCAGAACGAGCGGCACTACCGCTCCCTCCAGCGGTACTACCGCCTATAAGCGGTACTACCGCTCCCTCCAGCGGTACTACCGCTCCCCACTGCCGCACCACTACCGCTCAACCCGGCAAGCTCCTGTGTTCGCACTATCCGAGTCCGGTACTACCGCTCAGCCTAAGCGGCACTACCGCCTATAAGCGGTACTACCGCCCTGTGGCCGGTACTACCGCCCTGTCTGCGCGCAGAGAACGGGCCTAGGGCCCATGTATCCCCTCTCACTTACCCCTTCGTGGATGTAGACTATATATACTCCCTCACCTCATCCTAGCTAGGGTTAGCGTTGATTTAGCTCATATGTGAGATAGAGCTTCGCTCATCCATCCGGATCATCTCTTCGAGAGTGACCGCGGCCCCTCCTCGGAGAAGATCCTCGTGGATTCAAGACCTCCTCACGGAGAAGACCCCCATCAAGACCTCCTCACGGAGAAGAACCGGTTACTTTGTATCGTCCTTTGTTGACCTTGGATCATCGTGTATCTCTTTGTGTTCATCGATCTAGCATATGTGTGATCTATTTCTTGTTGGTTGAGTGTTTCTCTCGTGTTTTCCCCTCGTTCTTCCCCGTGTTCGTCGCGTTCTTCGAGGGATCTCGCTCCTTTCGTGAAAGATCGGCCGTCTAGGGTTCTACCCTACATCATCATATCTACTATATGATTCATGCTCGACCTTTCGGTCTCCGTGTTCCGAGGCCATATCTGTTATATGCTAGGCTCGTCAAGTTAAACCTGAGTATTCCGCGTGTGCAACTGTTTTGCACCCGTTGTATTTGAACGTAGAGCCTATCACACCCGATCATCACGTGGTGTCTCAGCACGAAGAACTTTCGCAACGGTGCATACTTAGGGAGAACACTTCTTGATAATTAGTGAGAGATCATCTTATAATGCTACCGTCAATCAAAGCAAGATAAGATGCATAAAAGATAAACATCACATGCAATCAATATAAGTGATATGATATGGCCATCATCTCGTGCTTGTGATCTCCATCTTCGAAGCACCGTCATGATCACCATTGTCACCGGCGCGACACCTTGATCTCCATCGCAGCATCGTTGTCGTCTCGCCAATCTTATGCTTCCACGACTATCACTACCGCTTAGTAATAAAGTAAAGCATTACATCGCGATTGCATTGCATACAACAAAGCGACAACCATATGGCTCCTGCCAGTTGCCGATAACTCGGTTACAAAACATGATCATCTCATACAATAAAATTTAGCATCATGTCTTGACCATATCACATCACTACATGCCCTGCAAAAACAAGTTAGACGTCCTCTACTTTGTTGTTGCAAGTTTTACGTGGCTGCTACGGGCTTAAGCAAGAACTCATCTTACCTACGCATCAAAACCACAACGATAGTTTGTCAAATAGACTCCGTTTTAACCTTCTCAAGGACCGGGCGTAGCCACACTCGGTTCAACTAAAGTTGGAGAGACAGTCTTCCGCAAGCCATCTATGTGCAAAGCACGTCGAGGGAACCGGTCTCGCGTAAGCGTACGCGTAAGGTTGGTCCGGATCGTCTCGTCCAACAATACCGCTGAACCAAAGTATGACATGCTGGTAGGCAGTATGACTTGTATCGTCCACAACTCACTTGTGTTCTACTCGTGCAAATAACATCAAACCATAAAAACCTAGGCTCGGATGCCACTGTTGGGGAACGTAGTAATTTCAAAAAAATTCCTACGCACACGCAAGATCATGGTGATGCATAGCAACGAGAGGGGAGAGTGTTGTCTACGTACCCTCGTAGACCGAAGCGGAAGCGTTGACACAACGTAGAGGAAGTAGTCGTACGTTCTCCTCGCGATCCGACCGATCACAGCACCGTTACTCCGGCACCTCCGAGTTCTTGGCACACGTTCAGTTCGATGACGATCCCCGGGCTCCGATCCAGCAAAGCGTCGGGGAAGAGTTCCGACAGCACGACGGCGTGGTGACGATCTTGATGTGTTACCGGCGCAGGGCTTCGCCTAAGCACTGCAACAATATGACCGAGGTGGAATTTGGTGGAAGGGGGCACCGCACACGGCTAAGGAAAGATCTCAATGATCAATTGTGTGTCTATGGGGTGCCCCCTGCCCCTGTATATAAAGGATGGAGGAGGAGGAGGAGGCCGGCCAAGGCTTGGCGCGCCAGGGTGTGGAGTCCTACTAGGTCTCCAAGTCCTAGTAGGAGTCCACCAAGAGGGGAGGAAGGGAGAACGAATAGGAGGAGAAGGAAAGGTGGCCGGCCCCCTTTTCCCTAGTCCAATTCGGACCAGAGGGAAGGGGGGCGCAGCAGCCTTTTTCTTCTTCCCACTAAAGCCCATCAAGGCCCATTACTTCTCCCGTAATCCCGTAACTCCCCGATACTCCCGAAAATACCCGGATCACTCAGAACCTTTCCGATGTCCGAATATAGTCGTCCAATATATCGATCTTTACGTCTCGACCATTTCGAGACTCCTCGTCATGTCCCCGATCTCATACGGGACTCCGAACTCCTTCGGTACATCAAAACTCATAAACTCATAATATAACTGTCATCGAAACCTTAAGCGTGCGGACCCTACGGTTCGAGAACAATGTAGACATGACCGAGACACGTCTCCGGTCAATAACCAATAGCGGGACCTGGATGCCCATATTGGCTCCTACATATTCTGCGAAGATCTTTATCGGTCAGACCGCATAACAACATACGTCGTTCCCTTTGTCATCGGTATGTTACTTACCCGAGATTCGATCGTCGGTATCCAATACCTAGTTCAATCTCGTTACGGGCAAGTCTCTTTACTCGTTCCGTAATACATCATCTCACAACTAACACATTAGTTGCAATGCTTGCAAGGTTTATGTGATGTGCATTACCGAGAGGGCCCAGAGATACCTCTCCGACAATCGGAGTGACAAATCCTAATCTCGAAATACGCCAACCCAACATGTACCTTCGGAGACACCTGTAGAGCACCTTTATAATCACCCAGTTACGTTGTGACGTTTGGTAGCACACAAAGTGTTCCTACGGTAAACGGGAGTTGCATAATCTCATAGTTAAAGGAACATGTATAAGTCATGGATAAAAGCAATAGCAACATACTAAACGATCGGGTGCTATGCTAATGGAATGGGTCATGTCAATCAGATCATTTAACTAATGATGTGATCTCGTTAATCAAATAACAACTCTTTGTTCATGGTTAGGAAACATAACCATCTTTGATTAATGAGCTAGTCAAGTAGAGGCATACTAGTGACACTTTGTTTGTCTATGTATTCACACATGTATTATGTTTCCAGTTAATACAATTCTAGCATGAATAATAAACATTTATCATGATATAAGGAAATAAATAATAACTTTATTATTGCCTCTAGGGCATATTTCCTTCATCATCAGTCATATTCCTTCTCCAAGATCGCTTTCAAATTCTTTTCATTGTTGGTTCAACCTTTCCAATTCTCATTTCGGAGTGCCTCAACAATTCATGGTGGTGTTTCTCATCATGATTCTCAACATTTGAAGACCGAAGAAGAGTTTCTCTTAAATCTTGCTCCATTCTTCAAGATTCATGGTTCTAGCTTGATGCCATCCTCTCATAATTGTTTTCGATTGTGAGAATTCTTTTCACCCATCCGGAGCATTTCAGGAGTCTTTTCAGTTTCATTCTTCGAAGCCCATCATCTCATTATTATTCATTCTTAGATTTCAGCTCTCGTTCGCCAAATCATACCGGTGCATCATTCAAGTATTATCTAATCAGCTCGGGATCTCTGCGTTCACTTGTATCTAAATTCTCTCAAGTATCTTCGTTCGTTTTCTAATTCTTCCGGGTGTTTCTTTATCTTTTCTTCGTTCATTTTCAATTCTTACGGTGGTTCGTTCAAGAGTTCTCTTCCTTCGTTATCATATAGATTTATTCGTTGTTTCAATCCTACCGGTGGTTCGTTGAAGACCTTCCCAAGGTTGCGCTATATCTCTCTTAATCTTTTCTACGAGAATAAGTAGTATGCCAAATCCATTGCTTGTCATGAATTTAAATTGGTGAAGGATAAGCATAATGTAATTCTTATTCTTGTTTCATCGAGTAAATTCTATTCCTTATTCCGGAGGTTCATCAAAATTCTTGATTTCATCTGTTCATCTTTCTTTCCGGAGTTCCAAGTTTTCTCGGTTATATCATTTCTAAGCTCCATCTAAATCATCGCAACGGTTCACCTTGTGTTCTCAACTTCTCTTTCTTTTTATCATCCTTTTATTACCGGAGTTTCTTCATGGAGGCTCTACATGGTGATTTATCAAGGACCCTTTTCATTCTTCAATTGTTCATCAAGATTTCTCTCGGAGTCAAGATGCGCCAAGCTATACTCTAAAATAAACATGGTGTTCAACACATCTTTTGTTTGGAGGAGTTCAAGCATTTCTTCATCTTGCATTAAGAAGTGCAATTATTTCTACCTTATCTTTTGAGGTGGCGTTATGTCATTTTGACAGTTTCATTCATGCTTCATGATTCACATGTTGTCAATAATGAGATATTTTAAATCCACCAATCTCTTCGTTGGAGTTATCTTGTGTCATATTTCACCTAAAGCCTTCCCTAAGGAATGTTGTTATTGTGGTGCTTCTCAATGACCCAAGCATGCTCTTTATCCTCTTGGTGGAACACGTTTTCACCTCTTCGTTGATCTCAAGCAAGCAATTGGTTTCATTAGTGGCAAAAGTTCACCTCAAGTTTTGAGATGTCTCAATAAGCCCACGGGGATCATATCTTTTCGTTGTTGGTTTTCCAACAACTCCGCTCAATCCTTCTTTTTAAAGATGCTCTCTCAAATCCATTTGAGGTAGTACATGTTGTTTTCTTCTCCATTCTTTTGTTCCAATGATCTATCTTCTATTCTTTCTTCCGGAGGCATTGTGATGTTGCTCTCTTCGCACATCATCTCAAATTGTGAGGATCGTGTTCTTTTCATGCTTTCCCATTTAACCGGAGTGTTGTGCTCTCATTCAAGTTCTTTCATCTTATGTAGTTCTGCCCCCCTTCCCAACCGGAGTGCTGTCTGAAATCTTTCTTACCCCTTGTGCCTTTCTTTCAATAGTTCCAGAGGCAGTGTGTTGTTGATTTCATCAAGCATCCTCTCATCTTGTCAAGTTCATGATTCTAATCCCTTCCATTTTCAGTCGGAGTGCTGCCCAAATCATGTCATTCTTATTCCTTCTCTATCTTGTTTAACCGGAGTGGTTTCTATATCTACCTTGTCACTTAACCTCTTGGTTCTCATCGTATCCCATGTTCCTCTTATCTAACGGAGTGTTTTCAAGTTCGTTCAACTTCGTTGTGTTCGTTCTTTCATTTTGTTCAACCTCTCAAGGTCCGTGGTTTCACTCGTTTGTCAAAGAAGCAACATTGTTTTACCGCTAGTTCTTCCGGTTCTCTCCGGCGCCATTCTTAGATCTCGGGACGAGATCCTCTCGTAGTGGTGGAGTGTTGTAACGCACCGGTCGATGCGCCAGGTGTCCGCCAGTTATTCGCCATCGTTGCCATGTCATGTGCTTGCGTGTTGCACTTTGCCATGTCATCATCTGCATTTCATATCATGTCATCATGTGCATCGCATTCGCATACGTGTTCGTCTTATGAATCCGAGCATTTTCCCCGTTGTCCGTTTTGCAATCTGGCGCTCCTATGTTCCTCGGTGTCCCCTTTTACCTTTTTCCGTGAGCAGGTATTAAACTTTCTCGGAATGGCCCGAGGTTTGTCAAGCGGCCTTGGTATAGCACCGGTAGACCGCCTGTCAAGTTTCGGGTCATTCGGAGGTCGTTCGATACTCCAACGGTTAACCGGGTAGCTGCAAAAGCCTCTTTGGTGTGCAGCCCAACACTCCCTCAAAAGTGGCCCAAAACCCAGCCAAGTCACTTCCATCATCTCGGTCGTTCGATCATGATCGTGTGGGCGAAAACCGTGCCTCATTTGGAGCTTCCTAGCCCCCTCTACCTATAAATAAGTGCACCCCATCCAAATTTCGCGGATAAAACCCTAGTCTAGCTCCTCCCGCAGCCACCGGACGCGTCCGTACCCCGCCGGACATGTCCGCCGCGTCCGGCCACCTCACCCCGGCCAATCCGGGCGCGCCACCTCAGCTCCGCCGCCGCCCGCGCCCAATCAGGGCTCGCCACGCGTCCTCCCGCCGCCTCCCATGCCGCCGGCCCGCCCGGGCCCGAGCTGGCCCCCGCGGGCCCGTACCCCCGCGCCGCCGCCCCGCGCCCGCGGATCCGCCGCCCGCTCGCCCCGCGCAGACGCCGCCGCCTCGCGCTGCCGTCTTCCTCCGCGCCGGCGCCTGCCTCCGCGCCGGCGCCTGCCTCCGCGCCTCCCGCCGCTGCTCGCCTGCGCCAACGCCGCCGCGCGCAGCCGCTCCTCGCCATGGCCACCGCTCGCGCCGTGCTCTGCCGGCGCCGCCGCTCCGCCTCCCGTGCACCACCTCGCCAGGGCGCCGCGCCTGCCCGCCCGCGGCCGGACCCCGCCGCCCCGACCTCGCTTGGGCGCCCCGCGCCCTCCTCCGGCGCCTCCC
Source organism: Aegilops umbellulata (assembly GCA_032464435.1). Lineage (NCBI taxonomy): Eukaryota > Viridiplantae > Streptophyta > Magnoliopsida > Poales > Poaceae > Aegilops > Aegilops umbellulata. The sequence goes on from CP136059.1 coordinate 66,864,389, forward strand.
CGTCCTCTCCGGCCGTCTCCTCGCGTTTTCCGACGAACCTCGGGCTCCGTGCCCGACCCCAGATCTAGATCCAACTGGCAGGTTGACTCCCGTTTTTCTCTGTCCTTTTCTGTTAGTGTTTTTAGTCATGTTCATCGCATCATATCTCTGCATCCGTGGCTCCGTTTTGCGCGTGTAGCATATCAAATTGTTCGCCTCGATGAGCACATCATTTCATATCATTGCATCATTTTCATTTGAGTTCATCTTGACGCCCGAAATTCTGTTAGAAGAGGGCTATGTGATGTTAGTTTCAGATCTGTTTCAGTACATGCACTTTTGTCATTTTTGCCATGATTGATGTGTGCCTCCTATGAAGTTGAGTCCTACATGTGTTTTTTAATATGCCATGCCATCTTTACATGGGTGTATGCCATGTATTTTTGTGATCTTTGTGGTGACTAGCACAAGCATGCAAACTAGGCATCTTAATGTTGCTGATTTCAGAGGCGTAGTAATTTTACTAAGTCATGTCCTGCTGTTATTTTTATGCCATGTGTTCATGTTGTTTCAGAGAGATCTATGCCTCTTTTGAGCATTATCAGTAAGGATGTTTGGAACATATGAATGTGCTCTATCCATCCATGCCTTTATTTGTAATTATGGAATGCCATAGCTTGAGTCAATTGAGCTCTACTATTGCTATAAAATGTTACTGGCAGATTGTTTATATGTTATTCGATTTTGCCAAGCTTGTTGTAGTTGATCCTTGCATTCTATGATGTTATTCTTGCCATGTGTAGCTTCTATGCCATGTATTCTTGATGTATGTATGCTTAGTTTATCACGCAATGCTCTGTCGTGAGTGCATCGAGCTCACGAACATGCCTACTTGTTATCTGTTTTTGACATGTCCAGTTTTCTGCAAATCCGAAATCTGTAACGAAACTTGCTTATTTGACATGGGTGCTATTATATTTTCTGGTCCTTTTGGGATTATGGTCAGTAAGGTACTTTTGTTCTATGCTTTGAGTAGATTCATAACATGCCATATTTTGCTATGTCCTGTTCCTGTAGCATGTTGTTTGCTTGCTCTAAACATGTCATCCTGGTGTTAGTTTCTGGCATGTTATTTTCACTAAGTCTGTGAACCTGTTATCTTTTGCACTATTTCCATGGTTGTTTGAACCTGTTATGATGTGATTTAGCCATATCTCAGTGTTCATCTTTTGTCAAGCATCTTGAGTAGATCACTGTCATATGCTTTGTTGGTACGTTTGGGTGCAGTAGCTTAATTTCTTGTTGCTTGCTAAGTAGCATCATGCTGTTAATGGCAGAATATTGTCATTGTTGTTTTGCTCGTCATTTGCAAACCGTGCATCCGATTCCGGTGATCTTTATATCGATTTCAACCGAAATCACCTCACCTTTCCAGTGGCATACTTGGTTTGCCAAGATTATTCCTTGTTCATCTTTTCCTTCCGGAGCATGCATATGCATTGCATACCGCATCTCGCATATCATGCCATGTTTATGTGGTGGTTGTTTACTTTGTTGTTTGCTTCTTTCCGGTGTTGCTTCTTCGGGTTAGTTCCGATAACGTTGCGATTGTGAGGATCCGCTCGTCTACGTCCTTTTGTCTTCTTCATGGACTCGTTTTTCTTCCTTGCGGGATTTCAGGCAAGATGACCATACCCTCAAAATCACTTCTATCTTTACTTGCTAGTTGCTCGCTCTTTTGCTATGCCTATGCTGCGATACCTACCACTTGCTTATCATGCCTCCTATGTTGCCATGTCAAGCCTCTAACCCACCTTGTCCTAGCAAACCGTTGTTTGGCTATGTTACCGCTTTGCTCAGCCCCTCTTATAGCGTTGTTAGTTGCAGGTGAAGATGAAGTTTGTTCCTTGTTGGAACATGGAGATGTTGTTCCTTGTTGGAACATGATTACTTGTTGGGATATCACAATATCTCTTATATTATTAATGCATCTATACACTTGGTAAAGGGTGGAAAGCTCGGCCTTATGCCTGGTGTTTTGTTCCACTCTTGCCGCCCTAGTTTCCGTCATATCGGTGTTATATTCCCGGATTTTGCGTCCCTAACGCGGTCGGGTGATTTATGGGACCCCCTTGACAGTTCGCTTTGAATAAGACTCTTCCAGCAAGGCCCAACATTGGTTTTACCATTTGCCTATCACCTATCCCTTTCCCTTGGGTCGGCCAGCCCGAGGGTCATCTTTATTTAGCCCCCCCCTGGGCCAGTGCTTCTCTAAGTGCTGGTTCGAACCGAGCAGCCTGCGGGGCCACCTCGGGGAAACTCGAAGTCTGGTTTTACTCGTAGCTTGACTTATCCGGTGTTGCCCTGAGAACGAGATATGTGCAGCTCCTATCAGGATGTCGGCGCATCGGGCAGCTTTGCTGGACTTGTTTTATTACTGTCGAAAAGTCTTGTAGCCGGGATTCCGAGACTGATCGGGTCTTCCCGGGGAGAAGGAATATCCTTCGTTGATCGCGAGAGCTTATCATGGGCTAAGTTGGGACACCCCTGCAGGGTTTGAACTTTTGAAAGCCGTGCCCGCGGTTATGTGGCAGATGGGAATTTGTTAATGTCCGGTTGTAGAAAACCCGAAGTTCACCTTAATTAAAATACATCAACCGCATGTGTAACCATGATGGTCTCTTCTCGGCGGAGTCCGGGAAGTGAACACGGTGTTGGAGTTATGCTTGACGTAAGTAGTTTCAGGATCACTTCTTGATCATAGTTGTTCGACCGTGCTTTTGCCTTCTCTTCTCGCTCATTTGCGTATGTTAGACACCAGATATGCTAGTCGCTTGCTGCAGCTCCACCTCACTGCCCTGTCCTACCTTTAAGCTTAAGTAGTCTTGATCTCGCGGGTGTGAGATTGCTGAGTCCCCGTGACTCACAGATACTTCCAAAACCAACTTGCAGGTGCCGATGGAATCGTGCAGGTGACGCACCCGAGCTCAAGGAGGATCTCGATGAAGATCTTGTTCATTGTGTTGTTTCATTTCAGTTGATCAGTAGTGGAGCCCTGTCGGGTCGATCAGGGATCTGTATAGCATTTGGGGTAGTCTTCTTTTATTTTGGTTCCGTAGCCGGACCTTGATTGTATCTGTATGATGTAATGCTTTACTCATGTATTGTGTGAAGTGGCGATTGTAAGCCAACTATGTATCTCTTTCCCTTATGTATTACATGGGTTGTGTGAAGATTACCTTACTTGCGACATTGCTTTCAATGCGGTTATGCCTCTAAGTCGTGCTTCGACACGTAGGAGATATAGCCGCATCGAGGGCGTTACACATATTCCATGTGCTGACTCGTTTTCGGGCTGCAACGTTCATGTTGCAGACTTTTCGGACGACAAATAAGGAGCCTTAGGTCGTGGTTCTATACTCAGTGATGCCGTTGGAATTGATGGACTCACTTATCTTCCAAGCCTTTCGCTGTTATCGTTATTAGATGGCCTTAAGCCATATTATTTGTAATAAGTTCTCTTTTGAGACACTCAATGTAATAAGTGCGTGATTGCTACTCTGTTATAAATCCTTCAAGTACTGTGCGTGTCACCATTACTGATCCAGGGATGACACCGATGCACAGAGATCAGACTGTTTGAGGTCTGGTCGCTACAAGATGGTATCAGAGCACACGCTGACTGTAGGACACGACCACTAAGATAAAGACCTAGATCACCACTCTCTTCTCATTTCTGACTTCTCATCTTTTATACTCTTTAGGATGGCGGATGCAAGGAACAAATTCACGCAACCGGATGAAGATACACCTTTTGGACGCCACCTGAAGGAAGTCACTAAGTACCTGAACATCGGAGTACCAAGCTTCACCGGGACCTACAACGCCACTTTACCCGAGGAGGAGCGCTGGATGATTCAAGTTCAAGTTCCAGGAAGGACGTTCGTGCCAGATAAGCCAACATGCAATAAGTCATTTGACACAGAATCCTCACCAAGATTAGAGGTCATATCAAAATGATTAAACATTGGCACAATTATTTTCAAACGTAGTTGATCCAAATTAGTTTTAGTGCCTGATTCTCATGGTTCTTTCACATCAACGGTTAATTCAATGGGTGCACTGAATTCTTGATATTGCAGTTGTTTGATCACATGGCAGAGTCAAGTCATCAGCATAATCATCTAAAATAGGTGGTGTGATCAATGTAGTGGCTAGAGCATCACATGGTGTATTTAAATCGAAAAGGCATTCATCATTCGCATGCGAAGTTAGAAGATCAGTACCTTTGTCATTACCTCGTGTTATCAACTCAAACGATGTTGTAACTCTCGGAAGTGACGGGTCATAATATGGAGCTGATGCAGTGCTCACAATAACGGATGTTGTTGTCATAGTAGGCGCAGTGGTAGAAGGAAGGACCGTCTCAACTCCTTGGATGTGCACCTTATGCTTGTTTGTCTTGTGGGCATCACGCCTCTTTATTTCCTGTTCAGCTTTGCAAGCAAGATGAAACAAATGGTCCATAGGATAACATTCTTCATGAATTAGTATCTCCTGAATATCACAGTTTAATCCTCCCAAAAATCTATCCATAAAATCTTCTTCACTTTCTGTTGGGGATATCACTACTCGGCGTAAACCGGCCTGCTTGGGTCGGGTTAACTTCAACAGTAATTCAAGGATGTTAAAGCCCGATAAACTTGTAAAGGCCCAAGGCCGTAGTCGGTTTAGTATCTGTAGCCATAAACCGGCTTGTATAAACTTGTACTATAAGATAGGGAAAGAAAGAGACCAACCCGGGTACGAGTATAAACCGGAGATTGGGACTCTGTGAACCGACGGGCGTCACCCGTGTATATAAGGGGACGACCCGACAGCGGTTCAAGGACAGACAACCACAACTCGAGGCCTAGGCGAAGCTTGTTTTCTCCCTAGTCATCGAGACTTCATCAATTCCACCACAAACTAGACGTAGGCTTTTACCTTCATCGAAGGGGCCGAACTAGTATAAACTCTCTGCGTCCCTGTGTCTGCTTTAACCCCTTCGAGTTAACCCGTTGTGATGGCTCCACGACTAAGTCCTTTGGCTAGGACATCTGCCGTGACAAACCCACGACAGTTGGCGCCCACCGTGGGGCTATCGCACGATGGTTTCAAATTCTTGGAGGGCCGCTTTGAAGGACTCGAGGGATACGTCGTGGGCCGGATGACCAAGAGTCGTCGCGGCAAGATCTACATCAACGACGCAGGCTGGGGCCCCGAGGCCGGCTCAATTGAGTACGGGTACCGGGTCCCCTTTGGCGGTATACACGTCTTCATCGGCAAAATCGGTGAACCGGGCCCTGAGCTGGACACCTGCACCGACCTCATCGAAACAGCTCAGCGTGCGCGACCTGCCCGGGTTAAGCCAGCCGTGAAGCGTGCCTTTGTGGGAGTCATCCATGGAGGGAACTATGAGGACGGATCAGGATCTGGTGGCGAAACCGTCGTTTATTCCGGCGACGAGTCGTCAACCGGGGAAACTGAGTCCTTGTATCAAGTACAAGATGGTCGGATTGGGGGCTGTTCCGATGGCGACAGTATTCCGGACCCCTCTGATCTGCCAAGCCGGGTCGGTATATTCATGGCCGGTACCCAGGCAGCGCCTCAGTCATCAACGGCCGCAGCAATAGTTTTTGGTTCAGCGGCGGCAACGGCTGCCGGAGCAGGAGGCTCTGTGCGCCCACCAGCTCAAGTGTTATCCGATCTGTTCGACGCATTGGCTGCACTCATGGTAGAAGCTAATCCGACGGATCAGGATGCTCATAATGCAGAGATTGCAAAGGTGAGAGAACAGATTAACCAGGCCAAGGCGGATCTAGCAGCTGAAGAGGTCAGGATGACCGCGGAGCGGGCCGCTTTGGACGCGCAAGCCTATAAACTTATGCTGGATCAGAACGCTTCACAGGAAGTCATGAGGAGGAAGTTCCGATCTCGCTTGCCCTCGGTCTTTGAAGGAAGGGATCTTTTCAATACCCCAAGGGCAGGGACCAGTAACCAACCGGTGGTAAACCGGGCGGAGGCGCCCGGTACGGGCGCGCCGGTTCAGCCCCGTGTAATTGATCTGCCCCGTCATAACCCGGGAGAGCCACGGGTTGTGCATACCCCTCCGGATCACTATTCTAATCCGCTGGACAACCTTGTTGCAGCGGCGACACGGTTGGAAGCTATTCCGGTCGAGGGAGATTCACTGCAAGCGATAGAGACACGCCGGGTTAAGGAGCTCCTCAGAACAGCGTTGGTTCAGCAGGAAGCATACTCATATAGCCGCGAACGGATTCACTCCACCCCGCGTCCAGGCCGGAGTTACAGTAGAGATATGGAAGAACCAGCCGAGTCAAGTAATGCACGGCGTAGGGCTCCCCACGGCAACAATCCGGCCCCCGACGCCCAGGAGGTGGCAGACCGGGCCCGGGCGTGTAGGGAAGCTGAGTTAGCAGCACCACATCAGGCTTATCAGATTACACCGGTTCGTCCCACCACTTCAGTTGAACCGGGACTCACTTCTAGCGCTTTGGGAGTGCCTTGCCTCGTCCCAGCCCTCCGCAATGTGCACCTGCCCAAGGATTTCAAAGGCCCGCGCAAGGTGCCGAACTATACGGCGGATCAACCCCCTAGAGTCGTGGGTGGAGAGTTATGAGATGGCCATGGAGATGCTGGACGTGGATGATGCGGCGTGCGCAAAATATTTCACCATGATGCTTGAAGGGACAGCCTGTACTTGGTTAAAAAGCTTGCCCCCCAATTCTATCGGTTCATGGGCACAGTTGCGAGCCCGGTTCATAAGCAATTTTAAAGACACGTGCAAGCAACCCATGTCGGTGGTGGATTTAGCGGCTTGTGTCCAGGAGGAAGGAGAGTCAACAACTCATTGGGTGCGCCGGGTCTCAAAGATCCTGCATTCATCAGACCGTATCAATGCGGACATCGCGGTTGTAACCCTGGAAGGCAATTGCCGGTTTGGGCCTTTAAAGTTAAAATTAGGACAGATGAAGAGCCATTGTACTGACATGGGAACGCTCATGACTGCTCTGGTGAAGTATGCTGATTCTGATAGTACCAAGGATCCCGAGTCTGATGATGAAAAGACAGGGAAGGGAAGGAAGAACGGCAACCCCAGAGGTCAGCAGCATAGCTCGGCAGGAAACGTTGGTGGTGGCAAGCGTAAGGCGGATGGCAACACGGATTATGTGGCTAACACTAATGTGCAGGAAAGAGGCCGACGATGTAGGGGCAAAAACCGCAGTGGCGGACCTGGACCCAATCCGGAGCGCTTAAATTATCTGTTGAATCAGCCTTGTCCAAAGCATGGGACCAGAGAGGAGCCAGCAAACCACCTTTGGAAGGATTGTTATATCATGCAAGAGTTTAAGAGCTCCAATGCTTTTCGGTATGACCCCAGCTCCGGTGGCGGTTCAGGATCCGGGCCGAGTCATGGTGGAGGAAATCCCGATTCAGGGTTTAGCGGTAATCCGAGCGGACATGGCAATCAGCATAATCAAAACAGTCAGCAACAGCAGCAGTCGGGTTACCAGAGTAATCCAAAGCAGTTAAACAGTGGACAATATCATGTGTTTACCACCAGCTTGGACAAGCGGGACCGAAAGGTCCAGAAGCGGGCGGTTAACTCTGTTGAACCGGCTGTGCCACGGTATCTGCGCTGGTCAGAGCAGCCAATTGTATGGAGTAGAGAGGATCACCCTCCCCGGGTTGACAATCCGGGTCAGCTGGCTTTGGTGGTGGCGCCTTAGGCGGGAGGCTATAAGTTCACCAAGGTACTCATGGACGGGGGTAGCAGTATTAATATCCTATACTATGAGACCTTTCGACGCATGGGGCTAAAGGATAAAGACCTCCGTCCTTTAAACACGGTTTTCCATGGTGTGGTGCCTGGCAAGTCAGCATACCCCGTGGGCAAGATAGCCTTGGAAGTAGCTTCGGAGATGATCACGATTCCCGATCAGAGACACTGACGTTTGAGGTGGTGAAAATCCAAAGCCCGTACCATGCCCTGTTTGGCCGGCCAGCCTATGCCAAGTTCATGGCACGACCCTGCTATGTGTATCTACAGCTCAAGATGCCGGGTTATAAGGGGACCATCACGGTTCACGGAAGCCGTAAGATCGCTTTGGAGTGCGAGGAAGGAGACGCCGCGTATGCGGAGTCGGTTTGTGCTACCGAGGAGCTCAAGTACTATAAAGACAACGTTGATCCGACGGATATGACTCCTTTAAAGAAGCCTACTACAGAGCATGATCCGACCCTGAAATTCACATCGGCGGCTGAGACCAAGCTTGTTGACTTCGTACCTGGCGATTCGTCCAAGCAGTTCAGCATCAGTGCCAATCTGGATCCGAAATAGGAAGACGCGCTCATCGAGTTCATCCGTGAGAATCGGGACATCTTTGCATGGAAGCCTTCTGACATGCCAGGTGTACCGAGGCAACTCGCTGAGCACACCCTTAATGTGGATCCTAAATACAGACCAGTGAAACAGTTCCTCCGCCGGTTCAACGAGGAGAGGAGAAAAGCTATTGGAGAAGAGGTGGCCAGGCTATTGGCAGCTGGCCTCAACATTGAAGTTTTTCACCCTGAGTGGCTTGCTAATCCGGTGCTGGTCCTTAAGAAAAATGGCACCTGGCGCATGTGTGTGGATTATACGGATCTTAATAAGTCCTGCCCTGCGGATCCTTTTGCCCTCCCCCGTATTGATCAAATCATTGATGCTACGGCGGGTTGCGAGCGCTTATGTTTCTTGGATGCATACTCCGCCTATCATCAGATTAAAATGGCAGTTAAGGACCAGGAGAAGACGGCGTTCATAACTCCATTTGGAGCCTTATGCTATGTGTCTATGCCTTTTGGGCTCAAAAGTGCCCAGGCAACTTATCAGCGGTGTGTGCAGAATTGTCTCCACAAACAGATTGGCCGTAATGTGCATGCTTATGTGGATGATATTGTGGTTAAGTCAAGGAAGAAGGAGACTTTGGTCGATGATTTGAAGGAGACTTTTGATAACCTCAGGACGTACAAGATGATGCTCAATCCGGCCAAATGTGTCTTTGGTGTGCCAGCTGGCAAGTTATTGGGTTTTCTGGTGTCCCATAGGGGAATTGAGGCTAATCCGGAGAAGATCACGGCTATCACCTCTCTGGCTAAACCGAAGTGTATTAACGATGTTCAACGCCTGGCGGGTCGGATCGCTGCGCTAAGTCGGTTTATCAGCCGCCTCGGGGAAAAAGCGATTCCTTTGTATCAAATGTTGAAGAAGACGGATCGGTTCGTCTGGAGTTCTGCTGCTGATCAGGCATTGGAGGACTTAAAGCGGCAGTTGGCCAATCCGCCCGTACTCGCCGCTCCCATTGATAGGGAACCATTGCTGCTATATGTAGCTGCTAATGCTCGTGCAGTTAGTGTGGCTATTGTGGTGGAGCGGAAGGAGGTGGGCAAAGAGTACCCGGTTCAGCGTCCGGTTTACTATATCAGCGAGGTGCTTATTGAATCTAAACAGAGATATCCGCATTGGCAGAAGCTGGTATACGGAGTTTTTATGGCGAGCCGGAAGTTGAAGCAATATTTCCAAGGGCATCCCATCATAGTGGTCAGCTCTGCTCCTTTGGGTGATATCATCCAAAACCGAGAAGCAACTGGTCGGATTGCCAAATGGGCTATCGAGCTTGGACCGCACGGTTTAAAATACGTGCCTCGCACTGCGATAAAGTCTCATGCACTTGTTGACTTCATCAATTATTGGACGGAGTTACAAGTCCCTGAAGAGAAGCCGGATCACACATATTGGACCATTCATTTTGATGGATCACGTCAATTGGAGGGCTCGGGGGCTGGAGTCATATTAACTTCCCCACGAGGTGACAAGTTTTGTTATGTTCTCCGTTTAATGTTCCCTTGTACTAACAATGCAGCAGAGTACGAAGCCTTGCTCCATGGTCTCCGGATGGCTAAGGAGATGAATTTAAGCCGAGTTAAGTGCTTCGGCGACTCGGATCTGGTGGCCCAACAGGTGTCTGGTACATGGGATTCTAAAGATCCACTCATGGCTGCATATCGTCGTGAGGTTGATGTGGTCGCAGGTCACTTCAAGGGGTATCAGGTGGACCACGTGGACCGACGAAAGAACGAGGCGGCAGACGCTTTAAGCCGGCTGGGTTCACAGCGTAAACCGGTACCACCTAATGTGTTCCTTGATGTGCTTTACAACCCATCGGTTCAACTACCTGGGGAAGCGGATTTGGCGATTCCTGACCCGGAGGCTCAGTTGGTGGCGGCGCTACACGTCATCCCGGATTGGTCGCTTCCTTACCTGGCATACATGAACCGAGGCGAGTTGCCAGAGGACGAGACTCTGGCCAGACAAATAGTACGGCGGTCCAAATCCATGGTAATTGAAAACGGCGAGCTACATCATCGCAGTGTGACAGGGGCGTTTCAACGGTGTGTATCTCCTGAGGAGGGCCGCGAAATTTTGCGTGAGATCCACGAAGGAGATTGTGGTCACCACGCCGGTTCAAAGTATTTAGTGGCGAAAGCATTTCGTCACGGTTTCTATTGGTTGACTGCCCATGCTGATGCGGAGGATCTGGTCAGGCGATGTGATGGTTGCCAAAAATTCTCAAGACGCGCTCATGTTCCGGCTCAAGAATTGAGGATGATTCCAATTACTTGGCCGTTTACAACCTGGGGGCTGGATATGGTCGGGCCTTTCAAAAGATCCAAGGACAAAAAGACCCACCTTCTGGTGGCGGTTGACAAATTTACAAAGTGGATAGAGGCAAAGCCCGTTAGCAAGTGTGATGCGGCCACCGCGGTTCAGTTCATCAAAAGGGTGATTTTCCGGTTTGGTTTTCCACACAGTATCATCACAGATAATGGTACCAATTTATCTAAAGGTGCCATGAAGGAGTTATGTGAACGAGAGCACATCCGCCTTGTTCTCTAAAAAGGAATGCAACAAGGTAGTTTGTAAATCATCATAATATTTTCTTACAGTGTCACTACCTTGTTTTAAATGTTGTAGTTTTTTAATAATGCCACGAGTATAATAAACATCGACGAATCTATCTCTCATGACAAGTTTTAAATCATCCCAAGTAGTAGGTACATAATCAGGGTATAACCGACAATGTTCACTCCACCAAACAATAGCAAAACTAGTGAAAGAACCAACCGCAAGCTTAACTTTTTTACGTTCCGAAAAATCATGGGAAGCAAATATAACATTTATTTCGAACTACCATTCAATATATAAATCAGGCTTAAAACGACCATTAAAAGGTGGCATGGAAACAAAAACCTGATTGTGCGTATTTTTATGTCTTTGAACCTCTTGTGACGGTGGTTGTATTTTCGGGGCTGGTGGCACGTCTCCCACGATTGACGGGGATTTCGTTATTTTCATATTTGGGTTTTCTCAAATTTTGAAAATAGGATCATTTGATTTTAATTATTTTATCTTCAATTATTTCTATTATAGAAATATGAAAGAGGGAATAAAATGACTTCGCCAAAATAAATAAATATTGAGGATTTAATAAAAATCAAATAATATTTTATTTCAGAGTTTTCTCGCTATTTTATTTGAATTAGAAAAAATACGCGTTTTTCAAAATTGCATTTAGGCCCCAAATAAATGTTCATCTGTCCGTCTTGATTTTCGAAGTCGGGCAAAATTTATTTTCGGATTTTTGGAGTCCGTTTAGTGGTTCTTTTATTTGTTTTTCTGCGTGAAATTATTTAAAAAAAAGAACCGACCTAACCGGGTCGTGTCCGACTAGGACTCTGGCCTAGCCGGGCCTTATAAGCCGGGGAGGCCGACCCCACAGCCTAGCCGAGCCACCCCGCCGCCCCAAACCCTAGCGTTGCGCCGCCTCCGTTGCCGCCCGTCGCCCGACGCCGCTGCCCGGAGTCCCGCCAACGCCCGGAGCCGCCGACCCCGCCGCCCACTGGAGCCCCGCCCGGCGCCGGAGCCGCCCCGCCACCACCGTCCCACCGCCAAGGTTGACCACCGCCGCCGTCGCCGGTTTCCTCGAGAAAACCGCCTGGTTTTCATTCGGTTTTCTTTAAAAAAAAACTAGATCTGTTTTTTATATAGATCAGTTTTTTAGTCTATTTAGCGAACGCCCGTTCATTCGTTTTAACGAACGGTTTTCGTCGTTTAGCCGCAGTTAGCGAACCTTTGTTCATTAGCCTGTCCGTTTTCTTTTTCTTGGATTTTTTCGTGATTATTTCTGATCGCGATTTCTCATCCGATTTTCGTTTTAGTATAAATTTTCGCTCGTTTATCGGAATCAGGCGATTCAAGCACCTAGAGTTTTGTCTCGAAACCCTCTTTTCGTTTAACCAACTCAAACAAGTTTTTTCCTCTGTAAAATTTGACTTAGGTCCAGATTAGTAAACGAAGCTTGTTTCTTTCGCCGTTTGACTTTCGTTGTTTCGTTCGATTTGTTTATTTTTGCAAACTAGAGTTCTTAAGTTGGATTTTTGGTTAGATCTCTTATTTGAGTTTTACCTGTGCATTATATGAGTGCTTATTGTGTGCTTGTTTGTTTGCGATAGAGTACCCGGAGTGCGCCGCTTGCTACTTCGAATCTCTAGGTTTCACGGATCATCAACAAGGCAAGTAACACTTTGATCATACCTCTTACTACCCAGTTTTTATGCATTAGTTTCATCCTCATACCATTGCATGAATAGGATCTGATTAATATGTGGGTTTTGGGAAGTAGATGAGGTAGTACATATTACCTGATTTATTATCAAACCCTGGGAGTTACTTCTACATTTTCTTATGCCATGCTATGCTTGTAGACGTGGATTGGGTTTGAGTGTATCCATGACAGATGTGAGAATGTTAAGTAATGGTTCAACTTAAGGTGGCAACTTTAATACACATCTGGGTGGATTGAGGGACCTGGGTATTCCACCGATTGCCTGTTTTTTATGGACCGCCACCCAGGCTCAAAGGGACCATGAGATTATTCATACTAGAAGCTTCCGTGTGCAGCCACAAGCTACTATGGGCTCTAGCATAGTTGATTAAGTCGTGCGAACTCTTACAGTGGTAGACTAGCAGATGTAGGGGAAAGTAGGTGTAACTGTCTACCCGATCGTAAGGTGCTAGCGCTTCTGAAAGACTATGTCTCGGTTATCCATTTCTCAAACACCATGTCGTGCGAGAATCCCAACGGAGGAGATCGAGTCTTGTGGGGAAAAGTGTGCAAACCTCTGCAGAGTGTATAAACTAATCATGGTTAGCCGTGTCCCCGGTTATAGATAGTCTTGAGTATCTAGTACTTGGATTATCATGTGAATCTCATCATGTGACTTTAATTAATTTTGTTGGGTTTTAATGTTGATGTTTAATTGGGATTGAGAGGGTGTCTACGCTCTCAATGTTTAACAACCACCATGATAGTTAAATAAAATTAATTCCTTTGCAGTAGGGAAAAACAGGCTTTACGCAAAACTGTAACCATAGAGCTTTCCACCAGCCAAATATGCATGTAGTTTAGCCTATTTCTGTTCACTACTCTCTATGTGTTACATTGCCAGCATATTCCATGTGCTGACCCGTTTTCGGGCTGCAACGTTCATATTGCAGACTTTTCAGACGACGAATAAGGAGCCTTCGGTCGTGGTTCTATACTTAGTGATGCGGTTGGAGTTGATGGACTCACTTATCTTCCAAGCCTTCTGCTGTTATCGTTATTAGATGGCCTTAAGCCATATTATTTGTAATAAGTTCTCTTTTGAGACACTTGATGTAATAAGTGTGTGATTTCTACTCTGTTATAAATCGTTCAAGTACTGTTCGTGTCAGCATTACTGATCCAGGGATGACACTGAAGCACAGAGATCAGACTATTTGAGGTCTGGTCGCTACAGGTACAAACACACAAAAGAGAAGTTTATTTTCGAAATTGGAGAGGCACATACAAATTTGCTTAGAACGGAAAAATAATACCGCATATAGGTATATATAGTGGACTCATGTGGCAAAACTGGTTTAAAGGTTTTTGGTTGCACAAGTAGTGATCATACTCAGTGCAAAATGAAGGATAGCAAAAGATTGAGAAGTGACCAACCAAGAAACGAATAATCTCATAGGTGAGCATTAGGCATAATTAACACCGAATAGTGCACCACAAGTAGGATGTAATTTCATTGCATGACTTTGACTTTCGTGCTTGCATAGGGAATCACAAACCATAACACCAATATTCTTACTAAAGCATAATTACTCATCAACATGACTCACATGTCACATCGTCATATCTCAAAACTATTACAAGGAATCAAGTTTATTTTGTCCAATGATCTTCATGAAAGTTTTTATTATACCCTTCTTGGACATCTATCACTTTGGAACTAATTTTCATGTGTTGCTTTTGATAAGCTCAAACAAATATAAGTGAAGATCATGAGCATAAATTTTTCTTTCTCTCAAAATAATTTAAGTGAAGAAGGAGAGAATTTCTTGAAAATTTTACTAACTCTCAAATAAGCCTAAGTGAAGCAAGAGAGCATTTCTTCAAAAATACTAAAGCACACCATGCTAAAAAAGATATAAGTGAAGCACTAGAGCAATCCATAGCTCACAAAAATTTAAGTGAAGCATCATATGAAAGTGGCGGTGAGTAGGAAAATGAGATAACAAAACCAAAGTTACCTTTTCCGAAGATTGTGAATGAAACAAGTACGATCCCACGTGATGCTATAATAGGAGAATTGGTACCGGGTATTGTTTCTCACACCTACAAGTAAAAGGCTTACGGAGTAGCTCTCGGTTAGGATAGTGGAAACAAAATTCAAGCAAATGTTAGTCAAGATATTGATAAGGTTGAGAAGGTTCAAAAAAGTGCAAGAAAGAAAATAGATCGAAGCCAAGAATATCACTAGGAACACACACACGGAAGATAGATGGGATCCGCACAACCAAGGAATGAGCTCAAAATATGTAACCACGGAAAATGCTCTTGTTGTGCGAATGGTAGAGAGACGCTAGCTCAATTTCTCAAATGGGCAAGATACGCTTGTGCACCAACCTATGAGAGAAATGTGCCGTCTTCAATCCCAACTATGTTATGTATGCGGTGATCAAGATGATATGTCGATGCTCAATGCTATTTCTTACAAGCTCTCTGTTTCTCCTGTATTGCTTAAAAGCTTTCCTTTCTCTTTTTTCAATATGCTTGATGCTCGAGCCAAATATAATATGAGACAAGTATGTAAGATATGCAAGGGAGAGACTTAGGGCACAATGATGATAGCAAGATCACTACGATGCACAATAGCATGGCCTAGCAATTATCAACTCACTAGTCTCGATGGGTAAGTGACGCAAAATGGCTCGGGTTATCAATGCAAAAGCAAGGGTAAGAAGTAAGTATCCTCGAGGTTACCGTCCTTTCTTATGGTTAGCATTGTCAATGGTGAAGATCGTTGGCGAAGATGACTCCGAGGCGATAATGAACGGCGGTGATGTCAATGTCACATGTTCCTAAGTAGCCAAAACACCTTAGGAAATGGAAACAACAACTCAAAATCATTCAATGCGGAAGGTGGGTGCTTTTATAATGAATTTTTTGATGGTGGCTAATAGTGGTGGTAAAGATATATGTAGATGGGGGATGTCAAGAGCTTCCAAACGAGCTAAAGAACACAAAAAACAGGCTTGGGAGTTGGAAGTTATGGCCAAAACGGAGTTGTAGTTGGGCTGATTCAGGGGGGAGCGGGCACCTGGGGATGGGAGGTGCGGGTGCCCAGGGTGGTCAGTGGGAATTGTCCCGGAGGTGCGGGCACCCGGGGGTTCGGGGTGCGGGCACCCGGTGGTGGCCGATTTGGGCAAAATATTTTGGGGAAAAGCTCAATTCGGTGGATTTCGTGGTGGGAAGGGTGGGGGTTGATGGGTAGGGGCTAGATCCACTTGCCAAACAACAAATCCATGGACCAAAACAACCAAATCTCACAAGGTCCAACAAATTTCAACAAAAATATTTGGGGCTATTTTTGTGGGGATTTTCGAGTTAGGACGAAAAACAATAAAATCAAGCTAGCAAATGGGGGGTGGGACTCCAAGATGTGAATCAACCTTGCTCATGATACCAAGATGTTGTAGGGTGAAACCCTAGAAGGGATCTTTTCACACTTGGAGGGGGAAAAGAGCAAGAACACACAAGAACACAAGTGGAAATCACTCCAACAATACTCAATTACACATCCACTAAGATAGCATCACAAGATCAACAAGTTCACAAACACAATCAAAGGAAAGATACAATGATATAGTTCATCCCACTCCTTAGAGATGAGGTCTTGATGGTGGTAGTCTACTCCAAGGTGGAGGTCTTGATTCCACAAGTGGATCCTCTCCTAGGAGGCCTTGATCTCCAAAGGAGGTGGGGAGAAGAGCAAAGCTCACAAATGTCTGATCTAAATATTTTCTATCCCTCTAATGAGCTAGGTGGGGGTACTTATAGTTCATAGACAAAATAAGAAGGGGGGAGGGATACAAGGGCAAAAGCCCGAAGAGTCGCGCAGGCCCTCGGAGGGGTCCGGGCACCCGGACCGGTCAGGGACCTAGCGGAGGAGGGACCGGGCACCAGGGGTTCTAGGCCCGAGCACCCGGGGCGGGGCGGGCAGCTGGGCGGCCGGGGCCGGGCACCCGGGTATCCAACGCCCAGGCACCCTCGCGGTGCTGGTGGCTGGCGCAGGAGCGGCCGGGCACCCGGGGTTGAAAGATCGGGCACTCGGGGCTGGCTGGGGTGATGCCCAGGTCCTAGCCGGGCACCCGGGCGCAGCGGGGGCCGAGCGCTCGGAGTGTCCAGGGCCTCCTCTCCTTGGCGCTTTAAGTGGCTTTCTTCCTCCTTCTTCTCCTTGGATACTTGGGTCCCCGTCTTGGCCTTATCACGTTCATTTCCCTCCTACCTAGAAAGGCACAACATTTCCGTTTGAGGTAGGACCCAACTCTTGCGTGGATTTGAATGGATCTCGAAGAGGAAAGAGTTAACCTCGTCGTCGATGGCGCGTGCACATGCTCTTGTCATCCTCTTGGTGCTTGTGGTGGTGATGGAGAGTCCGAGTGGATGGTCGAGGGATGCTCCACATCAGAGCGCCTAGGCGATGCCCTGGTCACCATCGCTAGGACCAGCAGAACGCGGCACGAGGGACACGGGCAGGGAAGACGAAGCCGGAGTCCATGAGGAAGCCTGGCGGAGTCCAGCCAGAGGAGGCAGAGACATCCACATCCGTCACCCCGGCAAATCTCTCTGCCGGCGAGAAGACCAGGTGCAGATTATGGTGCTGCCGGAGCCTAGCTGATGGTGCCGCTGCGTCCGACACTCAACTGGATTCCGAGCCGCCGTCATCCCGCTCGGCACCATCATCATTGCCGTCATTGTCCTCTTCGTCGCTGTTGCTCAAGGAGGAGCTTTCATCATCCGTCGAGCTCTTCGCTCAGCACCCTAAGCGAGCACCCGAATGCCCGAAGACCTTGATGGAGAGCAGGTTGGCCTCCATTAATTTGAAATGGATAATGTGCCCCGCCTCCAAGCTATGGGCACGAGCAAAGGCTTTCCAGCCACGCCGGAGAAGCATGACATGAGGTGCGTGGAACTCCACGTCCGCCCGCATGCTGCCATTATAGCAACCCCTCATGTGCAGTTTCAATCCTGGCAGTTGTTCTTCCTCCATCACCCTTGCAAAAGGGGTAGTAAGCCGAAGGCGGCTACGCGGAGGCCCGCACAGCTTGACAATGAACTCCAATGGCTGGTCCCCGACGTGGCCCTCCATCGGAGCCAGGGCAATCATGGGAGGATCGACCAGAGCACCACCACGCCCTCCTCGGCCCCGAGCGTCGCAAAGGCCGTGCCCACGTCCTGCGACACCACCTTGTGTGATGGACTCTGCCCCTGCAACCCCAGTCGAGGGAGGGAGGCGCTACCGAGAAGAGACCCTTGTCGCCACCGCAGGAGCTCGACCGCGTCCTCTTCCCCTCACCACAATAGAAGCAAGATGCAAGAAGAAGAAGGAGGGGATGTGTGTGTGGGTGATCCCCTCGCCCACACCTCCTTTTATAGGGGTGCATGGTCGGGGGCTGGCTCCTCACCACCCAGGAGGCAACCGCCCCACACCGCCAATCCAGTCCGTCTACATCGCTGATGGCATCCACAATCTGCGACCGCCCTCCTGCACCTATCCACGGTGCGGGGCTTTCTGCCATGGCGCTCATTCCCGCGCCCAACGCGCCCGCTACCAACCTTGCACAATGCGTGCAGCGTACATGGAGGAAACAACACGGGTAGTAGGATGAGTAAAATGGCAGTTACATTCCTGCGACCGTGGGGTGTGGGCAGCCCATGGCCCATTACATAAATTACCCCACATCATTTCGCACGACGCAGGGCAGCCTGCGGGCCATTGCGTAATTACACCATGTCGTTCCGCATGACGCATGGAAAAACCAGAAACTGATCCAATCACAGGTTAACGAAGAAGCAAAGAAGATATCAAGAAGGGCAAGGGTCCCATTGCAATTTGGCAAAAGTGTTCGCTTGTGTATTTGTTGGGCCTACGCCAACGATGTCTGGTGACACGTATGGGCTAAGCCCGGGGGCTCATGTCGGTGCAACAAACATGTGCACTTATTGACCAGACCTATACACTGGTGTGCTGGCATCGGATGTCCGACACCAACGTATAAAGCAAGACCAAGCCAAAGAAACCGCTCTTTGTGAGATCAAGGAGCGGATCCAGAAGACCAAGTAAACATACGAGGTAGCCGAAGCATCACCTTGGGAAGGCCTCCCTTGCCGGGCAGGAGAGCCCGACCAAGTCGAGACCACCCCAAGGACAAGTCCAAGATTTCCTCGGCAGGCTTGCCGGGGCCGCCAAGAGCAGGAAATCCTAATAAGGCACCACCGCTCGTCCGCACAGCAATGCAAATCACTTGTCAATGTTCTGTCGAACCCCCAGATGATTAAGTGGCCTCCACTAAGCACGTGGTACCCTGTTGGTGATGAGGACATGACTACCTTGGATACGACCAAAAATATTGCATACATGCATATTTGTCAGGTGATTTCTAGTGTCAACTATTCAATAATCTATTTATATTATCCAGAACAAAAATACTTCACACACTTTTGTGTTTTGTCTAATTGCAGGTGTATGGGACATTTGTACAATCCACATATGAAGATAAGGGAATAAGAGAAGTTTAGGTGCTGTTCAAAAAGTCCCTTCACGTCACTTTTGGGCCAAGAGAAGATAGAGTCCAAGTCTCTCACGTTCTGGATTCAGATTCGGACTGCACAGACATACCTGACTCAAAACGGCAAGAACTTTTTCATACGGACTCCGAATTGGGTGATTCTTTTTTTGTTGGAAAGTAGATTTAGTCCTCTTTCCACGCCAATTGGATTCACCTTCATATTCGTCCGGAGCATTGATATATGGACGAAACAATCTGACGCTGCAGCAAAATCCGAGTCAAACAACAAGTCCAAAGGTGTTGCATCACCTCCACTTGGGCCCATGAGCCTTGTACGACCTAGGGTTGGTTTTAGGCTGCCTTGGGACGTCCTCCCACCTCCTTGGCCGCCACCCCTTGCTCCTATATAAGTAGATCCACCTATTAGCTTTTTCCTTGGGATTTGTTTAGTTAAATGTTAGCCATTGCAACTTCGTGTACTTCGTTTGTGTCCAATGACCAGACCAAGACCACTTCCGGATCCCCACCTTTATCAATACTTCATCCATATTTGCAATATTCAGATTGCTTTTATCATATTCTTGCTTGTTCTTCGATTGCATGCAGGAATAGACCTTCGTGGTCAGGCTGATCGTGCTTTCGGCATTGTCGGTAACCTCACGGAGATTGGTTTAGCGATTGCTAAGGCGCAACGTCGTGCATGTTTGTAGTCGGATCGTCAAAGTTGTCTCCACAAATCGATAGTTATCATCTCATCGAAAGATCGGGACACCTCGCCTCTACCAAGTGGTATCAGTTTTCAGGTTACTCGGTGAGAGTTTCCAAGTTATCCCTAGATTAGATTTATTTTCTTACCTATTGTCCAAGAAAAAGCCACACAAAAAAGTTAGATCTGTTCATCCTTTGTCCAAGCCAGTCTGAGCCTTTGCATAATCTTTTTAGTGTTTTGCTTTGTTGAATTTGGGGTTACATCGTCCTGTCAAGTTGCTGGTCTTAGTGTCTAGTCCTTTAGAGTTTCGAGTTCTGTTCACAGTTTGTCACGCCACCGCCACACCATCTTCATTGTCGTTGCCATATACCACCACCGCGTCATTATTGCATCCGCTGTCCACCACGGCCATCCATCAATTTCCACCACGTACTCCCCATCATTCATTGTCATAATCATACTTGAGGTCGTTCGCGTCATCACTAGATCCAATCTGCATCTTATCTAGCTTGTTTGTGAACAGAAAGAAAAAAAAGAAAAGATGAGAGAAAAATAAAGAATAAAAGAGGGAAAAAAGAGAAAAAAAAAGTGAAAAAAAATCCGTGAAAAAAGGAGAAAAAAAGATATTCATAGTGTGCTCCGCCTTTGTTACGCGTCGCGCCGTGATTTTTTTTAGTGTTCTAGGCTCGCGTCTCTAGCACGGTCTAGCCTAGGACCAGCACAGTACCGTCGTTGAGCGTTTATTCAACATTGCATCTCCGAATTGATTATTGCTAATATTTTGTTACCATATATATCCAACCCAGCTCCACATATTTCTACACCGTGTATACGTACGTTCTCCTGGCAATCGCTTTACACAATCTTCAGAGTTATTTGACACCGCTGGTTGCCTGTCACCACCTGCTGCTTGGTAAGAACTTGTAAGATATTGATATTTGCTTTACTGTGAGCACTTTACAACCACATCCTAGTAGTTCATAGGAGCATTATTCTCGAATTTTGTTTCTTGTTTCTACTAATCATGACAGGTTCCGGAGATAGAAGTTCTTGGACGACGGACACATGTTCACCATCACGAGATTTGGGACAACACACACAAGCACATGGTCAGGTTATCTCTTTACCATCATTTGAGGGTAGATTTAATCCTGCTATTTATCTAGCTTGGGAGCTTGAAGTAGAACAAGTTTTTAGTCACCATGACTTCTCTGAACTTGAGCGAGTACGGGCTACCACTAGAGCATTTACTGGTTTTGCTTTTGTTTGGTGGAGTGTACATTGTAAGAAAAACATTGATAACCAACCCACAACTTGGAAAGTTTTGAAATCTGTAACGAGACAACAATTTTTTCCTCCTTACTATCGTCGTGAATTGCTTCGCAAATTGAAACAATTAAAATAAGGCAGTAACACTGTTCATGCTTACTACCAAGAGTTCAAATCTTATATGCATCATTGTGACATAGAAGAATCTGAGGATGATACAATGAATAGATTTTTTGGTGGTTTGAACCATGATATTCAGGCACGATTTCAGTATATTCCTCGTTGCATTACTGGTATGTATGTTCGCGCTTGTACCTTTGAGAGACAGTTACAGGAGGATGCATTGGGTGACTACAACAACTACTATTCTAGTTCATGCTCACCGCCACCGCTTGGTTCCTCCACCGTTGCACCTACTAGAGCAGCCACACCTCAAATTGTGAGCGCGACATCATCTCAAGAGTATGGTACATTGCCATCATCCGTACCTACATCAGCTACATCTTTGCGACAAGGTAACTGTAAAGGTACTGATGATATAACTTCACATGAGAACGATGCATGCCTAGTTAACTTGAATACATTATGTGTTGAGTTACCTGTTGATTTGAGCGCATCACCTATTTTAGAGAATCATGTTACTGTCATGAATGCGTCATGTGATCAAACAACTGAAATACCAACAATTTTGAGTGCACCCAATGAATTAACTGTTGATGCAAAAGAACCAATGTTTAATCATTTTGATATGACCTCTAATCTTGGTGATGATTCTGTGTCAAATGACTTATTGCATGTTTGCTTATTTAAGCATGTTGTAGCATCTAAATTTGATGCAAGTAAGGTTTATTCACCAATATTGGGATGGTTTAATGATGAATATTGTCAATCTTTTCATATGAATAAGAGCTTCACTTATATGTGCAAACTGAGTTGCAATACTTTCATGCCTTCTACTTCTTGTGATAATATTTTGGCTTTATATTTTATTCACTATGAAAGTTACTCATGTATACATGTGTCATATGTGCAAAATCCACGGGAAGTAAAAATTGATGACATATACATATACAACATGTACACCTTGTCTCTTTTCTTAGCCACATTTCAGATAACGCAACGCCGAGGACGGCTTTATTTTCAAGAAGGGGAGGATGATGAGGACATGACTACCTTGGATACGACCAAAAATATTGCATACATGCATATTTGTCAGGTGATTTCTAGTGTCAACTATTCAATAATCTATTTATATTATCCAGAACAAAAATACTTCACACACTTTTGTGTTTTGTCTAATTGCAGGTGTATGGGACATTTGTAGAATCCACATATGAAGATAAGGGAAAAAGAGAAGTTTAGGTGCTGTTCAAAAAGTCCCTTCACGTCACTTTTGGGCCAAGAGAAGATAGAGTCCAAGTCTCTCACGTTCAGGATTCAGATTCGGACTGCACAGACATACCTGACTCAAAACGGCAAGAACTTTTTCATACGGACTCCGAATTGGGTGATTATTTTTTTGTTGGAAAGTAGATTTAGTCCTCTTTCCACGCCAATTGGAATCACCTTTAAATTCGTCCGGAGCATTGAGATATGGACAAAACAATTTGACGCTGCAGCAAAATCTGAGTCAAACAACAAGTCCAAAGGTGTTGCATCACCTCCACTTGGGCCCATGAGCCTTGTACGACCTAGGGTTGGTTTTAGGCTGCCTTGGGACGTGCTCCCACCTCCTTGGCCGCCACCCCTTGCTCCTATATAAGTAGATCCACCTAGTAGCTTTTTCCTTGGGATTTGTTTAGTTAAAAGTTAGCCATTGCAACTTCGTGTACTTCGTTTGTGTCCAAGGACCAGACCAAGACCGCTTCCGGATCCCCACCTTTATCAATACTTCATCCATATTTGCAATATTCAGATTGCTTTTATCATATTCTTGCTTGTTCTTCGATTGCATGCAGGAATAGACCTTCGTGGTGAGGCTGATCGTGCTTTCGGCATTGTCGGTAACCTCACGGGGATTGGTTTAGCGATTGCTAAGGCGCAACGTCGTGCATGTTTGTAGTCGGATCGTCAAAGTTGTCTCCACAAATCGATATGTATCATCTCATCGAAAGATCGGGACACCCCGCCTCTACCAGTTGGAAGACAAGTTACACTCGTATGACACCCGTCGACAGGCGTGTCGAACAGATAAATAGAAAAGGATTAAGCGGCACAACAGGCTTGTCGGGCTTCACCCTCAGCATGACACCTAGCAGTGCATTTAGTGCACTTTGTCCTAACTGTCAAAGTTAGGTATGATAGCACTGTTAGCTATCTAATCACGAGATAATGACAGTTTTGCCACTATGGTTACCCCTTGAGCTATAAAAGGAGGTCCAAGGCAACTTAGAAAGGGATACGGACCCCTTCACACTTATAAGCGTGTAGCTTCTCCCCAAGGACACCTTGCCAGGCTCGAGCGTTGAGTGTTGTTGTGATCCCTCCATTCAATCCACCGAAAGCATGAGTAGGGTTTTACGCCTCACGGCAGCCCAAACCTGGGTAAAAACCACCAGTATCATCGTCACCACGCTGCCCCATGGCTTCCGATCTTTGTGCGACATGATCTCCCTCTTGCCGAACCACAAGGGGCTCATGGCCCCATAGGTGATCATGTCCACCCACGACAGAGAGCCTAGAAATTCTAGAGAAGTATTTAACAAATCCCCTATAGAAACCAGCGTGACCAAGGAAAATTCTTATACCTTTGATATCTTTTTTTTGTCAAATATGCACGAGTGTGCATACCATATATTAAAGAAGGAAAGGCATAGAATGCCTCCACCGGTCATTTAAAAAAGGTGTGATTTCTCACGCCTGTATGTACAACTCCACCCAAGCACGCTACTAGATTACTCCTCGCCACTAATCCACCTAGATAAGCCTGCAAACACAGACTCTACATTTCCTTTCAAGACTCCAGACATCGACTAACTCCTACCCTCTGCCTCAATTCTCTATGAGGCGACCTGTCGATGGCGAAACACTTTCGAAGACAACTGCATTTCTATGCTTCCACAACTCCCACGGCGTCAGAAGCAGCACAGTGTGTAGATCCTTCCTTGCCACATTTCCGCCCGCTTGTTTGCCACATAACCATGGCATGAGGCCATCCTGCATGGATGGCGTCCACTCTGGCTTCCCTAGTGTTGTACATTCCACCATCCAAATCGTCATGGCGAAGACGCATGTTAGTAACACATGATCAATTGTTTCCTCCTCTTGATCACAAAGAGGGCATTTATCTTGATGCGGCAGTCCCCTCCTAGCAAGCCGGCCCGACATCCAGCATCTGTTTTGTAGTGCCAGCCACATGAAGAATTTGCATTGTGACAGAGCTCGCGATTTCCAAGTTAACTCCATGGAGGGAATGACCTCCCGTCCCCAGAACTTCGTTGCGTATGCAGATCTCACTGTGAACTGTCTCATCGTCTCCGAGGACCAAACTATCCTATCCGAGACATTCTCCACGGGTTCCCAAGCCTATACCCTCTGCCAGAGTTGTAGGAACCGCTACAGTGCCACCATATTCATGTTGGGGCCGAGGCATGCAGCCCAGGATCCATCAGTTCCCACCTGGCCAAGGATGCATGTCTGTCTAACCCGACGTGGCACCATGTCATAAACTGCCGGGGCAATCTCCTGAATCCTCATCCCGTCCAGCCACTGGTCCTCCCAAAATAAGGTATTAAGCCCATTATTGGTCGTGTAGCTTGTCGCCACTTGAAAGATTTGCATCGCATCCGGTGGCACTTTGATTTTGAATTCACTCCAGGGTCTACTACTGTCCGTCCTCTGCAACCATGGCCATTTGGCCTGCATGGTCACATTCATCCACCTCAAGTTAGGCAGTCCTAATCCTCCTGCCCATTTTGGGGCACACACAGTCTCCCACGCAACCGCACAATTGCCTCCATTTGCCTCCGCTCTCCGGCACCAGAGAAAACCATGACAAATCTTGTTCATGGTCGTAAGTGTTTTGACAGGAAGATCCAAAGCCACCATCGCATGGATGGGCATCGCACATAGAACTGAAAGCACCAAAGTGATCCTACCACTTTTAGGCATAAGCGTCGCCTTCCACCTTGGCAAGCGGTTTGCCGTCTGATCCACCAGGTATTGAAGCTGAGCCACTGATTGCTTCCTTAAAGACAGGGGCAACCCAAGACATTTCACCGGGAAAGATCCCACCGGACATCCAAGCTGCTGACTTGCCAAGGCATTATTCTGCTCCGAACGCCGTATCGGCAACGCGACCGATTTGCTCATGTTAATGTGCAGGCCCGATGCCTCCCCAAATAGGTCAAAAATGCATTTTCAGATAGCAAGATCCATTGGTTCCGGCTTGGTAAACAAGGCAACATCGTTCGCAAAGATTGAGATCCTTTTCTTCAATCCTGTTGTCGCCAACGGCCGCAAAAACCCATGCTGGGCAGCCCACTGGAAGAGCCGATGTAGTGGCTCCATAGTGAGAATGAAGAGCATCGGTGAGATGGGGTCACCTTGCCGCAAACCCTTGCAGTTGTAGATAGTTTCACCCGGGTCTCCATTCACCATAATTCTTGTTGTGGACGTTGCTAAGACTCCACACACCTAGGATCTCCACCTTGCGCCAAAGCCGAGATGCTCCATAACTTCCAGAAGAAACGGCCATTGGACGGAGTCGAAAGCTTTTGAGATATCAGCTTCAGAAGCACTGCAGTGTTTTTCAGAGCATGCAAGCGACTCGCCATGCTCTGAACTAACATGAAGTTGTCGTGCAATGCCTTTGACAAAAGCACTTTGATGATTCCCAACCAAGTTAGGTAACTCCACCACGAGCCTAGAAGCAAGCACCTTCTCAAAAATCTTGACTGCCACATGTACCAGGTTTATAGGTCAAAAATCCCCCACATCCAGTGCACCCTCCTTCTTCGGTAAGAGGGACACGAGGGATTTATGAATTGTCGCCAGTCCTCTCACATCACCATTGTAGAAGCATGTCATTGCTATCATGAAATCCTCACGTATGATATGCCAACATGTGGCGTAGAAACGGCTCGTGAATTCGTCCGGTCCTGGTGCCTTATCCGGGGGCATGGACTTAATAACCTTCTCGACTTCCTCCACGGAAAAGGGCTCCTCAAGGTGTGCTAGGTCCAGTCGTGGCAATCACAGAGCCTCCAAGTTGAGCGCGTGCCTCCCCATTTCACAGGACCCAAAAGCCTCACCATAATAGTCATCCACCGCAGCTCCCACACTATCTTGGCCCGTGTATAAATTCCTGTTATGCTGCACTGTTCGAATGGTGTTCTTCCTCTTCCGATGACTTGCTTGTTGATGGAACAACCTAGTGTTGCCATCCCCTTCTTGCAACTGAAGCAAACGCGACCTCTGCCGGGCAATGGATCTTTCAAGAAAGCACAAGTCAAAGAACTTTCTTTTCAAGCACTTACGGACCCCCATCTCAGCCTCTGTTAGTTGTCGATCATCCATGGCAATATCCAGATGATTTATCACCTCCATTGCTATGCATATTTGCAGCTTCACATTGCCAATCCATCTATCGCTCCACTTCTAAAGAGCCATTGTGACGCCCTCGATTCAATCGTACACTAATCATACACGCAAATGTGTACGATCAAGATCAAGGACTCATGGGAAGATATCACAACACAACTCTAGACACAAATAAAATAATACAAGCTTTATATTACAAGCCAGGGGCCTCGAGGGCTCGAATACATAAGCTCGAAAACACAAGAGTCAGCGGAAGCAACAATATCTGAGTACAGACATAGGTTAGACAAGTTTGCCTTAAGAAGGCTAGCACAAAAGCAACATCGATCGAAAAGGCAAGGCCTCCTGCCTGGGAGCCTCCTAACTACTCCTGGTCGTCGGCGGTCTTCACGTAGTAGTAGGCATCAACGGTGGCATCTGGCTCCTGGGCTCCGACATCTGGTTGCATCAACCGGAAAGAAGAAGAAAGGGGGAAAGGGGGAGCAAAGCAACCGTGAGTACTCATCCAAAGTACTCGCAAGCAAGGATCTACACTACATATGCAACATTATCAAAGGAAGGCTGTATATGTGGACTGGGCTGCAGAAATGCCAGAATAGAGAGAAGGAGAAGCTAGTCCTATCGAAGACTAGCATCTTCTGGAAACCACCATCTTGCAGCAACAGGAGGGAGTAGAATAGCATAAGGTAAAGTAGTAGAAGTGTTATCAACCTCGGCCGGAGATCCTTTCTCGACTCCCTACGAGAAAGAAATCTTAGAGCCATACTATCCAGTTATCATCACAATCCATTCTTCATCACCATCCAGTTCTCATCACAAGTATCCAGTTCTTGTTGTATCGATCGGGATACAACTCCAAGTGTCCGTTACCGTAGGACAGGCTATCGATAGATGATTTCTTCCCTGCAGGGGTGCACCAACTTACCCACCATGCTCGATTAACTCCGGCCGGACACACTTTCCTGGGTCATGCCCGGCCTCAGCCAAACAATACGCCGCAACCCGACCTAGGCTTAATAGAGAGGCCAGCACGCCGGACTAAACCTATGCCCCCAGGGGTCATGGGCCATCTCCCCGGGAACTCCTGCACGTTGCGTGGGCGGCCGGTGAGCAGACCTGGCTACCTCCCTAAAAAGGAAGGAGCTTACCTGTCCAACCCGGCGCGCGCCGCTCAGTCGCTGACGTCTAAAAAGCTTCGGCTGATGTATACGACGCAGAACGCCCATACTATGCCCACGTGATGGTTAGTGCTATCAGGCCAGAGGCCCCTCGGATCAAATATCCAAATCGTAGTGGATTAGGAACGCGCGGTAACAAGCAGAGACTCACGAAAAATGTGACCCCGTTGCCCCGTCTCGAGGACTTGCGGCAAGGGCTAGGAATGCCCGGCCACGCCTTGTAATTATCTCGCGGGCACCCTCCAGGTCCGCCCGACTCCACATCACTCGCAATTAAGCTCGCGCGGGTACCCCTCAGGGTTGACCCGTCTTTCCAAGTAACAGGGTTAAAGTCCAAGTATCCGTGTGTCCAAACATCAAGGAAAAACCCGAGGAATCACCCCCGATGAATTCCACTAGATGTAATCATCAAGGTGAACGTAAGAGGAATCACCCCCGAGGTTCACACTTGAGGGGTTGCACGACAGAGTCGTATCGGAAGTGGTTAAGGAGGAAATCACCCTCGATGACCACGATCGAATGACTACACTACAGGGTTAACATCAGAAGTGCTGAAGAGGTTCACCCTCGGTACTTGATAGTAACCCATTAGTGTCGAGCAACTAAGGGGAAAGTGATGTGCGGTGTCGGGGCCTGGTCTTCGATCCCGTTGATCGGGTCTTCGATGATGAAGCAGGGGCAACAAGGACAAGGTGGGTGTGACGCCCCCGATTCAATCGTACACTAATCATGCACGCAAATGTGTACGATCAAGATCAGGGACTCATGGGAAGATATCACAACACAACTCTACAAATAAAAATAAGTCATACAAGCATCATAATACAAGCCAGGGGCCTCGAGGGCTCGAATACAAGTGCTCGATCATAGACGAGTCAGCGGAAACAACAATATCTGAGTACAGACATAAGTTAAACAAGTATGCCTTAAGAAGGCTAGCACAAACTGGGATACAATCGAAAGAGGCGCAGGCCTCCTGCCTGGGATCCTCCTAACTATTCCGGTCGTCGTCAGCGGGCTGCACGTAGTAGTAGGCACCTCCAGAGTAGTAGGAGTCGTCGTCGACGGTGGCGTCTAGATCCTGGGCTCCATCGTCTGGTTGCGGCAACCGGGTAGAAGGGAAAGGGGAAAAGGGGGAGAAAAGCAACCATGAGTACTCATCCAAAGTACTCGCAAGCAAGGAGCTACACTACATATGCAGGGTTATATGTGTAAAGGGCCATATCAGTGGACTGAACTGCAGAATGCCAGAATAAGAGGGGGATAGCTAGTCTTATCGAAGACTACTCTTCTGGTCGCCTCCGTCTTGCAGCATATAGAAGAGAGTAGACTGAAGTCCTCCAAGTAGCATCGCATAGCATAATCCTACCCGGCGATCCCCTCTTCGATGCCCTGTTAGAGAGCGATCACCGGGTTGTATCTGGCACTTGGAAGGGTGTGTTTTATTAAGTATCCAGTTCTAGTTGTCATAAGGTCAAGGTACAACTCCGGGTCGTCCTTTTACCGAGGGACACGGCTATTTGAATAGATAAATTTCCCTGCAGGGGTGCACCACATAGCCCAACACGCTTGATCCCATTTGGCCGGACACACTTTCCTGGGTCATGCCCGGCCTCGGAAGATCAACACGTCGCAGCCCCACCTAGGCACAACAGAGAGGTCAACACGCCGGTCTAAACCTATGCGCGCAGGGGTCTGGGCCCATCGCCCTGAGCACACCTGCACGTTGCGAGGGCGGCCGGAAGCAGACCTAGCCTAGTGGCGTTCTAGTCCAATCCGGCGCGCGCCGCTCCGTTCTGACGTCAAGAGTGCTTCGGCTGATACCACGATGCCGGGATACCCTTAACTACTCCCGCGTAGATGGTTAGTGCGTATAGACCAAATGGCCAGACTCAGATCAAATACCCAGATCTCGTTAAGCGTGTTAAGTATCGCGAACGCCGACTAGGGCCAGGCCCACCTCTCTCCTAGGTGGTCTGAACCTGCCCTGTCGCTCCGCCACAAAGTAACAGTCGGGGGCCGTCGGGAACCCAGGCCCACCTCTACCGGGATGGAGCCACCTGCCCCTTCAGCCCCCATCTCCGAACAGTATCACAGGTAATGTAATAGTGTAAAGTATATAGAATATGCCCGTGATCACCCCCGAGTGATCACGGCCCGATAGTATAGCATGGCAGACGGGCAAGAGTGTAGGGCCACTGATGGAACACTAGCATCCTATACTAAGCAAGTAGGATTGCAGGTAAAGGTATCAACAGCAGTATCAAAGACAGGCTATGCATCAGGATAGGAATAACGAAAGCAGTAACATGCTACACTATCCTAATGCAAGCAGTATAGATCAGAGTAGGCGATATCTGGTGATCAAGGGGGGCTTGCCTGGTTGCTCTGGCAAGAGAGAGAAATCGTCCAACTCCGTAGTCGAACGGGGCAGCAGCAGCGTCGGTCTCGGTGTCTAGTGGAAGAAGAGGGGGAAGAAACAATAAATATTTAAGCAAGCAGATGCATAGTGATGCATGACATGACAAGTAACGGCGTTAGAGGTGCCCTAACGCGGTATGGGATGATATCGGTGAAGGGGGGACATCCGAGAAAGTTTTCCCGGTGTTTCGTGTTTTCGAGCAGAGGAGCCGGAGGGGGGAAAGTTGCGAGTTCGATAGGTTAGGGGGGTGTGGCGGACGAACGGGTTGCGTATCCGGAATCATCTCGTCGTTCTGAGCAACTTTCATGTTGAAAATATTTTAATCCGAGTTACGGATTAAAAGATATGATTTTCTAAAGATTTTATTAATTTCTAGAATTTTAAATAATTATTTAATTTAATTCGAAATTAGAATTATGACATCAGCATGATGTCATGCTGACGTCAACAGTCAACAGGTGTTGACTAGGTCAAACTGACGCGTGGGTCCAGTGGGACCCACCTGTCATACTCGGTTAGGTTAATTAGGGTTTAGTTAAGCTAATTACTATTTAATTAAACTAATAGGTTAATTAGATTAATTAATTACGGTAAATTAACTTAATTAATTTAATTAATTAATTAATTATTAATTAAATTTATTATTACTATTATTATTTTTATTTTTTTATACCTTTTTTCTCTTTTTTTTCTATCGTTCTGGGGGCGGGCCCCTTTGTCATAGGCCCCCGCGGGCTTAACGGGGCGGGTTAACGGGCGGTGATGCGGGTGCCCAAACGGATGGGTGCCCGAGGGGGCACCGAGCAGGCCCGACGCACGCCGGCGCCGGCGCCAGGGGAGCAAGACGGAGGAGGAATGACCGTGGCAGTGGAGGTGGCTACGGCAGGGAGCCGCAGGGCGGTGGCGGGGCAACGACGGGTCCACGGTGACCAGCAGGGGCGCGACCACGGTGGGCGCACACGGGAAGAAGGCCGCGGGCATGCCCGCAGGCGAGCGCAGGCCGCGGCCACGCACCGGGCGCGGACACGGCGAACAGGGGAAGGCCTGTGGCGCGAGCCTTCACGACGAGCAAGGGGAAGGGGCAGTGACCAGCGGGCGGGGGACGACAGGCACGGCCGGTCGGTGTAGGGCGTGGCCAGGGCGCGGCTGGCCGCGGTGAGCGCGGGGCCGGAGCGCGCGAGGCACGGCTACGGTCGCGGGAGGGGGGGAGGGAGTGCGAGGAGAGGGGGCGGGAGTCCGGGGCCTCACCGCGGGTTCGCAGGGTCAAGGGCAGCGGGATCGACGGAGGTCGGGAACGACGGGGCGGTGGCGACTCGGGTGGTTCGGCGAGGGGCGGCTCCGGCGTCAGCGTCGTGCGGCAAACGGTCGCGGCGACGGGGCCGGGGCGGCGTCGGGCGGAGCGGTTGGTGTCGAGGGACGAGCGGGGCGATGCGGGATCGGGGTCGGGGTTGTTGCCCCCCCGATCCAGATCGAGGAAGGAGAGGGAGGCGTGCGGGGGAAGGAGTGAGGGAAGTGGGGAACGAGGGGAGTGGGGGGTTCGGTCGTCTAGGGTTAGGTCGGGCGGCGGCTGGGCCGACTGGACCGGCCTAGTGGGTCCAGAGGCCAGCTGGGCCGTGGCCCGGGGGGGGGTCTTCTATTTCTTTTTTTTTGTTCTTTGTTAGTTTTTTTTCTGTTACTTTTCTTATTTTTCTTTTCTGTTTTCTTTTAGTTATACTTTATTTTTTTGTTTAGTAAAATATGACAATAGCTCCAAAAATAAAGTTTCAAAATAACCTACTACCCTAAAAAGTTTTACCTCAAAATAAAATAGTTTATGATTTTATAAAATATCAAAGGCTTGTATTTAATCGTTTCAACTACTGTTTTAATCATTTCAGAGTATTAAACCATTTTATAAAAAGTGGGGTTTCTTCACCACAATTACCTTTGCATTAATTGGCACAGCTCGGACATTTTAGTTTTAAAGTTTGAAAACTTTTGTTGTTTCTCTTTATTTTAAATTTGAATTTGAATCGTTTTTGAACCATCGCGATATCATCTACAGTGACAGCGGTGACATGGCATCATTAGGAGAGGGTTACCGTAGCTTAATTATCCGGGCGTCACAATTCTCCTCCACTACAAGAAATCTCGTCCCGAGATTTAGGAGGGGAGTAAGGGGGAAAGTTCTGGTTACGATATTCTAACGGATCTTCTCGAAGAAGTTAATCCCTTCATTGATGTCTTCAATTCTTTATTCCAATGCATCATGATAAACTTGTCATTATTTCTTCGGGAACTCCATCGTACTTACGAAAGGATAAGGGGCAGCTTAGCTACGACAGAATGCTTTTGAGGGAAACAATCTGGGGTTAACCCATGAATGAGTACAAGATTATCTCTCGAGTTAAACATAAGAAATACATCGAGAGTAAGGTTCCAAGCGGATAGATAGTTGCTCGAAGTCTGAACCAGAGTGAGAAAGGGGTTCAGAGTAGCGAGAGTAAGTATTGCGTCTGATACCAGAATAGATCAATAGGACGGTGGCCCGGGAATTACATACGAGGCCACGTGCGAGGAATAACTTTGGAAATAGGGGGTGTACAGGACAGTCAGGTTTCGATCCTGGGACTTGTGGGTTATGGGCCCACCAGGTGTTTTTTTATATATAGAAACAGTGACATCTTGCCCGGTCATGATAGCAAGGCATGTCAGAGAGTACCATGTCAGTTATGTCGGCAACAACGTCGGTACCAAGGGCGAGGGGCGAAGAGAACCATTTTCCCGCCCGTTGAACGAGGCGGACCAATAGGCAATGTTCTCGTCCATTGGTGGCTATCAGAATGTCGTCAACAATAGTAACAGAGTCTTACAGACAGAGTGGTACAACAAGGTGCCTACCTAAGCAGGGAATTATCACTGCTTAGTTAAGTAGATTACAAGAATGGTTATACAAACCAATGGAAAGTTAAATGTGATTATTGGATTAAACAAAACAACGGGAATGAAAATGTGTTTAAACACGTATTTCAGGGGTATATCCTTCCCAAGGACAGGCAGAGCATGATATCCAGGACAGGATATAATGTGGAAAAGCCTCTAGGTAAGAGGAGAGAAATTTCATGACATTATCCATACAACGGTGTTTGGATAATTGAACAAGAAACATTTAGCATTGGGCTTCAAAGGTTCTTGTTGAAAATCGGAGTACCATAGACATGCTTCGAGATAGCATTGACATGGTATTCAAGCAAAGGTCAGACTCTGGGATACACAAAGAATTCATCAGGAACAACTCATAGAATAAGTCTTACAGTTTCCTCATGGAAAAATGGATAACCTTGCTAAAAAGTAAAGTATAACAGTAGGTCATCCGACCAGGTGTGCTGGGCATGCCATCGCTTTACCGGGTCCTAAAAGTCCAGTGTTATCACTCTTGGAAAAATGTTCCAACCATCATCTCTGACCGAGAATCGGATCTGATCGGTGTTAGGATACCTCAGACTCAGGATGCCTGAGAAGTAAAGGTGCAAAACAAATTGATGAGACGACATTGTAAGATTCTCGGGAAATTTACTACGGAAGCGAGTTCCGAAACAAAAGCTCATCATTAAACCAATGAAGGGATAAGGAGGTAGCTGATGAACTCAGCGACAATTCATCGAGGTATCCAAAAAAATGATCTCCACAATTATGTGGATAAGGAGATAACATTTGTCAGATGAAATGATATAAGGGGATATGCTCAAGGAAAACATACCCAATTTAAACATTGGTTGAAAGGTGCACCCGAAATATGGGCTGGGTTGCACGGCCAATGTCAGAATGGTGATTCGATAATCAATAGTATAAGAATGAACGGTCGGCCATTATCTTCAGAGCAATAGGGTTGCTAGAAGGGCAGAATCCAAGCAGCACCGTTCACTTGTTGGAATCAACACGGGGACCAAGAAAGAATGGTGATGGTGATAAGTATCACAATACCAAGAATTCTCAACAGGTGGAGAATTCCTCACAACCTCCTTGATATTAAAAGATGGTAATACTCCAAGGTAAAGAAGACCAATTGCTGGATAGTAGGGAACTCAAGGTATAACACAAAACATGAACAAGTTTTGTGTTGAACGGAAGGCAATAAAGTGGTCAATGATAACACAACTCATCGAGGGACAAGGGTGGTACTTGTCATCATGAATTTGATTGATATTCTGGAAGGAGTCAAAATGTGATGATCACGACAAATTTTGTCGAGAGGCTCCACGAAGATGTAATAAATCGGTGATGACACCAAGTCAAAGGAATGATGAAGCGAAAGTTTAATGAAACCAAGGGTATGACACAAACTCGAAATCAAGTTTGTTGTTCAAGGAGAAATGATATGGTGGGGAAATTGACAAAAGCTTAGTTCATCTCCGTAAATTTTGCTCCGAGAAGGACCAGGTAGCACCGTTAAAATTTAGCAAGATAATGATATAGCCAACCGGGCTAGGAATGACTTGAAGGATTATTAAGCTCATAAGCAATGAAAATTACTTATAGTTATTGAGCCAGAGCACAGACTCGATTCACTGTCGGTGTCCTTGAGTGTCTAACTACTCAGAACCCGGGGAAAAATTTGGAATCAGTGAGAAATAATACTTGAAGAAGAACTCATAAGAAGTTATGCAGTTCCGTGATAATCTCGAGATAACAGAGGGGGTAATACTCGATGACAGATCAAGTAGAGGTTGGACTGGGGTATTGCTCTACAGAAGACAAGCGCTTAAACTTGCGCGCGAAATGGTATATAAAGGAGAACATGGTCGGAACCACGATTGAAAAATGCCAGATCCCAGATATAAGATGAACTTATACCAAGGGAATAATTAATTTGAGAAAAGCTTAAATGTTAAGATCTACATCGTGTCCATGGGCATGAACACAAAGTTCAAGGTCGACTCCCACTTCTTCAATGTATAACCTTCCATTCACTTTTCGCTTTGATAAAGGCATTAGTGTTGAAAGTTTTGTCTAGTGAAATACCAGATGAGTATGAACCGTGAAATCTTTCGGGTTCACATTGATTAAGGAAGGTATAGGTTCAACCCATCAGGGTCTCTTAGGAACATATACCACAAACTTCAGGAGTAAATAACACAAGCTCGAAAGCAGAGCATGTTTGACCAATCAGAGGATACAATTTACCAAAGGCATTATGTATCCGAGAAAAGACTCACAAGGTTATTGAATATAAAGGACGTCGTCGGATCAAATCCAGTAAGGATCTGGTGGTCCATAAGGGATCTGATGTGAGTATCGGTACTCAACCAGAAGAAGAAAGGAAGCAAAGAGATCGGATTATCGAAACAAATGACTAATCCAAGCTCAAAGGCAAAGGAGTTATGATCTTCAAATCAAGGGATCAGAAGCAAACACTCTGATCAAGGATGGATAAGTCGAATAGGCTTAGGGTACCATCGATGGCAAATTTGATGGGTCAAGAACCAGCTCATATCCAAATGACGTCTGAGCCGGAAGGATGAATCCTAGGATTCGACTGAGGAATGCGAGCATCCTCAACATATTGAATCAACGGACTTTAAAATGATAAAGGCAAGGGAGGCCAATGAGATTACGAAACTTATGGGATTATCCATAATGCAAGCAAGCGAGAATTTCAAGAGCAATTGGCTGCTCGAG
This sequence comes from Aegilops umbellulata, assembly GCA_032464435.1. NCBI lineage: Eukaryota > Viridiplantae > Streptophyta > Magnoliopsida > Poales > Poaceae > Aegilops > Aegilops umbellulata. The sequence continues at coordinate 66,900,415 of CP136059.1, forward strand.
ATTTTCGGAAGATCGAATGATATTTTCAAGACTATTGTGAAACACATGATCAACTGGGGATGAACGAATGCTCGATAAGTGAGAGGGATTATCCGTAGGGGTATTCATGTGGTACAGAACCACAAGGCAGTGAGCTCAAAGGATTCTCGGGACAACAGAGAGTATTTCGGGACATCTTGTAATAACAAGATCAACGGGGAATGATTGTATGAATCGAAAGTGTATGCAGTTTTCATAGGGGTTGATGGTGGAAGGAAATCGCAAATGCGATGGCACAACGACTCGAGAGAACATCGTAGAGTAACTTCGGAATCTTCTAGTGCAGCAGGCGATCATCTGAAGTGAGGGGCTCTCCGGGAGAAAGTATTTTCGAGAACCTAAAGTTAGTTTTGTTTTTAGCAAAATCATTTAACCCGAATAGACGAGATGTCAGAGTCCCAGAGTATAGGTCAAGGAGTAAAAGATCCTACTACCACCCGATGGCGACGTGTGCCCGTAAGATACACAGCCATGTTAGCAAAAGTTTGCAATGTCTAGACTCAACTTCGGCCAAGGAGTTGGAAGGGGGATTCCTACAGGCAGTCGGCTCTGATACCAACTTGTGACGCTCCCGATTCAATCGTACACTAATCATGCACGCAAATGTGTACGATCAAGATCAGGGACTCACGGGAAGATATCACAACACAACTCTACAAATAAAAATAAGTCATACAAGCATCATAATACAAGCCAGGGGCCTCGAGGGCTCGAATACAAGTGCTCGATCATAGACGAGTCAGCGGAAACAACAATATCTGAGTACAGACATAAGTTAAACAAGTATGCCTTAAGAAGGCTAGCACAAACTGGGATACAATCGAAAGAGGCGCAGGCCTCCTGCCTGGGATCCTCCTAACTATTCCGGTCGTCGTCAGCGGGCTGCACGTAGTAGTAGGCACCTCCAGAGTAGTAGGAGTCGTCGTCGACGGTGGCGTCTAGATCCTGGGCTCCATCGTCTGGTTGCGGCAACCGGGTAGAAGGGAAAGGGGAAAAAGGGGGAGAAAAGCAACCGTGAGTACTCATCCAAAGTACTCGCAAGCAAGGAGCTACACTACATATGCAGGGTTATATGTGTAAAGGGCCATATCAGTGGACTGAACTGCAGAATGCCAGAATAAGAGGGGGATAGCTAGTCTTATCGAAGACTACTCTTATGGTCGCCTCCGTCTTGCAGCATATAGAAGAGAGTAGACTGAAGTCCTCCAAGTAGCATCGCATAGCATAATCCTACCCGGCGATCCCCTCCTCGATGCCCTGTTAGAGAGTGATCACCGGGTTGTATCTGGCACTTGGAAGGGTGTGTTTTATTAAGTATCCAGTTCTAGTTGTCATAAGGTCAAGATACAACTCCGGGTCGTCCTTTTACCGAGGGACACGGCTATTCGAATAGATAAACTTCCCTGCAGGGGTGCACCACATAGCCCAACACGCTTGATCCCATTTGGCCGGACACACTTTCCTGGGTCATGCCCGGCCTCGGAAGATCAACGCGTCGCAGCCCCACCTAGGCACAACAGAGAGGTCAACACGCCGGTCTAAACCTATGCGCGCAGGGGTCTGGGCCCATCGCCCTGAGCACACCTGCACGTTGCGAGGGCGGCCGGAAGCAGACCTAGCCTAGTGGCGTTCCAGTCCAATCCGGCGCGCGCCGCTCCATCGCTGACGTCAAGAGTGCTTCGGCTGATACCACGACGCCGGGATACCCATAACTACTCCCGCGTAGATGGTTAGTGCATATAGACCAAATGGCCAGACTCAGATCAAATACCCAAATCTCGTTAAGCGTGTTAAGTATCGCGAACGCCGACTAGGGCCAGACCCACCTCTCTCCTAGGTGGTCTGAACCTGCCCTGTCGCTCCGCCACAAAGTAACAGTCGGGGGCCGTCGGGAACCCAGGCCCACCTCTACCGGGATGGAGCCACCTGCCCCTTCAGCCCCCATCTCCGAACAGTATCACAGGTAATGTAATAGTGTAAAGTATATAGAATATGCCCGTGATCACCCCCGAGTGATCACGGCCCGATATTATAGCATGGCAGACGGACAAGAGTGTAGGGCCACTGATGGAACACTAGCATCCTATACTAAGCAAGTAGGATTGCAGGTAAAGGTATCAACAGCAGTATCAAAGACAGGCTATGCATCAGGATAGGAATAACAAAAGTAGTAACATGCTAGACTACCCTAATGCAAGCAGTATAGATCAGAGTAGGCGATATCTGGTGATCAAGGGGGGCTTGCCTGGTTGCTCTGGCAAGAGAGAGAAATCGTCCAACTCCGTAGTCGAACGGGGCAGCAGCAGCGTCGGTCTCGGTGTCTAGCGGAAGAAGAGGGGGAAGAAACAATAAATATTTAAGCAAGCAGATGCATAGTGATGCATGACATGACAAGTAACGGCGTTAGAGGTGCCCTAACGCGGTATGGGATGATATCGGTGAAGGGGGGACATCCGAGAAAGTTTTCCCGGTGTTTCGTGTTTTCGAGCAGAGGAGCCGGAGGGGGGAAAGTTGCGAGTTCGATAGGTTAGGGGGGTGTGGCGGACGAACGGGTTGCGTATCCGGAATCATCTCGTCGTTCTGAGCAACTTTCATGTTGAAAATATTTTAATCCGAGTTACGGATTAAAAGATATGATTTTCTAAAGATTTTATTAATTTCTAGAATTTTAAATAATTATTTAATTTAATTCGAAATTAGAATTATGACATCAGCATGATGTCATGCTGACGTCAACAGTCAACAGGGGTTGACTAGGTCAAACTGACGCGTGGGTCCAGTGGGACCCACCTGTCATACTCGGTTAGGTTAATTAGGGTTTAGTTAAGCTAATTACTATTTAATTAAACTAATAGGTTAATTAGATTAATTAATTACGGTAAATTAACTTAATTAATTTAATTAATTAATTAATTAAATTTATTATTACTTTTATTATTTTTATTTTTTTATACCTTTTTTTCTCTCTTTTTTTCTATCGTTCTAGGGGCGGGCCCCTTTGTCATAGGCCCCCGCGGGCTTAACGGGGCGGGTTAACGGGCGGTGATGCGGGTGCCCAAACGGACGGGTGCCCGAGGGGGCACCAAGCAGGCCCGACGCACGCCGGCGCCGGCGCCAGGGGAGCAAGACGGAGGAGGAATGACCGTGGCGGCGGAGGTGGCTACGGCAGGGAGCCGCATGGCGGTGGCGGGGCAACGGCGGGTCCACGGTGACCAGCAGGGGCGCGGCCACGGTGGGCGCACACGGGAAGAAGGCCGCGGGCGTGCCCGCAGGCGAGGCGCAGGCCGCGGCCACGCACCGGGCGCGGACACGGCGAACAGGGGAAGGCCTGTGGCGCGAGGCTTCGCGACGAGCAAGGGGAAGGGGCGGTGACCAGTGGGCGGGGGACGACGGGCACGGCCGGTCGGTGTAGGGCGTGGCCAGGGCGCGGCCGGCCGCGGTGAGCGCGGGGCCGGAGCGCGCGAGGCGCGGCCACGGTCGCGCGGGGGGGGGGTGTGCGAGGAGAGGGGGCGGGAGTCCGGGGCCTCACCGCGGGTTCGCAGGGTCAAGGGCAGCGGGCTCGACAGAGGTCGGGGACGACGGGGCGGGGGCGACTCGGGTGGTTCGGCGAGGGGCGGCTCCGACGTCAGCGTCGTGCGGCGAGGGCGACGGGCGGCGAACGGTCGCGGCGACGGGGCCGGGGCGGCGTCAGGCGGAGCGGTTGGTGTCGAGGGACGAGCGGGGCGATGTGGGATCGGGGTCGGGGTTGTTGCCCCCCCGATCCAGATCGAGGAAGGAGAGGGAGGCGTGCGGGGGAAGGAGTGGGGGAAGTGGGGAACGAGGGGAGTGGGGGGTTCGGTCGTCTAGGTTTAGGTCGGGCGGCGGCTGGGCCGACTGGACCGGCCTAGTGGGTCCAGAGGCCAGCTGGGCCGTGGCCCGGGGGGGGGGGGGGTTCTTCTATTTCTTTTTTTTGTTCTTTGTTAGTTTTGTTTTCTGTTACTTCTCTTATTTTTCTTTTCTGTTTTCTTTTAGTTATACTTTATTTTTTTGTTTAGTAAAATATGACAATAGCTCCAAAAATAAAGTTTCAAAATAACCCACTACCCTAAAAAGTTTTACCTCAAAATAAAATAGTTTATGATTTTATAAAATATCAAAGGCTCATATTTAATCGTTTCAACTACTATTTTAATCATTTCAGAGTATTAAACCATTTTATAAAAAGTGGGGTTTCTTCACCACAATTACCTTTGCATTAATTGGCACAGCTCGGACATTTTAGTTTTAAAGTTTGAAAACTTTTGTTGTTTCTCTTTATTTTAAATTTGAATTTGAATCGTTTTTGAACCATCGCGATATCAACTACAGTGACAGCGGTGACATGGCATCATTATGAGAGGGTTACCGTAGCTTAATTATCCGGGCGTCACAGTGGGGGTCACTGATGGGTCTCTAACCAACCAATACTAAGCAGTTTAGGATAAGCAGGTAGGTAACAATAGCAGGCTACAATAAACAGGCTATGCAGCAGAATAGGAGCAAACAATAACAGTAGCAAAATCTAATGCAAGCATGAGAGAATGGAATGGGCGATATCGGGATGATCAAAGGGGGGGCTTGCCTGGTTGCTCTGGCAAGGAGGGGTCGTCGTCGACGTAGTCGAACACAGGGGCAGCATCGGTCTCGGGGTCTATCGGAGAGAAGAGGGGGAAGAAACAGTAAATATAAAAGCAAACATTGCATCACAGAGCATAACGTGGCAATAAACTGTGCCAGGTGTGATCTAACGTATGGCTACACGACAAAGGAGAAGGGGGAAAACAACCGGGAATGATTTCCCGGTTCCGAACCTGTGTCCTACAGATGACTGGAGAGGGAATGTTCCATGTTCAGCATACTAGGGGCATGTGACAGATGAACAGACCGCATATTCGGATTCGTTGGATTTTTCTGGGCAACTTTCATGTATAAAACTTTTTCATCGGAGCTACGGTTTAAATTCTATGAATTTGTAAAGATTTAAAGGCCTTTTGAAATTATTTAAATTAACACAATTAACAGAAAAGGGGGTATGACGTCAGCATGACAGGGAGACGACCTCAGCAAGTCAACAGACTCGCTAATTAGTCAAACTGGGTCCAGTGGGTCCCACTCGTCAGTGACTGGACTAATTAGCAGTGGTTAATTTAACTAAACAAGATTAATTAGCTAGTAGGCCCCACCTGTCAGTAGCTAATTAGTTTAACAAATAAGTTTTAGTTACTAAAACGTAGATTAAAGGATGGGGCCCGCCGGGCTGCCCAGCCAGCATGTTGACTGGGACAACACGGTCAACGGGACGAGCGGGGGCCACTGGGGCCACCGGTCAGCGACCCAGGATGGTGGCCCCGGGCGACCACGTCAGCAGCGGCGGTGGCGCGCCGGCGGTGGACATTACCACGGTGGCGACGCACTGGAGTCGGCCGGAAAAAGGCCACAGAGGGCCTCCAGGCCGGCGGTTTGGACCTACGGGTGCGCGCCGGCGTCGCGCATGCGATGGTGATGACGGCCGGCGCCGGGGACGGTCGGAGCATCGCCGGCGTCGAGGTTTGCGGTCGTCGGAGTTGGGCAAGGATGGAGTCAGCAGCAGGGGGCGAGAACGGAGGCGCGGGTGGGTTCTTTTGATCGCCGGGTCGATGCCGCGTCAAGTGATGGTAATTGGCGATGAGGGGGGGGCGGAGCTGGCCGGAGCAACGACGGGGAGCGACGGTGGCGCTCTGGCCCCGTTCGAATCGCGTCGGGAGCGGCCTAGGGGCGCGGTTGGGGCTGCAACGAAGGGCGAGGCTTCGGGCGGCGACGGCGGCAGCAGAAGACGGCGGAGGCGGGCGGCTGCAGCATGGTGAGCGAGGCAAGGCCAAGGCGGGAGCGGGCGAGGCGAGCGACCGGCGGAGGCGGGCAGCAGCTCGAGACAGGGGGCGCGGCGAGTAGCTGCGGGGCCGGAGCAGGGCAGTGCTAGGCGGCGGGGCTAAGCAGCGGTGCAGCAGATGGAGGCGCAGGCGGTGTGCGCGGCAGTAGGTAGAGCAAATCGCAGCGCAGCAGCAGCAGAAGCTACGGCGGCGTACTGCGTTTATGCACGGAAAGAAGGGGGGCAGGGGGACGACGCGGGGTGCTCACCACGTAGGCACAAGGAGGCCCCGTGACTGATTAGGAGCAGCAGAGGCGGCCAGTTCGAGGGCGGACGACGGTGATGCGGGCGGTCTACGTCGGGGAAGAAGTGGTCGAGGGAGACGGTGGAGCGGCCCCGAGCTTGAGGTAGCGGTCGTAGGCATAGTGGAGGTCGAAGGCGGAGCTCCCGGTGCGGTCCTAGGCGATGGGCTCGACGGTGGGCGCGCGGTCAGGTGAGTCCATGGCGACGGTGGGCATTCGGGCGAGGTGGAGAAGGAGCGAGCGTATGAGAGAGAGGGAGGAGAAATATCTGCCGGGGGGAGGGGGATCTGACGAGGCCGTGAGGGGGCCGTGGCGTCCTTATCCATTCCGGGGCGTCGCCGGCGAGGCGGGTCCGGCGGGGACGGCGCCTGTAGCGACCCAGGACAGAGGAATAGGGAGGGAGGGGTGTCCGGTGCAGGGAGTGGGCTGGATGGGCCGGCTCGGGTGGATTAGGCCCAGGGGATATGGGGCTTTCTCCTTTTCCCTTTTCCCTTTTCTTTTAATCTTTTCTTTTTACAGAAAAAAATGCCATGCAATATTTGAGCTGCCAAAAGGGGTTATGAAAAATGTCGGACTTGGCAAATAAATACATTACAATATTTGGCACCTGCCACAAAAAGTTTGGGAGGAGTTTGAATTGATTTGGATTTTTCACAAATGGAAAAGCATTTAAAAATGCTGATTTGGAACTGCTTTAATTCCCAGGGGAATTTAGCTATCTCAAATGATGTTGAATCATTCATGACATTTAGTTAGTGAATATTTGCAACCCAACGAACATTTTTGTTTTACTGTTTGGAGAAATAATTTATTTGACTTTATTTTAAAAATTGAATTTGAATTGGTTTTGAATCAAAGTGAGATTAGCAACAGTAACAGTGATGACTTGGCGTCATTAGTAGGGGATTACTGTAGCTTGATTATCCGCGCGTTACAGCCATGGCCATGGCTTTCAACTTATCATGCAACGTAAGGTATGCGTTTGATGCCACCGGGACTGAGTTCCATGCTTCCTGCACAGTATCCATGAAACCATCCTCCTTCACCCAAAACAATTCAAACTTGAACCTCTTACGCGTGTGCACGTCTATATTCATATCCAGCATCAACAGGCAGTGGTCTGAGATGGCAGTTCCCAAAGATGAGAGGAAACAAGTGGGGAATGCCTCATCCCACTCATTAGAAACAAAAACATGGTCAATCTACTCGAGCATTGCAAGGTGCCTTTCATTTGACTAAGTATAGCGCCTACTGTTCAGGTACAACTCCTTCAACTCTAGCAGATTTAGTTTTGCCCGAAATCTACCCATCATTCTTCGGTTTATCGACGCATTGCTCTTATCCTCCTGATTAACCAGTAACTTGAAGACACCAGCCACAACCCACGGACAGGCATGTAGGTCTCTAACATCCACAAGCTCCTGAAGGAAGTCCACCTTCTCCCTCTCATCATGAGGGCCATAGACACATGTGAGCCACCACTCCTGCCCCCCCACCATTTTCATGGTCGCAGTTAGTGTGTTATCCGTGTAATGTGGGTTTGACAGTTGGGTTATTGAGTCATCCCAAGCCACCAGGATTCCTCCATGGGTCCTAACCGCTGGCAAGTAGAAAAACTGCCCAAATTTATTACCAAGGCATGGTTGTACAACGGTCAGAGATACATCTTGTAACTTCGTTTCCTGCAGGCATACAATAGCCGGATTTGCCGACGCAACCACTTGATAAACTGCACTCCTATGAGCCGGAGCATTGAGGCCCCGAACATTCCACACAATCACTTTGAAGGGTTGTGCATCACTGATCACATGCCACCGAACCACCTAACCTCCCGCGGACAAGCTACGCCGCAACTTCCCCTGCCTCCTCCATTAGTGGCATAGTCGACGACTCCAAACCGAACAATGCCAAAACGGCTGCAATGTGTGCGTCCGAGAGGGGACGGGAGAATAAGTCAACGTACATGCGAAGGGCTTCTTCAGAGATCACCTCCCCCTCATGAGCGAGACAGAACTTCCTAATGAGAACTTGCTTCTGTTTGGTGGTCGCATGCTTAGCAATTCGCGCACTCCTCCGCGCCGGTGCCATGTCTAGTTCCCTTTTCTTCGCTGGCTTGCCACCATTGGTGGCTGGAGCCCGACTCTCCGAGCTTGATATATTTAGGACACGACATTTTTTCAATAGGATCCACTTTAGCTTTATCAACTTCGATACCTCTTTCGAAGATTTTATGCCGCAATACAATACCTTCATTAACCATAAAGTGGCGCTTCTCCCAATTCAATACAATATTAGTTTCTTCACATCTCTGCAAAACTTGGTCAAGGTTGCTTAAGCAATCGTCAAAAGAAGTTTCGTACACGGAAAAATCATCCATGAAAACCTCAACAATCTTTTCACAAAAGTCAGAGAATATAGCAGTCATACATCTTTGAAAGGGGTCTTTAAGAAAGAATTAAACACAACTCTGAAGATTGGGAGCTCGAGGAAGGTAAAGAGTCAGGTATTAAGCTTAACTTTAATTGTGTTAAATCTTTTATGAATACCGATGCTTTTCACAAGTTTAGCACTAAATATGGACTTGACTCTGAGATAGTAGCCTCTTTTTGTGAATCGTTTGCTACTCATGTCGATCTCCCTAGGGAGAAGTGGTTTAAACATCATCCACCTATTAAACAGGAAATTAGAGAACTAGTTAAACCGAAGGATGAAACCATTATTCACAATGTTGATCCAGTTGTACCTACTACTTATATTGAGAAAGCACCTTTCCCTGTTAGGATAAAGGAACATGCTAAGGTATCAACTGTGGTTCACAAAAGCAACATTAAAGCACCTAAACCCTCTAAGCAAATTAAAGTAGAACCTAGTGTTGCTATGGTTAAAGATCTCCTAGTAGAAAATACTAATGGCATGCTATTTACTTCTATGATGAAGCTGCTAGAATTGCTAAACCCGATGAAAAAGATAAACATAGACCTTTAGTTGGCATGCCTATTGTCTCAGTTAAAACAGGAGATCATTGTTATCATGGCTTATGTCACTTAGGTGCTAGCGTGAGCGCTATTCCTTTTACCTTATAACAAGAAATTATGGATGACATAGCACCCGGTGAAATAGAAGACATAGATGTTACTATTAAACTTGCTAATAGAGACACCATCACACCACTTGAGATTGTTAGAGATGTTGAAGTCTTGTGTGGGAAAATAAAATATCCTACTGATTTCCTAGTTCTTGGTTCCCACAAGATGACGTCCTATTATCTTGTGTAGACCTTTCTTGAACACCATGAATGCTAAAATAGACTGTGGGAAACAAACCGTCGGTGTTAACTTTGGTGATGAATCTCATGAGTTCAATTTCTGAAAGTTTAGTAGACAACCTCATAAGAAAGAATTATCTAGTAAGAATGAAATAATTGGTCTTGCTTCTATTGCTGTGCCTCCTACTAATCCACTAGAACAATATTTGATAGACCATGAAAATGATATGCATATGCATGACATCAATGAAATAGATAAAAGTTTCTTTGAACAACCACCTCTGCTCAAACACAATTTGCCTATTGAAACTCTAGGAGCTCCTCCTCCACCTAAAGGTGATCCTATGTTCGAATTAAAACAATTGCCTGACACTTTGAAATATGATTATCCTGATGAGAAAAACATATATCCTGTTATTATTAGTGCTAACCTTTAGAACAAGAAGAAGAAATATTATTGAAAATTCTGAAGAAGCACTGAGGTGCGATTGGATATACTCTTGATGATCTTAAGGGCATTAGCCCCACTCTCTGTCAGCACAAGATTAATAGGGAACCTGATAGTAAACCCGTTGTTGATCCAACAAAGTTTGAATTCCAAGATGAAGGAAGTGGTAAGAACTGAAATATTAAAGCTTCTAGAAGTAGGAATAATCTATCACATAGTTGATAGTAGATGGGTAAGTCCCGTTCATTGTGTCCCTAAGAATGGAGGTATTACTGTTGTTCCTAATGATAAAAATGAACTTATTCCACAAAGAATTTTCACTAGCTATAGAATGGTAATTGATTTCAGAAAATTAAATAAAGCAACTAGAAAATATCATTATCCTCTGCCTTTTATTGATCAAATGCTAGAAAGACTATCTAAGCACACACACTTCTATTTTCTTGAGGGATATTCTGGTTTTCTTCAAATACCTGTGTCGCAACCTGATCAAGACAAAACCACCTTTACTTTCCTTTTTGGAACTTATGCTTATAGATGTATGCCTTTTGGTTTATGCAATGCACCTGCTACCTTTCAAAGATATATGACTGCCATATTCCCTGATTTTTGTGAAAAGATTGTTGAGGTTTTAATGGATGATTTTTCTATTTATGGAACTTCTTTTGATGAATGCTTAAGAAACCTTGATCGAGTTTTGCAGAGACGTGAGCAAACTAATCTTTTCTTGATTTGGGAGAAGTGCCACTTTATGGTTAATGAAGTTATTGTCTTGGGGCATAAAATTTCTGAACGAGGTATTGAGGTGGATAAAGCTAAAGTTGATGCAATTGAGAAAATGCCATGTCCTAAAGATATTAAAGGTATTCGTAGTTTCCTTTGTCATGTTGGTTTCTATAGGAGGTTTATTAAAGACTTCTCTAAAATTCCTAGGTCTCTTAAAAATCTTTTACAAAAGGATGTTCCATTTGTTTTTTATGATGATTGGGTAGAAGCCTTTGAAACACTTAAGAAAGCCTTAATTTCTGCACCTATCGTTCAACCACCTCATTGGAACTTGCCTTTTTAAATTATGTGTGATGCTAGTGATTACGCTGTTAGTGTTGTTCTAGGACAAAGAGTTGATAAGAAATTAAATGTTATCCATTATGCTAGTAAAACTCGAGACAGTGCCCAAAGAAATTATGCTACTACTGAAAACGAATTTTTAGCAGTTGTGTTTACTTGTGACAAATTCAGGCCCTATATTGTTGATTCCAAAGTAATTGTTCACACTAATCATGCTGCTATATAATATCTTATGGAAAAGAAAGATGCTAAACCTAGACTCATTAGGTGGGTTCTCTTGCTACAAGAATTTGATTTACATATCACTGATAGAAAAGGAGCTGAGAACCCCGTAGCAGATAACTTGTCTAGGTTAGAAATATTCTTGATGACTCACTACCTACTGATGATAGCTTTCCTGATGAACAACTAGCTGCAATAAATATTTCTCACAACACTCCTTGGAATGCTGACTATGCTAACTACATTGTTGCTAAATATATACAACCTAGTTTCACATATCAACAAAAGAAAAAAAATCTTCTACGATTTAAGAAATTACTTTTGGGATGACCCACTTCTTTATAAAGGAGTAGATGGTATTATTAGACGTTGTGTACCTGAGCATGAGCAGGAACAAATCCTACGGAAATGTCACTCCAAAGCGTATAGAGGGCATCATGCGGGAGATAGAACTGCTCACAAGGTATTGCAATCTGGTTTTTTTTGTCCTACCCTCTTCAAGGATGCACGTAAGTTTGGTTTATCTTGTGATGAATGTCAAAGAATTGGTAATATCTGTAAGCGTAGGGAAATGCCTATGAATTATTCACTTGCTATTGAACCATTTGATGTTTGGGGTTTTGATTATATGGGACCTTTTCCTTCCTCTAATGGGTATACACATATTTTGCTTGTTGTTGATTATGTTACTAAGTGGGTAGAAGCTATTCCAACTAGTAGTGTTGGTCATAACACTTCCATTAAAATTCTTAAAGAAGTTATTTTCCCAAGGTTCGAAGTCCCTAGATATTTAATGACTTATGGTAGTTCACACTTTATTCATGGTGCTTTCCGTAAAATGCTTGCTAAATATGATGTTAACCATAGAATTGCATCACCCTATCATCCTCAATCTAGTGGTCAAGTTGAACTTAGAAATAGAGAAATGAAACTAATATTACAAAAAGCTGTTAATAGGTCCTAAAAGAATTGGTCTAAGAAATTAGATGATGCACTTTGGGCCTACAGAACAGCTTATCAAAATCCCGTGGGTATGTCTCCTTGTAAAATGGTTTATGGAAAAGCTTGTCATTTGCTTCTTGAGTTAGAACATAAAGCATATTGGGCAATTAAAGAACTTAATTATGACTTCAAGCTTGCCAGTGAAAAGAGGTTATTTGATATTAGCTCATTAGATGAATGGAGAACCCAAGCTTATGAAATGCCAAACTGTTTAAAGAAAGGGTTAAAAGATGGCATGCCAAAAGAATCCAAGAGCGGGAATTCATAGTGGGTGAATATGTTCTTTTGTACAACTCCCGTTTTACATTCTTTGCAGGAAAACTTCTTTCCAAATGGGAAGGACCATATATTATCGAAGAGGTTTATCGCCCTGGAGCTATCAAAATTAACAATGCCAAAGGTACTAATCCAAAGGTGGTCAATGTGCAAAGAATTAAACATTATGTCTCAGGTACGCCTATTAATATTGAAAGCAATATTATACAAACCATGAAACCAGAGGAACACATAAAAGAAACCTTCTTGAACACTCCAGAATCATGAAAAAGAGGTACATGATATGGTAAGTAAACAGACTCCTGAAAATCCGCAAAAATATTTTCTATTAGTTTTAGAATATTACAAAAGTTAGGAAAATAATAAATAACCGGGAAGGCAACCAAGGAGGGCACTAGACACCAGGGCGTGCCTGCCTTGCCTGGCGCGCCCAAGTGGGTTGTGCCCACCTCGGGAAGCTTCCCAACTCCATTTTCCCTCCGTTCTGCTTGTTTCCCAAGATGAAGAAAATATTTATATACCCCCTGAACATATTGACCACCATATCGCAAAGAAATCTTCTGTTCTTCTTTCTTGCTATTTTTTGACACACCTGAAACTAGGTCGTCTCAAGACTCGGAGGGTGAGAGCTATGTTGCTGATTATATTGCAAACTCCAAAGTTTATGGAGATGTGGAGCATTATGGTTGGGCCACGGAGGAGGAAGAAGACTATGATCTGAATGGGAAGGAGGAGACAAGCTTACATGAATAGGAAGTCCCACTACCCGAACCTGGGGACATGCATGTGGAATTCAAGAAGTCAACTATCCCTAATAAGACAGAGAAACCTAAGACTCAATTTATCCTGTGTCGTCTTCTGCAGGAGAACAAGCAGGAATTATGAAAAAGGATATTGATGCTGGAGCAGGAGATTGATAACTTGAGGGAGGAAAATTCCGCCCTCAAGCGTAAGCTGATGAGAAAGGATAAGCTCGCTACTACCTCATCACCACCACCATCGTCATCTTCCCCACCAAACGAGACTTGAGTAACGAGTATGGGCACTCCCCTTGGCTTCTGCCAAGCTTGGGGGACATGCCCTGGTATCGTATCACCATCACTTTCTTTGCCTTTATCTATTTTAGTATGATCTTTAGTTATCCTATGATTTAGTTGAATAAAAGATTAGTTCGATCTATTTTCAAGTGCTTGCTTATTGATCTATCTATTTATGTAATCGTGTGTGAGATATATAAGAAAGAGTAGTTTGAGTTTTGTATCTTTACTTTATGTTTCAATAAAAAGAAAGGAAAATAAATGAAAAAGATCATATGCTAATCTTATGGTAAGTTGATAGAGGCGAGGGTGTCCCGATCTTTCAATGAGATGATAACTATCGATTTGGTGGAGACGACTTTGACGATCTGACTACAAACGTGCACGATGTTGCGCCTTAGCAATCGCTAAACCAACTCCGAGAGGTTATTGACCACGCCGCAGCACAATCAACCTGACCACGAACGTCTATTCCTGCAAGCAATCGAAGAACAAGCAAGAATATGATAATGCAATCTGAATATTGCGAATATAGATGAAGTATTGATAAAGGTGGGGATCCGTAAGCGGTCTTGGTCTGGTCGTTGGACACAAACGAAGTACACGAAGTTGCAATGGCTAACTTTTAATCTAAACAAATCCCAAGGAAAAAGCTACTAGATGGATCTACTTATATAGGAGCAAGGGGTGGTGGCCAAGGAGGTGGGAGGACGTCCCAAGGCAGCCTAAAACCAACCCTAGATTGTACAAGGCTCATGGGCCCAAGTGGAGATGATGCAACACCTTTGGACTTGTAGTTTGACTCGGATTCTGCTGTAGCGTCAGATTATTTCGTCAATAACTCAATGCTCCGGATGAATTTTAGGGTGAATCCAATTGGCCTGGAAAGAGCACGAAATCTACTTTCCAACAGAAAAAGAATCACCCAATTCGGAGTCCGTATGAAAGAGTTCTTGCCGTTTTGAGTCAGGTATGTCTGTGCAGTCCGAATCTGAATCCAGAACGTGAGAGACTTGGACTCTATCTTCTCTTGGCCCAAAAGTGACGTGAGAGGACTTTTTGAACAGAACTTAAACTTCTCCTTTTCCCCTATCTTCATACATGGATTGTACAAATGTTCCATACACCTATAATTAGACAAAACACAAAAGTGTGTGAAGTATTTTTGTTCTGGATAATATAAATAGATTATTGAATAGTTGACACTAGAAATCACCTGACAAATATGCATGTATGCAATATTTTTGGTCGTATCCAAGGTAGTCATGTCCTCATCATCCTCCCCTTCTTGAAAATAAAGCCGTCCTCGGCGTTGCTTTATCTGAAATGTGGCTAACAAAAGAGACAAGGTGTACATGTTGTATATGTATATGTCATCAATTTTTACTTCCCGTGGATTTTGCACATATGACACATGTATACATGAGTAACTTTCATAGTGAATAAAATATAAAGCCAAAATATTATCACAAGAAGTAGAAGGCATGAAAGTATTCCAACTCAGTTTGCACATATAAGTGAAGCTCTTATTCATATGAAAAGATTGACAATATTCATCATTAAACCATCCCAATATTGGTGAATAAACCTTACTTGCGTCAAATTTAGATGCTACAACATGCTTAAATAAGCAAACATGCAATAAGTCATTTGACACAGAATCATCACCAATATTAGAGGTCATATCAAAATGATTAAACATTGGTTCTTTTGCATCAACAGTTAATTCATTGGGTGCACTCAAAATTGTTGGTATTTCAGTTGTTTGATCACATGACGCATTCATGACAGTAACATGATTCTCTAAAATAGGTGATGCGCTCAAATCAACAGGTAACTCAACACATAATGTATTCAAGTTAACTAGGCATGCTTCATTCTCATGTGAAGTTATATCATCAATACCTTTACAGTTACCTTGTCGCAAAGATGTAGCTGATGTAGGTACGGATGATGGCAATGTACCATACTCTTGAGATGATGTCGCGCTCACAATCTGAGGTGTGGCTGCTCTAGTAGGTGCAACGGTGGAGGAACCAAGCGGTGGTGGTGAGCATGAACTAGAATAGTAGTTGTTGTAGTCACCCAATGCATCCTCCTATAACTGTCTCTCAAAGGTACAAGCACGAACATACATACCAGTAATGCAACAAGGAATATACTGAAATCGTGCCTGAATATCATGGTTCAAACCGCCAAAAAATCTATTCATTGTATCATCCTCGGATTCTTCTATGTCACAATGATGCATATAAGATTTGAACTCTTAGTAGTGAGCATGAACAGTGTTACTGCCTTGTTTTAATTGTTTCAATTTGCGAAGCAATTCACGACGATAGTAAGGAGGAAAAAATTGTTGTCTCATTACAGCTTTCAAATCTTTCCAAGTTGTGGGTTGGTTATCAATGTTTTTCTTACAATGCAAACTCCACCAAACAGAAGCAAAACCAGTAAATGCTCTAGTGACAGCTCATACTCGCTCAAGTTCAGAAACGTCATGGTGACTAAGAACTTGTTCTACTTCAAGCTCCCAATCTAGATAAATAGCAGGATTAAATCTACCCTCAAATGACGGTAAAGAGATAACCTGACCATGTGCTTGTGTGTGTTGTCCCAACTCTCGTGATGGTGATGATGTGTCCGTCATCCAAGAACTTCTGTCTCCGGAACCTGTCATGATTAGTAGAAACAAGAAACAAAATTCGAGAATAATGTTCCTATGAACTACTAGGATGTGGTTGTAAAGTGCTCACAGTAAAACAAATATCAATATCTTACAAGTTCTTACCATGCGGCAGATGGTGATAGGCAACCAGCGGTGTCAAATAACTCTGAGGATTGTGTAAAGCGATTGCCAGGGGAACATACGTATACACGGTGTAGAAATATGTGGAGCTGGGTTGGCTATATATGGTAGCAAAAGATTAGCAATAATCAATTCAAAGATGCAATGTTGAATAAACGCTCAACGACAGTACTGTGCTGGTCCTAGGCTAGACCGGACTAGAGACGCGAGCCTAGAACACTAATAAGGTCATGGCGTAGCACAACTAGCATCAATAAAGGATGTGAAGTAGCTCTGGACAGCAAAATATAAGTGAAGATAACAATAGCAGCAAAGATAATGATGTGAAACAACTGCCAAGCAGGATATACAACAACTCTCTCTCCAACTTTCCTCTTGAAAAGTTTGAGCAAATTTTCTGATAACTTTTTTCAAAAAATGCTACTAGCTCAAGCTTTCCAATGCAAAAAGAATCACTCAATTCCGAATTGATATGAGGAGTCAAAGAATTCGAAAACTGGCCTGAAAAACTGGAATAAGCTGTGTCCACGAACTTCGGAGGGCAAAAAGACCTATTTAGAAGACGATTTTGAGGTGTGAAATATTGAACTAGATTCTGAAACTATTTAGATGCGGCTCGTCCCTAGCTTTCATTTGAGTACTCGCGGAGCCAAAACGGACTTCGTATGAGGAAGTTATGCCTGTTTTACTGAACAGTGCACAAAACAGATTCCAATCCGAATTCAACTACGAGATTGAGTCTAGATAGATCCGAATTTTGTTTTTCTTTCTTCTCTCTTTTTTTTCCTCACACTTTTTTTTCTTTTTCTTTCTCTCTTTTTTTTCTCTGACTTTTTTTTCTCTGTCTTTTTTTTCTCCCTCTTTCCAAGACAAACTAGATAAGATGCAGATTGGATCAAGCGAAGATGTGAACAACCTCAACTATGATTGTGACAATGAACTATGGGTAGCACGTGGTGGAAAATGATGGATGGTGTGGTGGACAGCGGAAGGGATAACGATGCAGCGGCGACGTGACTAATGTGAACAGAACTCGAAACTCTAAACGAACTAGACACTAAGACCAGCAACTCGACACGATGATGCAACCGATAATTCAATAATGCAAACAATGAAAAGAAAATTGCAAATGCTTAGACTGGCTTGGACAAAAGGATGAATAGATCTAATTTTTTTGTGGCTTTTTCTTGGACAATAGGTAAGAAAATAAATCTAATCTATGGGAAACTGGAAATTCTCACCGAGCAACCTGAAAACTGATACCACTTGATAGAGGCGAGGTGATAGAGGCAAAGGTGTCCCGTCTTTCGATGAGATGGTGGCTTTCGTTTGGAGGAAGTCGACTTTGACGATCCGACTACGAACGTGCGAGGACGTCGCGCCTTAGCAGTCGCTAAACCAACTCCGAGAGGTTATTGACCACGCCAGAGCACGATCAACCTGACCACGAAGGTCTGTTTCCTGCAGGCAAATGAAGAACAAGCAAGAAACTAAGATTGCAATCTGGATATTGCGAATATAAGAGGAAAGCTTTATTGATCAAGGTGGGGTTATGTGACGCCTTGGTCTGGTCGTTGAACACAAACGAAGTACGCGAAGTTGCAGCTATGGCGAACTTTTAATCTAAACAAAACCCAAAGTCTAAACGATACCCTAGGGGCTGTATATATGGGGGAAGAGGGGGGGAATTTCGTGGCCCTTGGAGGAGGGGTCCGAAACCCACCCTAACTCTTGTTTCCCCAAACATACAGACTCTAAAAACAGCCTATATTGAAGTATTTCGAAATTACATGGGCCTGGCCCAAGAAGAAGGTGACGCATCACCTAGAATAGCCTCTCGACGAAAATTATGAAGTGGCATGTTGTATATTTCGTCCAAGGCTTCAAGCACTCATTATGGTGGCTTCAAAGTCCTGAAATCATCACTTGAAACTCTGTTCTTGTCTCCCTTGCGCATGCCATCAACTCCATGCTTGTTTTTGCTCCAATGATCATCCTTCTCCAAGCTAGGCCCTTCATTTGTAAGCAAAACAAATGTATCCAATTTAGGCAGCATCATATTCTCATGAACATTAGAATCATTACCAAGAGACGAAAGTACCTGATAATTCAATTGGCGTGCGCGAGCTCTAGTAATTGGTCCAGTATGTATAGCAGCAGGGGCTGTGGGTGTAACAATGGTATTGATGTCCTCATCATCCTCCCCTTCTTGAAATGAAGTCGTCCTCGACGGAAGCTCATCTTCCTCACCCAAATAAGGCTTCAATTCTGCAATGTTAAAAGTGGGACTAACCCCAAAATCTGCAGGCAACTCAAGTTTATATGCATTATCATTTATTTTCTCTAACACCTTAAAAGGACCATCAGCACGTGGCATTAGCTTTGATTTGCGCAAATTAGGAAATCTATCCTTACGCAAATGTAACCAAACAAGATCTCCAGGTGCAAACACAACATGTTTTCTACCCTTATCTCCAGCAAGTTTATATTTAGCATTCATACGCTCAATGTTTTCCTTAGTTAACTCATGCATTTTTAAAATCAATTCAACACGTTCTTTAGCATCAAAATTAACCTTCTCCGAAGATGGAAGAGGCAACAAATCAATGGGTGCATGAGGTAGGAAACCATACACAATTTCAAAAGGGCACATCTTAGTAGTAGAATGCAACGAACGATTATAAGCAAATTCAATATGAGGCAAGCATTCTTCCCACATTTTCTTATTATTCTTCAAAACAGCCCTAAGCATAGTAGACAATGTTCTATTGACTACTTCAGTTTGTCCATCAGTTTGGGGGTGACAAGTAGTACTAAAAAGCATTTTAGTCCCCAACTTAGCCCATAAACATCTCCAAAAGTGGCTAAGAAATTTAGTATCACGGTCTGAAACAATAGTATTTGGCACACCACGCAAGCGAATAATTTCACGAAAGAACAAATCAGCAACATTAACAGCATCATCGCTTTTATGACATGGTATAAAGTGTGCCATTTTCGAGAATCTATCCATGACAACAAATATGCTATCCCGCCCCTTCTTTGTTCGAGGTAAACCTAAAACAAAGTCCATAGATATATCCTCCCAAGGAACACTAGGTACAGGCAAAGGCATATATAAACCATGAGGATTGAGTCGTGACTTAGCTTTTTGACATGTAGTGCAGCGAGCAACAAAACGCTCAACATCCCATCTCATCTTTGGCCAAAAGAAATGAGTAGCAAGTACGTCCTCCGTCTTCTTCACGCCAAAGTGTCCCATTAATCCTCCTCCATGCGCCTACTGCAACAACAAAAGACGAGCAGAGCTAGCAGGAATGCATAGCTTGTTACCACGGAACACAAAACCATCATTAACAACGAACTTGTTCCATGTTCTTCCTTCTTTACAGTTCTGCATTACTTCTTTAAAATCAGCATCATGCACATATTGATCTTTGATGGTCTCCAAACCAAATATTTTGAAGTCAAGTTGTGAAAGCATAGTATAGCGACGAGACAAAGCATCAGCAATAACATTTTCTTTACCCTTCTTGTGTTTAATGACATAAGGGAAAGTCTCAATGAATTCAACCCATTTAGCATGTCTACGATTCAGTTTAGCTTGACTTTTAATATGTTTCAAAGATTCATGATCAGAATGTATAACAAATTCTTTGGGACATAAATAATGTTGCCATGTCTCTAAAGTCCGAACAAGAGCATATAATTCTTTATCATAAGTAGAATAGTTCAGACTAGGCCCACTCAATTTTTCAGAAAAGTATGCAACAGGTTTGCCATCTTGTAATAACACACCTCCTAATCCAATTCCACTAGCATCACATTCAAGCTCAAAAGTCTTATTAAAGTCAGGAAGTTGAAATAAAGGACCATGTGTCAACTTATCTTTCAATACCGTGAAGGCTTCTTCCTGTGCGGTACCCCAAACAAAAGGCACATCCTTCTTTGTAAGCTCATTGATAGGTGCAGCAATGGTGCTAAAATCTCTCACAAAACGCCTATAGAAACCAGCGAGTCCAAGAAAACTCCTCACTTGTGTGACCGTTTTGGGCTGCAGCCAACTCTTAATAGCTTCAATCTTGGCTTTATCAACTTCAATTCCCTGTGGAGTAACAACATAGCCAAGAAAAGACACTCGGTCGGTGCAAAAGGTGCACTTCCCAAGGTTACCAAACAAACATGCATCACGTAGAGCATTAAAAACAGCACGTAAATGTTCCAAATGTTCTTCCAAAGATTAGCTATAAATCAGTATATCATCAAAATACACTACCACAAATCGTCCAATGAAAGCACGTAAAACTTCGTTCATTAGTCTCATGAAAGTACTAGGTGCATTAGTTAACCCAAAAGGCATGACTAACCACTCATATAAACCAAACTTAGTTTTAAATGCTGTTTTCCATTCATCTCCCAATTTCATACGAAATTTTTTTGACAATTTTTTTTCGGAAATCAGGGCAGCGACGATGAAAAAGTGCGACCAAAAATCACTATGATGGCGAGTGTCTCAAAAGACTCAGAACAGCTTAAAAATAGGATAGGGAAAAAATATTTTCGGTCACCGAAATTTTGGCCTAAAAACTGCCCGGGGTTCTCCAGACTCTTTTTTTTCCAAGACCTACGCAGGCAAGGAAACACAAATCGGAATTTAGAAGGATCTCGAAAACAAACCTAATATGAGAGGAACTCGGATTGGTGGTGGATATATGGTGGTGGTATATGGCAGGGGTGGTGGTATATGGTAGCGGTGGTGGTATATGGATACGGATTGGTGGTGGTATATGGATACGGATTCGGAGCGGTGGCGGATAAGCAATGGTGGTAGATGGCAAGGCGATGATGATGGTGCGGCGGCGACGTGACAACTTATGACCAGAACTCGAAACTCTAAAAGACTAGACTCTAAGACCAGCAACTTGACACGACGATGCAACCGCAAATTCAACAAAGCAAAAACCATAAAAAGATTATGCAAAGGCTCAGACTGGTTCGGATGGGATGAAATAACCCTAATTTTTTTGTGGCTTTTTCGTGGACTGTAGGTATGAAGAACAGACTCGATCTAATCTACGAAAAACTGTAAAATCTCACCGAGCAACCTGGAAATCTGATACCACTTGATAGAGGCAAAGGTGTCCCGTCTTTCGATGAGATGGTGGCTATCGTTTGGAGGAAGTCGACTTTGATGATCCGACTACGAACGTGCGAGGATGTCGCGCCTTAGCAATCGCTAAACCAACTCCGAGAGGTTATTGACCACGCCGGAGCACGATCAACCTGACCACGAAGGTCTGTTTCCTGCAGGCAAATGAAGAACAAGCAAGAAACTAAGATTGCAATCTGGATATTGCGAATATAAGAGGAAAGCTTTATTGATCAAGGTGGGGTTCTGTGACGCCTTGGTCTGGTCGTTGAACACAAACGAAGTACGCGAAGTTGCAGTGTGACGCCCGGATAATTAGGCTACAGTAATCCCACGTTAACGATGCCACGTCACCTCGGTTACTATTGCTAACCTCGCGATAGATCGAAACCGATTCGGATTCCAACTCAAAATCAATCAAACAATAAAAGTTTTCGAATATTAAAACTAAAATGTTCGGAGTGATCCAACTAATGCATAGGTAATTATGGTGAAGAAACCACATTCTTATAGAAAGTTTAGATGCATTTGAAAAATTAAAACAGTAGGTAAGACAATGAAATAAATGTCTTTTGCATTTTATAAAATAATAAAATGTTTAATTAGATGCCCCTAAGTTAATGGGGCAGTAGCATAATTATTAACACTAAATTAGTGACTGCTTTTATAATTTATAAAACTATTACAAATGAGAAATTAAAAAAGAAAACAAAAAAGTAAATAAATAAAAGGAAAGAAAATACAAAAGAGAAAAACTAAACTAACAAAAAAAACAAAGAGAAAGCCCCCCCCCCCCCCCGCTGGGCCAAGTGGCCCAGCTGGCCTCCGCCGTCCAAATGGACCGGCCCACCGGCCCAGCCGCCCACCCATAGGCTCCCCCTGGGGTCAAACCCTAGCACACAACCCCCCCCCCCCACGATCCCCACTCCTCCCTCTGTTTCCTCCCGATCCAGATCGGATCGGGCACTCGGCGACGCCCCCCTCGCCGCGCCAGGACGCCGCAGCCCGAGACGCCTCCGTCGCCGGCACCCAACCCCGACACCAGCACCGCTGGACCACGCCACCGTCACCCGGGACGCCGCCTCGCCGTCTTCCTCCTCGACAGCACGCCGCGGCCACCGTCGCCTTCCTCTCCCTCGCGGGCTCTCCTCCTCGTCGGCGTCGCGTCACCGTCATCTTCCTCGTCCCCCGTTGCCCCTGACCCTACATCTACCACGTGAGCACCCTCCTCCTCTCACGGTCACTGCACGCGCCTGCGCGCCCGGCGCCCGCCGCAGTCACCGTGCGCCCTCGTCGCGGTCGTCGCGACCGTTGACGCCGCCCCCCCACGCGCCCTTGGCCCCGCTTGGCCGCGCACCGGCGCCTGCGCCCCGCCCGCGACCCTGACCGCCCGCCTGCGCGCCAGGTCGAGCCGCCCCTCCCGGTTCCCCTGCTGCTCCTCCTCCCCCGTCCCGCCGCGCGAGGTGCGCGCCCGCACGCGCCTGCGACCGGCGCCCACTGCGCGTCGTCCCGCGGCGCTCCTCGCCCCTGATGCTCCCTTCCCGTGCAGCCCCTACCGGCCCCCTCCACCGCAGACCTGCACCCGTTCCTACCGGCCTCGCCGCTCGCCGGTGCTGGCCGCCCCTCTCCCCGACCCCATCGGCGCCCGCACGCCCAGCCGGGTGCGCCCTGGTGGCTGCGCCCGTGCGCCGAGCGCCCCTGCCTGTTCGGGTTACGCCCGTAACCCGCACACCCGCAATGGCCCCCCGGGTCACTGACTAGTGGGCCCCTGCCCAGAACGATTTAAAAAAAATTTAAAATAATAATAAAATTAATTAATTAAATAATAATAATAAAATTAATTAATTAATTAAGGAATTAATTAAGTTAATTAACTATAATTAGTTTAATCTAATTAACTTGTTAGTTTAATTAAACACTAATTAGTTAGCTAAACCCTGATTAGCCTAATTAGTGGATGACAGGTGGGTCCCACTGGACCCACACGTAAGTTTGACCAGTCAACGCCCCTGTTGACTGCTGACGTCATGCTGACGTCATGATGACGTCAGCAAACACTGTTTTGGATAATGTTAGATTTAAATAATTAATTAAATTCCAGAAATTAATAAAACCTTTAGAAAATCATATCTTTTAATCCGTAACTCGGATTAAAATATTTTCAACATGAAAGTTGCTCAGAACGACGAGACGATCCCGAATACGCAGCCCGTTCACCCGCCGCACACCCCTAACATATCAAACTCGCAACTTCCCCCCTCCGGCTCCTCTGCCCGAAAACGCAAAACACCGGGGATACTTTCCCGGATGTTTCCCCCCTTCACCAGTATCATCCCATACCGCGTTAGGGCACCTCTAACGCCGTTATTTGTCATGTCATGCATCACTATGCATCTGCTTGCTTAAATATTTATTGTTTCTCCCCCCCTCTTCTCTCGATAGACCCCGAGACCGACGTTGCTGCTGCCCCGTTCGACTACGGAGTTGACGATCCCTCTCTCTTGCCAGAGCAACCAGGCAAGCCCCCCTTTGATCACCAGATATCGCCTATTCTTCTCTATACTGCTTGCATTAGAGTAGTGTAGCATGTTACTGCTTTCAGTTAATCCTATACTGCTGCATAGCCTGTCCTTGCTACTACTCTTGTTACCTTTACCTGTTATCCTACTGCTTAGTATAGGATGCTAGTGTTCCATCAGTGGCCCTACACTCTTGTCCGTCTGCCATGCTATTCTATCGGGCCGTGATCACTCGGGGGTGATCACGGGCATACTATATACTTTACACTGTTACATTACATGTGATACTGTTCGGAGATGGGGGCTGAAGGGGCAGGTGGCTCCATCCCGGTAGAGGTGGGCCTGGGTTCCCGACGGCCCCCGACTGTTACTTTGTGGCGGAGCGATAGGGCAGGTTCAGACCACCTAGGAGAGAGGTGGGCCTGGCCCTAGTCGGCGTTCGCGATACTTAACACGCTTAACGAGATCTGGGTATTTGATCTGAGTCTGGCCATTTGGTCTATACGCACTAACCACCTACGCGGGAGTAGTTATGGGTATCCCGACGTCGTGGTATCAGCCGAAGCACTTCTTGACGTCAGCGACTGAGTGGCGTGCGCCGGGTTGGACCGCGTAACGTGACTTCCGTTGTACTGGAGGTTGCTAGGTCTGCTCACCGGCCGCGTTCGCAACGTGCAGGTGTGCTCAGGGCGATGGGCCCAGACCCCTGCGCGCTTAGGTTTAGACCGGCGTGCTGACCGCTCTGATGTGCCTAGGTGGGGCTGCGACGTGTTGATCTCCCGAGGCCGGGCATGACCCAGGAAAGTGTGTCCGGCCAAATGGGATCAAGCGTGTTGGGCTATGTGGTGCACCCCTGCAGGGAAGTTTATCTATTCGAATAGCCGTGTCCCTCGGTAAAAGGACGACCCGGAGTTGTACCTTGACCTTATGACAACTAGAACCGGATACTTAATAAAACACACCCTTCCAAGTGCCAGATACAACCCGGTGATGGCTCTCCAACAGGGCATCGAGGAGGGGATCCCCGGGTAGGATTATGCTATACGTTGCTACTTGGAGGACTTCAGTCTACTCTCTTCTATATGCTGCAAGAAGGAGGCTGCCAGAAGCGTAGTCTTCGATAAGACTAGCTATCCCCCTCTTATTCTGGCATTCTGCAGTTCAGTCCACTGATATGGCCCTTTACACATATATCCATGCATATGTAGTGTAGCTCCTTGCTTGCGAGTACTTTGGATGAGTACTCACGGTTGCTTTCTCCTTCTTTTCCTCCTATCCCTTCTACCTGGTTGTCGCAACCAGATGTTGGAGCTCAGGATCCAGACGCCACCGTCGACGACGACTCCTACTACTCTGGAGGTGCCTACTACTACGTGCAGCCCGCTGATGACGACCAGGAGTAGTTAGGAGGATCCCAGGCAGGAGGCCTGCGCCTCGTTCGATCTGTATCCCAGTTTGTGCTAGCCTTCTTAAGGCAAACTTGTTTAACTTATGTCTGTACTCAGATATTGTTGCTTCCGCTGACTCGTCTATGATCGAGCACTTGTATTCGAGCCCTCGAGGCCCCTGGCTTGTATTATGATGCTTGTATGACTTATTTTTATTTGTAGAGTTGTGTTGTGATATCTTCCCGTGAGTCCCTGATGTTGATCGTACCCATTTGCGTGCATGATTAGTGTACGATTGAATCGGGGGCGTCACAAGTTGGTATCAGAGCCGACTGCCTGTAGGAATCCCCTTCCCAACTCCTTGGCCGAAGTCGAGTCTAGACATTACAAAACTTTTACTAACATGGTTGTGTGTCTTACGGGCACACGTCGCCATCGGGTGGTTGTAGGATCTTTTACTCCTTGACCTATACTCTGGGGCCCTGACATCTCTTCTGTTCGGGTTAAATGATTTTACTAAAATCTAACTCTAGGTTCTCGTTATCACTTTCACCCGGAGAGCACCTTGTTGCCGATGATCGTCTGCAGCACCAGAAGACCCTGGAGTTACTCTTCGTTGTTAACCCGAGAACTTGTGTTCATCGTGTTTGCAAATCCCCTTCCACCGTCAACCCTTATGGATAACTACATACGGTTGCCATCCTTACTTTTATTCTCCAATTGATCTTGTTATTACAAGATACCCCGAAACACTCGTCGTTGTTTCGATAATCCTTTAAGCTTACTGCCTTACTGTTCTTTGTCACCTGAATACCCCTACGGATAATTCTCGCACTTATTGAGTATCCGCTTATCCCCAGTTGTTCATATGCTTTTCAAAATACTTGGAAATACTACCCGATCTTCCGAGTATCCTCCTCGAACTATTGCTCGGCAAATACTTGTCTGTTTGCAATATGGATGCTTTCCATATGTGTAGCAATATTCATTAGTATCCTTTGACACCATCATTTTGATCCTATCGATTCAACGTGTGTGTGAAAGCACGCACTCATCAGTTGATTCTTTTAAATTATCTTCCCGGCTCAGACGTCATTCTAAGCATGAGCTGGTTCTTAACCAATCAATGCCTTGATCGTTTGTGCTTCTAAGTCTATTGAACTTATTCATTTTCGATCAGAACGATTTCTTCTGATCCCTTGATTTGGAAATCATAAAATTTCTTTGCATTATGCTTTGAATTAGTCAGTGGTTTCTATAATCCGATGCCTTGGCATTCCTTCTTCCTTTGATTGGGTACTGATACTCACATCAGCCGCGTTGTGGACCGCCATACCCGTTGCCAGGTTATTATCCGACAGTGTCCTTCACAACCAAAATTCTTGTGAGTTCTTTACCTGATACATAATGCCCTTGGTAAATTGTATCATCTGCTTGGCCAACCATGCCCTACTTTCGAGCTGGTGGTATTTACTATTGAAGCTTGTGGTATATGTTTCCACGATACCCCGATGGGTTGAACATATGCCTTCTCTAAACCATGTGAACCCGAAAGTTTTCACGAGTCACGAGTCATACTCATCTGGTATTTCACCAGGTAAAACTTTCAACACTAATGCCTTTATCAAAGCGAGAAGTGAATGGAAGGTAATACATTGACGAAGTGGGAGTCGACCTTGAACTTTGTGTTCATGCCCATGGACACGATGTAGAACTTATCATGGAAGCTGCTCGTAAAAATAATTACCCCCTTGATAGAAGTTCATCTTGTACTCGTGGTTTGATCTTTTATGATTGTGGTTCCGACCATAATTTCTTTTGATTCCACTTCCCAGACAAGTTAAAGCGCTTGTCTTCTACATATCGATACACCCCACTTCAACATCTCATTTGATATGCCTTCAAGTATTATCCCCTGGTATCTCGAGGATATCATGCCATTGCACTACATCTTATGAATTTGTGCTGGAGTAATACCTTTCCCTATCAGAGTCACTCCACGAGTTCTGGGTTGTCGTCAACCGGGAACATCGAGAAGTGAATTGATTCCGCACTCTGCTTCAGTAACTCTAAGTAATTCTTGTTGCTTACGAGTTTAATGACCCTTCAAGTCATTTCCAAGCCTTATCGGCTATATCATTATCATGCAAACTTTTGACTGTGCTACTTGGTCCTTCTTCCTGTAGCACAATTTTTGAGGATAAGCTAAGCTTACATCAATTTTCCTCATCATATCATTTCGCCTTGATCAGCAAGCTTGATATCGAGTTTGTGTCGTACCCATGGTTCCAATAACCTCTTGCTTCATCATTCCTTTGACTTGATGTCATCGCTGACCGATTACATCTTCATGAAATCTCTCGACAAATGTGTCGTGGTCATCATCAACATCCTGAGCTCGTCCAAGATATATATCAAATTCTTGATGAGAAATACCATCTTCACCCCTCAATGGTTTATGTTATCACCGACCACTTCATTGCCTTCCGTTCAACACAAACTTATTCGTGTTTTGAGTTATACCTTGAGATCCTTGCTATCCAACAGTTGTTCTTCTTTACCTTGGAATATTACCACCTTTTATGTCAAGAATGTCGTGGTAATTTTACCACCTATTGAGAATTCTTGGTATAGTAATATCTCTCGCCTTTTGCGTTCATTTCTTGGTCTCCGTGTTGTTTCTAACCGGAATACCGACAAATGGTCTGTGATGTGTAAATTCTAAACTTCTAGCAACCCTATTGCTTTGAAGTTATTGGTCTACAATTTCATTCTAAGTCTATTGCTTATTTAATCATCATTCGAACATTGATCGTGCTACCTAGACCAGATTCCTGGGTGCACCCTCCTATCATTGTTCAGTTGTGTATGTTTTCCTCGAGCATACATCATTATATCATTTGTTCCGACAAAT
This sequence comes from Aegilops umbellulata, assembly GCA_032464435.1. NCBI lineage: Eukaryota > Viridiplantae > Streptophyta > Magnoliopsida > Poales > Poaceae > Aegilops > Aegilops umbellulata. The sequence continues at coordinate 66,928,713 of CP136059.1, forward strand.
GATATTTCCTTGTTCACATAATTGTGGAAATCCATCTTTTTGGAAATCTCGATGAGTTGTCGCTGAGTCCATCAGCCACCTCCTCATCCTCTCCTTAGTTTAATGATGAACTCTCGTTTCGGAACTCACTCCCATAGTTCAGTCCCCGAGTCTGAGTTATCCTGACACCAATCAGATCTGAATCTCGGCCAGATATGGTGGCTGGAACATTTTCCAAAAGTTATAACGTTGGTCTTTTACGACTCGGTAAGGTGATGTCATGCCTAGCACACCTGACCGGAGGACCTATTGTTATAATTTTCCTTTTACCAATGCTATCCATTCTTCCATGAGGAAATTATAAGACTTAATCTATAAGTTGTTCCTAATGGATCCTTTGTGTATCCCAAAATCTGACCTTTGCTTGAATACCTTGTCAATGCTATCTTGAAGCATGTCTATGGTACTCTGATTTTCAACAAGGACATTTGAAGCCCCAGGCTAAATGTTTCCTTCTCTATTATCCAAACACCGTTGTATGGATAATGTCATGAAAATTCTCTCCCCTACCTAAAGAGTTTTCTGCATTATAACCTGTCATGGATATCATGCTCTGCTTATCCTTGGGAAGGATATATCCATGAAATATGTGTTTAAACACAATTTCCTTTCCATTGTTCTGTCTAATATGATAATCATATTTTACTTTCCATTGGTTGTTTGAACCTTTCTTGTGATCTATATGATCTAAGCAGCAATATTCTACTGCTTATGTAAACTCCTCGGTGTGCAATTCTGTCAGCAAGAACCTGTTACTATTGTTGATGACATTTCGGTAGCCACCGATGGACGAGAACTCTGCCTATTGGTCCGCCTCGTTCAACGAGCAGGAAAATGGTTCTCTTCGTCCCTCGCCCTTGGTATCGACGTTGTTGCCAACATAACTGACAGGCTACCCTCTGACATGCCTTACTATCGTGACCGTGCAAGATGTCGGCCCCTTCCTACTTTCAACCACATGGTGGGCCCATAACCCATAGTTCCCAGGATCGAAACCTGACTCTCCTGTACACCCCCTGTTCGCAAGGTTGTTCCTCGTGCGTCGCCTCGTATGTAATTCACGGACCACCTGCCTAGTAATCTATTTTGGTATGAGGCGCAATACCTATTCTCGTTGCCCTGAAACCCTTTCACCTTCTAATTGGGCATCGACCGATTGCCTATCCGCTTGATACTTCTTACAATACCTTCTAGCTTGGCTCTCGATGAGTTTCATTTGACCAACTCGAGAGATACCCCTGTGTTCATTCATGGGATAACCCCGATGGTTAACCCTTATAGCATTCTATCATTGTCGAACTGCCCCTTACCTATTCGTAAGTACGAGATAGACCCCGAAGAATGGATGCTGACTTCATCATGATGACTTGAAGCAGAGAAATGAAGACATCAACGAAAGGGATCAACCTCTTCGGAAGGGCAACTATGACCGAGGAGAATCGTTAGAATTACGTAACCAGGTCCTTCCCCCCCTTACTCCCCTCTTAAATCTCGGGACGAGATTTCTTGTAGTGGAGGAGAATTGTGACGCCCGGATAATTAGGCTACAGTAATCCCACGTTAACGATGCCACGTCACCTCGGTTACTATTGCTAACCTCGCGATAGATCGAAACCGATTCGGATTCCAACTCAAAATCAATCAAACAATAAAAGTTTTCGAATATTAAAACTAAAATGTTCGGAGTGATCCAACTAATGCATAGGTAATTATGGTGAAGAAACCACATTCTTATAGAAAGTTTAGATGCATTTGAAAAATTAAAACAGTAGGTAAGACAATGAAATAAATGTCTTTTGCATTTTATAAAATAATAAAATGTTTAATTAGATGCCCCTAAGTTAATGGGGCAGTAGCATAATTATTAACACTAAATTAGTGACTGCTTTTATAATTTATAAAACTATTACAAATGAGAAATTAAAAAAGAAAACAAAAAAGTAAATAAATAAAAGGAAAGAAAATACAAAAGAGAAAAACTAAACTAACAAAAAAAAACAAAGAGAAAGCCCCCCCCGCTGGGCCAAGTGGCCCAGCTGGCCTCCGCCGTCCAAATGGACCGGCCCACCGGCCCAGCCGCCCACCCATAGGCTCCCCCTGGGGTCAAACCCTAGCACACAACCCCCCCCACGATCCCCACTCCTCCCTCTGTTTCCTCCCGATCCAGATCGGATCGGGCACTCGGCGACGCCCCCCTCGCCGCGCCAGGACGCCGCAGCCCGAGACGCCTCCGTCGCCGGCACCCAACCCCGACACCAGCACCGCTGGACCACGCCACCGTCACCCGGGACGCCGCCTCGCCGTCTTCCTCCTCGACAGCACGCCGCGGCCACCGTCGCCTTCCTCTCCCTCGCGGGCTCTCCTCCTCGTCGGCGTCGCGTCACCGTCATCTTCCTCGTCCCCCGTTGCCCCTGACCCTACATCTACCACGTGAGCACCCTCCTCCTCTCACGGTCACTGCACGCGCCTGCGCGCCCGGCGCCCGCCGCAGTCACCGTGCGCCCTCGTCGCGGTCGTCGCGACCGTTGACGCCGCCCCCCCACGCGCCCTTGGCCCCGCTTGGCCGCGCACCGGCGCCCGCGCCCCGCCCGCGACCCTGACCGCCCGCCTGCGCGCCAGGTCGAGCCGCCCCTCCCGGTTCCCCTGCTGCTCCTCCTCCCCCGTCCCGCCGCGCGAGGTGCGCGCCCGCACGCGCCTGCGACCGGCGCCCACTGCGCGTCGTCCCGCGGCGCTCCTCGCCCCTGATGCTCCCTTCCCGTGCAGCCCCTACCGGCCCCCTCCACCGCAGACCTGCACCCGTTCCTACCGGCCTCGCCGCTCGCCGGTGCTGGCCGCCCCTCTCCCCGACCCCATCGGCGCCCGCACGCCCAGCCGGGTGCGCCCTGGTGGCTGCGCCCGTGCGCCGAGCGCCCCTGCCTGTTCGGGTTACGCCCGTAACCCGCACACCCGCAATGGCCCCCCGGGTCACTGACTAGTGGGCCCCTGCCCAGAACGATTTAAAAAAAATTTAAAATAATAATAAAATTAATTAATTAAATAATAATAATAAAATTAATTAATTAATTAAGGAATTAATTAAGTTAATTAACTATAATTAGTTTAATCTAATTAACTTGTTAGTTTAATTAAACACTAATTAGTTAGCTAAACCCTGATTAGCCTAATTAGTGGATGACAGGTGGGTCCCACTGGACCCACACGTAAGTTTGACCAGTCAACGCCCCTGTTGACTGCTGACGTCATGCTGACGTCATGATGACGTCAGCAAACACTGTTTTGGATAATGTTAGATTTAAATAATTAATTAAATTCCAGAAATTAATAAAACCTTTAGAAAATCATATCTTTTAATCCGTAACTCGGATTAAAATATTTTCAACATGAAAGTTGCTCAGAACGACGAGACGATCCCGAATACGCAGCCCGTTCACCCGCCGCACACCCCTAACATATCAAACTCGCAACTTCCCCCCTCCGGCTCCTCTGCCCGAAAACGCAAAACACCGGGGATACTTTCCCGGATGTTTCCCCCCTTCACCAGTATCATCCCATACCGCGTTAGGGCACCTCTAACGCCGTTATTTGTCATGTCATGCATCACTATGCATCTGCTTGCTTAAATATTTATTGTTTCTCCCCCCCTCTTCTCTCGATAGACCCCGAGACCGACGTTGCTGCTGCCCCGTTCGACTACGGAGTTGACGATCCCTCTCTCTTGCCAGAGCAACCATGCAAGCCCCCCTTTGATCACCAGATATCGCCTATTCTTCTCTATACTGCTTGCATTAGAGTAGTGTAGCATGTTACTGCTTTCAGTTAATCCTATACTGCTGCATAGCCTGTCCTTGCTACTACTCTTGTTACCTTTACCTGTTATCCTACTGCTTAGTATAGGATGCTAGTGTTCCATCAGTGGCCCTACACTCTTGTCCGTCTGCCATGCTATTCTATCGGGCCGTGATCACTCGGGGGTGATCACGGGCATACTATATACTTTACACTGTTACATTACATGTGATACTGTTCGGAGATGGGGGCTGAAGGGGCAGGTGGCTCCATCCCGGTAGAGGTGGGCCTGGGTTCCCGACGGCCCCCGACTGTTACTTTGTGGCGGAGCGATAGGGCAGGTTCAGACCACCTAGGAGAGAGGTGGGCCTGGCCCTAGTCGGCGTTCGCGATACTTAACACGCTTAACGAGATCTGGGTATTTGATCTGAGTCTGGCCATTTGGTCTATACGCACTAACCACCTACGCGGGAGTAGTTATGGGTATCCCGACGTCGTGGTATCAGCCGAAGCACTTCTTGACGTCAGCGACTGAGTGGCGCGCGCCGGGTTGGACCGCGTAACGTGACTTCCGTTGTACTGGAGGTTGCTAGGTCTGCTCACCGGCCGCGTTCGCAACGTGCAGGTGTGCTCAGGGCGATGGGCCCAGACCCCTGCGCGCTTAGGTTTAGACCGGCGTGCTGACCGCTCTGATGTGCCTAGGTGGGGCTGCGACGTGTTGATCTCCCGAGGCCGGGCATGACCCAGGAAAGTGTGTCCGGCCAAATGGGATCAAGCGTGTTGGGCTATGTGGTGCACCCCTGCAGGGAAGTTTATCTATTCGAATAGCCGTGTCCCTCGGTAAAAGGACGACCCGGAGTTGTACCTTGACCTTATGACAACTAGAACCGGATACTTAATAAAACACACCCTTCCAAGTGCCAGATACAACCCGGTGATGGCTCTCCAACAGGGCATCGAGGAGGGGATCCCCGGGTAGGATTATGCTATACGTTGCTACTTGGAGGACTTCAGTCTACTCTCTTCTATATGCTGCAAGAAGGAGGCTGCCAGAAGCGTAGTCTTCGATAAGACTAGCTATCCCCCTCTTATTCTGGCATTCTGCAGTTCAGTCCACTGATATGGCCCTTTACACATATATCCATGCATATGTAGTGTAGCTCCTTGCTTGCGAGTACTTTGGATGAGTACTCACGGTTGATTTCTCCTTCTTTTCCTCCTATCCCTTCTACCTGGTTGTCGCAACCAGATGTTGGAGCTCAGGATCCAGACGCCACCGTCGACGACGACTCCTACTACTCTGGAGGTGCCTACTACTACGTGCAGCCCGCTGATGACGACCAGGAGTAGTTAGGAGGATCCCAGGCAGGAGGCCTGCGCCTCGTTCGATCTGTATCCCAGTTTGTGCTAGCCTTCTTAAGGCAAACTTGTTTAACTTATGTCTGTACTCAGATATTGTTGCTTCCGCTGACTCGTCTATGATCGAGCACTTGTATTCGAGCCCTCGAGGCCCCTGGCTTGTATTATGATGCTTGTATGACTTATTTTTATTTGTAGAGTTGTGTTGTGATATCTTCCCGTGAGTCCCTGATGTTGATCGTACCCATTTGCGTGCATGATTAGTGTACGATTGAATCGGGGGCGTCACATGCAGCTATGGCGAACTTTTAATCTAAACAAAACCCAAAGTCTAAACGATGCCCTAGGGGCTGTATATATGGGGGAAGAGGGGGGGACTTTCGTGGCCCTTGGAGGAGGGGTCCAAAACCCACCCTAACTCTTGTTTCCCTACACATACGGACTCTAAAAACAGCCTATATTGAAGTATTTCGAAATTACATGGGCCTGGCCCAAGAAGAAGGTGACGCAGCACTTAGAATAGCCTCTGGACGAAAATTATGAAGTGGCATCTTGTATATTTCGTCCAAGGCTTCACGCACTCATTATGGTGGCTTCAAAGTCCTGAAATCATCACTTGAAACTCTGTTCTTGTCTCCCTTGCACATGCCATCAACTCCATGCTTGTTTTTGCTCCAATGATCATCCTTCTCCAAGCTAGGCCCTTCATTTGTAAGCAAAGCAAATGTATCCAATTTAGGCAGCATCATATTCTCATGAACATTAGAATCATTACCAAGAAACGAAAGTACCTGATAATTCAATTGGCGTGCGCGAGCTCTAGTAATTGGTCCAATATGTATAGCAGCAGGGGCTGTGGGTGTAACAATGGTATTGATGTCCTCATCACGAGGGTGTCCTGATCTTTCGATGAGATGATAACTATCGATTTGGTGGAGACGACTTTGATGATCCGACTACAAACGTGCATGACGTTGCGCCTTAGCAATCGCTAAACCAACTCCGAGAGGTTATTGACCACGCCGCAGCACAATCAACCTGACACGAAGGTCTATTCCTGCAAGCAAACGAAGAACAAGCAAGAATATGATAATGCAATATGAATATTGCGAATATAGATTAAGTATTGATAAAGGTGGGGATCCGTAAGCGGTCTTGGTCTGGTCGTTGGACACAAACGAAGTACACGAAGTTGCAATGGCTAACTTTTAATCTAAACAAATCCCAAGGAAAAAGCTACTAGATGGATCTACTTATATAGGAGCAAGGGGTGGCGGCCAAGGAGGTGGGAGGACATCCCAAGGCAGCCTAAAACCAACGCTAGGTCGTACAAGGCTCATGGGCCCAAGTGGAGGTGATGCAACACCTTTGGACTTGTAGTTTGACTCGGATTCTGCTGTAGCGTCAGATTGTTTCGTCAATAACTCAACGCTCCGGATGAATTTTAGGGTGAATCCAATTGGCCTGGAAAGAGTACGAAATCTACTTTCCAACAAAAAAAGAATCACCCAATTCGGAGTCTGTATGAAAGAGTTCTTGCCGTTTTGAGTCAGGTATGTCTGTGCAGTCCGAATCTGAATCCAGAACGTGAGAGACTTGGACTCTATCTTCTCTTGGCCCAAAAGTGACGTGAGAGGACTTTTTGAACAGAACTTAAACTTCTCCATTTCCCCTATCTTCATACGTGGATTGTACAAATGTTCCATACACCTACAATTAGACAAAACACAAAAGTGTGTGAAGTATTTTTGTTCTGGATAATATAAATAGATTATTGAATAGTTGACACTAGAAATCACCTGATAAATATGCATGTATGCAATATTTTTGGTCGTATCCAAGATAGTCATGTCCTCATCATAAGTAATGACATCACATAAGGAAAAGTATAAGTGGTAAAATTTATTGGAGATTGACAAACATAGCATTGGTCAAGATGCAATTCATGAAAGAATTAATAAGGGAAGAGAAGATTCTCATGAAAATACACTATCTTGGACATCTTCTACGATTGTGTGCCCCCATTAAATATTATATGCCAAAATTGTTGACGTTGGACAAGGAAGACAACGTAATGATTTATGTTTGTTCATGTTCACATAGAAGTTATATTGTCATGGATCCTTCAACATGTGGTGCTTGCTCAACATATTTGCTAGCCAGAAACTCCCCACTAAGTAGAGATACTAGTTGTGCATCCAAAAACCCTTACACCCAAAATCTTATTTTGAGAGTCCACCATACCTACCTATGGATTGAGTAAGATCCTTCAAGTAAGTTGTCATCGGTACAATAAGGCAATAAAATTTGCTTCTAAATGTGTTGGATCATTTATTGTAAGAGAAATTGAGCGTTGTATGAACTTGTGATGGCAAAGTAATAAAAGCAATGGACCGCATAATAAAGGTTGCTATCATAAGGGGCAATATAACGTGACATTCTTTTGCATTAAGGGATTTGGCATACAAACAAAAAGCGCATGACAAGCTCTGCTTCCCTCTGCGAAGGGCCTATCTTTTACTTTTATGTATTTACTATTATGCAAGAGTCAAAGTATTCTTCATTATTCCTTTTTATGTTCTCCTTTTGCAAGCATCATGTGGTGAAGAACGATCTAGGCACATATATCCAGTTGGATATGAGTGAGCATGAATTATTATTGTTTACATCACCCTTGAGGTGAATACGTTGGGAGGCAAAACTATAAGCCCCAATCTTTCTAGGTGTCCTATTGAAACTTTTTGCTCACGGGTATGTTGTGAGTGTTATCAATCATAGAAAATTAATGATGGTTGAGTATGTGGACTTTCCAAAAGGCTCCGATACGTGACCCTTCGTGAAAATACGATGAATTGTAGTTGCAAAGTTGATTGAGAACATAGTTTGTTGGTTTTTCAATAGAGTTTGTGCTTTATACTTCGATGTTGTGAGAATTGTTACTTGTTCATGAGAAGTTATATGATAAAAGTTGTGTGATAAAGTTTTATGTCAAAGTTCTTGGTTATTATGATAATAAGCATGATGCTACTATGTCCGTATTTTGTTTTTATTGACACCTCCCTCTCTAGGCAGGTGGAATGTTGTTTTATTTCGGTTTTCGCTTGAGGACAAGCGAGGTCTAAGCTTGGGGGAGTTGATACGTCCATTTTGCATCACGATTTCCTACTGCTATTTATAATGTTCTTATGCATAATAATGCTTTATGGAGTAATTCTAATGCCTTTTCTCTCATAATATGCAAGGTTTACATAAAGAGGGAGAATGCCGGCAGCTGGAATTCAGGACCTAAGAAAGCTACTCAGAGTTACCTATTCTGTACATCTCCAAATGGGAGAAAAATTTACGGAGAATTATTTTTGAATATATAAAAAATACTAGAGCAAATAACTACCGGAGGGGGACCGCCTGGTGAGCACAAGACACCAGCCCCCCAGGCATGCCATGGTAGGTTGTGCTTAGACCAGCCCACCTCCGGTGCCCATATTCTAGTATATAGGTCATTTTGACCTAGAAAAAAAATAAGGGAAGGACTTTCGGGACGGAGCACCACCATCTCGAGGTGGAACTTGGGCAGGAGCACTTTTGCCCTCCAGGGAAGTGATTCCGCCAAGGGAACTTCCCTCCTCGAGGGGGGAATTGAAGCCATTATCATCACCAACGACCCTCTCATCTTTGGGAGGCCAATCTCCATCAACATCTTCAACAGCACCATCTCCTATCAAACCCTAGTTCATCTCTTCTGTTTAATATTTGTACCTGAACATCAGATTGGAACCTGTGGGTGACTAGTAGTGTTGATTACATCTTGTAGTTGATTAGAATATGGTTTATTTGGTGGAAGATTATATGTTCAGATCAATTATGCTAGTTAATACCCCTCTGATCTTGAGCATGATTATCATTTGTGAGTAGTTACTTTTGTTCTTGAGGTCACGGGAGAAGTCATGTTGCAAGTAATCATGTGAACTTGATATGTGTTTGATATTTTGATGATAAGTATGTTCTGATTCGCTTACTGGTGTCATGTGAACGTCGACTACATGGCACTTCCCCATATTTGGGCCTAAGGGAAGGCATTGTGGAGTAGTTATTAGATGATGGGTTGCTAGAGTGACAGAAACTTAAACCCTAGTTTATGTGCTACTTCGTAAGGGACCGATTTGGATCCAAATGTTTAATGTTATGGTTAGATTTTATCTTAATACTTTTCTGATAGATGCGGATGCTTGCGAGGGGGTTAATCTATTGGAAATATGCCCTATAGGCAATAATAAAGTGGTTGTGGTTATTATATTTCCTTGTGCACGATAATCGTTTATTATTCATGCTATAATTGTATTGACTAGAAACTCAAATACATGTGTGGATACATAGACAACACCATGTCTGTAGTAAGCCTCTACCAGACTAGCTCGTTGATCAAAGATGGCTATGGTTTCCTAGCCATGGACATGAGTTGTCATTTGATAACGGGATCACATCATTAGGAGAATGATGTGATGGACAAGACCCAAACTATGAACGTAGCATATGACTGTATCAAGTTTATTGCTATCGTTTTTCTGCATGTCAAGTATATATTCCGATGACCATGAGATCATGCAACTCACTGACACCGGAGGAGTGCCTTATGTGTACCAAATGTCGGAACGTAACTGGTTGACTATAAAGGTGCTCTATAGGTATCTCCGAGGGTGTCTATTGAGTTGGCATGGATCAAGACTGGGATTTGACACTCCGTATGATAGAGAGGTGTCTCAGGGCCCACTCAGTAATACAACATCACAATAATCTTGCAAAGCAATGTGACCAATGAGTTGGTCACGGGATCTCATATTATGAAATGAGTAAAGAGACTTGCCGGTAACGAGATTGAACTAGGTATGGAGATACTGACGAACGAACCTCGGGCAAGTAACATACCGATAGACAAAGGGAACTGCATACGGGATTAGCTGAATCCTTGACATCAAGGTTCGACCGATAAGATCTTCGTAGAATATGAAGGAACCAATATGGGAATCCAGGTCCTGCTATTGGTTATTGACCGTAGAGGTGTCTCGGTCATGTCTGCGTAGTTCTCGAACCCGTAGGGTCTACACACTTAAAGTTTGGTGACGATATAATAGTTGAGTCATGATGGTGGTTACCAAAGGTTGTTCGGAGTCTCGAATGAGATCCCGGACGTGACGAGGAACTCCGGAATGGTCCTGAGGTGAAGATTGATATATTGGACGAAGGGTATTGGAGTCCGAAACTGTTCTGGTGGAACCGGGTGATGACCAGTGTCACCGAAAGGGGTTTCAGGGGGCGGCAAGTGTTGGGGGGCCCCACAGGCCAAGGGGAGGGGCAAACCAGCCCACTAAGGGGCTGAGCGCCCCCCTCACCCCATCCCACGTAACTTGGAGGGTTGGGGGCGCCCCCTAGGGCTTGCGACCTCCCAGCTTGGGGGGCAAGTCACCCTAGGGAAGATCCCATCTGCCCTAGCCGTCGCCACCCTAGGGGAGCCACCCGCTCGCTTCCCTTATATATACAGAGGTAGAGAGAGGGCAGTCGCACCCCATAGAACACATCTCCACGCCACGGCGCTGCCTCTCCCCTGCCTCCCATCCCTCTTCCTCTCCATAGTGCTTAGCGAAGCTCTGCTGAGATTCCGCCACCACCACCGCCACCATGCTGTCGTGCTGCTGGAGGACTCGAGCTAGTACTTCACTATCGCTCGCTGGATTGAGGAGGTGAAGGCATCATCAAGCTGTACGTGTGTTGAACGCGGAGGTGCCGTCCGTTCGGCACTTGGATCGGGAGTTCGTGGGACGGATTGTGATTGGATCACGAAGACGTTCGACTACATCAACCACATTTCTTAACACTTCTGCTTAGGGATCTACAAGGGTATGTAGATCCAATCTCTCCTCTCATAGATGGTCATCTCCTAGATTGATCTTGGTGAGCATAGGAATTTTTTTCCCATGCAACGTTCCCCAACAGTGGTATCAGAGCTAGGTCTATGCATAAATGACATCATGAGTAGAACACAAAGGAGTTTGTGGGCGTTGATATCTTTTCTTGATTCGGCAGTATTGTGGGATGAAGCGGCCCAGACCAACTTTACATGTCCACGTACATGAGACTGGTTCCATCGATAGACATGTGACTTTGTTGCATAAAGATGGTTGGCGGGTGTCTGTCTCTCCCACCTTAGTTGAATCAGATTTGACAAAGGCGGTCCTTGTAGAAGGTTAAATATCAACTTGCATATCACTATTGTGCCATTCCGTAGGTAAGAATCATTCTTGCTAGATACCCATAGCAGCCACGTAAAACATGCAACAACAATTAGAGGACGTCTAACTTGTTTTTGCAGGGTATGTTGTGATATGATATGGCCAAAGACATGATGAAATATATTTGATGTATGAGATGATCATGTTTGTAATAGTTTATATCGACTTGCATGTCGATGCATACCGCAACCGGCAGGAGCCATAGGGTTGTCTTTAATTATTGTATGACCTGTGTGTCAATCATTAAGTGCTATGTAATGCTTTACTTTATCGCTAAAGCGGTAGCAATAGTAGTACAAGCATGGTTGGCGTGACAACCCCGATGGCAACACGATGATGGAGATCATGCTGTCATGCCGGTGACGATGGAGATCATGCCGGTGCTTTGGAGATGGAGATCAAAAGCATGAGTTGATGGCCATATCATGTCACTTATGATTTGCATGTGATGTTAATCCTTTTTATGCATCTTATTTTGATTAGGATGACGGTACATTATAAGGTGATCCCTCACTAAAATTTCAAGATAAAATTGTGTTCTCCCCAAGTGTGCACCATTGCGAAAGTTCGTCGTTTTGAAGCACCACGTGTGATCGGGTGTGATAGACTCTATGTTCACATACAACGGGTGCAAGCTAGTGTTGCACATGCAGAACACTTGGGTTAAACTCGACGAGCCTAGCATGTGCAGACATGGGCTCGGAACACAAGAGACTGAAAGGTCGAACACGAGTCATATAGTAGATATGATCAACATGGAGATGTTCACCATTGAAACCACCTCATCTCACGTGATGATCGGACTTGGGTTGGTGAATTTGGATCGTGTTACACTCGGACAACTGGAGGGATGGTGATTTGAGTGGGAGTTCTTAGGTAATAAGATTAATTGAACTCATTATCACGAACAATAGTCTGAAGTTGCCTTTGCAAATTTATGTTGTAGATCAATGGCTCACGCAGTAGCTCCCCTCAATTTCAATGCGTTCCTAGAGAAAGCTAAGCTGAAAGATGATGGAAGTAACTTTGTGGACTGGTCCCGTAATCTGAGGATTATCCTCATGGCTTCCCATAAGTCTTATGTCCTTGATGCACCGCTTGGTGCACCACCCCCTTCAGCGTCTGTGGACGTTGTGAATACTTGGCAGTCGCGTGTTGATGACTACTCAATAGTTCAGTGCACCATGTTGTATGGCTTAGAGCCGGGACTTCAAAGGCGTTTTGAACGTCCTGGAACATATGAGATGTTCCAGGAGTTGAAGTTTTTCTTTGAGAAGAATGCCCGGATCGAGAGATATGAGACCTCTGATAAGTTCTATGCCTGCAAGACGGAGGAGAACGGGCCTGTTTGTGAGCACTTACTCAGAATGTCTGGGTATTACAATTGTCTGGCTGAGTTGGGAATTGAGCTCCCACCAGAGTCTGTCACTGACAGAGTTCTTCAATCGCTACCACCTAGCTACAAGAGCTTTGTGTTGAATTATAACATGCAAGGGATGAACAATTCAGTCTCCGAGTTGTTCGCGATGCTGAAAGTTGTTGAGTCAGACATCCAGAAGGAGCATCAAGTGTTGATGGTGAATAAAACCACTAGTTTCAAGAAATGCAAGGGAAAGAAGGGAAACTTCAAGAAGGGTGGCGAAGCAGTTGCTCCTCCTCCCGTGAAGAAACCCGAGGCTAGACACAAGCCAGAAACTAAGTGCTTCTATTGTAAGGGAACTGGCCACTTGAAGCGGAACTGCCCCAAGTATCTGGCCGACAAGAAGGGAGCCAACATCAACAAAGGTATATATGATATACATGTTATTGATGTGTACCTTCCAACTCTCGTTGTAGTGCCTGGGTATTTGATACCGGTTCGGTTGCTCACATTTGTAACTCAAAGCAGGAACTACGGAATAGACGAAGGCTGGTGAAGGACGAAGTGACGATGCGCGTGGGTAATGGTTCCAAGGTTGATGTGATCTCCGTCGGCACGTTCGCTCTTCTATTACCGTCAGGATTAGTGGTGAACCTGAATAATTATTATCTAGTGCCTGCGTTGAGCATGAACATTATATCTGGATCTTGTTTAATGCGAGATGGTTACTCATTTAGATCAAAGAATAATGGTTGTTCTATTTATATGGGTAATATATTTTATGGTCTTGCACCCATTGTGAGGGGTTTATACTTATTGAATCTTGATAGTGATGATACACATGTTCATAACATCGATTCCAAAAGATGTAGAGTTGATAATGATAGTACCACTTTCTTGTGGCACTGTCGCTTAGGTCATATTAGTGTAAAGCACATGAAGAAACTCCATGCTGATGGACTTTTGGAGTCACTTGATTTTGAATCACTTGACACATGTGAACCATGTCTCATGAGCAAGATGAGTAAAACCCCGTTTTCTGGAACAATGGAACGAGCAAGTGGCTTGTTGGAAATCATACATATTGATGTGTGCGGTCCGATGAGTGTTGACGCGCGCGATGGATATCGTTATATTCTCACCTTCACCGATGACTTGAGTAGATATGGGTATGTTTGCTTAATGAAGCATAAGTTTGAAACGTTTGAAAAGTTCAAGCCATTTCAGAGTGAAGTTGAGAATCATCGTAACAAGAAGATTAAATTCCTATGATCTGATCGAGGGGGAGTATCTGAGTTATGAGTTTGGCAATCACTAAGACAATGTGGGAATCGATTCACAGTTGACGCCGCCTGGAACACCACAGCGTAATGGTGTGTCCAAACATCATAATCGTACCTTATTGGATATGGTGCATTCTATGATGCCCCTTTCCGATTAGCCACTCTCGTTTTGGGTTTATGCATTAGAGATAGCTGCATTCACTTTAAATAGGGCGCCATCTAAGCCCGTTGAGATGACACCGTATGAACTGTGGTTTGGCAAGAAACCTAAGCTGACGTTCCTTAAGGTTTGGGGTTGTGATGCTTACGTCAAAAGACTTCAGCCGGAAAAGCTCGAACCCAAACCGGGTAAATGTGTCTTCATAGGATACCCAAAGGAGACAATCGGGTATACCTTCTATCTCAGATTCGAGGGGGAAGTGTTTGTCACTAAGAACGAGTCCTTTCTCGACAAAGAGTTTCTCTCGAAAGAATTGAGTGGGAGGAACATAGAACTTGATGAGGTTGTTGAACCTTTACTTCAACCAATGAGTAGTGTGGTGCAGAAAAATGTTTCTGTGACACCTACATCAGTTGAAGAGAAAGCTAATGATAGTGATCATGAAGCTTATGATTAAGTTGCTATCAAACCTCGTAGGTCGACAAGGATACATACTTCTCCTGAGTGGTACGGTAACCCTGTCTTGGAGGTCATGTTGTTGGACAACAACAACGATGAACCTATGAGCTATGGAGAAGCGATGGTGGGCCCGGATTCCAACAAATGATTATAGGCCTTGAAATCCGAGATGGGATCCATGTATGAAAACAAAGTGTGGACTTTGGAAGTATTACCTGAAGGGCGAAAGGCAATTAAGAATAAATGGATCTTCAAAAAGAAGACGGACGCACACGGTAATATCATCATCTATAATGCTCGAGTTGCGGCAAATGGGTTTTCACAAGTTCGAGGAGTTGACTACAATGAGACTTTCTCACCCGTAGCGATGCTTAAGTCCGTCAGAATTTAATGGCAATAGCTGCATTTTTCGATTATGAAATCTGGCAGATGGATGTCAAAACATCGTTCCTTATAGGTTTCCTTAAGGAGGAGTTGTATATGATGCAACCAGAAGGTTTTGTCGATCCAGAGAATGCTGACAAGGTGTGCAAGCTCCAGCGATCCATTTATGGGCTCGTGCAAGAATCTCGGAGTTGGAATATTCGCTTTGATGAGGTGATCAAAGCGTTTGGGTTTATACAAGTTTATGGAGGAGCTTGTATTTACAAGAAAGTGAGTGGGAGCTCTATAGCGTTTCTAGTACTATTACTGATTGGAAACAATATAGAACTTTTGGACAACGTGAAGGAATATTTGAAGAAGAGTTTTTCAATGAAGGACCTAGGAGAAGCTGCTTTCATATTAGGCATCAAGATCTATAGAGATAGATCAAGACGCTTGATAGGACTTCCACAAAGCATGTACCTTGATAAGATTTTGAAGAAGTTCAAAATGGATCAGTCCAAGAAGGGGTTCTTGCCTATTTTCCAAGGTGTGAAGTTGAGTCAGACTCAATGCCAAGCAACTACAGAGGATAGAGAAAAGATGAGTATCATCCCCTATGCCTCTGCCATAGGCTCTATCATGTATGCGATGTTGTGCACAAGACCGGATGTCAGCCTTGCCATAAGTATGGCCAGAAGGTTTCAAAGTAATCCAGGAGTGGATCACTGGACAGCGGTGAAGAATATCCTTAAGTAACTGAAAAGGACTAAGGAAATTTTTCTTGTTTATGGAGGTGATCAAGAGCTTGTCGTAAAGGGTTACGTCGATGCAAGCTTTGGCATTGACCCGGATGACTCTAAGTCTCAAACCGGATATGTATATATTCTAAATGGGGGAGCTTGTAAGATGGTGCAGTTCGAAGCAAAGCATGGTAGCTGATTCTACATGCGAAGCAGAGTACATAGTTGCCTCAGAGACAACAAAGGAAGGTGTCTGGATGAAGTAGTTCATGACAGATCTTGGAGTTGTGCCCAGTGCACTAGATCCGATGACCCTGTTCTATGACAACATTGGTGCCATTGCTCTACCCAAGGAACCAAGGTTTCACAAGAGGACCAGACACATAAAGAGATGCTTCAATTCCATCCACGATTACATCAAGGAGGAAGACATAAACATTTGCAAAGTGCATACGGACCTGAATGTTGCAGATCCATTGACTAAACCTCTTCCATGGGCAAAGCACGATCAACACTAGAACTCTATGGGTGTTAGATTCATTACCATGTAATGCTATATTATTGACTCTAGTGCAAGTGGGAAACTGTTGGAAATATGCCCTAGAGGCAATAATAAAGTGGTTATTATTATATTTCCTTGTTCATGATAATCGTTCATTATCCATGCTATAATTGTATTGACTGGAAACTCAAATACATGTGTGGATACATAGACAACAACATGTCCCTGGTAAGCCTCTACCGGACTAGCTCGTTGATGAAAGATGGTTATGGTTTCCTGGGCATGGGCATGAGTTGTAATTTGATAACGGGATCACATCATTAGGAGAAAGATGTGATGGACAAGACCCAAACTATGAACGTAGCATATGATCGTATCAGGTTTATTGCTATTGTTTTTCTACATGTCAAGTATACGTTCCTATGACCATGAGATCATGCAACTCACTGACACCGGAGGAGTGCCTTGTGTGTACCAAACATCGCAACATAACTGGGTGACTATAAAGGTGCTCTACAGGTATCTCCGAGGGTGTCTGTTGAGTTGGCATGGATCAAGACTGGGATTTGTCACTCCGTATGACAGAGAGATATCTCAGGGCCCACTCGGTAATACAACATCACAATAAGCTTGCAAGCAATGTGACCAATGAGTTAGTCATGGGATCTTGTATTACGGAATGAGTAAAGAGACTTGCCGGTAACGAGATTGAACCAGGTATGGAGATAGCGACGATCGAATCTCGGGCAAGTAACATACCGATAGACAAAGTGATAGAGGCGAAGTGTTGGGGAATGCAGTATTTCAAAAAACTTCCTACAATCACGCAAGATCTATCTAGAAGATGCATAGTGTGACGCCCGGATAATCATGCTACAGTAAAACTTCACTAATGATGCCACGTCATCCCGTTTACTCTTCGTATTCGCGTGTTAGTTCAAAACACTCTAAATTCAAATTTAAATTTAGCAAACAGTCAAAGTTTTCAGAACATTAAAACAAAAATGTTCGGTGTGTGTAAATAAATGCCTAGATAATTATGTTGAAGGAACCGTGCTTTTATAAAAGGCCTAAATATTTAAAAGGAACTAATAGTTAAGAAATAAGAAAAAAAAACAAAAAAAACAAAGACTAACGAAAAAAAAGAAGGGAAAGACCCCCCTGGGCCAACCGGCCCAGCTATCGGTCGGCCAGCCCAGTCGGCCCAGCCGCCGCCCCCCACTCTCTCCATAATCCCCCCCGGAAACCCTAGCGCCCCACTTTCCCCACGCGCTCCACTCCCTCCCCCGTTTCCCCTGGAACGGGATCGATCCCCCACTCTCCCCTCACGCCCACTCGTCTCTCGCTCCCTCTGCCCCCCCCGGATCCAGATCGGGGGCAGCGGCCTCCGCCGGCCCCGCGACCCTAGCACGCCCCGACCCCGCCGCCTGCCGACGACAACCTCCCCCGACCCGCGCCATGCCTCACCTTCGTCCATCGGCCAGCTCCGGTTGCCTCCTCCTGGCGCGCCCACGCCCGAGGACCGCCCCTCTACTCCTCCAATGTCGCCGCACCGAGCCCCTCTGCCCCGGCCACCGCGTCAATCCGCCGTCGTCCTTGCCTCCACGACTCGTCTGACCCTACCATCACCATCGTTGTGAGCTTCCAGCCTTCCCTGACCTCCCCTCGGTCCTCCCCGTGCCTCGTAGTCTCGTTCCAGTCGAGGGCCGTCGCGGTGGCCGCTCGGCCATCGCCGTAACCATCGCTCCGGCCGCCACCCTGCAACCGCCGCTAGCATAGGTAGGAGCAGCGCGAAGCGCTCGTTCATGAGGTGCTCGCGGCCGACCGTTTGGTCACCGGAGTCGTCGGTTTCGTGCGGGCCGCCGCGCTGTGTGGTTGCCGACGAGCACCACCGCGTGCTTGGTCGGGTTAGACTGGTCATTGCCTCACTAACCGGTGGGCCCGCATCATTAGCGCGGTAATTAGCCACTAACCCTTCCCCACTAACAGCCACAGGCCGCTGGGCCCCAAAGCTAAACAAAGTTAATTAAAATACTGTTAAGTAACTGTTCGAATGACATGTGGGACCTATCCTCTCTAATTAATCCAGTTAATAAATTAATTAAAACAAAACTTGTTTTAATAATTGTCCCACTTACTAGTCAAACATGCTGATTAGACCAGTCCAGTCACTGGCAGGTGGGTCTAGTGGACCCCCTGACCAGTCAACGGTCCTAGTTGACTACTGACAGGGCGGTCAACTGGACCCCACCTGTCAGCCTCTTGCACACTATTGGGTACACCTCTCTGTGTACCCATAGCAGTTTAGGTAATTTTATTTTCGAAATAATAATAAATCCAGAAATTCTAGAAAATGTCTTAAAACTTAAAAATTTAATATAAAATAATCTGTAGCTCGGATGAAAATACTTTGTACATGAAAGTTGCTCAGAACGACAAGACGAACCCGAATACGCAGCCCGTTCGTCTGCCACGCATCCCTAGCATAGTGAACCTGCAACATTTCACCTCCGGTTCATCTGTCCGGAATCGCGAAACACCGGGGATACATTCCCGGATGTTTTCCCCCTTCGCCGGTAACACCTCCTATTGTGTTAGGTCACCTCTAGCACCGCATATTGCCATGTTACACTTTGTGATGCTTTGATTGCTCTGTTATTTATTGTGTTCCCCTCTGTTACTTCTTTCCGGTAGACCCTGAGGCCGATGCCGGTACCCCCCTGTGATCGACTACATCGACGACCCCTCCTTGTCTGAGCAACCAGGCAAGCCCCCCCCCCCTTGATCACCAGATATCGCCTACTCTCCTCTATACTACTTGCATTAGAGTAGTGTAGCATGTTACTGCTTTCGTTATTCCTATCCTGATGCATAGCCTGTCTTTGATACTGCTGTTGATACCTTTACCTGCAATCCTACTTGCTTAGTATAGGATGCTAGTGTTCCATCAGTGGCCCTACACTCTTGTCCGTCTGCCATGCTATACTACTGGGCCGTGATCACTTCGGGAAGTGATCGCGGATATATACTATATACTTTACACTGTTACATTATCTGTGATACTGTTCGGAGTTGGGGGCTGAAGGGGTAGGTGGTTCCTCCCAGGTAGTGGTGGGCCTGGGTTCCTGACAGCCCCTGACTGTTACTTTGTGGCGGAGCGACAAGGCAGGTTTGAGACCACCTAGGAGAGAGGTGGGCCTGGCCCTGGTCGGCGTTTGCGGATACTTAACACGCTTAACGAGATCTGGGTATTTGATCTGAGTCTGGCCATTTGGTCTATAGGCACTAACCATCTACGCGGGAGTAGTTATGGGTATCCCGGTGTCGTGGTATCAGCCGAAGCACTTCTTGACGTCAGCGACGGAGCGGCGCGCGCCGGATTGGACTAGAACGCCACTAGGCTAGGTCTGCTTCTGGCCGCCCTCGCAACGTGCAGGTGTGCTCAGGGCGATGGGCCCAGACCCCTGCGCGCATAGGTTTAGACCGGCGTGTTGACCTCTCTGTTGTGCCTAGGTGGGGCTGCGACGTGTTGATCTTCCGAGGCCGGGCATGACCCAGGAAAGTGTGTCCGGCCAAATGGGATCAAGCGTGTTGGGCTATGTGGTGCAGCCCTGCAGGGAAGTTTATCTATTCGAATGGCCGTGTCCCTCGGTAAAAGGATGACCCGGAGTTGTACCTTGACCTTATGACAACTAGAACTGGATACTTAATAAAACACACCCTTCCAAGTGCCAGATACAACCCGGTGATTGCTCTCCAACAGGGCATCGAGGAGGGGATCGCCGGGTAGGATTATGCTATGCGATGCTACTTGGTGGACTTCAGTCTACTCTCTTCTATATGCTGCAAGACGGAGGCTGCCAGAAGCGTAGTCTTCGACAGGATTAGATATCCCCCTCTTATTCTGGCATTCTGCAGTTCAGTCCACTGATATGGCCCTTTACACATATATCCATGCATATGTAGTGTAGCTCCTTGCTTGCGAGTACTTTGGATGAGTACTCACGGTTGCTTTTCTCCCCCTTTTCCCCTTTTCCCTTCTACCCGGTTGCCGCAACCAGATGCTGGAGCTCAGGATCCAGACGCCACCTTCGACGACGACTCCTACTACGCTGGAGGTGCCTACTACTACGTGCAGCCCGCTGACGTCGACCAGGAGTAGTTAGGAGGATCCCAGGCAGGAGGCCTGCGCCTCGTTCGATCTGTATCCCAGTTTGTGCTAGCCTTCTTAAGGCAAACTTGTTTAACTTATGTCTGTACTCAGATATTGTTGCTTCCGCTGACTCGTCTATGATCGAGCACTTGTATTCGAGCCCTCGAGGCCCCTGGCTTGTATTATGATGCTTGTATGACTATTTTTATTTGTAGAGTTGTGTTGTGATATCTTCCCGTGAGTCCCTGATCTTGATCGTACACATTTGCGTGCATGATTAGTGTACGATTGAATCGGGGGCGTCACAAGTTGGTATCAGAGCCGACTGCCTGTAGGAATCCCCCTTCCATACTCGTTGGCCGAAGTCGAGTCTAGACATTGCAAAACTTTTACTAACATGGCTGTGCGGCCCATGGGCCCACGTCGCCATTGGGTGGTATTAGGATCTTTTACTCCTCGATCTATACTCTGGGACTCTGAGCTCTCTTCTATTCGGGTTAAATGATTTTGCTAAAACAAAACTAACTTTAGTTTCTCGATAATACTTTCTCCCGGAGAGTCCCTCACTTCAGATGATCGCCTGATGCACTAGAAGATTCCGAAGTTACTCTACGATGTTCTTTCGAGTCTTTATGACATCGCATTGCGATTTCCTTCCACCGTCAACCCCTATGAAAACTGCATACACTTGCCATTCAGACAATCATTCCCCATTGATCTTGTTATTACAAGATGTCCCGAAATACTCTCTGTTGTTCCGAGAATCCTTTGAGCTTAGTGCCTTGCTGTACTTTGTCACCTGAATACCCCTACGGATAATTCTCGCACTTACCGAGTATCCGCTCATCCCCAGTTGATTCTGGTATTTCACGAAAGCTTTTGAAATACCATTCGATCTTCCGAAGATCCTCAACAACCTATTGCTCTTGAAATTCTTGGTTGCTTGCATTGGTATTGAATCATATAAGCCTAGTAACCTTATTGGCATCCTTTGTCGTTATCATTTTAAGTCTGTTGATCCAATATGATGTGAATGCTCTCAATCCTCATTCATATCCTAGAATTCATCTTTCCGGCTCAGACGTCATTTCAAACCTGAGCTGGTTCTTGACCAATCAAATTTGCCATCGATGGTACCCTAAGCCTATTCGACTTATCCATCCTTGATCAGAGTGTTTGCTTCTGATCCCTTGATTTGAAGATCATAACTCCTTTGCCTTTGAACTTGGATTAGTCAGTTGTTTCGATAATCCGATCTCTTTGCTTCCTTTCTTCTTCTGGTCGAGTACCGATACTCACATCAGATCCCTTATGAACCACCAGATCCTTACTGGATTTGATCCGACGACGTCCTTTATATTCAATAACCTTGTGAGTCTTTTCTCGGATACATAATGCCTTTGGTAAATTGTATCCTCTGATTGGTCAAACATGCTCTGCTTTCGATCTTGTGTTATCTACTCTTGAATATTGTGGTATATGTTTCCACGATACCCTAACGGGTTGATCCGATGCCTTCCTTTATATGTGTGAACTCGGAAGTTTTCACGAGTCATACTCATCTGGTATTTCACCAGGTAAAACTTTCAACACTAATGCCTTTATCAAAGCGAGAAGTGAATGGAAGGTTATATATTGAAGAAGTGGGAGTCGACCTTGAACCTTGCGTTCATGCCCATGGACACGATGTATAACTTATCATGGAAGCTGCTCGTAAGAATAATTACCCCCTTGTTATAAGTTCATCTGGTATCCGTGGTTCGATCCTTTATGATCGTGGATTCCGACCATATTCTCCTTTAAATACCATTTCTCGTGCAAGTTTAAGCACTTGTCTTCTGCAGAGCATTACCCTAGACCAACCTCTACTTTGATCTGTCGTCGAGTATTACCCCCTGGTATCTCGAGACTATCATGGAACTGCATAACTTCTTATGAGTTCTCCATCAAGTGCTACATTCTCACTGGTTCCAATTTTTCACGGGCCCTGAGTTATTAAACACTCGAGAACACCGTTAAGTGAATCGATTCCGCACTACGATTCAATAACTCTAAGTAATTTTCGTTGCATATGACTTAATAACTCTTCAAGTTATTCCTAGCCTGATCGGCTATATCATTATTGTGCAACTTTTTAATTGTGCTATCTGGTCCTTCTTTCCGAAGCACAATTTTCGGCGATGAGCTAAGCTTACGTCGACTTTCCTTGTCATATCATTTCGCCTTGAACCATAAACTTGATTTCGAGTTTGTGGCGTACCCTTGGTTCCCATAACCTTTCGCTGCATCATCATTTGACTTGATGTCATCGCCGACCGATTACATCTTCACGAAATCTCTCGACAAATGTGTCGTGGTCATCATCAACATCCTGAGCTCTTTCAAGATATATATCGAATTCTTGATGAGAAATACCATCCTTGCCCCCAATGATTTGTGTTATCATCGACCATTTTATTGCCTTTTGTTCAACACAAACTTGACGGTGTTTTGTGTTATACCTTGAGTTCCTTGCTACCCAGTCTTAGTTCTTCTTTACCTTGAAGTATTACCATCTTTTATGTCATGAATGTCATGAGATTGCTCCACCTCTTAAGGAATTCTTGGTATTGTGATGCTCCTCACCATCACCATTCTTTCTTGGTCCTCGTGATGATTCCAACCGGTGTACCAACAAGTGAACGGTGTTGTTTGAAGTCTACCCTTCTAGCAACCCTCTTGCTTTGAAGTTAATGGTTGGTCGTTCATTCTTAGACTGTTGATTATTGAATCACCATTGTAACATTGATCATGCAACCCAGCCCATATTGCGGGTGCACCTATCAACCAACGTTTAATCTTGGAGGTTTTCCTCGAACATACATCATTATGTCATTTGATCTGACAAATATTATCTCCTTGTTCACATAATTGTGGAAATCCATCTTCTGGAAACCTCGATGAATTGTCGCTGAGTTCATCAGCCACCTTCTCATCCTCTCCTTGGTTTAAATGATGAACTCTTGTGTCGGGACTCGCTCCCATAGTACATTTCCCGAGAATCTTACAATGTCATCTCGTCAATTTGTTTTGCACCTTTTCTTCTCAGGCATCCTGAGTCTGAGGTATCCTAACACCAATCAGATCTGAATCTCGGTCAGATATGATGGTGGGAACATATTTCCAAGAGTTATAACATTGGTCTTTATATGACTTGGTAAGGTGATGTCATGCCTAGCACACCTGACCGGAGGACCTATTGTTATAATTTCCTTTTTAGCAAGGAGAACCATTTTTCCATGAAGAATTTGAATGCCTTGTTTAATAAGTTATTCTGATGGATCCCCTGTGTTTCCAAGGTCTGAACTTTGCTTGAAGACCATGTCAGTGCTATCTCGAAGCATGTCTGTGATACTCCGATTTCAACAAGAACATTTAAAGCCCAATGCTAAATGTTTCTTTATCAATTATCCAAACACCGTTGTATGAGTAATATCATGAAATTTCTCTCCCCTACCTAAAAGGTTTTCTACATTATATCCTGTCATGGATATCATGCTCTGCTTATCATTTGGAAGGATATACCCCTGGAATATCTGATAATCATATTTTCCTTTCCATTATTTGGGTTAACCTTTCTGGTGATCATTATGGTCTAAGCAATATTAATTCCCTGCTTATGTAAACACCTCGGTGTACAACTCTGCCAGTGAGACCCTGTTTCTACTGTTGATGACATTACGGTAACCGCCGATGGATGAGAACCTTGCCTCTTGGCCCACCTCGTTCAACGAGCAGGAAAATGGTTCTCTTCGTCCCTCGCCCTTGGTATCGACGTTGTTGCCGACATAATCGACAGGCTATCCTCTGACATGCCTTTCTTGCATGATCATGCAAGACGTCTCCGCCCTTCCTACTTTTAACCCACATGGTGGGCCCATAACCCACAGTTCCACATGATCGAAACCTGACTCTCCTGTACAACCCTGTTTCTAATGGTTATTCCCCACGCTTGGCTTCGTATTTAATTCATGGGCCACCTTCCTAGTGCTCTATTCTGGTATCAAACGCAATACTTACTCTCACTACTCTGAACCCCTTTCTCACTCAGGTTCAGACTTCGAGCAACTATCTATCTGCTTGAAACTTCTTATTGTACCTTCGAACTTTACTCTCGATGTGTTTTAATTGTTCAAATCGAGAGGCACTCGTATGATCATTCATGGGTTAATCCCAGATTATTAGCCTTACAGCATTCTGTCGTTGCCAATCTGCCCCGTTACCTATTCGTAAGAACGATGGAACCCCCGAAGAAAGGATGAAGACTTCATAATGATGACCTGAAGCAGTGGAATGAAGACATCAATGTAATGGATTGACCTCTTCGAGAAAAGCAACCAAATCCGAGGAGATTCGTTAGAATTACCTAACCAGACCTTTCCCCCCTTAGTCTCGGTCCTAAATCTCGGGACGAGATTTCTTGTAGTGGAGGAGAATTGTGACGCCCGGATAATCATGCTACAGTAAAACTTCGCTAATGATGCCACGTCATCCCGTATACTGTTGGTATTCGCGTGTTAGTTCAAAACACTCTAAATTCAAATTTAAATTTAGCAAACAGTCAAAATTTTCAGAACATTAAAACAAAAATGTTCGGCGTGTGTAAATAAATGCCTAGATAATTATGGTGAAGGAACCATGCTTTTATAAAAGGCCTAAATATTTAAAATGAATTAAAACAGTTAAGAAATAAGAAAAAAACAAAAACAAAAAAAACAAAGACTAACGAAAAAAAAGAAGGGAAAGACCCCCCTGGGCCAACCGGCCCAGCTATCGGTCGGCCAGCCCAGTTGGCCCAGCCGCCGCCCCCACTCTCTCCATAACCCCCCCCCGGAAACCCTAGCGCCCCACTTTCCCCATGCGCTCCACTCCCTCCCCCGTTTCCCCTGGATCGGGATCGATCCCCCACTCTCCCCTCACGCCCACTCGTCTCTCGCTCCCTCTGCCCCCACGGATCCAGATCGGGGGCAGCGACCTCCGCCGGCCCCGTGACCCTGGCACGGCCCGACCCCGCCGCATGCCGACGACAATCTCCCCCGACCCGCGCCATGCCTCACCTTCGTCCATCGGCCAGCTCCAATGCTGCCAGCTCCGGTTGCCTCCTCCTGGCTCGCCCGCGCCCGAGGACCGCCCCTCTACTCCTCCAACGTCGCCGCACCGAGCCCCTCTGCCCCGGCCACCGCGTCAATCCGCCGTCGTCCCCCACTAACCCTTCCCCACTAACAGCCACAGGCCGCTGGGCCCCAAAGCTAAACAAAGTTAATTAAAATACTGTTAAGTAACTGTTCGAATGACATGTGGGACCTATCCTCTCTAATTAATCCAGTTAATAAATTAATTAAAACAAAACTTGTTTTAATAATTGTCCCACTTACTAGTCAAACATGCTGACTAGACCAGTCCAGTCACTGGCAGGTGGGTCTAGTGGACCCCCTGACCAGTCAACGGTCCTAGTTGACTACTGACAGGGCGGTCAACTGGACCCCACCTGTCAGCCTCTTGCACACTATTGGGTACACCTCTTTGTGTACCCATAGCAGTTTAGGTAATTTTGTTTTCGAAATAATAATAAATCCAGAAATTCTAGAAAATGTCTTAAAACTTAAAAATTTAATATAAAATAATCTATAGCTCGGATGAAAATACTTTGTACATGAAAGTTGCTCAGAACGACGAGACGAATCCGAATACGCAGCCCGTTCGTCTGCCACGCATCCCTAGCATAGTGAACCTGCAACATTTCACCTCCGGTTCATCTGTCCGAAATCGCGAAACACCGGGGATACATTCCCGGATGTTTTCCCCCTTCGCCGGTAACACCTCCTATTGTGTTAGGTCACCTCTAGCACCGCATATTGCCATGTTACACTTTGTGATGCTTTGATTGCTCTGTTATTTATTGTGTTCCCCTCCTTTACTTCTTTCCGGTAGACCTTGAGGCCAATGCCGGTACCCCCCTGTGATCGACTACCCCTCCTTGTCTGAGCAACCTGGCAAGCCCCCCCCCCCCCCTGATCACCAGATATCGCCTACTCTCCTCTATACTGCTTGCATTGGAGTAGTGTAACATGTTACTACTTTCGTTATTCCTATCCTGATGCATAGCCTGTCTTTGATACTGCTGTTGATACCTTTACCTGCAATCCTACTTGCTTAATATAGGATGCTAGTGTTCCATCAGTGGCCCTACACTCTTGTCCGTCTGCCATGCTATACTACTAGGCCGTGATCACTTCGGGAAGTGATCGCGGATATATACTATATACTTTACACTGTTACATTATCTGTGATACTGTTCGGAGTTGGGGGCTGAAGGGGTAGGTGGTTCCACCCAGGTAGTGGTGGGCCTGGGTTCCCGACGGCCCCTGACTGTTACTTTGTGGCGGAGCGACAGGGCAGGTTTGAGACCACCTAGGAGAGAGGTGGGCCTGGCCCTGGTCGGCATTCGCGGATACTTAACACGCTTAACGAGATCTGGGTATTTGATCTGAGTCTGGCCATTTGGTCTATACGCACTAACCATCTACGCGGGAGTAGTTATGGGTATCCCAGCGTCGTGGTATCAGCCGAAGCACTTCTTGACGTCAGAATGGAGCGGCGCGCGCCGGATTGGACTGGAACGCCACTAGGCTAGGTCCGCTTCCGGCCGCCCTCACAACGTGCAGGTGTGCTCAGGGCGATGGGCCCAGACCCCTGCGCGCATAGGTTTAGACCGGCGTGTTGACCTCTCTATTGTGCCTAGGTGGGGCTGCGGCGTGTTGATCTTCCGAGGCCGGGCATGACCCAGGAAAGTGTGTCCGGCCAAATGGGATCAAGCGTGTTGGGCTATGTGGTGCACCCCTGCAGGGAAGTTTATCTATTCGAATAGCCGTGTCCCTCGGTAAAAGGACGACCCGGAGTTGTACATTGACCTTATGACAACAAGAACTGGATACTTAATAAAACACACCCTTCCAAGTGCCAGATACAACCCGGTGATTGCTCTCCAACAGGGCATCGAGGAGGGGATCGCCGGGTAGGATTATGCTATGCGATGCTACTTGGAGGACTTCAGTCTACTCTCTTCTATATGGTGCAAGACGGAGGCTGCCAGAAGCGTAGTCTTCAACAGGATTAGCTATCCCCCTCTTATTCTGGCATTCTGCAGTTCAGTCCACTGATATGGCCCTTTACACATATATCCATGCATATGTAGTGTAGCTCCTTGCTTGCGAGTACTTTGGATGAGTACTCACGGTTGCTTTTCTCCCCCTTTTCCCCTTTTCCCTTCTACCCGGTTGCCGCAACCAGATGCTGGAGCTCAGGATCCAGACGCCACCTTCGACGACGACTCCTACTACGCTGGAGGTGCCTACTACTACGTGCAGCCCGCTGACGTCGAGCAGGAGTAGTTAGGAGGATCCCAGGCAGGAGGCCTGCGCCTCGTTCGATCTGTATCCCAGTTTGTGCTAGCCTTCTTAAGGCAAACTTGTTTAACTTATGTCTGTACTCAGATATTGTTGCTTCCGCTGACTCTTCTATGATCGAGCACTTGTATTCGAGCCCTCGAGGCCCCTGGCTTGTATTATGATGCTTGTATGACTATTTTTATTTGTAGAGTTGTGTTGTGATATCTTCCCGTGAGTCCCTGATCTTGATCGTACACATTTGTGTGCATGATTTGTGTACGATTGAATCGGGGGCGTCACACATAGCAACGAGCAGAGAGAGTGTGTCCACGTACCCTCGTAGACCAAAAGCACAAGCATTTAGTAACGCGGTTGATGTAGTCGAACATCTTCGCGATCCAACCGATCCAAGTACCGAATGCATGGCACCTCCGCAATCTGCAAACGTTCACCTCAGTGACGTCCCACGAGCTCTAGATACAGTTGAGGTCGAGAGAGAGTTTCATCAACATGACGGCGTAGTGACAGTGATGATGAAGTTACCGATGCAGGGCTTCGTCCAAGCACCGCGACAATATGACCGAGGTGGAAATATGTGGAGGGGGGCACCGCAAACGGTTAACAATCAACTTGTCTGTCTATGGGGTGCCCCCTGGCCACATATATAAAGGAGGGGAGGGAAGAGGTGGCCGGCCCTAGGAGGGCGTGCCAGGTGTGGGGAATCCTACTAGGACTCCCCAGTCCAAGTAGGATTCCCCTCCTCTTTCCTATTCCTAGTAGGAGAAGGAGGGAAGGAGGAGGAGCGGAGAAGGAAGGAGGGGGGCGCCGCCCCCTCCTAGTCCAATTCGGACCAACACATGGGGGGCACGTGGCCACCCCTTGAGGCCCTTCTCTCCTTTCCCGTATGGCCCATTAAGGTCCACTACTTCCCCTGGCGAATTCCCGTAACTCTCCGATACTCCGAAAAATACCAGATTCACTCGGAACCTTTCCGATGTCCGAATATAGCCTTCCAATATATCGATCTTTATGTCTCGACCATTTTTAGACTCCTCGTCATGTCCGTGATCTCATCCGGGAATCTGAACAACCTTCGGTCACCAAATCTCATAAACTTATAATACATATCATCATCGAACGTTAAGCGTGCGGACCCTACAGGTTCGAGAACTATGTAGACATGACCGATACACATCTCCGCTCAATAACCAATAGCGGAACCTGGATGATCATATTGGCTCCTACATATTCTACGAAGATCTTTATCAGTCAAACCACATAACAACATACGTTGTTCCCTTTGTCATCGGTATGTTATTTGCCCGAGATTCGATCACCGGTACCATCATACCTAGTTCAATCTTGTTACCAACAAGTCTTTTTACTCGTTCTGTAATGCATCATCCCGCAACTAACTCATTAGTCACATTGCTTGCAAGGCTTATAGTGATGAGCATTACCGAGAGGGCCTAAAGATACCTCTCCGTTACACGAAGTGACAAATCCTAATCTCGATATATGCCAACTCAACAAACACCATCGGAGACACCTGTAGAGCATCTTTATAATCATCCAGTTATGTTGTGACGTTTGATAGCACACTAAGTGTTCCTCCGGTATTCGGGAGTTGCATAATCTCATAGTCATAGGAACATGTATAAGTCATGATGAAAGCGATATCAATAAACTAAACGATCATAGTGCTAAGCTAATGGATGGGTCTTGTCCATCACATCATTCTCTAATGATGTGATCCCGTTCCTCAAATGACAACATTGTCTATGGCTAGCAAACTTAACCATCTTTGATTAACGAGCTAGTAAAGCAGAGGCACACTGGGGACATTTTGTTTGTCTATGTATTCACACATGTATCAAGTTTCCGATTAATTCAATTCTAGCATGAATAATAAACATTTATCATGATATAAGGAAATACAATAATAACTTTATTATTGCCTCTAGGGTATATTGATGAGGACATCAATACCATTGTTACATCCACAGCCCCTGCTGCTATACATACTGGACCAATTACTAGAGCTCGCGCACGCCAATTGAATTATCAGGTACTTTCGTTTCTTGGTAACGATTCCAATGTTCATGAGAATATGATGCTGCCTAAATTGGATACATTTGTTTTGCTTACAAATGAAGGGCCTACCATGGACAAGAAAGATGAACCTTGGAGCAAGTTCCAGCATGGAGATGTTGGCATGCGCAAGGGGAACAAGAACGGAGTTACAAATGATGATTCCAGGACTTTGAAGCCACCATAATGAGTGCATGAGGCCTTGGACGAAATATACAAGATGCCACTTCATATTATTCGTCCATAGGCTATTCTAGGTGCTGCGTCACCTTATTATTGGGCCAGGCCCATGTAATTTCGAAATACTTAAGTATAGGCTGTTTTTAGAGTCCGTATGTGTGGGGAAATAAGAGTTAGGGTTGGTTTCGGACCCCTCCCTCAAGGGCCACGAAATTCCCTCCTCTTCCTCCATATATACAGCCCTTAGGGCATCGTTTAGACTTTGGGTTTTGTTTAGATCAAAAGTTCGCCATAGCTGCAACTTCGCGTACTTCGTTTGTGTTCAATGACCAGACCAAGGCGTCACAGAACCCCACCTTCATTAATAAAGCTTTCCTCTTTTATTCGCAATATCCAGATTGCAATCTTAGTTTCTTGCTTGTTCTCCGTTTGCTCGCAGGAAATAGACCCTCGTGGTCAGATTGATCGTGCTCCGGCGTGGTCAATAACCCCTCGGAAGTTGGTTTAGCGATTGCTAAGGCGCGACGTCTTCGCACGTTCGTAGTCGGATCGTCAAAGTCGACTCCCACAGAAAACGATTGCTATCTCATCGAAACATCGGGACACCTTTGCCTCTATCAAGTGGTATAAGATTTCCAGGTTGCTCGGTGAGATTTTACAGTTTTTCGTAGATTAGATCGAGTCTGTTCTTCATACCTAAAGTCCACAAAAAAGCCTTTGCATAATCTTTTTATGGTTTTTGCTTTGTTGAATTTGCGGCTGCATCGTCGTGTCAAGTTGCTGGTCTTAGAGTCTAGTCTTTTAGAGTTTCGAGTTCTGGTCATAAGTTGTCACGCCGCCGCCGCACCATCATCATCGCCTTGCCATCTACCACCATTGCTTATCCGCTACTGCTCTGAATCCGTATCCATATACCACCACCAATCCGTATCCATATACCACCACCGCTACCATATACCACCACCGCTGCCATATACCACCACCATATATCCACCACCAATCTGAGTTCTTCTCATATTAGGTTTGCTTTCGAGATCCATCTAAATTCCGATTCGTGTTTCCTTGCCTGCGTAGGTCTCGGGAAAAAAGAAGAGTCTGGAGACCCCCGGGCAGTTTTTAGGCCAAAATTTCGGCGACCGAAAATATTTTTTCCCTATCCTATTTTTAGGCTGTTCTGAGTCTTTTGAGACACTCGCCAACATAGTGATTTTTTGTCGCACTTTTTCGTCGTCGCTGCCCTTGATTTCCAAAAAAAAAATTGTCAAAAAAATTTCGTACCCATCCTGAGATACTCGCCATTATAGTGATTTTTCGCAAAAAAAAAGACGAGCGCAAAAAAAAAGAGCGCAAAAAAAAAGAGCGAAAAGAAAAATTTTCCAGAGTGTGCTTTTCCCTTGTTGTCGTGCAGCGCCGTGATTTTGTTAGTGTTCTAGGCTCGCGTCTCTAGCACGGTCTAGCCTAGGACCAGCACAGTACCGTCGTTGAGCGTTTATTCAACTTTGCATCTCTGAATTGATTATTGCTGACCCTTTTTGCTACCATATTAAACGCCTTCCTAGCTCCACATACATCTACATCGTGCGTTTGACTCTCCCTGGTAATCGCTCTATCCAAGCTTTGAGAGTTTTGACTACATCGGTTGCCGATCACCGCCTGCTGCTGGGTAAGAACTGGTAAGAATTTGAGATTTGCTTGGCGGATTTGTGCCTGTCCACCACACCACCACCACCACTTCCTAGTAGTCTGTCGAATCATATTCTTGTGTGTTTCTATTGCTGCTAACCATGGCAGGATCACAAGCCGACGAGACTGACTGGGAGAACATGACAAACAAAGCGTTACATGATAAGTTTCAACAAATGATGAGTGGACAGGTGGAAGATGTGCTAAATAGATTTGAAGAGGCCATGGAGAAGATAGATGGCATTGAGAAGGCGTTCGAAACAAAGCTCGATAACAAGTTCAATGAATTGCTCGCGCGTCTACCACCACCACCACCGGCTGCACCTAACGCACCTCTACAACAGCAACAACGACTACCTCCACATCGCGAAACAGCCCTCCGCCGAGCGACCCGTGTCCCTCTTTAGTCTGGCCAAGCTACTGGTGCTGCTATTGATACTTCCGTGGCTCCTGCTGCTGATGTGGAGGAGGATGATTATGTGGGAGATTACGAGGATGAGGTTGATCAACATTAGAACTATGTGCCACCACCAGCACCACAACCACCAGGTCGTCCACATGCAAATAATGGTAATATTAGGGCTCCCCCTCAGGTACGAGATCATGACCATCTCCCTAAACTGAAATTGAATATTTCACCGTTTGAGGGTAGATATGTTCCTGATATATATCTTACTTGGGAGTTAGAAACTGAACAACGATTTACATGTTTACAATATCCTGAGGAGAGACGTGTTCCTGCTGCTGTTTGTGCTTTCACTAGCTTTGCATGTGTTTGGTGGTCTAAA
Organism: Aegilops umbellulata; assembly: GCA_032464435.1. Classification (NCBI taxonomy): domain Eukaryota; kingdom Viridiplantae; phylum Streptophyta; class Magnoliopsida; order Poales; family Poaceae; genus Aegilops; species Aegilops umbellulata. Next base: position 66,961,373 of record CP136059.1, read on the forward strand.
CATTGTAGATTATATCCTGTTCCTGCTACTTGGGCTGCTTTGAAAACTGCTATGCGTACTCGTTGGGTTCCGCCATATTATCAACGTGAATTACTTCAAAAATTGCAGCGCTTAAGACAAGGAAAAAATTCTGTAGAAGAATATTATCAGGAATTACAAACTGGCTTGATTAGATGTGGTATTGTTGAGGAGAATGAAGCTATGCTTGCACGTTTTCTGGGTGGATTAAATAGAGAGATTCAGACCATTCTAGACTATAAGGATTATAATAATATCACTCGTTTATTCCATCTTGCTTGTAAAGCTGAACATGAAGTGCAGGATCGACAGGCATTGGCGCGGACTAACTTTTCTGCAAGTCGACCTTCATCATGGACACCACGTGCATCATCTACTTCCACACGTTCTGCTACACCGGCACCTCCGGCTGCCACCTCCAACCATGATACAAGAAAGCAGGCACAACCACCACTATCTGCGAAGAGCACACCTGCTGGGCCTACACAGAGCTCTTCTTCTTCGATGGCGTCAACAGGGCACACAAGTGATATTATTTGTCGTCGTTGTAAGGGAAGAGGACATTTTGCGAGAGAATGCCAATCTCAGCGTGTGATGATTGCTACTGAGGATGGTGGGTATGAGTCCGCTAGTGACTATGATGAAGAGACTTTGGCTCTTATTACACATGAAGAACATGGTGGAGATGATTCTGATCATGAGACGCAATACATGGCTGCTGAAGATGCTGACAGGTATGAATGTTTAGTTGCTCAACGTGTTTTGAGTGTGCAGGTTACGCAAAATCAGAGGCATAATTTGTTCCATACAAAGGGAGTTGTGAAGGAGCGTTCTATTCGCGTCATCATAGATGGAGGGAGCTGCAACAACTTGGCTAGCATGGAGATGGTGGAGAAGCTTTCTCTCACCACAAGACCACATCCACATCCTTACTACATCCAATGGTTCAACAACAGCGGCAAGGTTAAGGTAACACGTACTGTTCGTGTGCATTTTAGTATCTCTACATATGCTGATTATGTTGATTGTGATGTGGTACCTATGCAAGCATGTTCCTTATTACTTGGTAGACCATGGCAATTTGATAAAAATTCTGTACACCATGGTAGAAACAATCAGTACACTCTTGTTCATAAGGATAAAAATATTACTTTGCTTCCTATGGCTCCTGATTCCATTTTGAAAGATGATATTCATAGAGCTAATAAAGCAAAACAGGAGAAAAATAAGAGTGAAAATCAGATTGTGGCAAAAGAATTTGAGCAACAAATGAAGCCTAATAATAAACCATCTAATGTTGCTTCTGAAATTAAACTGAAAAGTGCATGTTTACTTGCCACCAAATCTGATATTGATGAGCTAGATTCTAGCAAATCTGTTTGCTATGCTTTTGTGTGCAAAGAGGCATTATTTTCATTCGAGGACGTGCCTTCCTCTTTGCCCCCTGCTGTCACTAACATTTTGCAGGAGTTCGCTAACGTCTTCCCACAAGATGTGCCACCGGGATTACCACCTATTCGAGGGATTGAGCATCAAATTGACTTAATTTCCGGTGCATCGCTACCCAACCGTGCACCATACCATACCAATCCAGAGGAGACGAAGGAGATTATGCGTCAAGTACAGGAGCTGCTCGACAAATGTTATATACGCGAATCTCTTAGTCCTTGTGCTGTTCCTATTATACTAGTGCCTAAAAAGGATGGTTCATCGCGTATGTGTGTTGATTGTAGAGGCATTAATAATATTACTATTCGTTATCGTCATCCTATTCCTAGGCTAGATGATATGCTTGATGAATTGAGTGGCTCTACAATATTCTCCAAAGTTGATTTGCGTAGTGGATACCATCAAATTCGTATGAAATTGGGAGATGAATGGAAAACAACATTTAAAACTAAGTTTGGTTTATATGAGTGGTTAGTCATGCCTTTTGGGTTAACTAATGCACCTAGTACTTTCATGAGACTAATGAACGAAGTTTTACGTGCTTTCATTGGACGATTTGTGGTAGTGTATTTTGATGATATACTGATTTATAGCAAATCTTTGGAAGAACATTTGGAACATTTACATGCTGTTTTTAATGCTCTACGTGATGCACGTTTGTTTGGTAACCTTGGGAAGTGCACCTTTTGCACCGACCGAGTGTCTTTTCTTGGCTATGTTGTTACTCCACAGGGAATTGAAGTTGATAAAGCCAAGATTGAAGCTATTGAGAGTTGGCCGCAGCCCAAAACGGTCACACAAGTGAGGAGTTTTCTTGGACTCGCTGGTTTCTATAGGCGTTTTGTGAGAGACTTTAGCACCATTGCTGCACCTGTCAATGATCTTACAAATAAGGATGTGCCTTTTGTTTGGTGTACCGCACAGGAAGAAGCCTTCACGGAGGCGCATGGAGGAGGATTAATGGGACACTTTGGCGTGAAGAAGACGGAGGACGTACTTGCTACACATTTCTTTTGGCCAAAGATGAGACGGGATGTTGAGCGTTTTGTTGCTCGCTGCACTACATGTCAAAAAGTTAAGTCACGACTCAATCCTCATGGTTTATATATGCCTTTGCCTGTACCTAGTGTTCCTTGGGAGGATATATCTATGGACTTTGTTTTAGTTTTGCCTCGAACAAAGAAGGGGAGGGATAGCATATTTGTTGTCGTGGATAGATTCTCGAAAATGGCACACTTTATACCATGTCATAAAAGCGATGATGCTGTTAATGTTGCTGATTTGTTCTTTCGTGAAATTATTCGCTTGCATGGTGTGCCAAATACTATTGTTTCAGATCATGATACTAAATTTCTTAGCCACTTTTGGAGATGTTTATGGGCTAAGTTGGGGACTAAACTGCTTTTTAGTACTACTTGTCACCCCCAAACTGATGGACAAACTCAAGTAGTCAATAGAACATTGTCTACTATGCTTAGGGCTGTTTTGAAGAATAATAAGAAAATGTGGGAAGAATTCTTGCCTCATATTGAATTTGCTTATAATCGTTCATTGCATTCTACTACTAAGATGTGCCCTTTTGAAATTGTGTATGGTTTCCTACCTCGTGCACCTATTGATTTGTTGCCTCTTCCATCTTCGGAGAAGGTTAATTTTGATGCTAAAGAACGTGCTGAATTGATTTTTAAAATGCATGAGTTAACAAAGGAAAACATTGAGCGTATGAATGCTAAATATGAACTTGCTGGAGATAAGGGTAGAAAACATGTTGCCTTTGCACCTGGCGATCTTGTTTGGTTACATTTGCGTAAGGATAGGTTTCCTAATTTGCGCAAATCAAAGCTAATGCCACGTGCTGATGGTCCATTTAAGGTGTTAGAGAAAATAAATGATAATGCATATAAACTTGAGCTGCCTGCAGATTTTGGGGTTAGTCCCAATTTTAACATTGCAGATTTGAAACCTTATTTGGGTGAGGAAGATGAGCTTCCGTCGAGGATGACTTCATTTCAAGAAGGGGAGGATGATGAGGACATCAATACCATTGTTACATCCACAGCCCCTGCTGCTATACATACTGGACCAATTACTAGAGCTCGCGCACGCCAATTGAATTATCAGGTACTTTCATTTCTTCGTAACGATTCCAATGTTCATGAGAATATGATGCTGCCTAAATTGGATACATCTGTTTTGCTTACAAATGAAGGGCCTACCATGGACAAGAAAGATGAACCTTGGAGCAAGTTCCAGCATGGAGATGTTGGCATGCGCAAGGGGAACAAGAACGGAGTTACAAATGATGATTCTAGGACTTTGAAGCCACCATAATGAGTGCATGAGGCCTTGGACGAAATATACAAGATGCCACTTCATATTATTCGTCCATAGGCTATTCTAGGTGCTGCGTCACCTTATTATTGGGCCAGGCCCATGTAATTTCGAAATACTTAAGTATAGGCTGTTTTTAGAGTCCGTATGTGTGGGGAAACAAGAGTTAGGGTTGGTTTCGGACCCCTCCTTCAACGGCCACGAAATTCCCTCCTCTTCCTCCATATATACAGCCCTTAGGGCGTCGTTTAGACTTTGGGTTTTGTTTAGATCAAAAGTTCGCCATAGCTGCAACTTCGCGTACTTCGTTTGTGTTCAACGACCAGACCAAGGCATCACAGAACCCCACCTTCATTAATAAAGCTTTCCTCTTTTATTCGCAATATCCAGATTGCAATCTCAGTTTCTTGCTTGTTCTTCGTTTGCTCGCAGGAAATAGACCCTCGTGGTCAGGTTGATCGTGCTCCGGCGTGATCAATAACCCCTCGGAAGTTGGTTTAGCGATTGCTAAGGCGCGACGTCTTCGCACATTCGTAGTCGGATCGTCAAAGTCGACTCCCACAGAAAACGATTGCTATCTCATCGAAACATCGGGACACCTTTGCCTCTATCATATATTTCCTTCAGTCTCCCACTTGCACTAGAGTCAATAATCTAGTTCACATCGCCATGTGACCAACACTCATAGGGTTTACTAGAGTCAATAATCTAGTTCACATCGCTTATGTGATTAACACCCAAGAGTAATAAGGTGTGATCATGTTTTGCTTGTGAGAGAAGTTTTAGTCGAGTCTGCCACATTCAGAGCCGTATGTATTTTGCAAATTTTCTATATCTACAATGCTTTGCACGGAGCTACTCTAGCTAATCGCTCCCACTTTCAATATGTATCTAGATCGAGACTTAGAGTCATCCAGATCGGTGTCAAAGCTTTGCATCAACGTAACTCTTTACGGCGAACTCTTTGTCACCTCCATAACCGAGAAACATTCCCTTATTCCACTAAGGATAATTTTGATCGTTGTTCCGTGACCCACTCCTGGATTAATATTGTATCCTCTTGCCAAACTCATGGTGAGGTACACAATAGGTTTGGTACACAGCATAGCATACTTTATAGAACCTTATGACTAAGGCATAGGGAATGACTTTTTATTCTCTTTCTATTTTCTGCCGTGGTCGGGTTTTGAGTCTTTACTCAACTTCACACCTTGCAACACAGGCAAGAACTCCTTCTTTGACTGTTCCATTTTGAACTACTTGAAAACCTTGTCAAGGTATGTACTCATTGAAAAAATTTATCAAGCATCTTAATCTATCTCTATAGATCTTGATGCTCAATATGTGAGCAGCTTTACCAGGGTCTTTCTTTGAAAAAACTCCTTTCAAACACTCCTTTATGCTTTCCATAAAATTCTACATTATTTCCGATCAACAATATGTCATTCACATATACTTATCGGAAATTCTATAGTGCTCCCACTCACTTTCTTGCAAATACATCCTTCACTGCAAGTCTGTATAAACCTATATATGCTTTGATCAACTCATCAAAGCGTATATTCCAACTCCGAGATGCTTGCACCAGGCCATAGATGGATCGCTGGAGTTTGCACACTTTGTTAGCACCTTCAGGATTGACAAAACCTTCTTGTTGTATCATATACAATTCTTCTTTAAGAAATCCATTAAGGAATGTAGTTTTTGACATCCATTTGCCAGATTTCATAAAATGTGGCAATTGCTAACATGATTCGGACAGACTTAAGCATCGCTACGAGTGAGAAAATCTCATCGTAGTCAACACCTTGACCTTGTCAAAAACTTTTTTCTGATAATCCGAGCTTTGTAGATAGTAACACTACTATCAGTGTCCGTCTTCCTCTTGAAGATCCATTTATTCTCAATGGTTTGCCGATCAACGGGCAAGTCCACCAAAGCCCTCACTTTGTTCTCATACATGGATTCTATCTCAGATTTCATGGCCTTAAGCCATTTCGTGGAATCTGGGCTCATCATCGCTTCCTCATAGTTCGTAGGTTCGTCAAGGTCTAGTAACATGACTTCCAGAAAGGATTATCATACCACTCTGGTGTGGACCATACTCTTCTTGACCTACGAGGTTTGGTAGTAACTTGATCTGAAGTTTCATGATCATCATCATTAGCTTCCTCACTAATTGGTGTAGGAATCACTGGAACTGATTTCTGTGATGAACTACTTTCCAGTTCGGAAGAAGGTACAGTTACATCATCAAGTTCTACATTCCTCCCACTCACTTCTTTTGACAAAAATTCCTTCTCTAGAAAGGATCCACTCTTAGTAACGAATATCTTGCCTTCGGATCTGTGACAGAAGGTGTACCCAACTGTCTCCTTTGGGTATCGTATGAAGGCACATTTCTCCGATTTGGGTTCGAGCTTATCAAGTTGAAACTTTTTCACATAAGCATCGCAGCCCCAAACTTTAAGAAACGACAACTTGGGTTTCTTGTGAAACCACAGTTCATATGGTGTCGTATCAACGGATTTAGATGGTGCCCTATTTAACGTGAATGCAGCTATCTCTAATGCAAAACTCCCAAAACGATAGTGATAAAACAGTAAGAGACATCATAGATCGCACCATATCTAATAAAGTACGGTTATGACGTTCGGACACACCATTACACTATGGTATTGCAGGTGGCGTGAGTTGCGAAACTATTCCATATTATTTCAAATGAAGACCAAACTCGTAACTCAAATATTCGTCTCCGCAATCAGATCGTAGAAACTTTATTTTCTCGTTACAATGATTTTCCACTTCACTCTGAAATTCTTTTAACTTTTCAAATGTTTCAGACTTATGTTTGGTCAAGTAGATATACCCATATCTGCTCAAACAATCTGTGAAGGTTAGAAAAATAACGATACCCACCGCGAGCCTCAACACTCATCGGATCGCATACATCTATATGTATTGTTTCCAATAAGTCAGTCGCTCGCTCCATTGTTCCGGAGAACGGAGTCTTAGTCATCTTGCCCATGAGGCATGGTTCGCAAGCATCAAGTGATTCCAAAAGCCCATCAGCATGGAGTTTCTTCATGCGCTTATCACCAATATGACCTAAACGGCAATGCCCCAAATATGTTGCACTATCATTATCAACTTTGCATCTTTTGGCATCAATATTATGTGTATCACTACGATCGAGATTCAATAAACCATTCACCTTGGGTGTATGACCTCAGAAGGTTTTATTCATGTAAACAGAATAACAATTATTGTTTGACATAAATGAATAACTGTATTACAATAAACATGATCCAATCATATTATGCTCAACGCAAACACCAATTTATTTTAGGTTCAACACTAATCCCGAAGGTAAAGGGACTGTGCGATGGTGATCTTGTCAACCTTGGAATCACTTCCAACACACATCGTCACCTTGCCCTCAACTAGTCTTTGTTCATTTTGTAACTCCTGTTTCGAGTTACTAATCATAGCAACTGAACCAGTATCAAATACCCAGGGGCTACTATCAACACTAGTAAAGTACACATCAATAACATGTATATCATATATACTTTTGTTCACTTTGCCATCCTTCTTATCCGCCAACTATTTGGGGAAGTTCCGCTTTCAGTGACCATTTCCTTCGCAGTATAAGCACTCCGTTTCAGGCTTGGGTCTAGCTTTGGGCTTCTTCTTGGGAATGGCAACTTGCTTGTCATTCTTCTTGAAGTTCCCTTTCTTTCCCTTGACCTTTTACTTGAAACTAGTGGTCTTGCCAACCATCAACATTTGATGCTTTTCTTGATTTCTACCTTTGTCGTTTTCGGCATCACGAAGAGCTCAGGAATCGTTTTCGTCATCCCTTGCATATTATAGTTCATCACAAAGTTCTAGTAACTTGATGATAGTGACTAGAGAACTCTGTCAATCACTATTTTATCTGGAAGATTAACTCCCACTTGATTCAAGCGATTGTAGTACTCAGACATTCTGAGCACATGCTCACTGGTTGAGCTATTCTCCTCCATCTTGTAGGCAAAATACTTGTCAGAGGTCTAAAACCTGTCGACTCGGGCATGAGTCTGAAATACCAATTTAATCTCTTGGAACATCTTATATGCTCCATGGCATTCAAAACATTTTTGAAGTCCCGGTTCTAAGCCGTAAAGCATGGTGCACTTAACTATCAAGTGATCATCATACCGAGCTTGCCAAACGTTCATAACGTCTGCATTTTCTCCTGCAATAGGTCAGTCACCTAGCGGTGCATCAAGGACATAATTCTTCTGTGCAGCAATGAGGATAATCCTCAGATCACGGACCTAGTCCGCATCATTGCTACTATCATCTTTCAATATAATTTTTTCTCTAGGAACACATCAAAAATAAACGGGGAGCTACATCGCGAGCTATTGATCTATAACAACATAGACATGCAAAATACTATTAGGTACTAAGTTCATGATAAATTAAAGTTCAATTAATCATATTACTTAAGAACTCCTGCTGAGGGAGTCTTGGATTAGGGGGGGTTCGGATAGCCGGACTATACCTTCAGCCGGACTCCAGGACTATGAAGATACAAAGTTGAAGACTTCGTCCCGTGTCCGGAAGGATCCTTTCTTGGCGTGGAAGGCAAGCTAGGCGTGCGGATATTCGAGATCTCCTACCATTGTAACCGACTCTGTGTAACCCTAACCCTATCCGGTGTCGATATAAACCGGAGGGTTGTAGTCCGTAGGACAACCATCATCATACACAATCATACCATAGGCTAGCTTCTAGGGTTTAACCTCCTTGATCTCGTGGTAGATCCACTCTTGTACTACCCATATCATCAATATTAATCTAGCAGGAGTAGGGTTTTACCTCCATCGAGAGGGCCCGAACCTGGGTAAAATAAACTGTCCCTTGTCTCCTGTTACCATCCGACCTTGACGCACAGTTCGGGACCCCCTACCCGAGATCCGCCGGTTTTGACACCGACATTGGTGCTTTCATTGAGAGTTCCTCTGTGTCGTCGCTTTTAGGCCCGATGGCTCCTTTGATCATCAACAATGATGAGGTCCAGGGTGAGACTTTCCTCCCCGGACAAATCTTCGTCTTCGACGGCTTCGCTCTGCGGGCCAATTCGCTTGGTCATCTGGAGCAGATCGAAAGCTACGCCCCTGGCCATCAAGTCAGGTTTGGAAGCTTAAACTACACGGCTGATATCCGTGGAGACTTGATCTTCGACGGGTTCGACCTACAGCCAAGCGTGCCGTGCTATTTCGAGGGGCATGATATAGCTCTGCCTCCGAATAGCACCCTGGAGGCCGCACACGCTCCGGCCCCGATCTTCGACTCGGAGCCCGCTGCGTTCTCTGAGGATGAACGGTTGGACGTCACCTCGGGGGCTGCGATCTCAAAGGCGATCGAGCCGAATGCCAGCCCCGTACTCCGCACGGCCCAGGACTCCAAGGAGTCGGACTCTTCTCCGAACTCCGAGCCTTCCGCGCCCTCGCCGATCAAATCTGATTGGGCGCCTGTAATGGAGTTCACTGCCGCGGACATCTTTCAGTGCTCACCTTTCGGTGATATCCTGAATTCTCTCAAGTCTCTCTCTTTATCAGGAGAGCCCAGGCCGGACTATGGTCTGCGAGGTTGGGATTCGGACAACGAAGAAATTCAAAGAGCACCCACCACCCACTTAATAGCCACTGTCGACGATTTAACCGACATGCTTGACTTCGGCTCCGAAGACTTCGACGGTATGGACGACGAAGGAGGAGACGAACAAGAACCAACACCTGTAGGGCGCTGGACCGCCACCTCGTCATATGACATATACATGGTGGATGCCCCAAAGGATGCGGATGGCGATGGAGCAGCGGAAGACGACAACTCGAAAAAACCGCAAAAACGCCGGCGCCAACGGCGCCGCTCTAAATCCCGCCACAGCAGAAACGGTGATTCCGGCACGGGAGATAATACTACCCCGGACAGCGCCGAAGAACACCATAACCAGCAAGATTCGGCGCAGGAAGATGGAAAAGCCAGCCCTCAGGAGAGAGCGGCAGAGCAAGAGGTTGAGGATGATAACTACATGCCTCCCTTCGAAGACGAGGCAAGCCTCGACGACGACGAATTCGTCGTACCATCAGACCCCACCGAACAAGAGCGTTTTCAACGCAGGCTTCTAGCCACGGCCAACAGCCTAAAGAAAAAGCAGCAACAGCTTAGAGCTGATCAAGATCTGCTAGCTGATAGATGGACTGAAGTCCTTACGGCCGAAGAGTATGAACTCGTGCGCCCCTCCAAAAATTATCCTAAGCGCAGGCCACTACCCCAATCAGAGGGGGAAGCATATGACATGGCAGACCGGCCACCCCGTGGCCGCGACAGAGAGGCCTGTCGAGCCCTTAAGCAAGCCATGCCCCGGTGCCGCTCGAATAAGGCATGGGAAAACGAGCCAGACCTGCGAGACGTACTGGAGGATAAAGCAAAGCAAACAAGATTGATCTATGGATCGCGCGGACGCCCGACGACACGTGATGATCTTCACTCCGGACATAATAAATCCGGCCGGGCCGAACACAGCAGGCACAGCTCTTCCGAGCTGCGTCGTGACATAGCCCAGTACAGGGGCGCCACACACCCACTATGCTTCACAGACGAAGTAATGGATCATAAAATCCCAGAGGGTTTTAAACCAGTCAATATCGAGTCGTACGATGGTACGACAGATCCGGCAGTATGGATTGAGGATTATCTCCTTCACATCCACATGGCATGTGGCGATGATCTGCACGCCATCAAATACCTACCCCTTAAGCTTGAAGGACCAGCCCGGCACTGGCTTAACAGCCTACCAGCGGACTCAATCGGTTCTTGGGAGGACCTGGAAGCCGCATTCCTCGACAACTTTCAGGGGACCTATGTGCGGCCACCGGACGCCGACGACCTAAGCCACATAATTCAGCAGCCAGAAGAATCGGCCAGGCAATTCTGGACACGGTTCCTAACAAAGAAAAATCAGATAGTCGATTGTCCGGACGCAGAGGCCCTAGCAGCCTTCAAACATAACATCCGTGACGAGTGGCTTGCCCGGCACCTGTGACAGGAAAAGACGAAAACCATGGCAGCCCTCACGACACTCATGACCCGCTTTTGCGCGGGCGAAGATAGCTGGCTAGCTCGCAGCAACAACTTATCAAAGAAGCCCGGTAATTCGGATACCAAAGACAAAAGTGGCAGGTCACATCGAAATAATCAAAAGCGTCGCGTTAACAGCGACAGCAATGAGGATACGGCAGTCAATGCCGGATTCAGAGGCTATAAATCCGGTCAGCGGAAAAAGCCATTTAAAAAGAATACCCAGGGCCCGTCCAGTTTGGACCGGATACTCGACCGCTCGTGCCAGATTCATGGCACCCCCGAAAGGCCAGCCAATCACACCAACAGGGATTGTTGGGTGTTCAAGCAGGCAGGCAAGTTAAGAGCCGAACACAAGGACAAGGGGCTGAGCAGCGACGACGAGGAGGAGCCCAGGCCGCCGAACAACAATGGACAGAAAGGGTTTCCCCCACAAGTGCGGACGGTGAACATGATATACGCGACCCACATTCCCAAGCGGGAAAGGAAGCGTGTGCTACAGGACATATACGCGATGGAGCCAGTTGCCCCAAAGTTCAACCCATGGTCCTCCTGCCCGATCACTTTTGATCGAAGGGACCACCCCACTAGCATTCGTCATGGCGGTTTTGCCGCACTGGTCCTCGACCCAATCGTGGACGGATTTCATCTCACATGAGTCCTCATGGACGGCGGCAGTAGCCTGAACCTGCTTTATCAGGATACAGTGCGGAAAATGGGCATAGATCCATCAAGGATCAAGCCCACAAGGACGACCTTTAAAGGCGTCATACCAGGTGTAGAGGCCAATTGCACAGGCTCGATAACACTTGATGTGGTCTTCAGATCTCCGGATAATTCCGAAGCGAAGAGTTAATCTTCGATATAGTGTCGTTCCGCAGTGGCTATCATGCCCTGCTCGGACGAACCGCATTCGCTAAATTCAATGCGGTGCCGCACTACGCGTATCTCAAGCTCAAGATGCCAGGTGATGAGGACATCAATACCATTGTTACACCCACAGCCCCTGCTACTATACATACTGGACCAATTACTAGAGCTCGCGCACGCCAATTGAATTATCAGGTACTTTCGTTTCTTGGTAATGATTCTAATGTTCATGAGAATATGATGCTGCCTAAATTGGATACATTTGTTTTGCTTACAAATGAAGGGCCTAGCTTGGAGAAGGATGATCATTGGAGCAAGAACAAGCATGGAGTTGATGGCATGCGCAAGGGAGACAAGAACAGAGTTTCAAGTGATTATTTCAGGACTTTGAAGCCACCATAATGAGTGCATGAAGCCTTGGACGAAATATACAAGATGCCACTTCATAATTTTCGTCCAGAGGCTATTCTTGGTGCTGCGTCACCTTCTTCTTGGGCCAGGCCCATGTAATTTCGAAATACTTCAATATAGGCTGTTTTTAGAGTCCGTATGTGTGGGGAAACATGAGTTAGGGTGGGTTTAGGACCCCTCCTCCAAGGGCCATGAAATTCCCCCCTCTTCCCCCATATATACAGCCCCTAGGGCATCGTTTATACTTTGGGTTTTGTTTAGATCAAAAGTTCGCCATAGCTGAACTTCACGTACTTCGTTTGTGTTCAACGACCAGACCAAGGAGTCACAGAACCCCACCTTCATTAATAAAGCTTTCCTCTTATATTCGCAATATCCAGATTGCAATCTTAGTTTCTTGCTTGTTCTTCGTTTGCTCGCAGGAAACAGGCCCTCGTGGTCAGGTTGATCGTGCTCCGGCGTAGTCAATAACCCTCGGAAGTTGGCTTCGCGATTGCTAAGGCGCGATGTTTCGCACGTTCGTAGTCGGATCGTCAAGGTCGACTCCCACAGAAACGATAGCCACCATCTCATCGAAACATCGGGACACCTTTGCCTCTATCAAGTGGTATCAGATTTTCAGGTTGCTCGGTGAGATTTTACAGTTTTTCGTAGATCGAGTCTGTTTTTCATACCTATAGTCCACGAAAAAGCAAAAAAAAAATAGGGTTAGTTCATCCTATCCGAACCAATCTGAGCCTTTGCATAATCTTTTCTGTATTTGCTTTGTTGAATTTGCGGTTGCATCATCGTGTCAAGTTGCTGGTCTTAGCGTCTAGTCTTTTAGAGTTTCGAGTTCTGGTCATATTAGTCACGCCGCCGCCGCACCATCATCATTGTCCCTGCCATCTTCCACCACCGCTTATCCGCCACCGCTCCAAGTCCATATACCACCACCGATCCGTATCCATATACCACCACCGCTCCGAGTCCATATACGACCACCGATCCGTATCCATATACCACCATCACTTCGAGTCCATCTCATATTAGGTTTGCTTTCGAGATCCATCTGTTGCCAGATTCTTGTTTCCCTGTTTGAGTAGGTTTGGGATTCCATCAATCTTTTGCCGTCCGTAGAAGAGGTAGGTTTCCAAATTTTTTTTTCCAAAAACCACCCTCCGTTTAGGCCCAAAATTTTCCAAAAACGCACTTGACCAAAATTTTTCTGGCTATCCTATTTTTAGGTGTTTCTTAACCTTTTGAGACAGTCGCCGTTATTGAAAGTTTTTTTTGAGCCGTTTCCAGTTTTTGGGTCCGGGCAGTCGAAAAAAAAACAAAAATTCGCAAAAATTTCGTGTCTATCCTGTCAGTTTGACCTGGGAAGAGTTTTGAGACACTCGCCATTATAGTGATTTTTTGCAAAAAAAAAGAGGAGCGAAAAAAAAGAGCGCAAAAAAAAGAGCGAAAAGAAAAAATTTCCAGAGTGTGCTTTTCCCTTGTTTTCGTGCAGCGCCGTGATTTTGTTAGTGTTCTAGGCTCGCGTCTCTAGCACGATCTAGCCTAGGACCAGCACAGTACCGTCGTTGAGCGTTTATTCAACTTTGCATCTCTGAATTGATTATTGCTGACCCTTTTTGCTACCATATTAAACGCCTTCCTAGCTCCACATACATCTACATCGTGCGTTTGACTCTCCCTGGTAATCGCTCTATCCAAGCTTTGAGAGTTTTGACTACATCGGTTGCCGATCACCGCCTGCTGCTGGGTAAGAACTGGTAAGAATTTGAGATTTGCTTGACGGATTTGTGACACCCACCACCACCTCTTGTTAGTAGTCTGTAGGATCATATTCTTGTGTGTTTATATTGCTGCTAACCATGCCAGGATCACAAGCCGACGAGACTGACTGGGAGAACTTGACGAACAAGGGGCTTCATGATAAGTTTCAGCAAATGATGAGTGGACAGGTGCAAGATGTGCTAAACAGATTGGAAGAGGCCATGGAGAAGATAGATGGCATTGAGAAGGCGTTCGAAACAAAGCTCGATAATAAGTTTAATGAATTGCTCGCGCGTCTACCACCACCACCACCGGCTGCACCTAACGCACCTCTACAACAGCAACAACGACTACCTCCACATCGCGAAACGGCCCTCCGCCGAGCGACCCGTGTCCCTCTTCAGCCTGGCCAAGCTGCTGGTGCTGCTGTTGATACTTCTATGGCTCCTGCTGCTGATGTGGGGGAGGATGATTATGTGGGAGATTACGAGGATGAGGTTGATCAACATCTGAACTACGTGCAACCACCAGCACCACAACCACCAGGTCGTCCACATGCAAATAATGGCAATGTTAGGGCTCCCCCTCAGGTACGAGATCATCACCATCTCCCTAAACTGAAATTGAATATTCCACCATTTGAGGGTAGATATGTTCCTGATATATATCTTACTTGGGAGTTAGAAACTGAACAACGATTTACATGTTTACAATATCCTGAGGAGAGACGTGTTCCTGCTGCTGTTTGTGCTTTCACTAGTTTTGCATGTGTTTGGTGGTCTGAATATTGTAGATTATATCCTGTTCCAGCTACTTGAGCTGCTTTGAAAACTGCTATGCGTACTCGTTGGGTTCCACCATAATATCAACGTGAATTACTTCAAAAATTGCAGTGCTTAAGACAAGGAAAAACTTCTGTAGAAGAATATTATCAGGAATTACAAACTGGCTTGATTAGATGTGGTATTGTTGAGGAGAATAAAGCTATGCTTGCACGTTTTTTGGGTGGATTAAATAGAGAGATTCAGACCATTCTAGACTATAAGGATTATAATAATATCACTCCTTTATTCCATCTTGCTTGTAAAGCTGAACGTGAAGTGCAGGATCGACATGCATTGGTGCGGACTAACTTTTCTGCAGGTCGACCTTCATCATGGACACCACGTGCATCATCTACTTCCACACGTTCTGCTACACCGGCACCTCCGTCAGCTGCCACCTCCAACCGTGATACAAGAAAGCAGGCACAACCACCACTATCCGCCAAGAGCACACCTGCCAGGCCTGCACAGAGCTCTGCTTCTTCCATGGCGTCTATAGGGCACACAAGTGATATTATTTGTCGTCGTTGTAAGGCAAGAGGACATTTTGCACGAGAATGCACATCTCAGCGTGTGATGATTGCTACTGAGGATGGTGGGTATGAGTCCGCTAGTGACTATGATGAGGAGACTTTGGCTCTTCTTACACATGAAGAACACGGTGGAGATGATTCTGATCATGAGACGCAATACATGGCTGCTGAAGATGCTGACAGGTATGAATGTTTAGTTGCTCAACGTGTTTTGAGTGTGCAGGTCACGCAAGCTGAGCAAAATCAGAGGCAAAATTTGTTCCATACAAAGGGAGTTGTGAAGGAACGTTCTGTTTGCGTCATCATAGATGGAGGGAGCTGCAACAACTTGGCTAGCATGGAGATGGTGGAGAAGCTATCTCTCACCACAAGACCACATCCACATCCTTACTACATCCAATGGTTCAACAACAGCGGCAAGGTTAAGGTAACACGTACTGTTCGTGTGCATTTTAGTATCTCTACATATGCTGATTATGTTGATTGTGATGTGGTACCTATGCAAGCATGTTCCTTATTACTTGGTAGACCATGGCAATTTGATAAAAATTCTATACACCATGGTAGAAACAATCAGTATACTCTTGTTCATAAGGACAAAAATATTACTTTGCTTCCTATGACTCCTGATTCCATTTTGAAAGATGATATTAATCGAGCTAACAAAGCAAAACAGGAGCAAAATAAGAGTGAAAATCAGATTGTGGCAAAACAATTTGAGCAACAAATGAAGCCTAATAATAAACCATCTAGTGTTGCTTCTGAAATTAAATTAAAAAGTGCATGTTTATTTGCCACCAAATCTGATATTAATGATCTAGATGTTAGCAAATCTGTTTGCTATGCTTTTGTGTGCAAAGAAGCATTATTTTCATTCGAGGACGTGCCTTCCTCTTTGCCTCCTGCTGTTACTAACATTTTGCAGGAGTTCGCTGACGTCTTTCCACAAGACGTGCCACCGGGATTACCACCTATTCGAGGGATTGAGCATCAAATTGACTTAATTCCCGGTGCATCATTACCCAACCGCGCACCATACCGTACCAATCCAGAGGAGACGAAGGAGATTATGCGTCAAGTACAAGAGCTACTCGACAAAGTTTATATACGCGAATCCCTTAGTCCTTGTGCTGTTCCTATTATTCTAGTGCCGAAAAAGGATGGTACCTCGCGTATGTGTGTTGATTGTAGAGGCATTAATAATATTACTATTCGTTATCGTCATCCTATTCCTAGGCTAGATGATATGCTTGATGAATTGAGTGGCTCTACAATATTCTCCAAAGTTGATTTGCATAGTGGATACCATCAAATTCGTATGAAATTGGGAGATGAATGGAAAATAGCTTTTAAAACTAAGTTTGGTTTATATGAGTGGTTAGTCATGCCTTTTGGGTTAACTAATGCACCTAGTACTTTCATGAGACTAATGAACGAAGTTTTACATGCTTTCATTGGACGATTTGTGGTAGTCTATTTTGATGATATACTGATTTATAGCAAATCTTTGGAAGAACATTTGGAACATTTACGTGCTGTTTTTAATGCTCTACGTGATGCACGTTTGTTTGGTAACCTTGGGAAGTGCACCTTTTGCACCGACCGAGTATCTTTTCTTGGCTATGTTGTTACTCCACAGGGAATTGAAGTTGATAAAGCCAAGATTGAAGCTATTGAGAGTTGGCCGCAGCCCAAAACGGTCACACAAGTGAGGAGTTTTCTTGGACTCGCTGGTTTCTATAGGCGTTTTGTGAGAGACTTTAGCACCATTGCTGCACCTCTCAATGAGCTTACAAAGAAGGATGTGCCTTTTGTTTGGGGTACCGCACAGGAAGAAGCCTTCACGGTTTTAAAAGATAAGTTGACACATGCTCCTTTACTCCAACTTCCTGATTTTAATAAGACTTTTGAGCTTGAATGTGATGCTAGTGGAATTGGATTAGGAGGTGTGTTATTACAAGATGGCAAACCTGTTGCATACTTTTCTGAAAAATTGAGTGGGCCTAGTCTGAACTATTCTACTTATGATAAGGAATTATATGCTCTTGTTCGCACTTTAGAGACATGGCAACATTATTTATGGCCCAAAGAATTTGTTATACATTCTGATCATGAATCTTTGAAACATATTAAAAGTCAAGCTAAACTAAATCGTAGACATGCTAAATGGGTTGAATTCATTGAGACTTTCCCTTATGTCATCAAACACAAGAAGGGTAAAGAAAATGTTATTGCTGATGCTTTGTCTCGTCGCTATACTATGCTTTCACAACTTCACTTCAAAATATTTGGTTTGGAGACCATCAAAGATCAATATGTGCATGATGCTGATTTTAAAGAAGTAATGCAGAATTGTAAAGACGGAAGAACATGGAACAAGTTCGTTGTTAATGATGGTTTTGTGTTCCGCGCTAACAAGCTATGCATTCCTGCTAGCTCTGTTCGTCTTTTGTTGTTGCAGGAGGCGCATGGAGGAGGATTAATGGGACACTTTGGCGTGAAGAAGACGGAGGACGTACTAGCTACACATTTCTTTTGGCCAAAGATGAGACGGGATGTTGAGCGTTTTGTTGCTCGCTGCACTACATGTCAAAAAGCCAAGTCACGACTCAATCCTCATGGTTTATATATGCCTTTGCCTGTGCCTAGTGTTCCTTGGGAGGATATATCTATGGACTTTGTTTTAGGTTTACCTCGAACAAAGAAGGGGAGGGATAGCATATTTGTTGTCGTGGATAGATTCTCAAAAATGGCACACTTTATACCATGTCATAAAAGCGATGATGTTGTTAATGTTGCTGATTGTTCTTTCGTGAAATTATTCGCTTGCATGGTGTGCCAAATACTATTGTTTCAGATCGTGATACTAAATTTCTTAGCCACTTTTGGAGATGTTTATGGGCTAAGTTGGGGACTAAACTGCTTTTTAGCACTACTTGTCACCCCCAAACTGATGGACAAACTGAAGTAGTCAATAGAACATTGTCTACTATGCTTAGGGTTGTTTTGAAGAATAATAAGAAAATGTGGGAAGAATGCTTGCCTCATATTGAATCTGCTTATAATCGTTCGTTGCATTCTACTACTAAGATGTGCCCTTTTGAAATTGTGTATGGTTTCCTACCTCGTGCACCCATTGATTTGTTGCCTCTTCCATCTTCGGAGAAGGTTAATTTTGATACTAAAGAACGTGCTGAATTGATTTTAAAAATGCATGAGTTAACTAAGGAAAACATTGAGTTTAAAAATTCCCCCCTCTTTCCCCATATATACAGCCCCTAGGGCATCGTTTAGACTTTGGGTTTTGTTTAGATCAAAAGTTCGCCATAGCTGCAACTTCGCGTACTTCGTTTGTGTTCAACGACCAGACCAAGGCGTCACAGAACCCCACCTTCATTAATAAAGCTTTCCTCTTATATTCGCAATATCCAGATTGCAATCTTAGTTTCTTGCTTGTTCTTCGTTTGCTCGCAGGAAACAGGCCCTCGTGGTCAGGTTTATCGTGCTCCGGCATGGTCAATAACCCTCGGAAGTTGGTTTAGCGATTGCTAAGGCGCGACATCTCGCATGTTCGGAGTCGGATCGGCAAGGTCGACTCCCACAGAAACGATAGCCACCATCTCATCGAAACATCGGGACACCTTTGCCTCTATCACCAGGCCCTCGAGGAGTAATTACGGTCAGGTGAAACACAGAACGCTCCATCCGTACGGAGAAGCACACGGCGGCCCTCGCAGCGGAAGTACAAAGCAGCCTTTCAAGGCAACTCTCCAGTCCGGCCGTTAAAAAACCGGACAATGCAAAGCACGTCCGGACTGCAACAAGACCACCTGGCACAATCAGAGCAAGCGTAGTAATACGGCCCCGACCCCAGCCATCGCAACATAGCGGAGCAAGTACCTCGAGTACACAATTACGCCCTTAAAATTCCATGGGCACAGGGGGAGGGGCACATTAACGGCATGCCTACAACACGGCATCAAACGTACTAGGGGCTGCCGGATTTTTCGTTTTTACTTTCAGGACTCCATACTCTGGATAACCTGTTCGGCAGTGTTGCCGCACAGACGATGCAAGATCCAGGAAAGAATACAAAGCTACGCCGCATTTCGGAACTCTCAAGTGGTCTCTATTTTGAGCGATATATCTGTTTCTAAATTCCGCGGCCTGTGCCTGGCCAGGACATGTTAAATAGTCTAATATCTTTTTTGCTTATCGCACTACATGTATCGTTCGGCTTTGATAAATAGCCTCTTTATAAACAATGCATAGCTTTTTGTCTATTTTTTGCATTATCCCCTTTGAATATATGTGTTTATTACCTAACATGATCGCACCCGTACACCATGGTACGGCAAACCACGCCAGGGGCTTCATTACCCTTTTATCTGGTGTGAGAAGTCCGTACACTTTCACAAGTGCGGCACCCCAAACTTATAGCACTATATGCATCAGCTCCGAGTCATGATTTTGGTCACATGTTGGGTTTGCCCGGCTCCTATGTTTTGGTACCTTACGTTCCGCTCTATCGGCTAAGGTAGCACTAGGAGAACCACTGCGATTGTGCCCCAGATCAGGTGGGTTGAGCACCTCAGTGGAGAAAGCTAAAACAGACTGTCATGATAAGGCGTGAGACCGGTCGCTGTTCGAGAGATTTTTCGAGTACTTAAAGGCTTATGCCGCTTTGAGCAAAGAGCTGGCTATGTCCGGCCAAAGGCGTGGATAGCGCCCCGAATTTGGCCTTCCGAACTAGGGGCTTCGCCGAAATTTAAAATTATAACGTTCTATGGCTAAGTGAGAGTGTTCAAGCATTATAGTCCGATTGCCTGGTTCGTTGTGCTGAGCGCCTCCCTCGAAGGACCCAACTATGGGAACAAGAGCCCTCAGGTTTATCCCGAACACCCCAGCACTAGTGGCATGGGGGCAGAAGCTGACGACTTGCCATCTCTCAATTTTTGATAAACGGCCGCATAGAAAATAATATTTTAAATTAAACAAGCATTGCTTTGCGCATATGAACAAGTTTTCAGCGCACAGGATACAAACGAGCGAGTTCACTCAAATATTACATCTTTAGCACATTCATCCGCGACAAGGCGGGCTCCGGCAAGAACGTCCTTGTAGTAGTTCTCGGGCTTGCGATGCTCCTTCCCCTGCGGTGGCCCGTCCTTCACCAGCTTCTCTCCATCCAGCTTACCCCAGTGTACCCTTACACGGGCAAGGGCCCTCCGGGCACCTTCAATGCAGACGGAGCGCTTGATGACCTCAAGCCGTGGACAAGCCTCCACCAGCCGCCGCACCAGCCCGAAATAGCTCCCAGGCAGGGCCTCTCCAGGCCATAGCCGAACTAGTAAGCCCTTCATGGCCTGTTCAGCCGCCTTGTGGAGCTCGACCAGCTGTTTCAGCTGATCGCTTAAGGGCACAGGGTGTCCGGCCTCAGAATACTGAGACCAGAACACACTCTCCGTCAAGCTGCCCTCTTCAGCTCGGTAGAACGCGGCGGCGGCGGATACGCTGCAGGGAAGATCGGCGAACGCCCCTGGAGAACTCCGGATTCGGGTAAGTAATAGGTAGTTTACTTTTATATTCCTACTCTACATTGAGAATGCCTTACCCGTTGCTATCTTTTTCACCTCCTCCAACTCTTGGAGGGCCTTTTGGGCTTCGTCCTTGGCACTCTTGGCGGTCTCGATGGCCGACGCGAGCTTGGATGCTTGCGCCTTCGCCTCAAGCTGCAAACCCTCATGTTTTTTCATGAGAGTTTGCAGCTCTTGCTGCACCTCGCCGACCTGAACCCCAAGCCTTTCTCGCTCGACGCGCTCCTCGGCCGTTTTCTTTTCGGCCTCAACCAGCGCCTGCTTCAGGGTTGTCACCTCGGTTGTGGCCCCTACAATAAGCAGTACAATCCTGTTATTTCTTTCTACAATCAAGCCTCTCTATAGGCATCTTTTTTCTTTTTCTTTTCCTTTTTAGGTATTTCTTACCTTCCTCCTCCTCGAGCTGCCGTTTGGCAAGGCCGAGCTCTTGCTCGGTCCGCCCGAGGTCCTTTTTAAGGACATCCACCTGCGCAGTCAGTGCCACGGTGGACAGCAGCGAAGCCTGCATACGCATATTTGACCCTTTTTGTTAGACTCCTGCGAAGATTACTAGATCCTCTATCCGACTTTTCTTTCCGAACACCGAACAGAGCATCAGGGGCTACTGTCTATGCGGTAAATAATTTGACATATTTTTACTTACCTCGAAGCCTGTTAGAAGGCTAGCGCAAGCTTCATTCAGTCCGCTCTTGGCGGACTGAATCCTTTGGATCACCGTACTCATAACAGTACGGTGCTCCTCATCGATGGCGGCGCCCTTAAGCACCTCCAGCAGATTGTCCGGCGCCTCCGGTTGGACGGAGGCCGCCGGTTCAGATGGCTTACTCCTCTTGGAAGGAGTTCGCCCGCCGCGGACCGGGACTGTCGAGTCCGGCGCGGTGTCCGGCACAAAGCCGGACTTGGAGCCCTGGGGGGTTTCATCCCCTTTACTCCTGGGGTCCGGAGGATTGCCTTGTGGCTCCTCCAGGACCATCTCCTCCTGCCCTGAAGCTTGGCGGGGCGCCACTTCGGCGTCGTCCGCCCCGCGGGGGGAGACCGCGGGCGGAACAGAGTTCACGTCCGACGAACCCAGGGAGCCGCTCGACGAGTCGTCGAGTTCGGCCCGGGGCGGGCTGCATAAAATACGTGCGATATCAGGAAAAGCCGCGCACTAAAAGAATATCATGAGTCACTTTGGTATATAAATACTTACGATTTCACCGGACGCTTGGTTCTGTCCGGCCACTCCTCTCCGCCCTCTTCGGCGTCGTGGGAGTAGTCCGGCGGAGGGGTCTTCCTTTTCCTCGACCCCTCGGCCTCCCCCGTTGGGGTGGCCTTCTTCCTCTTTGCTCCCCTCACTGGGGGGGGAGAGCTTCCTTGTTCCTCCTCCTCGTTTTCACGAGAGGAGGGCGTTGCGGACTCATCAGATGACGAGTCCGACACCACCATGTTGTGGGAACTTTTTCGAGTCCCGGTGGTTTTATTCTTCTTGGCCTTCCTCTCCGGCACCACATAAGCTGCCGGAGCCATTAGCTTCACCAAGAGAGCTGGGGCCGGGTCTTCGGGCAGAGGAGCCGGACAGTTAATTGGTCCGGATATCTCCTGCCAAGCCTGTCAAAGGTAAAAGGGAGTTTATATCCCGCATAGAGTTAATCTATGAAGAAGAGCTTAATGAACCTGTCAAAGGTATAGATAGCTTACCTCGCTAGCGTTACGCTGCGAACTGTATCCGCGATCCTCGGAGGAGGATGTGGGGGACTCGGCGCCTTTGGTCAGCACCTTCCAGACGTCTTCATACGTCGTGTTAAAGAGCCTACTGAGGGTTTGGTGCTGCACCGGGTCGAATTCCCACAAAGTAAAATCTCGTTCTTGGCGCGGGAGGATCAGGTGAACGAGCATGACCTGGACTATATTGGCAAGCCAGATTGGCTTGGTCACCAGGGACTGGATGCATGTTTGCAACCCAGTCACTTCTTCCTCGTTGCCCCACGACAGGCCTGTCTCTTTCCAGGACATGAGCCGTGTGGGGGGTCCGGATATGAACTCGGGGGCCGCGACCCATTTCGGATCGCGGGGCTCGGTGATGTAAAACCACCCAGCCTGCCACCCCTTTAGGGACTCCACAAGGGAGCCATCGAACCAGAGGACGTTGGCTATCTTGCCAACCATAGCGCCTCCGCACTCTGCCTGTGTGCCGGACACCACCTTGGGCTTGACGTTGAAGGTCTTGAGCCAGAGCCCGAAGTGGGGGCGGACGCGGAGAAAGGCCTCACACACGATGATAAACGCTGAGATGTTGAGAACAAAGTTCGGGGCCAGATCGTGGAAATCCAGGCCGTAGTAGAACATGAGCCTCCGGACAAATGGGTGAAGTGGAAAGCCCAGTCCGCGGAGGAAGTGGGGAAGAAAAACTACCCTCTCATGGGGCCTTGGGGTAGGAAGAAGCTGCCCCTTATCAGGAAGCCGATGCGGGATGTCCTTGGACAAGTATCCGGCTTTCCTTAACCTTTTTACTTGAGCCTCCGTAACGGAGGAGACCATCCACTTGCCTCCCGCTCCGGACATTGTTAGAGAAGGTTGAGGAAGGAAGAGCGGACTTGGGAGCTGGAGCTTGAGTGCGCGAGAGATGGATTGGCAAAGGAGGAAGAAGGCGTAGGTTAAAAAGGTGAATCCTTATCCCTTTATATAAGCAGGTACGGTTAGGCGTCCCCACCTACCTAATAAAACTCACTTGCCTCCCAAACGCCGTGTTAAATGGCGTGGTTGGGTTACCCACATTTGTATTAATGAGAATCCCGTTAAAGGGGGCACATGATCTCTGCTTCGACAAGACGTGCCAAGGAAACCGCCTCGCTAAACGAGCTGAGGTGGAACAACGAAAACAATTTATATAAAGGGCTTGGCCGCAGTGTTATGACGCACTGCGGAATACGTCAGTAGATTTGATTTGTGTTAATATTATTCTCTATATGGCAATATGTGGAAACTTATTTTGCAGAGACGGACACTATTTTTTGGTGTTTATAATCTTCTTGAAGAACTTGGAGGAGGAACCCGCCTTGCAATGCCGAAGACAATCTGCGCGCCGGACTGGTCGTCATTGAAGCCTGGTTCAGGGGCTACTGAGGGAGTCCTTGATTAGGGGGTCTTCGGATAGCCGGACTATACCTTCAGCCGGACTCCAGGACTATGAAGATACAAAGTTGAAGACTTCGTCCCGTGTCCGGAAGGATCCATTCTTGGCGTGGAAGGCAAGCTAGGCGTGCGGATATTCGAGATCTCCTACCATTGTAACCGACTCTGTGTAACCCTAACCCTATCCGGTGTCTATATAAACCGGAGGGTTGTAGTCCGTAGGACAACCATCATCATACACAATCATACCATAGGCTAGCTTCTAGGGTTTAGCCTCCTTGATCTCGTGGTAGATCCACTCTTGTACTACCCATATCATCAATATTAATCTAGCAGGAGTAGGGTTTTACCTCCATCGAGAGGGCCCGAACCTGGGTAAAATAAAGTGTCCCTTGTCTCCTGTTACCATCCGACCTTGACGCACAGTTCGGGACCCCCTACCCGAGATCCGCCGGTTTTGACACCGACACCCGCTTAGATAGATATCCCTCCAATCATCTAAGTGATCACGTGATCCAAATCAACTAAACCATGTCCGATCATCACGTGAGATGGAGTAGTTTTCAATGGTGAACATCACTATGTTGATCATATCTACTATATGATTCACGCTCGACCTTTTGGTCTCAGTGTTCCGAGGCCATATCTGCATATGCTAGGCTCGTCAAGTTTAACCCGAGTATTCTGCGTGTGCAAAATTGGCTTGCACCCGTTGTATGTGAATGTAGAGCTTATCACACCCGATCATCACATGGTGTGCACGACGAACTGTAGCAACGGGGCATACTCAGGGAGAACACTTACCTTGAAATTTAGTGAGAGATCATCTTATAATGCTACCGCCGTACTAAGAAACATAAGATGCATAAAGGATAAACATCACATGCAATCAATATAAGTGATATGATATGGCCATCATCATCTTGTGCCTTTGATCTCCATCTCCAAAGTACCGTCGTGATCACCATTGTCACCGTCTTGACACCTTGATCTCCATCGAAGCATCGTTGTCGTCTCGCCAACAATTGCTTCTACGACTATCGCTACCGCTTAGTGATAAAGTAAAGCAATTACATGGCGGCTGCATTTCAAAGAATAAAGCGACAACCATATGGCTCCTGCCAGTTGCCGATAACTATTACAAAACATGATCATCTCATACAATAATTTATATATCATCATGTCTTGACCATATCACATCACAGCAAGACCTACAAAAACAAGTTAGACGTCCTCTACTTTGTTGTTGCAAGTTTTACGTGGCTGCTACGGGCTTAGCAAGAACCGTTCTTACCTACGCATCAAAACCACAATGAGTTTTCATCAAGTTTGTTGTTTTAACCTTCAACAAGGACCAGGCGTAGTCACACTTGATTCAACTAAAGTTGGAGAAACAGACACCCACTAGCCACATGTTGTGAGAAGCACGTTGGTAGAACCAGTCTCGCGTAAGGGTACGCGTAATGTCGGTCTGAGCAGCTTCATCCAACAATACCACCGAATCAAAGTATGATATGCTGGTAAGCAGTATGACTATTATCGCCCACAACTCTTTGTGTTCTACTTGTGCATATAACATCTACGCATAGACCTGGCTCGGATGCCATTGTTGGGGAACGCAGTATTTCAAAAAAAAATCCTACGATCACGCAAGATCTATCTAGGAGATGCATAGCAACGAGCGGGGAGAGTGTGTCCATGTGCCCTCGTAGACCAAAAGAGGAAGCGTTTAGTAACGCGGTTGATGTACTCGAACGTCTTCGCGATCCAACCGATACAAGTACCGAACGCATGGCACCTCCGCGATCTGCACATGTTCAGCTCGGTGACGTCCCACGAACTCTAGATCCAGCTGAGGTCGAGGGAGAGTTTCGTCAGCACGATGGCATGGTGACGGTGATGATGAAGTTACTGAAGCAGGGCTTCGCCTTAGCACCGCGACAATATGAACGAGGTGGAAATATGTGGAGGGGGCACCACACACAGCTAAGAATCAACCTTTCTATCTATGGGGTGCCCCTGGCCACGTATATAAAGGAGGGGAGGGAAGAGGTGGCCGGCCCTAGGAGGGCGCGCCAGGTGTGGGGAATCCTACTAGGACTCCCCAGTCCAAGTAGGATTCCCCTCCTCTTTCCTATTCCTAGTAGGAGGAGGGAAGGAGGAGGAGGGGAGAAGGAAGGAGGGGGGTGTTGCCCCCTCCTAGTCCAATTCGGACCAGCCCATGGGGGGGTGCAGCCACCCCTTGAGTCCCTTCTCTCCTTTCCCGTATGGCCCATTAAGGTCCACTACTTCCCCCAGCGAATTCCCGTAACTCTCCGGTACTCTGAAAAATACCCGAATCAGTCGGAACCTTTCCAATGTCCTAATATAGACTTCCAATATATTGATCATTATGTCTCGGCCATTTCGAGACTCCTCGTCATCTCCGTGATCCCATCCGGGACTCCGAACAACCTTTGGTCATCAAATCACATAAACTCGTAATATAAATCATCATCTAACGTTAAGCATGCGGACCCTATGGGTTCGAGAACTATGTAGACATGACCGAGACACATCTCCGGTCAATAACCAAAAGCGGAACCTGGATGCTCATATTGGCTCCTACATATTCTACGAAGATCTTAATCGGTCAAACAGCATAACAACATACGTTGTTCGCTTTGTCATCGGTATGTTACTTGCCCAAGATTCGATCGTCGGTATCATCATACCTAGTTCAATCTCGTTACCGACAGGTCTCTTTACTCGTTCCATAATGCATCATCCCGCAACTAACTCATTACTCATATTGCTTGCAAGGCTTATAGTGATGAGCATTATTGAGAGGGCCAGAGATACCTCTCCGATACATAGAGTGACAAATCCTAATCTCTATCTATGCCAACTCAACAAACACCATCGGAGATAGTTGTAGAGCATCTTTATAATCACCTAGTTACGTTGTGATGTTTGATAGCACACTAAGTGTAGCGACCCGACCCGAATGGATCAAGTCTCTGCGCTTAAGTGTCATCCCTAGATCCATATGCTGACACACACAGTACTCGAGGATTTATAACAGAGGTAAATCACATGTATAAAGTAAAGTAAATACTATTACCTCAACCCAAATAGCGGAAATAACAACAAGGTTGTGGATTCCCATCAACACCAACGACAAAGTTGAGTGTAGACATCGTAACCCTAACGTATCACTTACTCGTCGTAAGATTCCTGCTACATGAGACATTGCAGCCATGTAGGTCAGTGCATTGAATGTACTGGCAATTTCACACTGTAGAACAATGCTGAATAATGGCTATCACTACATGCATATTTGGCTGGTGGAGGCTCTAAGTTTAATTTTGCGTAAAGCTAATTTTTTCCCCACAACAAAGGAATATATTTTATGTAACTACAAAGTTTGTTGAAAATATTGAGAACGTAACCCCAACTCAATCCCAAATTAACATCAATAACCCAACAAATTATTTAAGTAACGTGATGAGATCAAATCAATAATTTAAGAACCAGATACTCAAGATGTCCATAACCGGGGACACGGCTAATCATGGTTAGTTTGTACACTATTCAGAGGTTTGCGCACCTTTCCCCACAAGACTCGATCTCCTCCGTTGAATTTCTTGCACTACATGATGTTTGAGAAACGGATGACCGAGACACAGTCTTTCCGAAGAGGTCCCCTTAACCGATAGATAGGCCGGTACACCCACAATCCCCTACATCTCCTAGCCTATCATCAAAAGGTTTCCCACAACTTACTCAACTATGGCAGAGCCCAATATGGCTTGTGGCTGCACACGAAAGTTTCTAGTATGAATAATCTTACGATCCCTTTGAGCCTGGGCGGCGAACCACAGGATGAACACACGGGTACACCGGGATCTCCTTGGACAACACTAGATTCCCCAGGTGTCCGGGCAATGCACTAGTATCCCGAGGGTGCGCCAACCAATCCACCCAGATGTGTATTAAAGTGGCCACCTTAAGTTTCCCTTAGTTAACTATAACTCTCACATCTTCCATGAATCTCACATACCAATCCACGTCTACGAGCATAGCATAGAAGTGTAAGCATAACACAATAATACCCTGGGTTTGAATGAAATAAAATAGGTTCCTAACTCTTCAACTACTTCCCAATACCCACATGTTATCAATTCCTATTCATGCAATGTTTTAGGGTAAAACTAATGCATAAAAATTGGGTTTGAAAAGTATGATCAAAGTGTGAACTTGCCTTGTACTGTTGATGAAGATGATTCGCACTCATAACTCCTAATAGTTCTACTCGTTTGTCACACCCTGCATTTTGTAACACTTCATTTGCATTAATAAAGCATGAAAATTTGGACCAACAAAAACTTTTGCATTATTTGGCTTTTATTTTGAAGTTGGTTTTCTCTGTGTGGGTTTTCAAGTGCTCTTTAAAGTCAGCTACTCCACCTTCTATACTTCATATCCTTGTCCCAAACTTCTGCCCAATGATCATGCCATGTGTATAGAGCAATATAGTATTTTCTTACAAAAATAATTTGGCCAAAAAGTATTTTCAAAAATTAGTTTTCCAAAAACCCCTGGATTGAGGTTTGCACTGCAAATACTTAATTAAGGGCAGTGAAAATATTTCCAAAGATATATTTGACACCTATTAGATATAGGATACCTAGAAACCACAAAAATATAATTTTGAAAGTTATTTTCCTATTTTATTTAAAGGATTTTTCTTAAGGCCAGAAATGGTCTTAAATAGGTTAAAATTATTTAAAAGCTTTAAAAATATTTGAGAAAAATAAGGGAGACTCAATGGACATATATTTTCCATATATATGAGTTTCAACATATGGTTATGATCAAAATATTGGACAAAACCTCCCAAAACTATTTTTGCCCATTTCAAGGATTTGAAATATTTCTACAGGAAATATTTTCATAAAAATCCAAGGAAAATCCAGCAAGTCAGAAATGCATATTGTGATCACCTTGCAAAGCCTCATGCCAATTAAAGTCATTTTGGCTCACCAAAATGCCCCAAAACCCTCTCTGACCAAAACCATATTTGAACAAGTTTGTACTACCAACTTTCTCTCCTTGACCCCAACTATTGTGAGCATGTTCACATGACCAAATGAGGCCACTACACCAAGTGGTGCATCAAGGAGAAGTGATTTTCTCAACTAGATCTACACAAGTCCATTTCTGCTAATTTCTAGGGTTTACAGAAGTTGCATTGGCAACTTTGCCCAAATAAACTCCAAATTGGTGGAAGGCCCTAAATATATGTGTCATTTCACCCTGTGGAGTCTCATGGCAAATGGCAGCCATCTACTTGCCCAAACCAGCATCAAACACCTTCTGCCACTTCACAAAAATCCCATTTTTGGCCTCTTCCACTAATCTCCGTAAGGTCAACTTTTTACCACAGCACCTCCTAGTTCCCCTCTAGCACCTGTGTGCTTTGATGCCCGAGGAAACAATGATGAAGGGGGGAGAACCCCATTTTTCTTCTCTGGACAACAGATTTCCCTCTCTCTCTCAGCCTCCTTCTCTCCCCTCAGCTTTCCAGAGCATCCAAGGCTCGTTCCAGCTTTTGCCCATGCCCCCTGCAGCCTCCAGACACAAGTGGATGCGCGCGGACGCGGGAAAGCCACGGATGCCGGCCAAAGTCGCGCTCTGGAGCGCCTGGCAGGGCACCCGACCGTTGACGCCGCGTCTCCCGACCACCTCGAGCCTCCCCCACGCGCCAGTCGATGCCCCTCGACGTCCGCTCCACGCCAGCAGGCCGCCTACTTGCTCCCGCGCCCTCCTCTCTCTCCTGCAGCTTGCGCCAGAGCGCCGCCCCGCTCGGCCAATGCTCGCGCCACTCCTGTGGCCCGCGTGCAGCTCGTCCCGCTCCTCCTCTCTCTCCCTGGCACCCTACACCACTCCCACGAACACCCCCAAGCCCCACATTCCCTCTCTAACGGCCACCCGAGCCGATCCCGCGGGAACCCGTAGGCCGCGCCCATGGTGGACCTCGGCCAGCCTATAAAAGGCGACCAGGAGCCTCTCTCTCGCTCCCTGTCGCTCCCCCACACTCTTAATCCACCTCCCACACCCCCTATTGGTCTCCAGAGCCGCTCAAGCTCGAGATCGAGCTCGAGCCCCGCCGCCTCGGCTCGTCGGCGTTCGCGTGGTACAGGCCTCCTCCGCCCCCGTTTTCTCTATCTAGAACCGCGCGGCCACGCTGACCCTTTCCCCTCTCTTCCCCACTCTTTTTGCAGTCGGGAACGGCCGGAGCCATCGACGCCCGAAGCACCTCCGCCGCATGACCTCGTAGCCGGCGAACCAGGCTGCTCCGGCGACCGTCTCCACCACCACCCGAACGGCGACATCCTCCCGAGTCCAACGGTACCAACCATGCATCCCCCCGTGCCCTATATTGCCGTCGGCGAGCTCGCCGTTGCCTCTGGACGGAGGTAGACGACGACGGCCGTGGGCCCTGCCCGTCAGCCTCACGCCCTGACGGGTGGGATCCACCCATCAGGTTTAAACGCACGCGCGCGCGCACCGGTTCGCCCGTCGGCAGAATGCGTACCCCGCCTTTACGCCTTCGACATGGCGGACTCGCGCGGGCTGATTTCCCCTCTGGGCCTGCTGCCCGTGGCCTCTCTGGCCCAGTGGCACAACGCCACTTTTCCTTTTTCTTGTTCTAACACTATTCCAAAAATTCCACAGGATTAAATAATAATCCAAATGCAACAATTCCAATTCCTAGATTCCTAGAATATTGCAACCTATTTAATGGTGCAACTTTCATTCAAATCCAGCAACCTTTTCTTCACTATAAATACTTAAATGTGATTTTAAGCATTTAAATATGCCTTTGTAAATCCATTTCTCCTATTCTGCTACACCAAATCCAAAACTAGGAATTTTCCCCTTCTTAGTTTCCAACCTAGTAATTTTCAAAAATGAGTTGACATTTTTCTGAGCACTTTGGTTTTCCTGTTTTATTATTGCCTTATTTTCTCGTTATTATTTTGCGACGATAGATTGCGTTGCTAACGAAGGAGTTGGACCAGAAGACTTTGAAGACCCAGAAGACTTTGCTGAGCCAGGCAAGCAGCCCTTTGACCATGTCTATGAAACCTTTTTTATGCATGTCATATAGCACTTTATTAGTGTTGTTTCGAAATCATGATGAGATGGTAACCACTTTGGTGGGTTGCCTCCGTTACTTCCTCATTGATACTTGCATTGTGCATGACCCTACCTCCTTATGAGGGTTATGCCGATGGGAGTAGATAGGATGCTAAAGTAGTTGCTACGCAAAAAGGGACGGGAACATGCATGGTGATGGAGACAAAATATTTTCAAAGGACTTTTCGAAAACCCCGTCGGGTGCCACTTATGCCCGGGGGAGATGATGAGTTGGGTAGCCACTTGATGACGAAGTGGTGTACCGAGGCAAGTGTGTGTGTTGTTTTCAAAAACGGATTGGTTTAAGTACCATTATTCCAACCTTACATGCGCAACCACTCTACCCTTATATGGGAAAGGGCATTATTGATTACCTAGGCCGATACTAGCTTGGAGCCCGCATTACTAGTGACGAGAGAGTTGTTGGTGCGCTCTCTCGGGATGGGGTCGTGCCAGGTAGGGCGGCCATGACTGTTTTCACAGGGCACCGGATACACCGTTGTGTCCCCTCTCGAGTGCTACGATCTCGAGCGAGTCTCGTATGATGTACATCATGACGATACGGAACAACGAGTGGACTCCATGTTAGTGTCGTCTAGGGAAAGATAGTGATCGGGAAAGATAGTGGATGACACGGAAGTTCCCCGGATCTTGTGGGTAAAGTGTGCAACCTCTGCAGAGTGTAAAACTATTCGAATAACCGTGTCCACGGTCAAGGACAGTTGGGTAACCGCTCTTGGGCTACGTCCACATGTTTACAAACCAGTGTGTGTGTTTGGATAAGTGGGAAGAACTACTTGGGTCAAGGCAAGGACTTGACATGGTTGAGTTGGGTTGGTGCCCACTCTATTTATGTTGATATCTGTAGCCTATCCTCATTGTTACTTGAATTCTCCTGATGCATGTCTTACAAGTTGTTGAACATGTCATTGCACTCAAAACTAGCTTTCCGCAAAAAATTACCTATATCATGCATTGTTGTACCTTGAACCAAAACATGGCTTGCTTGCGAGTACATTCAAAGTACTCATTGGCTTGCCACTGGTTATTTAATTGGCCAGGCATGGAAGAACAGGAGTTCGAAGAAGAATTCTTTGGAGACGAACATGCGAACTAGGACGTTTCCCAGTCAGAATGCCTGTAGGGTTAAGGCAGATGGCATGGGTTCTACTTATCGACGAAGATTTCCGCTGCTTGTGTTTCATTTGATGTTCAGCCCTTAAGGCTTTATCTATGTAAGACTTGACTATAATGGTTATAATTTGTGTAAGACGGTATGTATGGATGTAAGACTCTTGTTATTCAGCTTCTGTGTGTTCAGTGAGCATTGATCTCTGGGATCACTATACACGTGCATTCGGTGATCACGACTTATGAGTCAGGGTCCCCACATCGTTACACTCCGTTCAATCTATCGTGAGCAAGCAATTGCATACCTAAGCACTCGTGCAAAAGAATTGAAGAAAAGATCTCGGAAAACTTCAAAAACAAGCAATCAACTCTTGCAACAGAAAACAATTTCTAATAGTACCAATATTGAGTGTATTTGGTCTTGTCAGAAATTTTAAGTCAAGAGCTTTAATTAGCAAAAAGAATCAATTAAATCGGAGTTACAAAACTCAAGTTATGAACAAAAGAAGTTGGAATTCAAATCTGTTTGAAACCAAATTTTATTTTTCAAAAGCATGTTCAAGTTGGTTATCTGGATAGAGGGGATCAAGACGAAGAAGATGGCGTTGGTTTCGTTGGATTTGGACAAACGAGTAAAAAGTAGCGAAGGTTAGAAGATCAGGGGCTAAATTGTAAATAAACTAATTGTATCTAGGTCCCTGGCCAAAATTAAGCAGAAAAAGAAAAATCTACCGGACGAACGTCCGCTACGAAAACCTAACGAATGGATTCACTCGTTGCAAAGAGATAAACAGCGAGCGATCGCTAAATAACTAAACCTAAAAAAACAGATCTAGGTTTAAAAAATTGTTCTAGGGTTTTCAAAAAAACGAAAGGAAAACCGACGGCTTTGTGTTGGTTTTTACCAGCGATGGTGGCAATGGCGAGATGAACAGCGGCGGCGGCTTCGGCTTCGGCCTCGGGCGCGGCTGCGGCTTCGACGTCGGGTGGAGCGGCGGTCTGCGGCGGCGAAGTGCGGCAGGGCGAGGCGGCTCCGGGCGCGAGAGGCGGCGGCGACGAAGAGCGGCGATTGACACGTGCGGCGGTGATGGCGAGCGGCGGCGGCGTGTGGTGAGGGGAAGGAGGAGAGAGAGGGCCAGTGCCCTCACTATTTAAAGGGGCTAGGGGTGTGGTGGAGGGGCAAAGGTGGAGGCGGCGGCGGTGGGATTGCTCGGGACTCTGTCTCGAGCTCGGGGACGAGCGGGCGCGCTGGCTGGGCCGTGGCCTGGCCCGGTTGGTTGGGCCGACCTAGTTCGGCTGCGGCTTTTAAAAAAACAGACACGCCAAAAAATAGGCTTATTATATATCAGAAATTTCAGAAAAAGATTTTCTGCAACATGAACATTTTTCTAGCCTCAAATAAAATACAAAAAAAATTAAATAAAGCAAAGAGTGCTACTATTGCAATAAAACCCAATAAAAATCATTTAGAAATACCAAAATGATTTCAAATTTATTTCTCTCCAATTTTGTACTGTGGGGAATCATTTTACCCTATTTTCCACATATTTTTTTTGGAGAACAATAATTTGAATAAAGCCCAAATAACTCCAAATTGAAAATAATTTCAAAGCACATCAAAGGGACTTTAAATTTTATTCTTTTAAACTTCCAACTCATATTTCATATGTTTTGAAGAAGTCGTTTTATCTTCTCTCATGAGAATCATTGAGTTGTTTAAAGTTTCTGAATTTGGAATATTTCCAAATGAAATTCAAATATTTTCAAAAACCCTTTTCATTTTAAATGGAAGAAGTCATGTCATCTTCTCTCTAGGGTTTTGTGGTGAAATGAATTCGAATTGAGATCATAAATACAAGGTGAAAGTTTGGGAAAATCCTTTTATTCCCTCTGATTTAACTTTCAAAAAGTTTCAAATTTCACTCAAGTTCACACAAAAAACCACACCACAATCAAACAAACAATCAAAACTATTTATTTCGTATAACATTCCAAAATTTAGATTTTTGGGATGACAATAGGTTCCTACCTCATCAACTACTTCCCAATACCCACATGTTATCAATTCCTATTCATGCAATATTTGAGGGTAAAACTAATGCATAAAAACTGGGTATGAAAAGTATGCTCTACAGTGTGAACTTGCCAGTACATTCAATGTACTGACCTACATAGCTGCAACGTCTCATGTTGCAGGAATCTTACGGCGAGTAAGTGATATGCCAGGGTTACGATGTCTACACTCAACTTTGCCGTTGGTGTTGATGGGAATCCACAACCTTGTTGTTACTTCCGCTATTTGGATTGAGGTGATACTATTTACGTTACTTTATACATGTGATTTACCTCTGTTATAAATCCTTGAGTATAGTGTGTGTCAGCATACCAATCTAGTTATGACACTTAAGCACAGAGACTTAATCCATTCGGGTCGGGTCGCTACACTAAGTGTTCCTCCGGTATTCGGGAGTTGCATAATCTCATAGTCATAGGAACATGTATTCATCATGATGGAAGCAATAGCAATAAACTAAACGATCATAGTACTAAGCTAACAGATGGGTCTTGTCCATCACATCATTCTCTAATGATGTGATCCCGTTCATCAAATGACAACACTTATCTATGGCTAGGCAACTTAACCATCTTTCATTAACGAGCTAGTCAAGTAGAGGCATACTAGGGATACTTTGTTTGTCTATGTATTCACACATTTATCAAGTTTCCGATTAATACAATTCTAGCATGAATAATAAACATTTATCATGATATAAGGAAATAAAATAATAACTTTATTATTGCCTATAGGGCATATTCCCTTCACGAAGGTGTCCCGATGTTTCGACGAGATGGTGGCTATTGTTTTCTGTGGGAGTCTACCTTGACGATCCGACTACGAACATGCGAGACATCGCGCCTTAGAAATCACTAAACCAACTTCCGAAGGGTTATTGATCACGCCGGAGCACAATCAACCTGACCACGAGGGTCTGTTTCCTACGAGCAAACGAAGAAGAAGCAAGAAACTGAGATTGCAATCTCCATATTGTGAATATAAGAGGAAAACTTTATTAATGAAGGCGGGGTTCTGTGACGCCTTTGTCTGGTCATTGGACACAAACGAAGTACGCGAAGTTGCAGCTATGGCAGAATTTTAATCTAAACAAAACCCAAAGTCTAAATGACGCCCTAATGGATGTATATATGGTGGAAGAGGGGGTAATTTTGTGGCCCTCGGGGAAGGGGTCCGAAAACCAACCCTATCTCTTGTTTCCCCACACATACGGACTCTAAAAACAGCCTATACTATAGTATTTTGAAATTACATGGGCCTGGCCCAAGAATAAGGCGATGCAGCACCTATAATACCCTCTAGACGAAATTTAGGAAGTGGCATCTTGTATATTCCGTCCAAGCCTTTATATAGTTTCCCTTGTGCATGCCATCATCCCATGCTTGATCTTGCTCAATTGATCATCCCTCTTGTCCATGCTAGGCCCTTCATTTGTAAGCAAAACAAATGTATCCAATTTAGGCAGCGTCATATTCTCATGAACATTAGAATCGTTACCAAGAAACAAAAGTACCTAATAATTCAATTGGCGTGCGCGAGCTCTAGTAATTGGTCCAGTATGTATAGCAGCAGGGGCTGTGGGTGTACCAATGGTATTGATGTCCTCATCACAAAGGGAACTGCATACGGGATTAGCTGAATCCTTGACATCGAGGTTCGTCTGATAAGATCTTCGTAGAACATGTAGGAACCAATATGGGCATCTAAGTCCCGCTATTGGTTATTGACCATAGAGGTGTCTCGGTCATGTCTACATAGTTCTCGAACCCGCAGGGTCTACACACTTAACGTTTGGTGATGATATAAGTATAGTTGAGTCATTATGGTGGTTACCGAAGGTTGTTCAGAGTCTCGGATGAGATCCCGGACATGACAAGGAACTCCCAAATGGTACGAATGTGAATATTGATATATTGGATGAAGGGTATTGGAGTCCGGAATTGTTCCGTAGGTACCAGGTGATGACCAGCGTCACTGAAGGGGTTTGGGGGCCCCGGCAAGTGTTGGGGGCCCCATGGTCCAAGGGGAGGGGGCAAACCAGCCAACTAAGGGGCTGAGCACCTTCCTCACCCGTCCCACGTAACCAGGAGGGTTGGGGCGCCCCCCTAGGGCTTCCCACCTCCCGGCTTGGGGGGCAAGTCACCCTAGGGAAGATCCCATCTGCCCTGGCCGCCGCCCCCTAGGGGAA
Organism: Aegilops umbellulata; assembly: GCA_032464435.1. Lineage (NCBI taxonomy): Eukaryota > Viridiplantae > Streptophyta > Magnoliopsida > Poales > Poaceae > Aegilops > Aegilops umbellulata. Next base: position 66,997,993 of record CP136059.1, read on the forward strand.
ACCCTAGGGGCGCCACCCCCTTCTCCATTCCCATATATATCGAGAGGTAGAGAGAAGACAGACACACCCTAGAGAACACATCTCCATGCCATGGCGCTGCGTGTCCTCTCCCTCGCATCCCTCTTCCTCTCCATAGTGCTTAGCGAAGCTCTGATGAGATTGCGCCACCACCACTGCCACCATGCTATCGTGCTGCTGGAGGACTCGAGCTACTACTTCACCATAATTCGCTAGATTGAGGAGGTGAAGGCGTCATCAAGCCGTACATGTGTCGAACACGGAGGTGCCATCCGTTCGGCACTTGGATCGGGAGTTCGCGGGATGGATCGTGATTGGATCATGAAGACGTTTGACTACATCAACTGCGTTTCTTAACGCTTCCGCTTAGCGATCTACAAGGGTATGTAGATCCAATCTCTCGTCTCATTGGTGGTCATCTCCTAGATTGATCTTGGTGAGCATAGGAAATTTTTTGTTTCACATTCAATGTTCCCCAATATAATCATAAGTAGGAGGTTTGTTCAAGTAAGAACAACATGTAAGCACCAATCCACCCACATATCAAACTATCAAAGTTGCGACCACAAACCAAACTAATTTGATGAAAGTGACATGGTGAAATTCCCGTGTGCCCTCAAGAAAACTTTGCTTATTATGAGAGACCGTTTTGGCATGTCCTTTGTCACAAAACGATTGGGCTACCTTACTACACCTTATTTACCGTTATTGTTACTTGTCCGTTACAAATTATCTTCCGATGAAACTACATTTTACTGTTTATTTCAGTGCTTGTAGAAAATACCTTGTTGAAAACCACTTGTCATTTCCTTCTACTCCTCGTTGGGTTCCCCATTCTTACTTATCGAAAGGACTAGATTGATCCCCTATACATGTGGGTCATCACTTCCTTAGAGTTTTCAATAATCTCTTTTCTTCATGCTCTGAAAGGTTAGCGCTAATAATAACAGGATATATCTTTTTTTGATCAAGATAAGCATATTTGAAAGTATCAGGTAATTGTTTAAGATCTAACACGTGATCATTCTTGGGTGGAAGAGGATCTCCAAGAGTCTCAACGGGAAAATTGTGTTTCAAAACTGGCATTTGTTTAAAGAATATTACATCTATTTCGTTTGTTTCATTCATAAACATATCATTTTCATGGTCTAGCAGATATTGTTCTAAAGGATTAGTAGGAGACGTGGCAATAGAAGAAAGACCAATAATTTCATCTTTACTAGGAAATTCTTTATCATGAGGTTGTTTGCGGAATGTGGATAAATTAAACTCAAGAGACACATCACCAAAATTAACACTGATTGTTTCTTTCTCACAATCTATCTTAGCATTAACAGTATTAAAGAAAGGTCTACCAAATATAATGGGACAAAAATATCTTGTGGGGAACTAAGAACTAGAAAATAAGTAGGGTATTTTATTTTCCCACACAAGACTTCAACATCTCTAAAAATTCCAAGTGGTGTGACAGTATCTCTATTAGCAAGCTTAATAGTAACATCAATTTCCTCTATTTCAGCAGGTGCAATATCATTCATTATTTCTTGATATAAAGTAAAAGGGATTGCACTCACACTAACACCCAAATCACATAAGACATGATAACAATGATCTCCTATTTTAACAGAGACAACAGGCATGCCAACAACAGGTCTATGTTTATCTTTTTCATCGGGTTTAGCAATTCTAGCAGCTTCATCATAGAAGTAAATAACATGCCCATCAATATTTTCACCCAAGAGATCTTTAACTATAGCGACACTAGGTTCTACTTTAATTTGTTCAGGGGGTGTGGGTGTTCTTGTATAACTCTTACGAACCACAGCTGAAGTTTTAGCATGTTCTTTTATCCTAACAGGAAAATGTGGTTTCTCAACATAATCAGTAGGAATAACTGGATCAACATTATTAGCAATGGTTTCTTCTTCAGCTTTAATGGGTTCTACTACTTTCACTTCAATGGGAGGATGATATTTAAACTACTTCTCCTTAGGGAGATCAACATGAGTTGCAAATGATTAAGAGAAAGAAGCGACTATCTCAGAGTCAAGTCCATATTTAGTGCTAAATTCATGAAAGACATAGGTGTCCATAAAAGATTTAACACAATCAAACTCGAGGTATATACATGACTATTTACCTTCGTCGAGCTCCCACTCTTTAGATTTGCATTTAATTCTTTCCAAAAGATCCCATTTCAATTCAATAGTCTTCTTCATAAAAGAACCAGTACAAGAAGTATTGAGCGTAGATTGATCATTATGAGTAAGTCGAGCATAACAAAATTGTATAATAATTTCTCTTGAGAGCTCATGATTGGGGCATGAATATAACATTGACGTAAGCCTCCCCCAAGCTTGAGCGATACTTTATCCTTCACGAGGCCAAAAATTATATGTATAATTCCGATCATGGTGAACTAGATGCATAGGATAAAACTTCTGATGAAATTCCAATTTCAATTGGTTGTAATTCCAAGATCCAATATCATCACGTAGCCTATACCATGTCAATAATGCCTTTCCCTTCAAAGATAAAGGGAAGAACTTCTTGATTTCATCCTCAGGTAAACATGCAAGCTTAAATAATCCATAAGCTTCATCCACATAGATTAGATGAAAATCCGGATGTAATGTTCCATCTCCTGCATAAGGATTAGCTAGCAGTTTCTGTATCATACCAGAAGGAATTTCATAATAAATATTTTCAGTAGGTGTAGTTGGTTAAGGAGCAACTCTTTGCTCTTCTGGTCATGGTGAAGATACCCCGAACAAACCCGTGAAAGGATGATTTTCCATAGTGACAAGTGACGGTAAATTTCAGCACGTAATATAAATGTTTCCTTACCAAAGGTGCTTCACTCCCCGACAATGGCGCCAGAAAAGAGTCTTGATGACCCACAAGTATAGGGAATCAATCGTAGTCCTTTTGATAAGTAAGAGTGTCGAACACAACGAGGAGCGGAAGGAAATGACAAGCAGCTTTCAGCAAGGTGTTTTTTGCAGGCACTGAAATTATCAGTAAAAGATAGTTTTGTAACAAGATAATTCGTAATGGGTAACAAGTAACAAGTGTAACAAAGGTGCCGAAAGGTGGCCCAATCCTTTTTGTAGCAAAGTGTAAGCCTGTGCGAACTCTTATATAAAGTAAAGTGCTCCCGAGGACACATGGGAATTACTATCAAGTTAGTTTTCATCGTGCTCACATGATTCCTGTTTGTTACCTTGATAATTTGATATGTGGGTGGACCGGGGCTTGGGTGTTGTCCTTACTTGGACAAGTGATGTTGGGTGGAACCCTATATGACTGATCTTTCAGGAAAGGAGCAGATCCCGCGATAAACCCTAGAAGTCTAGCCTATGAGTATATGGTAATGAATATGTCCTATCCGAACTATGCTCTCCAGTTTATATAGACACCGGAGAGATCTAGGGTTACATGAGGTCGGTTACATAGGAGGGAATCATCATAGTTGGTCGCCTAGCTTACCTTCCACGCCAAGTAGAGTCCAGTCCGGACACGGGTATAGTCTTCGTCCTTCATATCTTCACAACCCATCAGTCCGGCCCATGGATAACATGTCGGACGCCCGAGGACCCCTTAGTCCATGACTCCCTCAGTAGCCCCTGAACTTGGCTTCAATGATGAGGAGTCCGGTGCGCAGATTGTCTTCGGCATTGCAAGGCGGGTTCCCCTTTGAGGGAGTCCCGGATTAGGGGGTATCCGGACGGACGGATTATAACCTTTGGCCGGACTGTTGGACTATGAAGATACAAGATTGAAGACTTCGTCCCGTGTCCGGATGGGACTTTCCTTGGCGTGGAAGGCAAGCTTGGCAGTACGGATATGTAGATCTCCTTCCTTGTAGCCGACTCTGTGTAACCCTAGCCCCCTCCGGTGTCTATATACACCGGAGGGTTTAGTCCGTAGGACAACAACAATCATACCATAGGCTAGCTTCTAGGGTTTAGCCTCTCTGATCTCGTGGTAGATCTACTCTTGTACTACCCATATCATCAATATTAATCAAGCATGAGTAGGGTTTTACCTCCATCGAGAGGGTCTGAACCTGGGTAAAAACATCGTGTCCCTTGTCTCCTGTTACCATCCGCCTAGACGCACAGTTCGGGACCCCCTACCCGAGATCTGCCGGTTTTGACACCGACATTGGTGCTTTCATTGAGAGTTCCGTTGTGCCGTCGCCATAAGGAAGGATGTCTCGTCTCGTCTTTAAAGACGGCACTGTTGTTGAAAGAGCTTTGGCTGTCGGCCAAACTCTCCGGCTAGGTGGTTTCCTCATGACCGCCTGTTCGGCTGTGGCGCCAATGATGACTTCTCGGGTCATCGAAAGCAGTTTCCACGTCAACTCGGAATTCGCCGAGCAGTTAGATCCAATGGATCTCTCTTCCCTAAACGAGCTCTTGGACTGCATCGTCGCCCTGGGAGTCGCCACGAACTATGATCATATTGGGCTTAAACCCGATCAGAGAAAGATTAACTCTCCTCCGGTCACCCATCATGTTGCGATGGTGTAGGAACAATGCGGCAACCTCTCCTCTATATTGAGGACTAACTATGTCTGGATTCCTGAGCCCTCCGAGCCGGATACCCGTTTACGGGAGGACACTACCCAAGCCCTGAACCTAGAGTCAGGCAGCGGGCCAGGCTTATCGGACAACATCCCAGAAACCGAACTTCCAAGATTGGAAACTCCTTGGCCCCTGGGTCCCAGATTGGGTGAGGTTTCGGATTCGATTCCACCCACCCACCCAAGCATAAGCGATCTCTCCCACATCAGGCAAGAGCCCCAGGAAGCAGTACATCATTATTGGGCCAGATTCCTCCTTGTAATGAACAAGGTCAAGGACTGCCGCGAGGAAGACGCAATCTCATTATTCTGCAATATTTGCACGGACAAGGGAATCCTTAACGCCACAAGTCACCGTGAAATTACATGCTTTGCCGACTTGGCGGTCATAGTACGAAAGTAATGTGTGATGGAAAGTGCCTGGAAAACCGAAATAAAATTTTGGGACAATCCGTCTCTAAATACAAACCCAGTCCAAAATAAAAGGGTGCATTATCACAAGACACCCGGGTTAACTACCAAAAAGCAAAAACCCTCTACAGGGCATGGAACCGTACTGGAGGGATGGCTCAATGGACCCTGTAAAATTCATAGTACAGAGGGCGCCATACCAACACATAGCCTTAGAGCATGTTGGATACTCCGGCAGGTAGCCAAAAGTGGCGAGGATCTTCTTATTCCAGAAGCCACAGAGCACCATCCCAAGGATAACAATACAGTATTAATAGTCTTTGAGACCTTCGCATCAAATAATAGGCGAAAGCGAACACTCTGCAGCCTTGCCGAAATCCACCACGTGGCAACAATAAATCCATGGAGTGACACGGCTATTACTTTCAACACCAGTGACGAACCTAAATTGCGAACAGACCGAGCACCAGCCGCATTGGTCCTCAGTCCAATTGTGGACGGCTTTCGACTCACGAAGGTACTCATGGACGACGGCAGCGGATTAAACCTCATCTATGAGGAAATCCTTCAAAAAATGGAAATAGACTGGAACCGCATCGAGCGAAGCAGCACAACCTTTAGAGGAATAATCCCTAGTCGGGAAGCGCGTTGTACAGGCAAAATCACACTAGATGTGGTGTTCGGCACACCGGAGAATTACAGGTCTGAAGAGGTTACGTTCCAAGTGGCCCCGTTCAGTAGTGGATACCACGCCCTTCTAGGGCGGGAGGCATTCACGATCTTCCAAGCCATACCCCATTACGGGTACATGAAGCTCAAAATGCCCGGGCCCAACGGAATCATCACTCTTGTTAGTGATCCGGACACAACACTCCGTGCTGAAAACAAGACAGCCGCACTGGCCCTCGAGGCACTATCCGAAGCCCTAGCGGCCGAGGAACTGACTGCGCTGCGCTCCACGGTGAACAAGGACGATTTGATACTCGATAAGAGATCCAAGTCCACCTCCTTTAAACCAACGGATGAAATAGTCAAATTCCAAGTCCATCCAATGGACCCTACAAAAACATCCTCCATCGGGGCACAATTAAACCTCGCCGTAGACGACGCACTACGAGAGTTCCTGCGCGAGAACTGGGACATTTTCGCATGGCATCCGTCAGACATGCCAGGAATCCAAAGCAGGCTGGCCGAACACAGCCTCAGTATTCTAAAGGGATTCAAGTCTGTCAAGCATGCTCTTCGGCGTTTCTCTCAACCTAAGAGACAAGCCATGGGAGAGGAACTAGCCAAGCTATTGGAGGCCGGATTCATTAGAGAAATAAAACACCCGGACTGGCTAGCAAACCTGGTGATGGTACCAAAGAAGGACAAACCCTGGCGCATGTGCGTCGATTTCAAGGACCTCAACAAGGCTTGCCCAAAGGATCCCTTCCCCCTCCCACGCATCGATCAAATTATCGATGCTACCGCAGGACACGATTCATTGTGTTTCCTGGACGCATACACCGGCTACCACCAAATTAAGATGGCGGAGTCCGACCAAGCCGCAACGGCATTCATCACACCATACGGCCCCTTCTACTTCAACACAATGCCCTTTGGGCTCAAAAACGCCGGCGCAACATATCAATGCATGATTCAGACATGTCTGGCATACCAGATCGGCAAAACAATGGAGGCATACGTAGATGATGTGGTCGTCAAAACCAAGCATGTCGACTCTCTAGTAGATGACTTAAGGCTCACATTCGATAACCTTAGAACATATGACATCAAGCTCAACCCGGAAAAATGCGTTTTCGGTGTGCCAGCCGGAAAGCTCCTGGGCTTCATTGTATCCAGTAGAGGAATTGAAGCAAATCCGGCCAAGATCCGAGCCTTGTCATAGTTGGATACCCCAACGGACCTCAAACAAATCCAGAAATTAACCGGATGTGTGGCGGCTCTAAGCCGCTTTATCTCCCGCTTGGGAGAAAAGGCATTACCCCTTTACCGCCTCCTACGACGCGCCGAACACTTCGAGTGGACGGATGCCGCCACAGCCGGATTGGAAGAAATAAAGGCCATACTAGCAACCAACCCAATCCTGGTAGTGCCAAACATTGGCGAACCTATGTTGTTATACATTGCAGCAACCCATCAAGTTGTGAGCGCAGTGCTCGTCGTCGAACGAGAAACGGACGGACATAAATTCCCCCTGCAAAACTGGTCTACTATGTATCCACTGTCCTTACTCCATGCAAGTCACGGTATCCGCATTATCAAAAGATAGCATACGCGGTATTCATGGCATCCAGGAAACTGCGAGACTACTTTCAAGAGTGTTCAATAACAGTAGCCTCGGAAGTACCACTTAATGATATTATAAACAACCGCGACGCCACGGGCCGGATCGCTAAATGGGCCATTGAGCTCCTCCCGTTCGACATAACTTACAAGCCACGGCGAGCCATTAAGTCGCAAGTATTGGCCGACTTTGTCGCTGAATGGACAGAAGCCGAAGTCCCTAAAGAGTACGGCGCATATTCCAACTGGATCATGCACTTCGACGACTCCAAAATGCTATCTGGTCTGGGGGCTGGCGTCGTTCGGACGTCCCCAACCGGAGATACAGTTCAATACGTACTCCAGATAATGTATACATACTCCAACAACGCAGCCGAATACGAGGCCCTTTTACATGGTCTCCGGATGGCAGTGTCCATGGGCATTCAACGCCTGGAAGTGTGGGGGGATTCAAACCTCGCAATATCCCAAATAAATGGAGACTTTGATGCCAAGGATACGAAAATGGCGGCCTATCGCAATGCCGTCCTTAAGATGTCAGCTCGGTTCGAGGGGCTCGAATTTCACCATGTGGCCCGGGAAAACAATCAGGCTGCAGACGTCCTCACAAGCATCAGCGCAAAACGCGATGCGGTCCCCCCAAACATCTTTTTGGAGAGGCTGTTTAAGCCATCCATGGTATGGGAAGGAGACGCCAGTAATATTAGCCAGGACACATCCACAACGCCCGATACCGAACACTCTGACATAATCGGAGGCTCTGCCACTGAAATAACACCTTCAGCCCATGTAATAATGGCCATCATCGCCCCGTGGACAGAACCATTCATGGCCTACTTAACCAGGCAGAAACTCCCCGCGGACCAAAATGAGGCACGCTGCATAGTGCGGCGATCTAAAGCCTATAGGGTCCATGAAGGAGAGCTTTATAAGAAAAGCACCGCCGGAGTCCTTCGAAGGTGCATCTCCGAAGAGGAAGGGCGGAAACTTCTGGCAGAAATTCATGCCGGACTTGGCGGCCACCATGCCGCAGCCCGGGCCCTTGTAAGCAAGGCCTTCCATACATGTTTTTACTGGCCGACGGCCCGGGCAAATGCACAGGACCTGGTCCAACGCTGCGTTGGTTGTCAGCTCTTTGCAAACCAAAGCCATATGCCACCCACCGCCCTCCACACAATCCCCATTACTTGGCCCTTTGCGGTTCGGGGGCTTGACATGGTTGGACCTCTTAAAGGAGGAACCCACAAGAAAAAATACTTGCTGGACATGGTGGATAAATTCACCAAATGGATAGAAGCCAAACCTGTTAAAACGGCCGAATCCGGACCGGTGATAGACTTCATATCCGGGGTTGAACACTGTTATGGCGTCCCCCACAGCATCATCACCGATAACGGCATGAACTTCACTGCCGATGAGGTAAAACTCGGGTGCAAAAACATGGGCATTAAGCTTGATTATGCTTCCGTCTATCACCCACAAACTAACCGTCAGGTCGAGCGAGCAAATGGTCTTATCATGAGCGGCATCAAACCTAGATTAGTGTGGTCCCTAAAGGAATCTAACACGCATTGGGTAGAGGAGCTCGACTCCGTACTCTGGGGGCTGCGGACCATGCCGAATCGTACTACCGGATACACACCCTTTTTTATGGTGTACGCGCAGAGGCGGTCCTATCCTGCGACATAATTCATGACTCACCTCGAGTGCGCATGTATGAAGAAAGAGAAGCCGAGCTCGATCGGCAGGACAATCAAGACACCCTGGAGGAGGAGCGCGACGTGGCAAAAGCCTGTTCCGCATTCTATCAGCAACAGGCTCGAAGATACCGAAGTAGAGAAGTACGGGCCAAAACTTATAACGTTGGTGAACTAGTTCTACGCCTGACGGAGAAGAAAAAGACCAAACTCGAGCCCAAATGGGAGGGTCCATTCATCATTGACCAAGTTCTGACCGGCGGAGCGTACCGTCTGCGGGATGCATCTGCTAATCGGCTTGAGCCAAACCCATGGAACGCAGCAAGGCTCCGAAGACTCTACGCTTAGCGTCGGACTCTGTGTTTGTCTCCTTCCACTGTCCATTTTTATATATATTATTATTTGTCCTTTATTTCTCTCCTTCTCCCCCTATTTTTCCCAACGCCTTCAAAGTCTAACTTGTGCCTTGCTTGCACACCTTTGGCGCGCTAGCCGCGCTAATTATACATAGGGGCTTCTTTCATAGAAGCTTACTTATTTATCCAGACTTCCTGCCCAGCACATGTGTCATCCTTCAGCATGTACCTTTTCTTCGCCATTATATGCATCGATATGACTTAAGTTTTGGCCAAGCTGGGTTGTCTGGCTCTTGTATTTATGCCCTACGTTCCCGTTAATTCGGCTAGGGCATAAGGGGAGCACCTCTGCGATTGTTACTGCCGGGTCAGCCGGATGTGTACCTCAGACTTGGTGAAGCCGAAAGCTAGCGTTCTTAAGGGAATATTCGGTCAGTGAACAAAAGATGATTCTTCACTTATTTATTTTTCATATGTGCCCCCAGATGTTTTTTTCTCTCTGTGACTCTTTTCGCAGTCCAGACATGCACTTTAGGGCATGCGTACCCAGGAAAGGAACCCCTAACGGAACTATTCTTCCTGGAAGATGTTTCTTACTAACCATGTAATATAACATAACTAGTTGGGCACTTGTCTGTTCAAGCACTAATGACCCCTACGCCTGGTTTCCACGCATGCCCCGGTCCTTACATAACCGTGAGGGTATTCGGATACACTCCGGACTATCGGGTCCAGAGGTTGAAGCGAAAAGGTCCGCCATGACAAATTATCTACAATCCGGCTAGAAGGCATTATACATGTCACTTCAATTACATAGTCACTTTGACTGACTAAATTCTTCCTCTATACCATCCAACAGGTTGTCTAGCCTACAATCTTGTTGGGAATACTTTGCGGCCAATTCTACTTGCCCGTACACTAGGCTAACAGGGATCTCTTTCCCATCGGGCCCCACAGGTCCGACCTCGGCCATGTGGTTTGGGTCAGCCTTGGTATACCGCGTCTTCACCATGGCCCAGGCTTCCCTGGCACCTTTACGGTAGGCCGACACCTTCCATAATCGGAAGCGCCGCCGCGCTCCCTCCAGCTTCTCTGCAAGCTCTCCAAGGCCTTCGGGCACGGAGACGGATGGCCATAAGGCCTGGGCAACGCCTTGCATCACCTGCTGAACTCGTTCGTGCAGTTGTGAGAGCTCGGGCAGAAGATCACCCGCCGACCCGGGCATTTCCTCCACTGGACGACCTGTTAGCATACCTACAGACATAACTCTGTTAGTCGACTTCCTCGCCGAACTCTTCTTAGAAGTTCGTTCAAGCACCTACTAAAAATGACGCGTCGAAGCCGCTGATTCTCCTTCACGGAGTCTGACAGCCGGGCACGAACATCCTTTAGTTCCACGCTCAGCTGGGTGTTGGAATCCTGGAGATTATTCTTCTCTTGCCTAACCCTCGTAAGCACGCTCTCGCCAGCCTTTAGCCAGCGTAGGAGATGTTGCTCGTTCGGATTTCATCCGGTGTCATCTGCAATTTTACTGTCAGATTTGCATATATGCCGCACTCTACATGATACCTATCATTCGACACATGTATTACCAGAGGGGGGCTTCTTGGACTCCTCTTCTGCGGCTGTGCGGCCTGAAGTTGGGCTTTGCACTCTTCAAACTCACGGGACAATTGGGTATTCTTTTCTGTAAGAACCTGCATAACAAATGATCCTTAAATCAGTTATTCTAACTGCTTCAAGTCTCAGGGGCTACTACTATATATAATCATCAAATTCTCTCACCCGTATATCCTTTACGTATTGCTTCGTGGCTCTGGCTAAACCATTTTGAGCAGCACGGAGGTACGCGTCTCCCGAGTTGAAGGCATCAAATGCCTCTTGGGAGAAGCAAGCGTCACGGAGAACGGCTCGGCGACTCCTGTGGTTCATGGCGCTCTCCACCTCGGAATTTGTGGCGGACATTCGGTCCGCATACTTTGTCGGAGGAGCATCCGGCGTACGCCTCGTATTCGCTTCCGCTTCCATGTCCGGCCTTGGAGCCCGACTGGTTGAGGCGTGATTGGCGACCTCTCCGGATATAGTCCGGCGAGCGTTCTTCTACCTAGAAAGCCATGGAGTGAGGTGGCGCGCCATACCTCTGCGCCGGTGTCTCAGTCCGGACTGCGTTCCTTTTTAGCCTGGCCGGCCTCGGAGCCCCTTGCTGGCTAGTCGCCGCGGGCTCGGCACGGCGTCCCAAGGGCTTTCCCTGTAAAATACCGTTGGTACACGGTGAGCAAAGTGCACAAGGACAAATCCTTTTCACAATGTTGGAACTTTGGTCTCACTCACCTGCGAAGCTGGGAGCAGCCCAGGGTAATTGGCCGTAATGGCCACCAAGGCATCGTCGTTGCTTAATTGGTAAAATATCCTATCGATCAGCTCCACGGATATGTCCGGATCCTCTTTGAAGGCTGGGTCGAGGGACCGCTCAGGATCCTCTGGTTGTGGAGGTGGGCTGTTTATCTCCCTTACTGCCTTACGCAGCTCCTGCGTTGAATTCGCAAGGTAAAATATTTAACTGAGGGAATATGGAACGGATGGGCGCAAAAAGTGTTGACTTACCCAGCTCGGAGGATTGTACATAGAAAATCCACCCTGTGGATTGACGTAGAGGAATTCCTCCTGTTCTCCCTTGTACAAATTAGACAAGATTTTTGCTAGAGCGGCGGATGAGTCCGGCCCCTTGCGGCCACAGCGGGTGGTGTCATACTCCCCTTGAAATCCCGCATGGGGTGGCCTCGATATTGAAGCGGCTGCCCCCCCGGCATAATGCATATTGTCATGACATCGATCATGGTCAGTCCTGATTGAGCCAATACCTTTATCCGGCCCATCAGGTAAAGGATGTGTCTGTCATCTTCCTCGTGGGGGCTTCGTGGCCGCCAGCTCAGGCGCTTCTTCAAAGGAGCACCATCAAACTCGGGAAGGCCGATCTGAACAGGATCCGGCAGAGGGACGTCTTCCACATAAAACCACTTTGAAGGCCAGTCCTCGGACGCCTTCTTCGGGGTTCCGGATAGGCATCCGGTGTCGGCGATGCACCATACTTCGGCTCCGCCCACCTGATATATCGACCCCCTCTGTGAACGGGGCACCAGGCAGAACAACTTCTTCCATAGTGCAAATGAGCCTCGTAGCCCAAAAACAGCTCGCAAAGGGCTACGTATCCAGCGATATGTAGTATGGAGGCAGGATTAAGGCTGTGCAACTAGAGGCCGTAGAACTCCAGAAGCCATCGAAGAAACGGATGGATTGGAAAACCGCGTCCCCTTATTAGATAAGGGACAAGGCATACCCGCTCTCCCTTAGAGGGGTTGGGAAAGCTCTCCGCTTGCTCTCCGCCATTATAGGTGGCGAGCCCGGCTCGAACCGGGACCATATACGCTAGGGGAGAAATCCCTGGGTCTGAAGCTTCACTAGTTGACTGTGCGGCACGGAACACCTCTCCCAATCTCCGGGCTTGGGGCTAGAGGAACAAGAGGAGGAGCTGCGCTGACCGGCCATGATGGAATGGATTTTTCGGGTGCGCTTCGATGAATGCTCGCTGAGGGAGGATGGTGTGGTTTGGATCTGAATCCTCGTCTCTTTAATAGACAGCTCATTTGCGTGGCTAGGGGGTAAATGTAAAAACACCCTGGCTCCTCACATTCGCTCGACACGTGGAAGGTGACCATTATTGGGCGTGGAAGCCAAGGAGCGCAACATTTACAAGATGTCGGACACTATTTAGCACGTAATCGGAATTTGGAGAAGAACCCGCCTTGCAATGCCGAAGACAATCTGCACGCCGCACTCATCGTCATTGAAGCCTGGTTCGGGGGCTACTGAGGGAGTCCCGGATTAGGGGGTATCCGGACGGCCGGATTATAACCTTTGGCCGGACTGTTGGACTATGAAGATACAAGATTGAAGACTTCGTCCCGTGTCCGGATGGGACTTTCCTTGGCGTGGAAGGCAAGCTTGGAAGTACAGATATGTAGATCTCCTTCCTTGTAACCGACTCTGTGTAACCCTAGCCCCCTCCGGTGTCTATATAAACCGGAGGGTTTAGTCCGTAGGACAACAACAATCATACCATAGGCTAGCTTCTAGGGTTTAGCCTCTCTGATCTCGTGGTAGATCTACTCTTGTACTACCCATATCATCAATATTAATCAAGCAGGAGTAGGGTTTTACCTCCATCGAGAGAGCCCAAACCTAGGTAAAAACATCGTGTCCCCTGTCTCCTGTTACCATCCGCCTAGACACATAGTTCGGGACCCCCTACCCGAGATCCGCCGGTTTTGACACCGACACCCTTCTTCCGAACTCCAAGATAGTCTCCGGGTGTAGTAGATATATCCGGACTTGTGTATGTAAGTGCAGAAAATACAATACTCTACGATTCCAATCTGCTAACAACTATTTACGACATTGTGTCATGCCTGCCCGGTTATTATTTCCAACCATTGGCTAGCCCATCGCCCAACGTCTCGGGGAGCGGTTTTATTGGCACGTCTTGTCAAAGCAGAGATCGTGTTCCCTTATTCACGGGATTTTCAATAATGCAGGTACGGGTAACCCAACCGTCCCAGGGTATAACTCCTTGAGGATAGGTAAGTTTCGTGACCCAGGAGGGGATGCTTGATATTCTAGGCCTTTATATAGGGACCCAAACTTGTCTTTCTCTTCCGCGCTTGCTTCTTCCTCAACCCCAGCCACCTCGATTTCTATCCCTCGAGTTTCAATCATCACCAGCCCCAATCATGTCCGGGCCCAGCCGTTCGGGCCGGTGGGTGGCCTCTTCTGTCACAGAGGAGGATATTGCGAAGCTCCACGTGGCGACGTATCTCACCCCCGAAATCCTTCATCGGCTTCCTGCCAAGGGGCAGGTTATTCCTACCCCCAAATCCGGCGAGAGGGTAGTATTTGTGTCACACTTTCTCCATGGGTTAGAGTTCGCGCTTAACCCATTCGTCCCGGGGCTCATGTTCTACTACGGGCTATATTTTCACGATCTGGTCCCGGACTCCGTCCTCCTTATCTTGACATTTATCGTCACATGTGAGGCCTTCCTCCAGACTCCCCCGCACTTTGGTTTGTGTCTCAAGATTTTCGATGTGAGGCCGCGGGTGATGGAGGAGGAGCAGGCAGAGTGTGGCAGCATTATAATAAGCAAGATTGCCAGCACGGTTTGGTTTGAAGGATCTAATGCCGAGTCTTCCGACCTATTGCAGCAGGGTGGTTTTATGTTAACGAGCCGCGGGGCTCCAAGTGGGAAGCTACACCCGCGTTCAGACGTGGCCCTCCGACTCAGCTCGCTTCATGGATCCATAAAGGACTAGACGAGGGGCCGCCAATGAAGTACAGACTCTGCAAAGTCGCATCCGAAGCCTTACCGAGAAGGGCATCGAATTTGTGAAATTTGTTCATGTAATGCTAGTCCAGCGGATCCTGCCATGGCAGCGGTGGCCTCTCCATATGTGGGAGTTTAATCCAGAAGGGCGGCGGACTCTTCAACACTTCTTCGGCGCGACGCACGAAGGGATGTGGCGATTATATTTCGGGGAGCGAGAGCAATGGACGGACACCACTAAAGACGTTGGCCTTGACTGCAATCATCCGGACACTCTAGTAAGTATTCAATCTCCGAACACCTTTCATTCAAGAATCTCTTGACAAGATACCGAACGACCCATCATTGTACAAGACTGGATAAACAAAGCGGTGTTGATCTGGTGTCCGGTGCCTCTTCCCGAAGACCCTGCATCCGCCCAGCTGACGCGGATGTTAACTCCGACACCGTACCAGGTGTCTGCAGAGGGGGGTGAGAGCGAGGAGCCCAAAGGAGATGCCCACCCTGAGGGGGATTCCGACGCTGTGTTCGGAGAAACTGAAACCCTTTTGCCCGGGGGCAA
Source organism: Aegilops umbellulata (assembly GCA_032464435.1). Taxonomy (NCBI): domain Eukaryota; kingdom Viridiplantae; phylum Streptophyta; class Magnoliopsida; order Poales; family Poaceae; genus Aegilops; species Aegilops umbellulata. Next base: position 67,013,291 of record CP136059.1, read on the forward strand.
AGATGTAGGGGGCCTTCCAGAGCAAGGAGAGGGCCGCTACTGGAGGCTAGGAGGGGAAACCTTCCAAGAAAGGGAGAACACAATCGTCGGGCGGCTTGGGTCGGGCAAGCGATGTTGATGTAGAGCTTGATGATGAGGACGAACGTCCGTCCAGACCGTAAGCGACACAGGGTACCATACCTCATTCCTTTCTTATCACTGAAGTAATCCTCCAATATATGCACGTCCTCGCAGGTTAACGCCTGGTGTTTCTCAATCGTCCTCCTCCTCGGGAGACCTTCTGCCGGAGATGATGGAGAATGACACGCCTTCTCCAGCCTCCTCGCCCAATAGGGCGGATGATCTTGAGGTGTCCTCCCAGAGGGATCCTCCCCACCGGCAAGTAGCGCAGGAAACGAGGAAGGAGTTGCCCGAAGGTGGCGCCTCTGTCACTCAGGTTTTGGGCATCAAGAATGGCGGCCCCGAACTATCCGGCTTATGGCCGGAGGCGATTCTAGAGGCGGGTAAGCGGATTCCTTCAAAGGAATGTCGTGCTCCGGCGGCGGTGTCCGGAGACCCAGGAGTGCCGGATACGCTGATAGACATGCTGCGACGAGTGTCCGTTTTGGAAGAGCACCGTGCATTGATGGTTGCGGTGATCGAAAAGGTTCTCTCCACAAAGAGCGGTTTGAACGAGGCCTTTACGAGCCTTCTAAGAGGTTTTGAGGTTTGTGATGTAATGTTGTCAATTGAATGATATTGGCCGAATGCACTTGTTGTGTATGCAGTAGCCCCTGAGACTCGGGTTGCCTTCCGAAGGAAGCAATCAAAGGATCAAAAAGATATGCTCAGGTACTAATCTTGATTTAATTTGGAAAACAGTCTACCGCCTGTCCTGGTGGCTAAACTGCAACAGAAGCTGGATATTGCAGAGGATGAGATTGCATTGATCAGCAGGCGTCTTGACGACTCGCAAGGTATATATTTCGAGCATTCCTTACACCAATGTTCTTGTAATTTAAGCCTGACTCTAAAAAAGAGTTTTATATGAAATATGCATGAATGTAGATGGTGCCGCCGCCGTGGAAGCCCTTCGGGCAGAGCTGGCTCCGGTCAAGGAGCAAGCCCGTTTAGTGATGCGGCTGCCGAAAAGGCATCGGCTGAGTTGAAAGCCGAACAAGCTACGCGACGCCAAGACAAGGAGAAGATGTCCACCATGGCGCGCAAGTTAGATAATGCGGCTAGCCGCTGTGAACTTCTTAAGAAGGTAAATGAAGCCAAGACGCCTGAACTTGATAGAGCCTTACGAGAGGCAAGAGAAGCACGGTCCGAATCCAGAGCAACCCGAGAGGAGATCCGGCAAGCTGGGGAGATTGCGGCTGGCAAGCCCTTTTTGCTACAGGCTGAGTTCGGTGATCCGAACTATGCTCAGCTTAACCAAGTGTGGAGTTTTCCGGATAATTTTTTAGACTTGCCAAAGAGTTCTTCCGATGCGGCGCAGTTTTACCATGCGCAAGAGGGGTATGCATCGGAGAAGTTTTTCTGGTCACAATTTGGCGCGTCAAAGCGCCCCCTATTGTTGAATCAACAGATGTTCCAGTGGGCCGAGCTGCATAGGATATCCGGCACTGCCATGAAGAACATCATTGTCCGGTTGTACCCGACTGAACCTGTTCCGAGTAGTTACTTCGGCTTGGTGCAGTGGCTTGTTGACGCGGCGGCGCGTATCGACGTTGTGAAGCGGCCGGCGTGCATTGAAGGTGCACGAATGGCCTTCGCTTGAGTCAAGACATTCTGGGGGAAGATGAACACCATCAATGTGGCGGCGAATAGTCCACCCAAAGGCAAGGACCGTCCGGAACTGGAGCAATATTTTGAAGACGTCCTAGAGGCCGCCCGCTTGATAGAGGGTCAGTGCTCGAAAGACATAATGTTCGAGTGATATGTATAAGTGTTGTGATAGACAACTTTATGGTTAACCTGTTTTCATCTTTTGCTGGAAAGCTTGTATTCCTCTTGTGCGGTTGTTTTAATGTAATCTGAAAGTTTTCCAGTCGTCGGCTTCAGCCCCCTCGTAAGAAATACGGGGATGTTCGGAAAAGCATTGAATCACTCTTTATCCAACATCTCGATCCATAAAGGAGGTGATAATGCGGCGAGCCAGGCAATCGGACTATAGGGTGTTAACACTTTCACTTATCCACAGGAGTTTTATGGCGGGGCTACGACATAACCCCTGGTATGTATGCGGTGTATTATAATTTTAGTGCCTTACATGTTTTGATCTGAAAAAGATCCTTCGTGTGACACGGAGAATCGCTAAAGATTTGAATAAGTCGTCAAGTGGTTGACTAGCTCTCGCCGCATCATGACAGTCAGTTTTTGGCTTTCTCTACTGAGGTGCTTATCCAGTCAAAGCCAGGGCACAATCGCAGTAGTTCTCCCTTTACTATCCTAGCCGATAGAGCGAAACATAGGATAGCAAGCACATGAGCAGGGCAACCCAACTATTGACCAAAGACAATGATTCAGAGCTGATGGATATAAGGCCAAACTTGTGACGCCGAAGTACGCTATAGATCTGTTTGGACTTTTATTGGCGACTCATTTGTTCCCATACCGAGCCCCTGGCAGGTTATGCCGAGGTGCGTCTTGTAACACAGCCGTTAGGGCCGTACTCATTGTAGGAAGAGTATGGAAAATTAGTTCAGATATAGTTTGCTGGGAGTGGAGCAATAAGCCAATGATAATTTCGTATGTAAAAAGAAAAAACCATGACCCGGCTATTTGACATGCTTGGGGTCGGGAATGGAGGAAAAAAGGCATAGTACAGGCTCAAAATAAAGAGTGTGGTCTACAAAAGCTGTTTTGGACCTCCTGTCGCACGTTTGCGCCGCCCGTCCTCGGGGAGGGGAGTCCTTAACGGAAGTAGCCCCTTAGGTGAACGTACATATCCGAACTCCGATAGAGTCCGTTGCAGATGTTGTCATGTTGGTCACCTGTTTTTGAGTTATAATAAAGAAAAGTTAGTGAAACAGATAAAGAACGTTACGAGAATGCTTGCAGGGTTGTCCATATTGTGATTCGGCCAATCCCCATGGTATCTTCAGCGCGTAGTAATGCACACATGGTGTAAATCTGGTCGGCATAGTGGGTGGGTGGCGGAAGCCGAACTGCTATTTCCGTTCCGGGAGTGGTCAAACTTCGGAGGGAAACTGTTTCTGTCCCCTGGTGTTCGGCTGGCGAGCTGCTCCGTCGTCTTTATCACTTGATGGCCTCCTCCCCTTGTGCTCGGTGTTGAGCTTGCCTGCCTGCTTGAAGACCCAACAGTTTCTGTTGGTGTGATTAGCTGGCTTATCAGGGTGACCGTGAATCTGACAAGGTCGGTCTAATATCCTGCCGAGGGCAGATGGTCCATCCTGGTTGGCCTTCAATGGCTTCTTCCGTTGACCGGGTTTCAGATTGTGGAATCCAGCGTTGACCGCTGTGTCACGTAATCTTTCATTATTGCTGCGACTATTGTGTTCATTTAATCGTGGCTTGCCGTTCCTGTCTCGGATTTCGGAAGTGCCCGGGTCGCTGGTGTTGTTGCTTTTAAGAGCGAGCCAGTTGTCTTCTCCCGCACAAAAGCGAGTTATTAGAGTGGTAAGGGCTGTCATGGATTTGGTTCCTTCCTGGCCGAGGTGACGTGCTAGCCATTCATCCCAGACGCTATATTTGAAGGCCGCAAGGGCTTCTGCGTCCGGGCAGTCGACAATTTAGTTCTTTTTGACTAAGAAACTAGTCCAGAGTTCCCTGGATGACTCGCCGGGCTATTGGACAATATGACTTAAGTCATCGGCATTTGGTGGCCGGACATATGTTCCTTAGAAGTTGTCTAGGAAAGCTTCTTCCAAGTCCTCCCAGCTGCCGATAGAATTTTCAGGCAGGCTATTAAGCCAGTGCCGAGCTGGCCCTTTGAGCTTGAGTGGGAGGTATTTAATGGCGTGGAGGTCATCTCCTCAAGCCATATGAATATGGAGAATGAAATCCTCGATCCATACTACGGCATCGGTTGTGCCGTCGTATGATTCGATATTGACGGGCTTGAATCCCTTCGGGAATTCGTGATCCAGTACCTCGTGTGTGAAGCAGAGAGGGTGTGCGGCACCTCTGTACCGTGTCGTGTCGTGGCGTAGCTCTGATGAAGTCCGTCTGCGGCATTCAGACCGGGCGTGGGTAGGTTTGTCACGTCCGAATAGGTAGCTGTCTCGTGCCTCGAGGCACGTTCTCGCGATCCATAGATCGATCTTGTATGTCCTGCTCTACTATCCAGGATCTGCCGGAGGTCACACGTGTGACCCCGAATTCTTCCATCTTTATTTTTGCGGGGCGGTTGGGCAGGCTGCTGTTCGGCCTGAGTTGCCGCTTTATCCCGACCATGTGGTGGCCGGTCGGCCGCCCTGTCTCGGCCACGTGGTGGTCGTTCCGCATTACGCGAGGGAGATGTGCACTCCGGTGCCTCCTCATCGAATTGAGGTAGCAGTCTGCATTTTGGGTAGCTCTTAGCTGGGCGCTTGAGGCCGTATTCTTCCGCTGTCAGGGTGTCAGTCCATCTGTCGATGAGTAGATCTTCTTTAGACTCCTTGCAGTGGCTATGAGTTGAAGCTTAAAGCGCTCCTGCTCCAGAGGGTCCTCAGGCACGATGAAATCTTTGTTGCTGAGGCTTGTCTCCTCTTCAGAGGGTGGACGGTAACTTTCGTCCCCCGAGTCATCTTCTATGGCCTGCTCATCAGGGTTGTCTTGCATGTCGTCCTGTTCCTCCTGTTCGGATGCAGCACCGACAGGGCCTTCATTGTTTTTGGCGTCGCCCAGAGTGTATTTTCTCCGGTACCAGTGTTGCTATGTTTTGAGCGGCGAGGCTTAGAATGGCGTTTGGGGCGCCGGCGCTTGGACTGCGCCTCGGAAGTTTTATTCTTATTTGGCTCTTCTTTGTCGTTGCCAGGTTCCTTGGGTGTATCAACCATGTATACGTCGTAGAAAGAGGTGGTCGTCCAACGTCCAGTGAATGGCGGGTCTTGGCCTTGCTCATTGTCGGCATTGTCGTCCATACCGGTGATGTCTTCGGAGCCATAGTCAAGCACGTCGATTAAGTCGTCGACGGTGGCTATGAAGTGGGTGGCGGGTGGGAAGCAAAATTCCTCATCGTCCACCTCTAGCTCAAACCGAACATAGTTCAGCTGTGAGTCATCCTCCTAGGACAAGTTCTTCAAAGAATTTAGTAAGTCACCCAAAGGTGAATGCTGGAAGATGTCTGCAGCGCTAAATTCAAAACTCGACAACCGATCCAGCCTGGTGTCCGCAGGTGTATCCGGTCCGGAACGAGCAACCAGAGACAAGTCCTGGGTTCCGTTGACGCAAGCATTGCAGGATGTTGAGTCCGTGTGTGGCTCCAATGCCGCGGACTTTATGGCTTCGGAGGGCGCGGTCTGCTTTGGTACTGAGGCCGTTGCAGCAACAGGATCCATCTCCTGGGTGTGCTCCAATGATAGATTTAAGTCATGTTCCTCGGAGGAAGGGGGAGCGATCGCCGCGATTTCAAATCCCTCGAAGATCAAGTCTCCACGGATATCTGCGACGTAATTTAAGCTTCCGAACCTGACCCGGTGGCCGGGGGCGTAACTATCGAACCGCTCTAGATGGCCAAGCGAGTTGGCCCGCAGTGCGAAGCCGCCGAATACAAAGATCTGTACGGGGAGGAAGGTTTCTCCTTGGACCACGTCATTATTGACAATCGAAAGGGCCATCGAGTCCTTTGCCAACGACACAGTGGAACTCTCAATGAAAGCACCAATGTCGGTGTGAAAACTGGCGGATCTCGGGTAGGGGGTCCCGTACTGTGCGTCTAGGATCGATGGTAACAGGAGACGGGGGACACGATGTTTACCCAGGTTCGGGCCCTCTCTATGGAGGTAATACCCTACTTCCTGCTTGATTGATCTTGATGAATATGAGTGTTACACGAGTTGATCTACCATGAGATCGTAATGGCTAAACCCTAGAAGTCTAGCCTATGAGTATATGGTAACGAATTTGTCCTATCCAGATTATGCTCTCCGGTTTATATAGACACCGGAGAGATCTAGGGTTACATGAGGTCAGTTACATAGGAGGGAATCATCATAGTCGGTCGCCTAGCTTGCCTTCCACGCCAAGTAGAGTCCAGTCCGTACACGGGTATAGTCTTCGGCCTTCATATCTACAGAGCCCATCAGTCCGGCCCATGGATAACAGGCGGGACTCCCGAGGACCCCTTAGTCCATGACTCCCTCAGACGCCGTCCTCACGCCGGCTGCGGACATCGTCTTCTCCACCGTCGCTGTAGGTGTCCTCCGTCGCCAAGTTAGGGCATGGAAGATCGAACGGCTCGGCCTCCCCTCTACTTCATCTAGCAGTTCTTCGTGTGGTAATTAAAACTCACTTTTACTGCCTTTTTGATCCGATAGATTCATCCTTCCTCACCAAAATTGGTTTCTGTGGCTACATATTTAGATCTATCCTGTTCTGCATCTCATAATATGCCTAGTATATTCACTTATGCTTCACACATAGTTAGATTCCTCACTTTTACCTATTCTTCGATTCGTACAAATCTGGAACCAACTCCCAACATGTAAGTGAATGTCTTCGCGCTATGAGGTCAATGTCTTCAAACTGATTTATCTTCAAAATCTTCTGAGAATGCATATGACCTCTTCCCCTTCCCTCACATCTCTAATGTTGTCATAGGTACATGCCCGTGGGATGTCGGGACCCCGATTGTAAGTCACACCGATCTAGCATGTAACACCTCATATCACTTTGCGGCCTCACGCACGATATTCCCACGGGTGTCGCCTTACCATGGCCCAGGATCGTTTGTGCCTTTTGGCTCACGTATATGATAGTATCGCCAGCATCCATATGACAAAGAAACCGGGCCGACATGACTTGTCGTGAACCCAAAGCGGCACTAACCCATGGGGACAGGCATACATGAATCAACTTCGAGCGTGTCGGTCAGCAGCGTGTGAATCCGGGCTGTAGCACTGGGCTAACAGGACTCCGGTAACCCGGGCCGTAGCAGGCTAGGCAGGACTCCGGATGTCACCGCGTGACATTTCCCCGAAGGGACAGACACAGGAACGAAGTGAAACACATGCTGGGCAGTCAAGTGTCCTGAACAGTAGTGCTGGGCTAGCAGGACTCCGGTGAACCGGGCTGTAGCGGACTACTATGGCTCAAGGAGGCACTAGACTACATTTCCCCATAAGAGAGGCTGACAAGGATAAACAACTAGATTGTCGGATCCCACACATAGCAATACACGTTACACGTACGCATAATATGCAAGTATGTGATGTAACATGGCATCACAACATAACGCAAACTCATATAGATAAAGGCCCAGAAGAGCCACATAGCATTAAATACAAACAAGGGTCACATGACCCATCATTCAGAGCATACAAGCAACGGAAGCATTACATGTCTGAGTACAGAAAACTAAAAAAAGGAAAAAGGGCGAGAAGCCTGACTATCTACAAGACCCACCCAAGGGTACAAGATCGTAGCTGAGGTAACAAGCTACTCGTCGAAGTCCAAGCGGAACTACTAGTGAGACAGGTGTCTCATCTGCAAAACATAAATAAAGCAAACGTGAGTACAAAGGTACTCAGCAAGACTTACATCAGCTCCTATCATACATGCATTTGTATCAAGAAGGTAATGTGGGGTTTAGTTGCAGCAAGCCAGCTTTGACTCAGTGGCTATCCTATTCTACGACTACGAGAAACTTCTTTGAGGTGAGGCAGTGCACACGAGTCCACTAATCACCACATCAATACACTACTATGGATTCATCCCCGTCTCTCTACGAGGAGGCCATCCATAGCACTCACACTTATCTTGAGCATTTTAGAGTATCCACTTCAAGTTGTCTATGTACCACATAAGCATCCAAGAAGTCCATAACTGAGGACACGACTATTCGAATAGATCATGATAACCCTGCAGGGGTGTACTTCTTCACACACGCTCTCACCACTTATCACCATGTACACGTTATGTATCTCGGCAACCTTCAAGCGGAAGCCTGGCGAGGGTGTCGGCCACGACCTAACTAACCACACAAGACTCTAGTCCAGGTTTATCGCCTATTCGAGTTCCATCCGCAAGGAGATCCGGCCGGGTTTCACTCACGGCCCCAAACGATGTGTACAGGGTTCCCGAGCCCACCATCCGGGTGCCACTTGGTACACCGGGCCACGTGTGCCTAGTTTGTCCCAAGCCCACCTTGCCGGGTGCCACTCGGTAGAAAAATAGCACTACCTACAAACACCAGAAACTAGTTGCGACTCCTAGACAGAGATCAAGTTGGTTAATAAGTCGAGAGAGCTTGGAGCGCCCGGAGCCCAATGTGTGGTACTAGCTAGTCATTGGACAACTTACACAGAACTCAGTTCTTAAGGACGGTCCCAATGAGAAAACCCACCATGTACTCCTACATGGCCTCTCACCGCTACATTTACCAAATCGTGTTCACACACTTAACTCTCAACATCAGAACATAGCATAACCCTCCAATCCATTCCCAATGAATCAGACCTAACACAACTCTAAGCAATAGCAGGCATGGCATGGTAGGAACACAACATGGCTCAATCAACTCCTACACATTCTAGTGGGTTTCAACTATTTACTGTGGAAATGACAGGTCATGCAGAGGAATGGGTTCAACTACCGTACCATAAAGTAGCAGTTGAATCGTTATTGTCCTAATGCAATAAAAGAGAGCAGAAGTGAGAGAGTGGGATTGTATCGGAATGAACAAGGGGGGTTTGCTTGCCTGGTAGATCAACAGGGGGGCACTGCTCCTCTGACAGGTACTCTGGATCGGTCTCCGGAGCAGGACCTATCGAGAAGGAACGGTGTCGGCAATCAATACCAACATATGCAACAATATGATGCATGATCATGGCATGTAGATGTGATGTTGTTTGAGCTAATGCAACTAGCATTCATTTGGATGAAGTCCATTTGAACCAAGAATTCAAATGCAACTCCAAGTTAAGTCTTTATAAATGCCATTTATAGGTTTTCACCTATACAGCAAGTATAACTTGGTTTTTCATGGATGAAACTGGTACAGATGGATAGGTTGCATTTTTCTGATGATTTTTCATATATAAATTATTTCAATCTGAGCTACGGTTGAATTTATATGATTTTTTGAAGTTTATAGCATTTTCTGGAATTTCCTGTTTTAAAATAATTCCAGAAATCATTAATTGCGTCAGCCTGAGGTCAGCACTGTGTCAGCAGTCAACCTTGGTCAAACCTGACGTGTGGGTCCCATGTGTCAGTGTCTGTGGCTAATCCTAAATTAAATTAAAACTAAACTGGTTTAGTTAATGGTCAAACCCTGGTCAAACCGGGTCAAACCCGGTCAAGCGGGGCTAACCCCACCGGCGACTCGACGCCGGCGAGGCCAGACGTGGCAGCGGCCTGCGGGATTGCGTCTCCGGTGACCAAAAGGGCCGCGGAGACCATCTCCGAGGAGCTGGTGCTCGCGCGCATCCACTGGTGCCCTCCGTTTCACCGGAGACAGCCTATATCGACGGCGACGACCTCTTAGGCGGCGGCCGGAGTTCGGCAGGGAGGGGAGAAGGGGCTACGGGGCACGGGGAGGCCACCCGAGAGGCTCTACGGCACCCTCGTGGCACCAGGAGCACGGTTTGGTGCTCGGGGGCGAGCTGCGGTGGCTCTAGCCATGACGGTGACATGGTCGGCGGCGAGGCGCTCGCGGGCACGTCGGCTAGCATGGCTACGACGCGAATTCGAGCGCGGGGGCGGAGGGGAAACGGAGGAGAGCTCACGGAGGTTCGGCGGGCGTGCTTAGCGGCTCGGGGGAGGCCCTGCAGGCGACGTGCGGCCGGTGGAGATCCGTGGTGGCCGGCGGTGAAGACGACGGCGATGGTGGCTCCTCGGGGCTTCCCGCGTCGCTTGGCTCGACAGAGAGGTAGCAGGCGACAACGCGGAGCTTGTGGACTCGACGGAGGGGCGAGGGGACGGCGGGGAGCTCGTCGGCGGGGAGCTGTGGCGATGTCAGCGCTTCGGCTGTCACGGGAGAGGGTGACAGAGGCGAGGCGGAGGATGGGAGAGAGTGAGAGAGGCCTGGGGGGGTCGCGTGGCGACGCTGCAGGGGGTCGGGGCGCAGGAGGCAGGCATGAGGTGGCTGGGCGCGTGGCCGCGTGCGGCGAGCGCGTGCTCGGCGTCCTCCTTGCACGGTGGAGACGACGACTGGCACTGCCAGTCGGCTAGGCCAGCCTGCTGGGCCGCTGGGCCAGGCCAGGCTGCACAGGGAGGTAAGGTGAGGTGGGCTTTCTTCCCTTTTTGTTTTCTTTTCTATTTTCTGGCATTTGTTTCTGATTTAGTAAAATACTAAATCATTTTATTTTCTTCTAAAAATTATTGCAGGAACTAATTGAATTATTCCAAAGCCCCACAGTAAAAATCAGAATTATTGGAGTATATTTGAATATATAACAAATTTAAATCCAATGCAAATAATTATGCATTAAATCCAAATGGCCAAAATAAATATTTATGAGCTCCTAAAAATATTGGTTTGAATTTTACCTCTGACCAATATTTTCAGAGAGAGACATGAACATTTTCTTGGACCTTTTTGGAGCAATTTTTATCTGGGTCATATCCAAAAATGAATTCTGAGGGTTTCACAAATCCCCATTTCAAATTTAAATGGAATTTAAACATGAAGCACACATGACTAGCTAGTCTAGGTCATACCAGAACTAGGGATGTGACAACTCGCCCCCACTTGAAAGAATCTCGTCCCGAGATTCAGGGGTCGACGGAAAGAAAGTTGGGTACTCCAGTCGAAGACGATCTTCTCGCTCCCAAGTAGCTTCTCTCTCAGAATGATGAGACCACTGAACCTTGAGAAACCTGATGTTCTGGCGTCGGGTAACACGCTCTACTTGATCAAGAATGCGAACATGGTACTCTCGATATGTGAGGTTATCTTGGAGATCAAGCGTTTCCTGGTCCACTCCACGGATGGGATCCGAGAAGCAACGCCTGAGTTGAGATACGTGGAAGACATCATGAACTCGAGACAGATGTGGGGGTAGTTCCAACTGGTAGGCAACCTCTCATCGTTTAGCGAGAATGCGAAAAGGACCAATGTAACGAGGAGTCAACTTGCCCTTAATACCGAATGGATGGGTACCCTTTAGAGGAGTCACCCGAAGGTAAGCCTCGTCGCCAACTTCATAAGCCACTTCCTTATGACAACGGTCATGCTGACTCTTTTGACGAGATTGGGCTGTTTTCAAATTCTCACGAATGATGCGAACTTGCTCTTCTGCCTCCTGGATCATGTCCGGTCCAAAGAATTGTCTTTCACCGGTTTCTGACCAGTTCAAAGATGTCCGACATCTTCGTCCATACAGAATCTCGAAAGGAGCTTTCTTGAGACTGGATTGATAGCTATTGTTATGAGCAAACTCGGCAAAAGGAAGACACTTCTCCCAATCCATACCGAATGAGATAACGCAAGCTCTAAGCATGTCTTCAAGAATTTGGTTGACCCGTTCCACCTGACCACTTGATTGAGGGTGGAAAGCGGTACTGAAGGAAAGATGGGTGCCCATGGCAGTTTGGAAACTCTCCCAGAAATGAGAAGTGAAAAGACTACCATGATCTGAATTGATCTCTAGTGGAACACCATGAAGTGAAACTATTCAAGTGATATATAAGTCAGCGAGTTGACTAGCGGTGATACTCTCTCGAACAGGTAGGAAGTGAGCCACTTTGGAAAGATGATCAATGACTACGAAGATAGCATTATTCCCTTTCTTGGTCCTGGGAAAACTGGTGATGAAGTCCATACCAACTTTATCCCATTTCCATTCAGGAATAGCTAAAGGCTGAAGGGTGCCAGCAGGTCTTTGATGTTCTGCCTTAACGCAACGACAAACATCACAGTTAGCAATGAACTGAGCGATTTCTCTCTTCATCCTAGTCCACCAGAACCTCTGGCGTAGGTCTTGATACATCTTAGTACTACCGAGATGAATCGTGAGAGGAGATTCATGAGCCTCCTTAAGGATCAATTGTCGAAGATGTTGATTCTTGGTAACTACCAAGCGGTTCTCAAAGAAAACAACACCTGGATCATCCATAGAGAAACAACCAACAACCCCCTTATTAATGTTTCTCTTGATCCGGGAAATCTCCGTATCCTACTTCTGAGCAGAGATGATCTGATCCACAAGGGTAGGTTTCACCACCAAGGTAGAAAGGAATCCGTGAGGAGCAATGTGAAGGTTAAGCTTACAGAATTCCTCATGGAGAAGTGGTTGGCCTTGCTGCAACATAAGATTGTTGCAATAGGACTTACGACTTAGCGCATCAGCCATGACATTGCCCTTGCCTGGGGTGTAGGTAATCCCTAAGTCGTAATCTGAGATCAACTCCAACCAACATCTTTGCCTAAGGTTCAAATCTGGTTGGGTGAAGATATACTTGAGACTCTGGTGATCGCTGTAAATCTCACAACGTTTACCAAGAAGGTAATGTCGCCATGTCTTAAGTGCATAGACTACGGCTGTGATGAGGACATCAATACCATTGTTACACCCACAGCCCCTACTGTTACATATGATGGACCAATTACTAGAGCTCGCGCACGCCAATTAAATTACCAGGTACTTCCGTTTCTTGTTAATGATTCTAATGTTCATGAGAATATGATGCTGCCTAAATTGGATACATTTGTTTTGCTTACAATTGAAGGGCCTAGCTTGGAGAAGGATGAACATTGGAGCAAGAACAAGCATGGAGTTGATGGCATGCGCAAGGGGAACAAGAACGGAGTTACAAGTGATGATTTCAGGACTCTGAAGCCACCATAAGGAGTGAATGAAGCCTTGGACGAAATATACAAGATGCCACTTCATAAATTTCGTCCAGAGGCTATTCTAGGTGCTGCGTCACCTTATTATTGGGCCAGGCCCATGTAATTTTGAAATACTTAAGTATAGGCTGTTTTTAGAGTCCATATGTGTGGGGAAACAAGACTTAGGGTTGGTTTCGGACCCCTTCCTCAAGTGCCACGAAATTCCCCCCCCTCTTCCTCCATATATACAGCCCTTAGGGCGTCGTTTGGACTTTGGGGTTTTGTTTAGATCAAAAGTTCGCCATAGCTGCAACTTCGCGTACTTCGTTTGTGTTCAACGACCAGACCAAGGCGTCACAGAATCCCACCTTCATTAATAAAACTTTCCTCTTATATTCGCAATATCCAGATTGCAATCTTAGCTTCTTGCTTGTTCTTTGTTTGCTCGCAGGAAACAGGCCCTCGTGGTCAGGTTGATCGTGCTCCGGCGTGGTCAATAACACTCGGAAGTTGGTTTAGCGATTGCTAAGGCGCGACGTCTCGCACGTTCGTAGTGGATCGTCAAGGTCGACTCCCACAGAAACGATAGCCACCATCTCATTGAAACATCGGGACACCTTTGCCTCTATCAAGTGGTATCAGATTTTCAGGTTGCTCGGTGAGATTTTACAGTTTTTCATAGTTTAGATCGAGTCTGTTTTTCATACCTACAGTCCACGAAAAAGCCAAAAAAATTTAGGGTTAGTTCATCCTATCCGAACCAATCTGAGCCTTTGCATAATCTTTTCTGTATTTGCTTTGTTGAATTTGCGGTTGCATCGTCGTGTCAAGTTGCTGGTCTTAGCGACTAGTCCTTTAGAGTTTCGAGTTCTGTTCACAGGTTGTCACGTCGTCGCTGCCATATATCACCACCGCATCATCATCATCACCGCTGCCATATACCACCATCGTCATCGCCGCTACCATATACCACATATCCACCGCCATCACGCTAATCCGAGTCCACCTCCATCACAGATTCGCCACTAGTCCGTGTTCCATCGCCCTGCAAATATCCGCCACCAGTCCGAGTTTCCACCAGATTTATCTTCGCCATGAGTCCTAGTCCGAGTCCAGTAATTGTTGCTTTGTTCTCGATTTCCAGATCACGCGATACTCTGAGTCGTGACAGAGAAGGACTCCCCAACATCCGTGCTACCCGCAGAAGAAAAATAGTTCCAGTTTCAAAAAAAATTGGCTAGGCAGTTTTTAGGACATTTATAGACTTTTCCGAAAAAATTTTGTTGCGGAGCAAAAAAAAAAAGGAAAAAAAAGTGCAAAAAAAAGTGAAAATTTTTTCAGAGTGTGCTCCTCCCTTGTTTACGTGCAGCGTCGTGATTTTGTTAGTGTTCTAGGCTCGCGTCTCTAGCACGGTCTAGCCTAGGACCAGCACAGTATCGTCGTTGAGCGTTTATTCAACTTTGCATCTCTGAATTGATTATCCCTGGCAATCGCTCTATCCAAGCTTTGAGAGTTTTGACTACAACGGCTGCCGATCACCGCCTGCTGTTGGGTAAGAACTGGTAAGAATTTGAGATTTGCTTGACGGATTTGTGACTGTCCACCACACCACCACCACCACTTCCTAGTAGTCTCTAGAATCATATTCTTGTGTGTTTCTATTGCTGCTAACCATGGCAGGATCACAAGCCGACGAGGCTGACTGGGAGAACATGACAAACAAAGCGTTACATGATAAGTTTCAGCAAATGATGAGTGGACAGGTGGAAGATGTGCTAAATAGATTTGAAGATGCCATGGAGAAGATAGACGGCATTGAGAAGGTGTTCGAAACAAAGCTTGACAACAAGTTTAATGAATTGCTCGCGCGTCTACCACCACCACCACCGGCTGCACCTAACGCACCTCTACAACAGCAACAACGACTACCTCCACATCGCGACACAGCCCTCCGCCGAGTGTCGGTGTACTAAAATAGGGGTACCTTAGTACCCCGAACTTGTGCACGGGCAGTCGTAGCACCCCGCGGCAAGGCTTGCCAGGCGATCGCCAAGACTCTCCATGGTCCCTTTTTGGGCCATCCAAGAACAAAGTATTTGAGCCAAGGCCCCGGCAGGAGGAGCCTGCCGGGAAGGCCACCCGAAGAGAGCAAGGCCCCGGCAAGAGGAGCTTGCCAGGACGACCGCTCGAAGCACAAGACCCCGGCAGGAGGAGCTTGCCGGGAAGGCCGACCGAGGCACGACAAGAGACTTGCTGCGACGCGCTCCGCGTCCCGGCAAGAACCGGTCAGCGACAAGCTCCCGGGCGCGACAAGGCATCAACCGCGGCAAGGCGATTGGCGCGGCAAGTCACCACCCCGCGCCTGCGCTCCAGCTCACCCACCCACGCGTCGCTCTGGGGCCATTCCAGGCATACGTGTCGAGAGGCTGCGCAGCCAGGAGCATGCGGTGGCAAGGCAACGCTGACAGAGTAGCCATCGTGGCCAATGGTGGCGCTCCTGACGGTCCCTTTCCTGCACCGTCTGGGCGATGCGGACGGGCATTTAATGCCCTTGTCCCCTACCGTCAGAGTTAGGTATGTTAGCACTGTGCAAACAGCTGTACCCAACACAGCGTTTTCCAGTTTTGCCCCCGCCTACGTTGCCACCTGTGGGTAACCCCTTGCACATATAAAAGGAGGCCCCATGCGCCACGGGGGAAGGGGAGAGGGAAGAGGAAGAGGCCATTCACGCTCTCTCTTGCCAGCAGCTCGCGTGTACTGTAGCACCACACGCTCGCGAGCAAGAACACAATACAAACCACAAAGCAGCAGTAGGGTTTTACGCATCCTTGCGGCCCGAAGCTGGGTAAATCCCTTGTGTGCATTGCCTCTATCCACTCTTTGCGCGACCTCCGCCCCCCGCCGAACCAAGAAAGGGGCTCGGCCCCCATAGGTGTTCGTGGAGGCAGATTTCCCCCGACATCTTTGGCGCGCCAGGTAGGGGGCGTCGAGGTTGTGTGAACCTGATCCGGCGTCTGCACAGGCTAGATCTCCATCATCTTCATCGACATGCCACCGAAGAAGAAAGCTCCGGAGGTGGATGGCCCGTCCGCGTCGAACCCACCGCCCTTGGAGCAAACGGGTGGTGGGGACGGCACCGACGGTGAAACGGGCGCCGTCGAGCCAGCTCATGGCGCCACAGCATCCGAACATGCACCGAGCTCATGGTGCCGCGGCGTCCAAACCTACGCCGACACCTCTCGGCGCAGGTAAGCCTTGGTATGACCAGGCAACCTTTCGCTCTATTCCATGGAGCGGAGGCAGTTAGCCCCACGGATCTCGCATACGGGCCACCTCGAGTGTTCGCTCACGCTGAGCTCAAGCGAGAGCAGCTGCGACGAGATGGCGCGCTGCTCCTCGAGGAGGACTGTCTTCAGGCCGCTGTGCGAGCTGCTCGCTACCAGCAAGCTTTGCGCTGCTTTTATAGCCGCAAAGTTAGTGCCAGAAGTTCCGAGAAAGTGGGAAGGCCCTTACCGGGTGAAACAAGTCGCTAGGCCTGGCACTGCCGCCTTGAGACCGAAGATACCACTCCGGTGAGCAACTCCTGGAACGTTGGGCATCTTCGTAAGTTTCGCCCGTAAGGCGCGGTTGTCGGACCCCGTCCGGCAACCACCCTTCTGTACAAAGTCTTGCCGCTGTTGCATGTGATCCTTTGTACAGAGCCAGGCGCAGACCCTGTGCGCAGATTTAGTTCATGTGCTCCGCGCACCTTGTCGATCTCATGCTCTTTATCCTTTGCATGCATTATCTGACACTCTGTGCAGCACTGACCCCCGGTAAGCAACGGCGAGCCCCATGTTTCGCCTTGCCGGAAAGCGACCTTACCAGGCAGCGAGCCACGGAAAAGCTAAGTTGCCAAAGTTTGAGCAATCGAGTTTTTAAAATTTTGAGGTTATCTTCCTCGAACGACCGTACTTTGTATGGAAAACCTGTGCGCGGAGGGACCGGCTCGTGGCTAGTTTTGCCCTTACTTCGTTTCGAGTCCGCTCAACAACTTAAGTGTGCTACAACCAGAGTGGCATCCTTACTTTGTTTCGAGCTCGCTCAGCAGCTTAAGTGTGTTGCGACTGCAGTCGCAACACTTACTTTGCTTTGAGCCTGCTCAACAATTTAAGTGAGCTGCAGCTAGCCGCGCCAAGGTTTCTTGCCGGTAGTGGCGCCGCTGGCGGGCTGCTGATGTCCCGCACTCAGAGCCCGCGGTAAGGCGGAGGCCTACGCCGACAAGTCCCCAAAAGCGTAGGGCAAAAACATACAAAGCACGGAGTCAAGTAGAGGAAATAACAGTGCAATCACTACCTAAGATAAAGTTATATTACAAGATAGTTTGTCGCGGCCCTAATGAATCGCTTTCATGACTTGGCAAGCAGCGACAAGAAAAGAAAAGGGGAGGCGGCCTAATCCACCCCGATCCTCTTGATCCCGGCCACCTTCTCCACAATGGGCGCGACGAGGGCCCTGATCTCCTCGAGGTCAGCGTCTGCCGGCAGGGATTTGAGGATGTTGGTGAGCCTTATGCGGGGTTGCGGAAGGCGATCTTCACCAACACCTTCTCGAGGGCTCCGGCGATGGCGTCGCGCGTCTCGCCGGCCAGCTGATCTGGGATCGCGTTCCGGAGATGCTGAAGGGCTGCCACCACGCCTTTGAAGAACGAAGTGAGCTTGGCGCTGGGTGGGACATTTTCGCCAGAGGGATACTCGTGTCCCTCCATCCCCAGCAGCGCCAGCTCCTTGTCGATGGCGGCGGCGATGTCCACGAGACCCTCAGTCCACTGCTCCACTGTCCCCCTTTATTGCGACGTGACGCATGCCTGCGGGGTTCGGCCCCGCGCACGCCGCCCACATCACGCACGCCTCTACCCATGATGCCGCGTTCGACGCGTGCCATTCGGGGAGGACGCGGTGGACGCAGAAGCAGATGCAGCGTGAGCCAGGCCGCGCATGCCCGTGCACTGTTTTGGGCCTGGCCCAACAGCGCTCGGCACCGTGTATGGCCCAGGCCCGGGGGCTCCTGTCGGTGTACTAAAATAGGGGTACCTTAGTACCCCGAACTTGTGCACGGGCAGTCGTAGCACCCCGCGGCAAGGCTTGCCAGGCGATCGCCAAGACTCTCCATGGTCCCTTTTTGGGCCATCCAAGAACAAAGTATTTGAGCCAAGGCCCCGGCAGGAGGAGCCTGCCGGGAAGGCCACCCGAAGAGAGCAAGGCCCTGGCAAGAGGAGCTTGCCGGGACGACCGCTCGAAGCACAAGACCCCGGCAAGAGGAGCATGCCGGGAAGGCCGACCGAGGCACGACAAGAGACTTGCTGCGACGCGCTCCGCGTCCCGGCAAGGACCGGTGAGCGACAAGCTCCCGGGCGCGACAAGGAATCAACCGCGGCAAGGCGATTGCCGCGGCAAGTCACCACCCCGCGCCTGCGCTCCAGCTCACCCACCCACGCGTCGCTCTGGGGCCATTCCAGGCGTATGTGTCGAGAGGCTGCGCAGCCAGGAGCATGCAGTGGCAAGGCAACGCTAATAGAGTAGCCATCGTGGCAAACGGTGGCGCTCCTGGAGGTCCCTTTCCTGCACCGTCTGGGCGATGCGGACGGGCATTTAATGCCCTTGTACCCTGCCGTCAGAGTTAGGTATGTTATCACTGTGCAAACAGCTGTACCCAACACAGCGCTTTCCAGTTTTGCCCCCGCCTACGTTGCCACCTGTGGGTAACCCCATGCACATATAAAAGGAGGCACCATGCACAACGGGGGAAGGGGAGAGGGAAGAGGAAGAGGCCATTCACGCTCTCTCTCGCCAGCAGCTCGCGTGTACTGTAGCACCACACGCTCGCGAGCAAGAACACAATACAAACCACAAAGCAGCAGTAGGGTTTTACGCATCCTTGCGCCCCGAAGCTGGGTAAATCCCTTGTGTGCATCGCCTCGATCCGCTCTTCGCGCGACCTCCGCCCCCCGCCGAACCAAGAAAGGGGCTCGGTCCCCATAGGTGTTCGTGGAGGCAGATTTCCCCCGACACCGAGCGACCCGTGTCCCTCTTCAGCCTGGCCAAGCTGTTGGTGCTGCTGTTGATACTTCTGTGGCTCCTGCTGCTGATGTGGAGGAGGATAATTATGTGGGAGATTACGAGGATGAGGTTTATCAACATCAGAACTACGTGCAACCACCAGCACCACAACCACCAGGTCGTCCGCCTGCAAATAATGGCAATGTTAGGGCTCCCCCTCAGGTACGAGATCATGACCATCTCCCTAAACTGAAATTGAATATTCCACCATTTGAGGGTAGATATGTTCCTGATATATATCTTACTTGGGAGTTAGAAACTGAACAACGATTTACATGTTTACAATATCCTTAGGAGAGACGTGTTCCTGCTGCTATTTGTGCTTTCACTAGCTTTGCATGTGTTTGGTGGTCTGAATATTGTAGATTATATCCTGTTCCAGCTACTTGGGCTGCTTTGAAAACTGCTATGCGTACTCGTTGGGTTCCACAATATTATCAACGTGAATTACTTCAAAAATTGCAGCGCTTAAGACAAGGAAAAAATTCTGTAGAAGAATATTATCAGGAATTACAAACTGGCTAGATTAGATGTGGTATCGTTGAGGAGAATGAAGCTATGCTTGCACGTTTTCTGGGTGGATTAAATAGAGAGATTCAGACCATTCTAAACTATATGGATTATAATAATATCACTCGTTTATTCCATCTTGCTTGTAAAGCTGAACGTGAGTGCAGGATCGACAGGCATTGGACACGTTCTGCTACATCGTGGACACCACGTGCATCATCTACTTCCACACATTCTGCTACACCGGCACCTCCGTCAGCTGCCACCTCCAACCGTGATACAAGAAAGCAGGCACAACCACCACTATCTGCCAAGAGCACACCTGCCGGGCCTGCATAGAGCTTTGCTTCTTCCATGGCGTCTACAGGGCACACAAGTGATATTATTTGTTGTTGTTGTAAGGGAAGAGGACATTTTGCGCGAGAATGCACATCTCAGCGTGTGATGATTGCTACTGAGGATGGTAGGTATGAGTCCGCTAGTGACTATGATGAGGAGACTTTGGCTCTTCTTACACATGAAGAACACGGTGGAGATGATTCTGATCATGAGACGCAATACATGGCTGCTGAAGATGCTGACAGGTATGAATGTTTAGTTGCTCAACGTGTTTTGAGTGTGCAGGTCACGCAAGCTGAGAAAAATCAGAGGCATAATTTGTTCCATACAAAGGGAGTTGTGAAGGAACGTTCTGTTCGCGTCATCATAGATGGAGGGAGCTGCAACAACTTGGCTAGCATGGAGATGGTGGAGAAGCTATCTCTCACCACAAGACCACATCCACATCCTTACTACATCCAATGGTTCAACAACAGCGGCAAGGTTAAGGTAACACGTACTGTTCGTCTGCATTTTAGTATCTCTACATATGCTGATTATGTTGATTGTGATGTGGTACCTATGCAAGCATGTTCCTTATTACTTGGTAGACCATGGCAATTTGATAAAAATTCTGTACACCATGGTAGAAACAATCAGTATACTCTTGTTCATAAGGACAAAAATATTACTTTGCTTCCTATGACTCCTGATTCCATTTTGAAAGATGATATTAATCGAGCTAATAAAGCAAAACAAGAGCAAAATAAGAGTGAAAATCAGATTGTGGCAAAAGAATTGGAGCAACAAATGAAGCCTAATAATAAACCATCTAGTGTTGCTTCTGAAATTAAATTGAAAAGTGCATGTTTATTTGCCACCAAATCTGATATTGATGATCTAGATGTTAGCAAATCTGTTTGCTATGCTTTTGTGTGCAAAGAGGCATTATTTTCATTCGAGGACGTGCCTTCCTCTTTGCCTCCTGCTGTTACTAACATTTTGCAGGAGTTCGCTGCCGTCTTTCCACAAGATGTGCCACCGGGATTACCACCTATTCGAGGGATTGAGCATCAAATTGACTTAATTCCCGGTGCATCATTACCCAACCGCGCACCATACCGTACCAATCCAGAGGAGACGAAGGAGATTATGCGTCAAGTACAAGAGCTACTCGACAAAGGTTATATACGCGAATCCCTTAGTCCTTGTGCTGTTCCTATTATTCTAGTGCCGAAAAAGGATGGTACCTCGCGTATGTGTGTTGATTGTAGAGGCATTAATAATATTACTATTCGTTATTGTCATCCTATTCCTAGGCTAGATGATATGCTTGATGAATTGAGTGGCTCTACAATATTCTCCAAAGTTGATTTGCGTAGTGGATACCATCAAATTCGTATGAAATTGGGAGATGAATGGAAAACAGCTTTTAAAACTAAGTTTGGTTTATATGAGTGGTTAGTCATGCCTTTTGGGTTAACTAATGCACCTAGTACATTCATGAGACTAATGAACGAAGTTTTACGTGCTTTCATTGGACGATTTGTGGTAGTCTATTTTGATGATATACTGATTTATAGCAAATCTTTGGAAGAACATTTGGAACATTTACGTGCTATTTTTAATGCTCTACGTGATGCACGTTTGTTTGGTAACCTTGGGAAGTGCACCTTTTGCACCAACCGAGTATCTTTTCTTGGCTATGTTGTTACTCCACAGGGAATTGAAGTTGATAAAGCCAAGATTGAAGCTATTGAGAGTTGGCCGCAGCCCAAAACGGTCACACAAGTGAGGAGTTTTCTTGGACTCGCTGGTTTCTATAGGCGTTTTGTGAGAGACTTTAGCACCGTTGCTGCACCTCTCAATGAGCTTACAAAGAAGGATGTGCCTTTTGTTTGGGGTACCGCACAGGAAGAAGCCTTCACGGTATTGAAAGATAAGTTGATACATGCTCCTTTACTCCAACTTCCTGATTTTAATAAGACTTTTGAGCTTGAATGTGATGCTAGTGGAATTGGATTAGGAGGTGTGTTATTACAAGATGGCAAACCTGATGCATACTTTTCTGAAAAAATGAGTGGGCCTAGTCTGAACTATTCTACTTATGATAAAGAATTATATGCTCTTGTTCGGACCTTAGAAACATGGCAACATTATTTGTGGCCCAAAGAATTTGTTATACATTCTGATCATGAATCTTTGAAACACATTAAAAGTCGAGCTAAACTGAACCGTAGACATGCTAAATGGGTTGAATTCATTGTGACTTTCCCTTATGTCATTAAACACAAGAAGGGTAAAGAAAATGTTATTGCTGATGCATTGTCTCGTCGTTATACTATGCTTTCACAACTTGACTTTAAAATATTTGGTTTGGAAACCATCAAAGATCAATATGTGCATGATGCTGAATTTAAAGATGTATTGCAGAATTGTAAAGAAGGAAGAACATGGAACGACTTCGTCATTAACGATGGATTTGTGTTTCATGCTAACAAGCTATGCATTCCAGCTAGCTCCGTCCGTCTTTTGTTGTTGCAGGAGGCGCATGGAGGAGGACTAATGGGACACTTTGGCGTGAAGAAGACGGAGGATATACTTGCTACACATTTCTTTTGGCCAAAGATGAGACGGGATGTTGAGCGTTTTGTTACTCGCTGCACTACATGTCAAAAAGCTAAGTCACGACTCAATCCTCATGGTTTATATATGCCTTTGCCTGTACCTAGTGTTCCTTGGGAGGATATATCTATGGACTTTGTTTTAGGTTTACCTCAAACAAAGAAGGGGAGGGATAGTATATTTGTTGTCGTGGATAGATTCTCGAAAATGGCACACTTTATACCATGTCATAAAAGCGATGATGCTGTTAATGTTGCTGATTTGTTCTTTCGTGAAATTATTCGCTTGCATGGTGTGCCAAATACTATTGTTTCAGATCGTGATACTAAATTTCTTAGCCACTTTTGGAGATGTTTATGGGCTAAGTTGGGGACTAAACTGCTTTTTAGTACTACTTGTCACCCCCAAACTGATGGACAAACTGAAGTAGTCAATAGAACATTGTCTACTATGCTTAGGGCTGTTTTGAAGAATAATAAGAAAATGTGGGAAGAATGCTTGCCTCATATTGAATTTGCTTATAATCGTTCATTGCATTCTACTACTAAGATGTGCCCTTTTGAAATTGTGTATGGTTTCCTACCTCGTGCACCTATTGATTTGTTGCCTCATCCATCTTCGGAGAAGGTTAATTTTGATGCTAAAGAACGTGCTGATTTGATCTTAAAGATGCATGAGTTAACTAAGGAAAATATTGAGCGCATGAATGCAAAATATAAACTTGTTGGAGATAAGGGTAGAAAACGTGTTGTCTTTGCACCTGGAGATCTTGTTTGGTTACATTTGCGTAAGGATAGGTTTCCTAATTTGCGCAAGTCAAAGCTAATGCCACGTGCTGATGGTCCTTTTAAGGTGTTAGAAAAAATAAATGATAATGCATATAAACTTGAGTTGCCTGCAGATTTTGGGGTTAGTCCCAGTTTTAACATTGCAGATTTGAAGCCTTATTTGGGTAAGGAAGATGAGCTTTCGTCGAGGACGACTTCATTTCAAGAAGTGGAGGATGATGAGGACATCAATACCATTGTTACACCCACAACCCCTACTGTTACATATGATGGACCAATTACTAGAGCTCGCGCACGCCAATTAAATTACCAGGTACTTTTGTTTCTTGGTAATGATTCTAATGTTCATGAGAATATGATGCTGCCTAAATTGGATACATTTGTTTTGCTTACAAATGAAGGGCCTAGCTTGGAGAAGGATGAACATTGGAGCAAGAACAAGCATGGAGTTGATGGCATGCGCAAGGGGAACAAGAACGGAGTTACAAGTGATGATTTCAGGACTCTGAAGCCACCATAAATTTCGTCCAGCTGCTATTCTCGGTGTTGCGTCACCTTATTATTGGGCCAGGCCCATGTAATTTCGAAATACTTAAGTATAGGATGTTTTAAAGTCCGTATGTGTGGGGAAACAAGAGTTAGGGTTGGTTTTGGACCCCCTTCCTCAAGGGCCACGAAATTCCCCCCTCTTCCTCCATATATACAGCCCTTAGGGCGTCGTTTGGACTTTGGGGTTTTGTTTAGATCAAATGTTCGCCATAGCTGCAACTTCGCGTACTTCGTTTGTGTTCAACGACTAGACCAAGGCGTCACAGAACCCCACCTTCATTAATAAAGCTTTCCTCTTATATTCGCAATATCCAGATTGCAATCTTAGTTTCTTGCTTGATAGAGGCGAGGGTGTCCTGATCTTTCAATGTGATGATAACTATCGATTTGGTGGAGTCAACTTTGACGATCCGACTACAAACGTACACGACGTTGCGCCTTAGCAATCGCTAAACCAACTTCGAGAGGTTATTGACCACGCCGGAGCACGATCAACCTGACCACGAAGGTCTATTCCTGCACGCAATCGAAGAACAAGCAAGAATATGATAAAGCAATCTGAATATTGCGAATATATATGAAGTACTGATAAAGGTGGGGATCCAGAAGCGGTCATGGTCTGGTCGTTGGACACAAACGAAGTACACGAAGTTGCAATGGCTAACTTTTAACTAAACAAATCCCAAGCAAAAAGCTACTAGATGGATCTACTTATATAGGAGCAAGGGGTGGCGGCCAAGGAGGTGAGAGGACGTCCCAAGGCAGCCTAAAACCAAGCCTAGTTCGTACAAGGCTCATGGGCCCAAGTGGAGGTGATGCAACACCTTTGGACTTGTTTTTTGACTCGGATTCTGCTGCAGTGTCAGATTGTTTCGTCCATATCTCAACGCTCCGGACGAATTTAAAGGTGAATCCAAATGGAGTAGAAAGAGGACGAAATCTACTTTCCAACAAAAAAAGAATCACCCAATTCGGAATCCGTATAAAAAAGTTCTTGCCGTTTTGAGTCAGGTATGTCTGTGCAGTCCGAATCATCCAGAACATGAGAGACTTGGACTCTATCTTCTCTTGGCCCAAAAGTGACGTGAAGGGACTTTTTGAACAGCACCTAAACTTCTCTTTTTCCCTTATCTTCATATGTGGATTGTACAAATGTCCCATACACCTGCAAAAAAACAAAACACAAAAGTGTGTGAAGTATTTTTATTCTGGATAATACAAATAGATTATTGAATTGTTGACACTAGAAATCACCTGACAAATATGCATGTATGCAATATTTTTGGTCGTATCCAAGGTATTCATGTCCTCATCATCCTCCCCTTCTTGAAAATAAAGTCGTCCTCGGCGTTGCATTATCTGAAATGTGGCTAACAAAAGAGACAAGGTGTACATGTTGTATATGTATATGTCATCAATTTTTACTTCCCGTGGAATTTGCACATATGACACATGTATACATGAGTAACTTTCATAGTGAATAAAATATAAAGCCAAAACATTATCACAAGAAGAAGAAGGTATGAAATTATTGCAACTTAGTTTGCACATATAAGTGAAGCTCTTATTCATATGAAAAGATTGACAATATTCATCATTAAACCATCCCAATATTGGTGAATAAACCTTACTTGCATAAAATTTACATGCTACAACATGCTTAAATAAGCCAACATGCAATAAGTCATTTGACACAGAATCATCACCAAGATTAGAGGTCATATCAAAATGATTAAACATTGGCACAATTATTTTCAAACGTAGTTGATCCAAATTTGTTTTAGTGTCTGATTCACATGGTTCTTTCACATCAACGGTTAATTCAATGGGTGCACTCAAAATTCTTGATATTGCAGTTGTTTGATCACATGGCAAAGTCAAATCATCAGCATAATCATCTAAAATAGGTGGTGTGATCAATGTAGTGGCTAGAGCATCACATGGTGTATTTAAATCGACAAGGCATTCATCATTCGCATGCGAAGTTAGAAGATCAGTACCTTTGTCATTACCTCGTGTTATCAACTCAGACGATGTTGGAACTCTCGACAGTGACGGGTCATAATATGGAGCTGATGTAGTGCTCACAACAACGGATGTTGTTGTCATAGTAGACGCAGTGGTAGAAGGAAGGGCCGTCTCAACTCCTTGGATGTGCACCTTATGCTTGTTTGTCTTGTGGGCATCACGCCTCTTTATTTCCTGTTTAGCTTTGCAAGCAAGATGAAACAAATGGTCCATAGGATAACATTCTTCATGAATTAGTATCTCCTGAATATCACAGTTTAATCCTCCCCAAAATCTATCCATACAATCTTCTTCACTTTCCTCTAAAAAGGAATGCAACAATGTAGTTTGTAAATCATCATAATATTTTCTTACAGTGTCACTACCTTGTTTTAAATGTTGTAGTTTTTTAATCATGCCAGGAGTATAATAAACATCGACGAATCTATCTCTCATGACAAGTTTTAAATCATCCCAAGTAGTAGGTACAGAATCAGGGTATAACCGACAATGTTCACTGCACCAAACAGTCGCAAAACTAGTGAAAGAACCAACCGCAAGCTTAACTTTTTTATGTTCCGAAAAATCATGGGAAGCAAATATAACATTTATTTTGAACTCCCATTCAATATATAAATCAGGCTTAAAACGACCATTAAAAGGTGGCATGGAAACAGAAACCTGATTGTGCGTATTCTTATGTCTTTGCACCTCTTGTGACGGTGGTTGTATTTTCGGCGCTGGTGGCACGTCTCCCACGATTGATGAAGCCCAACTGACTCTGGAACCTGCCATATTGAGTAGAAAAACAAGAAACAAAATCCGAGAATAATGTTCCTATGAACAACTAGGATGTGGCGGTAAAACGCTCACAGTATAGCAAATATCAAAGTCTTACAAGTTCTTACCATGCAGCAGGTGGTGACCGGCAACCAGCGGTGTCAAATTAACTCCGAAGATTTAGTAAAATGATTGCCAGGTGAGCGTATGTATACGCGGTGTAGAAATATGTGGAGCTTGGAAGGCTAAATATATGGTAGCAAAATATCAGCAATAATCAATTCAGAGATGCAATGTTGAATAAACGCTCAACGACGGTACTGTGCTGGTCCTAGGCTAGACCGTGCTAGAGACGCGAGCCTAGCACACTAAAAAAAATCACGGCGCGACGCGTAACAAAGGCGGAGCACACTCTGAATATCTTTTTTTTCTCCTTTTTTCACGGAATTGTTTTCACTTTTTTTTCTCTTTTTTTCCTCTTTTTTTCTTTTTTTTCTCTCACTTTTTTTTCTTTTTTTTCTTTCTCTTTTTTTCTCACAAACAAGCTAGATAAGATGCAGATTGGATCTAGTGATGACGCGAACGACCTCAAGTATGATTATGACAATGAATGATGGGGAGTACGTGGTGGAAATTGATGGATGGCGGTGGTGGACAACGGATGCAATAATGACGCGGTGGTGGTATATGGCAACGACAATGAAGATGGTGCGGCGGTGGCGTGACAAGCTGTGAACAGTACTGGAAACTCTAAAGGACTAGACACTAGGACCAGCAACTTGACAAGACGATGTAATCGCAAAATCAACAAAGCAAAACACTAAAAAGATTATGCAAAGGCTCAGACTGGCTTGGACAAAGGATGAACAGATCTAACTTTTTTGTGTGGCTTTTTCTTGGACAATAGGTAAGAAAATAAATCTAATCTAGGGATAACTGGAAATTCTCACCGAGCAACCTGAGCTCTGATACCACTTGATAGAGGCGAGGGTGTCCCGATCATTCAATGAGATGATAACTATCGATTTGGTGGAGTCAACTTTGACGATCCGACTACAAACGTACACGACGTTGCGCCTTAGAAATCGCTAAACCAACTTCGAGAGGTTATTGACCACGCCGGAGCACGATCAGCCTGACCACGAAGGTCTATTCCTGCATGCAATCGAAGAACAAGCAAGAATATGATAAAGCAATCTGAATATTGCGAATATATATGAAGTATTGATAAAGGTGGGGATCCGGAAGCGTTCTTGGTCTGGTCGTTGGACACAAACGAAGTACACGAAGTTGCAATGGCTAACTTTTAACTAAACAAATCCCAAGCAAAAAGCTACTAGATGGATCTACTTATATAGGAGCAAGGGGTGGCGGCCAAGGAGGTGGGAGGACGTCCCAAGGCAGCCTAAAACCAACCCTAGGTCGTACAAGGCTCATGGGCCCAAGTGGAGGTGATGCAACACCTTTGGACTTGTTGTTTGACTCGGATTCTGCTGCAGCGTCAGATTGTTTCGTCCATATCTCAACGCTCTGGGCGAATTTAAAGGTGGATCCAAATGGAGTAGAAAGAGGACGAAATCTACTTTCCAACAAAAAAAGAATCACCCAATTCGGAGTCCGTATGAAAAAGTTCTTGCCGTTTTGAGTCAGGTATGTCTGTGCAGTCCGAATCATCCAGAGCGTGAGAGACTTGGACTCTATCTTCTCTTGGCCCAAAAGTGACGTGAAGGGACTTTTTGAACAGCACCTAAACTTCTCTTTTTCCCTTATCTTCATATGTGGATTGTACAAATGTCCCATACACCTGCAAAAAAACAAAACACAAAAGTGTGTGAAGTATTTTTGTTCTGGATAATATAAATAGATTATTGAATTGTTGACACTAGAAATCACCTGACAAATATGCATGTATGCAATATTTTTGGTCGCATCCAAGGTAGTCATGTCCTCATCATTGCTTGTTCTTCGTTTGCTCGTAGGAAACAGGCCCTTGTGGTCAGGTTGATCGTCCTCCGGCGTGGTCAATAACCCTCGGAAGTTGGTTTAGCGATTGCTAAGGCGCGACGTCTCGCACGTTCGTAGTCGGATCATCAAGGTCGATTCCCACAGAAACGATAGCCACCATCTCATCGAAACATCGGGACACCTTTGCCTCTATCAGGCTGGAAGCTCTAGATCATGTGTAGGATAATTATCCTCATGTGGATGCAACTATCAAGATGCATAGGCAATCACATGACGATCCTGCATAAGAATGCAACCTAGTCCCTGTCGTGAGGCATCGCAATAGATAACAAAGTCCTTAGTGAAATCCGGTGGCACAAGTATGGGAGCAGAAGTCAGGCGTCTTTTCAGTTCCTGAAAACTGTACTCACACTATGGGGACCACTCAAACTTTTTATCTTTCTTGAGAAGTTCCGTGAGAGGTTTGGCCACTTTTGAGAAGTTCTCAACGAAGCGGCGACAATAACTGGCTAGACCAAGAAAACTCCTAACTTGTTTCACTGTTTCAGGTGGAGTCCAATCAAGAACGGCCTGAACTCTCTCGGGATTGACAGCAATGCCCTTACTAGATATCACGTGGCCTAGATAGGTCACTTCTGGCAACCAAAATTCGCACTTGGAGAACTTGGCATAAAGGCGATGCTCTCTGAGTTTCTCTAACACAAGTCTAAGATGTTCGACATGCTCTTCCTCGTTCTTTGAGTAAATAAGAATATCATCGAGGTAAACCACGACGAACTTATCTAAGTACACCATGAAGATCGAGTTCATCAAGTGGGAAAATGTGGCTTGAGCATTGGTTAGACCAAAAGACATGACGGTGTACTTGTATTAGCCATAACGAGTGACAAAAGCCCTCTTAGGGATGTCCCCATTTCTGATCTTGATTTGGTGGTAGCCTGACCTCAAATCCATCTTGGAAAATACTGAGGATCCAGCGAGCTGATCATACAGGTCGTTGATCCCGGGGAGCGGATATTTGTTCTTTATCGTGACCAAATTAACGGGACGATAATCTACAACCATCCGGTCCGTACCATCCTTCTTCTTGACGAAGAGGATGGGGCAAGCCAAGGGAGAAGAACTAGGACGGATGAAACCCTTTTGCAAGGACTCATCAAGTTGTTTCTTAAGCTCAGCTAGCTCTAAGGGTGCCATCTTGTAAGGTCTCCTAGAAATTGGAGCGGTTCCTGGGATAAGATCTATGACAAACTCTACATCTCTGTCAGGTGGAATGCCTGGCAGTTCTTCTGGAAAGACATCCGGAAAGTCACGGACTACCGGGATATCTTCAAGGTCTGGGAGAGGGCTGGCATTAAGAGAATAGAGTTGGCGCTTTGCAACTCTAGTGGAGACAGTGACTATCTTGCGAGATGGGTGTGTAAGCTGAACAGACCTGGTGAAACAATCAATCTTAGCATGATGAGCTATCATCCAGTCCATACCCAAGATGATGTTAATATCTGAAGACTTCAGGGCTACATGTAATGCAAGGAATACAAGTCTGTCAACAGGATTTCATTACCATGGCTTATTCTGGTAGTTTTCCATCTAGACCCTAGAGTTTGGATTTCGAGTGGAGTTGGCATATCACAAAATGACATGTCGTGCAAACGAGCATAGCCTTCAGAGATGAAGGAGTGAGATGCTTCGGTATCGAATAGAACCGAAGCTGGATGGCAATTGACAAGGAGTGTACCAAGAACAACATCCGGATCATCATGAGCGTCTTTAGCTGAGACGTGATGCACACATCCGCGTTCAGTGGAAGCTGACTTGACATTGATCATCTTGCATGGTGGCTTACCACGGCCAATAGACTTCTCGGGCTGGGTTGGAGCATAACTAGCCTGATAGCAGTCACGTGCATAGTGTCCTGGCTCTCCGCATGTGAAGCAAGTCCCTGAAGTAGGACGTGGACCCACATTGACAAGCGGTCTACTAATAGGTATGGGTGGAGCGTGTAACTGAACTGGGTGAGGCGTCACATAAGATGGCCTCGGCGTATAACCGGGTGGAAGAGCAGAGTTCGGAACCCAAATCCAGCGCTTCTGGGAACTAGAACTGGAGGAAGAAACCAAATCATGGGTGTGCTTACGAGACTCCTCGTAGGTGAGCTGAGCTGTCTCCGCATTAATGGCCTTGTTCACAAGAGCCTGGAATGTATTGCAATGGTGCAAGTGGAGATCACGACGCAACTTAGGGTTTAGCCCTTTTCCGGAACCTAGCCTGCTTCTTGGCGTCCGTGGACACTTCTTCTGTAGCATAGCGGGCGAGGTTCTCAAACTCTCTACTATAAGCATCAACAGCCATCTTACCCTGGGTGAAACTACAGAACTCTTCTCTCTTGCGGTCAATGAGAGCTTGAGGAATGTGATGCTCGCGAAAAGCCTCAGTGAAATCTCTCCAGGTAGGTATCTGGCCAGCTGGAAGCATAGCCTCATAGTTCTGCCACCAAAGACTAGCAGGACCTTCCAGGTGATATGCAGCATAGGTAACCTTGTCACCTTCAGCTACGCTCGCGGAACGAAGCTTGTGAGTGATACTACGGAGCCAGTCATCTGCATCGAGTGGCTCAATGGAATGATGGAAGGTGGGTGGTTTCAGACCAATGAAATCATAGATGGTCGCTGACTCCTTGCATTGATGTGCGGTGTTCTCCTCAATACGTGCCAATAAGCGGTTAGACTCACGCTTGTTCCTCTCCATCTCTAACATGAACTCTGCCAACGAAGGCTGGTCGGGAGGATACTCATCCCTACCATCTCCATGGTTCAGGCTACGAGCAACAGAACTTTGGTTAACTGACGACATCCTGAGAAACGAAACCAAGGATGGGATCAACAACAAGTATAAGATGCAACATGTAGCACAAGGAAATTTAGTATCTCTCAAACTCCTAGGACAATTCCGGCAGCATAACGGCAGTAAAATGCTCAAAATGAGACATCCTGCAAACGATGGGGTCGCACCATACTCAACATCATCACTCAAGGTTATGAGATATTACTATACAGACTACACCGGGAGTACTCGAAAACTGGAATATGACTCTGATCAACCAATCCTAAGAGACTACGGAGTAGTAACACGTGATCCTGATAGACAAAAGAGGTATCCTAGTTCCTTAACCCCGTAGGAAAGATAGGCTGACTCAGATCAGAAAGGCATGAGGTATAAGGAGTAAAAAGAGCCTTACGTTCCCTTCCAGAATCAATTCCCTTACATAACTAAAGAATTTCTAGACTCAACTTCGACCAGGTTGGCTTGGAAATCCTACAGGCAGTCAGGCTCTGATACCAAAGCTGTCGGGACCCCGATTCTAAGTCACACCGATCTAGCATGTAACACCTCATATCACTTTGCGGCCTCACACATGGTATTCCCACGGGTGTCGCCTTACCATGGCCCGGGACCGTTTGCGCCTTTTGGCTCACGTATATGATAGTATCGCTAGCATCCATATGACAGAGAACCCGGGCCGACATGACTAGTCGTGAACCCAAAGCGGCACTAACCCATGGGGACAAGCATACATGAATCAACTTCGAGCGTGTCGGTCAGCAGCGTGTGAATCCGGGCTGTAGCACTGGGCTAACAGGACTCCGGTAACCCGGGCTGTAGCAAGCTCGACAGGACTCTGGATGTCACCACGTGACATTTCCCTGAAGGGACAGACACAGGAACGAAGTGAAACACATGCCGGCCAGTCAAGTGTCCTGAACAGTAGTGCTGGGCTAGCAGGACTCCGGTGAACCGGGCTGTAGCGAACTACTATGACTCAAGGAGGCTGTCAGTGTCAAAACCGGTGGATCTCGGGTAGGGGGTCCCGAACTGTGCGTCTAGGCGGATGGTAACAGGAGACAAGGGACACAAAGTTTTACCCAGGTTCGGGCCCTCTCGATGGAGGTAAAACCCTACGTCCTGCTTGATTAATATTGATAATATGGGTAGTACAAGAGTAGATCTACCACGAGATCAAGGAGGCTAAACCCTAGAAGCTAGCCTATGGTATGATTGTTGTTCGTCCTATGGACTAAAACCCTCCGGTTTATATAGACACCGAAGAGGGTTAGGGTTACACAAAGTCGGTTACAATGGTAGGAGATCTAAATATCCGCATTGCCAAGCTTGCCTTCCACGCCAAGGAAAGTCCCATCCGGACACGGGACAAAGTCTTCAATCTTGTATCTTCATAATCCAGGAGTCCGGCTGAAGGTATAGTCTGGCTACCCGGACACCCCCTAATCCAGGACTCCCTCAGTAGCCCCTGAACCAGGCTTCAATGACGATGAGTTCGGCGCGCAGATTGTCTTCGGCATTGCAAGGCGGGTTCCTCCTCCAAGTACTTCATAAAAGATTGTTAACACTAAGGGTAGTGTCCGGCTCTGCAAAATAAGTTTCCACATATTGCCATAGAGAGAATAATACTTACACAAATCTAATCTGCCGACATATTCCATAGCATGACATCACAGTACGACCAAGACTCCATTCGAATCGTTTTCACTTCCCCACCTCAGCGCATATTGCGAGGCGGTTTCCTTGGCACATCTTGTCGAAGCAGAGATCGTGTCCCTCATTTACGGGATTCTCATCAATACGGACGTAGGTAACCCAACCGCGCCATTTATCACGGCCCTTGGGAGATAAGCGAGTTTTACCAGGCTGGTGGGGAAGCATAGTCGCATCCGCCCATATAACGGGATAAGGATCCACCTTTTTACCTACGCCTTCTTCCTCCTTTGCCTATCCATCTTCCGCGCACTCGAGCTCCAGCGCCCAAGCCCGCACTTCCCACCTCAACCTTCTCCAGCCATGTCCGGAGCGGGAGGCAAGTGGATGGTCTCCTCCGTCACGGAGGGCCATATCAAAAAGCTGAGGAAGGCCGGATACTTGTCTAACGACATCGCACACCGGCTTCCCGAAGAGGGGCAGCTCCTCCCTACCCCAAGGCCCCATGAGAGGGTAGTATTCCTTCCCCATTTCCTCCGCGGACTGGGTTTTCCTGTCCACCCGTTCGTCTGGGGGCTCATGTTCTACTATGGCCTGGATTTCCATGATCTGGCCCCGAACTTCATCCTCAACATATCGGCGTTTATCGTCGTGTGTGAGGCTTTCCTCCGTATCCGCCCCCA
This sequence comes from Aegilops umbellulata, assembly GCA_032464435.1. Taxonomy (NCBI): domain Eukaryota; kingdom Viridiplantae; phylum Streptophyta; class Magnoliopsida; order Poales; family Poaceae; genus Aegilops; species Aegilops umbellulata. Next base: position 67,047,030 of record CP136059.1, read on the forward strand.
TTTCGGCCTTTGGCTCAAGACCTTCAACGTCAAGCCGGAGGTGGTGCGCGGCAACCAGGCGGAGTGCGGAGGCGCCATGGCGGGCAAGATAGCCAACGTCCTATGGCTCGAGGGCTCCTTTGTGGAGACCCTGAAGGGGTGGCAATCGGGGTGGTTTTACATCACCGAGCCGCGCGACCTTGAGTGGGTCGCAGCCCCCGAGTTCCGATCCGGACCCCCTAAGTGGCTCACGTCCTGGAAAGAGACGGGCCTGTCGTGGGGCAACGAGGATGAGGTGATAGAGGCAAAGGTGTCCCGATGTTTCGATGAGATGGTGGCTATCGTTTCTGTGGGAGTCGACCTTGACGATCCGACTACGAACGTGCGAGACGTCGCGCCTTAGCAATCGCTAAACCAACTTCCGAGAGTTATTGACCACCCCGGAGCACGATCAGCCTGGCCACGAGGGCCTGTTTCCTGCGAGCAAACGAAGAACAAGCAAGAAACTAAGATTGCAATCTGGATATTGCGAATATAAGAGGAAAGCTTTATTAATGAAGGTGGGGTTCTGTGACGCCTTGGTCTGGCCGTTGAACACAAACGAAGTACGCGAAGTTGCAGCTATGGCGAACTTTTGATCTAAACAAAACCCAAAGTCTAAACGACACCCTAAGGGCTGTATATATGGAGGAAGAGGGGGGGAATTTCGTGGCCCTTGAGGAAGGGGTCCGAAACCAACCCTAACTCTTGTTTCCCCACACATACGGACTCTAAAAACAACCTATACTTAAGTATTTCAAAATTATATGGGCCTGGCCCAATAATAAGGTGACGCACCACCTAGAATAGCCTCTGGACGAAATTTATGAAGTGGCATCTTGTATATTTCTCCAAGGCTTCATTCACTCCTTATGGTGGCTTCAGAGTCCTGAAATCATCACTTGTAACTCCGTTCTTGTTCCCCTTGCGCATGCCATCAACTCCATGCTTGTTCTTGCTCCAATGTTCATCCTTCTCCAAGCTAGGCACTTCATTTGTAAGCCAAACAAATGTATCCAATTTAGGCAGCATCATATTCTCATGAACATTAGAATCATTACCAAGAAACAAAAGTACCTGGTAATTTAATTGGCGTGCGCGAGCTCTAGTAATTGGTCCATCATATGTAACCGTAGGGGCTGTGGGTGTAACAATGGTATTGATGTCCTCATCATCCTCCCCTTATCGGTGTACTAAAGTAGGGGTACCCTAGTATCCCGAACTTGTGCACGGGCAGTCGCAGCACCCCGCGGCAAGGCCCGCCAGGGTGATCGCCAAGGCTCTCTATGGTTCTTTTGGAGCCATTCGAGAACAAAGTATTTAAGCCAAGGAGACAAGTCCCCGGCAAGAGGAGCTTGCCAGGAAGGCCGCTCGAGGCACAAGACCCCGGCAAGAGGAGCTTGCCGGGAAGGCCAACCAGAGCATCTCAAAGAACCTGCCGCGACGCGCCACGCGTCCCGGCAGGACTCGGCGAGCGACAAGCTCCCGGACGCGGCCAGACAACGGCCGCGGCAAGGCCCTTGCCGCGGCGGGCAACCACTCTGTACCCGCGCTCCAGCTCACCCACTTACGTGTCGCTCCGGGACCCTTCCTGACGTACGTGGCGGGAGGCTATGCAGCCAGGGGTACACTGTGGCATGCAACGCTGACAAGATCGCCATCGTGGCAAGCGGTGGCGCCCCTGATGGTCCCTTTTCTGCACCGTCAGGGCGACGTAGATAGGCATTTAATGCCTTTGTCCTGATAGAGGCAAAGGTGTCCCGTCTTTCGATGAGATGGTGGCTATCGTTTAGGATGAAGTCGACTTTGACGATCTGACTATGAACGTGCGATGACGTCGCGCCTTAGCAATCGCTAAACCAACTCCGGGAGGTTATTGACCACGCCGGAGCACGATCAACCTGACCACGAGGGTCTGTTTCCTGCAGGCAAACGAAGAACAAGCAAGAAACTAAGATTGCAATCTGGATATTGCGAATAAAAGAGGAAAGCTTTATTAATTAAGGTGGGGTTCTGTGATGCCTTGGTCTGGTCGTTGAACACAAATGAAGTACGCGAAGTTGCTGCTATGGCGAACTTTTGATCTAAACAAAACCCAAAGTCTAAACGATGCCCTAAGGGCTGTATATATGGTGGAAGAGGAGGGAATTTCGTGGCCCCTGATGGTGGGGTCCGAAACCAACCCTAACTCTTGTTTCCCCACACATACGGACTCTAAAAATAGCCTATACTTAAGTATTTCGAAATTACATGGGCCTGGCCCAATAATAAGGTGACGCAGCACCTAGAATAGCCTATGGACGAATATTATGAAGTGGCATCTTGTATATTTCATCCAAGGCTTCATGCACTCCTTATGGTGGCTTCAAAGTCCTGAAATCATCACTTGTAACTCTGTTCTTGATCCCCTTGCGCATGCCATCAACTCCATGCGTGTTCTTGCTCCAATGTTCATCCTTCTCCAAGCTAGGCCCTTCATTTGTAAGCAAAACAAATGTATCCAATTTAGGCAGTATCATATTCTCATGAACATTAGAATCATTACCAAGAAATGAAAGTACCTGGTAATTTAATTGGCGTGCGCGAGCTCTAGTAATTGGTCCAGTATATGTAACAGTAGGGGCTGTGGGTGTAACAATGGTATTGATGTCCTCATCATGTCCCCTGCCGTCAGGGTTAGGTATGATACACCGTGAAGGTAGCTGTACCTACCACAACATATTTCCATTTTTGCCCTTACCTACGTTGCCACCTGTTGGAGACCCCTTGAACATATAAAAGAAGGCCCATGCACAACGTAGGGAGGGGATCGGACCCCGGAGAGCGATCTCTGAGAGGAAAACAGAAGAACGCTCGGTCTCGTTAGCTGCTTGAGTGTACTGTAGCACCCAACGCTCCCGAGCAAGAACTCAATACAATCCACGAAGCAGCAGTAGGAGTATTATCTCTCAGGAGAGCTCCGAAGCTGGGTAAAAAAACCCGCGTGCCTCGCCTCGATCCGCTCTTCGCGCGACCTCCGCCCCCTGCCGAACCGAGAAGGGGCTCCGTCCGCATAGGTGCCCGGGGAGCCAGAAAACCCCGGCATCTTTGGCGCGCCAGGTAGGGGGCGTCGAGGTTGTGTGAACCTGATCCGGCGTTTACGCGAGCTAAATCTTCATTGACTTCATTGACATGCCGCCGAAGAAGAAGGCTTCGGAGGCGGCTGCGCCGTCCGCGTCGAATCCACCGCCGCCGCAGCAAACGGCCGGTGGGTAGGACGCCGGCGTAAGAACGGGCGTCGACGAGGGAGCCCACGGTGCCACCAAGTCCAAGGACAAGACCACGCTGCCCGTCGGCGGTGTAGTCGGCTCCCATGACGACCGGGCATCCGTAGACGCACCGCGCCCATCTCAAGAGGCGCAGGACCGGCAGCACCGTGGTACTTACGGTACCATACGCTCGCTGGACCCGAATCGAGCTGGCGGATCCCGGGATGCTCAAGGCCAACATGCACGCCAACGTGCTGGCGCGAGCGAGGCACGGTCGCCTGGACATAATACTGCTCCTTCTAACATCATTGGAAGTCCGAGCATATCCCGCTCCTCGTACCATTCGCCACCGCTACCCGCCACTCCAGCAGAAGCTTTGGCCCGGGCTCAACTACTCCTAGACTTCTCCCCAACGCCAGACAAGATCGACGACTGGAGGGCCACCATTCAGAGTCTCATCGGCTTCGCCAACGGCGACACTCCACGGCCGGCGACCACATCGCAGCCGCGGCAGGCCAGCCAAGTGCGAGCCGATGGCAACAAAACCGGTGGGGGTGCAACCACCGTGCACTCTCCGCCCCAAAGGCCAAGATCGCCGACTCGCCGGGTCCGCCACGACAGCGACTCCAGTGCTTCTTCAGATCCGCGAACTCGTCGCGATCAGCGCCATGTTCTTCACGAACGACAGCAAGAAGACGCTCGTACCCGCATCGAGCGCTGAAGAGAAACGCGGCGTCAATCAGACCGACGCGCTGGCCCCGCTGTCGACATGCAAGCGCCAGGGGAACCAGGCGACCTGCCATACGCGGTAGGTTGCCCCGCGTTTACTCGTGAGCTGCGGCAAGTCCAGTGGCCCAGCACGAAGAATTTCAAGCCAGACGTACCAGAGAAGTACGACGGCAGGCTACATCCGTCGGAGTTCCTCAGCATCTACACCATCGCGGTGCAGGCTGCCGGGGGGCGAGACGACAAGATCCTCGCCAATTACTTCCCTTTGGTGCTCAAGCCCAACGTCAGGTCCTGGCTCATGCACTTGCCGGAAAACTCCATATCTTCCTGGGCAGACCTATGCCATCAGTTTGTCGGCGCCTTTACAGGCGGCCACAAACCTCATGGCCAGGAGAGTGATCTTCACCTGCTTGCCCAGAAGGAAGGGGAGCCTCTACGCAAGTACATCCAGAGATTCAGCCAAGTGCAACGCAACATCCCAGACGTCCACCCTGCCGCGGTCATCAGTGCGTTCCACTAGAACGTGCGTAACCGCAGGATGCGGGAGGAGATGGCGATGTGCAAGATCAGAGACGTCAGTGAGCTGTATGCCCTGGCCGACAGATGTGCACGTGCTGAGGAAGGGAGGAAACTCCCCGGAGAGAACGTAGGAACAGGGGGATCTGACAGCGATGATGCCGCCCCGGCAAGCAAAAACCGGCGGCGGAACAACAGGAAGAGGAAAGGCAAAGATGTGCTAGTTGTCGAGCAGTCCGGCAACGAAGGTGGCGCCAAGACAGCAAAGACTGGTAGCTCCGGCAAGGAGGTTGCCGCATGCGCCAACTGCCAGGCTGTGGTGGCCGCCGACAAGCAGGACGACACCAACAAGTAGTACTGCAAGATTCACCGCACCAAAGGCCATGACCTCCAGAGCTGCAAGAAGGTCGAGCAGCTCGTTGAGCTGCAAAAGGCCGAATACGAGCGACGCGACAAGGAGAAGGCCCAAGGAGGTGCTGGAGGATCCGGTACGAAGCGCACCGGCCGGGGGGGACGCCGCGGCAACGCCAAGCAGCGGCAAGGCGACAGACCTCCCCGCGGCCGCGACAAGGATGAAGATGACGACGACGAAGACATGGATGACGCCGAGACCAGCGAGCAGGAGTTCCAGAAAGCCACAAAAGTTTTGTGCGTTGACGGCAGTGCTTCTTTGCATACTTCACACCGCCAACTCAAGCAGTGGGTGCGGGAAGTCAATGCAGCAGAACCACCCGTTGAGTCACGCAAGCTTCTGAAATGGTCCAGCACGCCTATCATCTTTGATATTGAGGACCACTGCGATCGCACAACTGCTGTCGGGTGTTTGCCGATGTTGGTCTCACCAACTATCCGCAACCTCAAGGTCACTAAGATGCTAGTTGACGGCGGGGCCGGCTTGAACCTGATCTCCTACGCTGTGCTCCGGAGACTCCAAGTCCCTGACAGCAAGCTCGAAGAGACCGGCACGTTCCAAGGAATCAACCCGGGAAGGAGCAAGCCGAAGGGGAAGATCACGCTGCCGGTGACATTTGGCAGCGAGCTAAACTTCAGGACTGAGAGGATCACTTTCGATGTTGCCGATTTTCCATTGCCTTACAATGGAATTCTCGGTCGTCCAGCGCTCGCCAAGTTCATGGCGGCCTCTCACTACGCGTAGAACATGCTGAAGATGCCAGGCCCGATAAGTGTCATCTCTGTACATGGCGACAAGAAAGACGCTCTTATCTGTGCCGACAAGATCTACCGGGAAGCAGCAGCCGCCGCAGATCGCGAGACACTTGCCGCTGAAGCTCCCGGGGGGAAGAAGAAGACCAAGTCCGGCAAGAGCTCTGATGCCCACTCCAGCAAGCGCACCTCTTCGGAGTGCTGTGCTACCGTCGAGGACGCACCATCGAGCTCCACCGGCAAGTGTAAGAAGACGATGGCAGCTCCGCCAGCGACCAAGAAGGTGTCCGCCAAGGAGGACGGCACTGGTGGTACCTTCACCATCAGTGCCACTCTCGACTCAAAATAGGAAAGCGCGCTCGTTGCTTTCCTGCGGGCGAATGTCGATGTGTTTGCGTGGCAACCGTCTGACATCCCCGGCGTTCCCAGGAAAGTAATCGAGCACCACCTTGCCGTCTGTCCTCATGCGCGGCCCGTCAAGCAGAGAGTCAGGAAACAAGCAGTGGAGCGCCAAGAGTTCATCGCCGAAGAGATCAAGAAGTTGGAAGCAGCAGGCCTCGTTAGAGGAGTGCTCCATCCTATGTGGTTGGCCAATCCTGTAGTCGTGCGCAAGGCAAACGGGAAATGGAGACTTTGCATCGACTTCACCGATGTCAACAAAGCTTGTCCCAAAGACCCATTTCCCTTGCCGCGCATTGACCAGATTGTCGACTCCACAGCCGGATGCGACTTGCTTTCATTTCTTGACGCATACTCAGGATACCATCAGATCTTCATGGCAGAAGAGGATGAGGAGAAAACTGCGTTCATCACTCCATGTGGCACGTACTGTTTCGTACGAATGCCTTTCGGTTTGAAGAATGCTGGTTCAACATTCACAAGGGTAGTCCATACTGCTTTTGAGCCGCAAATACGCAGAAATGTGGAAGCCTACATGGATGACATAGTGGTCAAGAGTAGGGACAAAGCAACACTGATTCAAGACCTAGAAGAGACTTTTGCAAATCTACGCAAGATCAGCCTCAAGCTCAATCCCGAGAAGTGCGTGTTTGGAGTCCCGTCCGGCAAGCTTCTCGGATTCTTCATGTCTCAGAGGGGAATTGAAGCAAATCCCGACAAGATCAAGGCCATTGAGCAGATTGAAGCACCGAAGCGCGTCAAGGATGTGCGAAAACTTGCCGGCTGCGTGGCGGCTCACAGCAGGTTTATCTCTAAGTCTGCTAAGCGCGCCCTGCCGTTTTTCAAAATCTTGAAAAAGGCAGGTCCAATGAAATGGACTCCGGAAGCGGAGGCTGCGCTGCAGGACTTGAAGAGATACCTGTCCTCCACTCCAATACTTGTCGCACCTAAACCACAAGAGAAGTTGTTGCTATATCTGGCGGCAACCATGAAGGAAATATGCCCTAGAGGCAATAATAAAGTTATTATTTATTTCCTTACATATCATGATAAATGTTTATTATTCATGCTAGAATTGTATTAACTGGAAACATAATACATGTGTGAATACATAGGCAAACAGAGTGTCACTAGTATGCCTCTACTTGACTAGCTCATTAATCAAAGATGGTTATCTTTCCTAACCATGAACAAAGAGTTGTTATTTGATTAACGAGATCACATCATTAGTTGAATGATCTGATTGACATGACCCATTCCATTAGCATAAGCACCCGATCGTTTAGTATGTTGCTATTGCTTTTATCCATGACTTATACATGTTCCTTTAAACTATGAGATTATGCAACTCCCGTTTACCGTAGGAACACTTTGTGTGCTACCAAACGTCACAACGTAACTGGGTGATTATAAAGGTGCTCTACAGGTGTCTCCGAAGGTACATGTTGGGTTGGCGTATTTCGAGATTAGGATTTGTCACTCCGATTGTCAGAGAGGTATCTCAGGGCCTTCTCGGTAATGCACATCACATAAGCCTTGCAAGCATTGCAACCAATGAGTTAGTTGCGAGATGATGTATTACGGAACGAGTAAAGAGACTTGCCGGTAACGAGATTGAACTAGGTAATGGATACCGACGATCAAATCTCGGGCAAGTAACATACCGATGACAAAGGGAACAACGTATGTTGTTATGCGGTCTGACCGATAAAGATCTTCGTAGAATATGTAGGAGCCAATATGGGAATCCAGGTCCCGCTATTGGTTATTGACCGGAGACGTGTCTCGGTCATGTCTACATTATTCTCGAACCGTAGGGTCCGCGCGCTTAACGTTACGATGACAGTTATTATGAGTTTATGCATTTTGATGTACCGAAGGATTTCGGAGTACCGGATGTGATCACGGACATGACGAGGAGTCTCGAAATGGTCGAGACGTAAAGAATGATATATTGGAAGCCTATGTTTGGACATCGGATGCATTCCAGGTGAAATCAGGATTACCGGAATACCGGGAGGGTTACCGGAACCCCCCAGGAGCATAATGGGCCAACATGGGCCTTGGAGGAGAGGTGAGAGGGCTGCCCTAATGGGCTGCGCGCCTCCCCCCTTTCCCCTAGTCCTATTAGGACTAGGAGAGGTGGGCGCCCCCTCTCTCTCTCTCCCCCTTGGAGAATCCTAGTCCAACTAGGATTGGGGGGGGGGGGATCCTACTCCCAGAGGGAGTAGGACTCTCCTGGCTCGCCAGGCTTGGCCGGCCAGCCCCTCCCCCTTGGCTCCTTTATATACGGGGGCAGGGGGCACCCCATAGACACACAATTGATCATTGAGATCTTTCCTTAGCCGTGTGCGGTGCCCCCTTCCACCAAATTCCACCTCGGTCATATCGTTGCAGTGCTTAGGCGAAGCCCTGCGCCGGTAACACATCAAGATCGTCACCACGCCGTCGTGCTGACGGAACTCTTCCCCGACGCTTTGCTGGATCGGAGCCCGGGGATCGTCATCGAGCTGAACGTGTGCCAAGAACTCGGAGGTGCCGGAGTAACGGTGCTGTGATCGGTTGGATCGTGAGGAGAACGTACGACTACTTCCTCTACGTTGTGTCAACGCTTCCGCTTCGGTCTACGAGGGTACGTAGACAACACTCTCCCCTCTCGTTGCTATGCGTCACCATGATCTTGCGTGTGCGTAGGAATTTTTTTGAAATTACTACGTTCCCCAACAGTGGCATCCGAGCCTAGGTTTTTATGGTTTGATGTTATTTGCATGAGTAGAACACAAGTGAGTTGTGGACGATACAAGTCATACTGCCTACCAGCATGTCATACTTTGGTTCAGCGGTATTGTTGGACGAGACGATCCGGACCAACCTTACGCGTACTCTTACGCGAGACTGGTTCCCTCGACGTGCTTTGCACATAGATGGCTTGCGGAAGACTGTCTCTCCAACTTTAGTTGAACCGAGTGTGGCTACGCCCGGTCCTTGAGAAGGTTAAAACGGAGTCTATTTGACAAACTATCGTTGTGGTTTTGATGCGTAGGTAAGATGAGTTCTTGCTTAAGCTCGTAGCAGCCACGTAAAACTTGCAACAACAAAGTAGAGGACGTCTAACTTGTTTTTGCAGGGCATGTTGTGATGTGATATGGTCAAGACATGATGCTAAATTTTATTGTATGAGATGATCATGTTTTGTAACCGAGTTATCGGCAACTGGCAGGAGCCATATGGTTGTCGCTTTATTGTATGCAATGCAATCGCGATGTAATGCTTTACTTTATTACTAAGCGGTAGTGATAGTCGTGGAAGCATAAGATTGGCGAGACGACAACGATGCTGCGATGAAGATCAAGGTGTCGCGCCGGTGACGATGGTGATCATGACGGTGCTTCGAAGATGGAGATCACAAGCACGAGATGATGATGGCCATATCATATCACTTATATTGATTGCATGTGATGTTTATCTTTTATGCATCTTATCTTGCTTTGTTTGACGGTAGCATTATAAGATGATCTCTCACTAATTATCAAGAAGTGTTCTCCCTGAGTATGCACCGTTGCGAAAGTTCTTCGTGCTGAGACACCACGTGATGATCGGGTGTGATAGGCTCTACGTTCAAATACAACGGGTGCAAAACAGTTGCACACGCGGAATACTCAGGTTTAACTTGACGAGCCTAGCATATAACAGATATGGCCTCGGAACACGGAGACCGAAAGGTTGAGCGTGAATCATATAGTAGATATGATCAACATAGTGACGTTCACCATTGAAACTACTCCATCTCACGTGATGATCGGACATGGTTTTAGTTGATTTGGATCACGTGATCACTTAGAGGATTAGAGGGATGTCTATCTAAGTGGGAGTTCTTAAGTAATATGATTAATTGAACTTAAATTTATCATGAACTTAGTACCTGATAGTATCTTGCTTGTCTATGTTGTGTAGATAGATGGCTCGTGCTGTTGTTCCGTTGAATTTTAATGCGTTCCTTGAGAAAGCAAAGTTGAAAGATGATGGTAGCAATTACACGGACTGGGTCCGTAACTTGAGGATTATCCTCATTGCTGCACAGAAGAATTACGTCCTGGAAGCACCGCTAGGTGCCAGGCCTGGTGCAAGAGCTACGCCAGATGTTGTGAACGTCTAGCAAAGCAAAGCTGATGACTACTCTATAGTTCAGTGTGCCATGCTTTACGGCTTAGAACCGGGACTTCAACGACGTTTTGAACACCATGGAGCATATGAGATGTTCCAGGAGTTGAAGTTAATATTTCAAGCAAATGCCCGGACTGAGAGATATGAAGTCTCCAATAAGTTCTATAGCTGTAAGATGGAGGAGAACGGTTCTGTCAGTGAGCATATACTCAGAATGTCTGGGTATAACAATCACTTGATTCAACTGGGAGTTAATCTTCCGGATGATTGCGTCATTGACAGAATTCTCCAATCACTGCCACCAAGCTACAAGAGCTTCGTGATGAACTATAATATGCAAGGGATGACCAAAACTATGCCCGAGCTCTTCGCGATGCTGAAAGCCGCGGAGGTAGAAATCAAAAAGGAGCATCAAGTGTTGATGGTTAACAAAACCACTAGTTTCAAGAAAAAGGGCAAAGGGAAGAAAAAGGGGAACTTCAAAAAGAACAGCAAGCAAGTTGCTAATCAAGAGAAGAAACCCAAGTCTGGACCTAAGCCTGAAACTGAGTGCTTCTATTGCAAGCAGACTGGTCACTGGAAGCGGAACTGCCCCAAGTATTTGGCGGATAAGAAGGATGGCAAGGTTAACAAAGGTATATATGATATACATGTTATTGATGTGTACCTTACTAATTCTCGCAGTAGCACCTGGGTATTTGATACTGGTTCTGTTGCTAATATTTGCAACTCAAAACAGGGGCTACGGATTAAGCGAAGATTGGCTAAGGACGAGGTGACGATGCGCGTGGGAAATGGTTCCAAAGTCGATGTGATCGCGGTCGGCACGCTACCTCTACATCTACCTTCGGGATTAATATTAGATCTAAATAATTGTTATTTAGTACCAGCGTTGAGCATGAACATTATATCTGGATCTTGTTTGATGCGAGACGGTTATTCATTTAAATCAGAGAATAATGGTTGTTCTATTTATATGAGTAATATCTTTTATGGTCATGCACCATTAAAGAATGGTTTGTTCTTACTTAATCTCGATAGTGATACACATATTCATAATGTTGAAGCCAAAAGATGCAGAGTTGATAATGATAGTGCAACTTATTTGTGGCACTGCCGTTTAGGTCATATCGGTGTAAAACGCATGAAGAAACTCCATACTGGTGGACTTTTGGAGTCACTTGATTATGAATCACTTGGCACTTGCGAACCGTGCCTTATGGGCAAGATGACTAAAACACCGTTCTCCGGTACTATGGAGAGAGCAACAGATTTATTGGAAATCATACATACTGATGTATGTGGTCCAATGAATGTTGAGGCTCGTGGCGGATATCGTTATTTTCTCACCTTCACTGATGATTTAAGCAGATATGGGTATATCTACTTAATGAAACACAAGTCTGAAACATTTGAAAAGTTCAAAGAATTTCAAAGTGAAGTGGAAAATCATCGTAACAAGAAAATAAAGTTTCTACGATCTGATCGTGGAGGAGAATATTTGAGTTACGAGTTTGGTCTACATTTGAAACAATGCGGAATAGTTTCGCAACTCACGCCACCCGGAACACCACAACGTAATGGTGTGTCCGAACGTCGTAATCGTACTTTACTGGATATGGTGCGATCTATGATGTCTCTTACCGATTTACCGCTATCTTTTTGGGGTTATGCTCTAGAGACGACCGCATTCACGTTAAATAGGGCACCATCAAAATCCGTTGAGACGACGCCTTATGAACTGTGGTTTGGCAAGAAACCAAAGTTGTCGTTTCTTAAAGTTTGGGGCTGCGATGCTTATGTGAAAAAGCTTCAACCTGATAAGCTCGAACCCAAATCGGAAAAATGTGTCTTCATAGGATACCCAAAGGAGACTGTTGGGTATACCTTCTATCATAGATCCGAAGGCAAAATTTTTGTTGCTAAAGTCGGAAACTTTCTAGAGAAGGAGTTTCTCTCGAAAGAAGTGAGTGGGAGGAAAGTAGAACTTGATGAGATAACTGTATCTACTCCCTTATTGAGAAGTAGTACGTCACAGAAATCAGTTTCTGTGACACCTACACCAAATAGGGAGGAAGCTAATGATAATGATCATGAAACTTCAGATCAAGTTTCTACTAAACTTCGTAGATCAACCAGAGTAAGATCCGCACCAGAGTGGTACGGTAATCCTATTTTGGAAGTCATGTTACTAGACCATGATGAACCTACGAACTATGAAGAAGCGATGGTGAGCCCAGATTCCGCAGAGTGGCTTGAGGCCATGAAATCTGAGATGGGATCCATGTATGAGAACAAAGTGTGGACTTTGGTTGACTTGCCCGATGATCGGCAAGCAATTGAGAATAAATGGATTTTTAAGAAGAAGACTGACGCTGATGGTAATGTTACTGTCTATAAAGCTCGACTTGTTGCAAAAGGTTTTCGACAAGTTCAAGGGATTGACTACGATGAGACTTTCTCACCCGTAGCGATGCTTAAGTCTGTCCGAATCATGTTAGCAGTTGCCGCATTTTATGATTATGAAATTTGGCAAATGGATGTCAAAACTGCATTCCTGAATGGATTTCTAGAAGAAGAGTTGTATATGATGCAACCAGAAGGTTTTGTCGATCCAAAGGGAGCTAACAAAGTGTGCAAGCTCCAGCGATCCATTTATGGACTGGTGCAAGCCTCTCGGAGTTGGAATAAACGCTTTGATAGTGTGATCAAAGCATTTGGTTTTATACAGACTTTTGGAGAAGCCTGTATTTACAAGAAAGTGAGTGGGAGCTCTGTAGCATTTCTGATATTATATGTGGATGACATATTACTGATCGGAAATAATATAGAATTTCTGGATAGCATAAAGGGATACTTGAATAAGAGTTTTTCAATGAAAGACCTCGGTGAAGCTGCTTACATATTGGGCATTAAGATCTATAGAGATAGATCAAGACGCTTAATAGGACTTTCACAAAGCACATACCTTGACAAAGTTTTGAAGAAGTTCAAAATGGATCAGGCAAAGAAAGGGTTCTTGCCTGTGTTACAAGGTGTGAAGTTGAGTAAGACTCAATGCCCGACCACCGCAGAAGATAGAGAGAAAATGAAAAATGTTCCCTATGCTTTAGCCATAGGCTCTATCATGTATGCAATGCTGTGTACCAGACCTGATGTGTGCCTTGCTGTAAGTTTAGCAGGCAGGTACCAAAGTAATCCAGGAGTGGATCACTGGACAGCGGTCAAGAACATCCTTAAGTACTTGAGAAGGACTAAGGATATGTTTCTCATTTATGGAGGTAACAAAGAGCTCGTCGTAAACGGTTACGTCGATGCAAGCTTTGACACTGATCCGGACGATTCTAAATCGCAAACCGGATACGTATTTACATTAAACGGTGGAGCTGTCAGTTGGTGCAGTTCTAAACAAAGCGTCGTGGCGGGATCTACATGTGAAGCTGAGTACATAGCCGCTTCGGAAGCAGCTAATGAAGGAGTCTGGATGAAGGAGTTCATATCCGATCTAGGTGTTGTACCTAGCATATCGGGTCCAATGAAATCTTTTGTGACAATACTGGTGCAATTGCCTTGGCAAAGGAATCCAGATTTCACAAAAGAACCAAACACATCAAAAGACGCTTCAACTCCATCCGGGATTTGGTCCAGGTGGGAGACATAGAGATATGCAAGATACATACGGATCTGAATGTTGCAGACCCGTTGACTAAGCCTCTTCCACGAGCAAAACATGATCAGCACCAAGACTCCATGGGTGTTAGAATCATTACTTTGTAATCTAGATTATTGACTCTAGTGCAAGTGGGAGACTGAAGGAAATATGCCCTAGAGGCAATAATAAAGTTATTATTTATTTACTTACATATCATGATAAATGTTTATTATTCATGCTAGAATTGTATTAACTGGAAACATAATACATGTGTGAATACATAGGCAAACAGAGTGTCACTAGTATGCCTCTACTTGACTAGCTCATTAATCAAAGATGGTTATGTTTCCTAACCATGAACAAAGAGTTGTTATTTGATTAACGAGATCACATTATTAGTTGAATGATCTGATTGACATGACCCATTCCATTAGCATAAGCACCCGATCGTTTAGTATGTTGCTATTGCTTTTATCCATGACTTATACATGTTCCTTTAAACTATGAGATTATGCAACTCCCATTTACCGTAGGAACACTTTGTGTGCTACCAAACGTCACAACGTAACTGGGTGATTATAAAGGTGCTCTACAGGTGTCTCCGAAAGTACATGTTGGGTTGGCGTATTTCGAGATTAGGATTTGTCACTCCGATTGTCGGAGAGGTATCTCAGGGCCTTCTCGGTAATGCACATCACATAAGCCTTGCAAGCATTGCAACCAATGAGTTAGTTGCGAGATGATGTATTACGGAACGAGTAAAGAGACTTGCCGGTAACGAGATTGAACTAGGTATTGGATACCGACGATCGAATCTCGGGCAAGTAACATACCGATGACAAAGGGAACAACGTATGTTGTTATGCGGTCTGACCGATAAAGATCTTCGTAGAATATGTAGGAGCCAATATGGGCATCCAGGTCCCGCTATTGGTTATTGACCGGATACGTGTCTCGGTCATGTCTACATTATTCTCGAACCGTAGGGTCCGCGCGCTTAACGTTACGATGACAGGTATTATGAGTTTATGCATTTTGATGTACCGAAGGAGTTCGGAGTCCCGGATGTGATCACGGACATGACGAGGAGTCTCGAAATGGTCGAGACGTAAAGAATGATATATTGGAAGCCTATGTTTGGACATCGGATGCATTCCAGGTGAAATCAGGATTACCGGAATACCGGGAGGGTTACCGGAACCCCCCAGGAGCATAATGGGCCAACATGGGCCTTGGAGGAGAGGTGAGAGGGCTGCCCTCATGGGCTGCGCGCCTCCCCCCTTTCCCCTAGTCCTATTAGGACTAGGAGAGGTGGGCGCCCCCTCTCTCTCTCTCCCCCTTGGAGAATCCTAGTCCAACTAGGATTGGGGGGGGGGAATCCTACTCCCAGAGGGAGTAGGACTCTCCTGGCGCGCCAGGCTTGGCCGGCCAGCCCCTCCCCCTTGGCTCCTTTATATACGGGGGCAGGGGGCACCCCATAGACACACAATTGATCATTGAGATCTTTCCTTAGCCGTGTGCGGTGCCCCCTTCCACCAAATTCCACCTCGGTCATATCGTTGCAGTGCTTAGGCGAAGCCCTGCGCCGGTAACACATCAAGATCGTCACCACGCCGTCGTGCTGACGGAACTCTTCCCCGACGCTTTGCTGGATCGGAGCCCGGGGATCGTCATCGAGCTGAACGTGTGCCAAGAACTCGGAGGTGCTGGAGTAACGGTGCTGTGATCGGTTGGATCGCGAGGAGAACGTACGACTACTTCCTCTACGTTGTGTCAACGCTTCCGCTTCGGTCTACGAGGGTACGTAGACAACACTCTCCCCTCTCGTTGCTATGCATCACCATGATCTTGCGTGTGCGTAGGAATTTTTTTGAAATTACTACGTTCCCCAACAAACCAATCAAGTGGTTAGTGCTGCGTTAGTAGCGGAGAGAGAGGCAGGTGATGAGCCAGCGACCGCGGCAAGCACATCCAGCGACAAGCAGGGGGCTTCCCCGACGAGCTCTGGTCCCGACGAAGATGGATCTGCGCAGATGTGCGAAGAGATACAGAAGAAGAAAATGGTGCAGCGCCCAGTCTACTTTATCAGTTCCCTTCTGCAGGGGGCTAGGTCAAGGTACTCTGGTGTGCAGAAGTTGCTTTTCGGCCTTCTTATGGCCTCGAGAAAGCTGCGCCATTACTTCCAAGCACATGAGATCACAGTTGTCACTCGCTTTCCGCTGAAGAGGATACTGCAGAATCCAGAAGCAACAGGCAGGATTGTTGAGTGGGCACTGGAACTGTCAAGCTTTGGCCTCAAGTTTGAGAGCACTTCAACTATTCAAAGCAGAGCATTGGCAGAATTCATAGCAGAGTGGACGCCAACACCAGACGAAGAAATTCCAGAGACGAGCATCCCCATCAAGGAAGTAAACAAAGAGTGGCTGATGTACTTTGATGGTGCGTTCTCACTGCAAAGCGCCGGTGCTGGCGTGCTGCTTGTCGCACCCACCGGAGAGCACCTCAAGTACGTGGTCCAGATGCACTTTCCCGAGGAGCAAGCAACAAACAATACTGCAGAGTATGAAGGATTGCTTGCCGGTCTCAGGATCGCGGCAGACCTCGGGATCAAGCAACTCATTGTCAGGGGTGACTCACAGCTTGTTGTCCGCCAAGTGAACAAGGATTATCAGAGTCCGTTGATGGAAGCTTACGTTGATGAAGTGAGGAAGCTGGAAGAGCGCTTTGTCGGCCTATAGATGGAACATGTTCCAAGAGCTCAGAACGACATCGCTGACGGCCTGTCAAAGTGCGCGGCATTTAAGTTACCTATGGAACCAGGGATCTTTGTGCTCAAGCTGACTCAACCATCCGTGACGCCATCAACTGAACAGAGCAAGAAGAGGAAGTTGATTTCTGGTGACTATCTTCCGGCAGAGCTTCCCGAAGCCGCCGCCAAGAAGGTCCCCAAGATCAACGCCAAGAGTGCTGAGGAGCAGTCTGCTCCGACAAGCCCCAGGGTTTGTTTCGTTGAAGCAGACGCTCCCGACAAGTTTTGCTCCGGCAAGCTTGCCGGGGATCATCAAGCTCCGGCTGAACCGCAGGTTCTCGCCGTAGAAGCGGATGCTCCCGCAACAGCAGATATGCCTTTAGTCCTTGTTGTCGAGCCACAGGCTCCAGCATGGGCACGGCAGATCGTCCGTTTCCTCCAGTCAGGAGAACTTCCCGAAGAGCCAGAAGAAGCGGAAAGAGTAGCCCGGCAGTCTAGTATGTACCAGTTCGTTGACAACGCACTGTACAGAAGAAGACTCAACGGAGTGAAATTGAAGTGTATCCCCCGGGAAGATGGACAGAAGCTGTTGGCAGAGATACATGGAGGCATTTGTGGTCACCACATTGGCGCGAGAGTGCTTGTCGGCAAAGCATTCCGGCAGGGCTTCTTTTGGCCGACAGCCCTCCAGGATGCAGCTGCACAAGTAACCAAGTGTGAAGCGTGCCAGTTCCATTCCAAGCAGATACACCAGCCAGCTCAAGCACTCCAGACGATCCCTTTATCCTGGCCCTTTTCGGTCTGGGGGCTCGACATCCTCGGCCCCTTCCCCCGAGCAGTCGGGGGCTTTGAGTACTTGTACGTCGCAATCGACAAGTTCACAAAGTGGCCGGAAGTGGAACCAGTGAGGAAGGTGACAGCACAGTCAGCAGTCAAGTTCTTCAGGTCGATTGTTTGCCGCTTCGGAATTCCTAACAGGATCATCACCGACAATGGTACACAATTCATGAGTCGCACCTTCATGCAGTACGTCCAAGACCTTGGCGCCAAGGTCTGCTTCGCTTCTGTTGCTCACCCCAGGAGCAACGGTCAAGCAGAGAGGGCAAATGCAGAAGTGCTGCGTGGTCTAAAGACCCGGACTTTCGACAGGCTGCACAAGTGCGGAAGAAACTGGATCGAGGAGCTGCCGGTGGTTCTTTGGTCGATCAGGACGACGCCAAATCGAGCCACTGGCCAGACACCTTTCGCTCTAGTCTATGGAGCAGAGGCAGTTATCCCCACGGAACTCGTATACGGGTCACCTCGAGTGCTCGCTTATGATGAGCTTGAGCAAGAGCAGCTGCGACAAGATGACGCGCTGCTCCTTGAGGAAGACCGTCTTCAGGCTGCTGTACGAGCTGCTCGATACCAGCAAGCTTTGCGCCGCTACCATAGCCGCAAAGTTAAAGCCAGAAGTCTCGAGGAAGGCGACCTTGTTCTTCGGTGCGTTCATTCCGCCAAGAATTCCAACAAGTTGACGGCGAAGTGGGAAGGCCCTTACCGGGTGAAACGAGTCACTAGGCCTGGCGATGTCCGCCTTGAGACCGAGGATGGCTTTCCGGTGAGCAACTCCTGGAACATCGAGCATCTTCGTAAGTTTTACCCGTAAGGCGCGGTTGTCGGACCCTGTCCGGCAACCACCATTTTGTACAAGTCTTGCCGCTGTTGCATGTAATCCTTTGTACAAAGCCAGGCGCAGACCCTGAGCTAAGATAAAGCGCTGGCGCCCTGAGTTTTAGCATGCATGCTAAGTCGAGTCTCGTCCTTGGTTAGGGTTGACAGTGCTTAGCAGCGGCTAACCCCTAACTTAGAGGTCGAGTGTGCGTCCTTTTGTCGTTCTTTCGTTTCCCTTGGTTCGCAGGACTCGCGCACCCTGACCGGACCACTTAAGGACGAAAAGAAGAAGACGGACGGACCAACACCCGGACCCCGGCAAGCCAATGTTGCTGGGGGCTGCAACACCCCGGCAAGCCAGCATTGTCGGGGGCTGCAAGTGCAAGGATTAGCCCACGGCGAACCGAAGTTGCCGGGGGCTGCGATCTCAGATAAGTTTTTCATCCCATATCATGCATTCTTTTATGGGCTGGGGTATGCGAAACCTCGTTTCTCCCTAAAAGCTACCGTGCTCCCTTAACTCTAGGCCCTCGGGCTCGTTCCCGGGGCCAGATTTGGTCGTAGTCGCGGCAGCAAAGGGACGAAGCGAGGAGCCTGAACCCGCCTCCTCCCTGCCTCCGCCATAAGCGTGAGAAAGGGCGAGCGACGTGGGAAGAAGGCAGGGCCTGCTGCCGGGAAAGGAAGTGTCTATCTTAAACGTATAAAGAATTCGCTCCTTAACGTGGGTTCCACCCACGAGACAAGTGACCCGGCAAGCATCCCCTTTTCATTAAAGAGCATTCCACTCAGGTACAGTTCATAAGAGGATGAAAAACATGAATAATGGGATTACAAGCTTTAAATGCAACTAAGGCCCGAGGGCTTACAAATTGAAAAGAGATAAGGTGCCCGTAATCCCTCTCTTGTCCCTCTCTTCAGGAGGCAGGTCAAGGAGGCGAAAAGGGCAAAAGGGGCGCCTAGACGAGCTACGGGTGGCAGAAGACACCAAGAGAACGTCTCGGCGGCATGGTGATGGCGGCGCCGGAGGCAGAGCTCGAAGACGAGGCGGCAGGACGTCAGCACGCTGTCGAGGGCGTCGTGCCCTCGTACTCCGAGTTGACGGCCTTGCTGCCTGCCCTCTTCCTCTTCCGCAGACTCCCTACGCCAGCCGCCCAAGGAGACGACCCTGAGAAGCTCCAGGAGCCAGCGACGCGGATGATGGGGTCGCCGGTGCCACGCGGAGCGGCGCCCGACACCTAGTCGGACCCGTCATCCCGCCGCCCGCCGCCCTCGTCGTTGCTGTCGCTGTCCTCCTCGTCACTCCCGCCCGAGGAGCCTTCGCTATCGGAGGAGCTCTCCACGCAGCACCGTGCCCGAGTCCCGAAGCACCCGAAGACCTTGGCGGAGAGGAGACCGCCCTCCATCAGCTTAAAATGGAGGGTGAGCCCCGCCGTCAAGCTATGGATGCGGGTGAACGTCTTCCACCCTCGACTAAGATACATCACATTAGGGGCCGGGAAATCAACGCGGACTCGCGTACTGCTGATTCCACAACCCCTCATGTGCAACCTCAGTGTCTCGGGCGGATCCAACTCCATCTCGCTCGCAAACGGAGTCAGGAGACGAAGGCGACGACGAGGCGGCCGACCCAGCCTGACGAAGAACTCACAAGGGTCGTCCCCGATATGGTCCGCCACGGGGAGAGGATCTGCTGGCAGAGGCGAGGCCGGCGGACTGCCTCGCCCACCTCTTCCCCGACCGCCTCGGCCTCGCCCTCGACCTCGCTCGCGGCCTCGTCCCCTCCCTCTTCCCCTTGCAGCTGGCTCTGCCACCACGGGTGCGGGGGGAGGAGGGACGCGTTGCCTAGTGGCAACCCTCGTCGCCACCGTCGAAGGACCAAGGTTCCCTTTCTCCATGGCGAATGAGAGAGAGGGGAGCAGAAGCTGAAGAAAGGAGGAGATGAGAGAATGCGGGCTTCCGTCCCCCCTATCCCGCTCCTTATAAAGGAGCGGGGTGGGGGCTCGGCCGCCTCGCTCAGCCAATCGAGACGCAGAAGGCGTAGGGAACTGGGCCCGACCTGCTGCCTCGACCCGTGGCGACCCGGTTTCCCGCCTCCACCGTTCGCCACTCCAAGCGCATGGAGGCCGCATGGCAGGAGGGCAGAGTTGAGGCGACGGATGAGGCGACCTCTCCCCACCCCGTGATCATGGGGGGTGGACGCCTCGAAGACCACGCCTCCACGCCTCCCTCCGTTTATGAGGAAGATACGAACCGCCAGGAGGCGGGCGTTTCGCCTTTCTGGATAAAGAAACCACCCACTACCTCTCCCATGACGCCGCAATTGACGCGTGCCGTTCGGGGAGGGCGTGGTGGATGCGGAGCAAGGTGTGACGTGACCCAGGCCGTGCGTGCCCGTGCCCTGTTTTGGGCCTGGCCCAACAGCGCTCGGCACCGTGTGTGGCCCAGGCCCGGGGGCTCCTGTCGGTGTACTAAAGTAGGGGTACCCTAGTATCCCGAACTTGTGCACGGGCAGTCGCAGCACCCCGCGGCAAGGCCCGCCAGGGTGATTGCCAAGGCTCTCTATGGTTCTTTTGGAGCCATTCGAGAACAAAGTATTTAAGCCAAGGAGACAAGTCCCCGGCAAGAGGAGCTTGCCGGGAAGGCCGCTCGAGGCACAAGACCCCGGCAAGAGGAGCTTGCCGGGAAGGCCAACCAGAGCATCTCAAAGAACCTGCCGCGACGCGCCACGCGTCCCGGCAGGACTCGGCGAGCGACAAGCTCCCGGACGCGGCAAGACAACAGCCGCGGCAAGGCACTTGCCGCGGCGGGCAACCACTCTGTACCCGCGCTCCAGCTCACCCACTTACGTGTCGCTCCGGGACCCTTCCTGACGTACGTGGTGGGAGGCTGTGCAGCCAGGGGTACACTGTGGCATGCAGCGCTGACAAGATCGCCATCGTGGCAAGCAGTGGCGCCCCTGACGGTCCCTTTTCTGCACCGTCAGGGCGACATAGATAGGCATTTAATGCCTTTGTCCCCTCCCGTCAGGGTTAGGTATGATACACTGTGTAGGTAGCTGTACCTACCACAACATATTTCCATTTTTGCCCTTACCTACGTTGCCACCTGTTGGAGACCCCTTGAACATATAAAAGGAGGCCCATGCACAATGTAGGGAGGGGATCGGACCCCGGAGAGCGATCTCTGAGAGGAAAACAGAAGAACGCTCGGTCTCGTTAGCTGCTTGAGTGTCCTGTAGCACTCAACGCTCCCGAGCAAGAACTCAATACAATCCACGAAGCAGCAGTAGGAGTATTATCTCTCCGGAGAGCTCCGAAGCTGGGTAAAAAAAACCCGCGTGCCTCGCCTCGATCCGCTCTTCGCGCGACCTCTGCCCCCCGCCGAACCGAGAAGGGGCTCCGTCCCCATAGGTGCTCGGGGAGCCAGAAAACCCCGGCACCCCTTCTTGAAATGAAGTCGTCCTCGATGGAAGCTCATCTTACTCACCCAAATAAGGCTTCAAATCTGCAATGTTAAAACTGGGACTAACCCCAAAATCTGCAGGCAACTCAAGTTTATATGCATTATCATTTATTTTTTCTAACACCTTAAAAGGACCATCAGCACATGGCATTAGCTTTGACTTGCGCAAATTAGGAAACCTATCCTTACGCAAATGTAACCAAACAAGATCTCCAGGTGCAAAGACAACACGTTTTCTACCCTTATCTCCAACAAGTTTATATTTAGCATTCATGCGCTCAATATTTTCCTTAGTTAACTCATGCATCTTTAAGATCAAATCAGCACGTTGTTTAGCATCAAAATTTACCTTCTCCGAAGATGGAAGAGGCAACAAATCAATAGGTGCACGAGGTAGGAAACCATACACAATTTCAAAAGGGCACATCTTAGTAGTAGAATGCAATGAACGATTATAAGCAAATTCAATATGAGGCAAGCATTCTTCCCACATTTTCTTATTATTCTTCAAAACAGCCCTAAGCATAGTAGACAATGTTCTATTGACTACTTCAGTTTGTCCATCAGTTTGGGGGTGACAAGTAGTACTAAAAAGCTGTTTAGTCCCCAACTTAGCCCATAAACATCTCCAAAAGTGGCTAAGAAATTTAGTATCACGATCTGAAACAATAGTATTTGGCACACCATGCAAGCGAATAATTTCACGAAAGAACAAATCAGCAACATTAACAGCATCATCGCTTTGGTATAAAGTGTGCCATTTTTGAGAATCTATCCACGACAACAAATATGCTATCCCTCCCCTTCTTTGTTCGAGGTAAACCTAAAACAAAGTCCATAGATATATCCTCCCAAGGAACACTAGGCACAGGCAAAGGCATATATAAACCATGAGGATTGAGTCGTGACTTAGCTTTTTCACATGTAGTGCAGCGAGCAACAAAACGCTCAACATCCCGTCTCATCTTTGGCCAAAATAAATATGTAGCAAGTACGTCCTCCGTCTTCTTCACGCCAAAGTGTCCCATTAATCCTCCTCCATGCGCCTCCTGCAACAACAAAAGACGAACAGAGCTAGCAGGAATGCATAGCTTGTTAGCGCGGAACACAAAACCATCATTAACAACGAACTTGTTCCATGTTCTTCCTTCTTTACAATTCTGCATTACTTCTTTAAAATCAGCATCATGCACATATTTATCTTTGATGGTCTCCAAACCAAATATTTTGAAGTCAAGTTGTGAAAGCATAGTATAGCGACAAGACAAAGCATCAGCAATAACATTTTCTTTACCCTTCTTGTGTTTGATGACATAAGGGAAAGTCTCAGTGAATTCAACCCATTTAGCATGTCTACGATTCAGTTTAGCTTGACTTTTAATGTGTTTCAAAGATTCATGATCAGAATGTATAACAAATTCTTTGGGCCATAAATAATGTTGCCATGTCTCTAACGTCTGAACAAGAGCATATAATTTCTTATCATAAGTAGAATAGTTCAGACTAGGCCGACTCAATTTTTCAGAAAAGTATGCAACAGGTTTGCCATCTTGTAATAACACACCTCCTAATCCAATTCCACTAGCATCACATTCAAGCTCAAAAGTCTTATTAAAATCAGGAAGTTGGAGTAAAGGAGCATGTGTCAACTTATCTTTCAATACCGTGAAGGCTTCTTCCTGTGCGGTACCCCAAACAAAAGGCACATCCTTCTTTGTAAGCTCATTGAGAGGTGCAGCAATGGTGCCAAAGTCTCTCACAAAACGCCTATAGAAACCAGCGAGTCCAAGAAAACTCCTCACTTGTGTGACCGTTTTGGGCTGCGGCCAACTCTCAATAGCTTCAATCTTGGCTTTATCAACTTCAATTCCCTGTGGAGTAACAACATAGCCAAGAAAAGATACTCGATCGGTGCAAAAGGTGCACTTCCCAAGGTTACCAAACAAACGTGCATCACGTAGAGCATTAAAAACAGCACATAAATGTTCCAAATGTTCTTCCAAAGATTTGCTATAAATCAGTATATCATCAAAATAGACTACCACAAATCGTCCAATGAAAGCACGTAAAACTTCGTTCATTAGTCTCATGAAAGTACTAGGTGCATTAGTTAACCCAAAAGGCATGACAACCACTCATATAAACCAAACTTAGTTTTAAAAGCTGTTTTCCATTCATCTCCCAATTTCGTACGAATTTGATGGTATCCACTACGCAAATCAACTTTGGAGAATATTGTAGAGCCACTCAATTCATCAAGCTAGCCAAGGAATAGGATGACGATAACGAATAGTAATATTATTAATGCCTCTACAATCAACACACATACGCGAGGTACCATCCTTTTTCGGCACTAGAATAATAGGAACAGCACAAGGACTAAGGGATTCGCATATATAACCTTTGCCGAGTAGCTCTTGTACTTGACGCATAATCTCCTTCGTCTCCTCTGGATTGGTACGGTATGGTGCGCGGTTGGGTAATGATGCACCGGGAATTAAGTCAATTTGATGCTCAATCCCTCGAATAGGTGGTAATCCCGGTGGCACGTCTTGTGGAAAGACGTCAGCGAACTCCTGCAAAATGTTAGTAACAGCAGGAGGCAAAGAGGAAGGCACGTCCTCGAATGAAAATAATGCCTCTTTGCACACAAAAGCATAGCAAACAGATTTGCTAACATCTAGATCATCAATATCAGATTTGGTGGCAAATAAACATGCACTTTTCAATTTAATTTCAGAAGCAATACTAGATGGTTTATTATTAGGCTTCATTTGTTGCTCAAATTCTTTTGCCACAATCTGATTTTCACTCTTATTTTGCTCCTGTTTTGCTTTATTAGCTCGATTAATATCATCTTTCAAAATGGAATTAGGAGTCATAGGAAGCAAAGTAATATTTTTGTCCTTATGAACAAGAGTATACTGATTGTTTCTACCATGGTGTACAGAATTTTTATCAAATTGCCATGGTCTACCAAGTAATAAGGAAATGCTTGCATAGGTACCACATCACAATCAACATAATCAACATATGTAGAGATACTAAAATGCACACGAACAGTACGTGTTACCTTAACCTTGCCGCTGTTGTTGAACCATTGGATGTAGTAAGGATGTGGATGTGGTCTTGTGGTGAGAGATAGCTTCTCCACCATCTCCATGATAGCCAAGTTGTTGGAGCTCCCTCCATCTATGATGACGCGAACAGAACGTTCCTTCACAACTCCCTTTGTATGGAACAAATTATGCCTCTGATTTTGCTCAGCTTGTGTGACCTGCACACTCAAAACACGTTGAGCAACTAAACATTCATACCTGTCAGCATCTTCAGCAGCCATGTATTGCGTCTTATGATCAGAATCATCTCCACCGTGTTCTTCATGTGTAAGAAGAGCCAAAGTCTCCTCATCATAGTCACTAGCGGACTCATACCCACCATCCTCAGTAGCAATCATCACACGCTGAGATGTGCATTCTTGCGCAAAATGTCCTCTTCCCTTACAACGATGACAAATAATATCACTTGTGTGCCCTGTAGACGCCATGGAAGAAGCAGAGCTCTGTGCAGGCCCGGCAGGTGTGCTCTTGGCAGATAGTGGTGGTTGTGCCTGCTTTCTTGTATCATGGTTGGAGGTGGCAGCTGACGGAGGTGCCGGTGGTGTGCTCTTGGCAGAACGTGTGGAAGTAGATGATGCACGTGGTGTCCACGATGAAGGTCGACCTGCAGAAAAGTTAGTTCGCGCCAATGCCTGTCGATCCTGCACTTCACGTTCAGCTTTACAAGCAAGATGGAATAAACGAGTGATATTATTATAATCCTTATAGTCTAGAATGGTCTAAATCTCTCTATTTAATCCACCCAGAAAACGTGCAAGCATAGCTTCATTCTCCTCAACGATACCACATCTAATCAAGCCAGTTTGTAATTCCTGATAATATTCTTCTACCGAATTTTTTCCTTGTCTTAAGCGCTGCAATTTTTGAAGTAATTCACGTTGATAATATGGTGGAACCCAATGAGTACGCATAGCAGTTTTCAAAGCAGCCCAATTAGCTGGAACAAGATATAATCTACAATATTCAGACCACCAAACACATGCAAAGCTAGTGAAAGCACAAACAGCAGCAGGAACTTTTCTCTCCTCAGGATATTGTAAACATGTAAATAGTTGTTCAGTTTCTAACTCCCAAGTAAGATATATATCAGGAACATATCTACCCTCAAATGGTGGAATATTCAATTTCAGTTTAGGGAGATGGTCATGATCTCGTACCTGAGGGGGAGCCCTAACATTGCCATTATTTGCATGTGGACGACCTGGTGGTTGTGGTTCTGGTGGTTGCACGTAGTTCTGATGTTGATCAACCTCATCCTCGTAATCTCCCACATAATCATCCTCCTCCACATCACCAGCAGGAGCCACAGAAGTATCAACAGCAGCACCAGCAGCTTGGCCAGGCTGAAGAGGGACACGGGTCGCTTGGCGGAGGGCTGTGTCGCGATGTGTAGGTAGTCGTTGTTGCTGTTGTAGAGGTGCGTTAGGTGCAGCCGGTGGTGGTGGTAGACGCGCGAGCAATTCATTAAACTTGTTATCGAGCTTTGTTTCGAACGCCTTCTCAATGCCATCTATCTTCTCCATGGCCTCTTCAAATCTATTTAGCACATCTTCCACCTGTCCACTCATTATTTGCTGAAACTTATCATGTAACGCTTTGTTTGTCATGTTCTCACAGTCAGTCTCGTCGGCTTGTGATCCTGCCATGGTTAGCAGCAATAGAAACACACAAGAATATGATTCTACAGACTACTAGGAAGTGGTGGTGGTGGTGTGGTGGACAGTCACAAATCCGTCAAGCAAATCTCAAATTCTTGCCAGTTCTTACCCAGCAGCAGGCGGTGATCGGCAACCATTGTAGTCAAAACTCTCAAAGCTTGGATAGAGCAATTGCCAGGGAGAGTCAAACGCACGACGTAGATGTATGTGGAGATGGAAAGGCTTATAGTATGGTAGCAAAAAGGTCAGCAATAATCAATTCAGAGATGCAAAGTTGAATAAACGCTCAACGACGGTACTGTGCTGGTCCTAGGCTAGACCGTGCTAGAGACGCGAGCCTAGAACACTAACAAAATCACGGCGCTGCACGAAAACAAGGGAAAAGCACACTCTGGAAAAATTTTTCGCTCTTTTTTTTTGCGCTCCTCTTTTTTTGCGAAAAATCACTATAATGGCGAGTGTCTCAAAACTCTTCCCAGGTCAAACTGACAGGATAGACACGAAATTTTTGCGATTTTCTTTTTCGACTGCCCGGACCCAAAAACTGGAAACAGCTCAAAAAAACTTTCAATAACGGCGACTGTCTCAAAAGGCTAAGAAACACCTAAAAATAGGATAGCCAGATTTTTTTTGTCAAGTGTGTTTTTGGAAAATTTTGGGCCTAAATGGAGGGTGGTTTCCGAACTCCTCTACGGACGGCAAAAGATTGATGGAATCCCAAACCTACTCAAACAAGGAAACACGAATCTGGCAACAGATGGATCTCGAAAGCAAACCTAATATGAGATGGACTCGAAGTGATGGTGGTATATGGATACGGATCGGTGGTGGTATATGGACTCGGAGCAGTGGCGGATAAGCGGTGGTGGAAGATGGCAGGGACAATGATGATGGTGCGGCGGCAGCGTGACTAATATGACCAGAACTCGAAACTCTAAAAGACTAGACGCTAGGACCAGCAACTTGACACGACGATGCAACCGCAAATTCAACAAAGCAAATACAGAAAAGATTATGCAAAGGATCAGATTGGTTCGGATAGGATGAACTAACCCTAATTTTTTTTGGCTTTTTCATGGACTATAGGTATAAAGAACAGACTCGATCTAAACTATGAAAAACTGTAAAATCTCACCGAGCAACCTGAAAATCTGATACCACTTGATAGAGGCAAAGGTGTCCCGATGTTTCGATGAGATGGTGGCTATCGTTTCTGTGGGAGTTGACCTTGACGATCCGACTACGAACGTGCGAGACGTCGCGCCTTAGCAATCGCTAAACCAACTTCCGAGGGTTATTGACCACGCCGGAGCACGATCAACCTAGCCACGAGGGCCTGTTTCCTGCGAGCAAACGAAGAACAAGCAAGAAACTAAGATTGCAATCTGGATATTGTGAATATAAGAGGAAAGCTTTATTAATGAAGGTGGGGTTCTGTGACGCCTTGGTCTGGTCGTTGAACACAAACGAAGTACGCGAAGTTGCAGCTATGGCGAACTTTTGATCTAAACAAAACCCAAAGTCTAAGCGACGCCCTAAGGGCTGTATATATGGAGGAAGAGGGGGGGAATTTCGTGTCCCTTGAGGAAGGGGTCCGAAACCAACCCTAACTCTTGTTTCCCCACGCATACGGACTCTAAAAACAGCCTATACTTAAGTATTTCGAAATTACATGGGCCTGGCCCAATAATAAGGTGACGCAGCACCTAGAATAGCCTCTGGACGAAATTTATGAAGTGGCATCCTGTATATTTCGTCCAAGGCTTCATTCACTCCTTATGGTGGCTTCAGAGTCCTGAAATCATCACTTGTAACTCTGTTCTTGTTCCCCTTGCGCATGCCATCAACTCCATGCTTGTTCTTGCTCCAATGTTCATCATTCTCCAAGCTAGGCCCTTCATTTGTAAGCAAAACAAATGTATCCAATTTAGGCAGCATCATATTCTCATGAACATTAGAATCATTACCAAGAAACGAAAGTACCTGGTAATTTAATTGGCGTGCACGAGCTCTAGTAATTGGTCCATCATATATAACAGTAGGGGCTGTGGGTGTAACAATGGTATTGATGTCCTCATCATGAGGTGACCGGACTGCAAACATGCATCCAATCCCTGGTGAACAAGCAGCTCAAGCTTGTCAATGTAGTCCAGGTCATGCTCGTCCGCCGGATTCTCCCGTGTCAACAATGGGCCTTCAACCTGTGGGAGCTCGACTCGGCGCAGCACCCAACTTTGAGTAGGCTCTTCGACATGACGTACGAAGATGCCTGAAAGGTGCTATTCAAGGGCGCCAAGGCTCCCGCATCTGCTTCCAAGGATCGCGGATTCAGCACACAGCGTCAAGGTAGTGCGGTGAGTTATCTTTTACCTTTTACAGGACATTTGTTTCTCATAGTTTGACTCTATGCGGGATCTAAACTCCCTTACCTTTGACAGGAGTGGCGGGCGAATTCCGGACAGATCGACTATCCGGCCCCTTTGCCCGAAGACCCAGCCGACGCTCGCTTAGCGAAGCTGCTGGCTCCGGCACCTTACGTGGTGCTGGAGAAGAAGGCCAAGAAAAGGGCCACGGGGACTCGAAAGAGTTCCCGGCACCAGGAAGTGTCGGATTCTTCATCCGATGAATCTGAGACGCGCTCCTCCCGTGAGAACGAGGAGGAGGAAGAAGAAACCTCTCCCCCTCCAACAGGGGGTGGAAAGAAGAGGAAGGCCGCCCCAACAGGGGAGGCCGAAGGGTCCAAGAAGGGAATGACCCTCCCTCCGGACTACTCCACCGACGCCGAGGAGGGCGAAGAGGAGTGGCCGCACAGGGCCAGGCGCCCAGCGGCATCATAAGTATTTGGACACTTGAGTAACTCATAGCATTCCTTTGTTGCACAACTTTCCCTTATGTCGAATATAATTATGCAGTCCGCCCAAAGCCGGGCTCGACGAGTCGTCGAGCGGCTCCCTGGATTCGTCGGACGTGAATTCAGTTCCGCCCGCTACCTCCCCCCGCACTGCGGATGATGCCGAAGTGGCGTTGCAACAAGCTCCGGGCCAAGAGGAGGTGGTCCTGGAGGAGCCGCGAGGCGACCTCCCGGACTCCATGAGTGAAGGGGACAAGACCCCCCCTAGGGCTCCAACTCCGGTTTTGAGCCGGACACCGCGCCGAAATCTTCAACGGTTCCGGACTGCGGTAGGCGAACTCCTTCCAAGAGGAGCGAGCCTTCTAAGCCGGCGGCCCCCGTCCAACCGGGGGCGCCGGACACTCTGCTGGAGGTGCTTAACGGCGCCTCCATCGACGCGGAGCACCATACTATTATGAGTACAGTGATCCAGAAGGTTCAGTCCGCCAAGAGCGGACTGACTGAAGCTTGTGCCAGCCTTCTAACAGGCTTCGAGGTGAGTAAAAAATATGCAAAAGTATTACCGCATAGACAGAAGCCCCTGATGCTCTGTTTGGCGTTCGGAAAGAAAAGCCGAATAGAGGATCAAATAATTTCGCAGGAGTCTAACAAAAAATGAGTCAATATGCGTGTGCAGGCTTCGCTGCTTGCTACCGCCACACTGACTGCGGAGGTAGGCACCCTGAAGCAGTGTCTCGAGCGGTCCGAGCAAGAGCTCGTCCTTGCCAGGCGGCAGCTCAAGGAGAAAGAAGGTAAGAGATACCTTATAGAAAAATATATAAAAAGATGCAATTGCAAAAATGACCGGATTGTGCTGCTTATTGCAGGGGCCACAACTGAGGTGGCGACCCTCAAGCAGGCGCTGTCCGAGGCCGAGAAGAGAGCGGCCTGGGAACGCATCGAGCGAGAGAAATTTGAGGCGCAGGTCAGTGAGGCGCGGCAAGAGCTTGAGGCTCTCATGAGAAAGCATGAGAGTTTGGATCTTGACTCGAAGACGCAAGCGTCCGAGCTCGTGGCGGCCATCGAAACCGCCAAGTTGGCCAAGGCCGAATCCCGAAAGGCCCTTCAGGAGTTGGATGCGGTGAAAAAGATAGCGGCGGGTAAGGCATTCTTTATGCAAAGCAGACATATAAAAGTAAGCTACTTGTTACTTACCCGAATCCGGAGCTCTCCAGGGGCATTCGCAGATCTTCCCCGTAGCGTATCTGACGCCGCCACATTCTACCGAGCCAAGGAGGGCAGCTCGACGGAGAAGGTGTTCTGGTCTCAGTATACTGAGGCCGGACACCCTGTGCCCCTCAGCGACTAGCTGAAGCAGCTGGTCGAGCTCCAGAAGGCGGCCGAACAGGCCATGAAGGGCTTTTATAGTTCGGCTGTGGCCTAGAGAGGCCCTGCCTGGGAGCTACTTCGGACTGGTTTAGCGGCTGGTGGCGGCCTGTCCAAGGCTTGAAGTCATCAAGCGCTCCGTCTGCATCGAAGGTGCCCGAAGGGCCCTTGCTCACGCTAAGGTGCACTGGGGGAAGCTGGACGGTGAGAAGCTTGTGAGGGACGGGCCACCGCCGGGGAAGGAGCATCGCAAACCCGAGAACTATTATAAGGATGTTCTGAAGCGCGCCCGCCTTATGGCGGATGAATGTACCAAGGATGTAAGTTTTTAATGAACTCGCACGTGTTGTCTTGTGTGCTGAAAACTTGTTCATGTGCGCTAAGCAATGCTTTTGAATTTAAAATATTATTTTCTGTGCGGCCGTTTATCAAAAATTGAGAGATGGCCAATCGTCGGCTTCTGCCCCCGTGCCACTAGTGCTGGGGTGTTCGGGATAAACCTGAGCGCTCTTTTTCCCATGTTTGGGTCCTTCGAGGGAGGCGCTCAGCACAATGAACAAGGCAATCAGAGTATAATGCTTGAACACTCTCACTTAGCCATAGAACTTTATAGTTTTAAATTTCGGCAAAGCCCCTAGAATTCGGAAGACCGAGTTCGGGGCGCTATCCACGCCTTGGCCGGACAAAGCCGGTTCCTCGCTCTAATGGGCATAAGTCTTTAGGGACTCGAAAAACCTCTCGAACAGCGACCGGTCTGTCGCTTCATCATGACAGTCAGTTTTAGCTTTCTCTACTGAGGTGCTCAGCCCAGCTCAACTGGGGCACAATCGCAGTAGTTCTCCTAGTACTACCTTAGCCGATATAGCGGAACATAAGGCACCAAAACATAGGAGCCGGGCAAACCCAACTATTGACCCAAGACATGATTCGGAGCCGATGCACATAATGCTATAAGTTCGGGGTGCCGCACTTGTTAAAGTGTTCAGACTTCTCACACCATATTGACGGGTACTGAAGCCCCTGGCGTATTTGCCGTACCACAGTGTACGGGTGCAACATGTCATTAATGAACATATATTTGGAAAAAGGGTAATGCAAAAAATAGATAAAGACTATGCATTGTTTAAAAGAGCTGCGATCATAGCAGAACGATACAAATAACGCGATAAGCAAAAAGTTGGACTATTTAACATGTCCGGTCCAGGGGCGGGCCGCGGAACTTATATGCAAAACAGGTATACTGCTCGTGATAGAGACCACATGGGAGTCCATAATGCGGCATGGCTTGTCTGCTACCCTGGTTCTTGCATCGTTTGTGCGGCAGTTGAATTGCCGAACAGGTCGTCCGAAGTATGGAGTCCTGAAAGTAAGAGAAGATAAAGAAGGAATTCGGCAGCCCCTAGTACGATTTAAGCCGTGTTTTGGGCATGCCGTGATGGTGCCCCTTCCCCTGCGCCCATGGTATTTTGAGAGCGTAGTTATGCACGCGAAGCACTGGTTCTGCTATTTCGCGAGGGCTGAGGTTGGGGCCGCATTGCTACGGCTGCTCAGAACGTGCCAGGCGGTCTTGTTGTAGGTTACTCCGGGCGCGCTTGAGAGTGTCCGGCCTTTTAACGACCGGACTGGGGAAATGCCTAGAGAGGCTGTTTTGTACTTCCGCTGTGAGGGCCGCCGTGTGCTCCTCTGCTCGGAGGGAGCGTTCGGTGTTTCCATTGACCGTAATTACTCCTCGAGGGCCTGGCATCTTGAGCTTGAGGTATGCGTAGTGCGGTACCGCATTGAACTTTGCAAATGCGGTTTGTCCGAGCAGTGCGTGATAGCCACTGCGGAACGGGACTATGTCGAAGATTAACTCTTCGCTTCGGAAATTATCCGGAGATCCGAAGACCACTTCAAGTGTGACTGAGCCTGTGCAGTTGGCCTCTACACCTGGTATCACGCCTTTAAAGGTTGTTTTGGTAGGCTTAATCCTCGAGGGATCTATGCCCATTTTCCGCACAGTGTCCTGGTAAAGCAGGTTCAGGCTACTGCCGCCGTCCATAAGGACTCTTGCGAGATGAAATCCGTCAATAATTGGGTCTAGAACCAATGCGGCGAACCCGCCATGACGGATGCTAGTGGGGTGGTCCCTTCGATCAAAAGTGATTGGGCAGGAGGACCATGGGTTGAACTTTGGGCCGACTGGCTCTATCGCGTATACGTCCCGTAACGCACACTTCTATTCCCTCTTGGGGATGTGGGTTGCGTATATCATGTTCACCGTCCGCACTTGTGGGGGAAAACCCTTTTGTCCACTGCTGTTCGGCGGCCTGGGCTCCTCCTCGTCGTCGCTACGTAGCCCCTTGTCTCTATTTTTGGCATTTAACTTGCCTGCCTGCTTGAACACCCAACAATCCCTGTTGGTGTGATTGGCTGGCTTTTCGGGGGTGCCATGTATCTGGCACGAGCGGTCGAATATTCGGTCCAAACTGGACGGGCCCTGAGTATTTCTTTTGAATGGCTTTTTCCGCTGACCGGCTTTATAGCCTTTGAATCCGGCGTTGACTGTCGTATCCTCGTTGCTGTCGTTGTTAACGCGACGCTTTTGCTTGTTCCGACGCGACCTGCCACTTTTGTCCTTGGTATCCGAATTACCAAGGTTCTTGTGTAAGTTGTTGCTGCGAGCTAGCCAGCTATCTTCTCCCGCGCAGAAGCGGGTCATGAGTGTCGTGAGGGCTGCCATAGATTTCGGCTTTTCCTGTCCAAGGTGCCGGGCAAGCCACTCGTCGCGGATGTTATGCTTGAAGGATGCTAGGGCCTCTGCGTCCGGACAATCGACTATTTGGTTTTTCTTCATTAGGAACCGTGTCCAAAATTGCCTGGCCGATTCTTGTGGCTGCTGAATTATGTGGCTTAGGTCATCGGCGTCTGGTGGTCGCACATAGGTGCCCTAAAAATGTCGAGAAATGCAGCTTCAAGGTCCTCCCAAGAACCGATTGAATCTGCTGGCAAGCTATTAAGCCAATGCCGGGCCGGTCCCTTAAGTTTGAGCGGGAGGTATTTGATGGCGTGTAGATCATCACCGCAGGCCATGTGGATATGAAGGAGATAATCCTCGATCCATACCGCAGGATCTGTTGTGCCATCATATGATTCGATGTTCACGGGTTTGAAACCCTCAGGGATTTAATCCATCACTTCATCTATGAAGCATAGTGGGTGTGCGGCGCCTCTGTATTGGGCTATATCACGACGCAGCTCAAATGAGCTTTGCCTATTGTGTTCGGCCCGACCGGATTTCTTATGTCCGAAATGACGATCCCCGTCATGTGCCGTTGGGCGCCCACGCGATCCGTAGATCGATCTTATTTGTCTTGCCTTGTCCTCCAGTATCTCTCGCAAGTCTGGCACGTTTTCCCGTGCCTTAGTATATTTTGAGTGGCACCAGGGCACGGCTTGAGTGGAGGGCCGAGAGGCCTCTCTGTCACGGCCACGAGGTGGTCGGTCGGCCATGTCATGCGCTGGTGATGTAGGTTTATGTGCTTCCTCCTCTAATCGGGGTTGCAGCCTCTACTTTGGATAACTCTTGGAGGGGCGTTCGAGTTCATACTCTTCGGCCGCGAGGACTTCAGTCCATCTGTCGGCTAGCAAGTCTTGATCAGCTCTAAGTTGTTGCTGCTTTTTCTTGAGGCTGCTTGTCGTGGCCATGATCCTACGTTTAAAACGCTCTTGTTCGGCTGGATCCTCTGGCACGACGAATTCGTCGTCGTCGAGGCTTGCCTCGTCTTCGGAGGGAGGCATATAATTACCATCCTCAACCTCTCTGTCTACCGCTCTCTCGTGAGGGCTGGCTTCTCCATCCTCCTGTGTTGAATCTTGCTGGAGGGGGTGTTCTTCGGCGCTATCCGGAGTATTATTATCTCCCGTGCCGGAATCACCGTTTTTGCTTTTGCGGGATTTAGAGCGGCGCTGCTGACGCCGGCGCTTGGGTTGTTTCTTGGAGGTGTCATCCCCCGCTGTTCCATCGCCATCTCAATTTTTTGGAGTGTCCACCATATATATGTCGTACGACGAGGTGGCCTTCCAGTGCCCTATAGGTACTGGTTCATATGCGTCTCCTGCATCGTCGTCCATACCGTCGATGTCTTCGGAGTCGAAATTGAGCACATCGGTTAAGTCGTCGATAGTGGCTATGAAGTGGGTGGTGGGTGGGCTTTGAATTTCTTCATCGTCCGTATCCCGACCTTGCTGGCCGTAGTCTGGCCAGGTCTCTCCTGATAAAGAGAGAGACTTTAGTGACTTCAGGATGCCGCCGAAGGGCGAGTGCTGGAAGATGTCCGCAGCGGTGAAATCCATGATCGGCGCCCAATCGGATCCGATCGGCAAGTGCGCGGAGGGCGTGGAGTCCGGAGAGGAGTCCGGCCCCTCGGAGTCACGGGCCTTGCGAAGTGCGGGGCTGGTGTTTGGCTCAATCGCCTTTGAGATCGCAGCCCCCGAGGCGGCGTCTAACCGCTCATCCTCGATCGGTGCAGTCGGCTCCGAATTAAGGGTCGGAACCGAAGCGCGTGCGGCCTCCAGGGCACTGTTCGGCGGCAGAGCTAGATCATTCCCATCGAGACAGTGCGGCGCGCTCGGCTGTGGCTCGAATCCGTCGAAGATCAAGTCCCTGCGGATGTCGTCCGTGTAGTTTAAACTTCCAAATATGACCTGATGGCCAGGGGCGTAGCTTTCGATTTGCTCCAGATGGCCAAGCGAATTGGCCCGCAGTGCGAAGCCACGGAAAACAAAGATCTATCCAGAGAGAAAAGTCTCACCCTAGACTACATCGTTGTTGATGATCGAAGGAGCCATCGAGCCTAAAAGCGACGACACAGAGGAACTCTCAATGAAAGCACCAATGTCGATGGTAACAGGAGACAAGGGACATGAAGTTTTACCCAGGTTCGGGCCCTCTCGATGGAGGTAAAACCCTACGTCCTGCTTGATTAATATTGATAATATGGGTAGTACAAGAGTAGATCTACCACGAGATCAAGGAGGCTAAACCCTAGAAGCTTGCCTATGGTATGATTGTTGTTCATCCTATGGACTAAAACCCTCCAGTTTATATAGACACCGGAGAGGGTTAGGGTTACTGATAGAGGCGGGGGTGTCCCGATCTTTTGATGAGATGATAACTATCGATTTGGTGGAGTCGACTTTGACGATCCGACTACAAACGTGCACGACGTTGCGCCTTAGCAATCGCTAAACCAACTTCGAGAGGTTATTGACCACGCCGGAGCACGATCAACCTGACCACGAAGGTCTATTCCTGCACGCAATCGAAGAACAAGCAAGAATATGATAAAGCAATCTGAATATTGCGAATATATATGAAGTATTGATAAAGGTGTGGATCCGGAAGCGGTCTTGGTCTGGTCGTTGGACACAAACGAAGTACACGAAGTTGCAATGGCTAACTTTTAACTAAACAAATCCCCAGGAAAAAGCTATTATATGGATCTACTTATATAGGAGCAAGAGGTGGCGGCCAAGGAGGTGGGAGGACGTCACAAGGCAGCCTAAAACCAACCCTAGGTCGTACAAGGCTCATGGGCCCAAGTGGAGGTGATGCAACACCTTTGGACTTGTTGTTTGACTCGGATTCTGCTGCAGCGTAAGATTGTTTCGTCCATATCTCAACGCTCCGGACGAATTTAAAGGTGATTCCAATTGGTGTGGAAAGACGATCAAATCTAGTTTCCAACAAAAAAAGAATCACCCAATTCGGAGTCCGTATGAAAAAGTTCTTGGCGTTTTGAGTCAGGTATGTCTGTGCAGTCCGAATCTGAATCCAGAACGTGAGAGACTTGGACTCTACCTTCTCTTGGCCCAAAAGTAACGTGAAGGGACTTTTTGAACAGCACCTAAACTTCTCTTTTTCCCTTATCTTCATATGTGGATTGTACAAATGTCCCATACACTTGCAATTAGACAAAACACAAAAGTGTGTGAAGTATTTTTGTTCTGGATAATATGAATAGATTATTGAATAGTTGACACTAGAAATCACCTGACAAATATGCATGTATGCAATATTTTTGGTCGTATCCAAGGTAGTCATGTCCTCATCATCCTCCCCTTCTTGAAAATAAAGCCGTCCTCGGCGTTGCTTTATCTGAAATGTGGCTAACAAAAGAGACAAGGTGTACATGTTGTATATGTATATGTCATCAATTTTTACTTCCCGTGGAATTTGCACATATGACACATGTATACATGAGTAACTTTCATAGTGAATAAAATATGAAGCCAAAATATTATCACAAGAAGTAGAAGGCATGAAAGTATTGCAACTCAGTTTGCACATATAAGTGAAGCTCTTATTCATATGAAAAGATTGACAATATTCATCATTAAACCATCCCAATATTGGTGAATAAACCTTACTTGCATAAAATTTACATGCTACAACATGCTTAAATAAGCCAACATGCAATAAGTCATTTGACACAGAATCATCACCAAGATTAGAAGTCATATCAAAATGATTAAACATTGGCACAATTATTTTCAAACGTAGTTGATCCAAATTTGTTTTAGTGCCTGATTCACATGGTTCTTTCACATCAACGGTTAATTCAATGGGTGCACTCAAAATTCTTGATATTGCAGTTGTTTGATCACGTGGAAAAGTCAAATCATCAGCATAATCATCTAAAATTGGTGGTGTGATCAATGTAGTGGCTAGAGCATCACATGGTGTATTTAAATCGACAAGGCATTCATCATTCGCATGCGAAGTTAGAAGATCAGTACCTTTGTCATTACCTCGTGTTATCAACTTAGACGATGTTGGAACTCTCGGCACTGACGGGTCATAATATGGAGCTGATGCAGTGCTCACAACAACGGATGTTGTTGTCATAGTAGGCGCAGTGGTAGAAGGAAGGACCGTCTCAACTCCTTGGATGTGCACCTTATGCTTGTTTGTCTTGTGGGCATCACGCCTCTTTATTTCCTGTTCATCTTTGCAAGCAAGATGAAACAAATGGTCCATAGGATAACATTCTTCATGAATTAGTATCTCCTGAATATCACGGTTTAATCCTCCCCAAAATCTATCCATAAAATCTTCTTCACTTTCCTCTAAAAAGGAATGCAACAAGGTAGTTTGTAAATCATCACAATATTTTCTTACAATGTCACTACCTTGTTTTAAATGTTGTAGTTTTTTAATCATGCCACGAGTATAATAAACATCGACGAATCTATCTCTCATGACAAGTTTTAAATCACCCCAAGTAGTAGGTACATAATCAGGGTATAACCGACAATGTTCACTCCACCAAACAGTAGCAAAACTAGTGAAAGAACCAACGGCAAGCTTAACTTTTTTATGTTCCAGAAAATCATGGGAAGCAAATATAACATTTATTTCGAACTCCCATTCAATATATAAATCAGGCTTAAAACGACCATTAAAAGATGGCATGGAAACAAAAACCTGATTGTGCGTATTCTTATGTCTTTGCACCTCTTGTGACGGTGGTTGTATTTTCGGAACTGGTGGCACGTCTCCCACGATTGATGAAGCCCAACTAACTCTGGAACCTGCCATATTTAGTAGAAAAACAAGAAACAAAATCCGAGAATAATGTTCCTATGAACTACTAGGATGTGGTGGTAAAACGCTCATAGTATAGCAAATATCAAAGTCTTACAAGTTCTTACCATGCATCAGGTGGTGACCGGCAACCAGCGGTGTCAAATAACTCCGAAGATTGAGTAAAGCGATTGCCAGGTGAGCGTATGTATACACGGTGTAGAAATATGTGGAGCTTGGAAGGCCAAATATATGGTAGCAAAAGATCAGCAATAATCAATTCAGAGATGCAATGTTGAATAAACGCTCAACGACGGTACTGTGCTGGTCCTAGGCTAGACCGTGCTAGAGACGTGATCCTAGAACACTAAAAAAATCACGACGCGACACGTAACACAGGCGGAGCACAGTCTGAATATCTTTTTTTTTCTCCTTTTTTCACGGATTTTTTTTCACTTTTTTTCCTCTTTTTTTCTTTTTTGTCTCTCACTTTTTTTTCTTTTTTTCTTTCTCTTTTTTTTTCACAAACAAGCTAGATAAGATGCAGATTGGATCTAGTGATGATGCGAACGACCTCAAGTATGATTATGACAATGAATGATGGGGAGTACGTGGTGGAAATTGATGGATGGCGGTGGTGGACAGCGGATGCAATAATGACGCGGTGGTGGTATATGGCAACGACAATGAAGATGGTGCGGCGGTGGCGTGACAAACTGTGAACAGAACTCGGAACTCTAAAGTACTAGACACTAAGACCAGCAACTTGACACGACGATGTAACCGCAAATTCAACAAAGCAAAACACTAAAAAGATTATGCAAAGGCTCAGACTGGCTTGGACAAAGGATGAACAGATCTAACTTTTTTGTGTGGCTTTTTCTTGGACAATAGGTAAGAAAATAAATCTAATCTAGGGAGAACTGTAAATTCTCACCGAGCAACCTGAAAACTGATACCACTTGATAGAGGCGGGGGTGTCCCGATCTTTCGATGAGATGATAACTATCGATTTGGTGGAGTCGGCTTTGACGATCCGACTACAAACGTGCACGACGTTGCGCCTTAGCAATCGCTAAACCAACTTCGAGAGGTTATTGACCACGCTGGAGCACGATCAACCTGACCACGAAGGTCTATTCCTGCACGCAATCGAAGAACAAGCAAGAATATGATAAAGCAATCTGAATATTGCGAATATATATGAAGTATTGATAAAGGTGGGGATCCGGAAGCGGTCTTGGTCTGGTCGTTGGACACAAACGAAGTACACGAAGTTGCAATGGCTAACTTTTAACTAACAAATCCCCAGGAAAAAGCTATTATATGGATCTACTTATATAGGAGCAAGGGTGGCGGCCAAGTAGGTGGTAGGACGTCCCAAGGCAGCCTAAAACCAACCCTAGGTCGTACAAGGCTCATGGGCCCAAGTGGAGGTGATGCAACACCTTTGGACTTGTTGTTTGACTCGGATTCTGCTGCAGCGTCAGATTGTTTCGTCCATATCTCAACGCTCCAAACAAATTTAAAGGTGATTCCAATTGGTGTGGAAAGAGGATGAAATCTAGTTTCCAACAAAAAAAGAATCACCCAATTCGGACTCCGTATGAAAAAGTTCTTGGCGTTTTGAATCAGGTATGTCTGTGCAGTCCGAATCTGAATCCAGAACGTGATAGACTTGGACTCTATCTTCTCTTGGCCCAAAAGTGACGTGAAGGGACTTTTTGAACAGCACCTAAACTTCTCTTTTTCCCTTATCTTCATATGTGGATTGTACAAATGTCCCATACACCTGCAATAGGCAAAACACAAAAGTGTGTGAAGTATTTTTGTTCTGGATAATATAAATAGATTATTGAATAGTTGACACTAGAAATCACCTGACAAATATGCATGTATGCAATTTTTTTGGTCGTATCCAAGGTAGTCATGTCCTCATCAGTTACACAAAGATGGTTACAATGGTAGGATATCTAAATGTCGGCATCGCCAAGCTTGCCTTCCACGCCAAGGAAAGTCCCATCCGGACACGGGACAAAGTCTTCAATCTTGTATCTTCATAATCCAGGAGTCCGGCTGAAGATATAGTCCGGCTACCCGGACAACCCCTAATCCAGGACTCCCTCAGAGGCACTAGACTACATTTCCCCATAAGAGAGGCTGACAAGGATGAACAACTAGATTGTCGGATACCACACATAGCAATACACGTTACACGTACGCATAACATGCAAGTATGTGATGTACAACATGGCATCACAACATAACGCAAACTTATATAGATAAAGGCCCAGAAGAGCCACACAACATTAAATACAAACAGGGGTCTGAGTACAAGCAAGGGAAGCATTACATGTCTGAGTACAGACAACTACAAAAGGAAAAAGGGCGAGAAGCCTGACTATCTACAAGACCCTCCCAAGGGTAAAAGATCGTAGCTGAGGTAACAAGCTACTCGTCGAAGTCCAAGCGCAACTACTAGTGAGACAGGTGTCTCATTTGCAAAACATAAATAAAGCAAACGTGAGTACAAAGGTACTCAGCAAGACTTACGTCAGATCCTATCGTACATGCATTTGTATCAAGAAGGTAATGTGGGGTTTAGTCAGCAAGCCAGCTTTGACTCAGTGGCTATCCTATTCTACGACTACGAGAAACTTCTTTGAGGTGAGTCAGCGCACACGAGTCCACTAATCACCACATCAATACACTACTATGGATTCATCCCCGTCTCTCTACAACAAGGCCATCCATAGCACTCACACTTATCTTGAGCATTTTAGAGTATCCACTTCAGGTTGTCTATGTACCACGTAAGCATCCAAGAAGTCCATAACTGAGGACACGACTATTCGAATAGATCATGATAACCCTGCAGGGGTGTACTTCTTCACACACGCTCTCACCACCTATCACCATGTACACGTCATGTATTTCGGCAACCTTCAAGCGGAAGCCTGGCGAGGGTGTCGACCACGACC
Organism: Aegilops umbellulata; assembly: GCA_032464435.1. Lineage (NCBI taxonomy): Eukaryota > Viridiplantae > Streptophyta > Magnoliopsida > Poales > Poaceae > Aegilops > Aegilops umbellulata. Next base: position 67,088,325 of record CP136059.1, read on the forward strand.
GACTAACCACACAAGACTCTAGTCCAGGTTTATCGCCTATTCGGGTTCCATTCACATGGAGATACAGCCGGGGTTTCACTCACGGCCCCAAATGATGTGTACAGGGTTCCCGAGCCCACCATCGGGGTGCCACTTGGTACACCGGGCCACGTGTGCCTAGTCTGTCTCAAGCCCACCCTGCCGGGTGCCACTCGGTAGAAAAATAGCACTACCTAGAAACACCAGAAACTAGTTGTGACTCCTGGACAGAGATCAACTTGGTTAATAAGTCGAGAGAGCTTGTAGCGCCCAGAGCCCAATGTGTGGTAGTAGCTAGTCATTGGACAACTTACATCCGCCAATATATTCCCGAAAAGTCAAAAGCTAAGCGATAATGGTTTTGTGAAACTCGGTTCTTAAGGACGGTCCCAATGTGACAACCCACCATGTACTCCTACATGGCCTCTCACCGCTACCTTTACCAAATCGTGTTCACACGCTTAACTCTCAACATCAGAACATAGCATAACACTCCAATCCATTCCCAATGAATCAGACCTGACACAACTCTAAGCAATAGCAGGCATGGCATGGTAGGAACACAACATGGCTCAATCAACTCCTACACATGCTAGTGGGTTTCAACTATTTACTGTGGAAATGACAGGTCATGCAGAGGAATGGGTTCAACTACCATAGCATAAAGTAGCAGTTGAATCGTTATTGTCCTAATGCAATAAAAGAGAGCAGGAGCGAGAGAGTGGGATTGTATCGGAATGAAAAAGGGGGGTTGCTTGCCTGGTAGATCAACAGGGGGGCACTGCTCCTCTGACAGGTACTCTGGATCGGTCTCCGGTGCAGGACCTATCGAGAAGGAACGGTGTCGGCAATCAATACCAACATACGCAACAATATGATGCATGATCATGGCATGTAGATGTGATGTTGTTTGAGCTAATGCAGCTAGCATTCATTTGGATGAAGTCCATTTGAACCAAGAATTCAAATGCAACTCCAAGTTAAGTCTTTATAAATGCCATTTATAGGTTTTCACCTATACAGCAAGTATAACTTGGTTTTTCATGCATGAAACTGGTGCAGATGGATAGGTTGCATTTTTCTGATGATTTTTCATATATAAATTATTTCAATCTGAGCTATGGTTGAATTTATATGATTATTTGAGGTTTATAGCATTTTCTGGAATTTCCTGTTTTAAAATAATTCCAGAAATCATTAATTGCGTCAGCTTGAGGTCAGCACTGCGTCAGCAGTCAACCTTGGTCAAACCTGACGTGTGGGTCCCATGTGTCAGTGTTTGTGGCTAATCCTAAATTAATTTAAAACTAAACTAGGTTAGTTAATGGTCAAACCCTGGTCAAACAGGGTCAAACCCGGTCAACCGGGGCTAACCCCACCGGCGACTCGACGCCGGCGAGGCCAGACATGGCGGCGGCCTGCGGGATTGCATCTCCGGTGACCAAAAGGGCCGCGGAGACCATCTCCGAGGAGCTGGTGCTCGCGCGCATCCACTGGTGCCCTCCGTTTCACCGGAGACGGCCTATATCGACGGCGGCGACCTCTTGGGCGGCGGCCGGAGTTTGGCAGGGAGGGGAGAAGGGGCTATGGGGCACGGGGAGGCCACCCGAGAGGCTCTGCGGCACCCTCGTGGCACCAGGAGCACGGTTGGGTGCTCGGGGGCGAGCTGCGGTGGCTCTGGCCATGACGGTGACATGGTCGGTGGCGAGGCGCTCGCGGGCACGTCGGCTAGCACGGCTACGGCGCGAATTCGAGTGCGGGGGCGGAGGGGAAACGGAGGAGAGCTCACAGAGGTTCGGCGGGTGTGCTCAGCGGCTCGGGGGAGGCCCTGCAGGTGACGTGTGGCCGGTGGAGATCCGTGGCGGCCGGCGGTGAAGATGACGGCGATGGCGGCTCCTTGGGGCTTCCCACGTCGCTTGGCTCGACAGAGAGGTAGCAAGCGACGCCGCGAAGCTTGTGGACTCGACGAAGGGGCAAGGGGACGGCGGGGAGCGCATCGTCGGTTAGCTGCGGCGGCGGCAGCGCTTCGGCTGTCATGGGAGAGGGTGATAGAGGCGGGGAGGAGGACGGGAGAGAGTGAGAGAGGCTTGGGGGGGTCGCGTGGCGACGCTGCAGGGGGTCGGGGCGCAGCAGGCAGGCATGAGGTGGCTGGGCGCGTGGCCGCGTGCGGCGAGCGCGTGCTCGGCGTCCTCCTGGCGCGGTGGAGACGACGACTGGCACTGCGAGTCGGCTGGGCCGGCCTGCTGGGCCGCTGGGCCAGGCCAGGCTGCACAGGGAGGTAGTGCAGGTGGTCTTTCTTCCCTTTTTTGTTTTCTTTTCTATTTTCTGACATTTTTTCTGATTTAGTAAAATACTAAATCATTTTATTTTCTTCTGAAAATTATTGTAGGAACTAATTGAATTATTCCAAAGCCCCATGGTAAAAATCAGAATTATTGGAGTATATTTGAATATATAACAAATATAAATCCAATGCAAATAATTATGCATTAATTCCAAATGGCCAAAATAAATATTTATGAGCTCCTAAAAATATTGGTTTGAATTTTACCTCTGACCAATATTTTCAGAGAGAGACATGAACATTTTCTTGGACCTTTTTGGAGCAATTTTTATCTGGGTCATTTGCAGAAATGAATTCTGAGGGTTTCACAAATCCCCATTTTGAATTTAAATGGAATTTAAACATGATGTACACATGACTAGCTAGTCTAGGTCATACCAGAACTAGGGATGTGACATGGGAGAATCGCTTGGTTCTCATAGTCTGCATTCATTTCCAGAATTCTTACAACATCACATTAACTCTCCCGGAGCTAGTTCTTGTCTGACCAGCAGACGGAAGCCTTTGACAGCTTTGAAGCCATTCAGTCTGAGCTTCATGGCAACAGAAAAATCAGCAAGGAAGGGAGGCAGACAGCGCCGTGGGAATACATCGAAGGATTTGCCACCAGATCTATATGAGATGTACGAAACAGACCCAGAAGAAACCTATGGTGAACGCAAGACTCGAATCCTGTGGATTCGAAGATATTGTGCAGAGGAATGGTACAAGTACAGATTCATCACTGCTGAATCTGCTGAGAAGAATGCCATCAAGCGACCCTGGGGAGATATCTTGTACAAATATCTTCCACCCCGGTCCAGAACTGAAGCCACTGATCAAGGCTTCTATCCTTGCATGGTTCGCGGACCACAGCAAGAGAATGCTGACCCAACTTCTCTGCTATGGTGCCGTGAGGACAATCTATTCAAGCGCAACTACAAGTTTGCCAAGGACTCTGCAGCAAAGAACATGAAGTCGCTTGAATTAGACTTCAACCCCGGTCCCTCTGCTCCTCGGGCTGATGGCTCACGCGATGCTGAACCAAATATTGTCGGGCCCTTCTACAATCTTGAAGGTCTCATCACTCACATTATGGTTCAAGGGGCAGCCGTGGAGCACTCTGCAGATGACGCTGATTCTGATGAAGGCCCTGCTCCACCGAAGCCTCAAAACCAGAAGAAATCCAAGGCTTCAAAGCCCTCCACTTCACCAAGAGCTTCGTGTGCAGCCTCTGGCCACTACTCCTCCTGCACCCAGCGTGCATTCTGAAGATCTTTCTTGTATCTCCAAGACCGAGAAGAAGAAGCCCATGCAGATTACTGGTCAAGCAGTGCCCCCAGCTGCCATTCTGAGGAATGAGCACGAAGCCATTGATCTGTCCAGTGACGACGATGCTCTTGAGTTGCTGATAAAGAGCAAGAAAGAGGCAGAAATCTTCAACGATCTTCCCCTTTTCGATGTGGACATCCTGAACAAGTTCATCGATGAGTGGTTTGACAGCCCAAACCTCAGTTTTGATGATCTCTTCAGCTCCCTGTTGGCCTCAGCGTCTCCTTCCATGGAGCCATTGCTCCTGAGCTGGCTCTAGCTCAGAGGATTGTTGAACTGAAGCACAAAATTGACTATGAAAAGGCTCAGTTCAAGAAGCACATGGCCAAGCTCAGTGTGACTTCTGTCCAAAACTTCAAGCAAATGATGCATGAGCTCCAGGAGGCATTTCACAAGAAACGTGACGAAGCTAAAGGTTCTCGAGAGCGCATGAAACACCTCGGTGCCAAATGTGTTCAAGCTTACAATGAAGCCGAGAAGCGCAAGGCACTTGGGCGTCCTGGCATCGACCCCAAGATGGCTGCCAAGAAGAAGAAGCCTACTGTGGCCCCAGCTAAAGCATCTAGGCGGGAAGAACCTCGCATTGTCTTCCCCGCCAGCATGACAGGCTCGAAGCCTAAGGTCTCCACAGTAGCTTCAGAGCTCAAGAAAACAAGGACAGCAGAAGCTGAAGCCAGAAAGCGTAAGAACAAGAATACCACTGATGATGCTCCAGCAACCAAGAAGAGAAAAACTAAGAAGAAAGATCGGGCTGCTCCCATAGAGCCCCTTGTCGTCGAGCCAATTTCAGTTGCTCGTCCTGCGTCAGAACACCAAGAGCGTCAGTTGATAGTTCACGAGCCTGCTACTACAAAGGCTCCTGAAGCTCAAGAAGATCCTGCTGTTGACCACACCGCAGCTGAAGACATTGGTCCCCAAGACAATGTAGATGATGATGAAGTCCTTACTCAGATCAAGCACCGAATGGTATCATCGCCTGTTCTCATGAACAGCAAACTCATCAGCATTGGTCGTCCTTTGACGCCTATTGCTCAGGATGACTCATGGTCTGATCACCCTCAAGACTCCCCCCATCAAGAAGAATCACCACGTACTCCCCCAACTCAAGTCACCACTCCGGTGCTTGATGATGAAGACTTTGTGGCCCAGACAACTCCATCTCCACAAGCGTCGCCAGCATTTCGCAGGGTTTGCAAAGGACCAAGTGTCGGTGTACTAAAGTAGGGGTACCTTAGTACCCCGAACTTGTGCACGGGTAGTCGTAGCACCCCGCGGCAAGGCCTGCCAGGCGATCGCCAAGACCCTCAATGGTCCCCTCTTGGGCCATTCAAGAACAAAGTATTTGAGCCAAGGCCCCGGCAAGAGGAGCTTGCCGGGAAGGCCACCCGAAGAGAGCAAGGACCTGGCAAGAGGAGTTTGCCGGGACTGCCGCTCGAAGCACAAGACCCCGGCAAGAGGAGCGTGCCGGGAAGGCCATCCATGGCACGACAAGGACCCTGCCACGGTGCGCCCCGCGCCCCGGCAAGACCCGGTGAGCAACAAGCTCCCGGGCGCGACAAGACATCCACCGCGGCAAGGCGCTTGCCGCGGCAAGTTACCAACTCGTGCCTGCGCTCTAGCTCACCCACTAACGTGTCGCTCTGGGGGGCATCCTAGGCGCACGTGGCGGGAGGCTGAGCAGCGAGGGGCATGCGGTGGCGAAGCGAAGCTGACAGAGTAGCCATTGTGGCAAACGGTGGCGCTCCTGACGGTCCACTCCCCTGCTCCGTCTGGGCGACGCGGACGGGCATTTAATGCCCTTGTCCCCCGCCGTCAGAGTTAGGTATGATAGCACTGTACAGCCACTGTGCAGGCAGCTGTACCCACTACAGCATTCTACCATTTTTGCCCTCACCTACGCTGCCACCTGTGGGTAACCCCTTGAGCATATAAAAGGAGGCCCCATGCGCACGTAGAGGGGGGAGACCAATCTTTACGCTCGACCTCGCCGGCGGCCCGCGTGTACTGTAGCACCGCGCGCTCCCGAGCAAGAACACAATACAATCCACCAAGCAGCAGTAGGGTTTTACGCATCTTTGCGGCCCGAAGCTGGGTAAAATCCCCCTGTGTGCACCACCTCGGTCTGCTCTTTGTGCAACCTCCGCCCCCCGCCGAACCAGTAAGGGGCTCGGTCCCCATAGGTGTTCGAGGAAGCCGATTCCCCCCGACATCTTTGGCGTGCCAGGCAGGGGGAGTCGAAGTTGTGCGAACCTGATCCGGCGTCTGCACCAGCTAGATCTCCTTCATCCTCAGCGACATGCCACCGAAGAAGAAGGCTCCAGAGGTGGCCGGTCCGTCCGCGTCGAACCCGCCGCCCTTGGAGCAAACGGGTGGCAGGGACGGCACCGGCGACGGGACGGGCGTCGTCGAGCCAGCCCGTGGCGCCGCGGCGCCCGAACATGCACCGAGCTCATAACGCAACGGCGTCCACACCCGTGCCGACGCCCCTCGGCACAGGCAAGCCCTGGTCATACGAGGCAACCTTTCGCTCTATTCCATGGAGCGGAGGCAGTTAGCCCCACAAATCTCGCGTACGGCCCACCTCGAGTGCTCGCTCACGCTGAGCTCGAGCGAGAGCAGCTGCGTCGAGATGACGCGCTGCTCCTCGAGGAGGACCGTCTTCAGGCCGCTGTGCGAGCTGCTCGGTACCAGCAAGCTTTGCACCGCTTTTATAGCCGCAAAGTTGGTGCCAGAAGTCCCGGGAATGTGGGAAGACCCTTACCGAGTGAAACGAGTCGATAGGCCTGGCGCTGTCCGCCTTGAGACCGAAGATACCACTCCGGTGAGCAACTCCTGGAACGTTGGGCATCTTCGTAAGTTTCACCCGTAAGGCGCGGTTGTCGGACCCCGTCCGGCAACCACCCTTCTGTACAAAGTCTTGCCGTTGTTGCATGTGATCCTTTGTACAGAGCCAGACACAGACCCTGTGCGCAGATTGGTTTCGTGTGCTCCGCGCACTTTGTCGATCTCGTGCTCTTTATTCTTTGCATGCATTATCTGACACTCTGTGCAGCACTGACCCCCGGTAAGCGGCGGCGAGCCCCATGCCTCGCCCTGCCGGAAAGCGACCTTGCCGGGCAGCGAGCCACGGAAAAGCTAAGTTGCTAAAGCTTGAGCAATCGAGTTTTTAAATTTTTGAGGTTATCTTCCTCGGACGACCGTACTCTATATGGAAAACCTGTGCGCGGAGGGACCGACTCGTGGCTAGTTGCGCCCTTACTTCATTTCGAGTCCGCTCAACGACTTAAGTGTGCTACAACCAGAGTGGCATCCTTACTTTGTTTCGAGCTCGCTCGGCAGCTTAGGTGTGCCGCGACTGCAATCGCAACACTTACTTTGCTTTGAGCCTACTCAACAATCTAAGTGAGCTGCAGCTAGCCGCGACAAGGTTTCTTGCCGGTAGTGGCGCCGCTGGCGGGCTGCTGATGTCCCGCACTCATAGCCCGCGGTAAGGCGGAGGCCTACGCCGACAAGTCCCCAGAAGCGTAGGGCGAAAACATACAAAGCACGGAGTCAAGTAGAGGAAATAACAGTGCAGTCACTACCTAAGATAGAGTTATATTACAAAAGCAAGCTTGTCGCAGCCCTAATGAATCGCCTTCATGACTTGGCCAGCAGTGACAAGAAAAGGAAAGGGGAGGCGGCCTAGTCCACTCGGTCGCCCTCGATCCTCTTGATCCCGGCCACCTTCTCCACTATAGGCGCGACGAGGGCCTTGATCTCCTCAAGGTCAGCCTCCGCCGGCAGGGATTTGAGGACGTTGGTGAGCCTGATGCCGGGGTTGCGGAAGGCGACTTTCACCAACACCTTCTCGAGGGCACCGGCGACGGCTTCGCGCGTCTCGCCGGCCAACTGCTCGGGGATCGAATTCCGGAGATGCTTGAGGGCCGCCACCACGCCCCTGAAGAACGAAGTGAGCTTGGCACTGGGTGGGATGTTCTCGCCGGTGGGATACTCGTGGCCCTCCATCCCCAGCAGCGTCAGCTCCTTGTCGATGGAGGTGGCGATGTCCACGAGGCCCTCGGTCCACTGCTCCACCGTCACCCTGAACTCGTTCTGGGTGACCGCGGCGCTCTCCAACAGCGCCTCATTGTTCGCGACCTCCTTCCGAAAGGCCACCTCTTGCTCCTTGGCGCTGTCCAGCGCCTTGGACAAGGTGTTCAGCTTCAGCTCGAGGTCGGCGTTGGAGTCCTTGGCGGCGTCAAGCTCTTTGATCTTCTCGGCGAAGCGGCCCTGTAGCTCACCAAGGGTGTGGGCACCCTTCTCGCGCTCCTGCTTGAGCACGGCGAGCTCCTCGCCGCTCGCCCTGAGGTCGGCGTCGAGCTGCGCCACCCTCGCCTCCAGTGCCTCCTTGGCGGTCTCGGCGGCCGCGGCAGCATCTCGCGCCTCTTTGAGGGCTCCGCAGAGCGCTTGCTCGCGTGCGGCGACCTCCTCCTCGTGGCTGGCGAGGCTGGCTCTCTGCTGCGCCAGCTCGCCCTCCCGCGCGGCTAGCCCCGCGGCGGCAAGCCTTTGATGCTCCTCGGCTTTCGCCTTCTCGAGGATGAAGGCCGTCCGCGCCTCGTCGAGCTGCCTTCGCTCCTCCGCCAAGGAACGGAGGGCCTCCTGGTTGAGCTCCCGGAGCTCCCCGGCGCGCTTCTCTATGTCAGCTCCCGCCTTCGCGACAAGCGCTTCCCGACGTTCCGCCTGGGCTTGTCGGGCGCGGTAGAGCGACACCAGCTTCCGGAGCAGCCGCTCCTCTTCAGGCTCACCGCCGCTGCTGCTTGGCGTGTCAACCAACATCAGCCCGGCGGAGGCGAGCACCTCTCCGTTCAAGGCCTCCCCCTCGACCAGCGCCCTGGAAGTCGACTCCCAGGGGAGCTTGATGAAGACATCGTCGCCGGCCTTCAGGTAGGCGCCTGGCTGGGGCTCCTCGGGGCCCGACGCCGCGGCGGAGGCAGGATCGGCGGTCGGCGCAGCGCCTGGCGCTCCTGCGGCCTAGGGCCGTCAGTACGATCGCCGGCCCCCTCACCCGCGGCTGCCTTGGCGGCCTCTTCGCCGACCGGATCTTCGGCACCCTCCGCCCCCCCGGTGGCGGCCACGTCGTCGGTATGGCCGCGCGCGTCCTCCTCAACGACGACCTCGGTCTCCATCGAGTCCGTGGCGGGCGGGTCTGAAGGCCGTAGGAGGGGGAGAAGTCAAGCAGCTATCCAAAGAAGAAGAACCCCAGGGGAGTTTCGAGGCAAGAAGGCTACCTGGGTCAGGGTCTGCCATCGCGGTCTCCGTCGCCAAGGAGGCGTCGGCATCGCCCCTCGCCGGAGACGGCTCCCTTGCCGGGGGCTGCTCCCTCGCCGGAGGCCGCTCCCGCGCCGGGGACGGCTCCCTCGCCGGGGAACTCCCCCTTGGCGGTGTAGTTGTAGCGGGTGGCTCCTCGGGGGTGGTCTCCGGACGCTCCTGGTGGGGTTGCTCTGCTCCTACACGAATCGTCAGCCAAATGTCAGAAGAAGCGAAGGGTACCCGGGCGCGCCCAACGGCGGGAAGCAACCCATATGCTTACGCCTCGAGCCGCAGCGCCTCGGCCGACTTCACGGCCTTCCCCTTTCCCTTGTCGCCCTTCGGGGCCATGGCGGAAGGAGGGAGGGAGGTCGACGGCGTCGGTGGCACCGGTGGTGGCGGAAGGAGAGGGGGCGGAGCGCTGCTTCTCTTGGGAAGTGGCGGAGGATTTCGAGGAATCGCAACTGGCGGGTGGGCGGACTGCCCCTGTCTCCCCTGCTTATAAGGAGAGGAGGGGTGGGCGTTTCGCCTTTCCAAGCCAACAAATCGCCCGCGACGTGACGCATGCCTGCAGGGCTCGGCCCCGCGCACGCCACCCACGTCACGCACGCCTCTCCCCCACGATGCCGCATTCGACGCGTGCCGTTCGGGGAGGGCGTGGTGGGCGCAGAAAAAGATGTACCGTGACCCAGACCGCGCGTGCTCGTGCACTGTTTTGGGCCTGGCCCAACAGCGCTCGGCACCGTGTATGGCCCAGGCCCGGGGGCTCCTGTCGGTGTACTAAAGTAGGGGTACCTTAGTACCCCGAACTTGTGCACGGGCAGTCGTAGCACCCCGCGGCAAGGCCTGCCAGGCGATCGCCATGACCCTCAATGGTCCCCTCTTGGGCCATTCAAGAACAAAGTATTTGAGCCAAGGCCCCGGCAAGAGGAGCTTACTGGGAAGGCCACCCGAAGAGAGCAAGGCTGATAGAGGCAAAGGTGTCCCGTCTTTCGATGAGATGGTGGCTATCGTTTGGAGGAAGTCGACTTTGATGATCCGACTACGAACGTGCGAGGACGTCGCGCCTTAGCAATCGCTAAACCAACTCCGAGAGGTTATTGACCACGCCGGAGCATGATCAACCTGACCACGAAGGTCTGTTTCCTGCAGGCAAATGAAGAACAAGCAAGAAACTAAGATTGCAATCGGGATATTGCGAATATAAGAGGAAAGCTTTATTGATCAAGGTGGGGTTCCGTGACGCCTTGGTCTGGTTGCTGAACACAAACGAAGTACGCGAAGTTGCAGCTATGGCGAACTTTTAATCTAAACAAAACCAAAAGTCTAAACGACGCCCTAAGGGCTGTATATATGGAGGAAGAGGAGGGAATTTCGTGGCCCCTGAGGGTGGGGTCCGAAACCAACCCTAACTCTTGTTTCCCCACACATACGGACTCTAAAAATAGCCTATACTTAAGTATTTCGAAATTACATGGGCCTGGCCCAATAATAAGGTGACGCAGCACCTAGAATAGCCTATGGACGAATATTATGAAGTGGCATCTTGTATATTTCGTCCAAGGCTTCATGCACTCCTTATGGTGGCTTCAAAGTCCTGAAATCATCACTTGTAACTCTGTTCTTGATCCCCTTGCGCATGCCATCAACTCCATGCGTTTTCTTGCTCCAATGTTCATCCTTCTCCAAGCTAGGCCCTTCATTTGTAAGCAAAACAAATGTATCCAATTTAGGCAGTATCATATTCTCATGAACATTAGAATCATTACCAAGAAACAAAAGTACCTGGTAATTTAATTGGCGTGCGCGAGCTCTAGTAATTGGTCCAGTATGTATAGCAGTAGGGGCTGTGGGTGTAACAATGGTATTGATGTCCTCATCACCCTCCCCTTCTTGAAATGAAGTCGTCCTCGACGGAAGCTCATCTTCCTCACCCAAATAAGGCTTCAAATCTGCAATGTTAAAAGTGGGACTAACCCCAAAATCTGCAGGTAGCTCAAGTTTATATGCATTATCATTTATTTTCTCTAACACCTTAAAAGGACCATCCGCACGTGGCATTAGCTTTGATTTGCGCAAATTAGGAAATCTATCTTTACGCAAATGTAACCAAACAAGATCTCCAGGTGCAAACACAACATGTTTTCTACCCTTATCTCCAGCAAGTTTATATTTAGCATTCATACGCTCAATGTTTTCCTTAGTTAACTCATGCATTTTTAAAATCAATTCAGAGCATTCTTTAGCATCAAAATTAACCTTCTCCGAAGATGGAAGAGGCAACAAATCAATAGGTGCACGAGGTAGGAAACCATACACAATTTCAAAAGGGCACATCTTAGTAGTAGAATGCAACGAACGGTTATAAGCAAATTAAATATGAGGCAAGCATTCTTCCCACATTTTCTTATTATTCTTCAAAACAGCCCTAAGCATAGTAGACAAAGTTCTATTGACTACTTCAGTTTGTCCATCAGTTTGGGGGTGACAAGTAGTACTAAAAAGCAGTTTAGTCCCCAACTTAGCCCATAAACATCTCCAAAAGTGGCTAAGAAATTTAGTATCATGATCAGAAACAATAGTATTTGGCACACCATGCAAGCGAATAATTTCACGAAAGAACAAATCAGCAACATTAACAGCATCATCGCTTTTATGACATGGTATAAAGTGTGCCATTTTCGAGAATCTATCCACGACAATAAATATGCTATCCCTCCCCTTCTTTGTTCGAGGTAAACCTAAAACAAAGTCCATAGATATATCCTCCCAAGGAACACTAGGTACAGGCAAAGGCATATATAAACCATGAGGATTGAGTCATGACTTAGCTTTTTGACAAGTAGTGCAGCGAGCAACAAAACGCTCAACATCCTGTCTCATCTTTGGCCAAAAGAAATGTGTAGCAAGTATATCCTCCATCTTCTTCACGCCAAAGTGTCCCATTGGTCCTCCCCCATGCGCCTCCTGCAACAACAAAAGACGAACGGAGCTAGCAGGAATGCATAGCTTGTTAGCGCGGAACACAAACCCATCATTAACAACGAACTTGTTCCATGTTCTTCCTTCTTGACAATTCTGCAATACATCTGTAAATTCAGCATCATGCACATATTGATCTTTGATGGTCTCCAAACCAAATATTTTAAAATCAAGTTGTGAAAGCATAGTATAACGACGAGACAATGCATCAGCAATAAAATTTTCTTTACCCTTCTTGTGTTTAATGACATAAGGGAAAGTCTCAATGAATTCAACCCATTTAGCATGTCTACGGTTCAGTTTTGCTTGACTTTTAATGTGTTTCAAAGATTCATGATCAGAATGTATAACAAATTCTTTGGGCCATATATAATGTTGCCATGTTTCTAAAGTCCGAACAAGAGCATATAATTCTTTATCATAAGTAGAATAGTTCAGACTAGGCCCACTCAATTTTTCAGAAAAGTATGCAACAGGTTTGCCATCTTGTAATAACACACCTCCTAATCCTATTCCACTAGCATCACATTCAAGCTCAAAAGTCTTATTAAAATCAGGAAGTTGGAGTAAAGGAGCATGTGTCAAGTTATCTTTCAATACCGTGAAGGCTTCTTCCTGTGCGGTACCCCAAACAAAAGGCACATCCTTCTTTGTAAGCTCGTTGAGAGGTGCAGCAATGGTGCTGAAATCTCTCACAAAACGCCTATAGAAACCAGCGAGGCCAAGAAAACTCCTCACTTGTGTGACCATTTTGGGCTGCGGCCAACTCTCAATAGCTTCAATCTTGGCTTTATCAACTTCAATTCCCTGTGGAGTAACAACATAGCCAAGAAAAGATACTCAGTCGGTGCAAAAGGTGCACTTCCCAAGGTTACCAAACAAACGTGCATCATTTAGAGCATTAAAACATCACGTAAATGTTCCAAATGTTCTTCCAAAGATTTGCTATAAATCAGTATATCATCAAAATAGACTACCACAAATCGTCCAATGAAAGCACGTAAAACTTTGTTCATTAGTCTCATGAAAGTACTAGGTGCATTAGTTAACCCAAAAGGCATGACTAACCACTCATATAAACCAAACTTAGTTTTAAAAGCTGTTTTCCATTCATCTCCCAATTTCATACGAATTTGATGGTATCCACTACGCAAATCAACTTTGGAGAATATTGTAGAGCCACTCAATTCATCAAGCATATCATCTAGCCTAGGAATAGGATGACGATAACGAATAGTAATATTATTAATGCCTCTACAATCAACACACATACGCGACGTACCATCCTTTTTAGGCACGAGTATAAGAGGAACAACACAAGGACTAAGAGATTCGTGTATATAACCTTCGTCGAGCAACTCCTGTACTTGACGCATAATCTCCTTCGTCTTCTCTGGATTGGTACGGTGTGGTGCACTGTTGGGTAGCGATGCACCGGGAATTAAGTCAATTTGATGCTCAATCCCTCGCATAGGTGGTAATCCCGGTGGCACGTCTTGTGGAAAGGCGTCAGCGAACTCCTGCAAAATGTTAGTAACAGCAGGAGGCAAAGAGGAAGGCACGTCCTCGAATGAAAATAATACCTCTTTGCACACAAAAGCATAGCAAACAGATTTGCTAACATCTAGATCATGAATATCTGTCGCGGGGATTTCGGCCTCCACGAGCACCTATGGGGACGGAGCCCCTTGTCGGTTCGGCGGGGGGCGGAGGTTGCACAAAGAGCAGATCGAGGCGACACACACACACAACGATTTTACCCATCTTCGGGTCGCACGGATGCGTAAAACCCTACTGCTGCATGTCTGGTTGATTGGAGTTCTTGCTCTGGAGCGCAAGAAGCTACAGTAAGTTGGAGCTGGACGTAGACGAGGGTCTACTGGGTGTCCTCTCTCTCGGTCTGAATCCCTTCTAGGTTTTTCCTCTCCCCCCTCCTTCCTACGTGTGCATGGGCCTCCTTTTATATGCTAAGGGGTTTTCCACAGGCAGCGACGCAGGGGAGGGTAAAAATGGCAAGGAACTGTGCGAACAGTGGACGCACAGTGCTATCGCACCTAACTCTGACGGTGGGGGACAAAGGCATTGAATGCCCGTCTGGATCGCCTGAACAATGCCGAGGCGGACCGTTAGGGGCGCCTCCGCTTGCCACGGGGGCCTCCGCCAATGTCGCATGCCACGCGCGCGCCCCAGGCTGCGCGGCGCCCAGCCACGTGTCTCTGGGGAAGCTCCAGAGTGACGCGTGGGCAGGTGATCTGGGGCGCACGTCTGAGGTGGTGGTTCGCCGCGGCAAGTGGCTTGCCGCGGTGGTTGTTTTGCCGCACCTGAGAGCTTGCTGCTCGTCTGGCCTTGCCGGGGCGCGTGGCGTGCCGCGGCGGGCTTCTCTTGGGGTGCCTTGCTTTGGCCGTCCCGGCGAGCTCCTCCCGCCGGGGCCTTGGTGCTTCGGCTTAGCCGTCCCAGCAAGCTCCTCTTGCCGGGGCCTTGTCGCCTTGGCCCGGCAAGTTACTCTTCCCGGACCTCGCCTTCTTGGCCCGACAAGCTCCTCTTGCCGGGGCTTGGTCTTCTTGGCTCGATCACTTGGCCTTCGTCCGGCCCAGAAAGGGCCGTGGAGACTCTTGTCGCTCCCCTGGCAAGCCTTGCCGCGGGACGCTACTACTGCCCGTGCACAAGTTCGGGGTACTAAGGTACCCCTACTTTAGTACACCGACAGGAGCCCCCGGGTCTGGGCCATACACGGTGCCGAGCGTTGTTGGGCCAGGCCCTAACAGTGCACGGGCACGCGTGGCCTGGGTTGCGCTGCTCCTTAACTCCGCGTCCGTCGCGCCCTCCCCAAGTGGCGCGCGCTTATCGCGGCGTCGTGGGGGGGGGGGCGAGGCGTGCGAGACGTGCGTGACGTGGGTGGCGTGCGCGGGGCTTGAGGCCTGCAGGCATGCGTCACGTCGGGCACGATTCCTTTAATTGGAAAGGCGAAACGTCCGCCCCCACTTTCGAGTGGGGGGGGAGAGGTCGCCTCATCTGTCGCCTTGGCCCTGCTCGCCCGCCACGCGTCCTCCATATGCTTGGGGTTGCGGTGGTGGAGGCAGGAAGCCGGGCCGATGCGGGTCGAAGTAGAGGGTCGGTCCCGTCGCCTGCCCTTCCTCTACTTTGATTGGTCGGGCGGGGCGGCCGAGCCCCCACTCTGCCCCTTTATAAGGAGCGGAAGGGGATGACGGGGGTCCGCACTCCTTCCCTCTTTCTTCTCTTAGAGCCCTGGTCCCCTCTCCCCAACTGTCATGGAGGAAGGGAACCCTGGTCCTTCTTCGGTGGCGGCAAGGGTTGCCGCCAGGCAGCGCGCCCCTCCTCCCCTTGCACCCGCGGCGGCGGAGCCAACCGTAAGGGGAAGGGGGAGGGGGCGAGGTCGTGGACGAGGCCGTGGACGGGGCCGAGGCGCTCGAGGCGGGCAGGGCGGCGCGCCGGCCTCGCCTCCGCCGGCGGCTCCGTTTCCCTCATGCGGTTCATCTCGGGGACGACCCCTGCGAGTTCATCATCAGGCTGCGCCGGGCGCCTCGCCGTCGCCTCCACCTCCCGGCTCCCTTCGCGGACGTCTTGGAGGCGTAACAACACGAGACGCTGAGACTGCGCATGAGGGGCTGCGGGATTAGTGGTACGCGAGTCCACGTCGAATCCCGAGCCCCCGGCATGGTGTGTCTTGGTCGAGGGTGGAAGACGTTCGCACGGATCCACAGCTTGATGGAGGGGTTCACCCTCCATTTTAAGCTGATGGAGGGTGATCTCCTCTCCGTCAAGGCCTTCGGGGACCTCGGCACCCGGGCCCGGTGCTGCGTGGATAGCTCCTCCGACAGCGAAGGCTCCTCCTCGAGCGAGAGTGACGAGGAGGGGAGTGACAGCGACTTCGAGGGGAGCGGCCGCCGGGATGACGGGTCCGACTAGGCGCCGGTCGCAGCTCCGCATGGCACCGGCGGCCCCCGTCGTCCGCGTCGCTGGCGCCGTGAACTCCCCGGGGTCGTCTCCTTGGGCGGCTGGCGTAGGGAGGCTGCGGAAGAGGAAGAGGGCGGGCAGCAAGGCCGCTGCCTCGTCTTCCAACTTCGCCCCAGACGCCGTCACCACCCCTGCTAGCGGGGACGACCACCGGGGTCTTCTCTCCGGCCCGGCAAGCTCCTCTTGCCGGGGCTTCGTCTTCTCGGGTGGCCGGCGTGGCGAGGCTGCGGAAGAGGCTGGCGGCAAGGCCGTCAACTCGGAGTACGAGGGCTAGATGCCCTCGACAGCGTGTTGATGTCCCACAGCTTCCTTCTCGAGCTCCGCTTCCGGCGTCGCCGTCTCCATCCGGCCTCCGGAGCCCCATGGCGGAGCCCCGGATGCTCTCTTGGCGTCTTCTGCCACCCGTAGCTCGTCTAGGCGCCCCTTTTGCCCTTCTCGCCTCCTTGTCTACCTCCTGAGGAGAGAGACAAGGAAGGGATTACGGGCACCTTATCTCTTTTTATCTTGTAAGCCCTCGGGCCTTAGTTGTGTTTAAATCTTGCAATCCCATCTTTCATGTTTTTCATTCTCTCTGAGCTGTACCTGAGTGGAATGTTTTTAATGAAAAGGGAGTGTTTGCCGGACCATTTGTCTCGCGGGTACATCCCGCGGCAAGGAGCGAACCCTTTGCATCGTTAAGATAGACACTTCCCCGCCTGGCAACGGACCCTGCCGTCTCCCCGCGCCTCTTGGCCCTCCTCACGCTCTTGGCGGAGGCAGGGAGAAGTCGGGTTCTGGCCCCTCGCTTCCTCCTCTTGCCGCCGTGGCTACTATCAGAAGCGGGCCCCGGGAACGCGCTCCGGGGTTTGTCGCTTAAGAGAGCACGACAGCTTTTAGGAGGAAGCATGGTTTTCGCATTCCGCAGCTCATGAGAGAATGCATGATAAGGGATGTAAAGACTTATCTGAGGTTGCAGCCCCCGGCAACTCTGGCTTGCCGGGGTGCGGGTGCTGGCTCGCCCTTCTCCCCTTCTTCGTCCTTGAGCGGCTCGGCAAGGGTATGCAACTCCTGCGAGCCAAAGGGAAAGGACGGGAAAAAGACGCGGACTCGACCTCTAAGTTAGGGGTTAGCGACTGTTAGGCACTATCAACCCTAACCAAGGACGAGACTCGATTCAGCATGCATGCTAAAACTTGGGGGCGCCAGCGCTTCATTGCTGCCAGGGTCTGCGCCTGGCTTTGTACAAAGGATTACATGCAACTGCGGCAAGACTTTTGTACAAAGAGTTGGTTGCCGGACGGGGTCCGACAACCGCGCCTTATGGGTAAAACTTGCGAAGATGCTCAATGTTCCAGGAATTGCTCACCGGAGTACCATCTTCGGTCTCGAGGCGGACGGCGCCGGGCCTTGTGACTCGTTTCACCCGGTAAGGGCCTTCCCACTTTGGCGTCAACTTGTTGTGTATCTTGGCCGACTGAACGCGCCGAAGAACAAGGTCGCCTTCCTCGAGGCTCCTGGCTTTCACTTTGCGGCTATGATAGCGACGCAGAGCTTGCTAGTAGCGAGCAGATCGCACAGCAGCCTGGAGACGATCCTCCTTGAGGAGCAGTGCGTCATCTTCACGCGACCGCTCTTGCTCAAGCTCATCATAAGCGAGCACTCGAGGTGACCCGTATACGAGTTCCGTGGGGGTAACTGCTTCTGCTCCATAGACTAGAGCAAATGGTGTCTGGCCGGTGGCTCGATTTGGCGTCGTTCTGACCGACCAAAGAACCGCCGGCAGCTCCTCGATCCAGTTCCGTCCGCGCTTGAGCAGCTTGTCAAAACTTCTGGTCTTGAGCCCGTGCAGTACCTCGGCGTTGGCCCTTTCCGCTTGACCGTTGCTCCGGGGATGAGCAACAGAAGCGAAGCAGACCTTGGTGCCGAGGTTTTGGGTGTACTGCATGAAAGCGTGGCTTGTGAACTGCGTACCGTTGTCGGTGATGATCCTGTTGGGGATCCCGAAGCGGCAAACAATCGACCTGAAGAATTTGATCGCGGACTGGGCAGTCACCTTCCTCACCGGCTCCACTTCTGGCCACTTTGTGAACTTGTCGATGGCAACGAACAAGTACTCAAAGCCCCCGACGGCTCGGGGGAAGAGGCCGAGGATATCGAGCCCCCAGACCGAAAAGGGCCAGGACAAAGGGATCATCTGGAGAGCTTGAGCTGGCTGGTGTATCTTCTTGGAATGGAACTGGCACGCTTCACACTTGGTTACTTGTGCAGTTGCATCCTGGAGGGTTGTGGGCCAGAAGAAACCTTGCCGGAACGCTTTGCTGGCAAGTGCTCTGGCGCCAATGTGGTGTCCACATATGCCTCCGTGTATCTCCGCCAACAGCTTCTGTCCGTCTTCCCGGTGAATGCACTTCAATTTTACCCCATTGCGTCCTCTTCTGTACAGTGCGCCGTCGACGAACTGGTACATACTGGACTGCCGGGCTACTCTTTCCGCTTCTTCTTGTTCTTCGGGAAGTTCTCCTGTCTGGAGGAAACGGACGATCTGCTGTGCCCACGTCGGAGCCTGTGGCTCGACGACGAGGACTAAAGGCATGTCGGCGGCTGCGGGAACATCAGCTTCTACGGCGAGGACTTGGGGCTTAGCCGGAGCTTGACGTTCCCCGGCAAGCTTGCCGGGGCATGACTTGCCGGGAGCGCCCGCTTCGTCGGGACAAACCCTGGGGCTTGCCGGAGCGGGCAGCTCCTCAGCACTCTTGGCGTCGATCTTGGGGACTCTCTTGGCGGCGGCTTCGGGAAGCTCTGCCGGGGGATAGTCACCGGAGACCGATTTTCTCTTCTTGCTTGGCCCAGTCGATGGTGTCACGGATGGCTGAGTCAGCTTGAGCACAAAAGTCCCTGGTTCCACAGGTAGCTTTAGTGCGGCGCATTTTGACAGGCCGTCGGCGATGTCGTTCTCTGCTCTTGGAACGTATTCCATTTGCAGGCCGTCAAAGCGCTCTTCCAGCTTCCTCACTTCATCAACGTAAGCCTCCATCAACGGGCACTGGTAATCCTTGTTCACTTGGCGGACGACGAGCTGCGAGTCACCCCTGACAATGAGCTTCTTGATCCCAAGTTCCGCCGCGATCCTGAGACCGGCGAGCAAACCTTCATACTCTGCCGTATTGTTGGTCGCTTGCTCCTTGGGAAAGTGCATCTGGACGATGTACTTGAGGTGCTCTCCGGTGGGCGCGACGAGCAGCACGCCGGCACCGGCGCCTTCCAGCGAAAAGGCACCATCAAAGTACATTAGCCACTCTTTGGTTGCTTCCTTGCCGGGGATGCTCGTCTCTGGAATTTCTTCGTCCGGTGTCGGCGTCCACTCTGCTATGAACTCTGCCAATGCTCTGCTCTGGATGGTCGATGTGCTCTTGAACTTGAGGCCAAAGCTTGACAGTTCTAGTGCCCACTCGACAATCCTGCCTGTCGCTTCGGGATTCTGCAGTATCCTCTTAAGCGGGAAGCGAGTGACCACTGTGATCTCGTGTGCTTGGAAGTAATGGCGCAGCTTCCTCGAGGCCATGAGAAGGCCGAAGAGCAATTTCTGCACACTAGAGTACCTCGACCTAGCCCCCTGCAGGAGGGAACTGACGAAGTAAACTAGGCGCTGCACCATCTTCTTCTTCTGCACTTCCCCTTGCGTTTGCGCGGATTCGCCTTTGCCGGGGCCAGAGCTTGTCGGGGAAGCCTCCTGCTTGCCGTCGGACGCGCTTGCCGTGGTTGATGGCTCGTCATCAGTTTCCCTCTCCGCTACTAACGCAGCACTAGCCACTTGATTGGTTGCCGCTAGGTAGAGCAGCAACTTCTCTTGCGGTCTAGGCGCGACAAGTATAGGAGCGGAGGACAGGTATTTCTTCAAGTCTTGCAGCGTAGCCTCCGCTTCCGGAGTCCATTTTACTGGACCTGCCTTTTTCAAGATTTTGAAAAAGGGCAGGGCGCGTTCCGCAGACCTGGAAATAAACCTGCTGAGAGCCGCCACGCATCCGGCAAGTCTTCGCACGTCCTTGACACGCGTTGGTGCTTCAATCTGCTCGATGGCCTTGATCTTGTCAGGGTTGGCTTCGATCCCACACTGAGACACGAAGAACCCGAGAAGCTTGCCGGAGGGATCTCCGAACACGCACTTCTCGGGGTTGAGCTTGAGCCTGATCTTCCGCAACTTTGCAAAGGTCTCTTCCAAGTCTTGAAGCAAGGTTGCCTTGTCTCTGCTCTTGACCACAATGTCGTCCATGTAGGCCTCCACATTTCTGTGGATCTGTGGCTCGAAAGCAGTGTGGACAACCCTCGCGAACGTCGAGCCTGCATTCTTCAGTCCAAAAGGCATCCGCACAAAACAGTACGTGCCGCATGGAGTGATGAACGCAGTCTTCTCTTCGTCTTCTTCAGCCATGAAGACCTGGTGGTACCCGAAGTAGGCGTCAAGGAATGAAAGCAGGTCGCATCCGGCCGTGGAGTCAACAATCTGGTCGATGCGCGGCAAGGGGAATGGATCTTTAGGGCAAGCTCTGTTGACATCGGTGAAATCGATGCAAAGCCTCCACTTCCCATTTGCTTTGCGCACGACGACAGGATTGGCCAACCACGTCGGATGGAGCATGCCTTTGACGAGGCCTGCCGCTTCCAACTTCCTGATCTCCTCCGCGATAAACTCTTGGCGCTCCACCGCTTGTTTCCTGACCTTTTGCTTGACGGGCCGCGCATGAGGGCAGACGGCAAGGTGGTGCTCAATCACTTCCCTGGGAACGCCGGGGATGTCAGATGGTTGCCAGGCAAACACATCGACATTCACCCGCAGGAAAGCAACGAGCGCGCCTTCCTATTTGGGGTCGAGAGTGGCACTGATGGTGAAGGTACCACCAGTGCCGTCCTCCTTGGCGGGTACCTTCTTGGTCGCTGGTGGAGCAGCCGTCGTCTCCTTGTGTTTACCGGCGGGGCTCGATGGTGCGTCCTCAACGGCAGCGCAGCACTCCGAAGAGGCGCGCTTGCCGGAGTGGGCACCAGAGCATTCGCCGGGCTTGGCCTTCTTGCCGGCGGGGCTCGATGGCACGTCCTCGACGGCAGCGCAGCACTCCGAAGAGGCGCGCTTGCCGGAGTGGGCGCCAGAGCACTTGCCGGGCTTGGTCTTCATGCCGGCGGGGCTCCATGGCACGTCCTCGATGGCAGTGCAGCACTCCGAAGAGGCGCGCTTGCCGGAGTGGGCGCCAGAGCACTTGCCGGGCTTGGTCTTCATGCCGGCGGGGCTCCATGGCACGTCCTCGACGGCAGCGCAGCACTCCGAAGAGGCGCGCTTGCCGGAGTGGGCGCCAGAGCATTCGCCGGACTTCTTCTTTCCCCTGGAAGCTCCAGCGGCAGGTGGGCCGCGGGCCGTTGCTGCTGTTGCGTCCCGGTATATTTGGTCGGCGCAGATAAGGGCATCCTTCTTGTCGCCGGGGACAGAAATGACGCTTATCGGGCCAGGCATCTTGAGCACGTTATACGCGTAGTGAGAGGCCGCCATGAACTTGGCGAGCGCTGGTCGGCCGAGGATCCCGTGGTAAGGCAACGGAAAGTCGGCGACGTCAAAGGTGACCTTCTCAGTCCTGAAATTCAGCTCGCTGCCAAATGTTACCGGCAGCGTGATCTTTCCCTTCGGCTTGCTCCTTCCCGGGTTGATTCCTTGGAATATGCCGGTTTCTTCGAGCTCGCTGTCGGGAACTTGGAGTCTCCAGAGAACAGCGGAGGAGATCAGATTCAAGCCGGCCCCGCCGTCAACTAGCATCTTAGTGACCTTGAGGTTGCGGATTGTTGGGGAAACCAACATCGGCAAGCACCCGACCGCGGTTGTGCGATCAGGGTGGTCCTCAATATCGAAGATGATAGGCGTGCTGGACCATCTCAGGGGTCTGCGTGGCTCGACGGGTGGCTCCGCTGCATTGACCTCCCGCACTCACCGTTTAAGCTGGTGGTGGGAAGCGTGCAGGGAGGCACCGCCGTCCACACACAAAACCTCGGTGGCTTTCTGAAACTCCTGCTCGCTGTTCTCGGGGTCTTCCATATCTTCGTCGTCGTCATCGTCTTCGCTCTTGTCGCGTCCCCGGGGAGGTCTGTCTGCTTGCCGCTGCTTGTCCTTGCCGCGGCGCTCCCCCGGGCCGGGACGCTTCGTGCCGGATCCCCCGCCGCCTGCTTGGGCTCTCTCCTTGTCGCGTCGCGCGTACTCGCCCTTCTGCAGGTCGACGAGTCGCTCGACTTGCTTGCAACTCTGGAGGTCGTGGCCCCTGGTATGGTGGATCTTGCAGTACTTCTTGTCGGTACCGTCTCGCTTATCGGCAGCGGCCACCGCCCGGTAGTTGGCGCACCCGACAACCTCCTTGCCGGGGCCTCCCGCCTGGGATTTCTTGGCGGAGCCCTCGCTGCCGGACTTCTCGACAACCAGTACCTTTGGGTTTTTCTTCTTTTTGCCGTTCCGCCGCCGGCCTCTCCTTGCCGGGGCGGTACCTTCACTATCGGATTCTCCTTCTCCAACACTTTCTCCGGGGAGCTTCCTCCCCTCCTCAGCGCGTGCACACTTGTCGGCCAGGGCGTAAAGCTCGCTAACCTCCTTGATTTTGCACATCGCCATCTCCTCCCGCATCCTGCGGTTGCGCACGTTCTGATGGAACGCGCTGATCACCGCGGCGGGGTGGACGTCTGGGATGTTGTAGTGCACACGGCTGAATCTCTGGATGAACTTGCGCAAAGGCTCCCCCTCCTTCTGAACAAGCAGATGAAGATCGCTTGCCTGGCCGTGGGGTTTGTGGCCACCCGTGAAGGCGCCAACGAACTGATGGCATAGATCTGGCCAGGAGGAGATGGAGCCGTCCGGCAAGTGCATGAGCCAGGATCTGACGTTGGGCTTGAGTACCAGCGGGAAGTAGTTGTCAAGGATCTTATCGTCCCGTCCCCCGGCAGCCTGCACTGCAATGGTGTAGATGCTGAGGAACTCAGATGGATGCGACTTGCCGTCGTACTTCTCGGGCACGTCGGGCTTGAAGTTCTTTATGCTGGGCCACTGGACTTGCCGCAGCTCGCGGGTGAACGCGGGGCAGCCTACCGAATACGGCAGTTCGCCTGGTTCCCCAGGTGCGTGCATGTTTCCAGAGGGCTCAACGCGCTGGTCTGATTGACGCCGCGCCTCTCTTATGCGCTCGATGCGAGTTCGAGCGTCTTCTTCCCTTCGTTCGTGAAGGACTTGGCGTTGGTCGCGGCGAGTTCGCGGGTTCGACGACGCGGTGGAGTCGTTGTCGAGGTGAGCCCGGCGAGTCAGCGACCGCGGCTTCTGGGGCGGGGAGTGCACGGTGGTCGCACCCCCGCCATTCTTGGCGCCATCGGTTCTCGCCTGGGTGACTGGCCGCGGCTGCGACGCGCTGTGCTGCCGCGGAATGTCGCCGTTGGCGAAACCGATGAGGCTCTGGATAGTTGCCCTCCAGTCGTCGAGCTTGTCCGCCGTCGGAGGGTAGTCTAGGAGTAGCTGAGCTCGTGCGAGAGCTTCCGCTGGGGTGGCGGGCAGAGGCAGCGAACGGCGCGAGGAGCGGGATGTGCTCGAACTCCTAACCATGTTAGAAGGAGCAGCACCCGGTCCAGGCAGCTGCGCGACGCTCGTTCCGGCACGCTGGATCGCATGCTGGTCCTGAGCGCCTTGGGACCCACCAGCACGGTCTGGGTCCAGCGAGCGTATGGTACCATGGGTACCATGACGCTGCTGGTTTCGCGCCTCCTGAGAGGGGCGTGGGGCGAGCTCGGACGTCGCGGGACCAAGAACTGGTTCGACTGCGCCCGTTCCTCCGCCGGCGTCCTCCCCACCTCCCGTCCGCTCCATGGGCGGTGGGTTCGACGCTGACGGACCGGTCGCCTCCGGAGCTTTCTTCTTCGGCGCCATGCCGGCGCAAACAGTGAGAGTCTGGCGCGCGCGGACGCCGGATCTGTTTCACACAACCTCGACGCACCCCCTACCTGGCGCGCCAAAGATGTCGCGGGGATTTCGGCCTCCACGAGCACCTATGGGGACGGAGCCCCTTGTCGGTTCGGCGGGGGGCGGAGGTTGCACAAAGAGCAGATCGAGGCGACACACACACACAACGATTTTACCCAGCTTCGGGCCGCACGGATGCGTAAAACCCTACTGCTGCATGTCTGGTTGATTGGAGTTCTTGCTCTGGAGCGCAAGAAGCTACAGTAAGTTGGAGCTGGACGTAGACGAGGGTCTACTGGGTGTCCTCTCTCTTGGTCTGAATCCCTTCTAGGTTTTTCCTCTCCCCCCTCCTTCCTACGTGCGCATGGGCTTCCTTTTATATGCTAAGGGGTTTTCCACAGGCAGCGACGCAGCGGAGGGTAAAAATGGCAAGGAACTGTGCGAACAGTGGCCGCACAGTGCTATCGCACCTAACTCTGACGGTGGGGGACAAAGGCATTGAATGCCCGTCTGGATCGCCTGAACAGTGCCGAGGCGGACCGTTAGGGGCGCCTCCGCTTGCCACGGGGGCGACTCCGCCAACGTCGCATTCCACGCGCGCGCCCCAGGCTGCGCGGCGCCCCAGGCTGCGCGGCGCCCCGCCACGTGTCTCTGGGGAAGCTCCAGAGTGACGCGTGGGCAGGTGAGCTAGGGCGCACGTCTGAGGTGGTGGTTCGCCGCGGCAAGTGGCTTGCCGCGGTGGTTGTTTTGCCGCACCTGAGAGCTTGCCGCTCGTCAGGCCTTGCCGGGGCGCGTGGCGCGCCGCGGCGGGCTTCTCTTGGGGTGCCTTGGTTTGGCCGTCCCGGCGAGCTCCTCGCGCCGGGGCCTTGGTGCTTCGGCTTAGCCGTCCCGGCAAGCTCCTCTTGCCGGGGCCTTGTCGCCTTGGCCCGGCAAGCTCCTCTTGCCGGACCTCGCCTTCTTGGCCCGGCAAGCTCCTCTTGCCGGGGCTTGGTCTTCTTGGCTCGATCACTTGGCCTTCGTCCAGCCCAGAAAGTGCCGTGGAGACTCTTGTCGCTCCCCTGGCAAGCCTTGCCGCGGGACGCTACTACTGCCCGTGCACAAGTTCGGGGTACTAAGGTACCCCTACTTTAGTACACCGACAATATCAGATTTGGTGGCAAATAAACATGCACTTTTCAATTTAATTTCAGAAGCAACACTAGATGGTTTATTATTAAGCTTCATTTGTTGCTCAAATTCTTTTGCCACAATCTGATTTTCACTCTTATTTTGCTCCTGTTTTGCTTTATTAGCTCGATTAATATCATCTTTCAAAATGGAATCAGGAGTCATAGGAAGCAAAGTAATATTTTTGTCCTTATGAACGAGAGTATACTGATTGTTTCTACCATGGTGTACAGAATTTTTATCAAATTGCCATGGTCTACCAAGTAATAAGGAACATGCTTGCATAGGTACCACATCACAATCAACATAATCAGCATATGTAGAAATACTAAAATGCACATGAACAGTGCGTGTTACCTTAACCTTACCGCTGTTGTTGAACCATTGGATGTAGTAAGGATGTGGATGTGGTCTTGTGGTGAGGGATAGCTTCTCCACCATCTCCATGTTAGCCAAGTTGTTGCAGCTCCCTCCATCTATGATGACGCGAACAGAACGTTCCTTCACAACTCCCTTTGTATGGAACAAATTATGCCTCTGATTTTGCTCAGCTTGCGTGACCTGCACACTCAAAACACGTTGAGCAACTAAACATTCATACCTGTCAGCATCTTCAGCAGCCATGTATTGCGTCTCATAATCAGAATCATCTCTACCGTGTTCTTCATGTGTAAGAAGAGCCAAAGTCTCCTCATCATAGTCACTAGCGGACTCATACCCACCATCCTTAGTAGCAATCATCACACGCTGAGATGTGCATTCGCGCGCAAAATGTCCTCTTCCCTTACAATGATGACAAATAATATCACTTGTGTGCCCTGTAGACGCCATGGAAGAAGCAGAGCTCTGTGCAGGCCCGGCAGGTGTGCTCTTGGTAGATAGTGGTGGTTGTGCCTGCTTTCTTGTATAACGGTTGGAGGTGGCAGCTGACGGAGGTGCCGGTGTAGCAGAACATGTGGAAGTAGATGATGCACGTGGTGTCCATGATGAAGGTCGACCTGCAGAAAAGTTAGTTCGCGCCAATGCCTGTCGATCCTGCACTTCACGTTCAGCTTTACAAGCAAGATGGAATAAACGAGCGATATTATTATAATCCTTATAGTCTAGAATGGTCTGAATATCTCTATTTAATCCACCCAGAAAACGTGCAAGCATAGCTTCATTCTCCTCAACGATACCACATCTAATCAAGCCAGTTTGTAATTCCTGATAATATTCTTCTACCGAATTTTTTCCTTGTCTTAAGCGCTGCAATTTTTGAAGTAATTCACGTTGATAATATGGTGGAACCCAACGAGTACGCATAGCAATTTTCAAAGCAGCCCAAGTAGCTGGAACATGATATAATCTACAATATTCAGACCACCAAACACATGCAAAGCTAGTGAAAGCACAAACAGCAGCAGGAACACGTCTCTCCTCAGGATATTGTAAACATGTAAATCGTTGTTTAGTTTCTAACTCCCAAGTAATATATATATCAGGAACATATCGACCCTCAAATGGTGGAATATTCAATTTCAGTTTAGGGAGATGGTCATGATCTCGTACCTGAGGGGGAGCCCTAACATTGCCATTATTTGCATGTGGACGACCTGGTGGTTGTGGTGCTGGTGGTTGCACGTAGTTCTGATGTTGATCAACCTCATCCTCGTAATCTCCCACATAATCATCCTCCCCCACATCAGCAGCAGGAGCCACAGAAGTATCAACAGCAGCACCAGCAGCTTGGCCAGGATGAAGAGGGACACGGGTCGCTCGGCGGAGGGCTGTTTTGCGATGTGGAGGTGCGTTAGGTGCAGCCGGTGGTGGTGGTGGTAGACGCGCGAGCAACTCATTGAACTTGTTATCGAGCTTTGTTTCGAATGCCTTCTCAATGCCATCTATCTTCTCCATGGCCTCTTCAAATCTATTGAGCACATCTTCCACCTGTCCACTCATCATTTGTTGAAACTTATCATGTAACGCTTTGTTTGTCATGTTCTCCCAGTCAGTCTCGTCGGCTTGTGATCCTGCCATGGTTAGCAGCAATAGAAACACACAAGAATATGATCCTACAGACTACTAATAAGAGGTGGTGGTGGGAGTCACAAATCCGTCAAGCAAAACTCAAATTCTTACCAGTTCTTACCCAGCAGCAGGCGGTGATCGGCAACCGTTGTAGTCAAAACTCTCAAAAGCTTGGATAGAGCGATTACCAGGGAGAGTCAAACGCACTACATAGATGTATGTGGAGCTGGGAAGGCTTATAGTATGGTAGCAAAAAGGGTCAGCAATAATCAATTCAGAGATGCAAAGTTGAATAAACGCTCAACGACGGTACTGTGCTGGTCCTAGGCTAGACCGTACTAGAGACGCGAGCCTAGAACACTAACAAAATCACGGCGCTGCACGTAAACAAGGGAGGAGCACACTCTGATTTTTTTTTCTTTTTTTTCACTTTTTTTTTGCACTTTTTTTCCTCTTTTTTTTTGCTCCGCAACAAATTTTTGTCGAAAAAGTCTACAAATGTCCTAAAAACTGCCTAGCCAGTGTTCTTGCTCCAATGTTCATCCTTCTCCAAGCTAGGCCCTTCATTTGTAAGCAAAACAAATGTATCCAATTTAGGCAGTATCATATTCTCATGAACATTAGAATCATTACCAAGAAACGAAAGTACCTGGTAATTTAATTGGCGTGCGCGAGCTCTAGTAATTGGTCCAGTATATGTAACAGTAGGGGCTGTGGGTGTAACAATGGTATTGATGTCCTCATTAAAGGCCCTGGCAAGAGGAGTTTGCCGGGACTGCCGCTTGAAGCACAAGACCCCGGCAAGAGGAGCTTGCCGGGAAGGCCATCCACGGCATGACAAGGACCCTACCACGGCGTGCCCCGCGCCTCGGAAAGGCCCGGTGAGCAACAAGCTCCCAGGCGCGACAAGACATCCACCGCGGCAAGGCGCTTGCAGCGGCAAGTTACCACCTCATGCCTGCGCTCCAGCTCACCCGCCAACGTGTCGCTCTGGGGGGCATCCCAGGCGCACGTGGCGGGAGGCTGAGCAGCGAGGGGCATGCGGTGGCGAAGCGAAGCTGACAGAGTAGCCATCGTGGCAAACGGTGGCGCTCCTGACGGTCCACTCCCCTGCTCCGTCTGGGCGACGCGGACAGGCATTTAATGCCCTTGTCCCCCGCCGTCAGAGTTAGGTATGATAGCACTGTACAACCACTGTGCAGGCAGCTGTACCCACTACAGCATTCTACCATTTTTGCCCTCACCTACGCTGCCACCTGTGGGTAACCCCTTGAGCATATAAAAGGAGGCCCCATGCGCACGTAGAGGGGGGAGACCAATCTTTACGCTCGACCTCGCCGGCGGCTCGCGTGTACTGTAGCACCGCGCGCTCCCGAGCAAGAACACAATACAATCCACCAAGCAGCAGTAGGGTTTTACGCATCTTTGCGGCCCGAAGCTGGGTAAAATCCCCCTGTGTGCACCGCCTCGATCTGCTCTTTGTGCAACCTCCGCCCCCCGCCGAACCAGTAAGGGGCTCGGTCCCCATAGGTGTTCGAGGAAGCCGATTCCCCCCGACACCAAGGCCACAAGTCACTCTTTCTAGTGTTCCAGAAGGAGAAGAGCACCACCACTCAGTATCACGCCAAGTGTTTCCTGAAGCCACTCCAACTGCGAACATCTCAGAGTCTGAAGCCAAAGCTGCTAAAGACATTCCGACTGCATCAGCCAATGAACAAGAAGAACCAAGTCACGAAGAAGAACGTGTTGCTACACCCCCTTCCAACCAAGAAGTTGTTCTCGAGGAGAACGTGTCCGACCCTCCAGCTACTCAAGTGGAGGTTGACAATACTGAGGCGGCCACCAACATCAATACTGAAGCCAATGACGTTGTCATGGCCGAAGCCAATGTGGCGCCTAAAGTTAATGTGGTGCCAGAAGTAAATGCACCTGAAGCCAATGCTGCATCTGAAGCCAATCTGCAGCCTGAAGCTAATGCAAATGCCCCTGCTCCTGTACCGCCTCCAAGGCCACACACCATTGAGCAAGCATTTGATCATGGTCAGCTGGTGACTGTTCGATGGCCCATTCTCGTTCCTCCACCTACTACAGGTCCACAATTTGACTATCATGTAGAGCACAGGCCTTAGGTCCAGAAGCCTAAGCCAAGGTTGCCAAGGTTTCCAGGTACTGCAACTTCACCAGGATCCTTCAATGCAAATGGCTTCATTGCACACAACACCTTCTTTTATAGTGCCAAGAACCCCTACTCGAAGCCAAGAATTTCATCTAATCGTTCTGGAGCTATCAGCAGCGCAGTTACTATTCATGTGTTCTCTATGATCAAGGGTGCATCTTTCCCCATATGCGTGTAGACTGTGAAGCTATTGTTGGACTGCCATGCTTAGAAGAAGCCCTTGACTGTTTCCGAGATGTTGGTCTGTTGCAATTTGTGACAGATAAAGAGCACTGCAATGAAGAGCTTCTGCTACAATTCTATGCCACCCTCCACGTTCGTGGCTACAACAGGGATCCGTAGACATGGATCCTTGAGTGGATGACAGGCAATGTACATCACGAAGCTACAGCTCTTGATATCATTGAGCTCACTAGCCTGCCCACTCCAGGTGAACTCTTTGAACCTGGATGTCAGCTTCACCGAAATGCTTTGGAGTGCATCTTCCAGAAGCCTGAACCCAACATGAGCCAAATGTTGAGCATGATGAAGCCACTGCCACGTGATGCTGAATATCCACGGGAATTCTTCATTGAAGACCTAGAGTATCTGCCCTGCACTATTTATCATATCATCAGGCGAACTCTATGGCCTGTCAAGGGACATTCCTCTGCAGCGAAGCTTGATGGAGCAATGAAGACATTGGTCTTATAAATCTTCAATGGCATCAGTTTCAATGCTCAAGACTTCTTCATCAGACAATTGGCTGCATCTGGCTCTGATCTTTTTGGATTGAAATTCTATGCTCCATGGGTTATGCGCCTTATCAAGCTTCACTCTGCGGTCAACTATCAGCCGTCTGCACGCAACCATCTGATTTTCTTGCCAGAGGTTGATATGTCTGTCGAAGCCATCTACCCAGAGCCTGCCAAGGAGCCTATTTATCTTCACAATGCTGATCACCAAAGCTTCACTCAGCCCATTGAAGGAATTCTGGTTGCCACTCGTGTTTATTCTTTGGCTGGAAATACACGTGCACCTCATCGTGCCCATACTGAAGCCACTGAAAGCACAATAGCTCAAAGGCCTCGAAAGCGTTCTCGTGTTCTCAATTACCGAGAGCTTCTCGCTGCCTTGCATCAAAAGCAAGATAAGCATCACTATTGGCTGAAGCGTCGTATGCAAAGCCTCTTGGTGGACGTCAACCGCATTCGCAACCTTGCCACCAAGAATGCATTTGTCGCTCACGAAACCTGTCGTAGGTCATGGAAGAGTCTGCCATTGCTCAGTGCTGAAGCTGATCTTCAAGACGATGGCTTCACAGAGAGATTCAAGTTTGATTCCACTCCTCCCAGGAACGCTGTCTTGCATCGGACACCCTCTCTTGAAGACTCTGACTATTTGATGAGGACATCAATACCATTGTTACACCCACAGCCCCTGCTGCTATACATACTGGACCAATTACTAGAGCTCGCGCACGCCAATTGAATTATCAGGTACTTTCGTTTCTTGGTAATGATTCTAATGTTCATGAGAATATGATGCTGCCTAAATTGGATACATTTGTTTGGCTTACAAATGAAGGGCCTAGCTTGGAGAAGGATGATCATTGGAGCAAGAACAAGCATTGAGTTGATGGCATGCGCAAGGGAGACAAGAACAGAGTTTCAAGTGATGATTTCAGGACTTTGAAGCCACCATAATGAGTGCATGAAGCCTTGGACAAAATATACAAGATGCCACTTCATAATTTTCGTCCAGAGGCTATTCTAGGTGCTGCGTCACCTTCTTCTTGGGCCAGGCCCATGTAATTTCGAAATACTTCAATATAGGCTGTTTTTAGAGTCCGTATGTGTGGGGAAACAAGAGTTAGGGTGGGTTTCGGACCCCTCCTCCAAGGGCCACGAAATTCCCCCCTCTTCCCCCATATATACAGCCCCTAGGGCATCGTTTAGACTTTGGGTTTTGTTTAGATTAAAAGTTCGCCATAGCTGCAACTTCGCGTACTTCGTTTGTGTTCAACGACCAGACCAAGGCGTCACAGAACCCCACCTTGATCAATAAAGCTTTCC
This sequence comes from Aegilops umbellulata, assembly GCA_032464435.1. NCBI lineage: Eukaryota > Viridiplantae > Streptophyta > Magnoliopsida > Poales > Poaceae > Aegilops > Aegilops umbellulata. Next base: position 67,119,596 of record CP136059.1, read on the forward strand.
TCTTATATTCGCAATATCTAGATTGCAATCTTAGTTTCTTGCTTGTTCTTCGTTTGCCTGCAGGAAACAGACCTTCGTGGTCAGGTTGATCGTGCTCCAGCATGGTCAATAACCTCTCGGAGTTGGTTTAGCGATTGCTAAGGCGCAACGTCCTCGCACGTTCGTAGTCGGATCGTCAAAGTCGACTTCCTCCGAACGATAGCCACCATCTCATCGAAAGACGGGACACCTTTGCCTCTATCAAGTGGTATCAGATTTCCAGGTTGCTCGGTGAGATTTTACAGTTTTTCGTAGATTAGATCGAGTCTGTTCTTCATACCTACAGTCCACGAAAAAGCCAAAAAAAAATTAGGGTTAGTTCATCATATCCGAACCAATCTGAGCCTTTGCATAATCTTTTTAGGGTTTTTGCTTTGTTGGATTTGCGGTTGCATCGTCGTGTCAAGTTGCTGGTCTTAGGATCTAGTCTTTTAGAGTTTCGAGTTCTGGTCATAAGTTGTCACGCCACCGCCGCACCATCATCATCGCCTTGCCATCTACCATCATTGCTTCTCCGCCACCGCTCTGAATCCGTATCCATATACCACCACCAATCCGTAACCATATACCACCACCAATCTGTATCCATATACCACCACCGCTACCATATACCACCACCGCTGCCATATACCACCACCATATATCCACCACCAATCCGAGTTCTTCTCATATTAGGTTTGTTTTCGAGAGCCATCTAAATTCCGATTCGTGTTTCCTTGCCTGCGTAAAAAAAAGTCTGGAGACCCCCGGGCTGTTTTTAGGCCAAAATTTCGGCGACCGAAAATATTTTTTTCCTATCTTATTTTTAGGCTGTTCTGAGTCTTTTGAGACACTCGCCATCATAGTGCTTTTTGGTCGCACTTTTTCGTCGTCGCTGCCCTAATTTCCGAAAAAAAAATTGTCAAAAAAATTTTCGTACCCATCTTGTCAGTTTGACCTGGGAAGAGTTTCGAGACACTCGCCATTATAGTGATTTTTCGCAAAAAAAAGAGGAGCGCAAAAAAAAGAGCGCAAAAAAACAGAGCGAATTTTTTTCTAGAGTGTGCTTTTCCCTTGTTTCCGTGTAGCGCCGTGATTTTGTTAGTGTTCTAGGCTCGCGTCTCTAGCACGGTCTAGCCTAGGACCAGCACAGTACCATCGTTGAGCGTTTATTCAACTTTGCATCTCTGAATTGATTATTGCTGACCCTTTTTGCTACCATACTATAAGCCTTCTAAGCTCCACATACATCTACGTCGTGCGTTTGACTCTCCCTGGCAATCGCTCTATCCGAGCTTTTGAGAGTTTTGGCTACAACGGTTGCCGATCACCGCCTGCTGCTGGGTAAAAACTGGTAAGAATTTGAGTTTTGCTTGACGGATTTGTGACTCCCACCACCACCTCTTATTAGTAGTCCGTAGGATCATATTCTTGTGTGTTTCTATTGCTGCTAACCATGGCAGGATCACAAGCCGACGAGACTGACTGGGAGAACATGACAAACAAAGCGTTACATGATAAGTTTCAACAAATGATGAGTGGACAGGTGGAAGATGTGCTCAATAGATTTGAAGAGGCCATGGAGAAGATAGATGGCATTGAGAAGGCGTTCGAAACAAAGCTCGATCACAAGTTCAATGAGTTGCTCGCGCGTCTACCACCACCACCACCGGCTGCACCTAACGCACCTCTACAACAACAACAACGACTACCTCCACATCACGAAACAGCCCTCCGCCGAGCGACCCGTGTCCCTCTTCAGCCTGGCCAAGCTGCTGGTGCTGCTGTTGATACTTCTGTGGCTCCTACTGCTGATGTGGGGGAGGATGATTATGTGGGAGATTATGAGGATGAGGTTGATCAACATCAGAACTACGTGCAACCACCAGCACCACAACCACCAGGTCGTCCACATGCAAATAATGGCAATGTTAGGGCTCCCCCTCAGGTACGAGATCATGACCATCTCCCTAAACTGAAATTGAATATTCCACCATTTGAGGGTAGATATGTTCCTGATATATATCTTACTTGGGAGTTAGAAACTGAACAACGATTTACATGTTTACAATATCCTAAGGAGAGACGTGTTCCTGCTGCTGTTTGTGCTTTCACAAGCTTTGCATGTGTATGGTGGTCTGAATATTGTAGATTATATCTTGTTCCAGCTACTTGGGCTGCTTTGAAAACTGCTATGCGTACTCGTTGGGTTCCACCATATTATCAACGTGAATTACTTCAAAAATTGCAGCGCTTAAGACAAGGAAAAAATTCGGTAGAAGAATATTATCAGGAATTACAAACTGGCTTGATTAGATGTGGTATCGTTGAGGAGAATGAAGCTATGCTTGCACGTTTTCTGGGTGGATTAAATAGAGAGATTCAGACCATTCTAGACTATAAGGATTATAATAATATCACTCGTTTATTCCATCTTGCTTGTAAAGCTGAACATGAAGTGCAGGATCGACAGGCATTGGCACGAACTAACTTTTCTGCAGGTCGACCTTCATCGTGGACACCACGTGCATCATCTACTTCCACATGTTCTGCTACACCGGCACCTCCGTCAGCTGCCACCTCCAACCGTGATACAAGAAAGCAGGAACAACCACCACTATCTGCCAAGAGCACACCTGCCGGGCCTGCACAGAGCTCTTCTTCTTCCATGGCGTCTACAGGGCACACAAGTGATATTATTTGTCGTCGTTGTAAGGGAAGAGGACATTTTGCGCGAGAATGCACATCTCAGCGTGTGATGATTGCTACTGAGGATGGTGGGTATGAGTCCGCTAGTGACTATGATGAGGAGACTTTGGCTCTTCTTACACATGAAGAACACGGTGGAGATGATTCTGATCATGAGACGCAATACATGGCTGCTGAAGATGCTGACAGGTATGAATGTTTAGTTGCTCAACGTGTTTTGAGTGTGCAGGTCACGCAAGCTGAGCAAAATCAGAGGCATAATTTGTTCCATACAAAGGGAGTTGTGAAGGAACGTTCTGTTCGCATCATCATAGATGGAGGGAGCTGCAACAACTTGGCTAGCATGGAGATGGTGGAGAAGCTATCCCTCACCACAAGACCACATCCACATCCTTACTACATCCAATGGTTCAACAACAGCGGTAAGGTTAAGGTAACACGTACTGTTCGTGTGCATTTTAGTATCTCTACATATGCTGATTATGTTGATTGTGATGTGGTACCTATGCAAGCATGTTCCTTATTACTTGGTAGACCATGGCAATTTGATAAAAATTCTGTACACCATGGTAGAAACAATCAGTATACTCTCGTTCATAAGGACAAAAATATTACTTTGCTTCCTATGACTCCTGATTCCATTTTGAAAGATGATACTAATCGAGCTAATAAAGCAAAACAGGAGCAAAATAAGAGTGGAGATCAGATTGTGGCAAAAGAATTTGAGCAACAAATGAAGCCTAATAATAAACCATCTAGTGTTGCTTCTGAAATTAAATTGAAAAGTGCATGTTTATTTGCCACCAAATCTGATATTGATGATCTAGATGTTAGCAAATCTGTTTGCTATGCTTTTGTGTGCAAAGTGGTATTATTTTCATTCGAGGACGCGCCTTCCTCTTTGCCTCCTGCTGTTACTAACATTTTGCAGGAGTTCGCTGACGTCTTTCCACAAGACGTGCCACCGGGATTACCACCTATTCGAGGGATTGAGCATCAAATTGACTTAATTCCCGATGCATCGCTACCCAACCGTGCACCATACCGTACCAATCCAGAGGAGACGAAGGAGATTATGCGGCAAGTACAGGAGCTGCTCGACAAAGGTTATATACGTGAATCTCTTAGTCCTTGTGCTGTTCCTATTATACTAGTGCCTAAAAAGGATGGTACATCGCGTATGTGTGTTGATTGTAGAGGCATTAATAATATTACTATTCGTTATCGTCATCCTATTCCAAGGCTAGATGATATGCTTGATGAATTGAGTGGCTCTACAATATTCTCCAAAGTTTATTTGCGTAGTGGATACCATCAAATTCGTATGAAATTGGGAGATGAATGGAAAACAGCATTTAAAACTAAGTTTGGTTTATATGAGTGGTTAGTCATGCCTTTTTGGTTAACTAATGCACCTAGTACTTTCATGAGATTAATGAACGAAGTTTTACGTGCTTTCATTGGACGATTTGTGGTAGTCTATTTTGATGATATACTGATTTATAGCAAATCTTTGGAAGAACATTTGGAACATTTACGTGCTGTTTTTAATGCTCTACGTGATGCACGTTTGTTTGGTAACCTTGGGAAGTGCACCTTTTGCACCGCCCGAGTGTCTTTTCTTGGCTATGTTGTTACTCCATAGGGAATTGAAGTTGATAAAGCCAAGATTGAAGCTATTGAGAGTTGGCCGCAGCCCAAAATGGTCACACAAGTGAGGAGTTTTCTTGGACTCGCTGGTTTCTATAGGCATTTTGTGAGAGATTTTAGCACCATTGCTGCACCTCTCAATGAGCTTACAAAGAAGGATGTGCCTTTTGTTTGGGGTACCGCACAGGAAGAAGCCTTCACAGTATTGAAAGATAAGTCGACACATGCTCCTTTACTCCAACTTCCTGATTTTAATAAGACTTTTGAGCTGGAATGTGATGCTAGTGGAATTGGATTAGGAGGTGTGTTATTACAAGATGGCAAACCTGTTGCATACTTTTTTGAAAAATTGAGTGGGCCTAGTCTGAACTATTCTACTTATGATAAAGAATTATAAGCTCTTGTTCGGACTTTAGAAACATGGCAACATTATTTATGGCCCAAAGAATTTGTTATACATTCTGATTATGAATCTCTAAAACACATTAAAAGTCAAGCTAAACTGAACCATAGACATGCTAAATGGGTAGAATTCATTGAGACTTTCCCTTGTGTCATTAAACACAAGAAGGGTAAAGAAAATGTTATTGCTGATGCATTGTCTCGTCGTTATACTATGCTTTCACAACTTGATTTTAAAATATTTGGTTTGGAGACCATCAAAGATCAATATGTGCATGATGCTGAATTTAACGATGTATTGCAGAATTGTAAAGAAGGTAGATCATGGAACAAGTTCGTTGTTAATGATGGGTTTGTGTTCCGCGCTAACAAGCTATGCATTCCTGCTAGCTCTGTTCGTCTTTTGTTGTTGCAGGAGGCGCATGGAGGAGGATTAATGGGACACTTTGGCGTGAAGAAGACGGGGGACGTACTTGCTACACATTTCTTTTGGCCAAAGATGAGACGGGATGTTGAGCGTTTTGTTGCTCGCTGCACTACTTGTCAAAAAGCTAAGTCACGACTCAATCCTCATGGTTTATATATGCCTTTGCCTGTACCTAGTGTTCCTTGGGAGGATATATCAATGGACTTTGTTTTAGGTTTGCCTCGAACAAAGAAGGGGAGGGATAGCATATTTGTTGTCATGGATAGATTCTCGAAAATGGCACACTTTATACCATGTCATAAAAGCGATGATGCTGTTAATGTTGCTGATTTGTTCTTTCATGAAATTATTCGCTTGCATGGTGTGCCAAATACTATTGTTTCCGATCGTGATACTAAATTTCTTAGCCACTTTTGGAGATGTTTATGGGCTAAGTTGGGGACTAAACTGCTTTTTAGTACTACTTGTCATCCCCAAACTGATGGACAAACTGAAGTAGTCAATAGAACTTTGCCTACTACGCTTAGGGCTGTTTTGAAGAATAATAAGAAAATGTGGGGAAAATGCTTGCCTCATATTGAATTTGCTTATAATCGTTCATTGCATTCTACTACTAAGATGTGCCCTTTTGAAATTGTGTATGGTTTCCCACCTCGTGCACCTATTGATTTGTTGCCTCTTACATCTTCGGAGAAGGTTAATTTTGATGCTAAAGAACGTGCTGAATTGATTTTAAAAATGCATGAGTTAACTAAGGAAAACATTGAGCGTAAGAATGCTAAATATAAACTTGCTGGAGATAAGGGTAGAAAACATGTTGTCTTTGCACCTTGTGATCTTGTTTGGTTACATTTGCGTAAGGATAGGTTTCCTAATTTGTGCAAATCAAAGCTAATGCCACGTGATGATGGTCCATTTAAGGTGTTAGAGAAAATAAATGATAATGCATATAAACTTGAGCTGCCTGCAGATTTTGGGGTTAGTCCCACTTTTAACATTGCAGATTTGAAGCCTTATTTGGGTGAGGAAGATGAGCTTCCGTTGAGGACGGCTTCATTTCAAGAAGGGGAGGATGATGAGGACATCAATACCATTGTTACATCCACAGCCCCTGCTGCTATACATACTGGACCAATTACTAGAGCTCGCGCACGCCAATTAAATTACCAGGTACTTTCGTTTCTTGGTAATGATTCTAATGTTCATGAGAATATGATACTGCCTAAATTGGATACATTTGTTTTGCTTACAAATGAAGGGCCTAGCTTGGAGAAGGATGAACATTGGAGCAAGAACACGCATGGAGTTGATGGCATGCGCAAGGGGATCAAGAACGGAGTTACAAGTGATGATTTCAGGACTTTGAAGCCACCATAAGGAGTGAATGAAACCTTGGACGAAATATACAAGATGCCACTTCATAATATTCGTCCATAGGCTATTCTAGGTGCTGCGTCACCTTATTTTTGGGCCAGGCCCCTGTAATTTCGAAATACTTAAGTATAGGCTATTTTTAGAGTCCGTATGTGTGGGGAATCAAGAGTTAGGGTTGGTTTCGGACCCCTTCCTCAAGGGCCACGAAATTCCCCCCTCTTCCCCCATATATACAGCCCTTAGGGCGTCGTTTAGACTTTGGGTTTTGTTTGGATCAAAAGTTCGCCATAGCAGCAACTTCACGTACTTCGTTTGTGTTCAACGACCAGACGAAGGCGTCACAGAACCCCACCTTCGTTAATAAAGCTTTCCTCTTTTATTCGCAATATCCAGATTGCAATCTTAGTTTCTTTATTGTTCTTCGTTTGCTCGCTGGAAACAGGCCCTCGTGGTCAGGTTGATCGTGCTCCGGCGTGGTCAATAACCCTCGGAAGTTGGTTTAGCGATTGCTAAGGCGCGACGTCTCGCACGTTCGTAGTCAGATCGTCAAGGTCGACTCCCACAGAAATGATAACCACCATCTCATCGAAACATCGGGACACCTTTGCATTCCTGCTAGCTCTGTTCGTCTTTTGTTGTTGCAGGAGGCGCATGGAGGAGGATTAATGGGACACTTTGGCGTGAAGAAGACGGAGGACGTACTTGCTACACATTTCTTTTGGCCAAAGATGAGACGGGATGTTGAGCGTTTTGTTGCTCGCTGCACTACATGTCAAAAAGCTAAGTCACGACTCAATCCTCATGGTTTATATATGCCTTTGCCTGTGCCTAGTGTTCGTTGGGAGGATATATCTATGGACTTTGTTTTAGGTTTACCTCGAACAAAGAAGGGGCGGGATAGCATATTTGTTGTCGTGGATAGATTCTCGAAAATGGCACACTTTATACCATGTCATAAAAGCGATGATGCTGTTAATGTTGCTGATTTGTTCTTTCGTGAAATTATTCGCTTGCATGGTGTGCCAAATACTATTGTTTCAGACCGTGATACTAAATTTCTTAGCCACTTTTGGAGATGTTTATGGGCTAAGTTGGGGACTAAACTGCTTTTTAGTACTACTTGTCACCCCCAAACTGATGGACAAACTGAAGTAGTCAATACAACATTGTCTACTATGCTTAGTGCTGTTTTGAAGAATAATAAGAAAATGTGGGAAGAATGCTTGCCTCATATTGAATTTGCTTATAATCGTTCGTTGCATTCTACTACTAAGATGTGCCCTTTTGAAATTGTGTATGGTTTCCTACCTCGTGCACCCATTGATTTGTTGCCTCTTCCATCTTCGGAGAAGGTTAATTTTGATGCTAAAGAACGTGTTGAATTGATTTTAGAAATGCATGAGTTAACTAAGGAAAACATTGAGCGTATGAATGCTAAGTATAAACTTGCTGGAGATAAGGGTAGAAAACATGTTGTGTTTGCACCTCGAGATCTTGTTTGGTTACATTTGCGTAAGGATAGATTTCCTAATTTGCGCAAGTCAAAGCTAATGCCAAGTGTTGATGGTCCTTTTAAGGTGTTAGAGAAAATAAATGATAATGCATATAAACTTGAGTTGCCTGCAGATTTTGGGGTTAGTCCCACTTTTAACATTGCAGATTTGAAGACTTATTTGGGTGAGGAAGATGAGCTTCCGTCGAGGATGACTTCATTTCAAGAAGGGGAGGATGATGAGGACAACAATACCATTGTTACACCCACAGCCCCTGCTGCTATACATACTGGACCAATTACTAGAGCTCGCGCACGCCAATTGAATTATCAGGTACTTTCGTTTCTTGGTAATGATTCTAATGTTCATGAGAATATGATGCTGCCTAAATTGGATACATTTGTTTTGCTTACAAATGAAGGGCCTAGCTTGGAGAAGGATGATCATTGGAGCAAGAACAAGCATGGAGTTGATGGCATGCGCAAGGGAGACAAGAACAGAGTTTCAAGTGATGATTTCAGGACATTGAAGCCACCATAGTGAGTGCATGAAGCCTTGGACGAAATATACAAGATGCCACTTCATAATTTTCGTCCAGAGGCTATTCTAGGTGCTGCGTCACCTTCTTCTTGGTCCAGGCCCATGTAATTTCGAAATACTTCAATATAGGCTGTTTTTAGAGTCTGTATGTGTGGGGAAACAAGAGTTAGGGTGGGTTTCGGACCCCTCCTCCAAGGGCCACAAAATTCCCCCCTCTTCCCCCATATATACAGCCCCTAGGGCATCGTTTAGACTTTGGGTTTTGTTTAGATTAAAAGTTTGCCATAGATGCAACTTCGCGTACTTCGTTTGTGTTCAACGACCAGACCAAGGCGTCACAAAACCCCACCTTCATTAATAAAGCTTTCCTCTTATATTCGCAATATCCAGATTGCAATCTTAGTTTCTTGCTTGTTCTTCGTTTGCTTGCAGGAAACAGACCTTCGTGGTCAGGTTGATCGTGCTCCGGCGTGGTCAGTAACCCTCGGAAGTTGGTTCAGCGATTGCTAAGGCGCGACGTCTTGCACGTTCGTAGTCGGATCGTCAAGGTCAACTCCCACAGAAACGGTAGCCACCATCTAATCGAAACATCGGGACACCTTCGCCTCTATCAGTCCGGGACCTGGGAGCTGTACTTGAGTCCTTCCGTTGGTTCTCTTCTTCCATGAACTTGGGGACTTATACGTTTTCACGTGCATCTTCGGGAGGGTCCTCTTGGTACCTAATCATGCACAACACCTCGGACTTAGGTATTAGCCATGTCCCGAGTGTATCATATGTGATATCACTAAGTAAGGAAGTCATCTCGGTCTCGAGGGCTCTAGCTTGTGCTCTTGTCATAGGTCCTCTTGGCAGTTGGTGAGACAATGGTAGGTCCATGGGGATGACCATAGGATGCTCCACATCAACAAGCCTCCGACTTATGATTAACCCCTCTCGCAAGCATCCGCAACTACGAAAGAAGAATTAAGATAAATCTAACCATAGCATGAAACATGTGGATCCAAATCAGCCCCTTACGAAGTAACGCAAAAACTAGGGTTTAAGCTTCTGTCACTCTAGCAACCCATCTTCTACTTATTAGTTCCCAATGCCTTCCCCTAGGCTGAAATCATGGTAAAGTGTCATGTGGTCGACGTTCACATAACATCACTAGTGGAAAGACAACATACGTCTCATCAAAATATCGAACGAATACCAAATTCACATTATTACATATAACAAGACTTCTCCCATGTCCTCAAGAACAAACGTAATTACTCAAAAAGCATGTTCATGTTCAAGATTAGAGGGGTATTGAATATCATTAAGGAAATTTGTAGACTTTTTCGAAAAAAATTTGTTGCGGAGCAAAAAAAAGAGGAAAAAAAGTGAAAATAAAAGAAAAAAAATTCAGAGTGTGCTCCTCCTTGTTTACGTGCAGCGCCGTGATTTTGTTAGTGGTCTAGGCTCGCTTCTCTAGTACAGTCTAGCCTAGGACCAGCACAGTACCGTTGTTGAGCATTTATTCAACTTTGCATCTCTGAATTGATTATTGCTGACCCTTTTTGCTACCATATTAAAAGCCTTCCCAGCTCCACATACATCTACATCGTGCGTTTGACTCTCCCTGGTAATCGCTCTATCCAAGCTTTGAGAGTTTTGACTACATCGGTTGCCGATCACCGCCTGCTGCTGGGTAAGAACTGGTAAGAATTTGAGATTTGCTTAACGGATTTGTGACTGTTCACCACACCACCACCACCTGATAGAGGCGGGGTGTCCTGATCTTTCGATGAGATGATCACTATCGATTTGGTGGAGACGACTTCGACGATTCGACTACAAACATGCACGACGTTGCGCCTTAGCAATCGCTAAACCAATCTCCTGAGGTTACTGACGATGCCGGAAGCACTATCAGCCTGACCACGAAGGTCTATTCCTGCAAGCAATCGAAGAACAACAAGAATATGATAATGCAATCTGAATATTGCGAATATAGATGAAGTATTGATAATGGTGGGGATCCGTAAGCAGTCTTGGTCTGGTCGTTGGACACAAACGAAGTACACGAAGTTGCATGGCTAACTTTTAACTAAACAAATCCCAAGGAAAAAGCTACTAGGTGGATCTACTTATATAGGAGCAAGGGGTGGCGGCCAAGGAGGTGGGAGGATGTCCCAAGGCAGCCTAAAACCAACCCTAGGTCGTACAAGGCTCATGGGCCCAAGTGGAGGTGATGCAACACCTTTAGACTTGTTGTTTGACTCGGATTCTGCTGCAGCGTCAAATTGTTTCGTACATATCTCAATGCTCCGGACGAATTTAAAGGTGAATCCAATTGGAGTGGAAAGAGGACGAAATCTACTTTCCAACAAAAAAAGAATGACCCAATTCGGAGTCCGTATGAAAATGTTCTTGCCGTTTTGAGTCATGTATGTCTGTGCAGTCCGAATCTGAATCCAGAACGTGAGAGACTTGGACTCTATCTTCTCTTGGCCCAAAAGTGACGTGAAGGGACTTTTTGAACAGCACCTAAACTTCTCTTTTCCCCTTATCTTCATATGTGGATTGTACAAATGTCCCATACACCTGCAATTAGACAAAACACAAAAGTGTGTGAAGTATTTTTGTTCTGGATAATATAAATAGATTATTGAATAGTTGACACTAGAAATCACCTGACAAATATGCATGTATGCAATATGTTTGGTCGTATCCAAGGTAGTCATGTCCTCATCATCCTCCCCTTCTTGAAAATAAAGCCGTCCTCGGCGTTGCTTTATCTGAAATATGGCTAACAAAAGAGACAAGGTGTACATGTTGTATATGTATATGTCATCAATTTTTACTTCCCGTGGAATTTGCACATATGACACATGTATACATGAGTAACTTTCATAGTGAATAAAATATAAAGCCAAAATATTATCACAAGAAGTAGAAGGCATGAAATTATTACAACTCAGTTTGCACATATAAGTGAAGCTCTTATTCATATGAAAAGATTGACAATATTCATCATTAAACGATCCCAATATTGGTGAATAAACCTTACTTGCGTAAAATTTACATGCTACAACATGCTTAAATAAGCCAACATGCAATAAGTCATTTGACACAGAATCATCACCTAGATTAGGGGTCATATCAAAATGATTAAACATTGGTTATTTTGCATCAACAGTTAATTCATTGGGTGCACTCAAAACTGTTGGTATTTCAGTTGTTTGATCACATGACGCATTCATGACAGTAACATGATTCTCTAAAATAGGTGATGCGCTCAAATCAACAGGTAACTCAACACATAATGTATTCAAGTTAGCTAGGCATGCATCATTCTCATGTGAAGTTATATCATGAATACCTTTACAGTTACCTTGTCGCAAAGATGTAGCTGATGTAGGTACAAATGATGGCAATGTACCATACTCTTGAGATGATGTCGCGCTCACAGTCTGAGGTGTGGCTGCTCTAGAAGGTGCAACAGTGGAGGAACCAAGCGGTGGTGGTGAGCATGAACTAGAATAGTAGTTGTTGTAGTCACCCAATGCATCCTCCTGTAACTGTCTCTCAAAGGTACAAGCACGAACATACATACCAGTAATGCAACGAGGAATATACTGAAATCGTGCCTGAATATCATGGTTCAAACCACCAAAAAATCTATTCATTGTATCATCCTTAGATTCTTCTATGTCACAATGATGCATATAAGATTTGAACTCTTGGTAGTAAGCATGAACAGTGTTGTTGCCTTGTTTAAATTGTTCAAATTTGCGAAGCAAATCACGACGATAGTAAGGAGGAAAAAATTGTTGTCTCATTACATCTTTCAAATCTTTCCAAGTTGTGGGTTGGTTATCAATGTTTTTCTTACAATGCACACTCCACCAAACAGAAGCAAAACCAGTAAATGCTCTAGTAACAGCTCGTACTCGCTCAAGTTCACAAAAGTCATGGTGACTAAAAACTTGTTCTACTTCAAGCTCCCAAGCTAGATAAACAGCATGATTAAATCTACCCTCAAATGACGGTAAAGAGATAACCTGACCATGTGCTTGTGTGTGTTGTCCCAACTCTTGTGCTGGTGATGATGTGTCCGTCGTCCAAGAACTTCTGTCTCCGGAACCTGTCATGATTAGTAGAAACAAGAAACAAAATTCGAGAATAATGTTCCTATGAACTACTAGGATGTGGTTGTGAAGTGCTCACAATAAAGCAAATATCAATATCTTACAAGTTCTTACCATGCGGCAGGTGGTGACAGGCAACCAGCGGTGTCAAATAACTCTGAAGATTGTGTAAAGCGATTGCCAGGGGAACATACGTATACACGGTGTAGAAATATGTGGAGCTGGGTTGGCTATATATGGTAGCAAAATATTAGCAACAATCAATTCAAAGATGCAATGTTGAATAAACGCTCAACGACGGTATTGTGCTGGTCCTAGGCTAGACCAGACTAGAGATGCGAGCCTAGAACACTAATAAGGTCACGGCGTAGCACAACTAGCATCAATAAAGGATATGAAGTAGCTCTGGACAGCAAGATATAAGTGAAGATCACAATAGCAGTAAAGATAATGATGTGAAACAACTGCCAAGTAGGATATACAACAACTCTCTCTCCAACTTTCCTCTTGAAAATTTTGAGCAAATTTTCTGATGAATTTTTTAAAAGAATGCTACTAGCTCAAGCTTTCCAATGCAAAAAGAATCACTCAATTCTGAATTGATATGAGGAGTCAAAGAATTCGAAAACTGGCCAGAAAAACTGGAATAAGCTGTGTCCGCGAACTTTGGAGGGCAAAAAGATCTATTTAGAAGACGATTTTGAGGTGTCAAAAATTGAACTAGCCTCTACAACTACTTAGATGCGTCTCGTCGCTAGCTTTCATTTTAGTACTCGCGGATCCAAAACGGACTTCGTATGAGGAAGTTATGTCTGTTTTACTAAACAGTGCGCAAAACAGATTCCAATCCGAATTCAACTACGAGATTGAGTCTAGATAGATCCGAATTTTGTTTTTTTTCTCTCTTTTTTTTCCTCACACTTTTTTCTTTTCTTTCTCTCTTTTTTCTTTTTTTTTCTTTTTCTCTCTCTCTCTCTCTTTTTCTCTCCCTCTTTCCAAGACAAACTAGATAAGATGCAGATTGGATCAAACGAAGATGTGAGCGACCTCAACTATGATTGTGATAATGAACTATGGGTAACATGTGGTGGAAATTGATGGATGATGTGGTGGACAGCAGAAGGGATAACGATGCAGCGGTGATGTGATTAATGTGAACAGAACTCGAAACTCTAAACGAACTAGACACTAAGACCAGCAACTCGACACGGCGATGCAACCGATAATTCAATAATGCAAATAATGAAAAGAAAATTGCAAAGGCTCAGACTAACTTGGACAAAAAGGATGAATAGATCTAACTTTTTAGTGGCTTTTTCTTGGACAATAGGTAAGAAAATAAATCTAATCTAGGGGAAACTGGAAATTCTCACCGAGCAACCTGCAAACTGATACAACTTGATAGAGGCGGGGTGTCCCGATCTTTTGATGAGATGATCACTATCGATTTGGTGGAGACGACTTCGACGATTCGACTACAAACATGCACGACGTTGTGCCTTAGCAATCGCTAAACCAATCTCCTGAGGTTACTGACGATGCCGGAAGCACGATCAGCCTGACCACGAAGGTCTATTCCTGCACGCAATCGAAGAACAAGCAAGAATATGATAATGCAATCTGAATATTGCGAATATAGATGAAGTATTGATAATGGTGGGGATTCGTAAGCAGTCTTGGTCTGGTCGTTGGACACAAATGAAGTACACGAAGTTGCAATGGCTAACTTTTAACTAAACAAATCCCAAGGAAAAAGCTACTAGGTGGATCTAATTATATAGGAGCAAGGGGTGGCGGCCAAGGAGGTGGGAGGACGTCCCAAGGTAGCCTAAAACCAACCCTAGGTCGTACAAGGCTCATGGGCCCAAGTGGAGGTGATGCAACACCTTTGGACTTGTTGTTTGACTCGGATTCTGCTGTAGCGTCAGATTGTTTCGTACATATCTCAATGCTCCGGACGAATTTAAAGGTGAATCCAATTGGAGTGGAAAGAGGACGAAACCTACTTTCCAACAAAAAAGAATCACCCAATTCGAAGTCCATATGAAAAAGTTCTTGCCGTTTTGAGTCAGGTATGTCTGTGCAGTCCGAATCTGAATCCAGAACGTGAGAGACTTGGACTCTATCTTCTCTTGGCCCAAAAGTGACGTGAAGGGACTTTTTGAACAGCACCTATACTTCTCTTTTCCCCTTATCTTCATATGTGGATTGTACAAATGTCCCATACACCTGCAATTAGACAAAACACAAAAGTGTGTGAAGTATTTTTGTTCTGGATAATATAAATAGATTATTGAATAGTTGACACTAGAAATCACCTGACAAATATGCATGTATGCAATATGTTTGGTCGTATCCAAGGTAGTCATGTTCTCATCACCACCACTTCCTAGTAGTCTGTAGAATCATATTCTTGTGTGTTTCTATTGCTGCTAACCATGGCAGGATCACAAGCCGACGAGACTAACTGGGAGAACATGACAAACAAAGCATTACATGATAAGTTTCAGCAAATGATGAGTGGACAGGTGGAAGATGTGCTAAATAGATTTGAAGAGGCCATGGAGAAGATAGATGGCATTGAGAAGGCGTTCGAAACAAAGCTTGATAACAAGTTCAATGAATTGCTCGCGCGTCTACCACCACCACCACCGGCTGCACCTAACGCACCTCTACAACAGCAACAATGACTACCTCCACATCACGAAACAGCCCTCCGCCGAGCGACCCGTGTCCCTCTTCAGCCTGGCCAAGCTGCTGGTGCTGCTGTTGATACTTCTGTGACTCCTGCTGCTGATGTGGGGGAGGATGATTATGTGGGAGATTACGAGGATGAGGTTGATCAACATCAGAACTACATGCAACCACCAGCACCACAGCCACCTGGTCGTCCACATGAAAATAATGGCAATGTTAGGGCTCACCCTCAGGTACGAGATCATGACCATCTCCCTAAACTGAAATTGAATATTCCACCATTTGAGGGTAGATATGTTCCTGATATATATCTTACTTGGGAGTTAGAAACTGAACAACGATTTACATGTTTACAATATCCTGAGGAGAGACGTGTTCCTGCTGCTGTTTGTGCTTTCACTAGCTTTGCATGTGTTTGGTGGTCTGAACATTGTAGATTATATCCTGTTCCAGCTACTTGGGCTGCTTTGAAAACTGCTATGCGTACTCGTTGGGTTCCACCATATTATCAACGTGAATTACTTCAAAAATTGCAGCGCTTACGACAAGGAAAAAATTCGGTAGAAGAATATTATCAGGAATTACAAACTGGCTTGATTAGATGTGGTATTGTTGAGGAGAATGAAGCTATGCTTGCACGTTTTCTGGGTGGATTAAATAGAGAGATTTAGACCATTCTGGACTATAAGGATTATAATAATATCACTCGTTTATTCCATCTTGCTTGTAAAGCTGAATGTGAAGTGCAGGATCGAAAGGCATTGGCGCGAACTAACTTTTCTGCAGGTCGATCTTCATCATGGACACCACGTGCATCATCTACTTCCACACGTTCTGCTACACCGGCACCTCCGTCGGCTGCCACCTCCAACCGTGATATAGTAAAGCAGGCACAATCACCACTATCTGCCAAGAGCACACCTTCTGGGCCTGCAAAGAGCTCTTCTTCATCCATGGCATCAACAGGGCAAACACATGATATTATTTGTCGACGTTGCAAGGGTGGAGGTCATTATGCGAGAGAATGCCCATCTAAGCGTGTGATGATTGTTACTGAGGATGGTGGGTATGAGTCCGCTAGTGACTATGATGAGGAGACTTTGGCTCTTATTACACATGAAGAACACGGTGGAGATGATTTTGATCATGAGACACAATACATGGCTGCTGAAGATGCTGACAGGTATGAATGTTTAGTTGCTCAACGTGTTTTGAGTATGCAGGTTACACAAGCTGAGCAAAATCAGAGGCATAATTTGTTCCATACAAAGGGAGTTGTGAAGGAACGTTCTATTCGCGTCATCATAGATTGAGGGAGCTGCAACAACTTGGCTAGCATGGATATGGTGGAGAAGCTTTCTCTCACCACAAGACCACATCCACATCCTTACTACATCCAATGGTTCAACAACAGCGGCAAGGTTAAGGTAACACGTACTGTTCGTGTGCATTTTAGTATCTCTACATATGCCGATTATGTTGATTCTGATGTGGTACCTATGCAAGCATGTTCCTTATTACTTGGTAGACCATGGCAATTTGATAAAAATTCTGTACACCATGGTAGAAACAATCAGTATACTCTTGTTCATAAGGATAAAAATATTACTTTGCTTCCTATGACTCCCGGTTCCATTTTGAAAGATGATATTAATAGAGCTAATAAAGCAAAACAGGAGAAAAATAAGAGTGAAAATCAGATTGTGGCAAAAGAATTTGAGCAACAAATGAAGCCTAATTATAAACCATCTACTGTTGCTTCTGAAATTAAATTGAAAAGTGCATGTTTACTTGCCACCAAATCTGATATTGATGAGCTAGATTTTAGCAAATCTGTTTGCTATGCTTTTGTGTGCAAAGAGGCATTATTTTCATTCGAGGACGTGCCTTCCTCTTTGCCCCCTGCTGTCACTAACATTTTGCAGGAGTTCGCTGACGTCTTCCCACAAGACATGCCACCGGGATTACCACCTATTCGAGGGATTGAGCATCAAATTGACTTAATTCCCGGTGCATCGCTACCCAACAGTGCACCACACCGTACCAATCCAGAGAAGACGAAGGAGATTATGCGTCAAGTACATGAGCTGCTCGACGAAGGTTATATACACGAATCTCTTAGTCCTTGTGTTGTTCCTCTTATACTCGTGCCTAAAAAGGATGGTACGTCGCGTATGTGTGTTGATTGTAGAGGCATTAATAATATTACTATTCGTTATCGTCATCCTATTCCTAGGCTAGATGATATGCTTGATGAATTGAGTGGCTCTACAATATTCTCCAAAGTTGATTTGCGTAGTGGATACCATCAAATTCGTATGAAATTGGAAGATGAATGGAAAACAACATTTAAAACTAAGTATGGTTTATATGAGTGGTTAGTCATGCCTTTTGGGTTAACTAATGCACCTAGTACTTTCATGAGATTAATGAACGAAGTTTTACGTGCTTTCATTGGACGATTTGTGGTCGTCTATTTTGATGATATACTGATTTATAGCAAATCTTTGGAAGAACATTTGGAACATTTACGTGCTGTTTTTAATGCTCTACGTGATGCACGTTTGTTTGGTAAACTTGGGAAGTGCACCTTTTGCACCGACCGAGTATCTTTTCTTGGCTATGTTGTTACTCCACAGGGAATTGAAGTTGATAAAGCCAAGATTGAAGCTATTGAGAGTTGGCCGCAGCCCAAAACGGTCACACAAGTGAGGAGTTTCCTTGGCCTCGCTGGTTTCTATAGGCATTTTGTGAGAGATTTCAGCACCATTGCTGCACCTCTCAACGAGCTTACAAAGAAGGATGTGCCTTTTGTTTGGGGTACCGCACAGGAAGAAGCCTTCACGGTATTGAAAGATAAGTTGACACATGCTCCTTTACTTCAACTTCCTGACTTCAATAAGACTTTTGAGCTTGAATGTGATGCTAGTGGAATTGGATTAGGAGGTGTGTTATTACAAGATGGCAAACCTGTTGCATACTTTTCTGAAAAATTGAGTGGGCCTAGTCTGAACTATTCTACTTATGATAAAGAATTATATGCTCTTGTTCGGACCTTAGAAACATGGCAACATTATTTATGGCCGAAAGAATTTGTTATACATTCTGATCATGAATCTTTGAAACACATTAAAAGTCAAGCTAAACTGAACCGTAGACAAGCTAAATGGGTTGAATTCATTAAGATTTTCCCTTATGTCATTAAACACAAGAAGGGTAAAGAAAATATTATTGCTGATGCATTGTCTCGTTGTTATACTATGCTTTCACAACTTGACTTTAAAATATTTGGTTTGGAGACCATCAAAGATCAATATGTGCATGATGCTGAATTTAAAGATGTATTGCAGAATTGTAAAGAAGGAAGAACATGGAACAAGTTCGTCGTTAATGATGGATTTGTGTTTCGTCCTAACAAGCTATGCATTCCAGCTAGCTCCGTTCGTCTTTTGTTGTTGCTGGAGGCGCATGGAGGAGGACTAATGTGACACTTTGGCATGAAGAAGACGGAGGATATACTTGCTACACATTTCTTTTGGCCAAAGATGAGACGGGATGTTGAGCGTTTTGTTGCTCGCTGCACTACATGTCAAAAAGCTAAGTCACGACTCAATCCTCATGGTTTATATATGCCTTTGCCTGTACCTAGTGTTCCTTGGGAGGATATATCTATGGACTTTGTTTTAGGTTTACCTCGAACAAAGAAGGGGAGGGATAGTATATTTTTTGTCGTGGATATATTCTCGAAAATGGCACACTTTATACCATGTCATAAAAGCGATGATGCTGTTAATGTTGCTGATTTGTTCTTTCGTGAAATTATTTGCTTGCATGGTGTGCCTGATGAGGACATCAATACCATTGTTACACCCACAGCCCCAGCTGCTATACATACTGGACCAATTACTAGAGCTCGCGCACGCCAATTGAATTATCAGGTACTTTCGTTTCTTGGTAATGATTCTAATGTTCATGAGAATATGATGCTGTCTAAATTGGATACATTTGTTTTGCTTACAAATGAAGGGCCTAGCTTGGAGAAGGATGATCATTGGAGCAAGAACAAGCATGGAGTTGATGGCATGCGCAAGGGAGACAAGAACAGAGTTTCAAGTGATGATTTCAGGACTTTGAAGCCACCATAATGAGTGCATGAAGCCTTGGACGAAATATACAAGATGCCACTTCATAAGTTTCGTCCAGAGGCTATTCTAGGTGATGCGTCACCTTCTTCTTGGGCCAGGCCCATGTAATTTCGAAATACTTCAACATAGGCTGTTTTTAGAGTCCGTATGTGTGGGGAAACAAGAGTTAGGGTGGGTTTCGGACCCCTCCTCCAAGGGCCACGAAATTCCCCCCCTCTTCCCCCATATATACAGCCCCTAGGGCATCGTTTAGACTTTGGGTTTTGTTTAGATCAAAAGTTCACCATAGCTGCAACTTCGTGTAGTTCGTTTGTGTTCAACGACCAGACCAAGGCGTCACAGAACCCCACCTTCATTAATAAAGCTTTCCTCTTATATTCGCAATATCCAGATTGCAATCTTAGTTTCTTGCTTGTTCTTCGTTTGCTCGCAGGAAACAGGCCCTCGTGGTCAGGTTGATCGTGCTCCGGCGTGGTCAATAACCCTCGGAAGTTGGTTTAGCGATTGCTAAGGCGCGACGTCTCGCACGTTCGTAGTCAGATCGTCAAGGTCGACTCCCACAGAAACGATAGCCACCATCTCATCGAAACATCGGGACACCTTTTCCTCTATCAGTGCCAAATACTATTGTTTCAGATCGTGATACTAAATTTCTTAGCCACTTTTGGAGATGTTTATGGGCTAAGTTGGGGACTAAACTGCTTTTTAGTACTACTTGTCACCCCCAAACTGATGGACAAACTGAAGTAGTCAATAGAACATTATCTACTATGCTTAGGGCTGTTTTGAAGAATAATAAGAAAATGTGGGAAGAATGCTTGCCTCATATTGAATTTGCTTATAATCGTTCATTGCATTCTACAACTGAGATGTGCCCTTTTGAAATTGTGTATGGTTTCCTACCTCGTGCACCTATTGATTTGTTGCCTCTTCCATCTTCAGAGAAGGTTAATTTTGATGCTAAAGAACGTGCTTAATTGATTTTAAAAATGCATGAGTTAACTAAGGAAAACATTGAGCGTACGGATGCTAAATATAAACTTGCTGGAGATAAGGGTAGAAAACATGTTGTGTTTGCACCTGGAGATCTTGTTTGGTTACATTTGCGTAAGGATAGATATCCTAATTTGTGCAAATCAAAGCTAATGCCACGTGCTGATGGTCCTTTTAAGGTGTTAGAGAAAATAAATGATAATGCATATAAACTTGAGTTGCCTGCAGATTTTAGGGTTAGTCCCACTTTTAACATTGCAGATTTGAGGCCTTATTTGGGTGAGGAAGATGAGCTTCCGTCGAGGACGACTTCATTTCAAGAAGGGGAGGATGATGAGGACATCAATACCATTGTTACACCCACAGCCCCTGCAGCTATACATACTGGACCAATTACTAGAGCTCGCGCACGCCAATTGAATTATCAGGTACTTTCGTTTCTTGGTAATGATTCTAATGTTCATGAGAATATGATGCTGCCTAAATTGGATACATTTGTTTTTCTTACAAATGAAGGGCCTAGCTTGGAGAAGGATGATCATTGGAGCAAGAACAAGCATGGAGTTGATGGCATGCGCAAGGGAGACAAGAACAGAGTTTCAAGTGATGATTTCAGGACTTTGAAGCCACCATAATGAGTGCATGAAGCCTTGGACGAAATATACAAGATGCCACTTCATAGTTTTCGTCTAGAGGCTATTCTAAGTGCTGCGTCACCTTCTTTTTGGGCCAGGCCCATGTAATTTCGAAATACTTCAATATAGGCTATTTTTAGAGTCCGTATGTGTGGGGAAACAAGAGTTAGGGTGGGTTTCGGACCCCTCCTCCAAGTGCCACGAAATTCCCCCCCTCTTCCTCCATATATACAGCCCCTAGGGCATCGTTTAGACTTTGGGTTTTGTTTAGATCAAAAGTTCGCCATAGCTGCAACTTCGCGTACTTCGTTTGTGTTCAACGACCAGACCAAGGCGTCACAAAACCCCACCTTCATTAATAAAGCTTTCCTCTTATATTCGCAATATCAAGAATGCAATCTTAGTTTCTTGCTTGTTCTTCATTTGCTCGCAGGAAACAGGCCCTCGTGGTCAGGTTGATCGTGCTCCGGCGTGGTCAGTAACCCTCGGAAGTTGGTTTAGCGATTGCTAAGGCGCGACATCTCGCACGTTCGTAGTCGGATCGTCAAGGTCAACTCCCACAGAAACGATAGCCACCATCTAATCGAAACATCGGGACACCTTCGCCTCTATCAGTCCGGGACCTGGGAGCTGTACTTGAGTCCTTCCGTTGGTTCTCTTCTTCCATGAACTTGGGGACTTATTCGTTTTCACGTGCATCTTCGGGAGGTTCCTCTTGGTACCTAATCATGCACAACACCTCGGACTTAGGTATTAGCCATGTCCCGAGTGTATCATATGTGATATCACTAAGTAAGGAAGTCATCTCGGTCTCGAGGGCTCTAGCTTGTGCTCTTGTCATAGGTCCTCTTGGCAGTTGGTGAGACAATGGTAGGTCCATGGGGATGACCGTAGGATGCTCCGCATGAACAAGCCTCCGACTTATGATTAACCCCTCTCGCAAGCATCCGCAACTACGAAAGAAGAATTAAGATAAATCTAACCATAGTATGAAACATGTGGATCCAAATCAGCCCCTTACGAAGCAACGCAAAAACTGGGGTTTAAGCTTCTGTCACTCTAGCAACCCATCTTCTACTTATTAGTTCCCAATGCCTTCCCCTAGGCCGAAATCATGGTAAAGTGTCATGTAGTCGACGTTCACATAACATCACTAGTGGAAAGACAACATACGTCTCATCAAAATATCGAACGAATACCAAATTCACATTATTACATATAACAAGACTTCTCCCATGTCCTCAAGAACAAACGTAATTACTCAAAAAGCATGTTCATGTTCAAGATTAGAGGGGTATTGAATATCATTAAGGATCTCAAAATATGATCTTCCACCGAATAAACCAACTAGCATCAACTACAAAGAGTAATCAACACTACTAGCAACCCACAAGTACCAATTTGAGGTTTTGGGATAGAGATTGAATACAAGAGAGGAAATAGGGTATGAGAGAAGGTGGTGCTGGTGAAGATGTTGGTGGAGATTGACCCTGTCTCGATGAGAAGATCGTTGATTATGACGATGCCTTCGATTTCCTCCTCCGGGAGGGAAGTGTCCCCAACAGAATAGCTCCGCAGGAGCCCTAGATTGCTTCTGCGTAGGTTCCGCCTCGAGACGGCGGCGCTTGTTCCTGAAAGTTCTCCCTTTATTTTTTCTAGGTCAAAACGCTTCATATAGCAAAAGAGGGGCACCAGACAATGGTCAGGGGCCCCACAAGCCCTAGGGGCGTGCTCCGAGGCTTGTGGCCTCCTAGTGGGTCCCCTTCTGTAACTTCTTCGCTCAATATTTTTTATATATTCCAAAATAATTCTCCGTAAAGTTTCAAGACATTTGGAGTTGTACAAAATAGGTCTCTCAGATTTTCTCCTTTTCGGTCCAGAATTCGAGCTGCCGGCATTCTCCCTCTTCATGTAAATCTTGTAAAATAAGACCGAAAAGGCATAAGTATTGCACCATAATATGAAATAATAGCCTATAATGCACTAAATATTGACATAAAAGCATCATGCAAAATGGACGCATCAACCGCTACCTCGGAGCACCGCCAGTTGCCGTCCTCGCGCGCCCCGCTCGTCGATCGTGCGACGACAGGATGTCTGATTTCCAAGTGAAGAACATTCTATGCTGCCTTGAAGACTTCAACAACAACGTCGTGGAGGACGATAATGACAACATTGGCGTGGCACGCCGCCTCCGCCACCGCCCGAACTAATTTTGATAGAGGTAAAGGTGTCCCATCTTTCGATGAGATGGTGGCTATCGTTTTGGAGGAAGTCGACTTTGACGATCCGACTACGAACGTGCGAGGACGTCGCGCCTTAGCAATCGCCAAAGCAACTCCGAGAGGTTGTTAACCACGCCGGAGCACGATCAACCTGACCACGAAGGTCTATTTCCTGCAGGCAAACGAAGAACAAGCAAGAAACTAAGATTGCAATCTGGATATTGCGAATATAAGAGGAAAGCTTTATTGATCAAGGTGGGGTTCTGTGACGCCTTGGTCTAGTCGTTGAACACAAACGAAGTACGCGAAGTTGCAACTATGGCGAACTTTTAATCTAAACAAAACCCAAAGTCTAAACGACGCCCTAAGGGCTGTATATATGGAGGAAGAGGAGGGAATTTCGTGGCCCTGGAGGGTGGGGTCCGAAACCAACCCTATCTCTTGTTTCCCCACACATACGGACTCTAAAAATAGCCTATACTTAAGTATTTCGAAATTACATGGGCCTGGCCCAATAATAAGGTGACGCGGCACCTAAAATAGCCTATGGACAAATATTATGAAGTGGCATATTGTATATTTCGTCCAAGGCTTCATGCACTCCTTATGGTGGCTTCAAAGTCCTGAAATCATCACTTGTAACTCCGTTCTTGATCCCCTTGCGCATGCCATCAACTCCATGTGTGTTCTTGCTCCAATGTTCATCCTTCTCCAAGCTAGGCCCTTCATTTGTGATGAGGACATGACTACCTTGGATACGACCAAAAATATTGCATACATGCATATTTGTTAGGTGATTTCTAGTGTCAACTATTCAATAATCTATTTATATTATCCAGAACAAAATTACTTCACACACTTTTGTGTTTTGTCTAATTGCAGGTGTATGGGACATTTGTATAATCCACATATGAAGATAAGGGAAAAAGAGAAGTTTAGGTTCTGTTCAAAAAGTCCCTTCACGTCACTTTTCGGCCAAGAGAAGATAGAGTCCAAGTCTCTCACGTTCTGGATTCAGATTCGGACTGCAGAGACATAGCTGACTCAAAACGGCAAGAACTTTTTCATACGGACTCCGAATTGGGTGATTCTTTTTTTGTTGGAAAGTAGATTTCGTCCTCTTTCCACTCCAATTGGATTCACCTTTAAATTCGTCCCGAGCATTGAGATATGGACGAAACAATCTGACGCTGCAGCAGAATCCGAGTCAAACAACAAGTCCAAAGGTGTTGCATCACCTCCACTTGGGCCCATGAGCCTTGTACGACCTTGGGTTGGTTTTAGGCTGCCTTGGGACATCCTCCCACCTCCTTGGACGCCACACCTTGCTCCTATATAAGTAGATCCACCTAGTAGCTTTTTCCTTGGGTTTTGTCTAGATCAAAAGTTCGCCATAGTTGCAACTTCGCGTACTTCGTTTGTGTTCAACGACTAGACCAAGGCGTCACAGAACCCCACCTTCATTAATAAAGCTTTCCTCTTATATTCGCAATATCCAGATTGCAATCTTAGTTTCTTGCTTGTTCTTCGTTTGCTCGCAGGAAACAGGCCCTCGTGGTCAGGTTGATCGTGCTTCGGCGTTGTCAATAACCCTCGGAAGTTGGTTTAGCGATTGCTAAGGCGCGACGTCTCGCACGTTCGTAGTCGGATCGTCAAGGTCGACTCCCACAGAAACGATAGCCACCATCTCATCGAAACATCGGGACACCTTTGCCTCTATCAATTTGCAAGCAAAACAAATGTATCCAATTTAGGCAGCATCATATTCTCATGAACATTAGAAGCATTACCAAGAAACGAAAGTACCTGATAATTTATTTGGCGTGCGCGAGCTCTAGTAATTGGTCCAGTATATGTAACAGTAGAGGTTGTGGGTGTAACAATGGTATTGATGTCCTTATCAAAAAATTTGCGGATTAATACTATATCTCGATCGTATGAATATAAAGTCGCAGTGTGACTGAATGAAACATGTTGTTTGAGTAAACTTGTGTTTTTCTCTCTGAATTTACAGATTTATCAAATGATATATTTTTAAATTTCAACGGTTTTTAATTTAAAACACTCATCACAAACATTTAAGATAGAACACCGTATGCAAACCGATAGCTTCCCCAGTAAGCCAAGGGAAAATGTGCCAATCAGGATTTGTCGAGCTCTTCATCGCAAACGTTTTAGATAGAACACCCGTATGCAAAGCAAGAGCTACAGTCTTTCCCAGTAAGCCAAGGGAAAAATTTGCCGCGCAGGATTTGTGCATCCCTTCATCGCAAATAGTTCAGATTGTATACGGTATGCAAAGAATGAGCTATTGTTCCTTTGCCCCTAAGCCAAGAGAAAATCTGGCACGCAGGATTTGTACATTGCTTCAACGCAAACGATTTTTTCGATGACCTGTGTGCAACCACGTACAAACAATTTGGTAAGATTTGCATCTGTCATATTGGGTATATTGCCATTTGTCAAACCAAAAAGATTGACATTTGTTGATCTAGTAACATTTCCCTTTGTCAACCTTGTAACACTGCCATTTGTCAAAAATTGTAGCTAAAAATCACTAGCACTATCTAATTTTGGCAACTAAAATTCAGTAAGCATAGATTTCATCCATAGATTAAGTAGTCGTTCTTTATACAAATAGTTCAACTCGACAGCTGAACCAACCAAACTTTTCACCAATTGTTTCCAACCACATACTAAAATAGCTAGTTCAACTGTATATACTAGCTAACTTTAAGTACGTTGTACAGTTAAACCACATCTATAGTAAGATGAACTAAACAAAATAGCCCCTAAATACTACTACTATGAAGGGGCTTTGTACTACTTCCAGCAGCCTCTCCTCTGCTGAGCGCGCTTAGTAAGAGGCAGAGGAGGAGGAGCCTACCGACGAGCTGGACAACTGTAATCTGGTGCCTTCCACTACTGCACCTTCAGCGATGCTCACCTCGAACGTCCTCTGTCGCTCTAGACAACCCCTCTCGAAGCGGCGGGACTCCTCGTAGATTTCCTCATTACTCGCCTCTGCGGCAGCGTGTGCTGTGGCCACGGCGGCGGTAAGGATCTTTGCGTGCTCGACGAGGTGCTCTCCTCCTCCCGCAGGAACTCGATGTAGCGCGCAATGGATTAACCGTATGCTCATTAGTCAAAGGAATACATCAGGAACAAAGTGCGAGCAATAGCAACAGAAGTGCATGCGTACCTCATGGAGGAGTGGAGGTTGGCAAAGGCGAGGGCGTCGTCGGGGCTCATGGAGGCGGCAAGGTGGCGCTTGATTAACGAAAAGTTTCAACATACACTCAGGTCCGTGTTAAATTGGACTGGCCAATCCAACTCTTTAACCGGCTTGCAGATCGACGAACACTTGGCCAATCTGCACAATAATACAGTGACGGAACAATCAACTTGCTGCACACCAGATGATGAGGACATGGAGGCCGTAGTTACACCCACAGCCCCTATTGCTATACCTATTGGATCGATTAGTATAGATCGCGCATGCTAGTTATATTATCAGGTACTTCCGTTTCTTGGTAATGTTTCTGAAGTTCATGAGAATATGATGCTACCTAACTTCGATACATTTTTGTTGCTTACAGCTGAAGGTCCAAGCATGGACCAGAAGGATGAACATTGGAGCATTATCAAGCATGAAGACGAAGGCGCGTGTGAAGAGAATAAGAACGGAGTTTGTAGTGGAGATTTCCGCACTTTGAAGCCACCATGATGACATACAAGAAGATGGACGAAATATACAAGATGGCCTTTTATAAAAAATTTCCATAACTTATTTTGGTGCTACGCCACCTTATTTTTGGGCCAGGCCCATGTAATTTCGAAATACTACTTCATAGGCTGTTTGTAGAGTCCATATTGTAGGGGAAACAAACCGGGAGGTATTTTAGTCCCACCTCGCCAAGGGTGGACGAAATCCCCTCTCTTTTCCCCTATAAATATAGCCCTTAAGGCATTGTTTAGACTTGGGTTTTATTTAGTTAAAAGTTAGCCATCGCTGCAACTTCGTGTACTTTGTTTGTGTCCAACGACCATACCAAGGCTGCTTATGAAACCCCACCTTTATCAATACTTCATCCATATTCGCAATATTCAGATTTCTTAATCATATTCTTGCTTGTTCTTTGATTGCTTGTAGGAATAGACCTTTGTGGTAAGGTTGATCATGCTCCGGCGTGGTCAGTGACCTTTCGGAGTTGGTTTAACGATTGCTAAGGCGCAAAGTCGTTGCATGTTTGTAGTCGGATCGTCAAAGTCATCTCCACCAAATCGATAGTTATCATCTCACCAGAAGATTGAGACCCCCGCATCTATCAAGTGGTATCAGTTTTCAGGTTGCTCGGTGAGATTTTTCCAGTTTTTCATAGTCTAGATCGCATTTGTTCTTCATACCTAGAGTCCAAGAAAAAGCCACAAAAAAGGTTAGATTAATTCATCATATCCCAGACAGTCTAAGCCTTTTCACCATTGCCACTTAGTTTTTGCATTGTTGAATTTTCGGTTGCATCATGTGTTTGAGTTGCTCGTTTTAGTGTCTAACCTATTAGAGTTTCGAGTTCTAGTCACGTTTTGTTAACGCCGCATCCGCATGCACCATTGTCCACTTCATTGACATCTTCCGCTACCACATCAAATATTCATTACCATATCCATCTGTCTTTGTCATTGTAGCCATCATCTTTCATTCGTTGCCATCTTGATTCATCTTGGAAAGAGAGGAAACAATTTGAAAAAAGTGATCTGTTTGTTGTTAGGGATCAGAGGAAAGTTTGTTTCGCTGGAAAAAGAGGTTGCTGGCCTTTGGTAGTTGCCACGTTTGGAGTTTGGTGAAGAGGAAAGAAAAGGAGATTTAAAAGAAGAATAAGAAAAAGTTATTCTGATTGGAGTCCTAGCCATTCACGTTTGTGGAAAGTGAGTTTAAAAGAGCAAGAGAAATACTCACAAGGAAAGTGCTAGTCGGTTTTCATTTGGAAAGATCGGCCATAAAAAATGTGAGGAGTGCCTAGATTGAGGGTTGTTCACGTCAGGTTTGGAAGGTGTTAAAAACACAATCATTTTCTATTGGAAGGCAACGGCCAATCGGTTTGGTTCGCAGCAAATTTTGTTGAGCAGTTCGCTATTAAAAAAGATAAAAGAAGGGCGTGAATTGTGTGCTACTACTTGGAAAGTAACACGCAAAAAACAGATTTGGCATGTTCTGATGTTTTAAAAATGAAAACACTAACACCCACACGTGTGGGCGTTAGCCAACTCACCCACACGCCTCCATCGCCGTTCAACAATTTCTGCACGAATCTTGGCACGTTTTGGCTGATTTTGTGTGCCACGTAGGACAACTGGCGTGTGTGGTATGTGACAGAGTTCGCCCACACGCCGGTTTCCTCTCCATGGTCAACGGTTGCCACTCGGGGGCGTGTGGTGGAACTACTTGTCTCCCGCACGCGCTCGCCCGACTGCGGTTGCCGTCAACCACGTCTCGCGCTTCGCCCCCCTCCCTCGCGGTTCCATTTACTCGCTCCACTTCATTACTCACCCAACCCACCCCGCAGTTCATTCGTTTGGAAGAGAAGCCGAGAGGAGAAGGCGGCGGCGGAGGCGGAAGAGTCGACGACATTTGCGGCCGTCGGTGGGACTCGCCGGACCAGAGCGTCTTCGCCAAAGTGCCTGCAGATTGAAGGTAACGCTCCTTCCCACGCTCACATTCCTTGCCTACATTCCCCCCTCTCCTCCGTGGACAATGTTTCGCTCGAGATTCATCATGATTCCGGCGGATTCGCGGTGCCCCGGCGTTCGCGTCGGCGGAGGAGTCACGTGCTTGCCGTTTTGGGTGGCACTGCGCAGTTTCGTCGTTGCCGCGGTGGCAGTCATGCCGGTGTGGCTCGGCCTGTCCGCAGCCACATCCTGGTTCTGCCTTGCGATTGAGCCGGCGTTTTTCTAGTTGTTAGTTATGTATTGCTCAAAATGCTATTTGCGTTCAGTGGGGGAAGTTTTTTCGTTGTTGAATTTGAGGTTATGATAGTTGCCAATGAACCCTAGATCTAGGTAGTTGTATTTCAAAGTGTAGTACAAAGCCAGCCATGGCAGTTTCAGCAAATATCTGCAATGGATGGCAACTAATTTCCTTATCAACTGTGTCAGTTGCCACACGTATGCTTTCCATGTTACAACTATTTTTTGTGAACACACTATGGCTGTTGCCATGCTGCAAAGTGTATTGTACAAGCAGCCATGGCAGTCTCAACAACTATTTGCAATAGATGGCAACTAATTTCCTGATCAACTGTGCCAGTTGCCACACATATGCTTTCCATGTGGCAACTATTTTTGTGTACACACTATGGTTGTTGCCATGCTGTAGGAAGGATAATGTGGCAACTCCACTGTAATATAGACTCATTTTGTGATTTGCCATGCTGATTAGTGATATCTGAACATATTTGGCTGTATTACACGGCAACTCATTTTTAATATGAGGCCAATGTGTGAATTTCCACATTATAGGTTGTTTAGTGAATGCTTTCAGCACTTTTTGTATTGTCTTCGATTTTAACATGGCAAGTTCAGCCTATTACATTTGACTTTGAACATATGGAAACTCATTTTTTATATGAGGACAGCGTGTGAGTTGCCACATTATATGTTTGTGTAGTGGAAGATGTGTGCCTTACTTTTGTACTGTCTTGTGTTAACATGGCAACTTGAACATTTGTGTGAGTGCCTTATGATCTGTACATTTTTCAAATGAAGCCAATGTGTTTAGTTGTCACTTTTCTTGTTGGACAACCATAGGGGGTGTGGGTGTTCCTATGATATTGCCTAATCTTTTTTGCCACTTTCAATTGAGCCAATGTCGCAAGTACATTCTGTTAGGTAGCAACTGCTTCCTTCATAAGTTCATTTCACACTGACATTTTGATTTTGTTCTTACCTCAGCACAATGGCTCGCGGCGACCACCAAGACGACGATGATGATTTCATGGAGTTACCGCAACAGAATCGCACAACTGGATGGACAAAAGATGGCGATGAGGTAACTTTCCAACCCCCATATGTTTTGAATGTCACATTGAGTTTGCAATCGTATGGTAGGAACTAATTTCTCATGATACTGAAACATGGCAACAAATGATCATTTGACTATTTTACAGAAGAAGAAACGTTATCGCAATAGGGCTTCCCCGGAACGCCTGACCATGTTGACCGAGGGATTTACCGACGAGCAGAAGGGATCTGCTGCTGAGATGGGGAAGCAGGCTCTGATGGATGTTCGGTGCAAGAACCTAGTGAACCCTGTATGCGACTGGCTCGGTGAGATTTACGACACCGCCTCCAGGGAATTTGTGATTCCGGGACGTGGAAGACTCCCGTTGGACGAGGAATCCGGGTTCTGCACTTTGGGTGTGCCCCATGGAGAAATCAAAGTCCCGTATGAGGTGAATAATAGGATCGAGGAAACATTGTTTGACCGTTTGTTTCCTGGAATGACATCCATGCCGAACACGACCTTGCTGGCAAGTTCGCTGGAGGGCATGACAAACCATGGCGAGGTTTTTAAGATGAAGCTACTCATGTACCTGATCTCAGCTATTTTTGCGCCTACCACATCTCTTCGCCCAAGCAACAAATGCTTCCCCATACTGGTGAATGATCTATCTCTACTCCTTTATTCCTTCAATCTTTTGACTCTGATGTCATCTGTAAGCTAGTTACTGCCAGTTATTTGATGTTTTTTTTCATTTGATTTCTGATGTAGCAACTTCTTGTCCTAAAATTTGTGTCGCGCAGGCCAAGCTAAAAGATGTGAAGAACATGAGCTGGTGTAAGTTCATCGCGGACTTCTTGCATGATGCATTCTCAAACAAGATGTATCAGAAGGGTTGTCGACTCCATTTAATGGTATCTTTTCCCTACTCCTTTGCAAACACTCTTACCATGTTGAATGTTTTCCCAAATCGACATGTCAGCTGTTGATAAGTGTGAACCGTACAAGATCATGCATGGCAACCCGTTTTGTTTTCATTTTGTTTTTATATAATTTTTGTTTAAGTGTGAAGGCGACTTCCATGGCATCCATGGTTGCTGCCTACAAGGCAATATCATTTGTGAACAACATACAAAAAAATCATTTCATACATCACACTCTCTATTTTATACACTATGCATGGCAACCATGTTGTTGACCTCGTGGCAACTATCATCACAACAAGATGGCAACTACCATCACATTATGATGGCAACTATCATCACAACAAGATGGCAACTATCATCACAACAAGATGGCAACTGCTATCACATTATGATGGCAACTAACACAGATAGATGGCAAATCTTTTCCCTTTCATCATCCATTCAACTTGATGACTGAAGGACTCTACATTACCTTCTTTTTTCAACATAGCATGATGGCAACTGACATATTTTTCTTTCAAATTGTGTATACTAGCTCATGTACGTTGATCGTCTTGATCTGTCCACCGTCGACTTCACTGGGATAGGAGGCCAGCCGCCTGCACACAAGTTTGCTGTCTCTGTGTGGACGTACGATGCTGTCAAGCCTGTGCTTGCTGCAGACAAGATAACAGATACGCAATATGAGAAACTGCATGTTAGTTCTGCCTCCTTTCTTGCACGGCATTCTTCAATTCTTGATGCTGCATAACATTTGAAAAAAAATCCCCATACGGCAACCATATGTGGCTAACAAGAGATCAATACCTTGTTAGCCATGGCCGTTTGTGCATGGCACCCATGTCTGACGCCACACAGCAACTCCGCCATCCGTGATGAAACTTCTACTTTCTCCCTCTTTTTTTGCAATACATGAATTGTTAGTCACTGATCCTTATTTATTTCTCTTACGCCCCAGTTGTTTTTTATGTTTTCTAGCTGATGGCCAAGCATGCTATAGACTACAGCGTGTTTGGTGGGCCTCAAAGCTTTAGAAAGTGGATGGACGTGCACTCAGCTCTGTCTTGTCCTGTTGAGGTAATCAAGGATTTTTATTTTGTTTTTTCAAATTGTTTTTCCCTTCTTATTTTTTTGATATATCTCTATGGTTGTTTTGGTTTATTTGATCTTGTGCACGTGACTCTAATACGGTTGGTTACTGCTGCTTCTTGTTACTGCACAGGCTAGGGCACCTATTGAGCATCTAATTGGGCAGTTTGCATCCGGAATGACCGGCTTGCTCGAGAAGTTGGTTTAGGGTTGGACGTCCCTCAATGGCTCTGACAGTGACGCAGTTGCGAGGCAGTTCACTCCATTTGTTGCAGAACGAACACATCGTCCAACTGGTTGCCATGGCCGGTATGACTACAACAGCTCCCAGGAGCTTCCTCACATGCAAGATGAACTAGATGGAGATGCTGCTCTCGACAAGGACGTAATGATGACATGGAGAACGTGCAACATGACACAGAAGATGATGAACATGTTGAAGTTCGTGTAGGTGGTAATAAGGGCAAGGCTTTACCAGATGTCCCCCCACCAGAGAAAGTCAAAGAATAGACCACTCTGAAAGACAAGGGGGTGTCGCCCTCAAAAAGGGGAGGGCTCTAGAGGATGTTGGCTAGGGCTCTCCTGGCAAGAGGTCTAGGACCGATCCCTTAGCTCTTAGGAGGAGGTTCGACATCTATTTTAGTGCCTTGTTTGTCTCTCCTTTCGAACAGGCCGACCCTTTTTTTCCATTTGTTTTGCTAAGCATGGCAATGATTTTCGTGTCTGACACTTGGTACATTTTTTGCCATTTTTCTTATACGTGCAGTGAGGCGACAACTGGTGGACGAGCAGTTATGAAGAAACAAGCACCAATGCCAACCCGTGCTTCTGCTTGATTGAACAAGGGTGCCCCCATTGCTGGTGACACCCCTTCCACTAGGTCATCTCCTCGTACATCGACGTCCAACACCGGGGATCTTGTCGTGTTGGTAGACTTGAGGAAGACAGTCAAGAAGTAGGTTATCCCTGTTCTTTTCATTGTGATAGTGCTATATTTTTGCTTTTCAATGCAGCTGTCCAGCTTGCCACATGTGCTCTGCCATTAGTCCCACATGGCAACTGTTGTTTTCCCATGATCTCTTTTTTTTACTGCATGGCAACTCCTGCTTGTCCTGCATGGCAACTGCTATCTAGGCCACATGGCAATTTTTATTCCACCTATATGGCAACTACCAACTTTCCACTGGCTTCCACCCCCCTACATTGCCTTGCCTGCTCATCCCATACCTAGTTCTGAAATGGCAGCTGTGGCACATCACACATTTTTTCATTTTTCGAGATGGCTACCATGGCAACTGTTTTTGTTTAATTTTTAACACTATTCATGTGCTTTTTTACAGGGTGAAGAAGACTACCACACGCGTGACCAAGCAGAACCCCAGAGACCCACTCGAACGCATACACTCAAAGCTGTTGACAGGTGGCAACTCATATTCTCATGAGGCGCGAGTCGACAAAGCTGCTGCTGCACCGTCCACTGTTCCCACTAGCTCTGATGCAAGCGGCCGACCATCTCCGCCGGTTGCAGATGTGCAGGCTACAACAATAGGAATCCGTACATCTGGGAGTGATGAGTCAGTATCTGCCAGGACTGCCGAGATATTGCCCACTCTGCTAGCAATGAAGGATGTTGTTGTGAGCCATGCCACCCGATCAGAAAGTGTTGAAGTGGACGCCCCCAAGATGAACGTAAGCAAGGAAGATTCCCGCTCATCTGATACGGATTCCAAGCGCATGGGTGGTGGCCCTTCTGCGTCCATGAAAGAAGGGACTGAGGCGACAGTTCAGACTGATATGCCATCCATAGGTGAGAGTCTTGGCACAACAGCTCCAACTTCTGGTGTTCCAAAGGTTGCTAAGGCGACCGTTTCGCGAGCTGGTCTTCCACCTAGGCGTCATAGCCCCCGCAAGCAATCTGCAGATATGCCCAACGCACCTGCCATAGCTAGGAGTAGTAGAGATGACTCTGGTTACGTGTCTGCGTCCACACTGTTCCCACCACCTGCCAAAAGCAATGTTATGGAGAAAACGGAAGACCGGAGTACAACTGACCTAGGTGGCAAGTCGGGCACGACTGACGGAGGTGAACGTCCAAAGCAGACTGCGTCTTTACCCGCCGTGGAGAACCTTAGCTTAAATCTGTGCACTTCTAAGCTCGCAGTCAACATTGGTGTCCCCTACAACCCAAACAAGAAGATTGGCAAGAAAGTTACGATTGATACCGCTGACCACACGCCCTATCGTGGTTTTGTCACGACAGATGTCCTAGCAAAAGGACTTAGTCGTGGAGCCATCGCAACGGGTTAACTCGAAGGGTTAAAGCGGACACAGGGACACGGAAGGTTTATACTAGTTCGGCCCCTTCGATGAAGGTAAAAGCCTACGTCTAGTTGTGATGGAATTGATGGGGTTTCGATGACTAGGGAGCAAACAAGCTTCGCCTAAGTCTCGAGTTGTGATCGCATGTCCTTGAACCGCTATCGGGTCGTCCCCTTATATACACGGGTGACGCCCGTCGGTTCACAGAGTCCCAATCTCCGGTTCATACTCGTATCCGGGTTGGTCTCTCCTTATTCCTAACTTACAATACAAGTTTACATACAAAGCCGGTTTACGGCTACAAGTGTTGAACCGACTACGGCCTTGGGCCTTCATCTATCTTCTTGGGCTTTAACGCTCTGGGACTACTGATGAAGTTAACCCGGCCCAAGGTAGGCCGGTTTACGCCCAGTAGTGATATCCCCAACATTAGACCCCAGATTGGTTTGAACGAGTTCATGTCAATCCTTAGCAGAAATCTTCATCTTTAACATCTTCTTGTAATTGTTGAACCGTCTTGACGTCATCTTCTCCAATTGCTGTTAAACCGGGGTGACGTCATCTATCATAAAGAAAGTATTCTCAATACCTCATCATTTTAATAAGGCTGCGGAAATCGAGGCGACAGCTCCGTTCGGTGGCCCCTGGTTTGTCGCGCCTGACACATGTCTTTTTGTCTTATAAATAGGACCGAAGGGTCATTTCCTTTTTCCCCTTCCTGCCTTCTCATCGTCGTCTTCCTCGCGTTGTCAGCTTCAGAGCTCCGCCGCCGCCGTCGCCTTCAGCCTCGACCTTGGCTGCTGCATCGACCTGAACGCACCAGAAAACTGTGGTGATCTTCCGCACTCTCCTCAGTTCTGTAAGCCCTCTGTTCTTCTTAACCTAGATCTGTTCTAGGGTTCCTTGTTCTTGCGATGTTCATCGACTGCTCCTGTTCATGTGTTAACCTCTGTATGGATCTGTAAAACCTTGTACTGAATACCTCTTAGCTTTTCGCATCCACCTATAGTCTCATGTTAAAGTCCGTGGATCTCATCTGTATATCTACCCATTGATTCACTTCCGCTCTGCTTTGAAGCCTTTGAATATTTTTTCTATTTTTCTGAAGTTACCTCAGATCCATTGCTGTAACAGAACTTTTTGAAACCTGTTTCTGCCTACTTAGTCATTTCACAACCTCCAGTGCTTTCAATATTTAGATCAGGCGGTTTAACCTACCATAGGTAAAGTTAATAAACCGGTATATACCATTAGTCCCCTTATTGAACCGTCAGGATCCCTTAGCCATAGTCCATCGCTTCACGGAGCTTCGGTTTGAATATAGTTATCCTCGGTTTAACCCCGATCATATTTGTGTATGTTTTGTACCCAACACAATCTTGAACCGAAATCGCTTATTTTGTAGACTCCACCATGGCCAAACAAGTATATGAGTGCAACTGGGCTCCTCCTCGTGTTACAGAGACGCAACTGAATAACTTAGTCTTGACTGGCGCTTTAAGCAGCAAGAATACCATCCATTGGAGGGTCCCAGGCAAAGAATGTCCTCCCACACCTCGAGAAGGAGAGGTTGTAGTTTTTGCGGATCACTTAGCCCGAGGCTTTAATCCGCCCGGTTCAAAATTCTACCGGGACGTCTTGGCCAACTTCCAACTTCGTCCGCAAGACACTGGCCCCAATTCTGTCACCAACATATGCCATTTCCAAGTGCTCTGTGAGGTGTTCTTTCAAGAGGAACCTACAGTCGAGTTATTCAGAGATTTGTTCCATCTAAACCGTCGCACAGAATTTACTGATGGTTCCAATATGGAATTGGGTGGCATGGCGATTCAAAAGCGGAAAGAGGTCACTTATCCTCACGCAAAATTGCACAGCCATCCCCAAGAATGGAATCAAACGTGGTTCTATTGCAAAGACACCTCTCCTGTGGATGAAAATCCCTTGCCTGGCTTTCGTCCGGAGCGGCTTAGCAACACGCACCCCTTTCCACAGAGGTTAACTGCCAAAGAGAGGAGTAAATATGCCCCCAACTGTCCAAGCTCAGAGCCTTTATGGCCAACGGTTTAATAGGGGTTGATCTCGCTCGTTGCTGGATATCCTGGAGCGTACTGCCTCTCAGCCAATGCTTCGGTTTGATGTGTGAATATACGGGCAGTGTTAATGACCCGCTGCGGCACGTGAACATCCAGCTTACTGACGAAGAAGTCACAGAAGCTGTAAAGAAAATTTTGAATGAACCGGAATATGTCTGCGCCCGAACCGGCCTGCTTCCTTTCTGCGCCACCAACAAACCGCCAGCTGTAAGTCTGAATTTTCCCTTTCATTAACTCTGATAACATTACATTTGCTTATTACTTGATACCAATATCTGCTGAAGCAGGATGATGATCCGTTTTGGAGCAAGAAGCTCTCGCAGGAGAAAGCAGACAAACCGGAAAGACCGACCCGGCCCAAAACAAAAGTCCTTAAGAAACCTGCTCATAAGAGGAAAACCACTGCATCCTCTGATCCTCCCGCTGATGATGATGTGGGTAATCCGGACCTTGAGGTAGAACTTGATTTACTTGGCCTGCTTTTTATACACCTTATTGATGATAATATTTGCCAGGATGATGCCGAAGCTAGCCATGCTGATGATGCAGAGGTAATCTCTCTCTCTCTTCTGATTCGAACCTTTTGCCTTCACTAAAAATCCGTCAGGCAAACCGGAAAGTTAAATTTTCTCATCCTCTTGCTTACTTGGATCCCAAATTTCTTATGAAGACCCAACAGCACAAAGAGCGCCGCACAACTTGACATAGCGGCCAGGTAGTTACCTCCGCCGGTTTACCGAACGATCCGGTTCGGAGACGCCGTTCAGAGGTCTCTAATTTGCTTGTCAATACTTGTCCTAAAGCGGGCTGTTTTCGTCAACCGCTTAACCCATCTGACTCCGGTTATCAGGTTACCTCCCACTCATCCTCCGGCGAGTCAACAGGTACCCAGCTGCCACCGCTTAAAACCGTGCTTGGGTAAGCTTGCACTTATCATAATATTACTGGTATTGCATCTTGCAACATATATCGTTTTTTATTTTGCTACCCCTTTTAGGGCCAAACCAAGGCCGAGCAAGAAGGCTCGCCAGGATAAAGCGGCCGAAGAAGAAACTGCCCCTGAACCGGGCAACACCCCAGACGTTGAAGCGGCTATCCATGAAGATGTGCCCAACGACCCGCCAGCACAAGATGAAGTTTTTATTGCTGAAGAAAGGCCTGTTGATGCCTCCGGTCCTGCTGACCAGCCTAGAAGTCCCGTCCAAAATGAAAAATCCACAAGTCCATCCAAGGCTAATGGTAAACCGACAGCCACAGTGCAAACCGGTGATGCCCAGGACGATGAAGTTGTCATCACTGGTGTTGGTCATACCAAACCCTGCAATCCTGTCGCTTTGTCCAAACATACTGCCAAGGACGAATTTGCCGCAATGGGCAAGGGCAAGTGGAATGTCGATTTGGCGACTTATGCTGCACTGAGTGCTCAAGATCTTCATTCTGGTTATCTGAACCGGCTATATACCAGTCGCGATCATGAAGCTGGCCTAGTGAACATGATGAAGGAGAAATTTGAGGTAACTTTCATATGCCTCTTCCTGCTTGTATATCTGTTAACCTTGCTGATTCTCCTAGCCCCCAAGGGCCGGTTTGTAACCTTTTTTCAAATTGGGACTTGCAAAATATAAAGCTGAATACTTCGGAATGTGCTGATGTAGCCCCCAAGGGTCGGCTCAACTGAATGTAGTTAAACCGAGACTTACTAACATAAACCTGAATGCTTCGAATTTTACTGATGTAGCCCCCAAGTGCCGGTTTAATCTTAATGTAGTCAAACCGGGACTTTAAGTAATTGAATATAACAACATCAGTACTTTTTTGAGCAAATAGCCATTAGCCCCCAAGTGCCAAGTTGAATACTTGTATTGAGCTTGGGACTTTGCAATCAGTTAACAGTTGTAGATCAAATAGGCATTAGCCCCCAAGTCCCAAGTGCATAACTCGTTATGTGGTTGGTACTTCAATTCTTATACAGTTTGTTAAACCATATAACTGTCTGAATGCAGGCTAAGCTGAAGACCAAAGAAAATCAACTCGCCGATCTTCAAGAAAACTTAAAATCCCAACAAGCTGAAACCTCCAAAGCGAAAGAGGAGTTGACCAGCGCTTTAAGCGTCATGGAACAGCTGAAGGAGGGCTTCCAGAAAGATCGGGCGGACTGGGCCACTGAGAAAGCCGCTTTGACCAAGAAGATTGAAACTGCTGAAGCTGCCCTTAAATCGGTAACAGATGAACTGATCAGCGTAAAGGGACAAGTGCATGCAATGACTGCCGCCATATTTGGTAAGCGTCCTTTGACTTCTGTGATAATTTTGACCTTCCTATGATAGGTCCGGTTTGTGAACTTCTCTATCATGCCGCAGGCACCCGCATTAATCACTTGGGGTCAGATGTTCGGATGAAATTGAAAGCTGCCACACATTAATCGAACATCTGTATACTGGAGCGCAGCGGATTATCTCGACTGCATCACATAACAATCCGGCACCCACATTAATCCAAGATACTCTTAAAAGATTGTCAATGCTTCCCGCCCGGATTGAAGAGCTGAAGAAATCTGCTGCTCGAACCGGTGCCATCAACGCTTTAATCCGAGCAAAGGCATGGGTGCCAGACTTCGATCCTGTGGAAGCAGCTCAGGACTATCCCAGTTTGAAGGAAGACGGGTCAGAGTTCAATGAAGATGATCTGAGAGCCATAAACCGGGCGGTGCGCCCTCTGGCTTGTCAATTGGTAGAAGAGGCAGATTTGACGCATTATCAAGCCCAATACAATAATCATAACAAACGAGTGGCTGCACCAGTTCCCGAAGCAGAAAATCTGATCCCGCCAATCCGTAAGCATACTTATGCTCCTGATATTGAACCGTCTTCACTGATCCATGATGAAGCTGTTTTTCAAGCTTTAATGGGAATTGACTGGACCACTATTGACTTCCAGCCGCTGGGTAGGGCAGAAGAAACTGAAGCGGCGCAGGATGACCCACGACCATCAGATCAAGGCGGTGACCAAGCTTGAACCGGAGACCGGTTAATAGGCTGCCTTGTTATATTTTGCTAGAAAATAATGATCTTATTCGGGCACCATGTTGCCTTGTAATAGGATAGCCAACACTTTTGCTTCTGAGATGCCTTCGTGCATTTGAACTGATACTTTTGGTTGAAAGATCGAAACTGCCAATCTATACTTCCTGCAATCATAAAATCTTAAACTACCAGGGCGGTTGTACCGCCAGCCGGTTTATGAACTTCATATATATGCAAGGAGATTGACATATATGATCAAATTTTGTGATACAAAATACCTGCCATCATTGGGCACGAAGTAGGCTTAGCCAATCTTGACACGGTGGTTTGATAAACTTGCACCGTCATGGGAGAAAACAGCTCCTGTATATACAATGTCGGTTTACTATGTAAACCGTGCTTGGTCATAATAAACATTTTGTTACTCCAAAAAAGGATGTTAACAGAAGAAATCAAACCGGGTAAATAATCTCCGGTTTAAAAATGGACCGTGTTCCGCCAAATTGGTAGTTTGAACCGGTGTAAAACATTGTCGGTTTAAAAACGCAACCAAGATAAAATAGCAGTTTATCAAGAAAAATATTGAAGCAAAGGCAATGATAAAACCGTTTGCAAAAAAGAGGCTTTACTGAGCTGATCAGATGGTGTTACCATGGTCGGACACGACCAAGCTCCCAATAGGTGTAGCTATGGTTCAAGTCAGCCAGGTCCCCAAATGAAACCGTGGCATTACGCCGATCAAGTGGCATGGCAATGGTTCGGGTTCGACCAAGCCTCCAAGTGATTCTATGGCCTTTAGGCCGATCAAGAGGCATGACTGGTTCAGACTTGACCATGTCCCCAAGTGATCTGGTGGCTTTCGCCTATCAAAAGGTGTTGCATCGGTTTGGACACGACCAAGCCCCCAAGTGATCTGGTGGCTTTCGCCTATCAAAAGGTGTTGCATCGGTTCAGACATGACCGAGCCCCCTAGTGATATTTATAATTTTTTCAAGGGGTAAACCAGAGGCCGCTTTAAGACAGAACAACTCCACGTAACCACGCATGATGTAAAAGAACAGATACCCCGCTTTAGCTGAGGATCCGATTTATTGTATTTATAATATATACATTGCCATAATATGTACATAAGCAGAGCCAATGGCTTAAGTATAGTAAGGCCGAAGATGAGCTATGTTCCATGGCCTGTTGGTCTCCTCTTCTGATTTGTGTGAGTCTTTTCGCTCTCGAACATCGATCAGATAGTATGACCCGTTGTGCAGATTCTTGCTGACCACGAAAGGTCCCTCCCAAGGCGGGGATAACTTATGCATATCGGTTTGATCTTGAATGAGCCGAAGCACCAAATCTCCTTCTTGAAAGGTTCTGGTTCTGACTCGACGATTGTGATAGCGACGAAGATCCTGTTGGTAAATCACCGAGCGGGCAGCTGCTATGTCTCGCTCTTCATCCAACCGGTCCAAAGCATCTTGTCGAGCTGTCTCGTTGTCCGCTTCAACATAAGCCGCCACACGAGCTGAATCGTGACGGATATCGCTAGGGAGAACCACCTCCACTCCATAGACCATAAAGAACGGCGTGTATCCTGTTGATCTGTTGGGTGTGGTATTAATGCTCCATAATACGGATGGCAACTCTTCTACCCAACAACCCGGCGTCCTTTGCAAAGGAACTATAAGCCGCGGTTTGATGCCTCTCAAGATCTCCTGATTAGCTCTTTCTGCTTGACCATTGGACCGTGGGTGCGCCACTAATGAAACGTCAAGGCGAATGTTCTCTCGTTCGTAGAACTCCTTCATGGCACCCTTGGATAAATTGGTACCATTGTCTGTGATGATACTGTGTGGAAAGCCAAACCGGAAAATCACCTTTTTGATGGACTGAACCACCGTGGCTGCATCACACTTGCTAACAGGTTCTGCCTCCACCCACTTTGTAAATTTATCAACCGCCACCAGGAGGTGGGTCTTCTTATCCTTGGACCTTTTGAAAGGCCCAACCATATCCAGCCCCAAAGTTGCAAACGGCCAAGTGATTGGAATCATCCTCAATTCTTGAGCCGGTACATGAGCGCGTCTTGAGAACTTTTGGCAACCATCACATCGTCTGACCAGATCCTCCGCATCAGCATGGGCAGTTAACCAATAGAAACCGTGGCGGAACGCTTTGTCCACCAAAGATTTTGAACCAGCATGGTGACCACAATCCCCTTCGTGGATCTCACGCAAAATTTCACAGCCTTCCTCAGGAGATACATAGCGTTGAAACGCTCCTGATACACTGCAATGGTGCAACTCGCCATTGACGATTGTCATGGATTTGGACCGCCGTATTATTTGTTTGGCTAGAGTCTCATCCTCTGGTAACTCGCCCCGGTTCATGTATGCCTGGTAAGGAACTGTCCAATCCGGAATGACGTGA
Organism: Aegilops umbellulata; assembly: GCA_032464435.1. Classification (NCBI taxonomy): domain Eukaryota; kingdom Viridiplantae; phylum Streptophyta; class Magnoliopsida; order Poales; family Poaceae; genus Aegilops; species Aegilops umbellulata. Next base: position 67,161,893 of record CP136059.1, read on the forward strand.
AGAGCTGCCACCAATTGAGCCTCCGGGTCAGGAATAACCAAATCCGCTTCACCTGGGAGCTTGACCGACGGGTTGTGCAACACATCAAGAAAAACGTTAGGCGGGACCGGTTAACGCTGAGAGCCCAACCATCCCAGGGCATCCGCCGCTTCATTCTTCCGTCGGTCCACGTGGTCCACCTGATAGCCCTTGAAGTGACCCGCAACAATATCCACCTCACGACGATATGCAGCCATGAGTGGGTCTTTAGAATCCCAAGTGCCAGACACCTGTTGAGCCACCAGATCCGAGTCACCGAAGCACTTAACCCGGGTTAGATTCATCTCTTTAGCCATTCGGAGACCATGGAGCAAGGCTTCATACTCAGCTGCATTGTTAGTACAAGGGAACATTAAGCGAAGAACATAACAGAACTTGTCACCTCGTGGGGAAGTTAATACGACTCCAGCCCCCGAGCCCTCCAATTGCCGTGATCCATCAAAATGGGTGGTCCAATATGTGTGATCCGGCTTCTCTTCAGGGGCCTGCAACTCCGTCCAATCATTGATGAAATCGACAAGTGCTTGGGACTTTACCGCCGTTCGAGGCACGTATTTTAAACCGTGCGGTCCAAGCTCTATAGCCCACTTGGCAATCCGGCCCGTCGCTTCCCGGTTCTGGGTGATATCATCCAAGGGGGCAGAACTGACCACTGTGATGGGATGCCCTTGGAAATACTGCTTCAGCTTCCGGCTCGCCATAAAAACTCCATATACCAGCTTCTGCCAATGTGGATACCTTTGTTTGGATTCAATAAGCACCTCGCTGATATAATAAACCGGGTGTTGAACCGGATGCTCCTTGCCTGCCTCCTTCCGCTCCACCACAATAGTGACGCTGACCGCGCGAGCATTAGCAGCAACATACAGCAGCAATGGCTCCTTGTCAATGGGAGCGGCGAGCACGGGCGGATTGGCTAATTGCTGCTTTAAGTCCTCGAACGCCTGATCAGCAGCAGGGCTCCAGACGAATTGATCCATCTTTTTCAACATTTGATACAAGGGGATTGCTTTCTCACCAAGACGGCTGATAAACCGGCTCAACGCGGCAATCCGACCAGCCAATCGTTGAACGTCGTTGATACACTTCGGTTTAGCCAAGGAGGTGATGGCCGTAATCTTCTCCGGATTAGCCTTAATTCCCCTGTTGGACACCAGAAAACCCAACAACTTGCCTGCCGGTACACCGAAGACACACTTGGCCGGATTGAGCATCATCTTATACGTCCTCAGGTTATCAAAGTCTCCTTCAAATCATCAACCAAAGTCTCCTTCTTCCTTGACTTAACCACAATATCATCCACATAGGCATGTACATTGCAGCCAATCTGCTTGTGAAGACAATTTTGCTGATAGAGGCAAAGGTGTCCCGATGTTTCGATGAGATGGTGGCTATCGTTTCTGTGGGAGTCGACCTTAACGATCCGACAACGAACGTGCGAGACGTCGTGCCTTAGCAATCGCTAAACCAACTTCCGAGGGTTATTGACCACGCCGGAGCACGATCAACCTGACCACGAGGGCCTGTTTCCTGCGAGCAAACGAAGAACAAGCAAGAAACTAAGATTGCAATCTGGATATTGCGAATATAAGAGGAAAGCTTTATTAATGAAGGTGGGGTTCTGTGACGCCTTGGTCTGGTCGTTGAACACAAACGAAGTACGCGAAGTTGCAGCTATGGCGAACTTTTGATCTAAACAAAACCCAAAGTCTAAACGACGCCCTAAGGGTTGTATATATGGAGGAAGAGGGGGGGAATTTCGTGGCCCTTGAGGAAGGGGTCCGAAACCAACCCTAACTCTTGTTTCCCCACACATACGGACTCTAAAAACAGCCTATACTTAAGTATTTCGAAATTACATGGGCCTGGCCCAATAATAAGGTGACGCAGCACCTAGAATAGCCTCTGGATGAAATTTATGACGTGGCATCTTGTATATTTCGTCCAAGGCTTCATTCACTCCATATGGTGGCTTCAGAGTCCTGAAATCATCACTTGTAACTCCGTTCTTGTTCCCCTTGCACATGCCATCAACTCCATGCTTGTTCTTGCTCCAATGTTCATCCTTCTCCAAGCTAGGCCCTTCATTTGTAAGCAAAACAAATGTATCCAATTTAGGCAGCATCATATTCTCATGAATATTAGAATCATTACCAAGAAACGAAAGTACCTGGTAATTTAATTGGCGTGCGCGAGCTCTAGTAATTGGTCCATCATATGTAACAGTAGGGGCTGTGGGTGTAACAATGGTATTGATGTCCTCATCATCCTCTGCTTCTTGAAATGAAGTCGTCCTCGACGGAAGCTCATCTTCCTCACCCAAATAAGGCTTCAAATCTGCAATGTTAAAACTGGGACTAACCCCAAAATCTGCAGGCAACTCAAGTTTATATGCATTATCATTTATTTTTTCTAACACCTTAAAAGGACCATCAGCACGTGGCATTAGCTTTGACTTGCGCAAATTAGGAAACCTATCCTTACGCAAATGTAACCAAACAAGATCTCCAGGTGCAAAGACAACACGTTTTCTACCCTTATCTCCAACAAGTTTATATTTAGCATTCATGCGCTCAATATTTTCCTTAGTTAACTCATGCATCTTTAAGATCAAATCAGCATGTTGTTTAGCATCAAAATTAACCTTCTCCGAAGATGGAAGAGGCAACAAATCAATAGGTGCATGAGGTAGGAAACCATACACAATTTCAAAAGGGCACATCTTAGTAGTAGAATGCAATGAACGATTATAAGCAAATTCAATATGAGGCAAGCATTCTTCCCACATTTTCTTATTATTCTTCAAAGCAGCCCTAAGCATAGTAGACAATGTTCTATTGACTACTTCAGTTTGTCCATCAGTTTGGGGGTGACAAGTAGTACTAAAAAGTAGTTTAGTCCCCAACTTAGCCCATAAACATCTCCAAAAGTGGCTAAGAAATTTAGTATCACGATCTGAAACAATAGTATTTGGCACACCATGCAAGCGAATAATTTCACGAAAGAACAAATCAGCAACATTAACAACATCATCGCTTTTATGACATGGTATAAAGTGTGCCATTTTTGAGAATATATCCACGACAACAAATATGCTATCCCTCCCCTTTGTTCGAGGTAAACCTAAAACAAAGTCCATAGATATATCCTCCCAAGGAACACTAGGCACATGCAAAGGCATATATAAACCATGAGGATTGAGTCGTGACTTAGCTTTTTGACATGTAGTGCAGCGAGCAACAAAACGCTCAACATCCCGTCTCAAATTGGCCAAAAGAAATGTGTAGCAAGTACGTCCTCCGTCTTCTTCACGCCAAAGTGTCCCATTAATCCTCCTCCATGTGCCTCCTGCAACAACAAAAGACAAACAGAGCTAGCAGGAATGCATAGCTTGTTAGCGCGGAACACAAAACCATCATTAACAACGAACTTGTTCCATGTTCTTCCTTCTTTACAATTCTGCATTACTTCTTTAAAATCAGCATCATGCACATATTGATCTTTGATGGTCTCCAAACCAAATATTTTGAAGTCAAGTTGTGAAAGCATAGTATAGCGACGAGACAAAGCATCAGCAATAACATTTTCTTTACCCTTCTTGTGTTTGATGACATAAGGGAAAGTCTCAATGAATTCAACCCATTTAGCATGTCTACGATTCAGTTTAGCTTGACTTTTAATATGTTTCAAAGATTCATGATCAGAATGTATAACAAATTCTTTGGGCCATAAATAATGTTGCAACGTCTCTAAAGTCCGAACAAGAGCATATAATTCCTTATCATAAGTAGAATAGTTCAGACTAGGCCCACTCAATTTTTCAGTAAAGTATGCAACAAGTTTGCCATCTTGTAATAACACACCTCCTAATCCAATTCCACTAGCATCACATTCAAGCTCAAAAGTCTTATTAAAATTAGGAAGTTGGAGTAAAGGAGCATGTGTCAACTTATCTTTCAATACCGTGAAGGCTTCTTCCTGTGCGGTATCCCAAACAAAAGACACATCCTTCTTTGTAAGCTCATTGAGAGGTGCAGCAATGGTGCTAAAGTCTCTCACAAAACGCCTATAGAAACCAGCGAGTCCAAGAAAACTACTCACTTGTGTGACTGTTTTGGGCTGCGGCCAACTCTCAATAGCTTCAATCTTGGCTTTATCAACTTCAATTCCCTGTGGAGTAACAACATAGCCAAGAAAAGATACTCGATCGGTGCAAAAGGTGCACTTACCAAGGTTACCAAACAAACGTGCATCACGTAGAGCATTAAAAACAGCACATAAATGTTCCAAATGTTCTTCCAAAGATTTGCTATAAATCAGTATATCATCAAAATAGACTACCACAAATCGTCCAATGAAAGCACGTAAAACTTCGTTCATTAGTCTCATGAAAGTACTAGGTGCATTAGTTAACCAAAAAGGCATGACTAACCACTCATATAAACCAAACTTAGTTTTAAAAGCTGTTTTCCATTCATCTCCCAATTTCATACGAATTTGATGGTATCCACTACGCAAATCAACTTTGGAGAATATTGTAGAGCCACTCAATTCATCAAGCATATCATCTAGCCTAGGAATAGGATGACGATAACGAATAGTAATATTATTAATGCCTCTACAATCAACACACATACGCGAGGTACCATCCTTTTTCGGCACTAGAATAATAGGAACAACACAAATACTAAGGGATTCGCGTATATAACCTTTGTCGAGTAGGTCTTGTACTTGACGCATAATCTCCTTCGTCTCCTCTGGATTGGTACGGTATGGTGCGCGGTTGGGTAATGATGCACCGGGAATTAAGTCAATTTGATGCTCAATCCCTCGAATAGGTGGTAATCCCGGTGGCACGTCTTGTGGAAAGACGTCGGCGAACTCCTGCAAAATGTTAGTAACAGTAGGAGGCAAAGAGGAAGGCACATCCTCGAATGAAAATAATGCCTCTTTGCACACAAAAGCATAGCAAACAGATTTGCTAACATCTAGATCATCAATATCAGATTTGGTGGCAAATAAACATGCACTTTTCAATTTAATTTCAGAAGCAACACTAGATGGTTTATTATTAGGCTTCATTTGTTGCTCAAATTCTTTTGCCACAATCTGATTTTCACTCTTATTTTGCTCCTGTTTTGCTTTATTAGCTCGATTAATATCATCTTTCAAAATGGAATCAAGAGTCATAGGAAGCAAAGTAATATTTTTGTCCTTATGAACAAGAGTATACTGATTGTTTCTACCATGGTGTACAGAATTTTTATCAAATTGCCATGGTCTACCAAGTAATAAGGAACATGTTTGCATAGTTACCACATTACAATCAACATAATCAGCATATGTAGAGATACTAAAGTGCACACGAACAGTACGTCTTACCTTAACCTTGCCGATGTTGTTGAACCATTGGATGTAGTAAGGATGTGGATGTGGTCTTGTGGTGAGAGATAGCTTCTCCACCATCTCCATGCTAGCCAAGTTGTTGCAGCTCCCTCCATCTATGATGACGCGAACAGAACGTTCCTTCACAACTCCCTTTGTATGGAACAAATTATGCCTCTGATTTTGCTCAGCTTGCGTGACCTGCACACTCAAAACATGTTGAGCAACTAAACATTTATACCTGTCAGCATCTTCAGCAGCCATGTATTGCATCTCATGATCAGAATCATCTCGACCGTGTTCTTCATGTGTAAGAAGAGCCAAAGTCTCCTCATCATAGTCACTAGCGGACTCATACCCACCATCCTCAGTAGCAATCATCACACGCTGAGATGTGCATTCTCGCGCAAAATGTCCTCTTCCTTACAACGACGACAAATAATATCACTTGTGTGCCCTGTAGACGCCATGGAAGAAGCAGAGCTCTGTGCAGGCCCGGCAGGTGTGCTCTTGGCAGATAGTGGTGGTTGTGCCTGCTTTGTTGTATCACGGTTGGAGGTGGCAGCTGATGGAGGTGCCGGTGTAGCAGAACGTGTGGAAGTCGATGATGCACGTGGTGTCCACGATGAAGGTCGACCTGCAGAAAAGTTAGTTCGCGCCAATGCATGTCGATCCTGCACTTCACGTTCAGCTTTACAAGCAAGATGGAATAAACGAGTGATATTATTATAATCCTTATAGTCTAGAATGGTCTGAATCTCTCTATTTAATCCACCCAGAAAACGTGAAAGCATAGCTTCATTCTCCTCAACAATACCACATCTAATCAAGCCAGTTTGTAATTCCTGATAATATTCTTCTACAGAATTTTTTCCTTGTCTTAAACGCTGCAATTTTTGAAGTAATTCACGTTGATAATATGGTGGAACCCAACGAGTACGCATAGCAGTTTTCAAAGCAGCCCAAGTAGCTGGAACAGGATATAATCTACAATATTCAGACCACCAAACACATGCAAAGCTAGTGAAAGCACAAACAGCAGCAGGAACACGTCTCTCCTCAGGATATTGTAAACATGTAAATCGTTGTTCAGTTTCTAACTCCCAAGTAAGATATATATCAGGAACATATCTACCCTCAAATGGTGGAATATTCAATTTTAGTTTAGGGAGATGGTCATGATCTCGTACCTGAGGGGGAGCCCTAACATTGCCATTATTTGCATGTGGACGAGTTGTGGTGCTGGTGGTTGCGCGTAGTTCTGATGTTGATCAACCTCATCCTCGGAATCTCCCACATACTCATCCTCCTCCACATCAGCAGCAGGAGCCACAGAAGTATCGACAGCAGCACCAGCAGCTTGGCCAGGCTGAAGAGGGACACGGGTCGCTCGGCGGAGGGCTGTGTCGCGATGTGGAGGTAGTCGTTGTTGCTGTTGTAGAGGTGCGTTAGGTGCAGCCGGTGGTGGTGGTGGTAGACGCGCGAGCAATTCATTAAACTTGTTATCGAGCTTTGTTTTGAACGCCTTCTCAATGCCATCTATCTTCTCCATGGCCTCTTCAAATCTATTTAGCACATCTTCCACCTGTCCACTCATCATTTGCTGAAACTTATCATGTAACGCTTTGTTTGTCATGTTCTCCCAGTCAGTCTCGTCGGCTTGTGATCCTGCCATGGTTAGCAGCAATAGAAACACACAAGAATATGATTCTACAGACTACTAGGAAGTGGTGGTGGTGTGGTGGACAGTCACAAATCCGTCAAGCAAATCTCAAATTCTTACCAGTTCTTACCCAGCAGCAGGCGGTGATCGGCAACCGTTGTAGTCAAAACTCTCAAAGCTTGGATAGAGCGATTGCCAGGGAGAGTCAAACGCACGACGTAGATGTATGTGGAGCTGGTAAGGCTTATAGTATGGTAGCAAAAAGGTCAGCAATAATCAATTCAGAGATGCAAATTTGAATAAACGCTCAACGACGGTACTGTGCTGGTCCTAGGCTAGACCGTGCTAGAGACGCGAGCCTAGAACACTAACAAAATCACGGCGCTGCACGAAAACAAGGGAAAAGCACACTCTGGAATTTTTTTTCGCTCTTTTTTTTGTGCTCTTTTTTTGCGCTCCTCTTTTTTTGTGCAAAAAATCACTATAATGGCGAGTGTCTCAAAACTCTTCCCAGGTCAAACTGAGAGGATAGACATGAAATTTTTGCAATTTTTTTTTCGACTGCCCGGACCCAAAAACTGAAAACGGCTCAAAAAAAACTTTCAATAACGGCGACTGTCTTAAAAGGCTAAGAAACACCTAAAAATAGGATTGCCAGATTTTTTTTTTGTCAAGTGCGTTTTTGGAAAATTTGGGGCCTAAACGGAGGGTGGTTTTTTTTGGAAACCAAGCTCTTCTACGGACAGCAAAAGATTGATGGAATCCCAAACCTACTCAAACAAGGAAACACGAATCTGGCAACAGATGGATCTCGAAAGCAAACCTAATATGAGATGGACTCGAAGTGATGGTGGTGTATGGATACGGATCGGTGGTGGTATATGGACTTGGAGCGGTGGCGGATAAGCGGTGGTGGAAGATGGCAGGGACAATGATGATGGTGCGGCGGCGGCGTGACTAATATGACCAGAACTCGAAATTCTAAAAGACTAGACGCTAAGACCAGCAACTTGACATGACGATGCAACCGCAAATTCAACAAAGCAAATACAGAAAAGATTATGCAAAGGCTCAGATTGGTTCGGATAGGATGAACTAACCCTAATTTTTTTTGGCTTTTTCGTGGACTATAGGTATTGATAGAGGCAAAGGTGTCCCGATGTTTCAATGAGATGGTGGCTATCGTTTCTGTGGGAGTCGACCTTGACGATCCGACTACGAACGTGCGAGACGTCGCGCCTTAGCAATCGCTAAACCAACTTCCGAGGGTTATTGACCACGCCGGGGCACGATCAACCTGACCACGAGGGCATGTTTCCTGCGAGCAAACGAAGAACAAGCAAGAAACTAAGATTGCAATCTGGATATTGCGAATATAAGAGGAAGGCTTTATTAATAAAGGTGGGGTTCTATGACGCCTTGGTCTGGTCGTTGAACACAAACGAAGTACGCGAAGTTGCAGCTATGGCGAACTTTTGATCTAAACAAAACCAAAAGTCTAAACGATGCCCTAGGGGCTGTATATAGGGGGGAAGAGGGGGGAATTTCGTGGCCCTTGGAGGAGGGGTCCGAAACCCACCCTAACTCTTGTTTCCCCACACATACGGACTCTAAAAACAGCCTACATTGAAGTATTTCGAAATTACATGGGCCTGGCCCAAGAAGAAGGTGACGCGGCACCTAGAATAGCCTCTGGACGAAAATTATGAAGTGGCATCTTGTATATTTCGTCCAAGGCTTCATGCACTCATTATGGTGGCTTCAAAGTCCTGAAATCATCACTTGAAACTCTGTTCTTGTCTCGCTTGCGCATGCCATCAACTCCATGCTTGTTCTTGCTCCAATGATCATCCTTCTCCAAGCTAGGCCCTTCATTTGTAAGCAAAACAAATGTATCCAATTTAGGCAGCATCATATTCTCATGAACATTAGAATCATTACCAAGAAACGAAAGTACCGGATAATTCAATTGGCGTGCGCGATCTCTAGTAATTGGTCCAGTATGTATAGCAGCAGGGACTGTGGGTGTAACAATGGTATTGATGTCCTCATCATCCTCCCCTTCTTGAAATGAAGTTGTCCTCGACGAAAGCTCATCTTCCTCACCCAAATAAGGCTTCAAATCTGCAATGTTAAAAGTGGGACTAACCCCAAAATCTGCAGGCAACTCAAGTTTATATGCATTATCATTTATTTTCTCTAACACCTTAAAAGTACCATCAGCACGTGGCATTAGCTTCGATTGGCGCAAATTAGGAAATCTATCCTTACGCAAATGTAACCAAACAAGATCTCCAGGTGCAAACACAACATGTTTTCTACCCTTACCTCCAGCAAGTTTATATTTAGCATTCATACACTCAATGTTTTCCTTAGTTAACTCATGCATTTTTAAAATCAATTCAGCACGTTCTTTAGCATCAAAATTAACCTTCTCCGAAGATGGAAGAGGCAACAAATCAATGGGTGCACGAGGTAGGAAACCATACACAATTTCAAAAGGGCACATCTTAGTAGTAGAATGCAACGAACGATTATAAGCAAATTCAATATGAGGCAAGCATTCTTCCCACATTTTCTTATTATTCTTCAAAATAGCCCTAAGCATAGTAGACAATGTTCTATTGGCTACTTCAGTTTGTCCATCAGTTTGGGGGTGACAAGTAGTACTAAAAAGCAGTTTAGTCCCCAACTTAGCCCATAAACATCTCCAAAAGTGGCTAAGAAATTTAGTATCACGGTCTGAAACAATAGTATTTGGCACACCATGCAAGCGAATAATTTCCCGAAAGAACAAATCAGCAACATTAACAACATCATCGCTTTTATGACATGGTATAAAGTGTGCCATTTTTTAGAATCTATCCACGACAAAAAATATGCTATCCCTACCCTTCTTTGTTCGAGGTAAACCTAAAACAAAGTCCATAGATATATCCTCCCAAGGAACACTAGGTACATGCAAAGGCATATATAAACCATGAGGATTGAGTCGTGACTTAGCTTTTTGACATGTAGTGCAGCGATCAACAAAACGCTCAACATCCCGTCTCATCTTTGGCCAAAAGAAATGTGTAGCAAGTATATCCTCTGTCTTCTTCACGCCAAAGTGTCCCATTAGTCCTCCCCCATGCGCCTCCTGCAACAACAAAAGACGAACGGAGCTAGCTGGAATGCATAGCTTGTTAGCACGAAACACAAATCCATCGTTAACGACGAACTTGTTCCATGATCTACCTTCTTTACAATTCTGCAATACATCTTTAAATTCGGCATCATGCACATTTGATCTTTGATGGTCTCCAAACCAAATATTTTAAAATCAAGTTGTGACAGCATAGTATAACGACGAGACAATGCATCAGCAATTACATTTTCTTTACCCTTCTTGTGTTTAATGACATAAGGGAAAGTCTCAATGAATTCAACCCATTTAGCATGTCTACGGTTCAGTTTAGCTTGACTTTTAATGTGTTTCAAAGATTCATGATCAGAATGTATAACAAATTCTTTGGGCCATAAATAATGTTGCCATGTTTCTAAAGTCCGAACAAGAGCATATAATTCCTTATCGTAAGTAGAATAGTTCAGACTAGGCCCACTCAATTTTTCAGAAAAGTATGCAACAGGTTTGCCATCTTGTAATAACACACCTCCTAATCCAATTCCACTAGCATCACATTCAAGCTCAAAAGTCTTATTAAAATCAGGAAGTTGGAGTAAAGGAGCATGTGTCAACTTATCTTTCAATACCGTGAAGGCTTCTTCCTGTGCGGTACCCCAAATAAAAGGCACATCCTTCTTTGTAAGCTCATTGAGAGGTGCAGCAATGGTGCTAAAGTCTCTCACAAAACGCCTATAGAAACCAGCGAGTCCAAGAAAACTCCTCACTTGTGTGACCCTTTTGGGCTGTGGCCAACTCTCAATAGCTTCAATCTTGGCTTTATCAACTTCAAATCCCTGTGGAGTAACAACATAGCCAAGAAAAGATACTCGGTCGGTGCAAAAGGTGCACTTCCCAAGGTTACCAAACAAACGTGCATCACGTAGAGCATTAAAAACAGCACGTAAATGTTCCAAATGTTCTTCCAAAGATTTGCTATAAATCAGTATATCATCAAAATAGACTACCACAAATCGTCCAATGAAAGCACGTAAAACTTCGTTCATTAGTCTCATGAAAGTACTAGGTGCATTAGTTAACCCAAAAGGCATGACTAACCACTCATATAAACCAAACTTAGTTTTAAAAGCTGTTTTCCATTCATCTCCCAATTTCATACGAATTTGATGGTATCCACTACGCAAATCAACTTTGGAGAATATTGTAGAGCCACTCAATTCATCAAGCATATCATCTAGCCTAGGAATAGGATGACGATAACGAATAGTAATATTATTAATGCCTCTACAATCAACACACATACGCGAGGTACCATCCTTTTTCGGCACTAGAATAATAGGAACAGCACAAGGACTAAGGGATTCGCGTATATAACCTTTGTCGAGTAGCTCTTGTACTTGACGCATAATCTCCTTCGTCACCTCTGGATTGGTACGGTATGGTGTGCGGTTGGGTAATGATGCACCGGGAATTAAGTCAATTTGATGCTCAATCCCTCGAATAGGTGGTAATCCCGGTGGCACGTCTTGTGGAAAGACGTCAGCGAACTCCTGTAAAATGTTAGTAACAGCAGGAGGCAAAGAGGAAGGCACGTCCTCGAATGAAAATAATGCCTCTTTGTACACAAAAGCATAGCAAATAGATTTGCTAACATCTAGATCATCAATATCAGATTTGGTGGCAAATAAACATGCACTTTTCAATTCAATTTCAGAAGCAACACTAGATGGTTTATTATTAGGCTTCATTTGTTCCTCAAATTCTTTTGCCACAATCTGATTTTCACTCTTATTTTTCTCATGTTTTGCTTTATTAGCTCGATTAATATCATCTTCCAAAATGGAATCAGGAGTCATAGGAAGCAAAGTAATATTTTTGTCCTTATGAACAAGAGTATACTGATTGTTTCTACCATGGTGTACAGAATTTTTATCAAATTGCCATGGTCTACCAAGTAATAAGGAACATGCTTGCATAGGTACCACATCACAATCAACATAATCAGCATATGTAGAGATACTAAAATGCACACGAATAGTACATGTTACCTTAACCTTGCCGCTGTTGTTGAACCATTGGATGTAGTAAGGATGTGGATGTGGTCTTGTGGTGAGAGATAGCTTCTCCACCATCTCCATGCTAGCCAAGTTGTTGCAGCTCCCTCCATCTATGATGACGCGAACAGAACGTTCCTTCACAACTCCCTTTGTATGGAACAAATTATGCCTCTGATTTTGCTCAGCTTGCGTGACCTGCACACTCAAAACACGTTGAGCAACTAAACATTCATACCTGTCAGCATCTTCAGCAGCCATGTATTGCGTCTCATGATCAGAATCATCTCCACCGTGTTCTTCATGTGTAAGAAGAGCCAAAGTCTCCTCATCATAGTCACTAGCGGACTCATACCCACCATCCTCAGTAGCAATCATCACACGCTGAGATGTGCATTCTCGCGCAAAATGTCCTCTTCCCTTACAACGACGACAAATAATATCACTTGTGTGCCCTGTAGACGCCATGGAAGAAGCAGAGCTCTGTGCAGGCCCAGCAGGTGTGCTCTTGGCAGATAGTGGTGGTTGTGCCTGCTTTCTTGTATCACGGTTGGAGGTGGCAGCTGACGGAGGTGCTGGTGTAGCAGAACGTGTGGAAGTAGATGATGCACGTGGTGTCCACGTTGAAGGTCGACCTACAGAAAAGTTAGTTCGCGCCAATGCCTGTCGATCCTGCACTTCACGTTCAGCTTTACAAGCAAGATGGAATAAACGAGTGATATTATTATAATCCTTATAGTCTAGAATGGTCTGAATCTCTCTATTTAATCCACCCAGAAAATATGCAAGCATAGCTTCATTCTCCTCAACAATACCACATCTAATCAAGCCAGTTTGTAATTCCTGATAATATTCTTCTACAGAATTTTTTCCTTGTCTTAAACGCTGCAATTTTTGAAGTAATTCCCGTTGATAATATGGTGGAACCCAACGAGTACGCATAGCAGTTTTCAAAGCAGCCCAAGTAGCTGGAACAGGATATAATCTACAATATTCAGACCACCAAACACATGCAAAGCTAGTGAAAGAACAAACAGCAGCAGGAACACGTCTCTCCTCAGGATATTGTAAACATGTAAATCGTTGTTCAGTTTCTAACTCCCAAGTAAGATATATATCAGGAACATATCTACCCTCAAATGGTGGAATATTCAATTTCAGTTTAGGGAGATGGTCATGATCTCGTACCTGAGGGGGAGCCCTAATATTGCCATTATTTGCATGTGGACGACCTAGTGGTTGTGGTGCTGGTGGTTGCACGTAGTTCTGATGTTGATCAACCTCATCCTCGTAATCTTCCACATAATCATCCTCCCCCACATCAGCAGCAGGAGCCATAGAAGTATCAACAGCAGCACCAGCAGCTTGGCCAGGCTGAAGAGGGACACGGGTCGCTCAACGGAGGGCTGTTTCGCGATGTGGAGGTAGTCGTTGTTGCTGTTGTAGAGGTGCGTTAGGTGCAGCCGGTGGTGGTGGTGGTAGACGCGCGAGCAATTCATTGAACTTGTTATCGAGCTTTGTTTCGAACACCTTCTCAATGCCATCTATCTTCTCCATGGCCTCTTCAAATCTGTTTAGCACATCTTGCACCTGTCCACTCATCATTTGCTGAAACTTATCATGAAGCTCCTTGTTCGTCAAGTTCTCCCAGTCAGTCTCCTCGGCTTGAGATCCTGGCATGGTTAGCAGCAATAGAAACACACAGGAATATGATCCTACAGACTACTAACAAGAGGTGGTGGTGGGTGTCACAAATCTGTCAAGCAAATCTCAAATTCTTACCAGTTCTTACACAGCAGCAGGCGGTGATCGGCAACCGATGTAGTCAAAACTCTCAAAGCTTAGATAGAGTGATTACCAGGGAGAGTCAAACGCACGATGTAGATGTATGAGGAGCTGGGAAGGCGTTTAATATGGTAGCAAAAAGGGTCAGCAATAATCAATTCAGAGATGCAAATTTGAATAAACGCTCAACGACGGTACTGTGCTGGTCCTAGGCTAGACCGTGCTAGAGACGCGAGCCTAGAACACTAACAAAATCACGGCGATGCGCGTAAACAAGGCAAAAGCACACTCTGGAAAAAATCGCCCTGTTTTTTTTTTGCGCTCTTTTTTTTGCGCTCCTTTTTTTTTGCGAAAAATCACTATAATGGCGAATGTCTCAAAACTCTTCCCAGGTCAAACTGACAGGATAGACACGAAATTCGCGCGAATTTTTTTCTCTTTTTTTTTTACTGCCCGGACCCAAAAATTGGAAACGACTCTAAAAAAACTTTCAATAACGGCGACTGTCTCAAAAGGCTAAGAAACACCTAAAAATAGGATAGGCAGAAAATTTTTTGTCAAGTGCGTTTTTGGAAAATTTTGGGCCTAAACGGAGGCTGGTTTCCGGACTCTTTTTTTTGGAAACCAAGCTCTTTTACGGATGGCAAAAGATTGATGGAATCCCAAACCTACTCAAACAAGGAAACACGAATCTGGCAACAGATGGATCTCGAAAGCAACCCTAATATGAGATGGACTCGAAGTGATGGTGGTATATGGATACGGATCGGTGGTCATATATGGACTCGGAGCGGGGGTGGTATATGGATACGGATCGGTGGTGGTATATGGACTCGGAGCGGTGGCAGATAAGCGGTGGTGGAAGATGGCAGGGACAATGATGATGGTGCGGCGGCGGCGTGACTAATATGACCAGAACTCGAAACTCTAAAAGACTAGACGCTAAGACCAGCAACTTGACACGACGATGCAACCGCAAATTCAACAAAGCAAATACAGAAAAGATTATGCAAAGGCTCAGATTGGTTCGGATAGGATGAACTAACCCTAATTTTTTTTGGCTTTTTCGTGGACTATAGGTATGAAAAACAGACTCGATCTAAACTACGAAAAAACTGTAAAATCTCACCGAGCAACCTGAAAATCTGATACCACTTGATAGAGGCAAAGGTGTCCCGATGTTTCTATGAGATGGTGGCTATCGTTTCTGTGGGAGTCGACCTTGACGATCCGACTACGAACGTGCAAGACGTCGCGCCTTAGCAATCGCTAAACCAACTTCCGAGGGTTATTGACCACGCCGGAGCACGATCAACCTGACCACGAGGGCCTGTTTCCTACGAGCAAACGAAGAACAAGCAAGAAACTAAGATTGCAATCTGGATATTGCGAATATAAGAGGAAAGCTTTATTAATCAAGGTGGGGTTCTGTGACGCCTTGGTCTGGTCGTTGAACACAAACGAAGTACGCGAAGTTGCAGCTATGGCGAACTTTTGATCTAAACAAAACCCAAAGTCTAAATGACGCCCTAAGGGCTGTATATATGGAGGAAGGGGGGGGGGGGTATTTCGTGGCCCTTGAGGAAGGGGTCCAAAACCAACCCTAACTCTTGTTTCCCCACACATACGGACTCTAAAAACAGCCTATACTTAAGTATTTTGAAATTACATGGGCCTGGCCCAATAATAAGGTGACGCAGCACCTAGAATAGCCTCTGGACGAAATTTATGTAGTGGCATCTTGTATATTTCGTCCAAGGCTTCATTCACTCCTTATGGTGGCTTCAGAGTCCTGAAATCATCACTTGTAACTCCGTTCTTGTTCCCCTTGCGCATGCCATCAACTCCATGCTTGTTCTCGCTCCAATGTTCATCCTTCTCCAAGCTAGGCCCTTCATTTGTAAGCAAAACAAATGTATCCAATTTAGGCAGCATCATATTCTCATGAATATTAGAATCATTACCAAGAAACGAAAGTACTTGGTAATTAAATTGGCGTGCGCGAGCTCTAATAATTGGTCCATCATATGTAACAGTAGGGGCTGTGGGTGTAACAATGGTATTGATGTCCTCATCATTTGCACACACCGTTGATAGGTTGCCTGAGCACTCTTGAGCCCAAAAGGCATAGATACATAGCAAAAGGCTCCAAAGGGAGTTATGAACGCTGTCTTCTCCTGGTCCTTAATTGCCATTTTGATCTGATGATAGCCGGAATATGCATCCAAAAAACTTAAACGCTCGCAACCCGCCGTAGCATCAATAATTTGATCAATACAGGGGAGGGCAAAAGGATCCGCTGGACAAGCTTTATTAAGATCAGTGTAATCCACAGACATGCGCCAGGTGTCGTTTTTCTTAAGGACCAGCACCGGATTAGCAAGCCACTCAGGGTGGAAAACCTCAATGATGAAGCCAGCTGCTAGGAGCCTGGCCACTTCTCCAATAGCCTTGCGTCTTTCCTCGTTGAACCGGCGGAGGAACTGTTTCACCGGTTTGTATTTAGGATCCACACTAAGAGTGTGCTCAGCGAGTCGCCTCGGTACACCTGGCATGTCAGAAGGCTTCCATGCAAAGATGTCCCGATTCTCACGGATGAACTCGATGAGCGCGCTTTCCTATTTCGGATCCAAATTGGCACTGATGCTGAACTGCTTGGACGAATCGCCAGGAACGAAGTCAACAAGCTTAGTCTCAGCCGCTGATGTAAACTTCAGGGCCGGATCATGCTCTGTGGTAGGCTTCTTCAAAGGAGTCATATCCGCCGGATCAACAATGTCCTTGTAATACTTCAGCTCCTCGGTGGCACAAACCGACTCTGCATAAGCCGCATCTCCTTCTTCGCATTCCAAAGCGACCTTACGGCTTCTGTGAACCGTTATAGTCCCCTTATGACCCCGCATCTTGAGCTGCAAGTACACATAACAGGGCCGTGCCATGAACTTGGCATAGGCCGGTCTCCCAAACAGGGCGTGATACGGGCTTTGGATTTTTACCACCTCAAACGTCAGCGTCTTTGTTCTGGAATCATGATCATCTCCAAAGGCCACTTCCAGCTCTATCTTACCCACGGGGTATGCTGACTTGCCAGGTACCACACCATGGAAAACCGTATTCGACGGTCGGAGATCTTTATCTGTTAGCCCCATACGACGGAAGGTCTCATAGTACAGGATGTTAATACTGCTACCCCCATCCAAGAGTACCTTGGTGAACTTATAACCTCCCACCTGAGGCGCCACCACCAAAGCCAGTTGACCCGGATTGTCAACCCGGGGAGGGTGATCCTCTCTACTCCATATGATTGGCTGCTCTGACCAGCGTAGATATCGTGGCACGGCCGGTTCAACAGAATTAACTGCCCGCTTCTGGACCTTCCGGTCTCGCTTGTCCAAGCTAGTGGTGAATACGTGATATTGCCTGCTATTCAATTGCTTCGGGTTGCTCTGATAACCCGACTGCTACTGTTGCTGATTGTAACCACCCTGGTTATTCTGATTGTTCTGATTGTTATGTCCGCCCGGATTACCATTAAATCCTGAACCGGAATTTCCTCCACCGTAACCCGGCCCGAATCCACCGCCGGAGCTGGGATCATACCGGAAAGCATTAGAGCTCTTGAACTCCTGCATAATGTAGCAATCCTTCCAAAGGTGGTTTGCTGGCACCTCCTTCGTCCCATGCTTCGGACAGGGCTGGTTCAATAGATAATTCAGGCGGTCCGGATTAGGACTAGGTGCTCCAATGCGATTCTGCGATTTACCCCTACGTCGCTGGCCCTTGTCCTGCGCGTTAGTATTAGCCACAAAGTCCATGTTGCCATCCGCTTTATGCTTGCCTCCACCGCCATTGCCTGCTGTGTGATGTTGTTGACCTTTGGAGTTGTTGTTCTTCTTTCCCTTCCCTGTCTTTTCATCATCAGACTCGGGATCCTTGGTACTATCAGAATCAGCATACTTCACCAAAGCGGCCATGAGGGTCCCCATGTCAGTGCAATGGCGCTTCATTCGCCCTAGCTTCAATTTTAGGGGTCCAAACCGGCAATTGCCCTCCAAGGTTATAACTGCGGTATCAGCGTTGATGCGGTCTGATGAATGCAGAACTTGTGAAACCCGGCGAACCCAATGAGTAGTTGATTCTTCCTCTTCCTGTACACAGGCAGCTAAATCCACTATCGACATAGGCTGCTTACACGTGTCTTTGAAATTATTGATGAACCAGGCTCGTAACTGGGCCCAAGAACTGATAGAATTGGGCGGCAAGCTCTTTAACCAGGTACGGGCCGTCCCTTTAGGCATCATGGTAAAATACTTTGCACACACCGCTTCATCCACATCTAGCATCTCCATGGCCATCTCATAGCTCTCCACCCATGTCTCCAGAGGTTGATCCGCCGTGTAGTTTGGTACCTTGCGCGGGCCCTTGAAATCCTTAGGCAGGCGCACATTACGTAAAGCGGGGACAAGGCAAGGTACCCCCAATGCGCTAGAAGTAAGCCCAGGCTCAACCGAAGTGGTCAGACGAACTGGCGTAAGCTGACGAGCTTGATGCTGTGCCGCTAACTCGGCCTCCCTGCATGCTCGGGCCCGGTCCACCACCTCCTGGGCATTGTCGACACCACCAGCCACGGGGCGCTCCACGTCGTGCATTACTTGACACAACTGGTTCTTCCATATGCCCGCTATAACTCCGGCTCGGACGTGGGGTAGAATGAATCCGGTCGCGGCTGTATGAATACGCTTCCTGTTGGACCAAAGCCGTCCTAAGGAGCTCCTTGACCCGGCGCGTCTCTATTGCCTGCAATGAATCACCTTCAACTGGAATAGCCTCCAACCGTGCCGCAGCTGCAACAAGGTTATCCAGCGGGTTGGAGTAATGACCCGGAGGTGTGGGCACAGCCTGCGGTATACCAGTATTATGACGGGGCAGATCTATTAAGCGGGGCTAGACCGGCTCGCCTGTCCCAGGTGCCTCCGCCCGGTTTACCACCGGCGGATTGCTGGCTCCCGCTCCAGGGGTGTTGAAAAGGTCCCTTGCTTCGAAAACTGAAGGCAAACGAGATTGGTACTTCCTCCTCATGACTTCCTCTGATGCGTTCTGGTCCAGCATGAGCTTGTAAGCTTGCGCGTCCAAAGCGGCCCGCTCCGTAGTCATCCTGACCTCTTCAGCTGCTAAATCCGCTTTGGCCTGAGTGATCTGCTCCCTCACCTTTGCAATCTCTGCGTTGTGGGCGTCTTGATCCGCCGGGTTAGCCTCTGACATGAGCGCAACCAACGTGTCAAACATATTTGATAGAACTTGAGCCGGCGGGCGCACAGAGCCTCCTGCCCCGGCAGCCGTCGCTGCTGCTGAAATGGAAATCATCGCCGCAGCGGTCGATGAATGAAGCGCTGCTTGTGTACCGGCCATGAATATTCCAACCCGGTTGGGCAGATCGGTGGGGTCCAGAATGTTGTCGCCATCGGAACAACCCCCAATCCGGCCATCTTATAGCTGATACAAAGACTCAGTTTCTCCAGTTGACGACTCGTCGCCAGAGTAAACGACGGTTTCGCTGCCAAATCCCGATCCATCCTCATAACTTCCTCCATGGATGACTCCCACGAAGGCACGTTTCACGGCCGGCTTAACCCGGGCAGGTCGCGCACGCTGAGCTGTCTCGACGAGGTCGGTGCAGGTGTCCAGCTCAGGGCCCGGTTCACCGATCTTGCCGATGAAAACGTGTATGCCACCAAAGGGGACCCGGTACCCGTACTCAATTGAGCCGGCCTCGGGGCCCCAGCCTGCATCGTCGATGTAGATCTTGCCGCGACAACTCTTGGTCATATGGCCCACGGCGTATCCCTCGAGTCCTTCGAAGCGGCCCTCCAAGAACTTGAAACCATCGTGCGATAGCCCCACAGTGGGCGCCAACTGTCGTGGTTTTGTCACGGCAGATGTCCTAGCAAAAGGACTTAGTCGTGGAGCCATCGCAACGGGTTAAATCGAAGGGGTTAAAGCGTACACAGGGACACGGTAGGTTTATACTAGTTCGGCCCCTTCGATGAAGGTAGAAGCCTACGTCTAGTTGTGATGGAATTGATGGGGTTTCGATGACTAGGGAGCAAACAAGCTTCGCCTAAGTCTCGAGTTGTGATCGTCTGTCCTTGAATCGCTATCGGGTCGTCCCCTTATATACACGGGTGACGCCCGTCGGTTCACAGAGTCCCAATCTCCGGTTCATACTCGTATCCGGGTTGGTCTCTCCTTATTCCTAACTTACAATACAAGTTTACATACAAAGCCGGTTTACGGCTACAAGTGTTGAACCGACTACGGCCTTAGGCCTTCATCTATCTTCTTGGGCTTTAACGCTCTGGGACTACTGATGAAGTTAACCCGGCCCAAGGTAGGCCGGTTTACGCCCAGTAGTGATATCCCCAACACGCCCCGCCCTACTAATAAGCCTGACGATTCTGCAGCATATGAGGCAGAAATGTTTGTTGATCTTTCACCCCTGGATTCTGCCCAGCAAGTTGTTCGTGGTTCGGCTAGTAGGCACGAGAGGCACCCAATGGCCTTCACCCCACCGAGCTTTAGCCTTGGCATCGATCGCACTCAAGATAAACCAGTGGTGCAAGATCCTATGTCAGTTGCCTTTGCTTTCCCGGCAGGCATGGCCCCAATGATGGCGCAACCAATGGTTGAGGCCAGGAAGGTCGTGAAGTTTGCAAAGCCGATTATGCAAGGTACACTTTTTTCTGCGTTTATCATTTTTTTTGCACACATTTTTATAGTCTGAATTTTGTCCCAAGTTTTTTTGGCTTCTCACTGGTGATGGCAAATGTTATCTGATGACATGGCAACTGGATTTTGCTGCACAATGTCAGCTACATTTTTGTTGTCGTGTTGCATTTTCCATTCGGCAAGCACATGGCAACTGGACTTGGTACAACATGGCAACTGGAGTTCAACCCACATGGCAACTGTAGTTGTTGCCACATGGCAACTACAGTGCACTACACATGGCAACTGGAGTTGACTCCACATGGCAACTCCCTACTTTATGCACATACATTTCACATTCTACACCAATTCTTTGCGCAATAAACTTGTTTTATTTCCCAGGTATCCTAACCCACTTTTTTTATCATTGCAGCCACCCCTGAGGAGATTACGTCGTCACTTGATGAAGCTTACCGCAGAATTGAGGAGGCAGCATTGTAGAGGAGGTCCTCATGAGGTCAGGGGCAATCAAGTTCTAACGTGCCTGCTGAGTCGGTATGTGAGGATACCATTAGAAGTGCCACCCCTAGTTCTGTGAGGCAGCATAGGGTAGTTCACGCACCACCCGCGGATGACTATGAGCCAGAAGTTAAGGCGATAAAGGATCAGAACCAGTTGTACGATATTGTCAAGCGCTTTGGAAATTCAAGGTCCAACAGCAAGCACATGAAGGAGCTGAAAGCGTAATGACGACACCACATAACCTCTCATTTTGCTTTCCTCTTTTTACTTTTCTTCCTTTTGCTACTCCAGATATGCTATGTTTACGTTTTATTTCTTTCTTTTTTAACTTATTAGACATGATTCTTTCATGTTATATCATTTTCATACAACTCATGTTTGGACAGAACCAAGATCATACAATGCGATGCGACGTACGTTGACCTGGGTGATCTTGCCGAGTCTGTGAGGCCACTCGGTAAAATGTGGAAGAATGTCGTTGCATGTGGGATTGACTTCATCAACAGGCATATGGATATGTCTCCCTACAAAACAATCATGTAGTACAATGTGACCTGCAAAATATGGGATGGTGACTTCCACCACAAAATCCCGAGGAAGCATTTTGCTGCGCATGGTGATTTCAAGCTCACAATGAAGAAATGTGTGAGTATTCCTTCCCTTTTTTGCACATTTTTACTCCCATGGTATTTTTTGCCAGTAGCTATGCTTCACATGTGGGCTACACCCTGTTTTGTGACAGCTGTTTCATGTGGCAACAGCTGCCATGTAAAATGAGTTTTATTTTCTTCTTAATACAATCTAGGTGGCAACTTCAAACTAAAATATAGGGCAACTTTGTTCATACATGGATGGCAACTTCTTTTATTACACACTGTAACTACACATTTCTATGATGGTGTACTTTTGGACACTTGCTGCTTTATGTTGTTCATGTGCCTCTTATGCAACCACATGACCCACATGACAAGTGTGGTCACCACTACGCGATTTGCCTTGACTTGAAGAACCAACGTTTTGAGGTGCTTGATTCAATGCGTTCAGAAGCTGACGCAGACCTTACTACGCATGTTGAATACTTCATCAACAACCTCAAAGAGACATGGAACCGTCACTACAAAAACTCAAAGGTCCATATCAGACATTTTCCAATCGAGTACGTTGAGACTACGAAGCAAGGAAACCGGTAATTACTATCTTTTCTTCATGTGTCCTATACACCAATGTTAACCCTCTTGTCACCTATGAATTGAAGTTTATGATTTTTCTCTGTTCTTGGGAGTTCACATGATTCTTTTCTTGTATAGGCACGACCATGGCTTTCACACGTTGGAATACCTTGCAAAGTGGGAAGGTCGACGGGTCCGTGTCGTCACAGCTGCAATGGTCGTCGAGCTCCACAAAATTTACACATGGAACTAGTTGATGAATGAAGATTTCAGCACCGGTCCAACACATGAGAGTTTATAGAGGAAGCTGTCAAGAAAGCCACCAAGAAGTACAAGTGATCACGTGGTGCTCCACACGGAACGCCTACCTTACATTCTGTTGCCGAGGAATGTAAGGTATTACCTTGTTCTATCAAAACTATGTCCGTGTAATATGCTATGACTACATCTCCCCGTAGCCTAGTATATAGTGGTGGCGTGTGAGCGACATTTGAATAGTTTGTAATATATTTGTGGTTGTGAACCTAGTTAGGTGTGACAGCAGATACGTTTATGTGTTTTTCAGTATTATTACACGTTTGTGGGTTGGTAGTACCAGTTTTGGTGTTTTGAATGCATCCTTTGGTGTCTGAAAACATGGCAACTATACTTGATCAGTCATGGTTAGTGAAAGTTATCATTCTTTCTCGTTTGGCTTTTTGGGTTTTCTGCACTGCTAACTGTATCGGCTAGCATGGTAGTCTGTACGCAGCCGTAACCTTACGGTTTTCGCACGTGATCGTTGCAACTTGTTTTCCATAGTTTTTGCACACAATACAATATGTGTGGACTAAAATGTGTTGACTGAACACGGAAATCTACGCGATGGCAGACTCAGTATAAATAACATGGCAGATTCATTAGAACTAACATGGCAGATTCATTAGAAAAGGCATGGCAGATTTAGTAGAACAGGCATGGCAAATTCAATTGAAATAACATGGCAGATTCAGTAGCAAAGGCATGGCAGATTCAGTTGAAATAACATGGCAGATTCAGTACCACACACGTGGCGACTGCAGTCATTGATTCATGACATTTCCTTTCAGATTCTTATTCCCCTCAAGAGTCATTCTCCCATTTTTTACAAATTTAGAACATCTAGCTTGCAAAAAAAATTCACCAACCACCAAGTCATAGCGCTCCAACGATGCTTTACGGATTGCCCGTACCTTTCTTTGTTTTCTTATGCTTTGCTTGAATCTCCAATCCCGATTTGTATCTTATCTCTTTTGGACGCCCCTTTGTGATGGAACGGGCGGGTTCCTGACCTGGGTTTGTGTGCTTGCTGTTCCAGATCCTACCTCTGAGTTTTCAAATGATGGCCGCGTGGACAAAGGCACACTTTAGGTGCTGGGGAACCTGTGTAAGGCTTCCTCAGCTTTCCTCTTCTTGATCTCATCAAGCTCTCTTTTCAGGGCCTTCCTGTGTTTTTCTGCAACCCTCGCTGTCTCATCACTCTTGCACGCTTCATCTATTAGCTCAGCATAGTTCTTTGTCAACACAACGTGCCTCACGGCTTCCATGGTTGACTCTGGCCTCTCGTCATGCACAACCAAACTGCATTTGATGTTTGCGGCCCCAATGCATCGTCAGCGTCCCAAGTCCATCGCCACCGTATGAAGTGCCGGGGCATTCGTGTCACCGCGTTCATGTCCATTACTTTTAGTATGTGGCAGCACACAATCCCGTCCTATTTGAATTTGCAGCATTGGTGGTAGTATTCGCCTTTGCTTATCAAGGCCTTCACAAAGTAGTTCCTTCCTTCGTCTGGGTCTTCAGGTTCTGAATCTGACATGCCCAAGAGAGAACACACCTTGAAAGTATGTTCATCCACCTGGTAAGCCGTGTACATGATGGCACGATTTATTTCTTCCTGGAATATGCAAGTTTTGTGTGGTTTTGTTAAACTCTTATATGATGTTTTTTTGTAGCACCTTATGTTGATGTAGGCTGTAATGTAGGAAAGGCATCTAAAATGAATGATGGTTACAGTAACTGTGTGATATTTTTCACATGGCAAATGCATAACACTTTAATTGGCAAGTGCATTCCATACCATCATGGCAAATGGAACTACAGTCCAACATACATGGCAACTATAGTTGCTTTCACACAGCAACTACAGTTCATTAAACATGGCAAAGACAGTTCATTAAACATGGCAACTATAGTTCATTAAACATGGCAACTGCAGTTAATTAAACATGGTTACTACACATCATGGTTATCCTGTACTCAATGGCCACTTTCAATATATCATCATTTCCAAAAAAGGTGGCAACTACATTGCATTTCTATATGGCACCTATTACCTTCATGCTTGTGCAAATAAGACTGTAACACACACTGACTTACTTGTTAAAAATCTTGTTGGTATATGTCTTGCTCATCTGCCTCTCCATTGGTAAATATGTTAGCAATTTAGGCTGCTTGAGCGCGGTGTTTGCTTCTTGCTGTAGCTCAGATCCCAGTATTTTTTGTTGTAAAGCCTGTATTGCTTGGCAAACTGCAGCAATGAGTTGCGAGGGCTAACGTACCGCTTCAGAACAACATTGAACCCCTCGCTGTGCTCGTAGTCTGCAGAAATGGGAAGAAGCAGTGCATGAAATAGGCTGGCACCCAGTACATTCGCTTCTCCCATAGGCTAGCAAGCGTCTCATTGTCTTGGACTTGATATGTTTCAATCATAGCCATCCAGCTCCTTTCAAACTCCACCACCATCAAGCTGTGGTCCACGCACAGCTCGAATGCCTAGTGCAGCTCTAGATGGTCAGCAAAGAACGGTCCTAGCATCTCCTCAGCCTTCTTTATAATGTGCCACCTGCAGTGCCTGTGCACTGCCAACGGAAAGACCTCCTCTATGCCTGCACGCATGCTAAAATCCTGGTTTGTTATTATGTTCATCGGAGCAAGTCCATCCATGCACTCCAAGAAGGTCTTGAACAGCCAAGTGTTCCCATCCGTGTCTTCATTCCAAACGAGCCCGCATCCGAACTTCAATGACTGATTGTGGTTATTTATTCCAATGAATGGAGCGCATGGCATCTTGTACATATTAGTGAGATATGTCACATCGAATGAAATGCAATCTCAGAAATTTTTGTAGGCTCTTCTTGCAACATCATCCACCCAATACATGTTCCTGACACGGTCCTCATCATCCAATCTTATCCTGTAGAAGAAATCTGGATCTTCTTTCGCTTTCTCATTGAAGTAGGCTATCGTGTCTTCTATGTCAGCCAACCTGCTCTCTCTATGGTACTTTGCCTTTAGGTTTGTGACGTCTGCTGGTATGTAGGGCATGCTACTCAGAGTCCCATTTTTGCTGTGGATGAGGGATAGTATCTGGACCATTCTTGATGGACCGACGTTACAATCATGTAGCAGCTTTATGAATTTCTTCTCGAGGGGGGTGAATCCTCTGTGTGCGGTCAGAAAATTTTACCAGGTCAAACTTCTTTATGATTTCGTGGTTGTGCTCGTCAAAATATTTAGTGACCACCCACCATGCTCCATCTACGTTCAGCTTACACCGGACAGGGCATTCCGTCTTGACAATGGTACCTCTCTTTTGTTCCAAAACGACAGGCGCAACACCTTTACCTTCTTATTACTTCGTGCCTTGTAGCACCTCATCTCACCTCTGCTGTACTCATTAGTTTTTTTGAATTTTCGTATGGTATTCGATGTTGACCGCAAACCCATGGAACTTTGCATATGTCTGGTAGAATTCCTTTGCAACTTCAAACGAATCAAATCTCTGCCCAACATACGGTGGCTTAGGTACCATGATTTCTGATTGCCCATCTTGTGCATCCTCTTGTGCTTCGTCATCAGTTTCATCAATCAATTCAGTATCGGTGGCTATTTCATCTGCTTGAGTGTTCCTTGTGCTGGTGTGCAAAGGTGTGCTTGTCGGCATTGCTGGAACGATTGCCATTTCCGACACTGACTCGGCATTGTTTGTGGCATGATTGTTGGCTGGCTGGTGGAACGCGTCTTCCGTGCACTCAGAGCTTCCCGAAGTAGACGTCCCGCGCCACTGTTCATTGTAGTTGAAGGTGCTGCAATAAAAAAAACAGGGACGAGCGTAAGCATTTGCTTGAATGGCATGTTTATCGTAATGAAATACATCAACTGCATGTGATTTGGCGTGACATCATTCATGCAGCAAGCCGTGAATCTGCATATGGCCATGCATGGCAACTGTAGTTCTCCAGTCATGGCAGCTACAGTCCAACACACATGGCAACTACTGTTGCCAAGACATGGCAACCAGTCTCTTTTAGCATCAACACTTGGATTCTATAGCCATGTCAACTACAGTCCAACATACATGGCAACTACTGCTGCCAATACATGGCAACCAGTATCTTCTAGCATCAGAATTTGTATTCTAGGTTCGAGCTCACTAGGAAAATGCGATCAATCATGAATGTTGCACAGACTCTTACATCAATTGGCAAATCCCGAAGACAATATATGACTCTTTGCACACGACCACTTGGCAGCATTTTTTGTTTGTTTTTTCCACCACCGCCGTTACAAATCTACTTTTTACTCACATGCTATTCCCACAAAAGCAAATGCAGTACTATTTTCTGGTTCACATTTTTTTTACCTTGTTGTGCCGCATCTACTGATCTTATCTGGTCTGCCATTCCAATTTGAAGTGCTCTATCTGCAATAGCGTTGTCCTGCAACTGTGAAGCCTGCCATGAGACGTTTGCCGATGTGGTTCCACCGTCGCAACCTGTGATCATGTTAGCAGTTGGTCAATGCATGGCAACTTTAGTTTGTTCAACATGGCACATGTAGCGGTGCATCCATGCCACACATGTTTGTTCACATGTGTCGTCCACAGTCGTTTTAGACATTTGCAATCACATTTTATGGCACATGGCAACTCCAGTTGTCCAGGCATGGCAACTGCAGCTGTCCATGCATGGCAACTCCAGTTGTCCATGCATGGAAACTGTAGCTGCAGCTATGTTGTTTCTCCTAATTCACTGTGATGAGGACATCAATACCATTGTTACACCCACAGCCCCTACTATTACATATAATGGACCAATTACTAGAGCTCGCGCACGCCAATTAAATTACAAGGTACTTTCGTTTCTTGGTAATGATTCTAATGTTCATGAGAATATGATGCTGCCTAAATTGGATACATTTGTTTTGCTTACAAATGAAGGGCCTAACTTGGAGAAGGATGAACATTGGAGCAAGAACAAGCATGGAGTTGATGGCATGCGCAAGGGGAACAAGAACGGAGTTACAACTGATGATTTCAGGACTTTGAAGCCACCATAAGGAGTGAATAGTGCCTTGGACGAAATATACAAGATGCCACTTCATAAATTTCGTCCAGAGGCTATTCTAGGTGCTGCGTCACCTTATTATTGGGCCAGGCCCATGTAATTTCGAAATACATAAGTATAGTATGTTTTTAGAGTCCGTATGTGTGGGGAAACAAGAGATAGGGTTGATTTCGGACCCCTTCCCCAAGGGACACGAAATTTCGCCCTCTTCCTCCATATATATAGCCCTTAGCGCACCGTTTAGACTTTGGGTTTTGTTTAGATTAAAAGTTCGCCATAGCTACAACTTCGCGTACTTCGTTCGTGTTCAACGACCAGACCAAGGCGTCACGGAACCCCACCTTGATTAATAAAGCTTTCGTCCTATATTCGCAATATCCAGATTGCAATCTTAGTTTCTTGCTTGTTCTTCGTTTGCCTGCAAGAAACAGACCTTCGTGGTCAGGTTGATCGTGCTCCGGCGTGCTCAATAATCTCTCGGAGTTGGTTTAGCGATTGCAAAGGCGCGAAGTCCTCGCACGTTCGTAGTCGGATCGTCAAAGTCGACTTCGTCCAAAACGATAGCCACCATCTCATCGAAAGACGGGACACCTTTGTCTCTATCAAGTGGTATCAGATTTCCAGGTTGCTCGGTGAGATTTTTACAATTTTTTGTACTTTAGATCAAGTCTGTTCTTCATACCTATAGTCCACGAAAAAGCCAAAAAAATAGGGTTAGTTCATCCCATCCGAACCAATCTGCGCCTTTGCATAATCTTTTCTGTATTTGCTTTGTTGAATTTTCAGTTACATCGTCGTGTCAAGTTGCTGGTCTTAGCGTCTAGTCCTTTAGAGTTTCGAGTTCTGTTCACAGGTTGTCACATCGCCGCGGCCATATATCACCACCGCATCATCATCATCGCTGCTGCCATATACCACCACCGCACCAACTTCATCACCGCTGCCATATACCACCACCACATATTCATCGCCAATCCGAGGTCATATACGCCACCACATATCCGCGGCCATCACGCCAATCTGAGTCCACCTGCGACATATATCCGCCACCAGTCCGAGGTCCACCAGATTCATCACCGCCACCAGTCCGAGTTCCACCAGATTCATCTCCGCCACCAGTCCTATTTCAAGTCCAGTATTTTGTTACTCTGTTTTGAGTTTCCAGATCACGCCATACTCTGAGTCGTGACAGAAAAGGACTCCCCAACATCTGTGCTACCCGCAGTAAAAAAATAGTTCCAAACTCAAAAAAAATCTAAGTCTGGAAAATTCTGGCTAGGCAGTTTTTAGGACATTTGTAGACTTTTTCGAAAAAAAATTGTTGCGGAGCAAAAAAAAGAGGAAAAAATTCAGAGTGTACTCCTTCCTTGTTTACATGTAGCGCCATGATTTTGTTAGTGTTCTAGGCTCGCGTCTCTAGTACGGTCTAGCCTAGGACCAGCACAGTACCATCGTTGAGCGTTTATTCAACTTTGCATCTCTGAATTTGTTGGGGAACGTAGTAATTTCAAAAAATTTCCTACGCACACGCAAGATCATGGTGATGCATAGCAACGAGAGGGGAGAGTGTTTGTCTACGTACCCTCGTAGACCGAAGCGGAAGCGTTGACACAACGTAGAGGAAGTAGTCGTACGTAGAGGAAGTAGTCGTACGTTCTCCTCGCGATCCAACCGATCACAGCACCGTTACTCCGGCACCTCCGAGTTCTTGGCACACGTTCAGCTCGATGACGATCCCCGGGCTCCGATCCAGCAAAGCGTCGAGGAAGAGTTCCGTCAGCACGACGGCGTGGTGACGATCTTGATGTGTTACCGGCGCAGGGCTTCGCCTAAGCACTGCAACGATATGATCGAGGTGGAATTTGGTGGAAGGGGGCACCGCACACGGCTAAGGAACGATCCGTAGATCAACTTGTGTGTCTATGGGGTGCCCCCTGCCCCTGTATATAAAGGATGGAGGAGGAGGAGGCCGGCCAAGGCAAAAAGGTGCGGCCAGGGTGTGGAGTCCTACTAGGACTCCAAGTCCTAGTAGGAGTCCACCAAAAGGGGAGGAAGGGAGAAGGAATAGGAGGAGTAGGAAAGGTGGCCGGCCCCCTTTTCCCTAGTCCAATTCGGACCAAAGGGGAGGGGGGGCGCAGCAGCCTTTTCTCTTCCCACTAAAGCCCATCAAGGCCCATTACTTCTCCCGTAATCCCGTAACTCCCCGATACTCCCGAAAATACCCGAATCACTCAGAACCTTTCCGATGTCCGAATATAGTCGTCCAATATATCGATCTTTACGTCTCGACCATTTCGAGACTCCTCGTCATGTCCCCGATCTCATCCGGGACTCCGAACTCCTTCGGTACATCAAAACTCATAAACTCATAATATAACTGTCATCGAAACCTTAAGCGTGCGGACCCTACGGTTCGAGAACAATGTAGACATGACCGAGACACGTCTCCGGTCAATAACCAATAGCGGGACCTGGATGCCCATATTGGCTCCTACATATTCTACGAAGATCTTTATCGGTCAGACCGCATAACAACATACGTTGTTCCCTTTGTCATCGGTATGTTACTTGCCCGAGATTCGATCGTCGGTATCCAATACCTAGTTCAATCTCGTTACCGGCAAGTCTCTTTACTCGTTCCGTAATACATCATCTCGCAACTAACTCATTGGTTGCAATGCTTGCAAGGCTTATGTGATGTGCATTACCGAGAAGGCCCTGAGATACCTCTCCGACAATCGGAGTGACAAATCCTAATCTCGAAATATGCCAACTCAACATGTACCTTCGGAGACACTTGTAGAGCACTTTTATAATCACCCAGTTACGTTGTGACGTTTGGTAGCACACAAAGTGTCCCTACGGTAAATGGGAGTTGCATATTCTCATAGTTAAAGGAACATGTATAAGTCATGGATAAAAGCAATAGCAACATACTAAACGATCGGGTGCTATGCTAATGGAATGGGTCATGTCAATCAGATCATTCAACTAATGATGTGATCTCGTTAATCAAATAACAACTCTTTGTTCATGGTTAGGAAACATAACCATCTTTGATTAATGAGCTAGTCAAGTAGAGGCATACTAGTGACACTCTGTTTGTCTATGTATTCACACATGTATTATGTTTCCAGTTAATACAATTCTAGCATGAATAATAAACATTTATCATGACATGTAAGGAAATAAATAATAACTTTATTATTGCCTCTAGGGCATATTTCCTTCAGTCTCCCACTTGCACTAGAGTCAATAATCTAGATCACATCACTATGTGATTAACATCAATAGTTCACATCATCATGTGATTAACACCCATAGTTCACATCGCTATGTGACCGACACCCAAAGGGTTTACTAGATTCAGTAATCTAGTTTACATCGCTATGTAATTAACACCCAAAGAGTACTAAGGTGTGATCATGTTTTGCTTGTGAGAGAATCTTAGTCAACGGGTCTGCTACATTCAGATCCGTTATGTATTTTGCAATTTTCTATGTCTACAATGCTCTGCACGGAGCTACTTTAGCTAATTGCTCCCACTTTCAATATGTATCTAGATTGAGACTTAGAGTCATCTAGATTAGTGTCAAAACTTGCATCGACGTAACCTTTTACGACGAACCTTTTTGTCACATCCATAATCGAGAAACATATCCTTATTCCACTAAGGATAATTTTGATCGCTTGTCCAGTGATCTACTCCTAGATCACTATTGTACTCCCTTGCCAAACTCAGTGGTAGGGTATGCAATAGCTCTGGTACACAGCATGGCATACTTTATAGAACCTATGGCTGAGGCATAGGGAATGACTTCCATTCTCTTTCTATCTTCTGCCGTGGTCGGGTTTTGAGTCTTACTCAATTTCACACCTTGTAATACAGGCAAGAACTCTTTCTTTGACTGTTCCATTTTGAACTACTTCAAAAATCTTTTCAAGGTATGTATTTATTGAAAAACTTATCAAGCGTCTTGATCTATCTCTATAGATCTTGATGCTCAATATGTAAGCAGCTTCACCGAGGTCTTTCTTCGAAAAACTCCTTTCAAATACTCCTTTATGCTTTACAGAATAATTCTACATTATTTCCGATCAATAATATGTCATTTACATATACTTATCAGAAATGTTGTAGTGCTCCCACTCACTTTCTTGTAAATACAGGCTTCACCGCAAGTCTGTATAAAACTATATGCTTTGATCAACTTATCAAAGCGTATATTCCAACTCCGAGATGCTTGCACCAGTCCATAGATGGATCGCTGGAGCTTGTATATTTTGTTAACACCTTCAGGATCGACAAAACCTTCTAGTTGCATCATATACAACTCTTCTTTAATAAATCCATTAAGGAATGTAGTTTTGTTTATCCATTTGCTGGATTTCATAAAATGCGGCAATTTGCTAACATGATTCGGACAGACTTAAGCATAGATACGAGTGAGAAACTCTCATCGTAGTCAACACCTTGAACTTGTCGAAAACCTTTTTGCGACAATTCTAGCTTTGTAGATAGTAACACTACTATCAATGTCCGTCTTCCTCTTCAAGATCCATTTATTTTCTTTGGCTTGCCGATCATCGGGCAAATCCATCAAAGTCCATACTTTGTTCTCATACATGGATCATATCTCAGTTTTCATGGCCTCTAACCATTTCGCGGAATCTGGGCTCATCATCGCTTCCTCATAGTTCGCAAGTTCATCATGGTCTAGTAACATGACTTCCAGAACAGGATTACCGTACCACTTTGGTGCGGATCTCACTCTGGTTTACTTACGAGATTCGGTAGTAACTTGATCTGAAGTTATATGATCATCATCATTAGCTTCCTCACTAATTGGTGTAGTAGTCACAGGAACAGTTTTCTGTGATGAACTACTTTCCAATAAGGGAGAAGGTACAATTACCTTATCAAGTTCTACTTTCCTCCTACTCACTTCTTTCGAAAGAAACTCTTTCTCTAGAAAGTTTCCGAACTTAGCAACAAAAGTCTTGCCTTCGGAACTGTGATAGAAGGTGTATCCAACAGTTTCCTTTGGATATCCTATGAAGACACATTTCTCCGATTTGGGTTCGAGCTTATCAGGTTGAAGCTTTTTCACATAAGCATCGCAGCCCCAAACTTTAAGAAACGACAGCTTAGGTTTATTGCTAAACCATAGTTCATACGGTGTCGTCTCAACGGATTTAGATGGTGCCCTATTTAATGTGAATGCAGCTGTCTCTAATGCATAATCCCAAAAACGATAGTGGTAGATCGGTAAGATACATCATAGATTGTACTATATCTAATAAAGTACGGTTATGACGTTCGGACGCACCATTATGCTGCGGTGTTCCAGGTGGCATGAGTTTGTGAAACTATTCCACATTGTTTTAATTGAAGACCAAACTCGTAACTCAAATATTCGTCTCTGCGATCAGATCGTAGAAACTTTATTTTCTTGTCACGATGATTTTCCACTTCACTCTGAAATTCTTTGAACTTTTCAAACGTTTCAGACTTATGTTTCATTAAGTCGATATACCCATATCTGCTTAAATCATCTGTGAAGTTCTGAAAATAATGATACTTGTCGCGAGCCTTAATATTCATCGGACCACATACATTAGTATGTATGATTTCCAACAAATCTGTTGCTTGCTCCATTGTTCCGGAGAACGGCGTTTTAGTCATCTTGCCCAAGAGGCATGGTTCGCAAGCATCAAGTGATTCATAATCAAGTGATTCCAAAATCCCATCAGCATGGAGTTTCTTCATGCGCTTTACACCAATATGACCTAAACGGCAGTGCCACAAATAGGTTGTACTATCATTATTAACTTCGCATCCTTTTGGTTTCAATATTATGAATATGTGTATCACTACGATCGAGATCCAACAAACCATTTTCGTTGGTGTGTATGACCATAGAAGGTTTTATTCATGTAAACAGAACAACAATTGTTCTCTAACTTAAATGAATAACCGCATTGCAATTAACATGATCAAATCATATTCATGCTCAACGCAAACACCAAATAACACTTATTTAGTTTCAACACTAATCCCGAAAGTATAGGGAGTGTGTGATGATGATCATATCAATCTTGGAACCACTTCCAACACACATCGTCACCTTGCCCTTTAACTAGTCTTTGTTCATTCTGCAACTCCCGTTTCGAGTTACTAATCTTAGCAACTTGAACTAGTACCAAATACTGAGGGGTTGCTATGAACACTAGTAAAGTACACATCAATAACATGTATATCAAATATACTTATGTTCACTTTGCCATCCTTCTTATCCGCCAATCACTTGGGGTAGTTCCGCTTCCAGTGACCAGTCCCTTTGCAGTAGAAGCACTTAGTCTAAGGCTTAGGACCAGACTTGGGCTTTTTCACTTGAGCAGCAACTTGCTTGCCGTTCTTCTTGAAGTTCCCCTTCTTTCCTTTTGCCCTTTTCTTGAAACTAGTGATCTTGTAACCATCAACACTTGATGTTTTTCTTTGATTTCTACCTTCGCCGATTTTAGCATCGCGAAGAGCTTGGGAATATTTTCCGTTATCCCTTGCATATTATAGTTCATCACGAAGTTCTACTAACTTGGTGATGGTGACTAGAGAATTCTGTCAATCACTATCTTATCTGGAAGATTAACTCCCACTTGATTCAAGCGATTGTAGTACCCAGACAATCTGAGCACATGCTCACTAGTTGAGCGATTCTCCTCCATCTTTTAGCTATAGAACTTGTTGGAGACTTCATATCTCTCAACTCGGGTATTTGCTTGAAATATTAACTTCAACTCCTAGAACATCTCATATGCTCCATGACGTTCAAAACGTCTTTGAAGTCCCGATTCTAAGCCGTTAAGCATGGTGCACTAAACTATTAAGTAGTCATCATATTGAGCTAGCAAAACGTTCATAACGTCTGCATCTGCTCCTGCAATAGGTCCGTCATCGAGCGGTGCATCAAGGACATAATTCTTCTGTGCAGCAATGAGGATAAACCTCAGATCACGGATCCAATCCGCATCATTGCTACTAACATTTTCAACACAATTTTCTCTAGGAACATATCAAAATAAACACAGGGAAGCAACAACGCGAGCTATTGATCTACAACATAGATATGCTAATACTACCAGGACTAAGTTCATGATAAATTTAAGTTCAATTAATCATATTACTTAAGAACTCCCACTTAGATAGACATCCCTCTAATCCTCTAAGTGATCACGTGATCCAAATCAACTAAACCATGTCCGATCATCACGTGAGATGGAGTAGTTTCAATGGTGAACATCACTATGTTGATCATATCTACTATATGATTCACGCTCGACCTTTCGGTCTCTGTGTTCCGAGGCCATATCTGTATATGCTAGGCTCGTCAAGTTAAACCTGAGTATTCCGCGTGTGCAACTGTTTTGCACCCGTTGTATTTGAACGTAGAGCCTATCACACCCGATCATCACGTGGTGTCTCAGCACGAAGAACTTTCGCAACGGTGCATACTCAGGGAGAACACTTCTTGATAATTTAGTGAGAGATCATCTTATAATGCTACCGTCAACCAAAGCAAGATAAGATGCATAAAAGGATAAACATCACATGCAATCAATATAAGTGATATGATATGGCCATCATCATCTTGTGCTTGTGATCTCCATCTTCGAAGCACCGTCATGATCACCATCGTCACCGGCGCGACACCTTGATCTTCATCACAGCATCGTTGTCGTCTCGCCAATCTTATGCTTCCACGACTATCACTACCGCTTAGTAATAAAGTAAAGCATTACATCGCGATTGCATTGCATACAATAAAGCGACAACCATATGGCTCCTGCCAGTTGCCGATAACTCGGTTACAAAACATGATCATCTCAGACAATAAAATTTAGCATCATGTCTTGACCATATCACATCACAACACGCCCTGCAAAAACAAGTTAGACGTCCTCTACTTTGTTGTTGCAAGTTTTACATGGCTGCTACGGGCTTTAAGCAAGAACTCATCTTACCTACGCATCAAAACCACAACGATAGTTTGTCAAATAGACTCCGTTTTAACCTTCTCAAGGACCGGGCGTAGCCACACTCGGTTCAACTAAAGTTGGAGAGACAGTCTTCCGCAAGCCATCTATGTGCAAAGCACGTCGAGGGAACCGGTCTCGCGTAAGCGTACGCGTAAGGTTGGTCCGGATCGTCTCGTCCAACAATACCGCTGAACCAAAGTATGACATGCTGGTAGGCAGTATGACTTGTATCGCCCACAACTCACTTGTGTTCTACTCGTGCAAATAACATCAAACCATAAAACCTAGGCTCTGATACCACTGTTGGGGAACGTAGTAATTTCAAAAAATTTCCTACGCACACGCAAGATCATGGTGATGCATAGCAACGAGAGGGGAGAGTGTTTGTCTACGTACCCTCGTAGACCGAAGCGGAAGCGTTGACACAACGTAGAGGAAGTAGTCGTACGTAGAGGAAGTAGTCGTACGTTCTCCTCGCGATCCAACCGATCACAGCACCGTTACTCCGGCACCTCCGAGTTCTTGGCACACGTTCAGCTCGATGACGATCCCCGGGCTCCGATCCAGCAAAGCGTCGAGGAAGAGTTCCGTCAGCACGACGGCGTGGTGACGATCTTGATGTGTTACCGGCGCAGGGCTTCGCCTAAGCACTGCAACGATATGATCGAGGTGGAATTTGGTGGAAGGGGGCACCGCACACGGCTAAGGAACGATCCGTAGATCAACTTGTGTGTCTATGGAGTGCCCCCTGCCCCTGTATATAAAGGATGGAGGAGGAGGAGGCCGGCCAAGGCAAAAAGGTGCGGCCAGGGTGTGGAGTCCTACTAGGACTCCAAGTCCTAGTAGGAGTCCACCAAAAGGGGAGGAAGGGAGAAGGAATAGGAGGAGTAGGAAAGGTGGCCGGCCCCCTTTTCCCTAGTCCAATTCGGACCAAAGGGGAGGGGGGGCGCAGCAGCCTTTTCCTCTTCCCACTAAAGCCCATCAAGGCCCATTACTTCTCCCGTAATCCCGTAACTCCCCGATACTCCCGAAAATACCCGAATCACTCAGAACCTTTCCGATGTCCGAATATAGTCGTCCAATATATCGATCTTTACGTCTCGACCATTTCGAGACTCCTCGTCATGTCCCCGATCTCATCCGGGACTCCGAACTCCTTCGGTACATCAAAACTCATAAACTCATAATATAACTGTCATCGAAACCTTAAGCGTGCGGACCCTACGGTTCGAGAACAATGTAGACATGACCGAGACACGTCTCCGGTCAATAACCAATAGCGGGACCTGGATGCCCATATTGGCTCCTACATATTCTACGAAGATCTTTATCGGTCAGACCGCATAACAACATACGTTGTTCCCTTTGTCATCGGTATGTTACTTGCCCGAGATTCGATCGTCGGTATCCAATACCTAGTTCAATCTCGTTACCGGCAAGTCTCTTTACTCGTTCCGTAATACATCATCTCGCAACTAACTCATTGGTTGCAATGCTTGCAAGGCTTATGTGATGTGCATTACCGAGAAGGCCCTGAGATACCTCTCCGACAATCGGAGTGACAAATCCTAATCTCGAAATATGCCAACTCAACATGTACCTTCGGAGACACTTGTAGAGCACTTTTATAATCACCCAGTTACGTTGTGACGTTTGGTAGCACACAAAGTGTCCCTACGGTAAATGGGAGTTGCATATTCTCATAGTTAAAGGAACATGTATAAGTCATGGATAAAAGCAATAGCAACATACTAAACGATCGGGTGCTATGCTAATGGAATGGGTCATGTCAATCAGATCATTCAACTAATGATGTGATCTCGTTAATCAAATAACAACTCTTAGTTCATGGTTAGGAAACATAACCATCTTTGATTAATGAGCTAGTCAAGTAGAGGCATACTAGTGACACTCTGTTTGTCTATGTATTCACACATGTATTATGTTTCCAGTTAATACAATTCTAGCATGAATAATAAACATTTATCATGACATGTAAGGAAATAAATAATAACTTTATTATTGCCTCTAGGGCATATTTCCTTCAGAATTGATTATTGCTGACACTTTTTGCTAGCATATTATAAGCCTTCCTAGCTCCACATACATCTACATCGTGCGTTTGACTCTCCCTGGCAATCGCTCTATCCAAGCTTTGAGAGTTTTGACTACAACGGTTGCCGATCACCGCCTGCTGCTGGGTAAGAACTGGTAAGAATTTGAGATTTGCTTGACGGATTTGTGACTGTCCACCACACCACCACCACCACTTCCTAGTAGTCTATAGAATCGTATTCTTGTGTGTTTCTATTGCTGCTAACCAAGGCAGGATCACAACCGACGAGACTGACTGGGAGGACGTGACCAACAAAGAGTTGCACGATAAGTTTCAGCAAATGATGAGTGGACAGGTGGAAGATGTGCTAAACAGATTTGAAGAGGCCATGGAGAAGATAGATGGCATTGAGAAGGCGTTCGAAAAAAAGCTCGATAACAAGTTCAATGAATTGCTTGCGCGTCTACCACCACCACCACCGGTTGCACCTAACGCACCTCTACAACAACGACTACCTCCACATCGCGAAACAGCCCTCCGCCGAGCGACCCGTGTCCCTCTTCAGCCTGGCCAAGCTGCTGGTGCTGCTGTTGATACTTTTGTGGCTCCTGCTGTTGATGTGGGGGAGGATGATTATGTGGGAGATTACGATGATGAGGTTGATCAACATCAGAACTACGTGCAACAACCAGCACCACAACTCGTCCACATGCAAATAATGGCAATGTTAGGGCTCCCCCTCAGGTACGAGATCATGACCATCTCCCTAAACTGAAATTGAATATTCCACCATTTGAGGGTAGATATGTTCCTGATATATATCTTACTTGCGAGTTAGAAACTGAACAACGATTTACATGTTTACTATATCCTGAGGAGAGACGTGTTCCTGCTGCTGTTTGTGCTTTCACTAGCTTTGCATGTGTTTGGTGGTCTGAACATTGTAGATTATATCCTGTCCCAGCTACTTGGGCTGCTTTGAAAACTGCTATGCGTACTCGTTGGGTTCCACCATATTATCAACGTGAATTACTTCAAAAATTGCAGCACTTAAGACAAGGAAAAAATTTGGTAGAAGAATATTATCAGGAATTACAAACTGGCTTGATTAGATGTGGTATTGTTGAGGAGAATGAAGCTATGCTTGCACGTTTTCTAGGTGGATTAAATAGAGAGATTCAGACCATTCTAGAGTATAACGATTATAATAATATCACTCGTTTATTCCATCTTGCTTGTAAAGCTGAACGTGAAGTGCAGGATCGACAGGCATTGGCGTGAACTAACTTGTCTGCAGGTCGACCTTCATCATGGACACCACATGCATCATCTACTTCCACACGTTCTGCTACACTGGCACCTCCCTCGGCTGCCACCTCCAACCGTGATACAATAAAGCAGGCAGAATCACCACTATCTGCTAAGAGCA
Source organism: Aegilops umbellulata (assembly GCA_032464435.1). NCBI lineage: Eukaryota > Viridiplantae > Streptophyta > Magnoliopsida > Poales > Poaceae > Aegilops > Aegilops umbellulata. Next base: position 67,201,227 of record CP136059.1, read on the forward strand.
CACCTTCTGGGCCTGCAAAGAGCTCTTCTTCATCCATGGCATCAACAGGGCAAACACATGATATTATTTGTCGACGTTGCAAGGGTGGCGGTCATTATGCGAGAGAATGCCCATCTAAGCGTGTGATGATTGTTACTGAGGATGGTGGGTATGAGTCCGCTAGTGACTATGATGAGGAGACTTTGGCTCTTATTACACATGAAGAACACGGTGGAGATGATTCTGATCATGAGACGCAATACATGACTGCTGAAGATGCTGACAGGTATGAATGTTTAGTTGCTCAACATGTTTTGAGTGTGCAGGTTACACAAGCTGAGCAAAATCAGAGGCATAATTTGTTCCATACAAAGGGAGTTGTGAAGGAACGTTCTATTCGCGTCATCATAGATGGAGGGAGTTGCAACAACTTGGCTAGCATGGAGATGGTGGAGAAGCTATCTCTCACCACAAGACCACATCCACATCCTTCCCACATCCAATGGTTCAACAACAGCGGCAAGGTTAAGGTAAGACGTACTGTTCGTGTGCATTTTAGTATCTCTACATATGCGGATTATGTTGATTTTGATGTGGTACCTATGCAAGCATGTTACTTATTACTTGGTAGACCATGGCAATTTGATAAAAATTCTGTACACCATGGTAGAAACAGTCAGTATACTCTTGTTCATAAGGATACACATATTACTTTGCTTCCTATGACTCCCGATTCCATTTTGAAAGATGATATTCATAGAGCTAATAAAGCAAAACAGGAGAAAAATAAGAGTGAAAATCAGATTGTGGCAAAAGAATTTGAGCAACAAATGAAGCCTAATAATAAACCATGTAGTGTTGCTTCTGAAGTTAAATTGAAAAGTGCATGTTTACTTGCCACCAAATCTGATATTGATGAGCTAGATTTTAGCAAATCTGTTTGCTATGCTTTTCTGTGCAAAGAGGCATTATTTTCATTCGAGGACGTGCCTTCCTCTTTGCCCCCTGCTGTCACTAACATTTTGCAGGAGTTCGCTGACGTCTTCCCACAAGACGTGCCACCGGGATTACCACCTATTCGAGGGATTGAGCATCAAATTGACTTAATTCCCGGTGCCTCGCTACCCAACCGTGCACCATACCGTACCAATCCAGAGGAGACGAAGGAGATTATGCGTCAAGTCCAGGAGCTGCTCGACAAAGGTTATATACGTGAATCTCTTAGTCCTTGTGCGGGTCCTATTATACTAGTGCCTAAAAAGGATGGTATGTCGCGTATGTGTGTTATTACTATTCGTTATCGTCATCCTATTCCTAGGCTAGATGATATGCTTGATGGATTGAGTGGCTCTACAATATTCTCCAAAGTTAATTTGCGTAGTGGATACCATCAAATTCGTATGAAATTGGGAGATGAATGGAAAACAACATTTAAAACTAAGTTTGGATTATATGAGTTGTTAGTCATGCCTTTTGGGTTAACTAATGCACCTAGTACTTTCATGAGACTAATGAACGAAGTTTTACGTGCTTTCATTGGATGATTTGTGGTAGTCTATTTTGATGATATACTGATTTATCGCAAATCTTTGGAAGAACATTTGGAACATTTACGTGCTGTTTTTAATGCTCTACGTGATGCACGTTTGTTTGGTAACCTTGGGAAGTGCACCTTTTGCACCGACCGAGTATCTTTTCTTGGCTATGTTGTTACTCCACAGGGAATTGAAGTTGATAAAGCCAAGATTGAAGCTATTGAGAGTTGGCCGCAGGCCAAAACGGTCACACAAGTAAGGAGTTTTCTTGGACTCGCTGGTTTCTATAGGCGTTTTGTGAGAGATTTTAGCACCATTGCTGCACCTCTCAATGAGCTTACAAAGAAGAATGTGCCTTTTGTTTGGGGTACCGCACAGGAAGAAGCCTTCACGGTATTGAAAGATAAGTTGACACATGCTCCTTTACTCCAACTTCCTGATTTTAATAAGACTTTTGAGCTTGAATGTGATGCTAGTGGAATTGGATTAGGAGGTGTGTTATTACAAGATGGCAAACCTGTTGCATACTTTTCTGAAAAATTGAGTGGGCCTAGTCTGAACTATTCTACTTATGATAAAGAATTATATGCTCTTGTTTGGACTTTAGAAACATGGCAACATTATTTATGGCCCAAAGAATTTGTTATACATTCTGATCATGAATCTTTGAAACACATTAAAAGTCAAGCAAAACTGAACCGTCGACATGCTAAATGGGTTGAATTCATTGAGACTTTCCCTTATGTCATTAAACACAAGAAGGGTAAAGAAAATGTTATTGCTGATGCATTGTCTCGTCGTTATACTATGCTTTCACAACTTGATTTTAAAATATTTGGTTTGGAGACCATCAAAGATCAATATGTGCATGATGCTGAATTTAAAGATGTATTGCAGAATTGTAAAGAAGGTAGAACATGGAACAAGTTCGTCGTTAACGATGGATTTGTGTTTCGTGCTAACAAGCTATGCATTGCAGCTAGCTCCGTTCGTCTTTTGTTGTTGCAGGAGGCGCATGGAGGAGGACTAATGGGACACTTTGGCGTGAAGAAGACGGAGGATATACTTTCTACACATTTCTTTTGGCCAAAGATGAGACGGGATGTTGAGCGTTTTGTTGCTCGCTGCACTACATGTCAAAAAGCTAAGTCACGACTCAATCCTCATGGTTTATATATGCCTTTGCCTATACCTAGTGTTCCTTGGGAGGATATATCTATGGACTTTGTTTTAGGTTTACCTCGAACAAACAAGGGGAGGGATAGCATATTTGTTGTCGTGGATAGATTCTCGAAAATGGCACACTTTATACCATGTCATAAAAGCGATGATGCTGTTAATGTTGTTGATTTGTTCTTTCGTGAAATTATTCACTTGCATGGTGTGCCAAATACTATTATTTCAGATCGTGATACTAAATTTCTTAGCCACTTTTGGAGATGTTTATGGGCTAAGTTGGGGACCAAACTGCTTTTTAGTACTACTTGTCACCCCCAAACTGATGGATAAACTGAAGTAGTCAATAGAACTTGTCTACTATGCTTAGGGTTGTTTTGAAGAATAATAAGAAAATGTGGGAAGAATGCTTGCCTCATATTGAATTTGCTTATAATCGTTCATTGCATTCTTGATAGAGGCAAAGGTGTCCCGATGTTTCGATGAGATGGTGGCTATCATTTCTGTGGGAGTCGACCTTGACGATCCGACTACGAACGTGCGAGACGTCGCGCCTTAGCAATCGCTAAACCAACTTCCGAGGGTTATTGACCACGCCGGAGCACAATCAACCTGACCACGAGGGCCTGTTTCCTGCGAGCAAACGAAGAACAAGCAAGAAACTAAGATTGCAATCTGGATATTGCGAATATAAGAGGAAATCTTTATTAATAAAGGTGGGGTTCTGTGACGCCTTGGTCTGGTTCGCGAAAACAAACGAAGTACGAGAAGTTGCAGCTATGGCAAACTTTTGATCTAAACAAAACCCAAAGTCTAAACAATGCCCTAGGGGCTGTATATATGGGGGAAGAGGGGGGGAATTTCGTGGCCCTTGAAGGAGGGGTCCGAAACCCACCCTAACTCTTGTTTCCCCACACATACGAACTCTAAAAACAGCCTATGTTGAAGTATTTCAAAATTACATGGGCCTGGCCCAAGAAGAAGGTGACGCAACACCTAGAATAGCCTCTGGACGAAAATTATGAAGTGGCATCTTGTATATTTCATCCAAGGCTTCATGCACTCATTATGGTGGCTTCAAAGTCCTGAAATCATCACTTGAAACTCTGTTCTTGTCTCCCTTGCGCATGCCATCAACTCCATGCTTGTTCTTGCTCCAATGATCATCCTTCTCCAAGCTAGGCCCTTCATTTGTAAGCAAAACAAATGTATCCAATTTAGGCAGCATCATATTCTCATGAACATTAGAATCATTACCAAGAAACGAAAGTACCTGATAATTCAATTGGCGTGCGCGAGCTCTAGTAATTGGTCCAGTATGTATAGCAGCAGGGGCTGTGGGTGTAACAATGGTATTGATGTCCTCATCATCCTCCCCTTCTTGAAATGAAGTCGTCCTCGACGGAAGCTCATCTTCCTCACCCAAATAAGGCTTCAAATCTGCAATGTTAAAAGTGGGACTAACCCCAAAATCTGCAGGCAACTCAAGTTTATATGCATTATCATTTATTTTCTCTAACACCTTAAAAGGACCATCAGCACGTGGCATTAGCTTTGATTTGCGCAAATTAGGAAATCTATCCTTACGCAAATGTAACCAAACAAGATCTCCAGGTGCAAACACAACATGTTTTCTACCCTTATCTCCAGCAAGTTTATATTTAGCATTCATACGCTCAATGTTTTCCTTAGTTAACTCATGCATTTTTAAAATCAATTCAGCACGTTGTTTAGCATCAAAATTAACCTTCTCCGAAGATGGAAGAGGCAACAAATCAATAGGTGCATGAGGTAGGAAACCATACACAATTTCAAAAGGGCACATCTTAGTAGTAGAATGCAATGAACGATTATAAGCAAATTCAATATGAGGCAAGCATTCTTCCCACATTTTCTTATTATTCTTCAAAACAGCCCTAAGCATAGTAGACAATGTTCTATTGACTACTTCAGTTTGTCCATCAGTTTGGGGGTGACAAGTAGTACTAAAAAGCAGTTTAGTCCCCAACTTAGCCCATAAACATCTCCAAAAGTGGCTAAGAAATTTAGTATCATGATCTGAAACAATAGTATTTGGCACACCATGCAAGCGAATAATTTCACGAAAGAACAAATCAGCAACATTAACAGCATCATCGCTTTTATGACATGGTAGAAAGTGTGCCATTTTTGAGAATCTATCCACGACAACAAATATGCTATCCCTCCCCTTCTTTGTTCGAGGTAAACCTAAAACAAAGTCCATAGATATATCCTCCCAAGGAACACTAGGCACAGGGAAAGGCATATATAAACCATGAGGATTGAGTCGTGACTTAGCTTTTTGCCATGTAGTGCAGCGATCAACAAAACTCTCAACATCCCGTCTCATCTTTGGCCAAAAGAAATGTGTAGCAAGTATGTCCTCCGTCTTCTTCACGCCAAAGTGTCCCATTAATTCTCCTCCATGCGCCTCCTGCAACAAAAAAAGACGAACAGAGCTAGCAGGAATGCATAGCTTGTTAGCGCGGAACACAAAACCATCATTAACAACGAACTTGTTCCATGTTCTTCCTTCTTTACAATTCTGCATTACTTCTTTAAAATCAGCATCATGCACATATTGATCTTTGATGGTCTCCAAACCAAATATTTTGAAGTCAAGTTGTGAAAGCATAGTATAGCGACGAGACAAAGCATCAGCAATAACATTTTCTTTACCCTTCTTGTTTTTGATGACATAAGGGAAAGTCTCAATGAATTCAACCCATTTAGCATGTCTACGATTCAGTTTAGCTTGACTTTTAATATGTTTCAAAGATTCATGATCAGAATGTATAACAAATTCTTTGGGCCATAAATAATGTTGCCATGTCTCTAAAGTCCGAACAAGAGCATATAATTCCTTATCATAAGTAGAATAGTTCAGACTAGGCCCACTCAATTTTTCAGAAAAGTATGCAACAGGTTTGCCATCTTGTAATAACACACCTCCTAATCCAATTCCACTAGCATCACATTCAAGCTCAAAAGTCTTATTAAAATCAGGAAGTTGGAGTAAAGGAGCATGTGTCAACTTATCTTTCAATACCGTGAAGGCTTCTTCCTGTGCGGTACCCCAAACAAAAGGCACATCCTTCTTTGTAAGCTCATTGAGAGGTGCAGCAATGGTGCTAAAGTCTCTCACAAAACACCTATAGAAACCAGCGAGTCCAAGAAAACTCCTCACTTGTGTGACCGTTTTGGGCTGCGGCCAACTCTCAATAGCTTCAATCTTGGCTTTATCAACTTCAATTCCCTGTGGAGTAACAACATAGCCAAGAAAAGATACTCGGTCGATGCAAAAGGTGCACTTCCCATGGTTACCAAACAAACGTGCATCACGTAGAGCATTAAAAACAGCACGTAAATGTTCCAAATGTTCTTCCAAAGATTTGCTATAAATCAGTATATCATCAAAATAGACTACCACAAATCGTCCAATGAAAGCTCGTAAAACTTCGTTCATTAGTCTCATGAAAGTACTAGGTGCATTAGTTAACCCAAAAGGCATGACTAACCACTCATATAAACCAAACTTAGTTTTAAAAGCTGTTTTCCATTCATCTCCCAATTTCATACGAATTTGATGGTATCCACTACGCAAATCAACTTTGGAGAATATTGTAGAGCCACTCAATTCATCAAGCATATCATCTAGCCTAGGAATAGGATGACGATAACGAATAGTAATATTATTAATGCCTCTACAATCAACACACATACGCGAAGTACCATCCTTTTTTGGCACTAGAATAATAGGAACAGCACAAGGACTAAGGGATTCGCGTATATAACCTTTGTCGAGTAGCTCTTGTACTTGACGCATAATCTCCTTCGTCTCCTCTGGATTGGTACGGGATGGTGCGCGGTTGGGTAATGATGCACCGGGAATTAAGTCAATTTGATGCTCAATCCCTCGAATAGGTGGTAATCCCGGGGGCACGTCTTGTGGAAAGACGTCAGTGAACTCCTGCAAAATGTTAGTAACAGCAGGAGGCAAAGAGGAAGGCACGTCCTCGAATGAAAATAATGCCTCTTTGCACACAAAAGCAAAGCAAACAGATTTGCTAACATCTAGATCATCAATATCAGATTCGGTGGCAAATAAACATGCACTTTTCAATTTAATTTCAGAAGCAACACTAGATGGTTTATTATTAGGCTTCATTTGTTGCTCAAATTCTTTTGCCACAATCTGATTTTCACTCTTATTTTGCTCATGTTTTGCTTTATTAGCTCGATTAATATCATCTTTCAAAATGGAATCAGGAGTCATAGGAAGCAAAGTAATATTTTTGTCCTTATGAACAAGAGTATACTGATTGTTTCTACCATGGTGTATAGAATTTTTATCAAATTGCCATGGTCTACTAAGTAATAAGGAACATGCTTGCATAGGTACCACATCACAATCAACATACTCAACATATGTAGACATACTAAAATGCACACGAATAGTACGTGTTACCTTAACCTTGCCGCTGTTGTTGAACCATTGGATGTAGTGAGGATGTGGATGTGGTCTTGTGGTGAGAGATAGCTTCTCCACCATCTCCATGCTAGCCAAGTTGTTGCAGCTCCCTCCATCTATGATGATCCGAACAGAACGTTCCTTCACAACTCCCTTTGTATGGAACAAATTATGCCTCTGATTTTGCTTAGCTTGCGTGACCTGCACACTCAAAACACGTTGAGCAACTAAACATTCATACCTGTCAGCATCTTCAGCAGCCATGTATTGCGTCTCATGATCAGAATCATCTCCACCGTGTTCTTCATGTGTAAGAAGAGCCAAAGTATCCTCATCATAGTCACTAGCGGACTCATACCCACCATCCTCAGTAGCAATCATCACACGCTGAGATGTGCATTCTCACGCAAAATGTCCTCTTCCCTTACAACGACGACAAATAATATCACTTGTGTGCCCTGTAGACGCCATGGAAGAAGCAGAGCTCTGTGCAGGCCCGGCAGGTGTGCTCTTGGCAGATAGTGGTGGTTGTGCCTGCTTTCTTGTATCATGGTTGGAGGTGGCAGCTGACGGAGGTGCCGGTGTAGCAGAACACGTGGAAGTAGATGATGCACGTGGTGTCCACGATGAAGGTCGACCTGCAGAAAAGTTAGTTTGCGCCAATGCCTATCGATCCTGCACTTCACGTTCAGCTTTACAAGCAAGATGGAATAAACGAGTGATATTATTATAATCCTTATAGTCTAGAATGGTCTGAATCTCTCTATTTAATCCACCCAGAAAACGTGCAAGCATAGCTTCATTCTCCTCAACAATACCACATCTAATCAAGCCAGTTTGTAATTCCTGATAATATTCTTCTACAGAATTTTTTCCTTGTCTTAAGCGCTGCAATTTTTAAAGTAATTCACGTTGATAATATGGTGTAACCCAACGAGTACGCATAGCAGTTTTCAAAGCAGCCCAAGTAGCTGGAACAGGATATAATCTACAATATTCAGGTCACCAAACACATGCAAAGCTAGTGAAAGCACAAACAGCAGCAGGAACACGTCTCTCCTCAGGATATTGTAAACATGTAAATCGTTGTTCAGTTTCTAACTCCCAAGTAAGATATATATCAGGAACATATCTACCCTCAAATGGTGGAATATTCAATTTCAGTTTAGGGAGATGGTCATGATCTCGTACCTGAGGGGGAGCCCTAACATTGCCATTATTTGCATGTGGACGACCTGGTGGTTGTGGTGCTGGTGGTTGCACGTAGTTCTGATGTTGATCAACCTCATCCTCGTAATCTCCCACATAATCATCCTCCCCCACATCAGCAGCAGGAGCCATAGAAGTATCAACAGCAACACCAGCAGCTTGGCCAGGCTGAAGAGGGACACGGGTCGCTCGGCGGAGGGCTGTTTCGCGATGCGGAGGTAGTCGTCGTTGTTGTTGTAGAGGTGTGTTAGGTGCAGCCGGTGGTGGTGGTGGTAGACGCGTGAGCAATTCATTAAACTTGTTATCGAGCTTTGTTTCGAACGCCTTCTCAATGCCATCTATCTTCTCCATGACCTCTTCAAATCTATTTAGCACATCTTCCACCTGTCCACTCATCATTTGCTGAAACTTATCATGTAACGCTTTGTTTGTCATGTTTTGCCAGTTAGTCTCGTCGGCTTGTGATCCTGCCCTGGTTAGCGGCAATAAAAACACACAAGAATATGATTCTACAGACTACTAGGAAGTGGTGGTGGTGGTGTGGTGGACAGTCACAAATCTGTCAAGCAAATCTCAAATTCTTACCAGTTCTTACCCAGCAGCAGGCGGTGATCGGCAACCGATGTAGTCAAAACTCTCAAAGCTTGGATAGAGCGACTACCAGGGAGAGTCAAAAGCACGATGTAGATGTATGTGGAGCTGGGAAGGCGTTTAATATGGTAGCAAAAAGGGTCAGCAATAATCAATTCAGAGATGCAAAGTTGAATAAACGCTCAACGACGGTACTGTGCTGGTCCTAGGCTAGACCGTGCTAGAGACGCGAGCCTAGAACACTAACAAAATCACGGCGCTGCACGAAAACAAGGGAAAAGCACACTCTGGGAATTTTTTTTCGCTCTCTTTTTTTTGCGCTCACTTTTTTTTTTGCGCTCCTCTTTTTTTTTGCGAAAAATCACTATAATGGCGAGTGTCTCAAAACTCTTCCCAGGTCAAACTGACAGGATAGACACGAAATATTTGCGAATTTTTTTTTCGACTGCCCGGACCCAAAAACTGGAAACGGCTCAAAAAAAAACTTTCAATAACAGCGACTGTCTCAAAAGGCTAAGAAACACCTAAAAATAGGATAGCCAGAATTTTTTTTGTCAAGTGCGTTTTTGGAAAATTTTGGGCCTAAACGGAGGGTGGTTTCCGGACTCTTTTTTTTTCTTTTTTTTGGGAAACCAACCTCTTCTACGGACGGCAAAAGATTGATGGAATCCCAAACCTACTCAAACAAGGAAACACGAATCTCGCAACAGATGGATCTCGAAAGCAACCCTAATATGAGATGGACTCGAAGTGATGGTGGTATATGGATACAGATCGGTGGTCGTATATGGACTCGGAGCGGGGGTGGTATATGGATACGGATCGGTGGTGGTATATGGACTCGGAGCGGTGGCGGATAAGCGGTGGTGGAAGATGGCAGGGACAATGATGATGGTGCGGCGGCGGCGTGACTAATATGACCAGAACTCGAAACTCTAAAAGACTAGACGCTAAGACCAGCAACTTGACACGACGATGCAACCGCAATTTCAACAAAGCAAACACAGAAAAGATTATGCAAAGGCTCAGATTGGTTCAGATAGGATGAACTAACCCTAATTTTTTTTGGCTTTTTCGTGGACTATAGGTATGAAAAACAGACTCGATCTAAACTACGAAAAACTGTAAAATCTCACCGAGCAACCTGAAAATCTGATACCACTTGATAGAGGTAAAGGTGTCCCGATGTTTCAATGAGATGGTGGCTATCGTTTCTGTGGGAGTCGACCTTGACGATCCGACTACGAACGTGCGAGACGTCGCGCCTTAGCAATCGCTAAACCAACTTCCGAGGGTTATTGACCACGCCGGAGCATGATCAACCTGACCACGAGGGCATGTTTCCTGCGAGCAAACGAAGAACAAGCAAGAAACTAAGATTGCAATCTGGATATTGCGAATATAAGAGGAAAGATTTATTAATGAAGGTGGGGTTCTGTGACGCCTTGGTCTGGTCGTTGAACACAAACGAAGTACGCGAAGTTGCAGCTATGGCGAACTTTTGATCTAAACAAAACCCAAAGTCTAAACGATGCCCTAGGGGCTGATAGAGGCAAAGGTGTCCCGATGTTTCGATGAGATGGTGGCTATCGTTTCGGTGGGAGTCGACCTTGACGATCCGACTACGAACATGCGAGACGCCGCGCCTTGGCAATCGCTAAACCAACTTCCGAGGGTTATTGACCACGCCAGAGCACGATCAACCTGACCATGAGGGCCTGTTTCCTGCGAGCAAACGAAGAACAAGCAAGAAACTAAGATTGCAATCTAGATATTGCGAATATAAGAGGAAAGCTTTATTAATGAAGGTGGGGTTCTGTGACGCCTTGGTCTGGTCGTTGAACACGAACGAAGTACGTGAAGTTGCAGCTATGGCGAACTTTTGATCTAAACAAAACCCAAAGTCTAAACGATGCCCTAGGGGCTGTATATATGGGGGAAGAGGGGGGGAATTTCGTGTCCCTTGGAGGAGGGGTCCGAAACCCACCCTAACTCTTGTTTCCCCACACATACGGACTCTAAAAACAGCCTATATTGAAGTATTTCAAAATTACATGGGCCTGGCCCAAGAAGAAGGTGACGCAGCACCTAGAATAGCCTCTGGACGAAAATTATGAAGTGGCATCTTGTATATTTTGTCCAAGGCTTCATGCACTCATTATGGTGGCTTCAAAGTCCAGAAATCATCACTTGAAACTCTGTTCTTGTCTCCCTTGCGCATGCCATCAACTCCATGCTTGTTCTTGCTCCAATGATCATCCTTCTCGAAGCTAGGCCCTTCATTTGTAAGCAAAACAAATGTATCCAATTTAGGCAGCATCATATTCTCATGAACATTAGAATCATTACCAAGAAACGAAAGTACCTGATAATTCAATTGGCGTGCGCGAGCTCTAGTAATTGGTCCAGTATGTATAGCAGCAGGGGCTGTGGGTGTAACAATGGTATTGATGTCCTCATCATCTTCCCCTTCTTGAAATGAAGTCGTCCTCGACGGAAGCTCATCTTCCTCACCCAAATAAGGCTTCAAATCTGCAATGTTAAAAGTGGGACTAACCCCAAAATCTGCAGGCAACTCAAGTTTATATGCATTATCATTTATTTTCTCTAACACCTTAAAAGGACCATCAGCACGTGGCATTAGCTTTGATTTGCGCAAATTAGGAAACTATCCTTACGCAAATGTAACCAAACAAGATCTCCAGGTGCAAACACAACATGTTTTCTACCCTTATCTCCAGCAAGTTTATATTTAGCATTCATACGCTCAATGTTTTCCTTAGTTAACTCATGCATTTTTAAAATCAATTCAACACGTTCTTTAGCATCAGAATTAACCTTCTCCGAAGATGGAAGAGGCAACAAATCAATGGGTGCACGAGGTAGGAAACCATACACAATATGAAAAGGGCACATCTTAGTAGTAGAATGCAACGAACGATTATAAGCAAATTCAATATGAGGCAAGCATTCTTCCCACATTTTCTTATTATTCTTCAAAACAGCCCTAAGCATAGTAGACAATGTTCTATTGACTACTTCAGTTTGTCCATCAGTTTGGGGGTGACAAGTAGTACTAAAAAGCAGTTTAGTCCCCAACTTAGCCCATAAACATCTCCAAAAGTGGCTAAGAAATTTAGTATCACGGTCTGAAACAATAGTATTTGGCACACCATGCAAGCGAATAATTTCACGAAAGAACAAATCAGCAACATTAACAGTATCTTCGCTTTTATGACAAGGTATAAAGTGTGCCATTTTTGAGAATCTATCCACGACAACAAATATGCTATCCCTCCCCTTCTTTGTTCGAGGTAAACCTAAAACAAAGTCCATAGATATATCCTCCCAAGGAACACTAGGCACAGGCAAAGGCATATATAAACCATGAGGATTGAGTCGTGACTTAGCTTTTTGACATGTAGTGCAGCGAGCAACAAACCGCTCAACATCCCGTCTCATCTTTGGCCAAAAGAATTGTGTAGCAAGTACGTCCTCCATCTTCTTCACGCCAAAGTGTCCCATTAATCCTCCTCCATGCGCCTCCTACAACAACAAAAGACGAACAGAGCTAGCAAGAATGCATAGCTTGTTAGCGTGGAACACAAAACCATCATTAACAACGAACTTGTTACATGTTCTTCCTTCTTTACAATTCTGCATTACTTCTTTAAAATCAGCATCATGCACATATTGATCTTTGATGGTCTCCAAACCAAATATTTTGAAGTCAAGTTGTGAAAGCATAGTATAGCGACGAGACAAAGCATCAGCAATAACATTTTGTTTACCCTTCTTGTGTTTGATGACATAAGGGAAAGTCTCAATGAATTCAACCCATTTAGCATGTCTACGATTCAGTTTAGCTTGACTTTTAATATGTTTCAAAGATTCATGATCAGAATGTATAACAAATTCTTTGGGCCATAAATAATGTTGCCATGTCTCTAAAGTCCGAACAAGAGCATATAATTCCTTATCATAAGTAGAATAGTTCAGACTAGGCCCACTCAATTTTTCAGAAAAGTATGCAACAGGTTTGCCATCTTGTAATAACACACCTCCTAATCCAATTCCACTAGCATCACATTCAAGCTCAAAAGTCTTATTAAAATCAGGAAGTTGGAGTAAAGGAGCATGTGTCAACTTATCTTTCAATACCGTGGAGGCTTCTTCCTGTGCGGTACCCCAAACAAAAGGCACATCCTTCTTTGTAAGCTCATTGAGAGGTGCAGCAATGGTGCTAAAGTCTCTCACAAAACGCCTATAGAAACCAGCGAGTCCAAGAAAACTCCTCACTTGTGTGACCGTTTTGGGCTGCGGCCAACTCTCAATAGCTTCAATCTTGGCTTTATCAACTTCAATTCCCTGTGGAGTAACAACATAGCCAAGAAAAGATACTCGGTCGATGCAAAAGGTGCACTTCCCATGGTTACCAAACAAACGTGCATCACGTAGAGCATTAAAAACAGCACGTAAATGTTCCAAATGTTCTTCCAAAGATTTGCTATAAATCAGTATATCATCAAAATAGACTACCACAAATCGTCCAATGAAAGCTCGTAAAACTTCGTTCATTAGTCTCATGAAAGTACTAGGTGCATTAGTTAACCCAAAAGGCATGACTAACCACTCATATAAACCAAACTTAGTTTTAAAAGCTGTTTTCCATTCATCTCCCAATTTCATACGAATTTGATGGTATCCACTACGCAAATCAACTTTGGAGAATATTGTAGAGCCACTCAATTCATCAAGCATATCATCTAGCCTAGGAATAGGATGACGATAACGAATAGTAATATTATTAATGCCTCTACAATCAACACACATACGCGAAGTACCATCCTTTTTTGGCACTAGAATAATAGGAACAGCACAAGGACTAAGGGATTCGCGTATATAACCTTTGTCGAGTAGCTCTTGTACTTGACGCATAATCTCCTTCGTCTCCTCTGGATTGGTACGGGATGGTGCGCGGTTGGGTAATGATGCACCGGGAATTAAGTCAATTTGATGCTCAATCCCTCGAATAGGTGGTAATCCCGGTGGCACGTCTTGTGGAAAGACGTTAGCGAACTCCTGCAAAATGTTAGTAACAGCAGGAGGCAAAGAGGAAGGCACGTCCTCGAGTGAAAATAATGCCTCTTTGCACACAAAAGCATAGCAAACAGATTTGCTAACATCTAGATCATCAATATCAGATTTGGTGGCAAATAAACATGCACTTTTCAATTTAATTTCAGAAGCAACACTAGATGGTTTATTATTAGGCTTCATTTGTTGCTCAAATTCTTTTGCCACAATCTCATTTTCACTCTTATTTTGCTCCTGTTTTGCTTTATTAGCTCGATTAATATCATCTTTCAAAATGGAATCAGGAGTCATAGGAAGCAAAGTAATATTTTTGTCCTTATGAACAAGAGTATACTGATTGTTTCTACCATGGTGTACAGAATTTTTATCAAATTGCCATGGTCTACCAAGTAATAAGGAACATGCTTGCATAGGTACCACATCACAATCAACATAATCAGCATATGTAGAGATACTAAAATGCACACGAACAGTACGTGTTACCTTAACCTTGCCGCTGTTGTTGAACCATTGGATGTAGTAAGGATGTGGATGTGGTCTTGTGGTGAGAGATAGCTTCTCCATCATCTCCATGCTAGCCAAGTTGTTGCAGCTCCCTCCATCTATGATGATGCGAACAAAACGTTCCTTCACAACTCCCTTTGTATGGAACAAATTATGCCTCTGATTTTGCTTAGCTTGCGTGACCTGCACACTCAAAACACGTTGAGCAACTAAACATTCATACCTGTCAGCATCTTCAGCAGCCATGTATTGCGTCTCATGATCAGAATCATCTCCACCGTGTTCTTCATGTGTAAGAAGAGCCAAAGTCTCCTCATCATAGTCACTAGCGGACTCATACCCACCATCCTCAGTAGCAATCATCACACGCTGAGATGTGCATTCTCACGCAAAATGTCCTCTTCCCTTACAACGACGACAAATAATATCACTTGTGTGCCCTGTAGACGCCATGGAAGAAGCAGAGCTCTGTGCAGGCCCGGCAGGTGTGCTCTTGGCAGACAGTGGTGGTTGTGCCTGCTTTCTTGTATCACGGTTGGAGGTGGCAGCTGACGGAGGTGCCGTTGTAGCAGAACGTGTGGAAGTAGATGATGCACGTGGTGTCCATGATGAAGGTCGACCTGCAGAAAAGTTAGTTCGCGCCAATGCCTGTCGATCCTGCACTTCACGTTCAGCTTTACAAGCAAGATGGAATAAACGAGTGATATTATTATAATCCTTATAGTCTGGAATAGTCTGAATCTCTCTATTTAATCCACCCAGAAAACATGCAAGCATAGCTTCATTCTCCTCAACGATACCACATCTAATCAAGCCAGTTTGTAATTCCTGATAATATTCTTCTACCAAATTTTTTCCTTTTCTTAAGCGCTGCAATTTTTGAAGTAATTCACGTTGATAATATGGTGGAACCCAACGAGTACGCATAGCAGTTTTCAAAGCAGCCCAAGTAACTGGAACAGGATATAATCTACAATATTGAGACCACCAAACACATGCAAAGCTAGTGAAAGCACAAACAGCAGCAGGAACACGTCTCTCCTCAGGATATTGTAAACATGTAAATCGTTGTTCAGTTTCTAACTCCCAAGTAAGATATATATCAGGAACATATCTACCCTCAAATGGTGGAATATTCAATTTCAGTTTAGGGAGATGGTCATGATCTCGTACCTGAGGGGGAGCCCTAACATTGCCATTATTTGCATGTGGACGACCTGGTGGTTGTGGTGCTGGTGGTTGCACGTAGTTCTGATGTTGATCAACCTCATCCTCGTAATCTCCCACATAATCATCCTCCCCCACATCTGCAGCAGGAGCCATAGAAGTATCAACAGCAGCACCAGCAGCTTGGCCAGGCTGAAGAGGGACACGGGTCGCTCGGCGGAGGGCTGTTTCGCGATGTGGAGGTAGTCGTTGTTGCTGTTGTAGAGATGCGTTAGGTGCAGCCGGTGGTGGTGGTGGTAGACGCGCGAGCAATTGATTGAACTTGTTATTGAGCTTTGTTTCGAACGCCGTCTCAATGCCATCTATCTTCTCCATGGCCTCTTCAAATCTGTTTAGCACATCTTGCACCTGTCCACTCATCATTTGCTGAAACTTATCATGAAGCTCCTTGTTCGTCAAGTTCTCCCAGTCAGTCTCGTCGGCTTGTGATCCTGGCATGGTTAGCAGCAATAGAAACACACAAGAATATGATCCTACAAACTACTAACAAGAGGTGGTGGCGGGTGTCACAAATCCGTCAAGCAAATCTCAAATTCTTACCAGTTCTTACCCAGCAGCAGGCGGTGATCGGCAACCGATGTAGTCAAAACTCTCAAAGCTTGGATAGAGCGATTACCAGGGAGAGTCAAACGCACGATGTAGATGTATGTGGAGCTGGGAAGGCGTTTAATATGGTAGCAAAAGGGGTCAGCAATAATCAATTCAGAGATGCAAAGTTGAAAAAACGCTCAACGACGGTACTGTGCTGGTCCTAGGCTAGACCGTGCTAGAGACGCGAGCCTAGAACACTAACAAAATCACGGCGCTGCACGAAAACAAGAGAAAAGCACACTCTGGAAAAAAAAATCGCTCTTTTTTTTGCGCTCCTCTTTTTTTTTTTGCGAAAAATCACTATAATGGCGAGTGTCTCAAAACTCTTCCCAGGTCAAACTGACAGGATAGACACGAAATTTTTGCGAATTTATTTTTTGACTGCCCGGACCAAAAAACTGGAAACGACTCAAAAAAAAATTTCAATAACGGCGACTGTCTCAAAAGGCTAAGAAACACCTAAAATAGGATAGCCAGAAAATTTTTTGTCAAGTGCGTTTTTGGAAACTTTTTTGTCAAGTGCGTTTTTGGAATTTTTATTTTTTTTTATTTTTTTGGAAACGAACCTCTTCTACGGACGGCAAAAGATTGATGGAATCCCAAACCTACTCAAACAAGGAAACACGAATCTGGCAACGGATGGATCTCGAAAGCAAACCTAATATGAGATGGACTCGAAGTGATGGTGGTATATGGATACGGATCGGTGGTCGTATATGGACTCGGAGCGGTGGTGGTATATGGACTCGGAGTGGTGGTGGTATATGGACTTGGAGCGGTGGCGGATAAGCGGTGGTGGAAGATGGCAGGGACAATGATGATGGTGCGGCGGCGGCGTGACTAATATGACCAGAACTCGAAATTCTAAAAGACTAGACGCTAAGACCAGCAACTTGACACGACGATGCAACCGCAAATTCAACAAAGCAAATACAGAAAAGATTATGCAAAGGCTCAGATTGGTTCGGATAGGATGAACTAACCCTAATTTTTTTTGGCTTTTTCGTGGACTATAGGTATGAAAAACAGACTCGATCTAAACTATGAAAAACTGTAAAATCTCACCGAGCAACCTGAAAATCTGATACCACTTGATAGAGGCAAAGGTGTCCCGATGTTTCGATGAGATGGTGGCTATCGTTTCGGTGGGAGTCGACCTTGACGATCCGACTACGAACGTGCGAGACGTCGCGCCTTAGCAATCGCTAAACCAACTTCCGAGGGTTATTGACCACGCCGGAGCATGATCAACCTGACCACAAGGGCCTGTTTCCTGCGAGCAAACGAAGAGCAAGCAAGAAACTAAGATTGCAATCTGGATATTGCGAATATAAGAGGAAAGCTTTATTAATGAAGGTGGGGTTCTGTGACGCCTTGGTCTGGTCGTTGAACACAAATGAAGTACGTGAAGTTGCGGCTATGGCGAACTTTTGATATAAACAAAACCCAAAGTCTAAACGATGCCCTAGGGGCTGTATATATGGGGGAAGAGGGGGGGGGGGATTTCGTGGCCCTTGGAGGAGGGGTCCGAAACCCACCCTAACTCTTGTTTCCCCACACATACGGACTCTAAAAACAGCCTATGTTGAAGTATTCCGAAATTACATGGGCCTGGCCCAATAAGAAGGTGACGCAGCACCTAGAATAGCCTCTGGACAAAAATTATGAAGTGGCATCTTGTATATTTCATCCAAGGCTTCATGCACTCATTATGGTGGCTTCAAAGTCCTGAAATCATCACTTGAAACTCAGTTCTTGTCTCCCTTGCGCATGCCATCAACTCCATGCTTGTTCTTGCTCCAATGATCATTCTTCTCCAAGCTAGGCCCTTCATTTGTAAGCAAAACAAATGTATCCAATTTAGGCAGCATCATATTCTCATGAACATTAGAATCATTACCAAGAAACGAAAGTACCTGATAATTCAATTGGCGTGCGCGAGCTCTAGTAATTGGTCCAGTATGTATAGCAGCAGGGGCTGTGGGTGTAACAATGGTATTGATGTCCTCATCAATTCTACTACTAAGATGTGCCCTTTTGAAATTGTGTATGGTTTCCTACCTCGTGCACCTATTGATTTGTTGCCTCTTCCATCTTCGGAGAAGGTTAATTTTGATGCTAAAGAACGTTCTGAATTGATTTTAAAAATGCATGAGTTAACTAAGGAAAACATTGAGCGTATGAATGCTAAATATAAACTTGGTGGAGATAAGGGTAGAAAACATGTTGTGTTTGCACCTGGAGATCTTGTTTGGTTACATTTGCGTAAAGATAGATTTCCTAATTTGTGCAAATCAAAGCTAATGCCACGTGCTGATGGCCCATTTAAGGTGTTAGAGAAAATAAATGATAATGCATATAAACTTGAGCTACCTGCAGATTTTGGGGTTAGTCCCACTTTTAACATTGCAGATTTGAAGCCTTATTTGGGTGAGGAAGATGAGCTTCCGTCGAGGACGACTTCATTTCAAGAAGGGGAGGATGATGAGGACATCAATACCATTGTTACACCCACAACCCCTACTGTTACATATACTGGACCAATTACTAGAGCTCGCGCACGCCAAATAAATTACCGGGTACTTTCGTTTCTTGGTAATGCTTCTAATGTTCATGAGAATATGATGCTGCCTAAATTGGATACATTTGTTTTTCTTACAAATGAAGGGCCTAGCTTGGAGAAGGATGAACATTGGAGCAAGAACACGCATGGAGTTGATGGCATGCGCAAGGGGATCAAGAACGGAGTTACAAGCGATGATTTCAGGACTTTGAAGCCACCATAAGGAGTGCATGAAGCCTTGGACGAAATATACAAGATGCCACTTCATAATATTCGTCCATAGGCTATTTTAGGTGCTGCGTCACCTTATTATTGGGCCAGGCCCATGTAATTTCGAAATACTTAAGTATAGGCTATTTTTAGAGTCCGTATGTATGGGGAAACAAGAGATAGGGTTGGTTTCGGACCCCACCCTCAAGGGCCACGAAATTCCCTCCTCTTGCTCCATATATACAGCCCTTAGGGCGTCGTTTAGACTTTGGGTTTTGTTTAGATCAAAAGTTCGCCATAGCTGCAACTTCGCGCACTTCGTTTGTGTTCAACGACCAGACCAAGGTGATAGAGGCGGGGTGTCCCGATCTTTCGATGAGATGATAACTATCGATTTGGTGAAGATGACTTTGACGATCCGACTACAAACGTGCACGACGTTGCGCCTTAGCAATCGCAAAACCAACTTCGAGAGGTTATTGACCATGCCGGAGCACAATCAACCTGACCATGAAGGTCTATTCCTGCAAGCAATCGAAGAACAAGCAAGAATATGATAAAAGCAAACTGAATATTGCGAGTATATATGAAGTATTGATAATGGTGGGAATCCGTAAGCGGTCTTGGTCTGGTCGTTAGACACAAACGAAGTACACGAAGTTGCAGTGGCTAACTTTTAACTAAACAAATCCCAAGGAAAAAGCTACTAGGTGGATCTACTTATATAGGAGCAAGGGGTGGCGGCCAAGGAGGTGGGAGGATGTCCCAAGGCAGCCTAAAACCAACCCTAGGTCGTACAAGGCTCATGGGCCCAAGTGGAGGTGATGCAACACCTTTGGACTTGTTGTTTGACTCGGATTCTGCTGCAGGTCAGATTGTTTCGTCCATATCTCAACGCTCCGGATGAATTTAAAGGTGATTCCAATTGTTTTGGAAAGAGGATGAAATCTACTTTCGAACAAAAAAGAATCACCCAATTCGGAGTCCGTATGAAAAAGTTGTTGGCGTTTTGAGTCAGGTATGTCTGTGCAGTCCGAATCTGAATCCAGAACGTGAGAGACTTGGACTCTATCTTCTCTTGGTCCAAAAGTGACGTGAGAGGACTTTTTGAACAGCACCTAAACTTCTCTTTTTCCTTTATCTTCATATGTGGATTGCACAAATGTCCCATACACCTGCAATTAGACAAAACACAAAAGTGTGTGAAGTATTTTTGTTCTGGATAACATAAATAGATTATTGAATAGTTTGCACTAGAAATCACCTGACAAATATGCATGTATGCAATATTTTTGGTCGTATCCAAGGTAGTCATGTCCTCATCATCCTCCCCTTTTTGAAAACAAAGCCGTCCTCGGCGTTGCTTAATCTGAAATGTGGCTAACAAAAGAGACAAGGTGTACATGTTGTATATGTATATGTCATCCATTTTTACTTCCCTTGATTTTTGCACATATGACACATGTATAGATGAGTAACTTGCATAGTTCATAAAATCTGAAGCCAAAATATTATCACTAGAAGTAGAAGACATGAAAATATTGCAACTCAATTTGCACATATAAGTGATGCTCTTATTCATATCAAAAGATTGACAATGTTCATCATTAAACCATCCCAACATTGGTGAATAAACCTTACTTGCATCTAATTTACATGCTACAACATGCTTAAATAGGCAAACATGCAATAAGTCTTTGGTCACAGAATCATCACCAAGATTAGAGGTCATATCAAAATGATTAAACATTGATTCTTTTGCATCAACAGTTAACTCAATGGGTGCACTCAAAATTGTTGGTATTTCAGTTGTTTGATCACATGACGCATTCATGACAGTATCAAGATTCTCTAAAATAGGTGTTGTGCTCAAATCACCAGGTAACTGAACACATGATGCATTTAAGTTAACTAGGGATGCATCATTATCATGTGAAGTTATATCATCAATACCTTTACTGTTACCTTGTCGCAAAGATGTAGCTAATGTAGGTACGGACGTTGACAATGCACCATACTCTTGAGATGATGTCGCGCTCACAATCCGAGGTGGGGCTGCTCTAGTAGGTGCAACGGTGGAGGAACCAAACCGGCGGTGGTGAGCACGAACTAGAATAGTAGTTGTTGTAGTCACCCAATGCATCCTCCTGCATCTGTCTCTCAAAGGTACAAGCACGAACATACATACCAGTAATGCAACGGGGTATATACTGAAATCTTGCCTGAATATCATGGTTCAAACCACCAAAAAATCTATTCATTGTATCATCCTTAGATTCTTCTATGTCACAATGATGCATATAAGATTTGAACTCTTGGTAGTAAGCATGAACAGTGTTGTTGCCTTGTTTAAATTGTTCAAATTTGCGAAGCAATTCACGACGATAGTAAGGAGGGAAAAAATGTTGTCTCATTACATCTTTCAAATCTTTCCAAGTTGTGGGTTGGTTATCAATGTTTTTCTTACAATGCACATTCCACCAAACAGAAGCAAAACCAGTAAATGCTCTAGTGGCAGCTCGTACTCGCTCAAGTTTAGAAAAGTCATGGTGACTAAAAACTTGTTCAACTTCAAGCTCCCAAGCTAGATAAATAGCAGGATTAAATCTACCCTCAAATGACGGTAAAGAGATAACCTGACCATGCGCTTCTGTGTGTTGTCCCAACTCTCGTGATGGTGAAGATGTGTCCGTCATCCAAGAACTTCTATCTCCGGAACCTGTCATGATTAGTAGAAACAAGAAACAAAATTCGAGAATAATGTTCCTATGAACTACTAGGATGTGGTCGTAAAGTGTTCACAGTAAAGCAAATATCAATATCTTACAAGTTCTTACCATGCGGCAGGTGCTGACAGGCAACCAGCGGTGTCAAATAACTCCGAAGATTGTGTAAAGCGATTGCCAGGGGAACGTACGTATACACGGTGTAGAAATATGTGGAGCTGGGTTGGCTATATATGGTAGCAAAAGATTAGCAATAATCAATGCAAAGATGCAATGTTGAATAAACGCTCAACGACGGTACTGTGCTGGTCCTAGGCTAGACCGGACTAGAGACGCGAGCCTAGAACACCAATAAGGTCACGGCGTAGCACAACTAGCATCAATAAAGGATATGAAGTTGCTCTGGACAGCAAGATATAAGTGAAGATCAGAATAGCAGTAAAGATAATGATGTGAAACAACTACCAAGCAGGATAAACAACAACTCTCTCTCCAACTTTCCTCTTGAAAAGTTTGAGCAAATTTTCTGATAACTTTTTTCAAATAATGCTACTAGCTCAAGCTTTCCAATGCAAAAAGAATCACTCAATTCCGAATTGATATGAGGAGTCCAAGAATTCGAAAACTGGCCTGAAAACTGGAATAAGCTGTGTCCGCGAAATTCGGAGGGCAAAAAGACCTATTTAGAAGACGATTTTTAGGTGTCAAATATTGAACATGCTTCTGCAACTATTTAGATGCGTCTCGTCGCTAGCTTTATTTTGAGTACTCGTGGAGCTAAAACGGACTTCATATGAGGAAGTTATGTCTGTTTTACTGAACGGTGCGCAAAACAGATTCCAATCCGAATTCAACTACGAGATTGAGTCTAGATAGATCCGAATTTTGTTTTTTTTTCTTCTCTCTTTTTTTTCTCACACTTTTTTCTTTTTCTCTTTCTTTTCTCTGAATTTTTTTTCTTTTTTTTCTCTCTCTTATTTTTTCTCTGTCTTTTTTTTCTCTCCCTCTTTCCAAGACAAACTAGATAAGATGCAGATTGGATCAAGCGAAGATGTGAACGACCTCAACTATGATTGTGACAATGAACTATGGGTAGCACGAGGTGAAAATTGATGGATGGTGTGGTGAACAGCGGAAGGGATAACGATGCAGCAGCGACGTGACTAATGTGAACAGAACTCGAAACTCTAAACGAACTAGACACTAAGACCAACAACTCGACACGATGATGCAACCGATAATTCAATAATGCAAACAATGAAAAGAAAATTGCAAAGGCTCAGACTTGCTTGGACAAAAGGATGAATAGATCTAACTTTTTTGTGGCTTTTTCTTGGACAATAGGTAAGAAAATAAATCTAATCAAGGGGAAACTGGAAATTCTCACCGAGCAACCTGAAAACTGATACCACTTGATAGAGGCAAAGGTGTCCCGATCTTTCGATGAGATGATAACTATCGATTTGGTGAAGATGACTTTGATGATCCGACTACAAACGTGCACGATGTTGCGCCTTAGCAATCGCTAAACCAACTTCAAGAGGTTAATGACCACGCCGGAGCACAATCAACCTGACCACGAAGGTCTATTCCTGCAAGCAATCGAAGAACAAGCAAGAATATGATAAAAGCAATCTGAATATTGCGAGTATATATGAAGTATTGATAATGGTGGGAATCCGTAAGCGGTCTTGGTCTGGTCGTTGGACACAAACGAAGTACACGAAGTTGCAATGGCCAACTTTTAACTAAACAAATCCCAAGGAAAATGCTACTAGGTGGATCTACTTATATAGGAGCAAGGGGTGGCGGCCAAGGAGGTGGGAGGATGTCCCAAGGCAGCCTAAAACCAACCCTAGGTCGTACAAGGCTCATGGGCCCAAGTGGAGGTGATGCAACACCTTTGGACTTGTTGTTTGACTCGGATTCTGCTGCAGCGTCAGATTGTTTCGTCCATATCTCAACGCTCCGGATGAATTTAAAGGTGATTCCAATTTTTTTGGAAAGAGGATGAAATCTACTTTCCAACAAAAAATGAATCACCCAATTTGGAGTCCGTATGAAAAAGTTGTTGGCGTTTTGAGTCAGGAATGTCTGTGCAGTCCGAATCTGAATCCAGAACGTGAGAGACTTGGACTCTATCTTCTCTTGGTCCAAAAGTGACGTGAGAGGACTTTTTGAACAGCACCTAAACTTCTCTTTTTCCCTTATCTTCATATGTGGATTGCACAAATGTGCCATACACCTGCAATTAGACAAAACACAAAAGTGTGTGAAGTATTTTTGTTCTGGATAACATAAATAGATTATTGAATAGTTTGCACTAGAAATCACCTGACAATATGCATGTATGCAATATTTTTGGTCGTATCCAAGGTAGTCATGTCCTCATCACAAGGCGTCACAGAACCCCACCTTCATTAATAAAGCTTTCCTCTTATATTCGCAATATCCAGATTGCAATCTTAGTTTCTTGCTTGTTCTTCGTTTGCTCGCAGGAAACAGGCCCTCGTGGTCAGGTTGATCGTGCTCCGGCGTGGTCAATAACCCTCGGAAGTTGGTTTGGCGATTGCTAAGGCGCGACGTCTCGCACGTTCGTAGTCGGATCGTCAAGGTCGACTCCCAAAGAAACGATAGCCACCATCTCATCGAAACATCGGGACACCTTTGCCTCTATCAGAACTAGAGTAGCATATTCAGTAAATCAACTTGTAGTGGGAAGTACAGCAAGTTAAATCAAGTAGTCAAAGACAATAGGATTAGTGTACTGAACCACGGAGCAGAGGTGGAGCGGAGACCGGAGTTGAGGTGGCCGGAGTTGAGGAAGACGACGGCGACCCGAGGAAGAGGACGAGGTGGATCCGGTGCTGTGCGGCTCTGAAAGTGCGTTATATCAACTAGAGGGGGGGTGAATAGGCGATTTTTATGAAATTCTTCACTGAGGAATTTGCTCGTGAGGAAATTCCTTAGCGAAGAACTACTAGCAGCGAAATAAGTACTCAGAGGTAAACATAGCAGAATACATGCATGGTCATCATGATGAAATGAAGACAAACTCAGAGTACAGAAAGCGTAAACACAGGATAACACAAGATGAAGACAAACAGACTGAAGAAATTGAACTGAGGAAATTGAGAAAGTCTTCAGTCGAAGTCTTCAAACACAGATATGATAAACAAACAGCACACTACTGAGGAAATGAAAGAGTTGAGGAAATAGAACCATTAAGCTTGGTGAAGACAATGATTTGGTAGACCAGTTCCAACTGCTGTCTCAGTTGTACATCTGGTTGGAGCGGCTGAGTATTTAAACTCGAGGACACACAGTCCCGGACACCCAGTCCTAAGCACGCAGCTCGGGGCACGAAGTCCTCACCGTATTCTCCTTGAGCTAAGAAGACACAGTCCTCGCCCAATCACTTGTGGTAAGTCTTCAGGTGACTTCCAAACCTTCACAGACTTGGTCACTCGGCGATCCACAATTCCTCTTGGATGCTCTAGACCTTGACGCCTAACCATCTGGAAGAAGCACAGTCTTTAAAGGTAACAAGCGTCGGATCCACGCAGGATCAATCTCTTCAGTGATGCTCAATCACTTTGGGTTTGTAGGTGTTTTGGGTTTGGGGTTTGGATTTTCCTCACTTGATGATTTTCGCTCAAAGTCCTCGGAGGATGGGTTGCTCTCAAATGACAAGTGTCAAGTTCTCGCGAAGCAGCCAACCAGCTAGTGGTTGTAGGGGGGCGGCTATTTATAGCCTAGGGAGCAGCCCGACATGATAAGACATAAATGCCCTTCAATGATATGACTGTTAGGTGGACAAGATATTTTTAGGACAGCTGGCGCGCAGCACAGCAACGGTCGGAAATTTGAGGTTCAAATTCCTCAGGGCTATCATGTTCCTCACTGTGTAGGTAATTCGCACTGGCGAATTCCTAACTCCTCAGTCAGAGCAAAGTCCTCAGTGACCAGAAGAATTGCGTCTCTGTCACTGAAGAAATTGATTGAACTGTATGAGATTTCCAATGGCTTCACTCGAAGGGATTGGTAGGTGTAGGATTTGAGTTGAGCATCACATGGAAATTTTCTCCTTAGTATTTCCCCGACCCCCTTTAACAGTACGGTGTTTCCTATGACTCAAGAAAGAGAAAATGAAACTAGGAAAACAAAAGTCTTCACGCTTCATGTTCCTCGAATGAATATCAAGTCTCCAAGGTCACACCAATTTCTTCACTTTCAAAGTCTTCAGAAAGTCTTCAGTATATCAAAGTCTTCAGTCAAAGAACTTCATTTTTAGGGGTTGACTTTCTCTGTAAATATCAAACTCCTCATAGACTTATAGACCTGTGTACACTCATAAACACATTAGATACTTAACCTATAAGTCTTCAATACACCAAAATCACTAAGGGGCACTAGATGCACTTACAATCTCCCCCTTTTTGGTGATTGATGACAACATAGGTTAAGTTTTCAACGGGGATAAATATATGAAGTGTAAATACTGAAATTGAGGAATTTGATTGCAAGATATAGAAGAACTCCCCCTGAAGATGTGCATAGTGAGGAATTTGCTTTTGAAGCAATGCACCCTTGAAGAGTTGAATCATGGAGATCTCCCCCTATATCTTGTAATTCATACACGCATTTGATGTATAATATGAAGAATTTGAAATGCATGATGAAATATGGTGCCTGATGTAATTCAACATGCGTGCAATAATATTAACGAGGAATAAGCATGCAGAATAGCGCATCAAAGTATCAAAGCAAAGTGCAACAAAAGTATCAGCGCACCATGGGACTTAAGATTACAACTCGATCAAATAAAAGTTTCGGAAGAACGAGAGTTGTAACTTAAAAAAACGAATAAACCCTTATTATAGACCCGCTTGAAGACTAACTCAGATTTCTCCCCCTTTGTCATCAAATGACCAAAAGGATCGAAAATCCGAGGACTAACGCCCCTGAAGATTTTCAAGTTGATGAAGTAGCGCCAGCGTTGTTGGGGTCGGTCATTGAAGTAGGGCCTGCTGCAGTGTCGTCCAAGTATTCATTTTCATCAGTCGCACGCGATGAAGAATATGAACTGGCCACCAAAGAAGGAACCTTGACCTTCTTGTATTTCTTCGGAGGAGGTGCAAACCAGTCAAAATCTTCTTTGAGACCCATTTTCTCCAAGTCTTTAGCACTATACACTTGAGATAGAACAGCCCAGGTGCGGTTGAGGGTTTCATGAAGGTAGTAGTGATTTTTCTTCACTGCATTGTGTGTGGAAGTCATGTTGTGAAGAACTGAACCAAACTGACGCTTGACCCATTTGTGATTGCGATCAACCTTTTGATGAAGACTGAGGAGTAACTCACGATCAGTCATCACCCTGGGTGCTGTGGCTTGAGGATTTGGCTTGGCAGTGTTAGCAGCAGAGTCATGTGTGGCAGAGTCATCATTGGTGGAGTAAGATGCAGCTTTGCGAAATTGGCCATCCAATGGACGAATGCCTTCATCTATCACAGCAGTGGCCTTGCCTTTTTCTTCAGCTAAGGAAAATGTCCGTTTGAGGACTTCAATGGGAGGCAAGTAGCTGCAGTGGTTTAGCGTTTCAGCTTTGTAGTTGAGTGAAGACCTTATCCTGATGAATTTCATTATCCAAGGTGCATAAGGCTTCAGCTCAAATGGTGACATAGCAATGTTGGCCAGAGTCCTCATGAAGAAATCATGGAAGTTGACGGGAACGCCATGGATGATGTTGAAAAGCAGATTATTCATGATGCCAACGACTTCTTCATCAGACGAGTCATGGCCTTTGATGGGACTCATTGTCTTCGTCAGAATGCGATAGACAGTCCTTGGCACATACAGCAATTCCTTGACGAGGAAATTGGTTCTAGGAGCCTGCTCTGGCTTCAAAGGCTTCATCAGCACTTGCATATAATGATTTGAAAGCTCAGGTTCGTTGTACACACAGCGAGCATCTTCAATGGGTGGACTAAGAGGAAGGACCCGAAGCAATTCAGATGCAGGGGCCTTATGGTGGGTGTTGTCAGTCATCCAGTCCAAAACCCATGAATTGATATCTTCAGAGTTGCCGGTGATGTGCAACGTTGCATAGAATTGAAGAATAAGCTCTTCATTCCAGTCGCATATATCTGTGCAGAAGTTGAGCAGCCCAGCGTCGTGAAGAACACTGAGCACTGGCGTGAAGCATGGCAAAGACTCCATATCCACGTGAGGAATATGAGCATGGTCGAAGACTTTGTCTTTGTTGTAAAGCACCGAGGAATAGAAATTTGCTTGGCTGGCAGTCCAGAAATGCCTCTTCCTTATGCGAGCAGAGTCATATGGATTGTATTCAGTGAAGAACACGTGCTCGCCATAGAAGTCTTCAGCCTTGAATTTCTGTTTGCATGAGAACGGATCCTTTGGCCTTGGCAGAGGAGTGTCAGTGAGTTGCATCATGACCTCAGGAATCACGATCTCAGGTTCTTCAGGCTGAGGAATTTCTGGATTTTCCTCAGGTGCAGTCACCTTGTCTGTATCAGCAGCAGTTTCTTCAGCGCTAGTGGCTGGAATTTCTTCATTCACAGATGCAGTGGGATGAGTTTCATCAGAGCCCAATTGTACTGTTGGTGAAGGGGAGTGAGGAATTTGCTGCAGGGGAGTGAAGAGTGGGGAATTGGGATGCTGACTTTCCCAAAAGTCGTCATTCATTACTGGAGTGGTGCTTCCAATATCCACATCTTCATCAATTTCTTCAACACCAGCCTCTTCAGCATCAAACTGAGGCATTGGTGATGAGACCATTGGGGTTGATGGGATTGCATCCGCTTCAATTTCTTCATCAATCTGCTCTGACAAAGTAGCAGATTGAGTTTCTTCATATGATCCACTAGGGATCTCATAATCTTCACCAAAAGGAACAAGGTCCTTTGATGGCACGGAGGAGATAGGAACGACATCAATGGGATTTGCAAACGAGCTTGTCATTGGCTTCATCTTCTTGGGAGCTGAAGATTCTGAAGCATTTGATTCCTTCCTTTTCTTCACAGCAGCTCGTTCTGCAGCCTTTGTTTTCTTCACATCTAATGCAGATGGAAGAATTGGAGTTGGCGTAGGCGCAGGTGGAGCTGAGGAATCTGGTTGATTTTCTTCAAGCGCAACTGATGCAGTTGCCCTGGTTTCTTCAACTTCTTCAGGCGCACCACTAGTGGATGCCCTGGCAATTTCATCAACGGCTAGAGCAGAGTCATTAGCCTTGGAACTAGCATTTTCTTGAGCAGCCTGAACTTCATCAGCGGTGCTGGCATGTTCTTCAGTTTGCTGAACAGATGCTTCAGCTTGAGGAATTTGTGGCTTTGAGGCTACACCCTTGGTGAAGGTATCAGTCAGCCTTACAAATCTGACCTTGGCTCCTTGCCAATCAGCATAGTAGGAGTCAAATTTGTCGCTGAGGGCTTTGATCTCAGCCTGCATCTTGACAAGTTCCTCAGGCTTCATTGAGAGAACATTTTTCTTCAGTAGCTTCTCCTTGCGGTACTGTGATTTCTTGATCTCTCTGGCCTTATCATATTTCCACTTCTCCTCTTGGATGAAGTGAGTCAACATGTGACTTTGACCAGGTGTCAGCTTGAAATCAAGTATAGGTGTGTGAGGATCCTTATACCAGAGATCAATATAATCTAGGATCGCCTTTGGATCCAATAGCAGGGGCACAGGTGTGCCTTTGGCTTTAGCAGCCCGTTCTTGTCGGTCCCTGATGATTTCAGTAAGTTCTTCCTCATCAGCTTCATCATCATCAGATGGCACAGTGAAGACTACCTGCTTCTTCTGAGGACTTGTGCGAGTGACGCGTCCAGCAGTAGCCTTTTTCTTCAGCAGTGAGGGTCTTGCTGAGGAATTTGGTGCAGCTGAAGAACTAGCTGAGATACCAGAGGCAATAGAGATGCCAGTAGTCCTTTAGCACGAGGCCAGATGCACAGGTGCTGAGGACTTTGGTGGAGCAGGAGCAGCATGAGGAATTTGCTTTGAAGATTTTGAAGATTCTGGCCGTGAGGGCGCAGCTGAGGAACTTGGCCGTGAGGGCATTGAAGATGAAGCACTTGGCTTGCGAGCGGGCTTCTTTAGCATTGCTTTCTTTGGCTTGACCGAGGCCTCAGTGGCAGTAGCAGCAGCAACAGCAGCATGGTCTTCATTGAATTTCCTCACTGCTTCTCTGGCTTGCCTTGCCAGTTTAGCTTGGAGCTTGGCCCATTCTTCAGGAAAATCCTCACCGCGTTTGATGCTAGTGGGATCAACCACTTGGCCAGGTGCCAATGGGGCTCTTGGGCATGGAGGGTTTAGTGCGAATTTCTTCATGTACTTTGGAGTAACATATCTGTACTCCCTCCATTCATGTGCCCATCTCCTTTTAATCCTCTGGATTCGCACCTTGCGCTGATTTTTATCTTCTTTGCCTAACTTGGCTTCATCAGGCGTGCAGTACTCATCATAGATATCCTCAGGTATTTCAAAAGCTGTCATCACCTCAGGCTTCTTTCCTCCTTTCTGTGGCCGTTTACCTTCAGCCATTTTCTTCAGATGAGGAATTTGAACAATTGAATTCTCTGAAGAAGTATGCAACTTTTCTTCGAGGAACGCTGCAAATGAGTTAAGTTGATGAGAACCTAATGATTCAGCAGCAGACATGTGTACATGTGAACAGAGTATAGTTGCGAGGAATTTGAAGAGGTCATATGCGTTCTCAGAGGGTTTTTCATAAAGAACAAGTTTGAGGAATTTGACCAGATTCGTCTTGAGGAATTTCACTAAGCGCTTTATATCTTAGGTTCCAGAGTTGTATAGATCGAAGATCCACACAATTGAGGAATCTTTGAAGAAATTGAGGCTTAGGAAAATGAATCAAGAACAGATAACATGTGAGGTGTTTTGTGTGTGAGGATTTGAAGAATAAAACACCTTTGAAGATTTTGTAGAAAAATTTCGAATCAACGAGGGCAGTAAAATTAGCTTTTAATTACCCTGAACGAAGAACACGATGAACTGGGAGTTGGAACAGTGAAGTTCGTCGATGCAGATCTTCCACGCCCTAACTTGGCGGAGGAAGACGTCTACGGCGGCGGCGGAGGTGAAGATTTCCGTGGTCGGCGCGAGTACGACGGCGATGAGGTCGAGGCAGTGAAGCTTTTCCTCACCGGCGACGATGGAGTAGCGACGGCGCTAGGGTTTGGAGAGCTCGAGCGAGGGAGTGAGATCGAGCGGGGTAAAAGAAGTGAGGATGGCGAAGGGGGGGTATTTATAGCCGCAGTGAAAAACTGTTTGTCTGAAGATTTGGGACGAACATGCCCCTGGCCGTTCTCCTTCTTGCGACATGTGTCACCCACGTACTGTGTGGTTGAGATCGTGTAAGATCGTGGGTGGATAAAATAATCCATCGTGGGATGCGGAACGGTTTGAGCGGCAAATCCGAAAGTTTGGATAAGATTAGTTTTAGCTTTCCGTTCGCAATTTCTTCAGCTGACAAGGACACAGTGAAGAATTTGAACGAGTTTCAAATAGAACGCACATGAAGAATTTGTGAATAGATTGGATTGAGTATAGCATAGAGGGGAAGGGTCCGATCACATTCACTTAGCAGAAAAGTTCCAACTTGAAGAAATAGCTATAAGTGAATGTTGTAGAGGACATAAAACCATATATATATATATAGCCAATGAAGAAAAACGACGGCACAAGTGAAGACTTTGTAAAGTTTGAAGAATTTGAAAAACTGTAGAATTTCAAAAGTTGAGGAAAAACTCAAATTGAAGATTTTCAACTTTTGTGGTGGCGTGACCCACCGTGTAAGAATGATGACTTCAGACACCGCGTACAATTGTCGTAGGGTTCTGAGAATCAAATTCTTCATTAATTTCTTCACACTTAGAGTGTTATTCTTCATTGACTGAGGAAAAACGTTTCTTCATGTGTTGCACATCTAAGTCATCAATTTTGCATAAGTGTTAGGATGAGTGCCTTTTCAAAGTACATTCGAAGATTCTATGATATTTAGCTCACACCGCAACTTGCAAAATCTCTTCTCATCCAAGGGCTTAGTGAAGATATCGGCTAGCTGTTCTTCAGTCTTCACATGCTCAATAGAAATGTCGCCCTTCAACGCATGATCATGAAGAAAATGATGACGAATTTGAATGTGCTTTGTCTTCGAGTGCTGAACTGGGTTGTGAGCAATCTTGATGGCACTGTCATTGTCACAGAGGAGAGGCACATTCTTCATGTTGACGCCATAGTCCTTGAGAGTTTGCTCCATCCATAGCAATTGAGCACACCAAGAACCAGCAGCAATGTACTCAACTTCAGCAGTAGACAGTGATACGCAGTTCTGTTTCTTCGAGGACCAACAGACCAAGGATCGTCTGAGGAAATGACAAGTACCGGAAGTTGACTTGCGATCCACACGGTCACCAGCATAGTCAGAATCTGAATATCCAATGAGATCAAAATCCGAGCCCTTGGGATACCATAATCCTAGTGTTGGTGTGTGAGCTAGATATCGAAGAATATGCTTCATAGCCTTATGGTGTGATTCCTTCGGTGCAGCTTGAAATCGTGCACACATGCAAACACTAAGCATTATATCTGGCGTAGATGCACATAAGTACAATAAAGAACCAATCATGGAGCGGTATACCTTATGGTCGAAGTCAGTACCATTTTCATCAGTGCATAGTTGACCATTTGTGGGCATAGGAATTTTGATGCCTTTGCAATCTTGCATGCCTAATTTCTTCAGGACATCCTTGAGGTATTTCTCCTGAGATATGAATATGCCATTGCGCTGTTGACGAATTTGAAGACCTAAGAAGAATTTCAACTCTCCCATCATAGACATTTGATATTCTTCTCTCATCATATAGGCAAATTCATCACTATAACGTTGGTCAGTACATCCAAAGATAATATCATCAACATATATTTGGCACACAAACAGTTCACCATCATAAGATTTAGTAAAGAGAGTAGGATCGAGTGAACCGGGTGTGAAGCCTTTCTTCATGAAGAATTTCTTCAGTGTATCATACCACGCCCGTGGGGCCTGCTTGAGGCCATAGAGGGACTTGTTAAGTCTGAAGACTTTGTCAGGATGCTTTGGATCTTCAAAACCTGGTGGTTGAGCAACATATACTTCTTCCTCAAGCTTACCATTGAGGAATGCACTTTTCACATCCATTTGGTGTAAGATGATATCAAAATGGTTAGCATAAGCAAGCAATATGCGAATAGCCTCAAGTCTAGCAACAGGTGCAAAAGTTTCATCGAAATCAATTCCTTTAACCTGTGTGTAGCCTTGAGCTACTAGTCGTGCCTTATTCCTCACCACAACACTATTTTCATCTTGCTTGTTGCGGTAGATCCACTTTGTGCCAATGATGTTATGCTTGCGAGGATCGGGACGATCGACTAGTTCCCATACGTTGTTGAGCTTGAACTGATGTAATTCTTCTTGCATGGCCTGAATCCACTCAGGCTCCAAAAATGCTTCATCTACCTTAGTGGGTTTTGTGATAGAGACAAAAGCATAGTGCCCACAAAAGTTAGATAGATGTGAAGCTTTTGAGCGTGTGAGAGGACCTGGTGCTCTAATGTCATCGATGATCTTCTCCACTTGCACTTCTTTTGCAACGCGAGGATGAGCTGGTTGTCGTTGAGGAATTTGATCAGCATTTTCTTCACCATCAATTTCCTCAGCATTTTCTTTAGGTGCATCAGCTCGATGTTCTTCACGTTCTGGAATGAATTCTTCAGCAGATTCTTCAGTAGGAATGACATCTTTAGTAGCCTTGTGCTTGATTGAATCCTCAGGTGCAGGTTCATCTAACACAGAAGGTAGGTGCTCTCTTTGCGAGCCATTAGTTTCATCGAACCGCACATCTACAGTTTCAACAATCTTGTGAAGAACATTGTTGAAGACTCTGTAGTTGTGCGAGTCCTTTCCGTAACCAAGCATAAAACCTTCATGTGCTTTCGGTGCAAATTTAGAGTTGTGATGAGGATCTCTAATCCAGCATTTAGCACCGAAGACTTTGAAATAACTTACATTAGGTTTCTTGTCAGTGAGGAGTTCATATGCAGTCTTCTTGTAGAATTTGTGAAGATATACTCTGTTGATGATATGGCACGCAGTATCAATTGCATCAACCCAGAAACGATGAGGGGTTTTGTACTCATCGAGCATAGTGCGAGCCATCTCAGCAAGAGTCCTGTTCTTGCGCCCCACGACGCCATTCTGTTGAGGAGTATAAGGAGCAGATAACTCATGAGTAATACCAAGTTCATCAAGGTAGTCATTGAGACCCGAATTCTTGAACTCAGTGCCGTTGTCACTTCTGATGTGCTTAATCTTCACACCAAAGTTGGTTGAAGCCCTCGAGGAAAATCGTTTGAAAACTTCCTGCACTTCAGTTTTGTAAGAGACAAGGTGTACCCATGTGTAACGAGAGTAATCATCAACAATAACAAAGCCATATTGAGATGCTTCATTCAAAACAGAGGAATAATGGTTAGGACCGTAGAGATCCATGTGAAGCAATTCAAATGGAATAGTAGTGGTCATGATAGTCTTTGCTGGATGCTTGGCCTTTGTCATCTTTCCAGCTTCACAGGCACCGCACAAGTGATCCTTGAGGAATTTGACATTCTCAATGCCAATGACATGTTTCTTCTTCGCAAGCGTGTTCAAATTCCTCATGCCTGCATGACCAAGTCGTCGATGCCATAGCCATCCTTCTGAAGCTTTTGCAAGTAGGCACACAGCTAGTTGTGAATCTGCAGAGAAATCAACAATATACAAGTCTCCTCTCCTAAAGCCTTCGAAGACTTTGGAATTGTCAGCTTCCATAATCACAACACGACGATACTTGCCAAAGACAACAACCATATCAAGATCACAAAGCATTGAGACAGACATAAGATTATATCCTAAGGACTCAACAAGCATGACTTTGTCCATGTGTCGATCCTTTGTGATAGCAACCATACCAAGACCCAATACCTGACTTTTGCTTTTATCAGCGAAGATGATATGCTTCATGTGTGACGCTGATAAGGGAGCATCCATTAACAGATTCTTGTCACTAGTCATGTGATTTGTACATCCACTATCAAGTACCCATTCAGTGGCTTTGGGTTGATCATCCTGCAGATGAATTAGTGCAACTTACGAGCTCATATACTTCAGCAGTGAAGAATATGATATGACAATTCATCAGATCAATTTCATCAAGTAGTAGACAGATAAAACATAGGGAGGACGTGTGAAATGAAAGTTCATTTCATCATGGTTAGCCTGCGTCCTTTCAGGCATTTTTTTGTCAGGTCCCCAGCAAATTCTTCAGACGTTATTTCACGTCTGGAGACCTGACCCTGCAGAAGGGATTAGTTCCTTTTCTTCACCACCCACATCTGAAGGGGTGGCAAAGAGTTCATCACTCTGCGAGCTCCATATGAGAATGGTGGCAAAGCAGCCAAACCATTTTGTTTCACATAAGAGGGGTTAGGGTAAGCATATGCATAAGCAGAGAAATTCTTCGAGGACATATGAACATAATAATTTGAAGAATAATGCTCATATTCATAGCCCTTGGCTCTTCCCTGCGAAACAGAGTTGTTAGCACGATTATGTTCATATGAGGACTTTGATCCATGTGAGGAATTTGATCCCCTTGAGGAATTTGGTCCGTATGAGGACTTGGATCCATATGAAGAATAATGTTCATATGAAGAATTTGGTCCATATGAAGAATTTGATCTGAGGTTCCTTTTCCTCACAGGTGGTGTCATGAGGACATTCAACTGAAGACTTTCAAGGCGCCTTTTGGGAACCTAGATTTTCTTCACAGGAGAACCGTTCCTGCAGTTAGTGCCAACATATCTAGCAAATACTTCACCATTCTGATTTTTGAACAGTTTATAGTTGGAGTCAAAAGACTCATCAGAAGAATGAGAAGATTCACATGTATAGCCAGATAAATTAGATGGATCAACTGGAGGTCCCTTTGCAGCAACCCATGAGGTTTTGGGGTACTGCTCAGGCTTCCAATATGTACCATCAGCATTGAGTTTCCTCTCAAAGGCAATACCCTCTTTCCTAGTGTTCCTGTTGAGGATCTGCTTTTTAAGCACATCACAAAGAATCTGATGCCCTTTGAGGCTTTTGTACATGCCTGTTATGTACAATTCCTTCAGTCCTGCATCGTCAGTAATACTAGCAATGTCCTCAGATGAGGAATTAGTGATAGCAGAGGCAGGTGAAGAATTTGTAACATTTGAAGCATTTGAACATTCAGGTGAGGAATTAGCAGATTCTCGTTCAATGCATTTTAAACATGGAGGAATAAATTCTTCCTGAGCAGCGCTGATTTGTTGAGCAAGTAATGAATCGCGCTCCTTCTGAAGATCTTCATAACTCTCTCTTAGCTTCTCAAGATCTTGCTTCTTTTGAAGATATTCATAAGAAAGCTTCACATGATCAGATAAGAGAGTGTTATGATGATTTTGAAGGTTGTCAAACCTGGTCTGAAGTCTTTGAAGATTTTCAGTTAAGGCCTTAGTGCGATCCAATTCTTCACCCAACATATCATCACTTTTGTCTAGCATGTTTTGAACCTTTTCAAAAGCCTTTTGTTGTTGCACAGCAATCTTAGCAAGTTTAGAGTAGCTAGGCTTAAGATTTTCATCAGATTCATCATCGCTAGATTCAGAGGAGGCGTATTTGAGTACCTTGGCACCCTTTGCCATGAAGCAATAGGTGGGAGCGTAGTCATCACTGCTTTCATCAGCCTTGTTGGTGAGTTCACTTTCTTCAGTGTTGAAGATGGATTTGCTGACGAATGCAGTAGCGAGGGCTAGGCTTGCCACACCAGACTCAGAATCTTCAGATTGTTCCTCTTCCTCATTTTCTTCAGATTCAGCCTCAGAGTCCATTTCCTTGCCAATGAATGCCCGAGCCTTCTTAGAGCTGCTCTTCTTGTGAGACGAAGACTTTGAGGATTTTGATGATGAAGATTTTGAGGACTTCTTCTTTTTCTTCGCATCATCAAAACTGTAATCCTTATATTTCTTCTTCTTTGATTCCTTTTCCCACTGAGGACAGTCTTGGATGTAATGTCCTGGTTTCTTGCACTTGTGACAAAGCCTCTTCTTATAGTCACTGGATGAGGAATCATTGCTCCTTGAGGGTTTTCCAAAGCGACCACGTCTTGAGAACTTCTGGAATTTCTTCACAAGCAGTGCTAGATCACGACTCAGTTCTTCAGGATCACCAAGGCTGCTACCAGAGTCTTCATCTTCGGACTCAGATACTACCTTGGCCTTCAGTGCACGTGATCTGCTATAGCTTGTACCGTAGAGATCTCTCTTCTCAGCAAGCTGGAACTCATTAGTGTTTAGCCTCTCGAGAATATCAGCGGGGTCAAGTGACTTGTAATCACCACGCTCTTGTATCATCAGTGCCAGAGTGTCAAATGAGGAATCAAGCGATCTCAGCAATTTCTTCACCACCTCATGGTCGGTGATGTTAGTGGAACCAAGTGCTTGAAGCTCATTTGAGATGTCAGTGAGGCGATCGAAGGTTTGCTGCACATTTTCATTGTCGAGTCTTTTGAAGCGATTGAAGAGATTATGAAGAACATCAACTCTTGAGTCACGCTGAGTTGAAACTCCTTCATTGACCTTGGATAGCCTATCCCAGATAAGCTTTGCAGTTTCCAAAGCACTCACTCTACCATACTGACCCTTACTCAGATGGCCACATATGATATTCTTCGCTTGGGAGTCGAGTTGCTTGAATCTCTTCACATCGGTAGCGTTCAGTGAGGGAGTGACGGAGGGAACACCATTTTCCACAACGTACCAGAGATCGTTATCAATTGCCTCAAGATGCATTCGCATCTTATTCTTCCAGTAGGGGTAGTCCGTCCCATCGAAGGTAGGACACCCAGCAGAGACCTTGATCATACCTGCGGTCGA
Organism: Aegilops umbellulata; assembly: GCA_032464435.1. Lineage (NCBI taxonomy): Eukaryota > Viridiplantae > Streptophyta > Magnoliopsida > Poales > Poaceae > Aegilops > Aegilops umbellulata. Next base: position 67,239,147 of record CP136059.1, read on the forward strand.
CATAAATGAAACTCCAGGCGGTTAAACCAAAATCACACAGAACAAGGGAGTACCTTGCTCTGATACCAATTGAAAGTGCGTTATATCGACTAGAGGGGGGGTGAATAGGCGATTTTTATGAAATTCTTCACTGAGGAATTTGCTCGTGAGGAAATTCCTTAGCGAAGAACTACTAGCAGCGGAATAAGTACTCAGAGGTAAACATAGCAGAATACATGCATGGTCATCATGATGAAATGAAGACAAACTCAGAGTACAGAAAGCGTAAACACAGGATAACACAAGATGAAGACAAACAGACTGAAGAAATTGAACTGAGGAAATTGAGAAAGTCTTCAGTCGAAGTCTTCAAACACAGATATGATAAACAAACAGCACACTACTGAGGAAATGAAAGAGTTGAGGAAATAGAACCAGTAAGCTTGGTGAAGACAATGATTTGGTAGACCAGTTCCAACTGTTGTCTCAGTTGTACATCTGGTTGGAGCGGCTGAGTATTTAAACTCGAGGACACACAGTCCCGGACACCCAGTCCTGAGCACGCAGCTCGGGACACCAAGTCCTCACCGTATTCTCCTTGAGCTAAGAACACACAGTCCTCGCCCAATCACTCGTGGTAAGTCTTCAGGTGACTTCCAAACCTTCACAGACTTGGTCACTCGGCGATCCACAATTCCTCTTGGATGCTCTAGACCTTGACGCCTATCCGTCTGGAAGAAGCACAGTCTTCAAAGGTAACAAGCGTCGGATCCACGCAGGATCAATCTCTTCAGTGATGCTCAATCACTTTGGGTTTCTAGGTGTTCTGGGTTTGGGGTTTGGATTTTCCTCACTTGATGATTTTCGCTCAAAGTCCTCGGAGGATGGGTTGCTCTCAAATGACAAGTGTCAAGTTCTCGCGGAGCAGCCAACCAGCTAGTGGTTGTAGGGGGCAGCTATTTATAGCCTAGGGAGCAGCCCGACATGATAAGACATAAATGCCCTTCAATGATATGACCGTTAGGTGGACAAGATATTTTTAGGACAGCTGGCGCGCAGCACAGCAACGGTCGGAAATTTGAGGTTCAAATTCCTCAGGGCTATCATGTTCCTCACCGTGTAGGTAATTCGCACTGGCGAATTCCTAACTCCTCAGTCAGAGCAAAGTCCTCAGTGACCAGAAGAACTGCGTCTCTGTCACTGAAGAAATTGACTGAACTGTATGAGATTTCCAATGGCTTCACTCGAAGGGATTGGTAGGTGTAGGATTGGAGTTGAGCATCACATGGAAATTTTCTCCTTAGTATTTCCTCGACCCCCTTTAACAGTACGGTGTTTCCTATCACTCAAGAAAGAGAAAATGAAACTACGAAAACAAAAGTCTTCACGCTTCATGTTCCTCGAATGAATATCAAGTCTTCAAGGTCACACCAATTTCTTCACTTTCAAAGTCTTCAGAAAGTCTTCAGTATATCAAGGTCTTCAGTCGAAGAACTTCATTTTTAGGGGTCGACTTTCTCTATAAATATCAAACTCCTCATAGACTTATAGACATGTGTACACTCATAAACACATTAGATACTTAACCTATAAGTCTTCAATACACCAAAATCACTAAGGGGCACTAGATGCACTTACAGGCTCCTCGGCGATGGCAGATCCGGTGTAGTCGCCCTCCTGGATCGGCTGCGACGCGAACAAGGACATTGTTACTGCTCTGCTCCGCTCTGCTCTATGTACCAAATCGACAGTAGCCAAGAACAGACCTTCCCAGCGACGAGGTCCCGATGCGCAGCGCCGATGAGATGGCGGACCCGGCCTTGCTCCGCAGCCACGGCAGGAAAGCACCGTCCTCCTTCACCTGCGGGGCGGCAAATTTGATTCCATCGACATTCAAGAAAGGGGCGGGGGGACGGGGGGATTTCTTCCTCTCTTACTTTGCTTGCGGTGAACCGTAGCTAGCCCAGATAGCTAACCTTGGGGATGGCTGCGAGGGGAGCCGGAGCGGGCGTGGTGCGGGCGCGAGGGTCGTCGGAGCGGGCGCGGGGGAGCCGGAGCGGGTGTGGAGCGGGCCGGGGGTCGTTGGAGCGGGTGTGGCGGCGGGGGAGGGAAGGGGGATCTCGCGAGGGAGAGGGAAGGGGGGATCGGGCGAAGGGGTATCCAGCTGGACACTATAGCAATGGCACACCACCCTCTGGTTCGCCATTAGTATTTTTTTCTGATAGCAATGGCGCACCCTCCTCTGGTGCGCCATTAGTAAATTTTTTTCATTATTTCTTGTTGCATCTAATAATTTGTTTTTTTATCAAATTTGTTATTTTCATGAGGACTAGAACAGAAGATATCATCAAATATCATCATTTTTTTAAATTTCTTCAAAAAGTGGGGAGGGTGCAGGTGTCGGCGGCGGCGGTGGAGCGGGCTGGGGGAAGGTGCGGGGTGTCGGCGGCGGCGGTGGAGCAGGGGAGGGTGCGGTGGGTCGTCGGCGGCGGTGGAGTAGGGGAGGGTGCGGGGGGTCGTCGGTAAGGAAGTTTTACTCCTAGGAGGCAGGTGAAAAACTGCTCGATCTCCTCCTGACTGCACTGTGAAACGATGCGCCATTAGTAGTTTTGCAAAAATAAAGAATAAAAAAATTACAGTAATGGCGCACTGTCTGTTTGGTGCGCCATTACTAGTTAGAACTAGTAATGGCGCACTTCGACCTGATGCGCCATTAGTATGTATGGAAAAATGGGAAAAATATATTTAACACTAGTGGCGCACCCCGTTTCTGGTGCGCCATTAGTGTCTTCCACACTAATGGTGTATCTCCAAGAGGTGCGCCATTAGTATATACTAGTGGCGCACTGCTTCCCTGGTGCGCCATTAGTATCAATCCTATCTATAGCCCATTTCCTAGTAGTGATTGAGGAATGCACTTTTCACATCCATTTGGTATAGAGTGATATCATGATGGTTAGCATAAGCAAGTAATATGTGAATAGCCTCAAGTCTAGCAACAGGTGCAGAAGTTCCATCGAAATCAATTCCTTCAACCTGTGTGTAGCCTTGAGCTACAAGCCGTGCCTTATTCCTCACCACAAGGCCATTTTCATCTTGCTTGTTGCGGTAGATCCACTTTGTGCCAATGATATTGTGCTTGCGAGGATCTGGACGTTTAACCAGTTCCCAGACGTTGTTGAGCTCAAACGGATGTAATTCTTCTTGCATAGCTTGAATCCACATAGGCTCTAGAAATGCTTCATCTACTTCATTGGGCTCTGTGATACAGACAAAAGCAAAGTGCCCACAAAAGTTAGATAGATGTGAAGCTCTTGAGCATGTGAGAGCACTTGGTGCTTCAATGTCGTCGATGATTTTCTCAATCTGCATTTCGTTTGCAACGCGAGGATGAGCTGGTTGTCGTCGAGGAATTTGATCGGCATTTTCTTCAGCACCATTTTCTTCAGCAGCATTTTCTTCAGGTGCATTAGCTCGACGTTCTTCATGTTCTGGAATGAATTCTTCAGCAGATTCTTCGGTCGGAATGACATCCTCAGTAGCCTTGAACTTGATAGTTTCCTCAGGTGCTAGTTCATCCATCACAGAAGGTAGGTGCTCTCTTTGCGAGCCATTAATTTCATCGAACCGCACATCTATAGTTTCAACTACCTTGTGAAGAACGTTGTTGAAGACTCTGTAGGTGTGCGAGTCCTTTCCGTAACCAAGCATAAAGCCTTCATGTGCTTTCGGTGCAAATTTAGAGTTGTGATGAGGATCTCTAATTCAACATTTAGCACCGAAGACTTTGAAATAACTCACATTGGGTTTCTTGTTAGTGAGGAGTTCATAGGCAGTCTTCTTGAAGAATTTGCAAAGATATACTCTGTTGATGATGTGGCACGCAGTATCAATTGCATCAATCCAAAAACGATGAGGCATCTTGTATTCATCAAGCATAGTGTGAGCCATCTCAGCAAGAGTCATGTTCTTGCGCTCCACAACGCCATTCTGTTGAGGAGTATAAGGAGCAGATAACTCATGAGTAATACCGAGTTCATCAAGATAGTCATCAAGACCAGAATTCTTGAACTCAGTTCTATTGTCTCTTCTGATGTGCTTGATCTTCACACCAAAATTGGTTGAAGCCCTCAAAGAAAATCGTTTGAAGACTTCCTGCACTTCATGTTTGTAAGTGACAATATGTACGCATGTGTAACGAGAATAATCATCAACAATAACAAAGGCATATTGAGATGTATCATTTGAAACTGCAGAATAATGATTAGGACCAAAAAGATCCATGTGAAGCAATTCAAATGGTCGAGTAGTAGTCATGATAGTCTTCGCTGGATGCTTGGCCTTGGTCATCTTTCCAACTTCACAGGCTCCACACAGGTGATCCTTGAGGAATTTGACATTCTCAATGCCAATGACATGCTTCTTCTTTGCAAGCGTGTGCAAATTCCTCATGCCTGCATGACCAAGTCATCGATGCCATAGCTAGCCTTCTGAAGCTTTTGCAAGTAGGCATACGGCTGGTTGTGGACCTGTAGAGAAATCAACAATATACAAGTCTCCTCTACTAAAGCCTTCGAAGACTTTGGAATTGTCAGCTTCCATGATCACAACACAACGATACTTGCCAAAGACAACAACCATATCAAGATCGCAAAGCATTGAGACAGACATGAGGTTGTATCCTAAGGACTCAACAAGCATGATTTTGTCCATGCTCGATCCTTTGAGATCGCAACCTGACCTAGACCCAATACCTGACTTTTGCCTTTTTCAGCGAAGATGATATGCTTCGGATGCGATGGAGATAAGGGAGCATCCATCAATAGATTCTTGTCACCAGTCATGTGATTTGTACATCCACTGTCGAGGACCCACTCATTGGCTTTGGGTTGATCATCCTGCAGATGAATTAGTGCAGCTTACGAACTCATATACTTCATCAGTGAAGAATATGCCATCAATTCATCAGATCAATTTCATGAAGTAATAGAACATATAAAAGGAATATGAGGATGTGGGAAATGAGAGTTCACTTCTTCATGATTAGCCGGCGTCCTTTCAGGCAATTTTAGGTCTCCAGCAAATTCTTTAGACATTTACGCACGTCTGGAGACATGACCCTACAGAAGAAATTAGTTCTTTTTCTTCACCACCCACATCTGAAGGGGTGGCAAAGATTTCATCACTCTGCGAGCTCCATATGAGAAAGGTGGCATGGAAGCCAGTCCATTTGTTTCACATAAGAGGAGTTAGGATAAGCATATGAATAAGAAGAGAAATTCTTCGAGGACTTATGAACATAATGGTTTGAAGAATAATGCACATATTCATAGACTTAGCTCTTCCCTGCGAAACAGAGGTGTTAGCATGCTGATGTTCATATGAGGACTTTGATCCTTTTGAGGAATTTGATCCACGTGAGGAATTTGGTCCATATGAGGACTTGGATCCATATGAAGAAGTTGGTCCAGATGAAGAATTTGATCTGGGGTTCTTATTCTTCACAGGTGGTGACATGATGACATTCACCTGAAGATTTTCAAGGAATCTTTTGGGAACCCATATTTTCTTCATAGGGGAACCGTTCCTGCAGTTAGTGCCAATATATCTAGCAAATACTTGACCATTATGATTTTTGAACAATTTATAGTTGGAGTCAAATGACTCATTAGCAGAATGAGGAGAATCACATGTAAAGCCAGATAAATTGGATGGATCAACTGGAGGTCCCTTTGCAGCAACCCATGAGGTTTTGGGTACTGCTCAGGCTTCCAATATGTACCATCAGCATTGAGTTTCCTCTCAAAGGCAATACCTTCTTTCCTAGGGTTCCTGTTGAGGATCTGATTTTTAAGCACATCACAAAGAGTCTGATGCCCTTTGATGCTTTTGTACATGCCTGTCATATACAACTCCTTCAGCCCTGCATCATCAGTGATACTACCAATGTCCTCAGATGAGGAATTAGTGATAGCAGAGATAGGTGAAGAATTTGTAGCATTAGAAGCATTTGAACATTCAGGTGAAGAATTAGCAGATTCACGTTCAATGCACTTTAAACATGGAGGAACAAATTCTTCCTGAGCAGTGCTGATTTGTTGAGCAAGTAATGAATCGCGCTCCTTTTGAAGATGTTCATAACTCGCTCTTAGCGTTTCAAGATCTTGGTTTCTTTGAAGAAATTCATAAGAAAGATTCTCATGATCAGATAAGAGAGTGTTATGATGACCTTGAAGGTTGTCAAACCAAGACTGAAGTCTCTGAAGACTCTCAGCCAAAGCTTTCGACTGATCCATTTCTTCATCCAACATATCATCGCTCTTATTTAGCATGTATTGAACTTTTTCCAAAGCTCTTTGTTGTTTAGTGGCAAGGGAAGCAAGTTTGACATAGCTGGGTCCAAATTCATTGCCATGTTCATCATCACTGGATTCAAATATATAGCATTCAGTTACCTTTGCATCTTTTTCCATATGGCATGGTGTATAAGATGATGATTATGGTTCGAATGTCATTTCTTTGAGATATTCCTTGAAGTCCTCAAACCAAGGATCATGACGGGTTCGATGACCTTCATAGACCTCAGAGAGACGGTGTTGTAGGGGGAAGACCCTAAGTGGAGATCTTTCACGAATTGGAGGGGAATCCACAAAGAACGCGAAGAACACGAAGAACAAGAGGGGAAAACACAAGAGGAAAACACTCTAGAACAAGTCCATTCACACATCCACTGGACTCACAATCACACAAGATCCACAAAGGTACAAGAACAACAAATGAAAAGATACAAGGTAAAGTTCATCCCAAATCCAAAGGAGATGAGGTCTTGATGATCTAGATAGATCATTCCCTCAAGGGGGTCTTGAATCCCTAAGGATCTTCTCCAATGGAGGCCTTGAACTCCAGGGAGTCTTCTCCCTCAAGAGGAAACCCACAAGGGGAGATACATGAGCTAAGCTCTAATGCATAGTTCTAATCTTAGCTAACACTAAAAACTAAGAGAAGCACGGAATATATAGTCTAGGGGTGAAGGGGTATGGGCCTCGGTCGTTACATGGGCTTTTTAGCCCAATTCGTAGCGAAACTGGGCCTACCGGACAGTCCGATGCTAAGGACCGAAAAGTCCAGTGAGTACAGATCCATTTTCGGGTGCCACCGGACTGTCCGCTGTGGGGACCGGACTGTCCGGTAGAGCATTTTCAGTGTGACCGGACTGTCCGTTGTGGGGACCGGACTGTCCGGTAGTGCATTTTCAGTGTGACCGAACTGTCCGCTGTGGGACCTGACTGTCCGGTAGTGCAATTTCTGCACGCTTCGTTTTCATCATCTTGACACCTCCGGTCAGCTCTTGGGTCTTGGGGTCCTTCTCCTTGGCCTCCGGGAAGCTTCCTAGGTGCTTGGTGGTGGTTGCCCTTGTACCTAATGATGCACAACATTCCATGGTGAGGTAGCACCCAAGTCCAATGGATATTCATGTAAATCTCAAAGAGGAGCGGGTTCACCTTAAGTCCGGTAGGTCCACTTGGGGCTTGAGGTGCTATGAAGGTGTACAAGGTGATGACCGTAGGATGCTCCCTATCATCCCCTCCCCCTTGGGAAAGATCCGACCACGGATCGAAAACCAAATCACCAGGGGAAAGAGATGGCTTCGCCGTGTAGGAGTGGACAATCACCAAGTACTTATCATCTTCTATCTCGGAAAGGGCACCCTCCAATGTCGCACCGTCTAGTGATTCGTTAAAAAGGAACAAAGACAACAAACACTTGGAAAAACAAATGTGGTTAGCGTTAGGGCAAAACCAAGCATTCAAGAGGTGATTCACCAAACAAATGTCGTCATCATGCAAAGCATATGGTGTGAGACATGGCATGTAAGCCTATCAATCATGATAGAGGCGAGGGTGTCTCGATCTTTCGATGAGATGATAACTATCGATTTGGTGGAGACGACTTTGACGATCCGACTACAAACGTGCACGACGTTGCGCCTTAGCAATCGCTAAACCAACTCCGAGAGGTTATTGACCACGCCGCAGCACAATCAACCTGACCACGAAGGTCTATTCCTGCAAGCAATCGAAGAACAAGCAAGAATATGATCATGCAATCTGAATATTGCGAATATAGATGAAGTGTTGATAAAGGTGGGGATCCAAAAGCGGTCTTGGTCTGGTCGTTGGACACAAACGAAGTACACGAAGTTGCAATGGGTAACTTTTAACTAAACAAATCCCAAGGAAAAAGCTACTAGGTGGATCTACTTATATAGGAGCAAGGGGTGGTGGCCAAGGAGGTGGGAGGACGTCCCAAGGTAGCCTAAAACCAACCCTAGGTCGTACAAGGCTCATGGGCCCAAGTGGAGGTGATGCAACACCTTTGGACTTGTTGTTTGACTCGGATTCTGCTGCAGCGTCAGATTGTTTCGTCCATATCTCAATGCTCCGGACGAATTTAAAGGTGAATCAAAATGGAGTGGAAAGAGGACGAAATCTACTTTCCAACAAAAAAAGAATCACCCAATTCGGAGTCCGTATGAAAAAGTTTTTGCCGTTTTGAGTCAGGTATGTCTGTGCAGTCCGAATCTGAATCCATCCAGAACGTGAGAGACTTGGACTCTATCTTCTCTTGGCCCAAAAGTGACGTGAGAGGACTTTTTGAACAGAACTTAAACTTCTCCTTTTCCCCTATCTTCATATGTGGATTATACAAATGTCCCATACACCTGCAATTAGACAAAACACAAAAGTGTGTGAAGTATTTTTGTTCTGGATAATATAAATAGATTATTGAATAGTTGACACTAGAAATCACCTGACAAATATGCATGTATGCAATACTTTTGGTCGTTTCCAAGGTAGTCATGTCCTCATCATCCTCCCCTTCTTGAAAATAAAGCCGTCCTCGGCGTTGCTTGATCTGAATGTGGCTAACAAAAGTGACAAGGTGACATGTTGTATATGTATATGTCATCCATTTTTATTTCCCTTAGTTTTTGCACATATGACACATGTATACATGAGTAACTTTCAAAGTTCATAAAATATAAAGCCAAAGTATTATAACAAGAAGTAGAAGGCATGAAAATATTGCAACTCAGTTTGCACATATAATTGAAACTCGTATTCATATCAGAAGATTGACAAAGTTCATCATTAAACCATCCCAACATTGGTGAATAAACTTTAGTAGTTTTAGAATTAGATGCTACAACATGCTGTAATAAGCAAACATTCAACAAGTCATTCAACACAAAATCATTATCAATATTAGAGGTCATATCAAAATGATTAAACATTGGCACAATTATTTTCAAACATAGTTGATCCAAATTTGTTTTAGTGTCTGATTCACATGGTTCTTTCACATCAATGGTTAATTCAATAGGTGCACTCAAAATTCTTGATATTGCAGTTGTTTGATCACATGGCAAAGTCAAATCATCAGCATAATCATCTAAAATAGGTGGTGTGATCAACGTAGTGGCTAGAGCATCACATGGTGTATTTAAATCGACAAGGCATTCATCATTCACATGCAAAGTTAGAAGATCAGTACCTTTGTCATTACCTCGTGTTATCAACTCAGACGATGTTGGAACTCTCGGCAGTGACGGGTCATAATATGGAGCTGATGTAGTGCTCATAACAACGGATGTTTTTGTCATAGTAGGCTCAGTGGTAGAAGGAAGGACCGTCTCAACTCCTTGGATGTGCACCTTATGCTTGTTTGTCTTGTGGGCATCACGCCTCTTTATTTCCTGTTCAGTTTTGCAAGCAAGATGAAACAAATGGTCCATAGGATAACATTCTTCATGAATTAGTATCTCCTAAATATCACGGTTTAATCCTCCCCAAAATCTATCCATAAAATCTTCTTCACTTTCCTCTAAAAAGGAATGCAACAAGGTAGTTTGTAAATCATCATAATATTTTCTTACAGTGTCACTACCTTGTTTTAAATTTTGTAGTTTTTTAATCATGCCACGAGTATAATAAACATCAACGAATCTATCTATCATGACAAGTTTTAAATCATCCCAAGTAGTAGGTACATAATCAGGGTATAACCGACAATGTTCACTCCACCAAACAGTAGCAAAACTAGTGAAAGAACCAACTGCAAGCTTAACTTTTTTACGTTCCGAAAAATCATGGGAAGCAAATATAACATTTATTTCGAACTCCCATTCAATATATAAATCAGGCTTAAAACGACCATTAAAAGGTGGCATGGAAACAAAAACCTGATTGTGCGTATTCTTATGTCTTTGCACCTCTTGTGATGGTGGTTGTATTTTCGGAGCTGGTGGCACATCTCCCACGATTGATGAAGCGAACTGACTCTGGAACCTGCCATATTTAGTAGAAAAACAAGAAACAAAATCCGAGAATAATGTTCCTATGAACTACTAGGATGTGGTGGTAAAACGCTCACAGTATAGCAAATATCAAAGTCTTACAAGTTCTTACCATGCAGCAGGTGGTGACTGGCAACCAGCGGTGTCAAATAACTCCGAAGATTGAGTAAAGCGATTGCCAGGTGAGCGTATGTATACACGGTGTAGAAATATGTGGAGCTTGGAAGGCCAAATATATGGTAGCAAAAGATCATCAACAATCAATTTAGAGATGCAATGTTGAATAAACGCTCAACGATTGTACTGTGCTGGTCCTAGGCTAGACCGTGCTAGAGACGCGAGCCTAGACACTAAAAAAATCACGGCGCGACGCGTAACAAAGGCGGAGCACACTCTGAATATCTTTTTTCTCCTTTTTTCACGGATATTTTTCACTTTTTTTCTTCTCTTTTTTTCCTCTTTTTTTCTTTTTTTTCTCTCACTTTTTTTCTTTTTTTATTTCTCTTTTTTTCACAAACAAGCTAGATAAGATGCAGATTGGATCTAGTGATGACGTGAACGACCTCAAGTATGATTATGACAATGAATGATGGGGAGTACGTGGTCGAAATTGATGGATGGCGGTGGTGGACAGCGGATGCAATAATGACGCGGTGGTGGTATATGGCAACGACAATGAAGATGGTGCGGCGGTGGCGTGACAAACTGTGAACAGAACTCGAAACTCTAAAGGACTAGACACTAAGACCAGCAAATTGACACGACGATGTAACCGCAAATTCAACAAAGCAAAACACTAAAAAGATTATGCAAAGGCTAAGACTGGCTTGGACAAAGGATGAACAGATCTAACTTTTTTGTGTGGCTTTTTCTTGGACAATAGGTAAGAAAATAAATCTAATCTAGGGATAACTACAAATTCTCACCGAGCAACCTGAAAACAGATACCACTTGATAGAGGCGAGGGTGTCCCGATCTTTCGATGAGGTGATAACTATCGATTTGGTGGAGACGACTTTGACGATCCGACTACAAATGTGCACGACGTTGCACCTTAGCAATCGCTAAACCAACTCCGAGAGGTTATTGACCATGCCGCAGCACAATCAACCTGACCACGAAGGTCTATTCCTGCAAGCAATCGAAGAACAAGCAAGAATATGATCATGCAATCTGAATATTGCGAATATAGATGAAGTGTTGATAAAGGTGAGGATCCAAAAGCGGTCTTGGTCTGGTCGTTGGACACAAACAAAGTACATGAAGTTGCAATGGCTAACTTTTAACTAAACAAATCCCAAGGAAAAAGCTACTAGGTGGATCTACTTATATAGGAGCAAGGGGTGGCGGCCAAGGAGGTGGGAGGACGTCCCAAGGCAGCCTAAAACCAACCCTAGGTCGTACAAGGCTCATGGCCCAAGTGGAGGTGATGCAACACCTTTGGACTTATTGTTTGACTCGGATTCTGCTGCAGCGTCAGATTGTTTCCTCCATATCTCAATGCTCCGGACGAATTTAAAGGTGAATCCAAATGGAGTGGAAAGAGGACGAAATCTACTTTCCAACAAAAAAAGAATCACCCAATTAGGAGTCCGTATGAAAAAGTTCTTGCCATTTTGATTCAGGTATGTCTGTGCAGTCCGAATCTGAATCCAGAACGTGAGAGACTTGGACTCTATCTTCTCTTGGCCCAAAAGTGACGTGAGAGGACTTTTTGAACAGAACTTAAACTTCTCCTTTTCCCCTATCTTCATATGTGGATTGCACAAATGTCCCATACACCTGCAATTAGACAAAACACAAAAGTGTGTGAAGTATTTTTGTTCTGGATAATATAAATAGATTATTGAATAGTTGACACTAGAAATCACTTGACAAATATGCATGTATGCAATACTTTTGGTCGTATCCAAGGTAGTCATGTCCTCATCAAATCAAGCACAAGCAAAGATATCATGGTGACAAGCATGTAAATGTGAGGTTGTGATGCAAATATGTGTGACAAGATAATAAGCATCTACCTCAAGGTCATAGAAAGCATTCACAAAGTGCTCGACAGAAGGTGTATGGTAGGCAATATGAATCATGTGCAAAGCATATAGATGGTTGTCATCAACCGCATGAAATGAGCAAGTATGAATAATGGGTGATGCAACATAAGCAAGCATCTCAATCAAGTCATGCAAACTAGTGGAGCGAAGATGCAACACACTAGAGTAAATCATGGCAATCATGTCATGTGAGCAAATAATAGGCATAGACAATGCACATGACACGTCACAAGCACGAACACAAAGCAAGATCATATTATCATCATAGGAATGGGTCACAAACGGAACTTGGCAATAAAAAGAAACATCTCCACCAAGCTTGCAAATACACATACAAGTACTAGAATCAATCATCATGTGTAATGCAAAGGTCACTAGTGCATGGAAAAGGAATAGGAATGATCATATCATGCAAAGTAAACATGGAAATTTGGGAAAATGAGACACAATGGACAATATGCCATAACCATGTGAGAGCCATGTAGAATAAATGCGTGAAGTCTTGGCGCGAAGAGAGCGGTTGGAAAAGCAATCCATGGGATCCCAAGTCATCATTGCTCTCCAAAGCTCGTTTTGTCAACTCGTGGGATTGTGAGGTTGAAAAGTATTCATGGGTACCTACACAAAAGAGACACAAACCAAAGAAATTGTGCATGTGGTAAATGTACACATAATCCATCATGATGTGTATGTGCACGTGTGAATTAGCACAAGATAAGCATCGCTCAAAGAAATTTGATGCATGGTATAAGAACATGTCATCCATCATGAAAGAATAGTTGTTATGTATAACACGATGGGGATGCAAATTGAGCATACAATTATATGGCACATCAATAGCATTTTCATTCATGGGAAACATATGGTGCACATAATTATTGGGATCATGCAATGGATGGGATGGATCAAAAACTCCTAACATGTATGAGGAAACTATGGGGATCTCCTCATGAACAACATTGGAAACATCATATGGAGAAAATGGACAACATCCAAAACAATGCATATCCGAAGTTAGGCGGGCATGGCATGGCATATGAGATAAATGATGCAAAGGGAGCATATCAATATCATCACAAGAAAAACAAATGCCAATAACCATGGGCTTGTCATCTATGCCATATGTGAAAATTGGGTTTATTTTAATGGCATATGCATAGTCACTATGAACAGATTGCAAATAAGACATATGGTTGATCTCATGCATAGCATATGACAAGTCAAGCGAATTATCAAACATGATGTGACTAACGGAATTGTCACAAGAAATCCTATGTAACATGGCATCACAACTAGGCAACTCAACATGCTCATCATCATATTAATCATAAATTGGTAAGTCAAGACATGAGGAAGACGCACTAGCATGAAGCATGGAATTGGTTGATCAACATCATTCGAGCAATCAATGTCAAGAATGTCGACTAGTGGGACTAGAGCATCACCTTCACCTATGTTACCATTCTCATTCCACTCAAGTGGTGTAGGTGAGGTGGGAAAGACCAAATGTTGGTCATCTTCATCTTGATGGAACCATGTGGGGGGTGCATCATACTCCACCATGGGCATCGTCTTGTCCAAAGGGAGGACGAAGTCATCGAGGATCGGCGCGTCATCAAAAATGGGACTTAGCACGAAATGAGAAAACACAATAGAGGTAGAGGTCAAGTCGTTAGTGTTGAAATTGGCCTCACAAGACCTATGAACTATCTCACTCTCTTTATGTCATGGTTCACTCACTCCATCAAAGTAGGTGCACTCAATCTCACATATGGTGGAGTCACTCATCTCACTCAAGTGGTGGTGATTGTGGCTCTCCTCACATGGGAATTGGGGCAACTCGTCGTATATGGGGCTAGTGGTGAAGTCACTCTCACTCTCAATATGGTGGCAAAAGTCACTCAAGTCATCATACGTCTCCGTGGTCGAAGGGAAAATCCCATGCTCAACCATCTCGTCGTCGTCGCCGTAGATGAAGGCCGAAGATGGCACATCATCACTCTCGCCTCCAAAGATGGAAGCATCATCCTTGCTCGTCACCATGTCGTTCGCCTCCAAAGCTTGGTCCTTGAATGGCTCCGTAGTCGTAGTCGTCGCCGCACCATCTTGAAAAAGAGTCGAAATAGACTCGGCATCATCAATGCCACAAAGAGGGATGGCGATGAAGTCGAACTTGGGAGCATTGTCTTGGAGCTCGTCGGGCTTGGACATCTTGGTGGTACTATCCTCATGCTCGATCTCATGGAGCTTGGTCACCGAGAAGTGTGTTTGGGGTGAAGAAACCTTGGCCTTCATGAGTTCTTGTTCCGCCTTGAGAGCACCAGTGTAGTAGTTGTCGAGGGACTTGTAGTTCTCGAAGAAGATAGTCTTAGAGATGTCGATGTGTAATCCCATCATGAAGCGGCGTGCCGCGACGCTGCATGCGCAGGCGAGTCCGTCACACCCCGTCGCCTCCCTATCTATCTTAGGGGTGTGGCTCTGGGGTTACGTGCGTCCTATAGTTTGAAAAACAGAATGTCCACACTGCGCCTGTCAACCAAGTGCACTGTGTGCGTTAGCGCGAGGCCGAGCAGGGGGGTGGGAGGAGGGTTCGTGACCCCCCTCCCCACCCCCTTGCGAGGCCGAGCCCAGAACGAACTGGAGCAGGCAGCGACGCGGCGTGCCGTGGCGCCGCATGCGCAGGCGAGTCCGTCACACAACGTCGCCTCCCTGACTATCTTAGGTGTGGCTATGGGGTTGCATGTGTCCTATTGTTGGAAAAACAGAATGTCCGCACTGCGTCTGTCAACCAAGTGCTTTGCATGCGTTAGCGCGAGGCCGAGCAGGGGGGCGGGACGGGGGGCGTGACCCCCCTCCCCACCCCCTTCGAGGCCGAGCCTGGAACAAGCCAGAGCAGGCGGCGATGCGGCGTACCGCGGCGCCGCATGCGCAGGCGAGTCCGTCACACCCCGTCGCCTCCCTGTCTATCTTAGGGGTGTGGTTCCTGGGTTGCGTGCGTCCTATTGTTGGAAAAACAGCATGACCGCACTGCGCCTGTCAACCAAGCACACTGCGTGCCTTAGCGCGAGGCCGAGCAGGGGGGTGTGAAGGGGGGTCGTGACCCCCCTCCCCACTCCCCTGCGAGGCCGAGCCTCGAACAATCCGGAGCAGGCGGCAACGCGGCGTGCCGCAGTACCGCATGCGCAGGCGAGTCCATCACACCCCGTCGCCTCGCTCTCTATCTTAGGGTGTGGCTCTGGGGTTGCGTGCGTCCCACTGTTCGAAAAACAGAATGTCCGCACTGCACCTGTCAACCAAGCGCTCTGCGTGCGTTAGCGCGAGGCCGAGCAGGGGGTGGGAGGGAGGGTCGTGACCCCCCTCCCCACCCCCCCTGCGAGGCCGAGCCTGGAACGAGCCGGAGTAGGCGGCGACGCGGCGTGCCGCGGCACCATATGCGTAGGTGAGTCCGTCACACCCCGTTGCCTCCCTGTCTATCTTAGGGGTGTGGCTCTGGGGGTTGCATGCGTCCTATTGTTGGAAAAATAGAATGTCTGCACTGCGCCTGTCAACCAAGCGCACTGCGTGCATTAGCGCGAGGCTGAGCAGGGGGGTGGGAGGGGGGTCGTGACCCCCCCTACCCACCCCCTGCGAGGCCGAGCCTAGAACGAGCCGGAGCAGGCGACGACGCGGCGTGCCGCGGCGCCGCATGCGCAGGCGAGTCCGTCACATCCCGTCGCCTCCCTGTCTATCTTAGGGGTGTGGCTCTGGGGTTACGTGCGTCCTGTTGTTGAAAAAACAGAATGTCCGCATGGCGCCTGTCAACCAAGTGCACTGCGTGCGTTAACGCGAGGCCAAACAGGGGGGGTGGGAGGGGGGTGAAGACCCCCCTCCCCACCCGCCTGCGATGCTGAGCTTGGGACGAGCCAGAGCAGGCGGCGACGCAGCGTGCCACGACGCCGCATGCGCAGGCTAGTCTGCCAGACCCCGTCGCCTCCCTGTCTATCTTAGGGGTGTGGCTCTAGGTTGCATGCGTCCTATTGTTGGAAAAACAGAATGTCCGCACTACGCCTGTCAACCAAGCGCACTGTGTGCGTTAGCGCGAGGCCGAGCAGGGGGTTGGCAGGGGGGTCATGACCCCCTTCCCCACCCCCCTGAGAGGCCAAGCCTGGAACGAGCCGGAGCAGGCGGCGACGCGCCGTGCCGTGGTGCTGCATGCACAGGCGAGTCCGTCACACCCCGTCGCCTCCCTGTCTATCTTAGGGTGTGGCTCTGGGGTTGCGTGCGTTCTATTGTTGGAAAAACAGAATATCCACACTGCGCATGTCAACCAAGCGCTCTGCGTGCGTTAGCGTGAGGCCGAGCAAGGGGGTGGGAGGGGGCGTGACCCCCCTCCCCACCCCCCTGCGAGGCTGAGCCTTGAACGAGCCGGAGCAGGCGGCGACGCGGCGTGCCGCGGCGCGGCATGCGCAGGCGAGTCCGTCACACCCCGTCGCCTCCCTGTCTATCTTACGGGTGTGGCTCTGGGGTTGCGTGCATGCTATTGTTGGAAAAACAGAATGTCCGCACTGCGCCCGTCAACCAAGCGCACTCCGTGCGTTAGCGTGAGGCCAAGCCTGGAACGAGCCGAAGCAGGCGGAAACGCGGCGTGCCGCGGCGCCGCATGCGTAGGCGAGTCCGTCACACCCCCACCACCCTGTCTATCTTAGGCTCTGGCTCTGGGGTTGCGTGCGTCCTATTGTTGGAAAAACAGAATATGCGCACTACGCCTGTCAACCAAGCGCTCTGCGTGCATTAGCACGAGGCCAAGCAAGGGAGTGGGAGGGGGGCGTGATCCCGCTCCCCACCCCTCCTGCGAGGCCGAGCCTTGAACGAGCCGGAGCAGGCGGCCGCGCGGCGTGCCGCGGCGCCGCACGCGCAGGCGAGTCCATCACTCCCCGTCGCCTCCCTCTCTATCTTGGGGGTGTGGCTCTGGGGTTGCGTGCATCCAATTGTTGGAAAAAACAGAATGTCCGCACTGCGCCTGTCAACCAAGCGCACTTCATGCGTTAGCGCGAGGCGGAGCCTGGAACGAGCCGGAGCAGGCGGCAACGCGGTGTGCCGCGGCACCGCATGCGCAGGCGAGTCCGTCACATCCCGTCGCCTCCCTATCTATCTTAGGGGTGTGGCTCTGGGTTGCGTGCGTCCTATTGTTGGAGAAATAGAATGTTCGCACTGTGCCTGTGAAGCAAGCGCACTGCATGTGTTAGCGCGAGGCCGAGCACGGGGGTGGGAGGGGGGGTCGTGACCCCCCTCCCCACCCCCTGCGAGGTCGAGCCTGGAACGAGCCGGAGCAGGCGACGACGCGGCGTGCCGCGGCGCCGCATGCGCAGGCGAGTCCGTCACACCCTGTTGCCTCCCTGTCTATCTTAGCGGTGTGGCTCCGGGGTTGCGTGCGTCCTATTGTTGAAAATACAGAATGTCCGCACTACGCCTGTCAACCAAGCGCACTTCGTGCCTTAGCGCGACGCCGAGCAGGGGGGTTGGGAGGGGGGGTCGTGACGCCCCCTCCCCACCCCCTACGAGGCCGAGCCTGGAACGAGCCGGAGCAGGCGGCGACGTGGCGTGCCGCGGCACCGCATGCGCAGGCGAGTCCATCACACCCCATCGCCTCGCTCTCTATCTTAGGGTGTGGCTCTGGGGTTGCGTGCGTCCCACTGTTCGAAAAACAGAATGTCCGCACTGCACCTGTCAACCAAGCGCTCTGCGTGCGTTAGCGCGAGGCCGAGCAGGGGGTGGGAGGTAGGGTCATGACCCCCCTCCCCACCCCCCCTGCGAGGCCGAGCCTGGAATGAGCCGTAGAAGGCGGCGACGCGGCGTGCCGCGGCGCCGTATGCGTAGGTGAATCCGTCACACCCCGTCGCATCCCTGTCTATCTTAGGGGTGTGGCTCTGGAGGTTGCGTGCGTCCTATTGTTGGAAAAACAGAATGTCCACAATGCGCCTGTCAACCAAGCGCACTGCATGCATTAGCGCGAGGCTGAGCAGGGGGGGGGGAGGGGGGTCGTGACCCCCCTACCCACCCCCTGCGCGGCCGAGCCTGGAACGAGCCGGAGCAGGCGACGACGCAACGTGCCGCGGCGCCGCATGCGCAGGCGAGTCCGCTACATCCCGTCACCTCCCTATCTATCTTAGGGGTGTGGCTCTGGGGTTACGTGCGTCCTATTGTTGAAAAAACAGAATGTCCGCACGGCGCCTGTCAACCAAGCGCACTGCGTGCGTTAATGCGAGGCCGAACAGGGGGGTGGGAGGGGGGTGAAGACCCCCCTCCCCACCCGCCTGCGAGGCTGAGCCTGGAACGAGCCGGAGCAGGCAGCGACGCGGCGTGCCGCGACGCCGCATGCGCAGGCCGCCAGACCCCGTCGCCTCCCTGTCTATCTTAGGGGTGTGGCTCTAGGTTGCGTGCGTCCTATTGTTGAAAAAATAGAATGTCCGCACTACGCCTGTCAACTAAGCGCACTGTGTGCGTTAGCGCGAGGCCAAGCATTGGGTTGGCAGGGGGGTCATGACCCCCATCCCCACCCCCCTGAGAGGCCAAGCCTGGAACGAGCCGGAGCAGGCGGCGACGCGGCGTGCCACGGTGCTGCATGCGCAGGCGAGTCCGTCACACCCCGTCGCCTCCCTGTCTATCTTAGGGTGTGGCTCTGGGGTTGCGTGAGTCCTATTGTTGGAAAAACAGAATATCCACACTGCGCGTGTCAACCAAGCGCTCTGCGTAAGTTAGCGTGAGGCCGAACAAGGGGGTGGGAGGGGGCGTGACCCTGTTGCCTCCCTGTCTATCTTAGCGGTGTGGCTCCGGGGTTGCGTGCGTCCTATTGTTGAAAATACAGAATGTCCGCACTACGCCTGTCAACCAAGCGCACTTCGTGCGTTAGCGCGAGGCCGAGCAGGAGGGTTGGGAGGGGGGGTCGTGATGCCCCCTCCCCACCCCCTACGAGGCCGAGCCTAGAACGAGCCGGAGCAGGCGGCGACGTGGCGTGCCGCGGCGCCGCATGCGCAGGCGAGTCCATCACACCCCATCGCCTCGCTCTCTGTCTTAGGGTGTGGCTCTATGGTTTCGTGCGTCCCACTGTTCGAAAAACAGAATGTCCGCACTGCACCTGTCAACCAAGCGCTCTGCGTGCGTTAGCGCGAGGCCGAGCAGGGGGTTGGGAGGGGGGTCATGACCCCCTTCCCCACCCCCCTGAGAGGCCAAGCCTGGAACGAGCCGGAGCAGGCGGCGACGCGCCGTGCCGCGGTGCTGCATGCGCAGGCGAGTCCGTCACACCCCCACCTCCCTGTCTATCTTAGGGTGTGGCTCTGGGGTTGCGTGCGTCCTATTGTTGGAAAAACAGAATATGCGCACTGCGCCTGTCAACCAAGCGCTCTGCGTGCGTTAGCACGAGGCCGAGCAAGGGAATGGGAGGGGGGCGTGACCCCCCTACCCACCCCTCCTGCGAGGCCGAGCCTTGAACGAGCGGGAGCATGCGGCAACGCGGCGTGCCACGGCACGGCACGCGCAGGCGAGTCCATCACACCCCGTCGCCTCCCTCTCTATCTTAGGGGTGTGGCTCTGGGTTGCGTGCATCCTATTGTTGGAAAAAACGGAATGTCCGCTCTGCGCCTGTCAACCAAGCGCACTCCATGCGTTAGCGCGAGGCAGAGCCTGGAACGAGCCGAAGCAGGCGGCAACACGGTGTGCCGCGGCGCCGCATGCGCAGGCGAGTCCGTCACAACCCGTCGCCTCCCTGTCTATCTTAGGGGTGTGGCTCTGGGCTGTGTGCGTCCTATTGTTGGAGGAATAGAATGTTCGCACTGCGCCTGCGAAGCAAGCGCACTTTGTGTGTTAGCGCAAGGCCGAGCACGGGGGTGGGAGGGGGGTCGTGACCCCCCTCCCCAACCCCTGCGTGGCCGAGCCTGGAACGAGCCGGAGCAGGAGACGACGTGGCGTGCCGCGGCGCCGCATGCGCAGGTGAGTCCGTCACACCCCGTTGCCTTCCTATCTATCTTAGCGGTGTGGCTCCGGGGTTGCGTGCGTCCTATTGTTGAAAATACAGAATGTCCACACTACGCCTGTCAACCAAGCTCACTGCGTGCGTTAGCGCGAGGACGAGCAGGGGGGTTGGGAGGGGGGGTCATGACGCCCCTTCCCACCCCCCTAAGAGGCCGAGGCTGGAACGAGCCGGAGCAGGCGGCGACGTGGCGTGCCGCGGCGCCGCATGCACAGGCGAGTCCGTCTGATGAGGACATGACTACCTTGGATACGACCAAAAATATTGCATATATGCATATTTGTCAGGTGATTTCTAGTGTCAACTATTCAATAATCTATTTGTATTATCCAGAACAAAAATACTTCACACACTTTTGTGTCTTGTCTAATTGCAGGTGTATAGGACATTTGTACAATCCACATATGAAGATAGGGGAAAAGGAGAAGTTTAAGTTTTGTTCAAAAAGTCCTCCCACGTCACTTTTGGGCCAAGAGAAGATAGAGTCCAAGTCTCTCACGTTTTGGATTCAGATTCGGACTGCACAGACATACCTGAATCAAAACGCCAAGAACTTTTTCATACGGACTCCGAATTGGGTGATTCTTTTTGTGTTGGAAAGTAGATTTACTCCTCTTTCCAAACCAATTGGAATCACCATTAAATTCATCGGGAGCGTTGAGATATGGACGAAACAATCTGACGCTGCAGCAGAATCTGAATCAAACAACAAGTCCAAAGGTGTTGCATCACCTTCACTTGGGCCCATGAGCCTTGTATGACCTAGGGTTGGTTTTAGGCTGCCTTGGGACGTCCTCCCACCTCCTTGGCCGCCACCCCTTACTCCTATTGATAGAGGCAAAGGTGTCCCGATGTTTCGATGAGATGGTGGCTATCGTTTCTGTGGGAGTCGACCTTTACAATCCGACTACGAACGTGCGAGACATCGCGCCTTAGCAATCGCTAAACCAACTTCCGAGGGTTATTGACCACGCCGGAGCACGATCAACCTGACCACGAGGGCCTGTTTCCTGCGAGCAAACGAAGAACAAGCAAGAAACTAAGATTGCAATTAGGATATTGCGAATATAAGAGGAAAGCTTTATTAATGAAGATGGGGTTCTGTGACGCCTTGGTCTGGTCGTTGAACACAAACGAAGTACGCGAGGTTGCAGCTATGGCGAACTTTTAATCTAAACAAAACCCAAAGTCTAAACGATGCCCTAGGGGCTGTATATATGGAGGAAGAGGGGGGGAATTTCGTGGCCCTTGGAGGAGGGGTCCAAAACCCACCCTAACTCTTGTTTCCCCACACATACGGACTCTAAAAACAGCCTATATTGAAGTATTTCGAAATTACATGGGCCTGGCCCAAAAAGAAGGTGACGCAGCACATAGAATAGCCTCTGGACGAAAATTATGAAGTGGCATCTTGTATATTTCGTCCAAGGCTTCATGCACTCATTATGGTGGCTTCAAAGTCCTAAAATCCTCACTTGAAACTCTATTCTTGTCTCCCTTGCGCATGCCATCAACTCCATGCTTGTTCTTGCTCCAATGATCATCCTTCTCCAAGCTAGGCCCTTCATTTGTAAGCAAAACAAATGTATCCAATTTAGGCAACATCATATTCTCATGAACATTAGAATCATTACCAAGAAACGAAAGTACCTGATAATTCAATTGGTGTGCGCGAGCTCTAGTAATTGGTCCAGTATGTATAGCAGCAGGGGCTGTGGGTGTAACAATGGTATTGATGTCCTCATCACCTATATAAGAAGATCCGTCTAGTAGCTTTTTCCTTGGGATTTGTTCAGTTAAAAGTTAGCCATTGCAACTTCATGTACTTCGTTTGTGTCCAACGACCAGACCAAGACCGCTTACAAATCCCCACCTTTATCAATACTTCATCCAAATTTGCAATATTCAGATTGCTTTTATCATATTCTTGCTTGTTCTTCGATTGCATGCAGGAATAGTCCTTCGTGGTCAGGTTGATCGTGCTCCGGCGTGGTCAATAACCACTCAGAGTTGGTTTAGCGATTGCTAAGGCGCAACGTCTTGCACGTTTGTAGCCGGATCGTCAAAGTCGACTCCACCAAATCGATAGTTATCATCTCATGGAAAGATCGGGACACCCTCGCCTCTATCACCGTCACACCCCGTCGCCTCCCTGTCTATCTTAGGGATGTGGCTCTGGGGTTGCGTGCGTCCTATTATTGGAAAAACAGAATGCCCGACTGCGGCTGTCAACCAAGCGCACTGCGTGCGTTAGCGCGAGGCCGGGCCTGGAACGAGCCGGAGCAGGCGGGAACGCGGCGTGCCGCGACGGTGCAATCGCAGGCGAGTCCGTCACACCCTGTCGCCTCCCTCTCTATCTTAGGGGTGTGGCTCTAGGGTTGCGTGCGTCCTGTTGTTGGAAAAACAGAATGTCCGCACTGCGCCTGCCAACCAAGCGCACTGCGTGTGTTAGTGCGAGGCCGGGCAGGGGGTGGGAGGGAGGTCGCGACCCCGCCTCCCCACCCCCAGCGAGGCCGAGCCTGGAACGAGCTGGAGCAGGCGACGACGTGGTGTGCCGCGGCGCCGAATGTGCAGGCGAGTCCGTCACACCCCGTCGCCTCCCTGTCTATCTTAGGGGTGTGGCTCCGGGGTTGCGTGCGTCCTATTGTTGAAAAAACAGAATGTTCGCTCTGCGCATGTCAACCAAGCGCACTGCATGCGTTAGCGTGAGGACGACCAGGGGGTGGGAGGGGGATCGTGATCCCCTCCCAACCCCCCTGCGAGGCCGAACCTGGAACGAGCCGTAGCAGGCGGAGACACGGCGTGCCGCGGCGCCGCATGCATAGGCGAGTCAGTCACCCCTGTCGCCTCCCTGTCTATCTTAGGGGTGTGGCTCTGGGGTTGCTCTCGGGTTGCGTGCGTCCTATTGTTGGAAAAAGAGAATGTCCACACTGCGCCTATCAACCAAGCACGCTGTGTGCGTTAGCGCGAGGCCGAGCAGGGGGTGGGAGGGAGGGTC
The DNA here is from genome assembly GCA_032464435.1 of Aegilops umbellulata. Taxonomy (NCBI): domain Eukaryota; kingdom Viridiplantae; phylum Streptophyta; class Magnoliopsida; order Poales; family Poaceae; genus Aegilops; species Aegilops umbellulata. The sequence goes on from CP136059.1 coordinate 67,262,537, forward strand.
GTGACCCCCCTACCCACCCCCTGCGAGGCCGAGCCTGGAACGAGCCGGAGTAGGCGGCGACACGGCGTGGCGCGACGCCGTATGCGTAGGTGAGTCCGTCACACCCCGTCGCCTCCCTGTCTATCTTAGGGGTGTGGCTTTGGGGTTGCGTGCGTCCTATTGCTGGAAAAACAGAATGTCTGACTGCGCCTGTCAACCAAGCGCAGTGCGTGCGTTAGCGTGAGGCCGGGCCTGGAAAGAGCCGGAGCAGGCAGGAACACGGCATGCCGCGACGCCGCATGCGCAGGCGAGTCCGTCACACCCTGTCGCCTCCCTGTCTCTCTTAGGGGTGTGGCTCTGGGGTTGCGTGCGTCCTATTGTTGGAAAAACAGAATGTCCGCAATGCGCCTGCCAACCAAGCGCACTGCATCTGTTAGTGCGAGGCCGAGCAGGAGGTGGGAGGGGGGGTCGTGACCCCGCCTCCCCACCCCCTGCGAGGCCGAGCCTGGAACGAGCCGGAGCAGGCGATGACGTGGCGTGCCGCGGCGCCGAATGTGCAGGCGAGTCCGTCACACCCCGTCGCCTCCCTGTCTATCTTAGGGGTGTGGCTCCGGGGTTGCGTGCGTCCTATTGTTGAAAAAACAGAATGTCCGCTCTGCGCCTGTCAACCAAACGCACTGCATGCGTTAGCGCGAGGCCGACCAGGGGGTGGGAGGGGGATCGTGACCCCCCTGCCAACCCCCCTGCGAGGCCGAGCCTGGAACGAGCCGGAGCAGGCGGCGACACGGCGTGTCGCGGCGCCGCATGCATAGGCGAGTCAGTCACACCCCGTCGCCTCCCTGTCTATCTTAGGGGTGTGGCTCTGGGGTTGCGTGCGTCCTATTGTTGGAAAAAGAGAATGTCCGCACTGCGCCTATCAACCAAACGCACTGTGTGCGTTAGCGCGAGGCCGAGCAGGGGGTGGGAGGGGGGTCGTGACCCCCCTCCCCACCCCCTGCGAGGCTGAGCCTGGAAACGAGCCGGAGCAGGCGGCGATGCGGCGTGCTGCAGTGCCGCATGCGCAGGCGAGTCCGTCACACCCCGTCGCCTCCTTATCTATCTTAGGGGTGTGGCTCTGGGTTGCTTGTGTCCTATTGTTGGAAAAACGGAATGTCTGCACTGAGCCTGTCAACCAAGCGCACTGCATGTGTTAGCGCGAGGTCGAGCAGGGGGGTGGGAGGGGGGTCGTGACCCCCTCCCCACCCCCTGCATGGCCGAGCCTGGAACGAGCCGGAGCAGGCGACGACGCAGTGTGCCGTGGCGCCGCATGAGCACGTGATTCCATCACACCTCATCGCCTCGCTGTCTATCTTAGGGGTGTGGCTTTGGGGTTTCGTGCGTCCTATTGTTGGATAAACAGAATGTCCGCACTGCGCCTGTCAACCAAGCGCACTGCGTGCGTTAGCGCGAGGCCGAGCAGGGGGTGGGAGGGAGGATCGTGACCCCCCTCCCCACCCCCCTGCGAGGCCGAGCCTGGAACGAGCCAGAGTAGGCGGCGATGCGGCGTGCCACGGCGCCGTATGCGTAGGTGAGTCCATCACACCCCGTCGCCTCCCTGTCTATCTTAGTGGTGTGGCTCTGGGGTTGCGTGCGTCCTATTGTTGGAAAAACAGAATGTCCGACTGCGCCTATCAACCAAGTGCAATGTGTGCGTTAGCGTGAGGCCGGGCCTGGAACGAGCCGGAGCAGGCGCGAACGCGGCATGCCGCGACGCCGCATGCGCAGGCGAGTCCGTCACACCCTGTCGCCTCCCTGTCTATCTTAGGGGTATGGCTCTGGGGTTGCGTGCGTCCTATTGTTGGAAAAACAAAATGTCCGCATTGCGCCTGCCAACCAAGCGCACTGCGTGTGTTAGTGCGAGGCCGAGCAGGGGGTGGGAGGGGGGTCGTGACCCCCCTCCCCACCCCCTGCGAGGACAAGCCTTGAACGAGCCGGAGCAGGCGGCGACGCGGCGTGCTGCCGTGCCGCATGCGCGGGCGAGTCCGTCACACCCCGTCGCCTCCCTGTCTATCTTAGGGGTGTGGCTCCGGGGTTGGGTGCGTCCTATTGTTGAAAAAACAGAATGTCCGCTCTGCGCCTGTCAACCAAGCGCACTGCACGCGTTAGCGCGAGGCCGACCAGGGGGTGGGAGGGGGATCGTGACCCCCCTCCCAACCCCCCTGCGAGGCCGAGCCTGGAACGAGCCGGAGCAGGCGGCGACACAGCGTGCCGCGGCGCCGCATGCATAGGCGAGTCAGTCACACCCCGTCGGCTCCCTGTCTATCTTAGGGGTGTGGCTCTGGGTTGCGTGCGTCCTATTGTTGGAAAAAGAGAATGTCCGCACTACGCCTATCAGCCAAACGCACTGCGTGCGTTAGCGCGAGGCCGAGCAGGGGGTGGGAGGGGGGTCGTGACCCCCCTCCCCACCCGCCTGCGAGGCCGAGCCTGGAACGAGCCGGAGCAGGCGGCGACGCAGCGTGCCGCGGCGCCGCATGTTCTGGCCAGTCCATCACACCCCGTCGCCTCCCTGTCTATCTTAGGGGTGTGGTTCCGGGGTTGCGTGCGTCCTATTGTTGGAAAAACAGAATGACCGCACTGCGCCAGTCAACCAAGCGCACTGCGTGTGTTAGCGCGAGGCGGAGCAGGGGGTGGGAAGGAGGGTCGTGTCCACCCCTCCCCACCCCCTCTGAGGCCGTCCCCGAAACGAGCCGGAGCAGGCGGCAACGTGGTGTACCGTGGCGCCGCATGTGCAGGCGAGTCCATCACACCCCGTCGCCTCGCTGTCTATCTTAGGGTGTGGCTCTGGGGTTGCGTGCGTCCTACTGTTGGAAAAACACAATGTCCGCACTGCACCTGTCAACCAAGCGCTCTGCGTGCGTTCGCACGAGGCCGAGGAGGGGGTGGGAGGGAGGGTCGTGACCCCCCTCCCCACCCCCCTGCGAGGCCGAGCCTGGAACAAGCCAGAGCAGGCGGCGACGCGGGGTGCCGCGGCGCCGTATGCGTAGGCGAGTCTGTCACACCCCGTCGCCTCCCTGTCTATCTTAGGGGTGTGGCTCTGGGGGTTGCGTGCGTCCTATTGTTGGAAAAATAGAATGTTTGCACTGGGCCTGTCGACCAAGCGCACTGCTTGCATTAGCGCGAGGCCAAGTAGGGGTGGGAGGGGGGCCGTGACCCCCCCTCCCCACCCCCTGCGCGGCCGAGCCTGGAATGAGTCGGAGCAGGCAACGACGCGGCGTGCTGTGGCGCCGCATGCGCAGGCGAGTCCGTCACACACCGTCACCTCCCTGTCTATCTTAGGGGTGTGGCTCTGGGTTTACGTGCGTCCTATTGTTGAAAAAACAGAATGTCTGCACGGCGCCTGTCAACCAAGCGCACTGCGTGCGTTAGCGCGAGGCCGAACAAGGGGGGTGGGAGGGGGGTCAAGACCCCCCTCCCCACCCGCCTGCGAGGCCGAGCCTGGAACGTGCCGGAACAGGCGGCGACGCGGCGTACCGCGATGCCGCATGCGCAGGCTAGTCCGCCAGACCCCGTCGGCTCCCTTTCTATCTTATGGGTGTGGCTCTGGTGTTGCGTGCGTCCTATTGTTGGAAAAACAGAATGTCCGCACTGCGCCTGTCAACCAAGCGCACTGCGTGCGTTAGCGCGAGGCCGAGCAAGGGGGTGGGAGGGGGTGCGTCCTATTGTGCGGAAAGCTTGCTGAAACTAGTCCCATGTGACGTTCGCTATAGTGAAGGTGGTTGTATAATTTTCCCACCATGAGGCTGCTGGTCCGTCCAATTGATGTGCGATAAGGCGCACCTTCTCAGCATCTGTGCAACCTGCGGTGGTCAACTCCCTTCCAATATGGCGTAGCTAATCATCAGCAACTATAGGCTCATTGCTACTGGAAAACACCGGTGGCTGTAACCTCAAAAAGTGGGCTAAGTTGTCAACTGGAGGCGGGTTATTGTTGTTGTTGTTGCCTTGGTTCTAGACTAGCAATTGCATCAAGGCCTTCTGCTGCTGGATCAACTGAGTGAGTTCTGGCGGGAAGGCAAATCCGGTGTCACATCTCGAAGGCATCTGGCGGGTTTAGAGGGAAGAGATCAGAATAGAAAAGGGGTCTAGTGAGAAAGCACTACCCATATGCACATGAGAAAAACACAAAAATTTCACTCAATCAATCAAGCAAGGGCATACAAGCGGTCTAGAACTATCGTAAAAGTGCTCAACTACTACTATATACATGGGGGGGGAATACTACTAATTCTTTGGTGGTCATCTAGAAATTTTGATCGGTGGAAGACTCCATGATGTCTGCTCCAGCTTCGTCTTCAAAGTCATCATCACTAGGGTCGGTGTCGGCGTCGTCGATGATGATTTAGTTCTCCGGGCAAGTGGAATCGTCGTCCTCTTCTCCCGGCGCTGGATCTCCCATGAATACTCCGATCTTCTTTATCAGGTCTTCATTCTTCTCCAATAGTGTTGCAATTTCCTCCTCATATCCATCGCGTGTAGACTTGAGTTCTTCTTCCAGCTCGATGATCCTAGTCTTCTCCTTCTTGAAATCTATCATGTCTGCGCACATCTGATTCTCCTGGCGTCGAATGTGCTGGTTTTAACTCCTGGATAAAAGCTGCAATGCATCTGTCCTTCTTGGTGCTGATAATTTCCCATTGCTTATCTCGGTGCCCGCATATCTGATAGATAGTGTCCTTAAGGTCCTTGTGGACTTCTCCAATACATCCCATGGTAATGTGGGCTGCCATGCTCTTGCCTAGGCTCCAGGTGGGTGCTTCAAAAGAAAATTCTATGGGCTTAGTGGTTCGCGAGAACGTCCTTCCTGGAACTTGTACTTGAATCATCCAGCGCTCCTCTTCTGGTAAGGTGGCGTTGTACATCCCAGTGAAGCTTGGTATTCCAATGTTCAAGTACCTAGTGACTTCTTTCAAATGGCGTCCAAAGGGAGTGTCTTCATCCGGCTGTACAAACTTGTAGAAAATGGAGAGGAGTCAGAAATGAGTAGAGAAGAGTGACCTATGGTTTATCTTAATGGTCGTGTCCTACACTCAGCGTGTATTCTGATACCATCTTGTAGCGACCCGACCTCAAACGGTCAAGTCTCTGTGCTTCAGTGTCATCCCTGGATCAGTAATGCTGACACACACAGTACTCAAAGGATTTATAACAGAGTAGCAATCACACACTTATTACATCAAATAGCTCAAAAGAGAACTTATTACAATAAATATGGCTTAAGGCCATCTAATACGATAATAGCAGAAGGCTTGGAAGATAAGGTGAGTCCATCAACTCCAACGGCATAGCTGAGCTGCACGGCAACGACCTAACCAACATTACTCCTCGTCCGAAAAGTCTGCAACATAATACGTTGGAGCCCAAAAACAGGTCAACACATGGAATATGCTGGCAATGTAACACAGTAGAGCAATAACAGAATAATGCTATCAGTACATGCATATTTGGCTGGTGGAAAGCTCTACGGCTACAGTTTTTGCGAAAAGCCATTTTTTTCCTACAACAAAGGAATAAATTTTAATTTAACTACCATGGTAGTTGAAACATCATTGAGAAGGTTCCTCCAACTCACTCCCAATTAAAGTAGTTATCAGCCCAACAATATTAATTTAGAGTGATGAGATACTTAGGATATTCCAAGTACTAGATACTCAAGATTGTCCACAACCGGGGACACGGCTAACAATGATTAGAGTGTACACTCTGCAGAGGTTTGCGCACTTTTCCCCACAAGACTCGATCGCCTCCGCTGGATTTCTCGCACTACTTGGTGTTTGAGAAACGGATGACCGAGACACAGTATTTCAGAAACATTAACTCTTTACTCCGGGCAGACCAGACCAAACCTACAACCCTCTACCTGCTGATCCACCTCTTCAAGAGCTTCACGTAACTTACTCAACTATGCTAGAGCCCATAATAGCTTGTGGCTGCACACGGAAGTTTCTAGCATGACAATATCTCAGTTCCCTTTGAGCCTAGGTGGCGGTCCATAGGAAAATCACACGGTACCTTGGGATTTCCAAAAATACAGGCAACACTGGATTCTCCAGGTGCCTCGATCCACCCAGATGTGTATTAAAGTTGCCACCTTAAGTTGAACCATTAATTAACAATCTCACATCTGTCATGGATTTCTCTCACCCAAACCACGTCTACGAGCATAGCATAGCAATATAAGCAATACGTAGAAGTAACTCCAAGGGTTTGAATATAACAGGGCAATAGGTTCTACCTCATCAACTACTTCCCATCCCACATGTTAATCACATCCTAATCGTGCAATGTTTGAGGATTGAAACTAATGCATAAAAACTAGGTATGGAAGGAGTATGATCAATGTGTTACTTGCCTTGCTGACGATCCGCAAAACCTAGGGACTCGTAGTAGCATGCTTCGCACTCCGGGAATTCTATTGCAAACAAACAATAGCATACATAAGCAATCAAGCAAAGATGCATGGAGAAAACTCAAAGAAGAAGAATTGACCAGAAAGTTCAACTTAAGAACTCCGGTTTACGAAAAGAATCAAACCAAACGAAGCAACGAAACTTAAACGACGAAAGAAACAAGGTCCGTTTACTAATCTGAACTAAAGTCAAATTTTACAGTACCAAAATCTTGTTCAAGTTGATTAAACAGAAAAAGGGTTTAGAGATGAAGAACCGGGCGCTTGAATCGCCTGATTGCGATAAATGAGCGAAAAGATAAACTAAAACGAAAATCAGATCAGAAATCGTGAATGAAATAAAGAAAGATAACGAACAGGCTAACGAACAAACGTTCGTTGTCTGTAACTATTGTGCGAAAACCGTTCATTAAAACGAACGTACGGACGAACGTCCGCTAAGTAGCTAAACCAAGAAAACCGGCGTACGGATCTGAAAAAAATGAACTAGGGTTTCTTAAAAAAACTGGATCGGTTTTCTTAAAAAAACTGACGGCGGCAACGGCGGCGTTACCTCCGGCGAGGCTCCGGCGAGGCGGGGCGGCGGCAGCGGGGAGGCGGGCTGCGGCGGCGGAGCTCCGGGGTTGGGTATTTAAGGAGAGGAGGGCTCCCTGGAGGAGGGGGCAAGGCAGCGGGGAGGTGGAGTCCCGGCCAGACTCCGGGTCCGATGCGGCGGCGGCGGCTGTCTCCTGGAGGGAGACGGCGACGCGGAGAGCGGGCCGGCTCGGCTGGGCTTCGGCCCAGTCGGGCGCTGAAAGTTTTTATTTTTTAAATAATTCCGCCGAACAAAAAATAAATCCTAGAAAACAAAATAAAATTCTAAAAATGCCAAAAACAAATTTTCTCCATCTAAATAAAATATTTAGAACGAGATGAACATTTTCTTGGTCCTAAAATGCATTTTTGAAAAACGTGCATTTTTTCTAATGCAAATAAAATAGCAATAAAATCCGAATAAAATCAAATATTTGATTTTAATATTTTTCGTCCAATATTTCAATTACTTTGGAGAAGTCATATTATCTCCTCTCATATATTTTAATATGAAATATTTTTGGAGAGAAAATAATTAAAATCAATGACCCTCGTTTCAATATTTGATAAGATTCAAATACGAAAACTGGGAAATCCCCAACTCTCTCTGAGGGTCCATGAGTTGCTTAGAATTTCAAGGATCGCGAAACGAAATGCAATAAAATATGTTATGCGTGAATGATCTATGTATAACATTCCAAATTGAAAATTTGGGATGTTACAACAGTTTTATTAGTGGACGTCAAACGTAGGAAAAAATTTGAAGGCCGTAAGAGGAAGCTATCTCCCGTTCGTCATCTAACATACATTGTTCCCTCTCGGAACCACGAACCTTCTAGTGAGTTGGTTCAGTTTGTGAGGGGTGTGTGTCCAAACTTTCGTCAAACAAGCAAAAAAATTTACCACATCATGTTGGTGGCATGACATTAAATCAAGCAAGGTTTCATGTTTTTATGATCATTTTTTAATTTTTTGGAATTAAAATGTGATAGAGGCAAAGGTGTCCCGATGTTTCGATGAGATGGTGGCTATCGTTTCTGTGGGAGTCGACCTTGACGATCCGACTATGAACGTGCGAGACGTCACGCCTTAGCAATCGCTAAACCAACTCCTGAGGGTTATTGACCACGCCGGAGCACGATCAACCTGACCGCGAGGGCCTGTTTCCTGCGAGCAAACGAAGAACAAGCAAGAAACTAAGATTGCAATCTGGATATTGCGAATATAAGAGGAAAGCTTTATTAATGAAGGTGGGGTTCTGTGACGCCTTGGTCTGGTCGTTGAACACAAACGAAGTACGCGAAGTTGCAGCTATGGCGAACTTTTGATCTAAACAAAACCCAAAGTCTAAACGACGCCCTAAGGGCTATATATATGGAGGAAGAGGAGGGAATTTCGTGGCCCTTGAGGGTGGGGTCCGAAACCAACCCTATCTCTTGTTTCCACACACATACGGACTCTAAAAATAGCCTATACTTAAGTATTTCGAAATTACATGGGCCTGGCCCAATAATAAGGTGACGCAACACCTAAAATAGCCTATGGACGAATATTATGAAGTGGCATCTTGTATATTTCGTCCAAGGCTTCATGCACTCCTTATGGTGGCTTCAAAGTCCTGAAATCATCACTTGTAACTCCGTTCTTGATCCCCTTGCGCATGCCATCAACTCCATGCCTGTTCTTGCTCCAATGTTCATCCTTCTCCAAGCTAGGCCCTTCATTTGTAAGCAAAACAAATGTATCCAATTTAGGCAGCATCATATTCTCATGAACTTTAGAAGCATTACCAAGAAACGAAAGTACCTGGTAATTTATTTGGCGTGCGCGAGCTCGAGTAATTGGTCCAGTATATATGTAATAGTAGGGGCTGTGGGTGTAACAATGGTATTGATGTCCTCATCATCCTCCCCTTCTTGAAATGAAGTCGTCCTCGACGGAAGCTCATCTTCCTCACCCAAATAAGGCTTCAAATCTGCAATGTTAAAAGTGGGATTAACCCCAAAATCTGCAGGTAGCTCAAGTTTATATGCATTATGATTTATTTTCTCTAACACCTTAAAAGGACCATCAGCACGTGGCATTAGCTTTGATTTGCGCAAATTAGGAAATCTATCTTTACGCAAATGCAACCAAACAAGATCTCCAGGTGCAAACACAACATGTTTTCTACCCTTATCTCCAGCAAGTTTATATTTAGCATTCATACGCTCAATGTTTTCCTTAGTTAACTCATGCATTTTTAAAATCAATTCAGAACGTTCTTTAGCATCAAAATGAATCTTCTCCGAAGTTGGAAGAGGCAACAAATCAATAGGTGCACGAGGTAGGAAACCATACACAATTTCAAAAGGGCACATCTTAGTAGTAGAATGCAATGAACGATTATAAGCAAATTCAATATGAGGCAAGCATTCTTCCCACATTTTCTTATTATTCTTCAAAACAGCCCTAAGCATAGTAGACAATGTTCTATTGACTACTTCAGTTTGTCCATCAGTTTGGGGGTGACAAGTAGTACTAAAAAGCAGTTTAGTCCCCAACTTAGCCCATAAACATCTCCAAAAGTGGCTAAGAAATTTAGTATCACGATCTGAAACAATAGTATTTGGCACACCATGCACGCGAATAATTTCACAAAAGAACAAATCAGCAACATTAACAGCACCATCGCTTTTATGACATGGTATAGAGTGTGCCATTTTTGAGAATCTATCCACGACAACAAATATGCTAAACCTCCCCTTCTTTGTTCGAGGTAAACCTAAAACAAAGTCCATAGATATATCCTCCCAAGGAACACTAGGTACAGGCAAAGGCATATATAAACCATGAGGATTGAGTCGTGACTTAGCTTTTTGACATGTAGTGCAGCGAGCAACAAAACGCTCAACATCCCGTCTCATCTTTGGCCAAAAGAAATGTGTAGCAAGTATATCCTCCGTCTTCTTCACGCCAAAGTGTCCCATTAGTCCTCCTGCATGCGCCTCCTGCAACAACAAAAGACGAATGGAGCTAGCTGGAATGCATATCTTGTTAGCACGAAACACAAATCCATCGTTAACGACGAACTTGTTCCATGTTCTACCTTCTTTACAATTCTGCAATACATCTTTAAATACAGCATCATGCACATATTGACCTTTGATGGTCTCCAAACCAAATATTTTAAAATCAAGTTGTGAAAGCATAGTATAAAGACGAGACAATGCATCAGCAATAACATTTTCTTTACCCTCCTTGTGTTTAATGACATAAGGGAAAGTCCCAATAAATTCAACCCATTTAGCATGTCTACGGTTCAGTTTTGCTTGACTTTTAATGCGTTTCAAAGATTCATGATCAGAATGTATAACAAATTCTTTGGGCCATAAATAATGTTGCCATGTTTCTAAAGTCCGAACAAGAGCATATAATTCTTTATCATAAGTAGAATAGTTCAGACTAGGCCCACTCAATTTTTCAGAAAAGTATGCAATAGGTTTGCCATCTTGTAATAACACACCCCTAATCAGGAAGTTGGAGTAAAGGAGCATGTGTCAACTTATCTTTTAATACCGTGAAGGCTTCTTCCTGTGCGGTACCCCAAACAAAAGGCACATCCTTCTTTGTAAGCTCATTGAGAGGTGCAACAATGGTGCTAAAATCTCTCACAAAACGCCTATAGAAACCAGCAAGTCCAAGAAAACTCCTTACTTGTGTGACCGTTTTGGGCTGCGGCCAACTCTCAATAGCTTCAATCTTGGCTTTATCAACTTCAATTCCCTGTGGAGTAACAACATAGCCAAGAAAAGATACTTGGTCGGTGCAAAAGGTGCACTTCCCAAGGTTACCAAACAAACGTGCATCACGTAGATCATTAAAAACAGCACGTAAATGTTCCAAATGTTCTTCCAAAGATTTGCTATAAATCAGTATATCATCAAAATAGAGTACCACAAATCGTCCAATGAAAGCACGTAAAACTTCGTTCATTAGTCTCATGAAAGTACTAGGTGCATTAGTTAACCCAAAAGGCATGACTAACCACTCATATAAACCAAACTTAGTTTTAAATGCTGTTTTCCATTCGTCTCCCAATTTCATACGAATTTGATGGTATCCACTACGCAAATCAACTTTGGAGAATATTGTAGAGCCACTCAATTCGTCAAGCATATCATCTAGCCTAGGAATAGGATGACGATAACGAATAGTAATATTATTAATGCCTCTACAATCAACACACATACGCGACGTACCATCCTTTTTAGGCACTAGTATAATAGGAACAGCACAAGGACTAAGAGATTCGCGTATATAACCTTTGTCGAGCAGCTCCTGTACTTGACGCATAATCTCCTTCATCTCCTCTGGATTGGTACGGTATGGTGCACGGTTGGGTAGCGATGCACCGGGAATTAAGTCAATTTGATGCTCAATCCCTCGAATAGGTGGTAATCCCGGTGGCACGTCTTGTGGGAAGACGTCAGCGAACTCCTGCAAAATGTTAGTGACAACAGGCGGCAAATAGGAAGGCACGTCCTCGAATGAAAATAATGCCTCTTTGCACACTAAAGCATAGCAAACATATTTGCTAGAATCTAGCTCATCAATATCAGATTTGGTGGCAAGTAAACATGCACTTTTTAGTTTAATTTCAGAAGCAACATTAGATGGTTTATTATTAGGCTTCATTTGTTGCTCAAATTCTTTTGCCACAATCTGATTTTCACTTTTATTTTTCTCCTGTTTTTCTTTATTAGCTCTATTAATATCATCTTTCAAAATGGAATCAGGAGTCATAGGAAGCAAACTAATATTTTTATCCTTATGAACAAGAGTATACTGATTGTTTCTACCATGGTGTACAGAATCTTTATCAAATTGCCATGGTCTACCAAGTAATAAAGAACATGCTTGCATAGGTACCACATCACAATCAACATAATCAGCATATGTAGAGATACTAAAATGCACACGAACAGTACATGTTACCTTAACCTTGCCGCTGTTGTTGAACCATTGGATGTATTAAGGATGTGGATGTGGTCTTGTGGTGAGAGAAAGCTTCTCCACCATCTCCATGCTAGCCAAGTTGTTGCAGCTCCCTCCATCTATGATGACGCGAATAGAACTTTCCTTCACAACTCCCTTTGTATGGAACAAATTATGCCTCTGATTTTGCTCAACTTGTGTAACCTGCACACTCAAAACACATAGAGCAACTAAACATTCATACCTGTCAGCATCTTCAGCAGCCATGTATTGCGTCTTATGATCAGAATCATCTCCACCGTGTTCTTCATGTGTAATAAGAGCCAAAGTCTCCTCATCATAGTCACTAGCGGACTCATACCCACCATCCTCGGTAACAATCATCACACGCTTAGATGGGCATTCTCTCGCATAATGACCTCCACCCTTGCAACATCGACAAATAATATCATGTGTTTGCCCTGTTGATGCCATGAATGAAGAAGAGCTCTTTGCAGGCCCAGAAGGTGTGCTCTTGGCAGATAGTGGTGATTGCGCCTGCTTTACTGTATCACGGTTGGAGGTGGTAGCCGACGGAGGTGCCGGTGTAGTAGAACGAGTGGAAGTAGATGATGCACGTGGTGTCCATGATGAAGGTCGACCTGCAGAAAAGTTAGTTCGCGCCAATGCCTGTCGATCCTGCACTTCACGTTCAGCTTTACAAGCAAGATGGAATAAACGAGTGATATTATTATAATCCTTATAGTCAAGAATGGTCTGAATCTCTCTATTTAATCCACCCAGAAAACGTGCAAGCATAGCTTCATTCTCCTTAACAATACCACATCTAATCAAGCCAGTTTGTAATTCCTGATAATATTCTTCTACCGAATTTTTTCCTTGTCTTAAGCGCTGCAATTTTTGAAGTAATTCACGTTGATAATATGGTGGAACCCAATGAGTACGCATAGCAGTTTTCAAAGCAGCCCAAATAGCTGGAACAGGATATAATCTACAATGTTAAGACCACCAAACACATGCAAAGCTAGTGAAAGCACAAACAGCAGCAGGAACACGTCTCTCCTCAGGATATTGTAAACATGTAAATCGTTGTTCAGTTTCTAACTCCCACGTAAGATATATATCAGGAACATATCTACCCTCAAATGGTGGAATATTCAATTTTAGTTTAGGGAGATGGTCATGATCTCGTACCTGAGGGGGAGCCCTAACATTGCCATTATTTGCATGTGGACGACCTGGCGGTTGTGGTGCTGGTGGTTGCACGTAGTTCTGATGTTGATCAACCTCATCCTCATAATCTCCCACATAATCATCCTCCCCCACATCAGCAGCAGGAGCCACAGAAGTATCAACAGCAGCACCAGCAGCTTGGCTAGGCTGAAGAGGGACACGGGTCGCTCGGCGGAGGGCTATTTCGCGATGTGGAGGTAGTCGTTGTTGTTGTTGTAGAGGTGCGTTAGGTGCAGCCGGTGGTGGTGGTGGTAGACGCGCGGGCAACTCATTGAACTTGTTATCGAGCTTTGTTTCGAACGCCTTCTCAATGCCATCTATCTTCTCCATGGCCTCTTCAAATCTATTGAGCACATCTTCCACCTGTCCACTCATCATTTGTTGAAACTTATCATGTAACGCTTTGTTTGTCATGTTCTCCCAGTCAGTCTCGTCGGCTTGTGATCCTGCCATGGTTAGCAGCAATAGAAACACACAAGAATATGATCCTACAGACTACTAATAAGAGGTGGTGGTGGGAGTCACAAATCCGTCAAGCAAAACTCAATTTCTTACCAGTTCTTACCCAACAGCAGGCGGTGATCGGCAACCGTTGTAGTCAAAACTCTCAAAAGCTTGGATAGAGCGATTGCCAGGGAGAGTCAAACGCACGATGTAGATGTATGTGGAGCTGGGAAGGCTTATAGTATGGTAGCAAAAAGGGTCAGCAATAATCAAATCAAAGATGCAAAGTTGAAGAAACGCTCAACGACGGTACTGTGCTGGCCCTAGGCTAGACCGTGCTAGAGACGCGAGCCTAGAACACTAACAAAATCACGGCGCTGCATGGAAACAAGGGAAAAGCACCCTCTGGAATTTTTTTTTGCTCTGATTTTTTTTGCGCTCTTTTTTTTGCGCTCATCTTTTTTTTTGCGAAAAATCACTATAATGGCGAGTGTCTCAAAACTCTTCCCAGGTCAAACTGACAGGATGGGTACGAAAATTTTTTGACATTTTTTTTTCAGAAATCAGGGCAGCGACGACCAAAAAGTGCGACCAAAAATCACTATGATGGCGAGTGTCTCAAAAGACTCAAAACAGCCTAAAAATAAGATAGGAAAAAAAATATTTTCAGTCGCCGAAATTTTGGCAATCGCTCTATCCAAGCTTTTGAGAGTTTTGACTACAACGGTTGCCGATCACCGCCTGCTGCTGGGTAAGAACTGGTAAGAAATTGAGTTTTGCTTGACGGATTTGTGACTCCCACCACCACCACTTCCTAGTAGTATGTAGAATCATATTCTTGTGTGTTTCTATTGCTGCTAACCATGGCAGGATCACAAGCCGACGAGACTGACTGGGAGAACATGACAAACAAAGCGTTACATGATAAGTTTCAGCAAATGATGAGTGGACAGGTGGAAGATGTGCTAAATAGATTTAAAGAGGCCATGGAGAAGATAGATGGCATTGAGAAGGCGTTCAAAACAAAGCTCGATAACACGTTCAATGAATTGCTCGCGCGTCTACCACCACCACCACCGGCTGCACCTAACGCACCTCTACAACAGCAACAACGACTACCTCCACATCACGAAACAGCCCTCCGCCGAGCGACCCGTGTCCCTCTTCAGCCTGGCCAAGCTGCTGGCGTTGCTGTTGATACTTCTGTGGCTCCTGCTGCTGATGTGGGGGAGGATGATTACGTGGGAGATTACGAGGATGAGGTTGATCAACATCAGAACTACGTGCAACCACCAGCACCACAACCACCAAGTCGTCTACATGCAAATAATGGCAATGTTAGGGCTCCCCCTCAGGTACGAGATCATGACCATCTCCCTAAACTGAAATTGAATATTCCACCATTTGAGGGTAGATATGTTCCTGATATATATCTTACTTGGTAGTGAGAAACTGAACAACGATTTACATGTTTACAATATCCTGAGGAGAGACGTGTTCCTGCTGCTGTTTGTGCTTTCACTAGCTTTGCATGTGTTTGGTGGTCTGAATATTGTATATTATATCATGTTCCAGCTACTTGGTCTGCTTTGAAAACTGCTATGCGTACTCGTTGGGTTCCACCATATTATCAACGTAAATTACTTCAAAAATTGCAGCGCTTAAGACAAGGAAAAAATTGCAGCGCTCAAAAATTCGGACCCCTCCTCCAAGGGCCACGAAATTCCCCCCTCTTCCCCCATATATACAGCCCCTAGGGCATCGTTTAGACTTTGGGTTTTGTTTAGATTAAAAGTTCGCCATAGCTGCAACTTCGCGTACTTCGTTTGTGTTCAACGACCAGACCAAGGCGTCACAGAACCCCACCTTCATCAATAAAGCTTTCCTCTTTTATTCGCAATATCCAGATTGCAATCTTAGTTTCTTCCTTGTTCTTCGTTTGCCTGCAGGAAACAGACCTTCGTGGTCAGGTTGATCGTGCTCCGGCGTGGTCAATAACCTCTCGGAGTTGGTTTAGCGATTGCTAAGGCGCGACGTCCTCGCACGTTCGTAGTCGGATCGTCAAAGTCGACTTCCTCCAAAACGATAGCCACCATCTCATCGAAAGACGGGACACCTCGTCTCTATCAGAAGCTATCTCCTGTTCGTCATCAAACATGCATTGTTCCCTCTCGGAATCATGAACCTTCTTGCTAGTTGCTTCGGTTTGTGAGGGGTGTGTGTCCAAACTTTCATCAAACATGCCAATATTTTTACCGCATCAACTTGGTGGCATGACATTACATCAACCAAGGTTTCATGTGTTTCTAATTTTTTTATTTTTTCGAATTAAAATGCCATGTCACTCCATGCTTAATTGTGTCATAGACCAATATGTTTGAAAATTACTTCCAATTTATGGCACATGGAATTAAATCGCACACAAGTACACGAAATATGAGTTTTCAAACCGTTATGGTTAGATGTTGCATGTACATGTAGTTCAAATTTCAATTACGGTCATTAAATGGCTAGAAAATCACTAAATGTCATAAAAGGCCAAATTTTGACATGACAGTTGTATTAGTACTACAAAATTTCTTGTTCATTTAAAACACCATCCGTGGGCACTTTACTCCAAATTCTTCTTTCACAGCTAATAAAAAATATCTACAACATCACACACAATTGTCTTTTAGGAACCGCTTGCGATGAAAATATCTGAGTCCATTTAAGTCTCCCACCTTAAGTTTCGCCGGCTCGGCTGCTCTAGTGCCGGCAACCCCCGAATCCACGAATCCCAATCCCCATTCATGCACCCCCTTCTTGCAAAGATAACGCTGTGGAAACGCTTCGTGAAGGCTTGTACGATGGACGCCCCCCCAGTGCCGCTGCCTGCGCCGAGAGCGCGGCCGCCTACACCGAGAGTGCTGCCGCATCCGCATTGAGCGTGGCTGCTTCCGCCGACAGGGCAGCTACAGCAGTCGAGATGGCTGCAGTAGTTGCTGCGACGGTGGTTGCAAATGCCGAGAGCTCTCAAGCTGCCGTTCGTGCCGCTGATGTCGCCCTGGCCCGGGTTGAGGCCATCCACGCCAAGATCGAGGATGCACACATCAAGATATTCCCGGCCACCTCGGACTCCAGCATGCAACCCATGTCTGAAAAGGCGGTGGTGGCCATGGAGCACCTACTTCCTCATGAGGTCGCCGAGCGGGAGCTGGAGATGCAAGAGGCGGCGGAGATCGAGGAGCGTCGGGAGGAGGAGTTGCGCGTGGCCGAGGTCGAGGTAGAGAAGAGTCTGTCCATTGAGGAATCGGTGGTGGAGTACAAACGCGAGCTCTGGCGCAGCCACTACTACGAGTACTAAAACCTTGAGGGCGGCGCCGAGGACGAGGACGCGGTCGACTTCAGGAGGGGGGACGCGGAGTCCACCAACGACGGCATGTCCCCAGGACAAGTCATCGACGTCTCATCTCACACCGGCGATGTATAGGCCGGCGCGATGGCAGATTTGTTAAATTATGCGTATTTAGGCTTTGTTTTTAATGTTGGTCTTTTGTTATAGCAATGTTTAGGTCATCGGCTATGTTTAATTACTAAAATTGCTCGATTCAGTAAGTGTGGTCTGTCTGATGTACGCTCTTTTGTGTGTCCAAATTAGCAAGCGATGTTAAATAATACAATGATGTAGCCGGGGAAATTTGCACCAAAATTTGAATTATCAAACTCATCCCATGCACGTAAAGCAGAAGAATCATTTGCGATGCACACAATCGTTCAAAGTGAATGGTCCGGCGGCACCGCGCGCAAAGTTTCCCTCCACATTTCCAAAAATTTTGGCCTACCGCCGAAATATTTACCCCCGCCCCTTCCCCCCTTCCCCACCCCCTTTTCTCCCCGACCACAAGTCAAATTTCCCCTATTTCCTCCTTCCTTCCTTGCTAAGCTATATCCGCTTCCTCGCTCTCGCTGTCTCGCATCCTACCGCCGGGGTCGCCATGGTCTTCTTCAAAGACCTCTCCAGCGGTTCCTCCTCCGGCGACTACTCGTTCACCACCCGGGTATGCCTCTCTTCTCTCTCTCGGGCTATGACTTGGAATGAAGGATTTTTACCCGGCAGTCCATTTGAATCATTTCTTCCTCTTGTAGCTCCCTAGGACCATCAGTGGCAATGAATGAAGCAGGGTGGCTGAAGATCTATCTGCTCGTTGTCACCATCAATCTCCATGCGTGAAGCTAGTTGCGTTTGATTCCATGGACAGTGGGAGGAAGTTTTTGGCATGTGCAGAGAAGGTTAGACCCTCTTTCGTTGTAACAAATCATTTGTTAGATGTGATTCGGACACTATCACGATCCCAACCCACTCATACCACACCTTCAACCAAACGCATCCTAAGACAGTGTCACAGTTTGTACCTAGTATCTTAAATTGTTGCCATCTCATCAGCGGTGCCATTAGAAAATTATTTAGCATCGCTTTAGCGGTTTGTGCGGCCAACTTTGGCCCACACATTCGAGCAGCCAAGCAGTAAAATACTAAATCTTTATGGCACGAAGGAGCTGGGCGTCGGAGCAACTACGTGCTCCGGAGTCCGGGTCCCTGATTTTTTTCCCGCTATATCGGCTTGCCCATGCAGGGCACCGGTGCGAGATGTAGCAACAGTTATCTTTACCCTAGTTTTGGCATACATAGTGGACGGACTTAGTGCTATTAGTTCTATATACTAAATTTGTGCATGTACACACCTGTTAGTATCAATTTGCTGTCATCCAAACACAGTCGCTATGCTGTTGCAGTTATATTTACCTTCCTCATAAAATGTTCAATTTGTTATTTATTGTACATGAGTAAGAACTTGTAGCGTCGTTGTAGTTAATTATAGCTTCTGATGTTCCAGAATTTGGTTGTTGTCTCGGTACCAATTATTTCATTTGCACATTGATCTTTTTGAGAAGATATGTCATAGTTAACATGTTTCTTCAGTTTTTCAAAATAAGCATTGGTGATTTTCTATGTTACTGATCTAGTTTTAAATATTATAGGATGAACGGAAGTGTTCTTAGTTGGAGTGGGTTGATTAAGAGTGGCCATAGTCTTTGAAGATGTGCCTATCGAAGCTCTGGAGCATGTATGAGGAAGAGAACAGACATAGGCTTAGAGAAACTGTTGTCAACGCCGAAGAATATTTCAAGTTGCGGGATAAAAAGTTGAAGGTGGAGAATGAGCTCAGATTTTTTAAATCGGACTTTGCTAAGATGGTGTTGGCGAAGGAGGAGGCACTTTCCTAGTTGGCCCGTGCAAAACAGGTTCTTACTTAACTGAAAGCAGAGGTGGATAAGACGAGCCTGGATGATCTCGATTAGGGAAATGGATATATTGTTCTTATGAAGTTGAACTAGGTATATGTTGTACTGTGCTATTTTCATGCAGCTACCATACTGTGATGTTATAATATATTTATGTGCCTTATATGAAATTGGCAAACAGTTGTTTGATATGAAATGTAAATTTGCGTAATACTGGAATTATTAATTGTAAACTAATAAACCTGCTAAATGTGTCATGGACCTTTGCAAACGGTTCTAGCAGTAAAAGCGCTTGCGATTGATAGCCCAATGCCACACAATTCTCTTCACCAAATCGTGTGTGTTATAGTGGATAAAAGCAAACGGTTAACCAAGACAGACCGTGTGTGATAGTTACACCTTTCACACACGAGCCTACACATAAAACTGTGTGGGATGTACATACGAGCGGAAAAGTTTCCCTGGATTTACTATGTGGGATGTACATAAGAACGGAAACATATTCCTTGGATTGAATGTGTGTGATATACATACGAACGGAAACGTTTTCCCTGGATTGACTATGTGGGATGTACATAAGAACGGAAACTATCATGGTTTTGTCACGGCAGATGTCCTAGGGAAAGGACTTAGTCGTGGAGCCATCGCGACGGCTTAGCTTAAAGGGGTTAAAGCGGACAAAAGACGCAGGGAGTTTATACTGGTTCGGCCCCTCGCGGTGAAGGTAAAGGCCTAATCCAGTTGATGTGGAATTGCTAGGGTTTCGATGACCAAGGAGCGAATCTGCTATGCCTGGCTCTCGAGTTGTTGTTTGTTGTCCCTTAAACGCCGTCGGGTCGTCCCTTTATATACACAGGTTGATGCCCAGCGGTTTACAGAATCCCGAGGCCGGCTCATAAACGTGTCCGCCTCGGTTTCTACCCTTTCTTATCTTACAACACAAGTTACATATTATATGGCGGTTTACGCCTACATGCCCTAAACCGCCTTTGGGCCCTGGGCCTCTGTATTTGATCTCCTCCGTAAAGCGCCATACTCCGTGTCTTCATGGGCTTCAGATATAGCTAACTCATTATGAGCATTACTCGGCCCCTCATCGCCGGTTTATACTCAGTAGAAATATCCCCAACATTAGGACCCAAATTGATTTGAACCTATTCATGTCAATCTTCAACACTTTAAAAATTCCTCCTTTAGCACCTTCACATAAATCTTGTAAACCGCCATGAGGTCATCTTCCAGGATCTATAACCATTCAAACAGTGTAATCACTCTCGACCATTGAGTTTTTCCCCAATTGCTAGAATCATTCCCAACATTTGCGTTTTGTTCCCAGCCCGCACCCGCCATGGTGCCATCCTACCATGGGCTCCCCTTCTTAGTAAATGATGTTCAGGATCATCTTCAAGAGTGGTCCTACCATGGGTCCCATCTATTTCCGATGATAAGAAAAAATCATTCCTTGTGTTGTCTTCAACAAGGTAGTCTACATCGTCAATTCTAGTCCCGGTATGCCATTCCTTCGTACTCCGCCAAACGATTGTTGGTGAATTGCCTTAGGCTGGTATAGAGAGTTTTGATGATTCGTGTATCAAAAGTAATTCTTTTTTCCACTTAAAGAAATAATCCTACGAGCCACCTCCCTAAGGTGCCCCTTTATGGAATCATGGCAATTATTCCCTTGCTACCTTGAAACCGTGCACCATCTTACTCAAGGTTCGAATTATTTCCTGCTAACTTGAACCTTCGTCATCTGTTATTTTCCATCCCTCTTGATGTATGTTTTGTGTCTCATCTCAAGAGATGTTTCAACGTCTCATTCGGTGAGTTGATTGTGAGTTGCTCGATCTTGAGAAGATCGATTTCTGTAGAGTTTCTTTCTATCGTCATAGTTGGATGAAGATCTCGAAAGCAAGGATGTCAAGACCAACAGGATGTAATGGATCAACATCTTCGGGAAAGGTAGTTGGACCAAGAAGATGGTGATAGTTTTTTGACCCCCTTTCCCCTTACCTCACGCCTTGAATCTCGGGACGAGATTCTTGTTTAGTGGGGGTGAGTTGTCACATCCCTAGTTAAACCCGCCCTAGTCATGTGTAGCATCATGTTTAAATTCTTTTGAATTTGAAATGAGGATTGAACAAACCCTAGTACCAGATCAAACAAATAGGTTCAACATAAAATCATTTTCAATAAACCCGCCCTATGAAAATGTTCATGATTTCTGATAAAGGTGAAAACCTCTGCCAAAAATGACGAACTTATTTCTTGGTCATTCCTGGCTTTTTTGAATTAAATCATAACGTATTTGAATTGGGGCATTTGAATTCTATAAGTATTTTAAATGCTCCACATATTCTGGAATCACTTGAGGGCCTCTGGAATAATTCAGTTAGTGCCCATAATTAATTTCAAAATTTAATAAAATGATTTAGTTCTAAAACTAAATCAAAACAGAGAAATAAATAGAAAAGAGAGAGGGTTTTCACCTGGCGCTCACCTGGCCTGGCCCAGCATGGCCCAGCCCACCACCTGGTGCTGCCAGTCGTCGTCCAGCTCCCGCTAGTCGTACGCCACGCACGTGGTCGCCGCGCGTTGGCATGTGCCCGGCCACCTCCTGCTACTTCTGACGCCTTGGACGGCTCTAGAGGACGCCATGCACCCCGCCTGACCTCTCTCCCTCACCTGTGGCCTCTCCCTCCCCTGGACCTCTCCCTCTCACCCACCCAAATGGGCCCGTCACCGCCGCTCGCCATAGCCACGGACACCATCCACCACTCGCATCTCTGACGCACCAAGGAGCTCTGCCTTCGACCTCTACACCGTCTCCACCAAGCCATGAGACAGGAAGAGCCCTGGAGTGCCGTCCCCGGCGTCTTCTTCCTCCTCGCGCCACTGAGATCGCCGGCGACCTCACATCGTCACCAGCCCCTCCCCGAGCTCGCCGTTCGCTCCCCTGCACTCGCAGTGGCACCTCCGCCTGTGCTCGCCGCCGACGTGTGTCTGGCCATCTAATGGTCCTGCCGTCGTGCCCAGCTTCCTCCCCACGCCGTGTAGAGCACGTAGATGCCCTGCATGAGCCACCACAGCCGTCACAACGACGACCCCTAGCTCACCCGAGCTCCGGCGACCGCCAAGTTCGACGCCGGTGACGACTCCGGCCACCAAAGGCCCAACCACCTACACCACTCGACGCGGACGAGTGCCCGCGTCACATAGATGCCCTCCGCCGGCCATTTGGTCACCGAGGGAGGAACCCCACACCTCGCCGGCGTCGAGTCGCCGGCGGGATTGACTCGTTTGACCAGGGGTTTAACCTCCCCTGGCTCAATGACAGGTGGGGCCCCCCTACTAACTAACCTAGATTAGTGTTAACTAAACCTAGTTAGTTTAGTTTAGTTACTGACACACGAGGCCCATTGGTCAGTTTGACCTGGCCCGCCTCGTTGACCTACTGATGTCACCGTGACGTAGTGCTGAGGGAGTAAATAATTTTTCTGGATTTAAACTTATTCAGAAAATTCTAGAAATTGTTATAAACTTCAAAAATAATAGAAATTAATCTATAACTCAGATTGAAAAGATTTATTATCAGAAAAATCTAATCTATCCATTGGTACTTGTTTCATGCATGACAAAGCAACTTAACCTTGCTGTATAGATCAAAACATGTAAACGCACTTTGGAAATTCATAGTTTGAATTTGAATTTGAACCGTTGGTTCAAATCAACTCAAACCCTTCTATTTCTAGCTGCATTAGCTCAAATCACAGCATCTTGCCATGTCATGATCATGCATCATTTTGTGCATTGCATTGATTGTGTTCCTTCTCCGTTGCCGGCATTTCACCCCTCTTAGTAGTCGTGGTTCCGACGATGAGATTGATGACACCGATGAAGAACTATACTATCTTCAGAAGTGCCAGGCAAGCAAAACCCCCTTGTTCATTCCGATACAATCCCACTCTCTCGCTCTAGCTCTCTTTTACTGCATTAGGACAACGACGTTTCAACTGTTACATGCTGCGGTAGTTGAACCCCTTTCCTTTGCATGACCTGTCATTGCCACAGGATGGGAGCTTGGGAGCTAGAGCTTGAGAACGGATGGGCAGAGAGGAAGAAGGTGTGGGTGAAAGAATGGATCCTTATCCTCTTATAAAGGAAGCGAATATCAATCGCCTTCTCACTCGCCTTAAAACTCGCCTATTCCCAAAGGGTCATGCCAACGGCACGGTTGGATTACCCACGCCCGTATTGATGAGAATCCTGTGATAAGGGGACACGATCTCTACTTCGACAGGACGTGCCATGAAAACCACACCTCTAAACAGGGAGCGGGAGGCTAAAACGGTTCAAAATAATGACCTAGAAGAGACGTAACGTCTAGCTACAAAAGTTGTCAGTAGATGGGACTTGTGAAATATTATACTCTCTGCGGTTGTGTGTGGTACCTGTTTTGCAAAGTTGGACACGTTTTCTGTGTTTGAGGACAACTTTGAAGTATTCAGAGGAGGAACCCGCCTTGCAATGCCGAAGACAATCTGCACGCCGGACACATCATCATTGAAGCCTGGTTCAGGGGCTAATGAGGGAGTCCTGGACTAAGGGGTCCTTGGGCGTCTGGGCAATAGGACGTGGGCCGGACTAATGGGCCATGAAGGTACAAGACAAAATACTTCCTCCCGTGTCCGGATGGGACTCCCCTTTGCATGGATTGCAAGCTTGGCGTTCGGATTGAAGATTCCTTTCTCTATAAACCGACTCAGTATAACCCTAGGTCCCTCCGATGTCTATATAAACCAGAGGGTTTAGTCCGTAGAGGCAATACGAATCATAACCATACAGGCTAGACATCTATGGTTTAGCCATTACGATCTCAAGTTAGATCAACTCTTGTAACCCCATATTCATCCAAGATAATTAAGCAGAAAGTAGGGTATTACCTCCATCAGGAGGGCCCGAACCTGGGTAAACATCGTGTCCCTGTCTCCTGTTACCTTTGATCCTTAGACGCATAGTTCGGGCCCCCTACCCATGATCTGCCGGTTTTGACACCGACATCGGGAGCGACTCATGGGTGACCCGGAGATGGTTGTCAGGTGGCAACTCGAAGGTCGAGACGGCTAGTGATGCGGAAACGAGGAGTCTTGGTAGGTCATGGGTATGGCCCCGACAGCGGAGGCAGCCACTTGGGCGGAGCGAGGCAGGCCCTGAGGGTGGCGGCTCCAGTCCGAGGAGGTTCATGGCGAGGCAGTTGCTTGCATAGGTGGAAGTGGCTTGGCGACGCGTGGTGTACCTCACGCAGCCGCAAGTCAAAGCATTGGAGGCGAGTCAAGGCCTTGGCGGTTCAGCGGAAGCCCACAGTGAAGCAGGGAGAAAATGGTCGGCCGTGGTAGAAACGGCGATTTGAGAAAGTCGGCCGTGAGGTA
The DNA here is from genome assembly GCA_032464435.1 of Aegilops umbellulata. NCBI lineage: Eukaryota > Viridiplantae > Streptophyta > Magnoliopsida > Poales > Poaceae > Aegilops > Aegilops umbellulata. Next base: position 67,286,903 of record CP136059.1, read on the forward strand.
GAGGCGACGTACCACTAGGCAAAACGAGTAGCATTTAGTAATCCTCAGCTCCACTCGCAGCAACTAGCACTTAATTCACATTTTTTTGATCTCTCGGATCGAGTAGTGTCCGTTGTGGCATACCAATACTAGTTGGTTTCTCCACCACAATGATCTCCTTTTTTACAAAGATTCCAACTAGTTCCCCGACAGACTTTTACCTCCTTTTAAGCTTCGACTAGCAATTTCTTTGAGCAGCAGAGAATCGTACTGGTAGCTTCTCGGGACTTGATGTGTTAGTATATGTCCCTTTGGGAGCATCAGAACTATTGACTGCCTTTGGTTGATTTTTTCAAGTACATGCAAGTAGCACAACAGATCGCCTTTTGTTCGCCTCCAGCCGCCGCTTTGGAATTTCTCGGGAAACTAAAACGTACCAGGACAACAACTACACGGACGCGTGAGTCGGACAACAGCATCAGTAGCAATCAGCCCCGGCCGATGAATCTGCAGCGGATATCCGCGATGATTTCGGTGAAAAAACTTCCGTCGAACTTGGCTAAATCTGAATTTAGACGGATCGTATGAACGGCACATGCTCACATAAAAAAACCCTAATTTCCTTTGAATTTGTTACGTGTGCCCAGGGTTATCTCATGTCGGGCTGTCTAGCGCGATTGTTCCGTGCAGCCTCTTTTTCCTCCAGTACATCGCGAGCTTGTCGATCCGTGAAGAAATACCTCCAAAAACTCAACACCATCGTGCGCAGGCCCCACGGTGGGCGCCAACTATCGTGGATTTGTCACGGCAGATGTCCTTAGTGTGAGGACTTAGTCTTGAGGCCGACGCATCTATGTAGTAGCTTGAGAGGGGTTGAGTGGGACAAGAGACGCGAGGTTTTTACCCATGTTTGGCCCCTTACGGTGGAGGTAAAAGCCTACTCCTGCTTCATTGATATTGATCATCATGACGATCTCGGTTACAAAGGTGCTCTATGCCGAGTGATGTTGACTTGTCTATCTCCCCCCTCTTGGGGGTGCCCTGCCTCTCCTTATATAAGTTGGAGGGCCGGGTTACATGTTGTGTCCTGGTAGGATTAGGACTATTCTATCACAAGTAGAATCCTAGTGTCGCTTCCTTTGTAGGGAATACTCCTTATGCCTTTCCTCTTAAGCCGGCCCACCATAACATGAACCGACCTTCTGGGCCTCCGGGTCTTGTCGCTCCTGTAACTCGCCTAACGGGTCACCAATGAATCACCTTGCTCGGCCGGGTCATCAGTGAGTGGAGAGATCCGGGCAGGTCCCTTAGTGAGTCGCCAAGTCAGGGTGGGTCACTAGTGAGTTGCCAAGTCCGGCCGGGTCATACTTCCGGCCAGGTCATATCGCAGGGTGTATCCCCGACAGATGGGTACATGGGCTGGTGGCCTGTTTACTGTGCGTAGAAAGGAGGGGGCGGATGTCTAGGCGTTTGTCGAGATGTCTGGACCTTTGTGTCGGGCCGCATGTCTAGGCTGGCGGGGAGGGGGGTCCAGTTCCGGGTGTGTTCTGTAGCTGAGGTGCTGGATTTCAAGGTGGTGATGACCCATAAGTATAGGGGATCTATCGTAGTCCTTTCGATAAGTAAGAGTGTCGAGCCCACGGAGGAGCAGAAGGAAAATGACAAGCGGTTTCCAGCTAGGTATTCTCTACAAGCATTGAAATTATCGGTAACAGATAGTTGTGTGATAAGATAATTCATAACGGGTAACAAGTAACAATAGTAATTAAGGTGTAGCAAGATGGCCCAATCCTTTTTGTAGCAAAGGACAAGCCTGGACAAACTCTTATATAAAGCAAAGTGCTCCCGAGGACACATGGGAATTGTTGTCAAGTTAGTTTTCATCATGCTCATATGATTCGCATTCGTTACTTTGATAATTTGATATGTGGGTGGACCGGTGCTTGGGTGTTGTCCTTACTTTGACAAGCCTCCCAATTATGATTAACCCCTCTCGCAAGCATCCGCAACTACGAAAGAAGAATTAAGATAAAACTAACCATAACATGAAATATGTGGATCCAAATCAGCCCCTTACGAAGTTGTCACTCTAGCAACCCACTATCTACTTATTACTTCCCAATGCTTTCCCCTAGGCCCAAACAATGGTGAAGTTTCATGTAGTCGGCGTTCGCATAACACCACTAGAGGAGAGACAACATACATCTCATCAAAATATCGAACAAATACCAAATTCACATGCTTATTTATAACAAGACTTCTCCCATGTCCTCGGGAACAAAAGTAACTACACAAAACATATTCATGTTCATAATCATAGGGGTATTGAATAGCATTAACGATCTGAACATATGATCTTCCACCAAATAAACCAACTAGCATCAACTACAAGGAGTAATCAACACTACTAGCAACCCACAGGTACCAATCTAAGGTTTTGAGACAAAGATCGGATACAAGAGATGAACTAGGATTTGAGAGGAGATGGTACTGGTGAAGATGTTGATGGAGATTCACCCCCTCTCGATAAGAGGATAATTGGTGGTGATGATGGCTTCGATTTCCCCGTCCGGGAGGGAAGTTTCCCCGGCGGAACAGCTCCGCCGGAGCCCTAGATTGCTTCTGCCCAGGTTCCGCCTCGAGACAGCGACGCTTCGTCTCAAAAACTTCCTTATGATTTTTTCTAGGTCAAAGCCCTCCATATAGCAGAAGATGGTCACCGAAGGCCTGCCAGGGGGCCCATAAGCCAAGGGGGTGCGCCTAGGGGGGCAGTGTAATGCCCATGATGTGGCTATATCTCCCACGTGTCGAGGCACGATTTGGAGGCATAACCGCATGGTGGTTTAGTCGCAAGAAGGGTCATCTTCACACAATCCCATGTAATGAACAAGAATGGGATAAAGAGTTGGCTTACAATCACCACTTCACACAATACATTAACTAAACATACATCATTCAGAGTACACACATAGTCCGACTACGGACAAATACAAATGAAAAGAAGATAACCCCAAATGCTAGATCCCTGATCGTCCCAACTGGGCTCCACTACTGATCAACATGAAAAGTAAACATAGGAACAAACAAGTTCCTCGTCGAACTCCCACTTGAGCTTGGTTGCATCACACCCGCGAGAGCAAGACTATTTAAGCTTATGGGTAGGAAAGGGGTAATGAGGTGGAGCTGCAGCAAGCACTAAACAAATATGGTGGCTAACATACGCAAATAAGAGCGAGAAGAGAAGCGACGGAATGGTCGAGAAGCTAGAAGTGATCAAGAAGTGATCCTTAAACTACTTACGCACAACCATAACACAAGAACCGTGTTCACTTCCCGGACTCCGCCGAGAAGAGACCATCGTGGGTACACACGCGGTTGATGTATTTTAATTAAGTCAAGTGTCAAGTTCTCTACAGCTGGACATTAACAAATTCCCATCTGCCACATAACCGCGGGCACGGCTCTCGAAAGTTTATACCCTGCAGGGGTGTCCCAACTTAGCCCATCACAAGCTCTCACGGTCAACGAAGGATATTCCTTCTCCCGGGAAGACCCGATCAGTCTTCGGAATCCCGGTTACAAGACATTTCGACAATGGTAAAACAAGACCAGCAAGACCACCCGACTGTGTCGACAAATCCCGATAGGAGCTGTACATATCTCGTTCTCAGGGCACACCGGATGAGCGAAGCGTACAGGTACCAACGTAACCCAAGTTGCCAAGGCACGGTCCTGCACGGTGCTCTAGTTTGTACCAACACTCAAAGGAGCACTGGCCCGGGGGTTAAAATAAAGATGACCCTTGAGTCTGCAGAACCCAAGGGAAAAAGGCTTAGGTGGAAAATGTTAAAACCAAGGTTGGGCCTTGCTGGAGGAGTTTTATTCAAAGCGAACTTTCAAGGGGGTCCCATAACCCCAACCACGTAAGGAACGCAAAATCAAAGAACATAACACCGGTATGACAGAAACTAGGGCGGCAAGAGTGGAACAAAACACAAGGCATAAGGCCGAGCCTTCCACCCTTTACCAAGTATATAGGTGCATTAATTAAAATAAGAGATATTGTGATATCCCAACATATCCATGTTCCAACATGGAACAATCTTCATCTTCGCCTGCAACTAGCAATGCTATAAGACCCCAGCTTCATCTTTTGCCAAGGACCCCTGGGCTCCAGTTAAGGAAATTTTCAATACCCAGGATATGCACCAACTTTTCCACCTTCCTTTATCTGCTCAAGCCTTTGGTGAGTTAAATTTGATTAAGGATTTGATGGATTCCCACAGCAGAGACCCTAGTTCAAAGGACCTATGGTTCTGGCAGGATTCATCCAAGGTCTTCAAGGCTAAGATGTTTTACTCCCACACTTTTGTGTCTGAGTCCTTCAACCCTTTGCTCTGTTGGGTTTGGAAATCCTCCTGTACCCTCAAGATCAAGGTCTTTGCTTGGATGCTTATTATGGACCGGTTGAACACCAAGGATATGGTTGAGAGAAGGCATTGGCACATGGAAGATGGAGTCCATTGTAGGCGCTGCCCCTTACTGGCTAGAGAAACCAGGGATCACTTATTCTTCAACTGCAATTTCAGTATTAGGATCTGGAATTATCTGCAGATTGATTGGTCAGCTGGCACCTCCATGCTAGAGTTGGTTACTCAGGCAAGGAGAAGTTTGATAAGCCTTTCTTCACTGAAGTGGTATTCATTGCTTGCTGGAATATCTGGATCATCTGAAATGCCAAAGTGTTCAGAAGTGAGAGGGCAAGTTTCAATAGATGGAGATTTTCTTTTAGACATGATATTAGCCTAATGCAGCACAGAATCAAATCTTCTTACAAAGATGACTTGCTCGAATGGATCTCTTTCCTCCCCCCTTAAGCTAGTTTTTGTAAGCTTTCCTTCTTAGCCTTTGTATTCTGGTTACTCCTTGTAATCAACTTGTTGTAATTGCTCTTTCTTTCAATAAAGTTTTGATCTGCTGTGGGGGTTTTGCCCCACAGTCCACAGTCAAAAAAAATAGCAACGCTATAAGAGGGGCTGAGCAAAAGCGGTAACATAGCCAAACAACGGTTTGCAAGGAGGGTGGTTTAGAGGCTTGACATGGCAATATGGAAAGCATGATAAACAAGTGGTAGGTAGCGCGACATAGCGATAGAGCAAACAACTAGCAAGCAAAGATAGAAGTGATTTCGAGGGTATGGTCATCTTGCCTGAAATCCCGCAAGGAAGAAGAACGAGTCCATGAAGAAGACAAACGGACATAGTCGAATGAATCCTCACGACTCCGGAACGAAATCGAAGCTAACGAGAGAAGCAACCCGGAAAGAAGTAAACAACCATCACATAAACATGGCATGATGCACAATCAAGTATGATACATGTCCGGTTTAAAGAGTATGGCATGGCAAAGTGCAATAAACAACACTACAAATTAAGTGGAGCTCAATATGAAACGAGTTGCACATTAACGAGACACCACATCAATTATTTAGTTCTCTCTCGGTTATGTACCCAACAATATTAAATGTTATTAAACATGGCAAGGGGTGAAGCATAAGTAAACTAACTATTTAGGCAAGTTTAAATGAGGCCGGAACAACAAAAAAATTTCCGGAAAATCCCCATATGCATATTTTGAATTTGCTACTATTCTGCCCTAAACACAATTTTAATGTTGTTAACCAGCAAAATAAAGTGCACCATGTTAAAATAGGCATTTTTCTACCCCATTTACATATAAAGAACATTTAATTTGGAGCTACGGTTGATTAGTTATGAAATAAATCATTTTAACATGGCATGTATACAAATATATGCAAACAACAAGTTTAAACATTTTTAACATAGATGAAAGCAGCATATTATGAAAGCACATGAAAAACTGAGCATCTTACATATATAGTTTATTTAATTCTGATGCATGGTTTGTGAATTATTGATGCATGAACAAAGAGGGTTTTTCTGCAAAACTGGCACTCTCTGGAAAATAGCTAAATTCGCAGCAACTGAAAAAAAACATGAACGGGCCGTAACTGCTGGGCGCTGTGGCGCTCACCATGGGCCAAGCCCAGATCGATGGAGAGGCCAAGGCAGGCCAGCCTGGCGGGCGAGCGGGTGGAGAGGCTGGCTTGGGGGTCGCGGTCGATGCAGCGGGACACGGTCAATGCACGCGGGCGAGTGCTCGTCCTGGATGAAGCAGAGGAGGCACTGGCAGCAGGGACTTGGCAATGACAAGGAAAGCGAAGGCGGTGGACGCCAGGTAGGAACTGGGCAGAGGCGAGATCTTGGTGACGGCGGCTGGTCATGAAGACGGACTTGGCGCGCTGGAACGAGCGAGTCCCAGCTCGACGAAGAGGAAGCAGAGGCCGGCGCGACGAGAAGCAGGGGACGGAGCGGCGGCCTGGTGCGGCTGGGACTCTGGTGAAGGTCTGTGCGACGGGGAGGGTCTTGGTCGTCGGTGGCCATGGCAGCAGGGACGAGCCCCGTTCGTTTCCTGGCAGAGAAGGAAACAAACGAGGTAGGGAGAGAGATTAGAGGATGAAGGAGAGGAAAACAGAGGAGAGAAAGAGGAGACGGGCGGCATCTCATCTGCTCGGTTCTGCCGGCGACGGCTGGCCAGAAGGTGGCGGACATGAAGGGACACAGGGCCACGGGAGGAGCTCGAACGGTTCCCTCGCGAGAAGCTCGAGGGTTGCAGGGACGAAGATGACCGTGGCTTGGGGCTCGTGCAGATGACGGGGACGGGGCCGAGATGGCGGGATCCTGCGAAGTAGCTCGGGGTTGCGAAGGAGGAGCGACGACGAGGCGAGGTGGAGGAGCACGGGGAGGCTCGGCCTCGGGAACCAGAGGAGGCGCACAGGGAGGCGCTGCTGGAAGACGAGGAGGTGGCACGCGAGGTGAAGCTCAGGTTGCTCGTCGATGCGCGGCTGGGCTGCGGAGAAAATTAGTGGAAGGCGCTGGTTGGGCGGATCAATGGATTGGTAGGTGGAGGCAGCGCTGTGGTTGGGCAGATTGGTGGATCGGGAGGGATCCCGAGGAAGGTGGAGGCTGGTCGTGGAAGGATCCCGAGGGAGTGGGTGGCGGCGCAAGGAGGGGAATAGGGTTAGGCTAGGGTTGGACTGATTTGGTATGTGGTAATCTTTATATAGGGAAAGGGAGGGGTGTTCGGATCATCCGGTTGAAATCAGACGGTCCTGGATAAATAGGTTAGAAACTCCAAACAATGAACCGAAGATGTTTTATAGATGTCTGGCGATGATCCGGACCCAACTGTAACGATAGTCCAGTTAGGGTTCGGAGCGGTTTTTGGACACAGGCGACGGATCGATGCACTGTGCAAAGAGACTCCGGTTTAGGCAAGAGGGAAAGCGAAGAGCAAGGTTGGTCTCGAAACGGTCAACAAAAGCCAGGGAGACGCGGCAACTACAAGCGGATGCAAGTTTTTAAAACATGACGGCAACGGAGTGCTGATGCAAATGCGGATGATGCGATGATAAATGCAACAAACAAATAAATACACACAACGGTAACGAAAAACATGGAAGGCGTCTAGAGCGCCGGACTCGGGGCGTTACAGGCAGGGCACGCACCCCACCCTTGTGACCACCTGGTGGGTCCCCTCTGGTATTTTCTTCGCCCAATATTTTTTTTATATATTCCAAAATAATCTCCAAATTTTTTGAAGACTTTTGGAGCTATGCAGAATAGGTCTCTACGATTAGCTCCTTTCCAGTCCAGAATTGCAGCAGCCGGCATTCTCCCTCTTTGTGCAAACCTTGTAAAATAAGAGAGAAAAGGCATAAATATTGTACCTTAATGTGTAATAACAGCCCATAATGCAATAAATATCAATATAAAAGCATGATGCAAAATGGACGTATGAACTCCCCCAAGCTTAGACCTCGCTTGTCCACAAGCGAAAGCCGTAATCTATAAATATGTCCACATGTTTAGAGAGCGAGAGAGGTGTCGATAAAATAAAATACGGACATGAGGGCATCATGATCATCTTTAGAACAACAACATATATCGTCATATAATTTTTATGCTAAAGTAACAATTCGTTCACAAGGTGAACTATGAATCAGAAACTTCATTGAAAACTAACAAACTATGATCTCAGTCATTGAAGCAATTGCAATTTATCATAACATCGGAAAGAGTATAACAAGTCCACATGTTCAACCATCTGTTAGTCTTTCACAGTGGCTAACACTCATGCGGTACTTATGAGTTCAAAGCCTCAGTCAGACACAGAGAAAGATAGGGGCTTATAGTTTCGTCTCCCAACCTCTTACCTTAAGGGTAATGTCAACAATAATAATTTTTGGTAACCTACATCTGAGTGGATATATGTATCTGGATATTTCTCCAACACATGGTGCATTCCAAAAAGAAAAAGTGTAAAAATGAAAGCTGAAGATCACTATGACTCTTTTGTGTAGGTAGAAGATAAAAGTAAAAGATAGGCCCTTCGCGGAGGGAAGCTGTCACACCCTGATTTTCATGCCACAACACTTAAGCTAATAAATTATGATAAAGTGTGGCTTGACAAAAACTTTTGCATTATTTGGCTTTTTATTTGGAGTTGGTTTTCTCTCTGTGATTTTCAAGTGCTCTTTAAAAACTCCAACTTCTATACTTCATCTCCTTGCCCCAAAATTCTTCCCAATGATCATGACATGTGTATAGTACAATATAGTGTTTTCTTACAAAAATAATTTGGCCAAATAGTAATTTCAAAAAATTAGTTTTCCAAAAACCCCTGAGTTGAGGACTACACTACAAGTACTTGATTTGGGGTATGAAAAATATTTCAAATAGTACATTTGAAACCTATTAGATATAGGAATCACGAAAATATAATTTTAAAAGTGATTTTCCTATTTTATTTAAAAGCTTTTTCTTTAGGCCAAAAATGGTCTTTAATAGGTTAAAATTATTTTTAATGCTTCACAAATATTTGAGAAAAATCAGGGAAACTAAGTGGACATATATTTTCCATATATATGAGTTTCAATACATGGTCATGATCAAAATATTGGACAAAACCTCCCAAAACCATTTCTGTCCATTTCAAGTATTTGAAATATTTCTATAAGAAATATTTTCAAATAAATCCAGGAAAATTCTAGCAAGTCACATACGCATAATGTGATGACCATGCAAAGTTTCATATCAATCAAAATAATTTTGGTTCACTAAAGTTCCCCAAAAGCCTCTCTGTCCAGATCCAAGTTTGGACAACTCTACATTGCCAACTTTATCCATTTGATCCCAAACTTTGTGGACATTCTCATATACCCAAATGATTAAACTACACCAAGTGGTGCATCTAGGAGAATAGTTTTGGATGACTGGATCTTGAAAAACCCATTTCTGTTGATTTCTAGGGTTTACAAAAGTTGCATTGGCAACTTTGCCCAAATGAGCTCAAAATTGGTGGAAGGCCCTAATTATATGTGACATTTCACCCTGTGGAGTCTCATGCCAAATGTAATTCATTTACCTGCTCAAACCAACAACAAACACTTTCTGCCACTTCACAAAAACTTCGTTTTTTACCTCTTCCACTCTTCTCCATGGGCTCAAACTTCTAGCACAGCTACTCCTATTCCTCTTATACCTCCAGCAACTCCCTACCAACTAAAGCTCCATGATTGATGGGGTAAAACCCCATTTTACCCCTCTGGACAACCACTGTTCACCTCTCTCTCCACCTCCCCTCTCATCTAGTGGATCTCTAGCGCATCCAACGCCACTCCTACCTTGTTTACTCTCCCCAAAAAACCCCAGACACTAGAAGACACACCCATGGCACTATTAAAATGCCATGGCATGACATGGACGCGCTCTGGAGCACGCTACAGTGCACTCACGCACTGCAGCTTGCCCATTCCGAGGCACTCGACGTCCTTGGGCGCCGGGTCCGTGTCTCCCGAGGTCGCCTCGACGTCCACGGCATGCTAGCTAGTCGGGCCCCTCCTTCCCCTCTCTCCTTCTCACCCTGCTGAGCTCGCCCGACGCCGCCCAGCTCGGCCAGTGGGCGCACGAGCTCGGGGCCCTCCTGGAGATCACCCTGCTCCCTCTCTCCTCTCCTCTCGGCCTGGACCACGCCCACGAGCACCCCAAGCACGCACCAGAGCGCCCTTTTGGCCTATGGCAACACCACGGGTGGTGGTCGTGCGCCCCGCCTATGGCACCTCCCGGCCGCGCTCGTATAAGGCCACCCCCGAGCCTTCTCTTGTCTCCAACTACTCTCTCTCCCTCTCGCGCATCCTCTGGCCGACCCACTGCTCTTCCCGTGCTCTCCTTGCACATCCATGGCCGGAGCAGTGCCGCCGGCCGCCGCTTAAATTCATGGGCCTCGACCCCTCTCTCTTCCCCATGAACACTCCCGCGCCCCCTCATCACCACCGCCAACTCACCCCGTGCTCCATCCCCTCCTCCTCGTGCCTTCCTCGCCTTGCCAAACCCCGCCATCGCCTGTTCTCGCCGCAGCCGAGGCCTCGCTCGCTCTGGCGCTCCCCGGTGGGAACTGGGTCCCCAGGTGGACGCGACCCATCCTCCCGAGCTCGCGGGAGTCCGGGCGGTCGCCGGAGGTGGCTGGAGCCACCGAAACAGGCGCCGGCAAGCGCTCGGACCCGCCTCCTCTATCGCGGGCGGGAGGAGGGAGACGACCCTGCGGGTGGACCCCGCAGGTCAGTGACCCCGCCAGCGGGCCCCTCCTGTTTAAGTGGAAGCGTACCGGCCTCTTCCCCACTTCCCAGCAGCGTAGATGCCCCAGCGCGAGTACGCCTCCGACATGGCCCCTGCGCGCGTGCCGCCGAGCCGCTGGGCCAGCCCAGTGGCGCCCTGCCACTAAACCTCGCCCAGTGCGCACTCCCGCCGCCCAGATCTGGCCCATTTCGGTAAATCCTTTTTCCTTTTCTTTTTTTGTAGAATTGGAAAATCCATAGAATATTCAAATGAACTCAAAATTTTATGATTCAAATTTATAGTAATTCATAAATTCAGTCCCTATCACATGGTGCAGGTTGCACATTTTTCCAGAAAATTTTTCTTCACAAATATTTGGCAAAATCCTATTCTTCCATTTCTATGATGAGCTTTAGAAAATCACAGAGAGCTCATATTTGATCCGAATCCATCGATTCAAATTCCTCAGCACTTCTAAGATCCTAACCTAGTTTATGAACATTTTTCATTATGCTTCCACTACATCATAAAATATTGGTTCATTTCTCCATATATTGCCAACTTTGCAAATTCATAGGAGAATCATTTGAACTCCAAATCCAGTGAAACCCACTGCTAGATGCTTCTAAAATCATTCCTTATTAGACGGGTGCCTTTGCTCATTTTTTTTCAAAATAATTCTTCTGTACACTTCTTGCAAGTCCACTACTCTCTTGATTCCATCATATTGAAATGTTCGAAGGAATCCATTGATCCACTTCCAATGAAACCACTTTGGCAATTCCTCATATGACCAAAGGTATCCTAGAAAAATCCAACTCACATTTTTAGAGCACTTTTATTTTTGCCTTGTTGTGTTGCTTATTGTGATTGTTTCCGTTGTTAGTTGGCGAAGTAGACGAAATGCTCGGAGTTGGACCAGAGATATTTGAACACCTCGAAGACTTTGTTAAAACAGGCAAGCAGCCCTTTGACCATGTCTAAGAAACCCTTTTTATGCATGTCATATGGCAGTTTCATTGCTTGCATCGAAGTCATGATAAAATGGTGATAACTTGAGGTGGTTTGCCTTGCATGATGCATGACCCTACCTTTCTATGAGGGTTATGCGAGTGGGTGTAGTTAGGATGCTAAGTAACTGCTATGCAAATGGGTTGGGTATATGCATGGTGATGGGAGCAAGATTGTTTTCAAAAGACTTTTCAAAAACCCTATCGGTGCCACTTATGCCCGAAGGAGATAATGAGTTGGGTAACCACTTGATGACGAAGTGGTGTACCGAGGCAAGTGTGTGTGTTGTTTTTGAAAACGGATTAGATTTAAGATTTGTCGACTGTCCCAGCCTTACATGCGCAACCACTCTACCCTTATATGGGAAAGGGCATTATTGATTACCTAGGTCGATACTAGCTTGGAGCCCGCATTACTAGTGACGGGAGAGTCGTTGTTGTGCTCTCACGGGACGGGGTCGTGCCAGGTAGGGCGGCCATGACTGTTTTCACAGGGCACCGGACACACCGTTGGTACCCCGTGCTTGTGGTACGTGATGAATATGGGAGCGAGGCTCCACAATTTTAAGATGTGAAATGTTGGGCACGGGGGTTACTACCAATCGAGTGGACTCTATGTTAGTGTCGTCTAGGGAAAGATAGTGATCGGGTGCTTACCCCGGGTACTTGAGGTACCGCGGGTCGTGGATGACACGGAAGTTCCCCAGATCTTGTGGGTAAAGTGTGCAACCACTGCAGAGTGTAAAACTATTCAAACAGCCGTGTCCATGGTCAAGGACAGTTGGGCGGTGCTACTTAAACTACGTCCAGAGTTTTACAAACCACGTGTGTGTGTGTGTGTTGATGAAACAATTTGGGTTAAGTCAGATGACTTGACACGATGATCAAGTTGGATTGGTGTCCAACTCTGCTTATGTTGATATCTGCAACTTGTACATACGAATATCTGTACTCCCATGATGCATACTTTACATGTTGATAGATCATGTCATTACACTAAAAACTAGCTTTCCGCAAACTACCTACTTAGTGCTATATCATTGCATTATTGTGCCTTGTTCCAATCATGGGTTGCTTGCGAGTACATTCAAAGTACTCATTGGCTTTCCACTGGTTATTTTATTGGCCAGGCATGAAAGAACAAGATATGATGAAGAATACTTCGATGACGAATGCGAGCTAGGGCGCTTCCCAGTCAGAATGCCTGTAGGGTTAAGGCAGATGGCATGGTTCCAAGTTGTTATTGAAGATTCCCGCTGCAATGATACACTCAAGACTTGACCATAATGGTCCTACTTGTGTAAAACATTATGTATGGATGTAAGACTCTTGTTATTCAGCTTCTATGTGTTCAGTGAGCATTTATCTCTGGGATCACTATACACGTGCATTCGGTGATCTCGACTTATGAGTCGGGGTCCCCACAGTAGCAGAGGTTGTCATGCGCTTTTAAGTTAGATGCACAAAATCTTAATGCAAAAGAACGTCAATTTGTATTGCCGCTTGTCATAAAGAACTTTATTATGCATTATGTCACTTTATTTCTTCCATATCACAAGTTCGTATAAATCTTATTTCCTCCACACTAAAAGATCATAGATATTTACAGAGCATTTTTTATTGCTTGCACCGATGACAACTTACTTGTAGGATCTTACTCAATCCATAGGTAGGTATGTTGGACTCTCATGGAAAAACTGGTTTAAGGGATGTTTGGAAGCACAAGTAGTATCTCTACTTGGTGCAAAAGATTTGGCTAGCAAGGGGCGAGAAGCAAGCTCAACATGTTGGAGGATCCATGATAATATAACTTCTATTCGGATATAAGAAAACATAACCCATTATGTTGTCTTCCTTGTCCAACATCAACTTTTTAGCATGTAATATTTTAATGAGTGCTCACAATTAAAAAAGATGTCTGATGTCTACTACGCAACCTTCTTCTTGTAGACGTTGTTGGGACTCCAAGTGCAGAAGTTTGTAGGACAGTAGAAAATTTCCCTCAAGTGGATGACCTAAGGTTTATCAATCCGTGTGAGGCGTAGGTTGAAGATGGTCTCTCTCAAACAACCCTGCAACCAAATAACAAAGAGTCTCTTGTGTCCCCAACACACCCAATACAATGGTAAATTGTATAGGTGCACTAGTTCGGCGAAGAGATGGTGATACAAGTGCAATATGGATGGTAGATATAGGTTTTTGTAATCTGAAAGTATAAAAACAGCAAGGTAACAAGTGGTAAAAGTGAGCGTAAACGGTATTGCAATGAGTTGAAACAAGTCCTAGGGTTCATACTTTCACTAGTGCAAGTTCTCTCAACAATAATAACATAATTGGATCACATAACTATCCCTCAACATGCAACAAAGAGTCACTCCAAAGACACTAATAGCGGAGAACAAACGAAGATATTATGGTAGGGTACGAAACCACCTCAAAGTTATTCTTTCCAATCAATCCATTGGGCTCTTCCTGTAAGTGTCACAAACAGCCGTAGGTTTCGTACTAGAATAACACCTTAAGACACAAATCAACCAAAACTCTAATGTCACCTAGATACTCCAATGTCACCTCAAGTATCCGTGGGTATGATTACACGATATGCATCACACAATCTCAGATTTATCTATTCAACCAACACATAGAACCTCAAAGAGTGCCCCAAAGTTTCTACCGCAGAATCAAGACGAAAACGTGAGCCAACCCCTATGCATATGTTCATGGGCGGAACCCGCAAGTTGATCACCAAGACATACATCAAGTGAATCACGTGATATCCCATTATCACCACAGATACGCACGACAAGACATACATCAAGTGTTCTCAAGTCATTAAAGTCTCAATCCGATAAGATTACTTCAAAGGGAAAAAGTCAATCCATTACAAGAGAGTAGAGGGGAGAAGAAACATAAGATCCAACTATAATAGCAAAGCTCGCGATACATCAAGATCGTGCCAAATCAAGAACACGAGAGAGAGAGAGAGAGAGAGAGAGAGAGAGAGAGAGAGATCAACACATAGCTACTGGTACATACCCTCAACCTCAAGGGTAAACTACTCCTCCTCGTCATGGAGAGTGCCGGGATGATGAAGATGGCCACCGGTGAGGGTTCCCCCCTCCGGCAGGGTGCAGGAATGGGCCCCCGAGAGGTTTTTGGTGGCTACAGAGGCTCGCGGCGGCGGAACTCTCGATCTATTCTGTTCTACGGAGGTTTTAGGGTATATGGGTATACATAGGAGGAAGAAGTACGTCAGGGGAGCCACGAGGGGCCCACGAGGGTGGAGGGTGCACCCTGGGGGGGTGGGCGCGCCCCCTACCTCGTGCCTTCCTCGTTCCTTCTTTGACGTGGACTCCAAGTCTCCCCGGTTGCATTCCTTCCGAAAATAATTTCTCCAGAAGGTTTCATTCCGTTTCGACTCCGTTTGATATTCCTTTTCTTCGAAACATTGAAACAAGGGAAAAACAGGAACTAGCACTGGGCTCTGGGTCAATAGGTTAGTCCCAAAAATAATATAAAAGTGTTTAATAAAGACCATAAACATCCAAAACACATAATATAAAAGCATGGAACAATAAAAAATTATAGATACGTTGGAGATGTATCAGCATTCCCAAGCTTAATTCCTGCTCGTCCTCGAGTAGGTAAATGATAAAAACAGAATTTTTTTGATGTGGAATGCTACCTAACATAATTCTCAATGTAATTTTCTTTATTGTGGAAAGAATATTCAGATCCATAAGATTCAAAACAAAAGTTTAATATTGACATGAAAACAATAATACTTCAAGCATACTAACAAAGTAATCATGTCTTATCAAAATAACATGGCCAAAGAAAGTTATCCCTACAAAATCAAATAGTCTGGCTATGCTCTATCTTCACCACACAAAGTATTTAAATCATGCACAATCTCAATGACAAGCCAAGCAATTGTTTAATACTTTTTGTGTTCTCAAATTGTTTCAATCTTCACGCAATACATGAGCGTGAGCCATGGACATTGCACTATAGGTGGAATAGAATGGTGGTTGTGGAGAAGACAAAAAGGAGAAGATAGTCTCACATCAACTAGGCATATCAACGGGCTATGGAGATGCCCATCAATAGATATCAATGTGAGTGAGTAGGGATTGCCATGCAATGGATGCACTAGAGCTATAAGTATATGAAAGCTCAACAAAAGAAACTAAGTGGGTGTGCATCCAACTCGCTTGCTCACGAAGACCTAGGGAATTTTGAGGAAGCCCATCATTGGAATATACAAGCCAAGTTCTATAATGAAAAATGCCCACTAGCATATGAAAGTAACAAAATGAGAGACTCTCTATCATGAAGATCATGGTGCAACGTTGAAGCACAAGTGTGGTAAAAGGATAGTAGCATTGCCCCTTCTCTCTTTTTCTCTCATTTTTTTATTTTTTAATATTTTTTATTTGGGCCTTTCTCTCCTTTTTTTATGGCCTCTTTTTTTTCTTCTTTTTTTTGTCTGGAGTCTCATCCTGACTTGTGGGGGAATCATAGTATCCATCATCCTTTCCTCACTGGGACAATGCTCTAATAATGATGATCATCACACTTTTATTTACTTACAACTCAATCTTTACAACTCAATACTTAGAACATAATATGACTCTATATGAATGCCTCCGTCTGTGTACCGGGATGTGCAATGACTCATGAGTGATATGTATGAAAGAATTATGAACGGTGACTTTGCCACAAATACGATGTCAACTACATGATCAAGCAAAGCAATATGAAAATGATGGAGCATGTCATAATAAACGGAACGGTGGAAGTTGCATGACAATGATGGAGCGTGTCATAATAAACGGAACGGTGGAAAGTCGCATGCTCCTAGGGGGATAGATTGGTAGGAAAGACCATCGCTCGTCCCCGACCGCCACTCATAAGGAAGACAATCAATAAATAAATTATGCTCCGACTTCATCACACAATGATTCGCCATACGTGCATGCTACGGGAATCACAATCTTTAACACAAGTATTTCTCAAATTCACAACTACTCAACTAGCATGACTCTAATATCACCATCTTCATATCTCAAAACAATCATAAAGAATCAAACTTCTCATAGTATTCAATGCACTTTATATGAAAGTTTTTACTATATCCCTCTTAGATGCCCATCATATTAGGACTAAATTCATAAACAAAGCAAATTACCATGCTGTTTAGGACTCTCAAAATAATATTTCTTCAAAATAAAACCACCGCCGTGCTCTAAAAGGATATAAGTGAAGCACTAGAGCAAACAACAAACTACTCCGAAAGATATAAGTGAAGATGATAGAGGCGAAGGTGTCCCGATGTTTCGATGAGATGGTGGCTATCATTTCTGTGGGAGTCAACATTGATGATCCGACTACGAACGTGCGAGACGTCGCACCTTAGCAATCGCTCCGAGGGTTATTGACCACGCCGGAGCACGATCAACCTGACCACGAGGGCCAGTTTCCTGCGAGCAAGCGAAGAACAAGCAAGAAACTAAGATTGCAATCAGGATATTGCGAATATAAGAGGAAAGCTTTATTAATGAAGTGGGGTTCTGTGACGCCTTGGTCTGGTCGTTGAACACAAATGAAGTACGCGAAGTTGCAGCTATGGCGAACTTTTGATCTAAACAAAACCCAAAGTCTAAACGATGCCCTAGGGGCTGTATATATGGAGGAAGAGGGGGGTAATTTCGTGGCCCTTGGAGGAGGGGTCCGAAACCCACCCTAACTCTTGTTTCCCCACACATACGGACTCTAAAAATAGCCTATATTGAAGTATTTCGAAATTACATGGGCCTGGCCCAAAAGGAACGTGACGCAGCACCTAGAATAGCCTCTGGACGAAAATTATGAAGTGACATCTTGTATATTTCGTCCAAGGATTCATGCACTCATTATGGTGGCTTCAAAGTCCTGACATCATCACTTGAAACTCTGTTCTTGTCTCCCTTGCGCATGCCATCAACTCCATGCTTGTTCTGGCTCCAATGATCATCCTTCTCCAAGCTAGGCCCTTCATTTGTAAGCAAAACAAATGTATCCAATTTAGGCAGCATCATATTCTCATAAACATTAGAATCATTAGCAACAAACAAAAGTACCTGATAATTCAATTGGCGTGCGCGAGTTCTAGTAATTGGTCCAGTATGTATAGCAGCAGGGGTTGTGGGTGTAACAATGGTATTGATGTCCTCATCATCCTCCCCTTCTTGAAATGAAGTCGTCCTCGACGGAAGCTCATCTTCCTCACCCAAATAAGGCTTCAAATCTGCAATGTTAAAAGTGGGACTAACCCCAAAATCTGCAGGCAACTCAAGTTTATATGCATCATCATTTATTTTCTCTAACACCTTAAAAGGACCATCAGCACGTGGCATTAGCTTTGATTTGCGCAAATTAGGAAATCTATCCTTACGCAAATGTAACCAAACAAGATCTCCAGGTGCAAACACAACATGTTTTCTACCCTTATCTCCAGCAAGTTTATATTTAGCATTCATACGCTCAATGTTTTCCTTAGTTAACTCATGCATTTTTAAAATCAATTCAGCACGTTCTTTAGCATCAAAATTAACCTTCTCCGAAGATGGAAGAGGCAACAAATCAATAGGTGCACGAGGTAGGAAACCATACACAATTTCAAAAGGGCACATCTTAGTAGTAGAATGCAATGAACGATTATAAGCAAATTCAATTTGAGGCAAGCATTCTTCCCACATTTTCTTATTATTCTTCAAAACAGCTCTAAGCATAGTAGACAATGTTCTATTGACTACTTCAGTTTGTCCATCAGTTTGGGGGTGACAAGTAGTACTAAAAAGCAGTTTAGTCCCCAACTTAGACCATAAACATCTCCAAAAGTGGCTAAGAAATTTAGTATCACGATCTGAAACAATAGTATTTGGCACACCATGCAAGCGAATAATTTCACGAAAGAACAAATCACCAACATTAACAGCATCATCGCTTTTATGACATGGTATAAAGTGTGCCATTTTCGAGAATCTATCCACGACAACAAATATACTATCCCTCCCCTTCTTTGTTCGAGGTAAACCTAAAACAAAGTCCATAGATATATCCTCCCAAGGACCACTAGGTACAGGCAAAGGCATATATAAACCATGAGGATTGAGTCGTGACTTAGCTTTTTGACATGTAGTGCAGCGAGCAACAAAACGCTCAACATCCCGTCTCATCTTTGTCCAAAAGAAATGTGTAGCAAGTATATCCTCTGCCTTGTTCACGCCAAAGTGTCCCATTAGTCCTCCTCCATGTGCCTCCTGCAACAACAAAAGACGAACGGAGCTAGCTGGAATGCATAGCTTGTTAGCACGAAACACAAATCCATCGTTAACGACGAACTTGTTCCATGTTCTTCCTTCTTTACAATTCTGCAATACATCTTTAAATTCAGCATCATGCACATATTGATCTTTGATGGTCTCCAAACCAAATATTTTAAAGTCAAGTTGTGAAAGCATAGTATAACGACGAGACAATGCATCAGCAATAACATTTTCTTTACCCTTCTTGTGTTTAATGACATAAGGGAAAGTCTCAATGAATTCAACCCATTTAGCATGTCTACGATTCAGTTTAGCTTGACTTTTAATGTGTTTCAAAGATTCATGATCAGAATGTATAACAAATTCTTTGGGCCATAAAAAATGTTGCCATGTTTCTAAGGTCCGAACAAGAGCATATAATTCTTTATCATAAGTAGAATAGTTCAGACTAGGCCCACTCAATTTTTCAGAAAAGTATGCAACAGGTTTGCCATCTTGTAATAACACACCTCCTAATCCAATTCCACTAGTGATGAGGACATGACCACCTTGGATACGACCAAAAATATTGCATACATGCATATTTTTCACGTGATTCTAGTGTCAACTATTCAATAATCTATTTATATTATCCAGAACAAAAATACTTCACACACTTTTGTGTTTTGTCTAATTGCAGGTGTATGGGACATTTGTACAATCCACATATGAAGATAGGGGAAAAGGAGAAGTTTAAGTTCTGTTCAAAAAGTCCTCTCACGTCACTTTTGGGCCAAGAGAAGATAGAGTCCAAGTCTCTCATGTTCTGGATTCAGATTCGGACTGCACAGACATACCTGACTCAAAACGCCAAGAACTTTTTCATACGGACTCCGAATTGGGTGATTCTTTTTTTGTTGGAAAGTAGATTTCATCCTCTTTCCACACCAATTGTAATCACCTTTAAATTCGTCCGGAGCATTGAGATATGGACGAAACAATCTGACGCTGCAGCAGAATCCGAGTCAAACAACAAGTCCAAAGGTGTTGCATGACCTCCACTTGGGCCCATGAGCCTTGTACGTCCTAGGGTTGGTTTTAGGCTGCCTTGGGACGTCCTCCCACCTCCTTGTCCGCCACCCCTTGCTCCTATATAAGTAGATCCATCTAATAGCTTTTTCCTTGGGATTTGTTTAGTTAAAAGTTAGCCATTGCAACTTCGTGTACTTCGTTTGTGTCCAACGACCAGACCAAGACCGCTTACGAATTCCCACCTTTATCAATACTTCATATATACTCGCAATATTCAAATTGCTTTTATCATGTTCTTGCTTGTTCTTCGATTGCTTGCAGGAATAGACCTTCGTGGTCAGGTTGATTGTGCTCCGGTGTGGTCAATAACCTCTCGAAGTTGGTTTAGCGATTGCTAAGGCGCAACGTCGTGCACGTTTGTAGTCGGATTGTCAAAGTCGACTCCACCAAATCGATAGTTATCATCTCATCGAAAGATTGGGACACCCCCGCCTCTATCAAGTGGTATCAGTTTTCAGGTTGCTCGGTGAGAATTTGCAATTATCCCTAGATTAGATTTATTTACTTACCTATTGTCCAAGAAAAAGCCACACAAAAAAGTTAGATCTGTTCATCCTTTGTCCAAGCCAGTCTGAGCCTTTGCATAATCTTTTTAGTGTTTTGCTTTGTTGAATTTGCGGTTACATCGTCGTGTCAAGTTGCTGGTCTTAGTGTCTAGTCCTTTAGAGTTTCGAGTTCTATTCACAGTTTGTCACGCCACCGCCGCACCATCTTCTTTGTCGCTGCCATATACCACCACCGCGTCATTATTGCATCCGCTGTCCACCACCACCATCCTTCAATTTCCACCACGTACACCCCATCATTCATTGTCATAATCATACTTGAGGTCGTTCGCGTCATCACTAGATCAAATCTGCATCTTATCTAGCTTGTTTGTGAAAAAAAGAGAAAGAAAAAAAGAAAAAAGTGAGAGAAAAAAAGAAGAAAAGAGGAAAAAAAAGAGGAAAAAAAGTGAAAAAAATTCCATGAAAAAAGGAAAAAAAAAAGATATTCAGAGTGTGCTCCGCCTTTGTTACGCGTCGCGCCGTGATTTTTTTAGTGTTCTAGGCTCGCCTCTCTAGCACGGTCTAGCCTAGGACCAGCACAGTACCGTCATTGAGCGTTTATTCAACATTGCATCTCTAAATTGATTATTGCTGATCTTTTGCTACCATATATTTGGCCTTCCAAGCTCCACAAATTTCTACACCGTGTATACATATGCTCACGTGGCAATCGCTTTACTCAATCTTCGGAGTTATTTGACACCGCTGGTTGCCGGTCACCACCTGCTTCATGGTAAGAACTTGTAAGACTTTGATATTTGCTATACTGTGAGTGTTTTACCACCACATCCTAGTAGTTCATAGGAACATTATTCTCGGATTTTGTTTCTTGTTTTTCTACTGAATATGGCAGGTTCCAGAGTCAGTTGGGCTTCATCAATCGTGGGAGACGTGCCACCAGCTCCAAAAATACAACCACCGTCACAAGAGGTGCAAAGGCATAAGAATACGCACAATCAGGTTTTTGTTTCCATGCCACCTTTTAATGGTCGTTTTAAGCCTGATTTATATATTGAATGGGAGTTCGAAATAAATGTTATATTTGCTTCCCATGATTTTTCGGAACGTAAAAAAGTTAAGCTTGCGGTTGGTTCTTTCACTAGTTTTGCTACTGTTTGGTGGATTGAACATTGTCGGTTATACCCTGATTATGTACCTACTACTTGGGATGATTTAAAACTTGTCATGAGAGATAGATTCGTCGATGTTTATTATACTCGTGGCATGATTAAAAAACTACAACATTTAAAACAAGGTAGTGACACTGTAAGAAAATATTATGATGATTTACAAACTACCTTGTTGCATTCCTTTTTAGAGGAAAGTGAAGAAGATTTTATGGATAGATTTTGGGGAGGATTAAACCATGATATTCAGGAGATACTAATTCATGAAGAATGTTATCCTATGGACCATTTGTTTCATCTTGCTTGCAAAGCTGAACAGGAAATAAAGAGGCGTGATGCCCACAAGACAAACAAGCATAAGGTGCACATCCAAGGAGTTGAGACGGTCCTTCCTTCTACCACTGCGCCTACTATGACAACAACATCCGTTGTTGTGAGCACTGCATCAGCTCCATATTATGACCCGTCACTGCCGAGAGTCCCAACATCGTTTGAGTTGATAACACGAGGTAATGACAAAGGTACTGATCTTCTAACTTCGCATGCGAATGATGAATGCCATGTCGATTTAAATACACCATGTGATGCTCTAGCCACTACATTGATCACACCACCTATTTTAGATGATTATGCTGATGATTTGACTTTGCCATGTGATCAAACAACTGCAATATCAAGAATTTTGAGTGAACCCATTGAATTAACCGTTGATGTGAAAGAACCATGTGAATCAGGCACTAAAACAAATTTGGATCAACTATGTTTGAAAATAATTGTGCCAATGTTTAATCATTTTGATATGACCTCTAATCTTGATAATGATTTTGTGTTGAATGACTTGTTGCATGTTTGCTTATTACAGCATGTTGTAGCATGTAATTCTGAAACTATTAAAGTTTATTCACCAATGTTGGGATGGTTTAATGATGAACTTTGTCAATCTTCTGATATGAATAAGAGTTTCACTTATATGTGCAAACTGAGTTGCAATATTTTCATGCCTTCTACTTCTTGTGATAATATTTTGGCTTTATATCTTAAGAACTTTGAAAGTTACTCATGTATACATGTGTCATATGTGCAAAAACTAAGGAAATAAAAATGGATGACATATGCATATACAGCATGTACACCTTGTCTCTTTTGTTAGCCACATTTCAGATTAAGCAACGCCGAGGACGGCTTTATTTTCAAG
Source organism: Aegilops umbellulata (assembly GCA_032464435.1). Classification (NCBI taxonomy): domain Eukaryota; kingdom Viridiplantae; phylum Streptophyta; class Magnoliopsida; order Poales; family Poaceae; genus Aegilops; species Aegilops umbellulata. The sequence goes on from CP136059.1 coordinate 67,309,840, forward strand.
AAGGGGAGGATGATGAGGACATGACCACCTTGGATACGACCAAAAATATTGCATACATGCATATTTGTCAGGTGATTCTAGTGTCAACTATTCAATAATCTATTTATATTATCCAGAACAAAAATACTTCACACACTTTTGTGTTTTGTCTAATTGCAGGTGTATGGGACATTTGTACAATCCACATATGAAGATAGGGGAAAAGGAAAAGTTTAAGTTCTGTTCAAAAAGTCCTCTCATGTCACTTTTGGGCCAAGAGAAGATAGAGTCCAAGTCTCTCACGTTCTGGATTTAGATTCGGACTGCACAGACATACCTGACTCAAAACGCCAAGAACTTTTTCATACGGACTCCGAATTGGGTGATTCTTTTTTTGTTGGAAAGTAGATTTCATCCTCTTTCCACACCAATTGTAATCACCTTTAAATTCGTCCGGAGCGTTGAGATATGGACGAAACAATCTGACGCTGCAGTAGAATCCGAGTCAAACAACAAGTCCAAAGGTGTTGCATGACCTCCACTTGGGCCCATGAGCCTTGTACGACCTAGGGTTGGTTTTAGGCTGCCTTGGGACGTCCTCCCACCTCCTTGGCCGCCACCCCTTGCTCCTATATAAGTAGATCCATCTAATAGCTTTTTCCTTGGGATTTGTTTAGTTAAAAGTTAGCCATTGCAACTTCGTGTACTTCGTTTGTGTCCAACGACCAGACCAAGACCGCTTACGGATTCCCACCTTTATCAATACTTCATATATACTCGCAATATTCAGATTGCTTTTATCATGTTCTTGCTTGTTCTTCGATTGCTTGCAGGAATAGACCTTCATGGTCAGGTTGATTGTGCTCCGGTGTGGTCAATAACCTCTCGAAGTTGGTTTAGCGATTGCTAAGGCGCAACGTCGTGCACGTTTGTAGTCGGATCGTCAAAGTCGACTCCACCAAATCGACAGTTATCATATCATCGAAAGATCGGGACACCCCCGCCTCTATCAACTAGCATCACATTCAAGCTCAAAATTCTTATTAAAATCAGGAAGTTGAAGTAAAGGAGCATGTGTCAACTTATCTTTCAATACCGTGAAGGCTTCTTCCTGTGCGGTACCCCAAACAAAAGGCACATCCTTCTTTGTAATCTCATTGAGAGGTGCAGCAATGGTGCTAAAGTCTCTCACAAAACACCTATAGAAACCAGCGAGTCCAAGAAAACTCCTCACTTGTGTGACCGTTTTGGGCTGCGGCCAACTCTCAATAGCTTCAATCTTGGCTTTATCAACTTCAATTCCCTGTGGAGTAACAACATAGCCAAGAAAAGACACTCGGTCGGTGCAAAAGGTGCACTTCCCAAGGTTACCAAACAAACGTGCATCACGTAGAGCATTAAAAACAGCACGTAAATGTTCCAAATGTTCTTCCAAAGATTTGCTATAAATCAGTATATCATCAAAATAGACTACCACAAATCGTTCAATGAAAGGACGTAAAACTTCATTCATTAGTCTCATGAAAGTACTAGGTGCATTAGTTAACCCAAAAGGCATGACTAACCACTCATATAAACCAAACTTAGTTATAAATGTTGTTTTCCATTCATCTCCCAATTTCATACGAATTTGATGGTATCCACTACGCAAATCAACTTTGGAGAATATTGTAGAGCCACTCAATTCATCAAGCATATCATCTAGTCTAGGAATAGGATGATGATAACGAATAGTAATATTATTAATGCCTCTACAATCAAAACACATACGCGATGTACCATCCTTTTTAGACACTAGTATAATAGGAATAGAACAAGGACTAAGAGATTCGCGTATATAACCTTTGTCAAGCAGCTCCTGTACTTGACGCATAATCTCCTTCGTCTCCTCTGGATTGGTACGGTATGGTGCGCGGTTGGGTAGCGATGCACCGGGAATTAAGTCAATTTGATGCTCAATCCCTCGAATAGGTGGTAATCCCGGTGGCACATCTTGTGGGAAGACATCAGCGAACTCCTGCAAAATGTTAGTGACAGCAGGGGGCAAAGAGGAAGGCACGTCCTCGAATGAAAATAATGCCTCTTTGCACACAAAAGCATAGCAAACAGATTTGCTAGAATCTAGCTCATCAATATCAGATTTGGTGGCAAGTAAACATGCACTTTTCAATTTAATTTCAGAAGCAACACTAGATGGTTTATTAGGAGGCTTCATTTGTTGCTCAAATTCTTTTGCCACAATTTGATTTTCACTCTTATTTTTCTCTTGTTTTGCTTTATTAGCTCTATTAATATCATCTTTCAAAATGGAATCAGGATTCATAGGAAGCAAAGTAATATTTTTATCCTTATGAACAAGAGTATACTGATTGTTTCTACCATGGTGTACAGAATTTTTATCAAATTGCCATGGTCTACCAAGTAATAAGGAACATGCTTGCATAGGTACCACATCACAATCAACATAATCAGCATATGTACATATACTAAAATGCACACGAACAGTACGTGTTACCTTAACCTTGCCGCTGTTGTTGAACCATTGGATGTAGTAAGGATGTGGATGTGGTCTTGTGGTGAGAGATAGCTTCTCCACCATCTCCATGCTAGCCAAGTTGTTGCAGCTCCCTCCATCTATGATGACGCGAATAGAACATTCCTTCGCAACTCCCTTTGTATGGAACACATTATGCCTCTGATTTTGCTCAGCTTGTGTAACCTGCACACTCAAAACACGTTGAGCAACTAAACATTCATACCTGTCAGCATCTTCAGCAGCCATGTATTGCGTCTCATGATCAGAATCATCTCCACCGTGTTCTTCATGCGTAATAAGAGCCAAAGTCTCCTCATCATAGTCACTAGCGGACTCATACCCACCATCCTCAGTAACAATCATCACACGCTTAGATGGGCATTCTCTCGCATAATGACCTCCACCCTTGCAACGTCGACAAATAATATCATGTGTTTGCCCTGTTGATGCCATGGATGAAGAAGAGCTCTTTGCAGGCCCAGAAGGTGTGCTCTTGGCAGATAGTGGTGATTGTGCCTGCTTTACTGTATCACGGTTGGAGGTGGCAGCCGACGGAGGTGCCGGTGTAGCAGAACGTGTGGAAGTAGATTATGCACGTGGTGTCCATGATGAAGGTCGGCCTGCAGAAAAGTTAGTTCGCGCCAATGCCTGTCGATCCTGCACTTCACGTTGAGCTTTACAAGCAAGATGTAATAAACGAGTGATATTATTATAATCCTTATAGTCTAGAATGGTCTGAATCTCTCTATTTAATCCACCCAGAAAATGTCCAAGCATAGCTTCATTCTCCTCAACAATACCACATCTAATCAAACCAGTTTGTAATTCTTGATAATATTCTTCTACCGAATTTTTTCCTTGTCTTAAGCGCTGCAATTTTTGAAGTAATTCACGTTGATAATATGGTGGAACCCAACGAGTACGCATAGCAGTTTTCAAAGCAGCCCAAGTAGTTGGAACATGATATAATCTACAATGTTCAGACCACCAAACACATGCAAAGCTAGTGAAAGCACAAACAGCAGCAAGAACACGTCTCTCCTCAGGATATTGTAAACATGTAAATCTTACGTTGTTCAGTTTCTAACTCCCAAGTAAGATATATATCAGGAACATATCTACCCTCAAATGGTGGAATATTCAATTTCAGTTTAGGGAGATGGTCATGATCTCGTACCTGAGGGGGGTCCCTAACATTGCTATTATTTGCATGTGGACGACCTGGTGGTTGTGGTGCTGGTGGTTGCACGTAGTTCTGATGTTGATCAACATCATCCTCGTAATCTCCCACATAATCATCCTCCCCCACATCAGCAGCTGGAGCCACAGAAGTATCAACAGCAGGACCAGCAGCTTGGCCAGGCTGAAGAGGGACACGGGTCGCTCGGCGGAGGGCTGTTTCGCGATGTGGAGGTAGTCGTTGTTGCTGTTGTAGAGGTGTGTTAGGTGCAGCCGGTGGTGGTGGTGGTAGACGCGCGATCAATTCATTGAACTTGTTATCAAGCTTTGTTTCGAATGCCTTCTCAATGCCATCTATCTTCTCCATGGCCTCTTCAAATCTATTTAGCACATCTTCCACCTGTCCACTCATCATTTGCTGAAACTTATCATGTAACGCTTTGTTTGTCATGTTCTCCCAGTCAGTCTCGTCGGCTTGTGATCCTGCCATGGTTAGCAGCAATAGAAACACACAAGAATATGATTCTACAGACTACTAGGAAGTGGTGGTGGTGGTGTGGTGAACAGTCACAAATCTGTTAAGCAAATCTCAAATTCTTACCAGTTCTTACCCAGCAGCAGGCGGTGATCGGCAACCGAGGTAGTCAAAACTCTCAAAGCTTGGATAGAGCGATTACCAGGGAGAGTCAAACGCACGATGTAGATGTATGTGGAGCTGGGAAGGCTTTTAATATGGTAGCAAAAAGGGTCAGCAATAATCAATTCAGAGATGCAAAGTTGAATAAACGCTCAACGACGGTACTGTGCTGGTCCTAGGCTAGACCGTACTAGAGACGCGAGCCTAGAACACTAACAAAATCACGGCGCTACACGTAAACAAGGGAGGAGCACACTCTGAATTTTTTTTCTTTTTTTTTCACTTTTTCTTCCTCTTTTTTTTTGCTCCGCAACAAATTTTTTTTGAAAAAGTCTACAAATGTCCTAAAAACTGCCTAGCCAGAATTTTTATTTTTGAGTTTGGAACTATTTTTCTTCTGCGGGTAGCACGAAAGTTGGGGAGTCCTTCTCTGTCACGACTCAGAGTATCGCGTGATCTGGAAATCAAGAACAAAGCAACAATTACTGGACTCGGACTAGGACTCGTGGCGGAGATGAATCTGGTGGAAACTCGGACTGGTGGCAGATATTTGCAGGGCGATGGAACACGGAGATGAATCTGTGATGGAGGTGGACTCGGATTAGCGTGATCGCGGTGGATATGTGGTATATGGTAGCGGCGATGACGATGGTGGTATATGGCAGCGGTGATGACGATGGTGGTATATGGCAGCGGTGATGATGATGATGCGGTGGTGATATATGGCAGCGGCGACGTGACAACCTGTGAACAAAACTCGAAACTCTAAAGGACTAGACGCTAAGACCAGCAACTTGACACGACGATGCAACCGCAAATTCAACAAAGCAAATACAGAAAAGATTATGCAAAGGCTCAGATTGGTTCGGACAGGATGAACTAACCCTAATTTTTTTTGCTTTTTCGTGGACTGTAGGTATGAAAAACAGACTCGATCTAAACTATGAAAAACTGTAAAATCTCAGCGAGCAACCTGAAAATCTGATACCACTTGATAGAGGCGAAGGTGTCCCGATGTTTCGATGATATGGTGGCTATCGTTTCTGTGGGAGTCGACCTTGACGATCCGACTACGAACGTGCGAGACGTCGCGCCTTAGCAATCGCTAAACCAACTTCCGAGGGTTATTGACCACGCCGGAGCACGATCAACCTGACCACGAGGGCCTGTTTCCTACGAGTAAACGAAGAACAAGCAAGAAACTAAGATTGCAATCTGGATATTGCGAATATAAGAGGAAAGCTTTATTAATGAAGGTGGGGTTCTGTGACGCCTTGGTTTGGTCGTTGAACACAAACGAAGTACGCGAAGTTGCAGCTATGGCGATCTTTTGATCTAAACAAAACCCAAAGTCTAAACGATGCCCTAGGGGATGTATATATGGAGGAAGAGGGGGGAATTTCGTGGCCCTTGGAGGAGGGGTCTGAAACCCACCCTAACTCTTGTTTCCCCACAAATACGGACTCTAAAAACAGCCTATATTGAAGTATTTCGAAATTACATGGGCCTGGCCCAAAAGGGAGGTGACGCAGCACCTAGAATAGCCTCTAGACGGAAATTATGAAGTGGCATCTTGTATATTTCGTCCAAGGCTTCATGCACTCATTATGGTGGCTTCAAAGTCCTGACATCATCACTTGAAACTCTGTTCTTGTCTCCCTTGCGCATGCCATCAACTCCATGCTTGTTCTGGCTCCAATGATCATCCTTCTCCAAGCTAGGCCCTTCATTTGTAAGCAAAACAAATGTATCCAATTTAGGCAGCATCATATTCTCATAAACATTAGAATCATTACCAAGAAACAAAAGTACCTGATAATTCAATTGGCGTGCGCGAGCTCTAGTAATTGGTCCAGTATGTATAGCAGCAGGGGCTGTGGGTGTAACAATGGTATTGATGTCCTCATCAGAAGATCAATGAGTAGTTAAATAATTATGTAGCAATGTGAAGACTCTCTAACATTTAAGAATTTAAGATCTTGGTACTTTATTCAAACAGCAAGCAAAGCTAAATAAAATAAAATGATGCTCCAAGCAAGACACATATAATGTGGTGAATAAAAATATAGCTCCAAGTAAAGTTACCGATGAATGAAGACGAAAGAGGGGATGCCTTCCGGGGCATCCCCAAGCTTAGGCTCTTGGTCATCCTTGAATATTACCTTGGGGTTCCTTGGGTATCCCCAAGCTTAGGCTCTTGCCACTCCTTATTCCATAGTTCATTGAATCTTTACCCAAAACTTGCAAACTTCACAACACAAAACTTAACAGAAAACTCGTAAGCTCCGCTAGCGAAAGAAAATAAAACACCACTTGAAGGTACTGTAGTGAACTCATTCTTTATTTATATTGGTGTTAAACCTACTGTATTACAACTTCTCTATGGTTTATAAACTATTTTACTAGCCATAGATTCATCAAAATAAGCAAGCAACACAATAAAAACAGAATCTGTCAAAAACAGAACAGTCTGTAGTAATATGTATCAAATGTATACTTATCGAACTCCAACATTTCTAAAATAAATTGGTGGTCCCAAGGAATTTTTCTAGTAATCATATGCGAAAAGAATCAACTAAATATCACTCTCCAGTAAAAAGTTGAAGCTAATCTCGTGAGCGCTAAAGTTTCTGTTTTTTACAGCATGATCATAAAGACTTCACCCAAGTCTTCCCAAAGGTTCTACTTGGCACAAACACTAATTAAAACATAAAACCACATCTAAACAGAATCTAATGGGTTATTTATTAATAAACAGAACCAAAAATCAAGAAACTAAAATAAAGTTGGGTTTCCTCCCAACAAGCGCTATCGTTTAACGCCCCTAGCTAGGCACGATGATTTCAATGATGCTCACATAAAAGATAAGAATTGAAACGCAAAGAGAGCATCATGAAGAATATGAATAGCACATTTAAGTCTAACCCACTTACTATGCATAGGGATTTTGTGAACAAACAACTTATGGGAACAATAGTCAACTTGCATAGGAAGGTAAAACAAGCATAACTTCAAGATTTTAAGCACATAGAGAGGAAACTTGATATTATTGCAATATGTAGAAGCATGTGATCCTCTCTCATAATAATTTTCAGTAGAATCATGAATGAATTCAACAATATAACCAGCACCTAAAGCATTCTTTTCATGATCTACAAGCATAGAATTTTTACTACTCTCCACATAAGCAAAATTGTTCTCATTCGGAATAGTGGGAGTATCATAAGAGACTTGAATACTATAAATTGTTTCCACATTAAAAGAGTAATGTTCAGAAAAAGGGTAATCATAATTACGACAGGTTTTATAAATATAATTATCACTACTTTTTATAACATAAGTTTCATCACAATAATCATTATAAGTAGCAACTTTGTTCTCATCATAATCGATTGAAACCTCTTCCAAGATAGTGGATACATCACTAAATAAAGTCATGACCTCCATCCACTTTCATAACTATCAAAATAAGATTCAACATCCTCCAAAATATTGGGATCATTACTTCCTAAAGTTGACACTCTTCAAAACCCACTTTCATAAATATAATCATCATAAGTAGGAGGCATGCTATCATCATATATTTGCGTATCAAAACTTGGGAGACTAAAAATATCATCTTCGTTAAACGTAGCCTCCCCAAGCTTGGGACAAACATTAATTGCAGCAAATATATTCTCAAAAACATCATCTTCTTCAAACATAGCATCCCCAAGCTTGGGCCTTTTCATATCATAGGCATAATCACTCTCATCATTAATAGTATGGATAGCACCAATAGTATAGCAATTATCATATTCTTCCAAGTAAGTGCCAAAAAGATTTTCAAGATCATAAGAAGTATCATTATCTTCCCAATCCAAATCATCACAACAAGCAATAGGCATAACGAGATCATCATCAAGTGTATCATCTTCCACAATTATTTTTTATTCATTTTCATGAGGCACAACAATAATAGGAGCAACATTATTTGGGAGAGATATCTTTTTACCTCTCTTCCTTTTTCTTTTCTTCTTCTTCACCTCATGTGTGGGTTCAATCCTCTTTTTGGAGCTCCTTATTAATGAGATTGGTTGAGTAGAAGGCTCCTTCTCGTTACCTGATTCATCATAAGAAATAATAGGAGGATATTGGGAAGTCTCTTCCCTTTCGTTAGCATTCTCTTCATCTTCTATTTGTTTCCTTTTCTTTATGTAATTGGCAATATAAGGATTTCCAATGCAATTCACCGCACAATACATATTAATCTTTTCTAGATCAAAATCAAGAAATCTATCAAGATTAAACTTTGGAATACCCTCAGTTATACGTTTCATTTCTTCATAACCCAAAAGAATACTAAGCTCTTTATGATGCTCAAGAGTAATCAAGTTATCACAATTTTTGGACACGACTTGATCATGAAACAAATAGCATTGGAGCTTTAAATGACCATGTTCACTGCAAAGTTCACAAGGGGCGCGATAAATATTGAAACTTTCAGCGCAATCATCTAGCCTCTCTTGCAACAATTTAGTTTCTAAGTACTTATGCCTCTTGCAATATCTATCTTCCCTATTTGGTATGTACTTACAAACCCAATGCACTCCACAAAAATTGACATGTTTATAGGAGACATTTTCATCATAACTAGTGCAATCATCATTAGTACTATGGATATTCAAGGAGTTCATACTAACAACATTGCAATCATGCTCATCATTCAAAGATTTAGTGCCAAATATTTTAATGCATTCTTCTTCAAACACTTTGGCACAATTTTCCTTTCCATCATACTCACGAAAGATATTAAAAAGATGAAGCGTATGAGGTAAGCTCAATTCCATTTTTTGGTAGGTTTATTTTATAAACTAAACTAGTGCTAAAACAAGAAACAAAAAGATTCGATTCCAAGATCTAGAGATATACCTTCAAGCACTCACCTCCTCGGCAACGGCGCAAGAAAAGAGCTTGATGTCTACTACGCGACTTTCTTCTTTTAGACGTTGTTGGGCCTCCAAGTGTAGAGGTTTGTAGGACAGTAGCAAATTTCCCTCAAGTGGATGACCTAAGGTTTATCCATCCGTGGGAGGCGTAGGTTGAAGATGGTCTCTCTCAAAAAACCCTGCAACCAAATAACAAAGAGTCTCTTGTGTCCCCAACACACCCAATACACTGGTAAATTGTATAGGTGCACTAGTTCGGCGAAGAGATGGTGATACAAGTGCAATATGGATGGTAGATATAGGTTTTTGTAATCTGAAAGTATAAAAAAAGCAAGGTAACAAGTGGTAAAAGTGAGCGTAAACGGTATTGCAATGAGTTGAAACAAGGCCTAGGGTTCATACTTTCACTAGTGCAAGTTCTCTCAACAATAATAACATAATTGGATCACATAACTATCCCTCAACATGCAACAAAGAGTCACTCCAAAGACACTAATAGCAGAGAACAAACAAAGAGATTATGGTAGGGTATGAAAACCATCTCAAAGTTATTCTTTCCAATCAATCCATTGGGCTATTCCTGTAAGTGTCACAAACAGCCCTAGAGTTCATACTAGAATAACACCTTAAGACACAAATCAACCAAATCCCTAACGTCACCTAGATAGCAGAGAACAAACAAAGAGATTATGGTAGGGTATGAAACCATCTCAAAGTTATTCTTTCCAATCAATCCATTGGGCTATTCCTGTAAGTGTCACAAACAGCCCTAGAGTTCGTACTAGAATAACACCTTAAGACACAAATCAACCAAAACCCTAATGTCACCTAGATACTCCAATGTCACCTCAAGTATCCGTGGGTATGATTACAACATATGCATCACACAATCTCAGATTTATCTATTCAACCAACACATAGAACCTCAAAGAGTGCCCCAAAGTTTCTACCGCAGAATCAAGACGAAAATGTGTGCCAACCCCTATGCATAGGTCCATGGGCCGAACCCGCAAGTTGATCACCAAGACATACATCAAGTGAATCACGTGATATCCCATTGTCACCATAGAGACGCACGGCAAGACATACATCAAGTGTTCTCAAGTCATTGAAGACTCAATCCTATAATATTACTTTAGAGGGAAAACCTCAATCCATTACAAGAGAGTAGAGGGGGAGAAGAAACATAAGATCCAACTATAATAGCAAAGCCCGCGATACATCAAGATCGTGCCAAATCAAGAACACGAGAGAGAGAGAGAGAGAGAGAGAGAGAGATCAAACACATAGCTACTGGTACATACCCTCATCCCCGAGGGTGAACTACTCCCTCCTCACAATGGAGAGCGCCGGGATGATGAAGATGGCCACTGGTGAGGGTTCCCCCCTCCGGCAAGGTGCCGGAACGGGCTCCCGAGAGGTTTTTGGTGGCTACAGAGGCTTGCGGCGGCGGAACTCTGATCTATTCTGTTCTACGGATGTTTTAGGGTATATGGGTATATATAGGAGGAAGAAGTATGTCAGTGGAGCCACGAGGGGCCCACGAGGGTGGAGGGCGCGCCCCCTACCTCGTGCCTTCCTCCTTGCTTCTTTGACGTGGACTCCAAGTCTCCCCGGTTGCTTTCCTTCCAAAAATAACTTCTCGAGAAGGTTTCATTCTGTTTCAACTTCGTTTGATATTCTTTTTCTTCAAAACACTAAAGCAAGGGAAAAAACAAGAACTGGCACTGGGCTCTGGGTTAATAGGTTAGTCCCAAAAATAATATAAAAGTGTTTAATAAAGCCCATAAACATCCAAAACACATAATATAATAGCATGGAACAATCAAAAATTATAGATATGTTGGAGACGTATCGATGTCCAAGATAGTAACAATGACCAAACTATGCTTGTCAACTCTCAACAACTTTTATTCATCATACTCTTTATATGTGAAGTCATCACTCTCCATAAGATCATTATATGATCTTTTTATTTCTTTTTATTCTTTTATATATTCCCTCAAGATCATAGTGAGGGAGTCCTGGATTAGGGGGTATCCGGACAGCCGGACTATAACCTTTGGCCGGGCTGTTGGACTATGAAGATACAAGATTGAAGACTTCGTCCCGTGTCTGGATGGGACTTTCCTTGGCGTGGAAGGCAAGCTTGGCAGTACGGATATGTAGATCTCCTTCCTTGTAACCGTCTCTGTGTAACCCTAGCCCCCTCCGGTGTCTATATAAACCGGAGGGTTTAGTCCGTAGGACAGAAGAACAACAATCATACCATAGGCTAGCTTCTAGGGTTTAGCCTCTCTGATCTCGTGGTAGATCAACTCTTGTACTACCCATATCATCAATATTTATCAAGCAGGAGTAGGGTTTTACCTCCATCGAGAAGGTCCGAACCTGGGTAGAAACATCGTGTCCCTTGTCTCTTGTTACCATCCGCCTAGACGCACAGTTCAGGACCCCCTACCCGAGATCCGCCGGTTTTGACACCGACATTGGTGCTTTCATTGAGAGTTCCTCCGTGTCGTCATATTTAGGCTTGAATGCTCCTTCGATCATCAACAGCGATGCAGTCCAGGGTGAGGCTTTTCTCCCCGGACAGATCTTCGTGTTCGGCGGCTTCGCACTGCGGGCCAACTCGCTTGGCCATATGGAGCAGATCGAGAGTTACGCCCCTGGCCATCAGGTCAGGTTTGGTAGCTTAAACTACACGACCGACATCCGCAGAGACTTGATCTTTGACGGACTCGAGCCCCGGCCGAGTGCGCCACACTGTCACGATGGGCATGATTTAGCTCTACCACCGAACAGTGTCCTAGAGGCCGCACCTGCAACCGCTCCGACCTTTAATTCGGAGCCAACTGTGCCATCCATGGGCGGGTGGTTAGACCCCGCCATGGAGGCAGCAGCCTCAACGGCGATCGAGCCGAACACCAGCCTTACCCATCATGAGGCCCGTGACTCCACATCTCCGGACTCTCCTTCGGACTCTGAACCACCCGCGCCCCTGCCAATCGAATCCGATTGGGCGCCAATCATGGAGTTCACCTCCGCGGATATCTTTCGGCACTCGCCCTTCGGCGACATACTGAATTCACTAAGGTCTCTCTCCTTGTCAGGAGAGTCCTGGCTGGATTATGACCGGCAGGATTGGGATACGGACGATGAAGAAATTCGGTGCCCACCCACCACCCACTTCATAGCCAATGTCGATGATTTGACCGAAATGCTCGACTTCGACTCTGAAGACATCGACGGTATGGACGATGATGTAGGAGACGAACAGGAACCAGTGCCTACAGGGCACTGGACGACCACCTCGTCGTATGATATATATATATATGGTGGACACACCCAAAGAAGGCAAAGGCGACGGAACAGCGGAGGATGACCCCTCCAAGAAGCAACCCAAGCGCCGGCGTCAGCGGCGCCGCTGTAAGTCTCACCAAAGCAAAAACAGTGATACCGGCACAGGAGAAAATAACACCCCGGACAGTGCCGAAGACAACCCCCTCCTGCAAGACTCAGCGCAGGAGGACGGAGAAGCCAACCCTCCCGAGAGAGCGGTAGATAGAAAGGTAGAGGATGATAATTACATGCCTCCCTCCGTAGACGAGGCAAGCCTCGACGACGACGAATTCGTCGTGCCTGAGGATCCCGTCGAGCAAGAGCGCTTCAAGCTCCGGCTTATGGCCATGGCGAATAGCCTTAAGAAAAAGCAGCAGCAGCTTAGAGCTGATCAAGACTTGCTAGCGGACAGATGGACTGAAGTCCTTGCGGCTGAGGAATACGAACTCGAAGGCCCCTCCAAGAGCTACCCAAAGCACAGGTTTCTACCCCGATTAGAGGAGGAAGCATCTAAACCTACGTCTCCAGTGTATGACGCAGCTGATCGGCCACCTCGTGGCCGCGACAGAGAGGCCTCTCGGCCCACAGCTCAAGCCGCACCCCGGCGTCACTCAAAAAATACCAAGGCACGAGGAAATACGCTGGATCTGCGAGACATATTGGAGGACAAAGCAAAGCAAACAAGATCGATCTACGGATCGCGTGGGCGCCCGACCACACGAGACGATAACCGTCACGCCGGATACAGAAAAAGTAAATCCGGCCTGGCCGAACACATCAGACAAAACTCATTTGAGCTGCGTCGCGATATAGCCCAGTACAGAGGCGCCGCACACCCGCTATGCTTCACAGATAAAGTAATGGATCATCAAATCCCAGAGGGTTTCAAACCCGTGAATATCGAATCATATGATCGTACGACAGATCCCGCGGTATGGATTGAGGACTATCTCCTTCATATCCACATGGCCCGTGGCGACGATCTACACGCCATCAAATACCTCCCACTCAAGCTTAAAGGACCAGCCCGACATTGGCTCAACAGCTTGCCAGCAGAATCCATTGGTTGTTGGGAATATCTGGAAGCCGCATTCCTTGACAACTTCTAGAGCACTTATGTGCGACCACCAGATGTCGCTGACTTGAGCCACATAATTCAACAGCCAGGGGAATCAGCCAGGCAATTCTGGACACGGTTCCTAACCAAGAAAAATCAAATCGTCGACTGTCCGGATGCAGAGACCCTAGCGGCTTTCAAGAATAACATCCGCGACGAGTGGCTTGCCCGGAACCTTGGACAGGATAAACTGAAATCTATGGCAGCCCTCACGACACTCATGACCCGCTTTTGCGCGGGAGAAGACAGCTGGCTCGCTCGCAGCAATAACCCTGGTACTTCGGATACCAAGGACAGCAACGGCAGGTCACGTCGCAACAAACACAAACACCGCATTAACAGCAACAATACTGAGGATACGACAGTTAGCGCCAGATTCAGAGTCTCTAAGCCCTATCAGCGGAAAAAGCCGTTCAAAAGAAGCACTCCGGACCCATCCAGTTTGGACCATATACTCGATCGCTCGTGTCAGATACATGGCACCCCCGACAAGCCAGCCAACCACACCAACAGGGATTGTTGGGTGTTCAAGCAGGCTGACAAGTTAAATGCCGAAAACAAAGACAAGGGGCTACATAGCGACGACGAGGAGGAGCCCCGGCCGCCGAACGATAGAGGACAGAAGGGTTTCCCCCCACAAGTGTGGACGGTGAATATGATATACGCAACCCACATCCCCAAGAGGGAACGGGAGCGTGCGTTAAGGGACGTATATGCGTTGGAGCCAGTCGCCCCAAAGTTCAACCCATGGTCCTCCTGTCCGATCACTTTCGATCGCAGGGACCATCCCACTAGTATCCGCCATGGCGGATTTGCCGCATTGGTTCTAGACCCAATGATTGACTGATTTCACCTCACTCGAGTCCTTATGGACGGCAGTAGCAGCCTGAACCTGCTTTATCAGGACACAGTGCGCAAATGGGCATAGATCCCTCAAGGATTAAAGCCACAAAAATGACCTTTAAGGGCGTCATACCAGGTGTAGAGGCCCATTGCACAGGCTAAGTTACACTAGAGGTGGTCTTCGGATCCCCGGATAATTTCCGAAGTGAGGAGTTAATCTTCGATATAGTCCCGTTCTGCAGTGCCTATCATGCACTGCTTGGGCGAACCGCATTTGCAAAATTCAATGTGGTGTCGCACTATGCATACCTCAAGCTCAAGATTCTAGGACCTCGAGGGGTCATCACAGTCAATGGAAACACCGAGCGCTCTCTCTGAATGGAGGAGCACACGGCGGCCCTCGCAGCGGAAGTACAAGGCAGCCTCTCAAGGCAATTCTCCAGTCCGGCGACAAAACGTCTGGACACCGTTAAGTGCGCTCGAAGTAATCTACAACAAGACCGCCTGGCACGTTCCGAGCAAGCGTAGCAATACGGCCCCAACCCCAGCCCCAGCAAAATGGTGAAATATGTGCTACGCGTACATAATTACGCTCTCAAAATACCATGGGCACAGGGGGAGGGGCACGACCACGGCACGCTCCAAAATGCGGCTCAACCGCACTAGGGGCTTCCGACCTTGTCATTTTTTCTCACTTTCAGGACTTTACTCTCCGGAAGACCTGTTCGGCAGTACAATCGCCGAACAGACGATACAACAACCAGGGAGACAGAAAGCTACGTCACACGATGAAACTCCCAGGTGGTCTCTATAACGAGCAAAATATCTGCTTTAAATACCATTCCAAAGCTCGCCCATGGAGGGGACATGTCAAATAGTCCCATCTCTTGCTTATCGCACTATTTGTATTGTTCTGCTTTTAATGCACCTTTTTCGAATAAACAATGCATAGCTTCAGTCTATTATTGCATTCTCTGTTCCTTCCTTTTTGTATATATGTTCATTCATGACATTCAGCACCCGTACACTTTGGTACGGCTAATACGCCAAGGGCTTAAGCACCCCATAATACGGCGTGAGAAGTCCGAACACTTTCACAAGTGCGGCACTCCGAACTTATAGCATTATATGCATCAGCTCCGAATCATGTCTTGGGTCAATAGTTGGGTTTGCCCGGCTCCCATGTTTTGGTACCTTACGTTCCATTATATCGGCTAAGGTAGCACTGGGAGAACTACTGCGATTGTGCCCTGGTTCAGCTGGGCTAAGCACCTTAGTAGAGAAAGCTGAAACTAACTGTCATGATAGGGCGAGAGCTGGTCGCTGTTCGAGAGGTTTCAATTCCCTAAAGACTTATGCCGCTTAGGGCGAGGAGCCGGCTTTGTCCGGCCCAGGCGTGTATAACTGATAGAGGCGGAGGTGTCCCGATCTTTCGATGAGATGATAACTAATTTTATGGAGCCGACTTTGATGATCTGACTACAAACATGCACGACGTTGCGCCTTAGCAATCGCTAAACCAATCTCCTGAGGTTACTGATGATGCCGGAAGCACGATCAGCCTAACCACGAAGGTCTATTCCTGCACGCAATCGAAGAACAAGCAAGAATATGATAATGCAATCTGAATATTGTGAATATAGATGAAGTATTGATAATGGTGGGGATCCGTAAGCGGTCTTGGTCTGGTCGTTGGACACAAACGAAGTACACGAAGTTGCAATGGCTAACTTTTAACTAAACAAATCCCAAGGAAAAAGCTACTAGGTGGATCTACTTATATAGGAGCAAGGGGTGGCGGCCAAGGAGGTGGGAGGACGTCCCAAGGTATCTTAAAACCAACCCTAGGTCGTACAAGGCTCATGGGCCCAAGTGGAGGTGATGCAACACCTTTGGACTTGTTGTTTGACTCGGATTCTGCTGCAACGTCAGATTGTTTCGTCCATATCTCAATGCTCCGGACGAATTTAAAGGTGAATCCAATTGGAGGGGAAAGAGGACGAAATCTACATTCCAACAAAAAAAGAATCACCCAATTCGGAGTCCGTATGAAAAAGTTGTTGCCGTTTTGAGTCAGGTATGTCTGTGCAGTCCGAATCTGAATCCAGAACGTGAGAGACTTGGACTCTATCTTCTCTTGGCCCAAAAGTGACGCGAAGGGACTTTTTGAACAACACCTAAACTTCTCTTTTTCCCTTATCTTCATATGTGGATTGTACAAATATCCCATACACCTGCAATTAGACAAAACACAAAAGTGTGTGAAGTATTTTTGTTCTGGATAATATAAATAGATTATTGAATAGTTGACACTAGAAATCACCTGACAAATATGCATGTATGCAATATTTTTTATCGTATCCAAGGTAGTCATGTACTCATCATCCTCCCCTTCTTGAAAATAAAGCCATCCTCGGCATTGCTTTATCTGAAATGTGGCTAACAAAAGAGACAAGTTGTACATATTGTATATGTATATGTCATCAATTTTTACTTCCCGTGGAATTTGCACATATGACACATGTATACATGAGTAACTTTCATAGTGAATAAAATATAAAGACAAAATATTATCACAAGAATTAGAAGGCATTAAAGTATTGCAACTCAGTTTGCACATATAAGTGAAGCTCTTATTCATACGAAAAGATTGACAATATTCATCATTAAACCATCCCAATATTGGTGAATAAACCTTACTTGCATCAAATTTACATGCTACAACAAGCTTAAATAAGTCAACATGCAATGATAGAGGCGAGGGTCCCGATCTTTCGATGAGATGATAACTATCGATTTGGTGGAGATGACTTTCACGATCTGACTACAAACATGCACGACGTTGCGCCTTAGCAATCGCTAAACCAACTTCGAGAGGTTATTGACCACGCCGGAGCACGATCAACCTGACCACAAAGGTCTATTCCTGCACGCAATCGAAGAACAAGCAAGAATATGATAAAGCAATCTAAATATTGCGAATATATATGAAGTATTGATAAAGATGGGGATCCGGAAACGGTCTTGGTCTTGTCGTTGGACACAAACGAACTACATGAAGTTGCAATGGCTAACTTTTAACTAAACAAATCCCAAGGAAATAGCTACTAGGTGGATCTACTTATATAGGAGCAAGGGGTGGCGGCCAAGGAGGTGGGAGGACATCCCAAGGCAGCCTAAAACCAACCCTAGGTCGTACAAGGCTCATGGGCCCAAGTGGAGGTGATGCAACACCTTTGGACTTGTTGTTTGACTCGGATTCTGCTGCAACGTCAGACTGTTTCGTCCATATCTCAATGCTCCGGACGAATTTAAAGGTGAATCCAATTGGAGGGGAAAGAGGACGAAATCTACATTCCAACAAAAAAAGAATCACCCAATTCGGAGTCCGTATGAAAAAGTTGTTGCCGTTTTGAGTCAGGTATGTCTGTGCAGTCCGAATCTGAATGCAGAACGTGAGAGACTTGGACTCTATCTTCTCTTGGCCCAAAAGTGACATGAAGGGACTTTTTGAACAGCACCTAAACTTCTCTTTTACCCTTATCTTCATATGTGGATTGTACAAATGTCCCATACACCTGCAATTAGACAAAACACAAAAAGTGTGTGAAGTATTTTTGTTCTCGATAATATAAATAGATTATTGAATAGTTGACACTAGAAATCACCTGACAAATATGCATGTATGCAATATTTTTGGTCGTATCCAAGGTAGTCATGTCCTCATCATCCTCCCCTTCTTGAAAATAAAGCCGTCCTCGGCGTTGCTTTATCTGAAATGTGGCTAACAAAAGAGACAAGGTGTACATGTTGTATATGTATATGTCATCAATTTTTATTTCCCGTGGAATTTGCACATAAGACACATGTATACATGAGTAACTTTCATAGTGAATAAAATATAAAGACAAAATATTATCACAAGAATTAGAAGGCATGAAAGTATTGCAACTCAGTTTGCACATATAAGTGAAGCTCTTATTCATATGAAAAGATTGACAATATTCATCATTAAACCATCCCAATATTGGTGAATAAACCTTATTTGCATCAAATTTACATGCTACAACATGCTTATATAAGTCAACATGCAATGATAGAGGCGAGGGTCCCGATCTTTCGATGAGATGATAACTATCGATTTGGTGGAGATGACTTTCACGATCTGACTACAAACATGCACAACGTTGCGCCTTAGCAATCGCTAAACCAACTTCGAGAGGTTATTGACCACGCCGGAGCATGAGCAACCTGACAACAAAGGTCTATTCCTGCACGCAATCGAAGAACAAGCAAGAATATGATAAAGCAATCTGAATATTGCGAATATATATGAAGTATTGATAAAGGTGGGGATTCGGAAGCGGTCTTGGTCTGGTCGTTGGACACAAACGAACTACAAGAAGTTGCAATGGCTAACTTTTAACTAAACAAATTCCAAGGAAATAGCTACTAGGTGGATCTACTTATATAGGAGCAAGGGGTGGCGGCCAAGGAGGTGGGAGGATGTCCCAAGGCAGCCTAAAACCAACCCTAGGTCGTACAAGGCTCATGGGCCCAAGTGGAGGTGATGCAACACCTTTGGACTTGTTGTTTGACTCGGATTCTGCTACAGCGTCAGATTGTTTCGTCCATATCTCAATGCTCCGGACGAATTTAAAGGTGAATCCAATTGGAGGGGAAAGAGGACGAAATCTACTTTCCAACAAAAAAGGAATCACCCAATTCGGAGTCCGTATGAAAAAATTCTTGCCGTTTTGAGTCAGGTATGTCTGTGCAGTCCGAATCTGAATCCAGAACGTGAGAGACTTGGACTCTATCTTCTCTTGGCCCAAAAGTGACGTGAAGGGACTTTTTGAACAGCACCTAAACTTCTCTTTTTCCCTTATCTTCATATGTGGATTGTACAAATGTCCCATACACCTGCAATTAGACAAAACACAAAAAGTGTGTGAAGTATTTTTGTTCTGGATAATATAAATAGATTATTGAATAGTTGACACTAGAAATCACCTGAAAAATATGCATGTATGCAATATTTTTGGTCATATCTAAGGTAGTCATGTCCTCATCATCCTCCCCTTCTTGAAAATAAAGTCGTCCTTGGTGTTGCTTTATCTGAAATGTGGCTAACAAAAGAGACAAGGTGTACATGTTGTATATGTATATGTCATCAATTTTTACTTCCCGTGGAATTTGCACATATGACACATGTATACATGAGTAACTTTCATAGTGAATAAAATATAAAGCCAAAATATTATCACAAGAAGTAGAAGGTACGAAAGTATTGCAACTCAGTTTGCACATATAAGTGATACTCTTATTCATATCAGAAGATTGACAAAGTTCATCATTAAACCATCCCAAAATTGGTGAATAAACCTTAATTGCATCAAATTTACATGCTACAACATGCTTAAATAAGCAAACACGCAATAAGTCATTTGACACAGAATCATCACCAAGATTAGAGGTCATATCAAAATGAGTAAACATTGGTTCTTTTGCATCAACAGTTAATTCATTGGGTGCACTCAAAAATTTTGGTATTTCAGTTGTTTGATGACATGACGCATTCATGACAGTAACATGATTCTCTAAAATAGGTGATGCGCTCAAATCAACAGGTAACTCAACACATGATGTATTCATGTTAACAAGGCATGCATCATTCTCATGTGAAGTTATATCATCAATATCTTTACAGTTACCTTCTCGCAAAGATGTAGCTGATGTAGGTACGGATGATGGCAATGTACCATACTCTTGAGATGATGTCGCGCTCACAATCTGAGGTGTGGCTGCTCTAGTAGGTGCAACGGTGGAGGAATCAAGCGGTGGTGGTGAGCATGAACTGTAATAGTAGTTGTTGTAGTCACCCAATGCGTCCTCCTGTAAGTGTCTCTCAAAGGTACAAGCACGAACATACATACCAGTAATGCAACAAGGAATATACTGAAATCGTGCCTGAATATCATGGTTCAAACCACCAAAAAATCTATTCATTGTATCATCCTCAGATTTTTCTATATCACAATGATTCATATAAGATTTGAACTCTTGGTAGTAAGCATGAACAGTGTTGTTGCCTTGTTTAAATTGTTTAAATTTGCGAAGCAATTCACGACGATAGTAAGGAGGGAAAAATTGTTGTCTCATTACATCTTTCAAATCTTTCCAAGTTGTGGGTTGGTTATCAATGTTTTTCTTACAATGCACACTCCACCAAACAGAAGCAAAACCAGTAAATGCTCTAGTGACAGCTCGTACTCGCTCAAGTTCAGAAAAGTCATGGTGACTAAAAACTTGTTCTACTTCAAGCTCCCAAGCTAGATAAATAGCAGGATTAAATCTACCCTCAAATGACGGTAAAGAGATAACCTGACCATGTGCTTGTGTGTGTTGTCCCAAGTCTCGTGATGGTGAAGATGTGTCCGTCGTCCAACAACTTCTGTCTCCGGAACCTGTCATGATTAGTAGAAACAAGAAACAAAATTCGAGAATAATGTTCCTATGAACTACTAGGATGTGGTTGTAAAGTGCTCACAGTAAAGCAAATATCAATATCTTACAAGTTCTTACCATGCGGCAGGTGGTGACAGGCAACCAGCGGTGTCAAATAACTCCGAAGATTGTGTTAAGCGATTGCCAGGGGAACGTACGTATACACGGTGTAGAAATATGTGGAGCTGGGTTGGCTATATATGGTAGAAAAAGATTAGCAATAATCAATTCAAAGATGCAATATTGAATAAACGCTCAACGACGGTACTGTGCTGGTCCTAGGCTAGACCGGACTAGAGACGCGAGCCTAGATCACCAATAAGGTCACGGCGTAGCACAACTAGCTTCAATAAAGGATATGAAGTAGCTCTGGACAGCAATATATAAGTGAAGATCACAATAGCAGTAAAGATGATGATGTGAAACAACTGCCAAGCAGGATAAACAACAACTCTCTCTCCAACTTTCCTCTTGAAAAGTTTGAGCAAATTTTCTGATAACTTTTTTCAAAGAATGCTACTAGCTCAAGCTTTCCAATGCAAAAAGAATCACTCAATTCCGAATTGATTTGAGGAGTCAAAGAATTCGAAAACTGGCGTGAAAAACTAGAATAAGCTGTGTCCGCGAACTTCGGAGGGCAAAAAGACCTATTTAGAAGCCGATTTTGAGGTGCCAAATATTGAACTAGCTTCTGCAACTATTTAGATGCGGCTCGTCGCTAGCTTTAATTTGAGTACTCGTGGAGCCAAAATGGACTTCGTATGAGGCAGTTATGCCTGTTTGACTGAACAGTGCACAAAACAGAATCCAATCCGAATTCAACTACGAGATTGAGTCTAGATAGATCCGAATTTTGTTTTTTTTTCTTCTTTTTTTTTCTTTACCTTTCTATTTTTTTCTCTAACTTTCTTTTTCTCTGACTTTTTTTCTTTTTTGTTCTCTGTCTTTTTTTTCTCTCCCTCTTTCCAAGACAAACTAGATAAGATGCAGATTGGATCAAGCGAAGATGTGAACGACCTCAACTATGATTGTGACAATGAACTATGGGTAGCACGAGGTGAAAATTGATGGATGGTGTGGTGAACAGCGGAAGGGATAACGATGCAGCGGCGACGTGACTAATGTGAACAGAACTCGAAACTCTAAACGAACTAGACACTAAGACCAGCAACTCGACACGACGATGCAACCGATAATTCAATAATGCAAACAATGAAAAGAAAATTGCAAAGGCTCAGACTGGCTTGGCAAAAGGATGAATAGATCTAACTTTTTTGTGGCTTTTTCTTGGACAATAGGTAAGAAAATAAATCTAATCTAGGGGAAACTAGAAATTCTCACCGAGCAACCTGAAAACTGATACCACTTGATAGAGGCGAGGGTCCCGATCTTTCGATGAGATGATAACTATCGATTTGGTGGAGATGACTTTGACGATCTGACTACAAACGTGCACGACATTGCGCCTTAGCAATCGCTAAACCAACTTCGAGAGGTTATTGACCACGCCGGAGCATGATCAATCTGACCACAAAGGTCTATTCCTGCACGCAATCGAAGAACAAGCAAGAATATGATAAAGCAATCTGAATATTGCGAATATATATGAAGTATTGACAAAGGTGGGGATCCGGAAGCGGTCTTGGTCTGGTCGTTGGACACAAACGAACTACACGAAGTTGCAATGGCTAACTTTTAACTAAACAAATCCCAAGGAAATAGCTACTAGGTGGATCTACTTATATAGGAGCAAGGGGTGGCGGCCAAGGAGGTGGGAGGACGTCCCAAGGCAGCCTAAAACCAACCCTAGGTCGTACAATGCTCATGGGCCCAAGTGGAGGTGATGCAACACCTTTGGACTTGTTGTTTGACTCGGATTCTGCTGCAGCGTCAGATTGTTTCGTCCATATCTCAATGCTCCGGACGAATTTAAAGGTGAATCCAAATGGAGTGGAAAGAGGACGTAATCTACTTTCCAACAAAAAAAAGAATCACCCAATTCGGAGTCCGTATGAAAAAGTTCTTGCCGTTTTGAGTCAGGTATGTCTGTGCAGTCCGAATCTGAATCCAGAACGTGAGAGACTTGGACTCTATCTTCTCTTGGCCCAAAAGTGACGTGAAGGGACTTTTTGAACAGCACCTAAACTTCTCTTTTCCCTTATCTTCATATGTGGATTGTACAAATGTCCCATACACCTGCAATTAGACAAAACACAAAAAGTGTGTGAAGTATTTTTGTTCTGGATAATATAAATAGATTATTGAATAGTTGACACTAGAAATCACCTGAAAAATATGCATGTATGCAATATTTTTGGTCGTATCCAAGGTAGTCATGTCCTCATCATCCTCCCCTTCTTGAAAATAAAGCCGTCCTCGGCGTTGCTTTATCTGAAATGTGGCTAACAAAAGAGACAAGGTGTACATGTTGTATATGTATATGTCATCAATTTTTACTTCCCGTGGAATTTGCACATATGACACATGTATACATGAGTAACTTTCATAGTGAATAAAATATAAAGCCAAAATATTATCACAAGAAGTAGAAGGTACGAAAGTATTGCAACTCAGTTTGCACATATAAGTGATACTCTTATTCATATCTGAAGATTGACAAAGTTCATCATTAAACCATCCCAAAATTGGTGAATAAACCTTAATTGCATCAAATTTACGTGCTACAACATGCTTAAATAAGCAAACACGCAATAAGTCATTTGACACAGAATCGTCACCAAGATTAGAGGTCATATCAAAATGAGTAAACATTGGTTCTTTTGCATCAATAGTTAATTCATTGGGTGCACTCAAATTTTTTGGTATTTCAGTTGTTTGATCACATGACGCATTCATGACAGTAACATGATTCTCTAAAATCGGTGATGCTCTCAAATCAACAGGTAACTCAACACATGATGTATTCAAGTTAACTAGGCATGCATCATTCTCATGTGAAGTTATATCATCAATATCTTTACAGTTACCTTCTCGCAAAGATGTAGCTGATGTAGGTACGGATGATGGCAATGTACCATACTCTTCAGATGATGTCGCGCTCACAATCTGAGGTGTGGCTGCTCTAGTAGGTGCAACGGTGGAGGAATCAAGCGGTGGTGGTGAGCATGAACTGGAATAGTAGTTTTTGTAGTCACCGAATGCGTCCTCCTGTAAGTGTCTCTCAAAGGTACAAGCACGAACATACATACCAGTAATGCAACAAGGAATATACTGAAATCGTGCCCGAATATCATGGTTCAAACCACCAAAAAATCTATTCATTGTATCATCCTCAGATTCTTCTATGTCACAATGATGCATATAAGATTTGAACTCTTGGTAGTAAGCATGAACAGTGTTGTTGCCTTGTTTAAATTGTTTAAATTTGCTTAGCAATTCACAACGATAGTAAGGAGGGAAAAATTGTTGTCTCATTACATCTTTCAAATCTTTCCAAGTTGTGGGTTGGTTATCAATGTTTTTCTTACAGTGCACACCCCACCAAACAGAAGCAAAACCAGTAAATGCTCTAGTGACAGCTCGTACTCGCTCAAGTTCAGAAAAGTCATGGTGACTAAAAACTTGTTCTACTTCAAGCTTCCAAGCTAGATAAATAGCAGGATTAAATCTACCCTCAAATGACGGTAAAGAGATAACCTGACCATGTGCTTGTGTGTGTTGTCCAAAGTCTCGTGATGGTGAAGATGTGTCCGTCGTCCAACAACTTCTGTCTCCGGAACCTGTCATGATTAGTAGGAACAAGAAACAAAATTCGAGAATAATGTTCCTATGAACTACTAGGATGTGGTTGTAAAGTGCTCACAGTAAAGCAAATATCAATATCTTACAAGTTCTTACCATGCGGCAGGTGGTGACAGGCAACCAGCGGTGTCAAATAACTCCGAAGATTGTGTTAAGCGATTGCCAGGGGAACGTACGTATACACGGTGTAGAAATATGTGGAGCTGGGTTGGCTATATATGGTAGAAACAAGAGATAGTGTTGGTTTCGGACCCCACCCTCAAGGGCCACGAAATTCCCTCCTCTTCCTCCATATATACAGCCCTTAGGGCGTCGTTTAGACTTTGGGTTTTGTTTAGATCAAAAGTTCGCCATAGCTGCAACTTCGCGTACTTCGTTTGTGTTCAACGACCAGACCAAGGCGTCACAGAACCCCACCTTCATTAATAAAGCTTTCCTCTTATATTCGCAATATCCAGATTGCAATCTTAGTTTCTTGCCTGTTCTTCGTTTGCTCGCAGGAAACAGGCCCTCGTGGTCAGGTTGATCGTGCTCCGGCGTGGTCAATAACCCTCGGAAGTTGGTTTAGCGATTGCTAAGGCGCGACGTCTCGCACGTTCGTAGTCGGATCGTCAAGGTCGACTCCGACAGAAACGATAGACACCATCTCATCGAAACATCGGGATACCTTTGCCTCTATCAAGTGGTATCAGATTTTCAGGTTGCTCGGTGAGATTTTACAGTTTTTCGTAGTTTAGATCGAGTCTGTTCTTCATACCTATAGTCCACGAAAAAGCCAAAAAAAATTGGGGTTAGTTCATCCTATCCGAACCAATCTGAGCCTTTGCATAATCTTTTATGTATTTGCTTTGTTGAATTTGCGGTTGCATCGTTGTGTCAAGTTGCTGGTCTTAGCGTCTAGTCTTTTAGAGTTTCGAGTTCTGGTCATATTAGTCATGCCGCCGCCGCACCATCATCATTGTCCTTGCCATCTTCCACCACCGCTTATCCGCAACCGCTCCGAGTCCATATACCACCACCGATCCATATCCATATACCACCCCCGCTCCGAGTCCATATACGACCACCGATCCGTATCCATATACCACCATCACTTTGAGTCCATCTCATATTAGGGTTGCTTTCGAGATCCATCTGTTGCCAGATTCGTGTTTCCTTGTTTGAGTAGGTTTGGGATTCCATCAATCTTTTGCCGTCCGTAGAAGAGGTTGGTTTCCAAAAAAAAGAGTCCGGAAACCACCCTCCGTTTATGATGCGAAGCATCCTATGGGCATCACCATGTCAAGAGTCCGTTCGGCGAGTGACACGTGCGACATCTACTTCACATACACAAAGGTGAATCATCTCCTTTACACGTGCTCACTTGACACCTTCGAGGATGGTATACTACTTGACACTCCACTCGTGTGCATGCATAGGTATTGTCGAAACACTACGGACGACGAGGAGGAGTGCAAGCGCCAGGGAACAACTACACCATCCGCAAGAGAAGCATGGAAGAGAAGGAGGAAGAAGACCCAGGATGAGCGGTACTACCGCCCACACCAAGCGGTACTACCGCTAGAGGCCTCCAAGCGGCACTACCGCTTGCAAGAAGTACTACCGCCCTCCCAAGCGGTACTACCGCTCTGCCTGTGCGCAGCCACGGGCCTTTGGCCTTGTATCCCTCTCCCACTTACCCCTTCGTGGCTAAGACTATAAATAGACCACCTCCACCTCCTTTCTAGGGTTAGCAAAGTAGTAGCTCATTAGATATAGAGCTTTGCTCATCCATATCGGATCTACTCAACGAGAGAGAGACCGCCGCCCCTCTACAGAGAAGATCCACCTTGGATTCAAGACCTCCATGTGAGCATGTGAGAAGATCCTCCGGGATATCAAGACCTCAACTCCTCCAAGGATTGGGATGAACGCTACCTTGTATCTTTCCCTTTGTTGTTCATGTACCTTGTGGATCTTGTGTGTTTGATTGTCTAGTGGATGTGTGATTGGACTTGTTCTTGAGTGTTCCCCCTTGTGTTTTCTCTCCGTTCTTCCCCGTGTTCGTCGTGTTCTTCGAGGGATCTCGCTCCTTTCGTGAAAGATCGGCCATATAGGGTTCCACCCTACATCATCTTGGATCAGAGCTTAGGTTTATCACGAATTTGGAGCCTCCCCGTTGTGTTTTCTAGCCTAGTTTTGTTGATTTCATCCTAAATTCGAAAAATCCCCACCAAAAATAGCCCCAAATTTTTTTGTGATTTGTTGGTTTGATGAAGTTTTGTTGGATTTGATCCATGGATTTGCTTGGTTTCGAGTGGATCTAGCATCTCCCCAAGTTTCCCCACTTTCCATCCACGAAATCTCTCCAATTTTGACCCCGAAATCATCCATTTCCGCCCCAAAATCGCGCCTCGATCCGGATTTGCGAATTATCCCGTCACGAGCGGTACTACCGCCCATCTGAGCGGCACTACCGCTTAGCACCTCCAAGCGGTACTACCACCCTTCCAAGAGGCACTAACACCCCTCCCAGAGCCAGATTTTGCGAAAAAACCTGACACGAGCGGTACTACCGCCCATCCCAAGCGGTACTACCGCTTACAAGTGGTACTACCGCCCCTCCCATTTTCAGCATTCCAAGTTTCACCATTTTGTCCATAACTTCCACATCCGGAGTCCGATTTTCGCGTTCTTTAGCTCGTTGAGTAGCTATTGACATCCTATATCCCTCTAGATAGGTTTCACCAACATTTGACTCCATCAAATTTTTGGAACTTTGGCATCTTTGCCTAGGGCTTCCACCACATCCTCCGCATAACCACCACCGACTTTCGCAACCTAACCAATTTTTCCCCATCACATTTGAGGTTGTTTGAGTTGTGATTTGAGTCTCCTAAGGTGTTTCGGCTACTTAGGGACGATTGCTTCTTCATCAACCACCACCATACACTTCCGCCATCGCAACCTAACCCAATTTTGTTTGTGTTGTGAGTTGTGTCTCCTAAGGTGTTTCGGCTACTTAGGGACCGTGCTTACAACTCCGACACCTTGTATAGTCCACCGCTTTACCCTTGACTTCCACATTGCATACTCCAAACCCCATCATTGCATTTCCGCAATCCCATTGAGCTTCCACAACCACCACCGCATCTCGCTACCACTGTTTGACTTTTGTCCTTGAGATTTTGAGTTGTGGTTTTTCCGTTTCCTAAGGTGTTTCGGCTACTTAGGGACGAGTCTGAAGGAAATATGCCCTAGAGGCAATAATAAAGTTATTATTTATTTCCTTATATCATGATAAATGTTTATTATTCATGCTAGAATTGTATTAACTGGAAACATAATACATGTGTGAATACATAGACAAACAGAGTGTCACTAGTATGCCTCTACTTGACTAGCTCATTAATCAAAGATGGTTATGTTTCCTAACCATGAACAAAGAGTTGTTATTTGATTAACGAGATCACATCATTAGTTGAATAATCTGATTGACATGACCCATTCCATTAGCATAGCACCCGATCGTTTAGTATGTTGCTATTGCTTTTATCCATGACTTATACATGTTCCTTTAACTATGAGATTATGCAACTCCCGTTTACCGTAGGAACACTTTGTGTGCTACCAAACGTCACAACGTAACTGGGTGATTATAAAGGTGCTCTACAGGTGTCTCCGAAGGTACATGTTGGGTTGGCGTATTTCGAGATTAGGATTTGTCACTCCGATTGTCGGAGAGGTATCTCTGGGCCCTCTCGGTAATGCACATCACATAAGCCTTGCAAGCATTGCAACTAATGTGTTAGTTGTGAGATGATGTATTACGGAACGAGTAAAGAGACTTGCCGGTAATGAGATTGAACTAGGTATTGGATACCGACGATCGAATCTCGGGCAAGTAACATACCGATGACAAAGGGAACAACATATGTTGTTATGCGGTCTGACCGATTAAGATCTTCGTAGAATATGTAGGAGCCAATATGGGCATCCAGGTCCCGCTATTGGTTATTGACCGGAGACGTGTCTCGGTCATGTCTACATTGTTCTCGAACCGTAGGGTCCGCACGCTTAACGTTACGATGACAGTTATTATGAGTTTATGCATTTTGATGTACCGAAGGAGTTCGGAGTCCCGGATGTGATCACGGACATGACGAGGAGTCTCGAAATGGTCGAGACGTAAAGAATGATATATTGGAAGCCTATGTTTGGACATCGGATGCATTCCAGGTGAAATCAGGATTTTACCGGAATACCGGGAGGGTTACCGGAACCCCCCAGGAGCATAATGGGCAAACATGGGCCTTGCAGGAGAGGTGATAGAGGCAAAGGTGTCCCGATGTTTCGATGAGATGGTCGCTATCGTTTCTGTGGGAGTCGACCTTGACGATCCGACTACGAACGTGCGAGACGTCGCGCCTTAGCAATCGCTAAACCAACTTCCGAGGGTTATTGACCACGCCGGAGCACGATCAACCTGACCACGAGGGCCTGTTTCCTGCGAGCAAACGAAGAACAAGCAAGAAACTAAGATTGCAATCTGGATATTGCGAATAAAAGAGGAAAGCTTTATTAACGAAGGTGGGGTTCTGTGACGCCTTGGTCTGGTCGTTGAACACAAACGAAGTACGCGAAGTTGCAGCTATGGCGAACTTTTGATCTAAACAAAACCCAAAGTCTAAACGACGCCCTAAGGGCTGTATATATGGAGGAAGAGGAGGGAATTTCGTGGCCCCTGATGGTGGGGTCCGAAACCAACCCTAACTCTTGTTTCCCCACACATACGGACTCTAAAAATAGCCTATACTTAAGTATTTCGAAATTACATGGGCCTGGCCCAAAAATAAGGTGACGCAGCACCTAGAATAGCCTATGGACGAATATTATGAAGTGGCATCTTGTATATTTCGTCCAAGGCTTCATTCACTCCTTATGGTGGCTTCAAAGTCCTGAAATCATCACTTGTAACTCCGTTCTTGATCCCCTTGCGCATGCCATCAACTCCATGCGTGTTCTTGCTCCAATGTTCATCCTTCTCCAAGCTAGGCCCTTCACTTGTAAGCAAAACAAATGTATCCAATTTAGGCAGTATCATATTCTCATGAACATTAGAATCATTACCAAGAAACGAAAGTACCTGGTAATTTAATTGGCGTGCGCGAGCTCTAGTAATTGGTCCAGTATGTATAGCAGCAGGGGCTGTGGATGTAACAATGGTATTGATGTCCTCATCATCCTCCCCTTCTTGAAATGAAGTCGTCCTCGACGGAAGCTCATCTTCGTCACCCAAATAAGGCTTCAAATCTGCAATGTTAAAAGTGGGACTAACCCCAAAATCTGCAGGCAGCTCAAGTTTATATGCATTATCATTTATTTTCTCTAACACCTTAAATGGACCATCAGCACGTGGCATTAGCTTTGATTTGCGCAAATTAGGAAACCTATCCTTACGCAAATGTAACCAAACAAGATCACCAGGTGCAAAGACAACATGTTTTCTACCCTTATCTCCAGCAAGTTTATATTTAGCATTCATACGCTCAATGTTTTCCTTAGTTAACTCATGCATTTTTAAAATCAATTCAGCACGTTCTTTAGCATCAAAATTAACCTTCTCCGAAGATGGAAGAGGCAACAAATCAATAGGTGCACGAGGTAGGAAACCATACACAATTTCAAAAGGGCACATCTTAGTAGTAGAATGCAATGAACGATTATAAGCAAATTCAATATGAGGCAAGCATTCTTCCCACATTTTCTTATTATTCTTCAAAACAGCCCTAAGCATAGTAGACAATGTTCTATTGACTACTTCAGTTTGTCCATCAGTTTGGGGGTGACAAGTAGTACTAAAAAGCAGTTTAGTCCCCAACTTAGCCCATAAACATCTCCAAAAGTGGCTAAGAAATTTAGTATCACGATCTGAAACAATAGTATTTGGCACACCATGCAAGCGAATAATTTCACGAAAGAACAAATCAGCAACATTAACAGCATCATCGCTTTTATGACATGGTATAAAGTGTGCCATTTTCGAGAATCTATCCACGACAACAAATATGCTATCCCTCCCCTTCTTTGTTCGAGGTAAACCTAAAACAAAGTCCATAGATATATCCTCCCAAGGAACACTAGGTACAGGCAAAGGCATATATAAACCATGAGGATGGAGTCGTGACTTAGCTTTTTGACATGTAGTGCAGCGAGCAACAAAACGCTCAACATCCCGTCTCATCTTTGGCCAAAAGAAATGTGTAGCAAGTATATCCTCTGTCTTCTTCACGCCAAAGTGTCCCATTAGTCCTCCTCCATGCGCCTCCTGCAACAACAAAAGACGAACGGAGCTAGCTGGAATGCATAACTTGTTAGCACGAAACACAAATCCATCGTTAACGACGAACTTGTTCCATGTTCTTCCTTCTTTACAATTCTGCAACACATCTTTAAATTCAGCATCATGCACATATTGATCTTTGATTGTCTCCAAACCAAATATTTTAAAGTCAAGTTGTGAAAGCATAGTATAACGACAAGACAATGCATCAGCAATAACATTTTCTTTACCCTTCTTGTGTTTAATGACATAAGGGAAAGTCTCAATGAATTCAACCCATTTAGCATGTCTACGGTTCAGTTTAGCTTGACTTTTAATGTGTTTCAAAGATTCATGATCAGAATGTATAACAAATTCTTTGGGCCATAAATAATGTTGCCATGTTTCTAAAGTCCGAACAAGAGCATATAATTCTTTATCATAAGTAGAATAGTTCAGACTAGGCCCACTCAATTTTTCAGAAAAGTATGCAACAGGTTTGCCATCTTGTAATAACACACCTCCTAATCCAATTCCACTAGCATCACATTCAAGCTCAAAAGTCTTATTAAAATCAGGAAGTTGAAGTAAAGGAGCATGTGTCAACTTATCTTTCAATACTGTGAAGGCTTCTTCCTGTGCGGTACCCCAAACAAAAGGCACATCCTTCTTTGTAAGCTCGTTGAGAGGTGCAGCAATGGTGCTGAAATCTCTCACAAAACGCCTATAGAAACCAGCAAGGCCAAGAAAACTCCTCACTTGTGTGACCGTTTTAGGCTGCGGCCAACTCTCAATAGCTTCAATCTTGGCTTTATCAACTTCAATTCCCTGTGGAGTAACAACATAGCCAAGAAAAGATACTCGGTCGGTGCAAAAGGTGCACTTCCCAAGGTTACCGAACAAACGTGCATCACGTAGAGCATTAAAAACAGCACGTAAATGTTCCAAATGTTCTTCCAAAGATTTGCTATAAATCAGTATATCATCAAAATAGACTACCACAAATCGTCCAATGAAAGCACGTAAAACTTCGTTCATTAGTCGCATGAAAGTACTAGGTGCATTAGTTAACCCAAAAGGCATGACTAACCACTCATATAAACCAAACTTAGTTTTAAAAGCTGTTTTCCATTCATCTCCCAATTTCATACGAATTTGATGGTATCCACTACGCAAATCAACTTTGGAGAATATTGTAGAGCCACTCAATTCATCAAGCATATCATCTAGCCTAGGAATAGGATGACGATAACGAATAGTAATATTATTAATGCCTCTACAATCAACACACATACGCGAGGTACCATCCTTTTTCGGCACTAGAATAATAGGAACATCACAAGGACTAAGGGATTCGCGTATATAACCTTTGTCGAGTAGCTCTTGTACTTGACGCATAATCTCCTTCGTCTCCTCTGGATTGGTACGGTATGGTGCGCGGTTGGGTAATGATGCACCGGGAATTAAGTCAATCTGATGCTCAATCCCTCGAATAGGTGGTAATCCCGGTGGCACGTCTTGTGGAAAGACATCAGCGAATTCCTGCAAAATGTTAGTAACAGCAGGAGGCAAAGAGGAAGGCACGTCCTCAAATGAAAATAATACCTCTTTGCACACAAAAGCATAGCAAACAGATTTGCTAACATCTAGATCATCAATATCAGATTTGGTGGCAAATAAACATGCACTTTTCAATTTAATTTCAGAAGCAACACTAGATGGTTTATTATTAGGCTTCATTTGTTGCTGAAATTCTTTTGCCACAATCTGATTTTCACTCTTATTTTGCTCCTGTTTTGCTTTATTAGCTCGATTAATATCATCTTTCCAAATGAAATCAGGAGTCATAGGAAGCAAAGTAATATTTTTGTCCTTATGAACGAGAGTATACTGATTGTTTCTACCATGGTGTACAGAATTTTTATCAAATTGCCATGGTCTACCAAGTAATAAGGAACATGCTTGCATGGGTACCACATCACAATCAACATAATCAGCATATGTAGAGATACTAAAATGCACACGAACAGTACGTGTTACCTTAACCTTACCGCTGTTGTTGAACCATTGGATGTAGTAAGGATGTGGATGTGGTCTTGTGGTGAGGGATAGCTTCTCCACCATCTCCATGCTAGCCAAGTTGTTGCAGCTCCCTCCATCTATGATGACGCGAACAGAACGTTCCTTCACAACTCCCTTTGTATGGAACAAATTATGCCTCTGATTTTGCTCAGCTTGCGTGACCTGCACACTCAAAACACGTTGAGCAACTAAACATTCATACCTGTCAGCATCTTCAGCAGCCATGTATTGCGTCTCATGATCAGAATCATCGCCACCGTGTTCTTCATGTGTAAGAAGAGCCAAAGTCTCCTCATCATAGTCACTAGCGGACTCATACCCACCATCCTCAGTAGCAATCATCACACGCTGAGATGTGCATTCGCGCGCAAAATGTCCTCTTCCCTTACAACGACGACAAATAATATCACTTGTGTGCCCTGTAGACGCCATGGAAGAAGCAGAGCTCTGTGCAGGCCCGGCAGGTGTGCTCTTGGCAGATAGTGGTGGTTGTGCCTGCTTTCTTGTATCACGGTTGGAGGTGGCAGCTGACGGAGGTGCCGGTGTAGCAGAACGTGTGGAAGTAGATGATGCACGTGGTGTCCATGATGAAGGTCGACCTGCAGAAAAGTTAGTCCGCGCCAATGCCTGTCGATCCTGCACTTCACGTTCAGCTTTACAAGCAAGATGGAATAAACGAGTGATATTATTATAATCCTTATAGTCTAGAATGGTCTGAATCTCTCTATTTAATCCACCCAGAAAACGCGCAAGCATAGCTTCATTCGCCTCAACAATACCACATCTAATCAAGCCAGTTTGTAATTCCTGATAATATTCTTCTACAGAATTTTTTCCTTGTCTGAAGCGCTGCAATTTTTTAAGTAATTCACGTTGATAATATGGTGGAACCCAACGAGTACGCATAGCAGTTTTCAAAGCAGCCCAAGTAGCTGGAACAGGATATAATCTACAATATTCAGACCACCAAACACATGCAAAGCTAGTGAAAGCACAAACAGCAGCAGGAACACGTCTCTCCTCAGGATATTGTAAACATGTAAATCGTTGTTCAGTTTCTAACTCCCAAGTAAGATATATATCAGGAACATATCTACCCTCAAATGGTGGAATATTCAATTTCAGTTTAGGGAGATGGTCATGATCTCGTACCTGAGGGGGAGCCCTAACATTACCATTATTTGCATGTGGACGACCTGGTGGTTGTGGTGCTGGTGGTTGCACGTAGTTCTGATTGTCATCAACCTCATCCTCATAATCTCCCACATAATCATCCTCCTCCGCATCAGCAGCAGGAGCCACAGAAGTATCAACAGCAGCACCAGCAGTTTGGCCAGGCTGAAGAGGGACACGGATCGCTCGGCGAAGGGCTGCTTCCCGACCTGGAGGTATTCGTTGTTGTTGCTGTTGTTGCAGAGGTGCGGCAGGTGCAGCCGGTGGTGGAAGACGCGCAAGCAGTTCATTAAATCTGTTATCGAGCTTTGTTTCGAACGTCTTCTCCATGCCATCTATCTTCTCCATGGCCTCTTCAAATCTGTTTAGCACATCTTGCACCTGTCCACTCATCATTTGCTGAAACTTATCATGAAGCTCCTTGTTCGTCAAGTTCTCCCAGTCAGTCTCGTCGGCTTGTGATCCTGGCATGGTTAGCAGCAATAGAAACACACAAGAATATGATCCTACAGAGTACTAACAAGAGGTGGTGGTGGTGTCACAAATCCGTCAAGCAAATCTCAAATTCTTACCAGTTCTTACCCAGCAGCAGGCGGTGATCGGCAGCCGTTGTAGTCAAAACTCTCAAAAGCTTGGATAGAGCGATTGCCAGGGAGAGTCAAACGCACGAAGTAGATGTATGTGGAGCTGGGAAGGCTTATAGTATGGTAGCAAAAAGGGTCAGCAATAATCAATTCAGAGATGCAAAGTTGAATAAACGCTCAACGACGGTACTGTGCTGGTCCTAGGCTAGACCGTGCTAGAGACGCGAGCCTAGAACACCAACAAAATCACGGCGCTGCACGTAAACACAGGGAAAAGCACACTCTGGATTTTTTTTTTCGCCCTGTTTTTTTTTGGCACTCTTTTTTTTTGCTTCTTCTTTTTTTTTTGCGAAAAATCACAATAATGGCGAGTGTCTCAAAACTCTTCCCAGGTCAAACTGACAGGATAGACATGAATTTTTTTTTGCGAATTTTTTTTTTCGACTGCCCGGACCCAAAAACTGGAAACGGCTCAAAAAAAACTTTCAATAACGGTGACTGTCTCAAAAGGCTAAGAAACACCTAAAAATAGGATAGCCAGAAATTTTTTTGTCAAGTGCGTTTTTGGAAAATTTTGGGCCTAAACGGAGGGTGGTTTCCAGACTCTTTTTTTTTTTTTTTGGAAACCAACCTCTTCTACGTACGGCAAAAGATTGATGGAATCCTAAACCTACTCAACCAAGGAAACACGAATCTGGCAACAGATGGATCTCGAAAGCAAACCTAATATGAGATGGACTCGAAGTGACGGTGATATATGGATACGGATCGGTGGTGGTATATGGACTCGGAGCGGTGGTGGTATATGGACTCGGAGCGGTGGCGGATAAGCGGTGGTGGTATATGGCAGGGACAATGATGATGGTGCGGCGGCGGCATGACTAATATGACCAGAACTCGAAACTCTAAAAGACTAGACGCTAAGACCAGCAACTTGACACGACGATGCAACCGCAAATTCAACAAAGCAAATACAGAAAAGATTATGCAAAGGCTCAGATTGGTTCGGATATGATGAACTAACCCTAATTTTTTTTTGGCTTTTTCGTGGACTATAGGTATGAAGAACAGACTGGATCTAAACTACGAAAAACTGTAAAATCTCACCGAGCAACCTGAAAATCTGATACCACTTGATAGAGGCAAAGGTGTCCCGATGTTTCGATGAGATGGTCGCTATCGTTTCTGTGGGAGTCGACCTTGACGATCCGACTACGAACGTGCGAGACGTCGCGCCTTAGCAATCGCTAAACCAACTTCCGAGGGTTATTGACCACGCCGGAGCACGATCAACCTGACCACGAGGGCCTGTTTCCTGCGAGCAAACGAAGAACAAGCAAGAAACTAAGATTGCAATCTGGATATTGCGAATAAAAGAGGAAAGCTTTATTAACGAAGGTGGGGTTCTGTGACGCCTTGGTCTGGTCGTTGAACACAAACGAAGTACGCGAAGTTGCAGCTATGGCGAACTTTTGATCTAAACAAAACCCAAAGTCTAAACGACGCCCTAAGGGCTGTATATATGGAGGAAGAGGAGGGAATTTCGTGGCCCCTGATGGTGGGGTCCGAAACCAACCCTAACTCTTGTTTCCCCACACATACGGACTCTAAAAATAGCCTATACTTAAGTATTTCGAAATTACATGGGCCTGGCCCAAAAATAAGGTGACGCAGCACCTAGAATAGCCTATGGACGAATATTATGAAGTGGCATCTTGTATATTTCGTCCAAGGCTTCATTCACTCCTTATGGTGGCTTCAAAGTCCTGAAATCATCACTTGTAACTCCGTTCTTGATCCCCTTGCGCATGCCATCAACTCCATGCGTGTTCTTGCTCCAATGTTCATCCTTCTCCAAGCTAGGCCCTTCACTTGTAAGCAAAACAAATGTATCCAATTTAGGCAGTATCATATTCTCATGAACATTAGAATCATTACCAAGAAACGAAAGTACCTGGTAATTTAATTGGCGTGCGCGAGCTCTAGTAATTGGTCCAGTATGTATAGCAGCAGGGGCTGTGGATGTAACAATGGTATTGATGTCCTCATCAAGAGGTGAGAGGGATGCCCTCATGGGCTGCGCGCCTCCCCCCTTCCCCTAGTCCTATTAGGACTAGGAGAGGTGGGCGCCCCCTCTCTCTCTCCCCCTTGGAGAATCCTAATCCAACTAGGATTGGGGGGGGGATCCTTAGTAGGACTCTCCTGGCGCGCCAGGCTTGGCCGGCCAGCCCCTCCCCCTTGGCTCCTTTATATACGGGGGCAGGGGGCACCCCATAGACACACAATTGATCATTGAGACCTTTCCTTAGCCGTGTGCGGTGCCCCCTTCCACCAAATTCCACCTCGATCATATCGTTGCAGTGCTTAGGCGAAGCCCTGCGCCGGTAACACATCAAGATCGTCACCACGTCGTCGTGCTGACGGAACTCTTCCCCGACGCTTTGCTGGATCGGAGCCCGGGGATCGTCATCGAGCTGAACGTGTGCCAAGAACTCGGAGGTGCCGGAGTAACGGTGCTGTGATCGGTTGGATCGCGAGGAGAACGTACGACTACTTCCTCTACGTTGTGTCAACGCTTCCGCTTCGGTCTACGAGGGTACGTAGACAACACTCTCCCCTCTCGTTGCTATGCATCACCATGATCTTGCGTGTGCGTAGGAAAATTTTGAAATTACTACGTTCCCCAACAGAGTCTCCATCATCTTGGTATCTACATCAAGAACACCACCACTCATCATCGCAACGGACGGTAACCTCGACGGCACCATTGTATATTTCCCTTGCACATTGCATTCATAACCCCTAGCCCATTTTGCGTCACTTACCTATCGAGACTAGCCATTGGAGTATTGTCCGGCAACATTACTTGTGCACATTAGTGGTCTACACCTCCCATTGCATACATACCATATCATATTGGTATCATATCATCCCTTGTGTCACAAGATTGTTCCCGCATATACACAATTGCTATCTTGGTTTGTGCATTTCGCAAAGTGGCCATACATACAAAAAAAGAATAAGCTTTTAAGCAAAAGAGAAAGAGGAAAGAAGCTTGTAAGCAAGTGCCATAGCATCATACCACATTGCATATAAGATTGTCATATCCGATCATCTTGGATCATCTTGAGAGAAACACCGGGAACCATACATATATAGCATACTTGGGATAGAAGTTTATCCATTTTGCATATCATAGGTTGTGCACAAGTGTCGTATCCGCCTATAGAGCAATCGTGCTAGCGTCTCTCTTGAGTTGTGCAACACGAGCGTTTTCCGTGGACTCCACATTTTGTGCTCATTCCTTGGTTGCACGACCCCATCTATCTATCCGTGTGTGCGTTTCTGTGTGCCATTCTTTGCTATTGGTCTACTTGTTTCACTTGCGAATTTGTGAATCTCTTTCAACATTATTGACTCTTGCTAACATTTTGCATTAAATTTTTGTGCCACTATCCTCGCCGAGCTACACCATAAGCTTTAGTTTGTAGGTGTGAGTGAACAAGTCCGGTACCAATTCCACTATTCTTTCATCTCACATTGAGTGAAACAAGATATATCCTCAACTTTGGGAAAAGGTAACTTGGTATTGTTTATCTCATTTCCTACTCACCTCTACTCGAGTCTTGTGATGGATAGGCAAGGCATTTCACCCTCGGTCTACAACAACAACGACGAGTTCGATGCCACGAACAATTCCAACGACGCCAAGATGCAAGCTCAAATGGAGGAGATCAAAGCCCTCATCAAGTCCTACAAGCGATCTTCCTCATCCTCGAGAAGACGCTCAAGAGCACATGCTTCCGAGCTACCATCTCCGGCAAGATCACATCGGCATCGACACCATCACCACCAAGAACGTGAAGGTCAAGAGCTCAACACCAACAACCGCTCAACGACTTCACCATCTCCCTTGGCATCTTTGCCAAACGACTCCAAG
This sequence comes from Aegilops umbellulata, assembly GCA_032464435.1. NCBI lineage: Eukaryota > Viridiplantae > Streptophyta > Magnoliopsida > Poales > Poaceae > Aegilops > Aegilops umbellulata. The sequence continues at coordinate 67,348,750 of CP136059.1, forward strand.
GCATCTTCACCTTCGCATATACGGCATCTTCGCCAACAAGCACCTCAAGACTACGCTCAAGAGAAGCTCCCCAAGCTCAAGTCCGCGACCTCCACGAGCTACTACGACCTCGACACCGACCATGAGATTCCTTTCTATGGGACTCTAGAACCCGAGGAGTATCTCGAGTGGGAGCGTTTGATGGACGACTACCTCAAGCTACATCAAGTTCCTCCCGAAGATCAAGTGAAGTGCGCCACAAGAAACTTCCATGACTACGCCTCAACATGGTGGCTTCACACACCTTCGGAAAACTACGACATGAGTTGGCCCAAGACGAAGAGATCGTTGCGGCGAGAGTTTGTGCCTCCAACCTACACGGAACAACTTCTAAGCCAATTGGAGAACACCATCCAAGGATCCAAGTCCATCGACGAGTACTTCAAGGAGATGAAGATTGCCTTGCGACGAGCCGGCATGGACGACCCCATGTCAATGAAGTTCCACTTCATGATGGGATTGAACAACGACATCTCCAAGACTATCTTCCTCGAGAACTACAAGTCCCTCGACGACTACTACATTGGTGCTCTCAAGGCGGAACAAGAACTCATGAAGGCCAAGGCTTCTCCACCCCAAGCACACTTCTCGAAGACCAAACTCAAAGACGACGAGCATGAGGCTAGTACCACCAAGATGTCCAAGCCCGATGAGCTCCAAGACGATGCTCCCCAGTTCGACTTCACCGCCATCCCTCTTTGTGGCATTGATGATGTCGAGTCCTCCACGACTCTTTTTCAAGATGGTGCGGCGACAAGTACGACTACGGAGACCTTCAAGGACCACGCTTTGGAGGCGAGCGACTTGGTGACGAGCAAGGATGATGCTTCCATCTTAGGAGGCGAGAGCGATGATGTGCCATCTTCGGCCTTCATCCACGGCGACGGTGACGCGATGATCGAGCATGGGATTTTCCCTTCGGCCATGGAGGAGAGAGATGATGTGCCATCTTCGGCCTTCATCCATGGTGACAATGACGAGATGGTTGAGCATGGGATTTTCCCTTCGACCACGGCGACGTATGATGACTTGAGTGACTTGTGCCACCATATTGAGAGTGAGAATGACTTCACCACTAGCCACATATGTGATGAGTTGCCCCAATTCCCATGTGAGGAGAGCCACAACGCCCACCACTTGAGTGAGATGAGTGACTCCACCATACATGAGATTGAGTGCACCTACATTGAGGGAGTGAGTGAGCCACCACATAGAGAGAGTGAGGCCACTATGATTTCTAACGACTTAACCTCTACCTCTATTGTGTCTTCTCATTTGGTGCTAGGTCCCATATATGATGACGCGCCGATTTGCGACGACTACGTCCTTCCTTTGGACAAGACGATGGCCATGGTGGAATATGATGCACCCCCCACATGGTTCCATCAAGTTGATGATGATGACCACCATTTGGTCTTTGCCACCTCACCTACACCACTTGAGTGGAATGAACAAGGTAACATAGGTGAAGGTGATGCTCTAGTCCCACTAGTGGACATTCTTGACATTGATTGGTTGCATGATGTTGATCAACCTATTACCATGCTTCATTCTAGTATGATTTCCCCATGCGATGATTTACCCATTTATGATGAGTATGATGATTGCCATGTGGAGTCTATTGGTTGTGATGCCATGTTACATAGGATTTCTTGTGACAATTCTTTAGGTCACATCATGTTTGACAACCCGCTTGACTTGTCGTATGCTATGCATGAGATCAATCATATGTCATATTTGCAATCTCTTCATAGTGACTATGCATATGCCATTAAAATTAACCCAATTTGCACATATGGCATAGATGACAAGCCCATGGTTATTGGCATTTGTTTTTCTTGTGATGATATTGATATGCTCCCTTTGCATCATTTATCTCATATGCCATGCCATGATGACCTAGCTTCGGATATGCATTGTTTTGGATGTTGTCCATTTTCTCCATGTGATGTTTCCATTAATGCTCATGAGGAGACCCCCATAGTTTCCTCATACATATTAGGAGATTTTGATGCATTCCATACTTTGCATGATTCCCATAATTGTGTGCACCATATGCTCCCCATGAATCATAATGATATTGTTGTGCCATATACAAGTATGCTCAATTTGCATCCCCATCGTGTCATACATAACAACTATTCTTTCATGATGGATGACATGTTCTTGTACCATGCATCAAATTTCTTTGAGCAATGCTTATCTTGTGCTAATACTCACTTGCACATACACATCATGATGGATGATGTGTACATTTACCACGCACACAATTTCTTTGGTTTGTGTCTCTTTTGTGTAGGTACCCATGAATACTTGTCAACCTCGCAATCCCACGAGTTGACAAAATGAGCTCTAGAGAGCAAAGATGACTTGGGATCCCATGGATTGCCTTTCCCACCGCTCTCTTCACGCAAAGACTTCGCGCATTTCTTTTACATGGCCCTCACATGGTTATGGGTTGTTGTCCATTATATATCCTTTGCCCATCTTGCCATGTTCACTTTGCATGATATGCCCATTCCTATGCCTTTGCCATGCATTTGTGACCCATGCTTTGCATTACACATGATGATTGATTCTAGTACTTGTATGTGTATTTGCAAGCGTGGTGGAGATATTGTTAGTTATTGCCATGATTGCTTTGTGCCCCATGCCTATGATGATACTATGATCTTGATTTGTGTTTGTGCTTGCGATATGTCATGTACATTGCCTATGCCTATTCTTTGCTCACATGACATGATTGCCATGATTTCCTCTAGTGTGTTGCATCTTCGCTCCACTAGCTTGCACGACTTGATTACGATGATTGCTTGCCTTGATGCATCACCAATGATTCATACTTGCTCATTTCATGCGGTTGATGACAACTATCTACATGCTTTGCACATGATTGTGATTGCTTCTTGTCATTTATCTCCATGTGTTGCCTCTCTCATGCTAGATGATTTACCATGTATTGAGTGCAACAATGCCCTTAGTCTTGATAATGAGTTTGCCCCCATAGCATTCTCACATATAATTGGAGATTTTGACATATTACTTGTGAAGCATGCTTGTCTTACCTCTTTGCACCATACACCTCGTGCCATGAATATAGCCATTGTTGCATCATATTATTCATGCACTTGTGCTTCTAATGGTTATGTGCAAAAGAAGAAAACCATCATGATGGATGATGTGTTTATCTACCATGCGCATATGTTCTTTGTTTTGTGTGCATGTGTAGGATACTTGGACTTTGTGTCGACTTCCACTTCACGTGAGTTGACCATTCGAGCTCTTGAGAGCGACCCACCTTCTACCACGACGATTCTACATCGTACTTGCTTGTGCTTCGGCATTATGAAGGACGCACAAGGACACGCCTTCAAGGTGACATCTTTCTTGATCATGGATATTATGGATCATACTACTTGTGTTGCTTTCCCCATGAGACTTATTGTTCATCTTGGATCAGTTGATTGCACACTTGTTAGAGATCTTGCTTCGACTTGTCATTTTAACCATTCCATGCATCATGATATATATGCCTTGTGTGTTGCATCCAATTCTTGGATTATTTGCTCCTCTCATATGTTTGGTTGCAACAATGTCATCACTTCACATATGTCATGTCCCTTTGCTTGTCACATGATTGACTTGATTTCCTCACACATGATGAACAATTGCTCTTTCTATTGTGTAGAGTGCCACACTATGTTCACTACACCCTATGCACATTATGCTTGGATTGTCTTGCACTTGACACATGTGTTTAGACACTTCATTTTATTTGGTGTTGTGAATGATTCATATGCCTACCATAGACCTTTCATTGAGCAATTTGTGAATGCTTGCTATGAACTTGAGGTAGATGCTTATTCTCTTGACACACATATTTGCATCTCTACCTCTCATTTACATGCTTGTCCCCATGATATCCTTGCTTGTGCTCGATTGATATACTTACATGCCATGTCTCAATCCTTTGTCACACCATATGCTTTGCATGATGACGACACTTGTTTGGTGAATCACCTCTTGAATGCTTGGTTTTGCACTAACGCTAACCACATTTGTTTTTCCAAGTGTTTGTTGTTTTTGCTCCTTTTGAAGGAATCACTACACGGTGCGACATTGGAGAGTGCACATTTCGAACTTCAAGATGACAAGTACTTGGTGAACGTCCACTTCTACACGGCTAAGCCATCTCTTTCCCATGGTGATTTGGTTTTCGATCCGAGGTCGGATCTTTCCCAAGGGAGGGGAGATGATGCGGAGCATCCTATGGGCAAAGTAGTAGCTCATTAGAGATAGAGCTTTGCTCATCCATATCGGATCTACTCCACGAGAGAGAGACCGCGGCCCCTCTACGGAGAAGATCCACCTTGGATTCAAGACCTCCATGTGAGCATGTGAGAAGATCCTCCGGGATATCAAGACCTCAACTCCTCCAAGGATTGGGATGAACGCTACCTTGTATCTTTCCCTTTGTTGTTCATGTACCTTGTGGATCTTGTGTGTTTGATTGTCTAGTGGATGTGTGATTGGACTTGTTCTTGAGTGTTTCCCCTTGTGTTTTCTCTCCGTTCTTCCCCGTGTTCGTCGTGTTCTTCGAGGGATCTCGCTCCTTTCGTGAAAGATCGGCCATCTAGGGTTCCACCCTACATCAGTTAGGCCCAAAAATTTCCAAAAACGCTCTTGACAAAAATATTTCTGCCTATCCTATTTTTAGGTGTTTCTTAGCCTTTTGAGACAGTCGCCGTTATTGAAAGTTTTTTTGAGCCGTTTCCAGTTTTTTGGTCCGGGCAGTCAAAAAAAAAGAGAAAAAAAATCGCGAGAATTCCGTGTCTATCCTGTCAGTTTGACCTGGGAAGAGTTTTGAGACACTCGCCATTATAGTGATTTTTCGCAAAAAAAAAAAAGAAAAAAAAAGAGGAGCGCAAAAAAAAAGAGCGCAAAAAAAAAACAGGGCGATTTTTTTTCCAGAGTGTGCTTTTCCCTTGTTTACGTGCAGCGCCGTGATTTTGTTAGTGTTCTAGGCTCGCGTCTCTAGCACGGTCTAGCCTAGGACCAGCACAGTACCGTCGTTGAGCGTTTATTCAACTTTGCATCTCTGAATTGATTATTGCTGACCCTTTTTGCTACCATATTAAACGCCTTCCCAGATCCACATACATCTACATCGTGCGTTTGACTCTCCCTGGTAATCGCTCTATCCAAGCTTTGAGAGTTTTGACTACATCGGTTGCCGATCACCGCCTGCTGCTGGGTAAGAACTGGTAAGCATTTGAGATTTGCTTGACGGATTTGTGACACCCACCACCACCTCTTGTTAGTAGTCTGTAGGATCATATTCCTGTGTGTTTCTATTGCTGCTAACCATGCCAGGATCACAAGCCGACGAGACTGACTGGGAGAACTTGACGAACAAGGAGCTTCATGATAAGTTTCAGCAAATGATGAGTGGACAGGTGCAAGATGTGCTAAACAGATTTGAAGAGGCCATGGAGAAGATAGATGGCATTGAGAAGGCGTTCGAAACAAAGCTCGATAACAAGTTCAATGAATTGCTCGCGCGTCTACCACCACCACCACCGGCTGCACCTAACGCACCTCTACAACAGCAACAACGACTACCTCCACATCGCGAAACAGCCCTCCGCCGAGCGACCCGTGTCCGTCTTCAGCCTGGCCAAGCTGCTGGTGCTGCTGTTGATACTTCTATGGCTCCTGCTGCTGATGTGGGGGAGGATGATTATGTGGGAGATTACGAGGATGAGGTTGATCAACATCAGAACTACGTGCAACCACCAGCACCACAACCACCAGGTCGTCCACATGAAAATAATGGCAATGTTAGGGCTCCCCCTCAGGTACGAGATCATGACCATCTCCCTAAACTGAAATTGAATATTCCACCATTTGAGGGTAGATATGTTCCTGATATATATCTTACTTGGGAGTTAGAAACTGAAGAACGATTTACATGTTTACAATATCCTGAGGAGAGACGTGTTCCTGCTGCTGTTTGTGCTTTCACTAGCTTTGCATGTGTTTGGTGGTCTGAATATTGTAGATTATATCCTGTTCCAGCTACTTGGGCTGCTTTGAAAACTGCTATGCGTACTCGTTGGGTTCCACCATATTATCAACGTGAATTACTTAAAAAATTGCAGCGCTTAAGACAAGGAAAAAATTCGGTAGAAGAATATTATCAGGAATTACAAACTGGCTTGATTAGATGTGGTATCGTTGAGGAGAATGAAGCTATGCTTGCACGTTTTATGGGTGGATTAAATAGAGAGATTCAAACCATTCTAGACTATAAGGATTATAATAATATCACTCGTTTATTCCATCTTGCTTGTAAAGCTGAACGTGAAGTGCAGGATCGACAGGCATTGGCGCGAACTAACTTTTCTGCAGGTCGACCTTCATCATGGACACCACGTGCATCATCTACTTCCACACGTTCTGCTACACCGGCACCTCCGTCAGCTGCCACCTCCAACCATGATACAAGAAAGCAGGCACAACCACCACTATCTGCCAAGAGCACACCTGCCGGGCCTGCACAGAGCTCTGCTTCTTCCGTGGCGTCTACAGGGCACACAAGTGATATTATTTGTCGTCGTTGTAAGGGAAGAGGACATTTTGCGCAAGAATGCACATCTCAGCGTGTGATGATTGCTACTGAGGATGGTGGGTATGAGTCCGCTAGTGACTATGATGAGGAGACTTTGGCTCTTCTTACACATGAAGAACACGGTGGAGATGATTCTGATCATGAGACGCAATACATGGCTGCTGAAGATGCTGATAGGTTTGAATGTTTAGTTGCTCAACGTGTTTTGAGTGTGCAGGTCACGCAAGCTGAGCAAAATCAGAGGCATAATTTGTTCCATACAAAGGGAGTTGTGAAGGAATGTTCTGTTCGCGTTATCATAGATGGAGGGAGCTGCAACAACTTGGCTAGCATGGAGATGGTGGAGAAGCTATCTCTCACCACTAGACCACATCCACATCCTTACTACATCCAATGGTTCAACAACAGCGGCAAGGTTAACGTAACACGTACTGTTCGTGTGCATTTTAGTATCTCTACATATGCTGATTATGTTGATTGTGATGTGGTACCTATGCAAGCATGTTCCTTATTACTTGGTAGACCATGGCAATTTGATAAAAATTCTGTACACCATGGTAGAAACAATAAGTATGCTCTTGTTCATAAGGAGAAAAATATTACTTTGCTTCCTATGACTCCTGATTCCATTTTGAAAGATGATATTAATCGAGATAATAAAGCAAAACAGGAGCAAAATAAGAGTGAAAATCAGATTGTGGCAAAAGAATTTGAGCAACAAATGAAGCCTAATAATAAACCATCTAGTGTTGCTTCTGAAATTAAATTGAAAAGTGCATGTTTATTTGCCACCAAATCTGATATTGATGATCTAGATGTTAGCAAATCTGTTTGCTATGCTTTTGTGTGCAAAGAGGCATTATTTTCATTCGAGGACGTGCCTTCCTCTTTGCCTCCTGCTGTTACTAACATTTTGCAGGAGTTCGCTGACGTCTTTCCACAAGACGTGCCACCGGGATTTCCACCTATTCGAGGGATTGAGCATCAAATTGACTTAATTCCCGGTGCATTATTACCCAACCGCGCACCATACCATACCAATCCAGAGGAGACGAAGGAGATTGTGCGTCAAGTACAAGAGCTACTCGACAAAGGTTATATACGCGAATCCCTTAATCCTTGTGTTGTTCCTATTATTCTAGTGCCGAAAAAGGATGGTACCTCGCGTATGTGTGTTGATTGTAGAGGCATTGATAATATTACTATTCGTTATCGTCATCCTATTCCTAGGCTAGATGATATGCTTGATGAATTGAGTGGCTCTACAATATTCTCCAAAGTTGATTTGCGTAGTGGATACCATCAAATTCGTATGAAATTGGGAGATGAATGGAAAACAGCTTTTAAAACTAAGTTTGGTTTATATGAGTGGTTAGTCATGCCTTTTGGGTTAACTAATGCACCTAGTACTTTCATGAGACTAATGAACGAAGTTTTACGTGCTTACATTGGACGATTTGTGGTAGTCTATTTTGATGATATACTGATTTATAGCAAATCAAAGGAAGAACATTTGGAACATTTACGTGCTGTTTTTAATGCTCTACATGATGCACGTTTGTTTGGTAACCTTGGGAAGTGCACCTTTTGCACCGACCGAGTATCTTTTCTTGGCTATGTTGTTACTCCACAGGGAATTGAAGTTGATAAAGCCAAGATTGAAGCTATTGAGAGTTGGCCGCAGCCCAAAACGGTCACACAAGTGAGGAGTTTTCTTGGACTCGCTGGTTTCTATAGGAGTTTTGTGAGAGACTTTAGCACCATTGCTGCACCTCTCAATGAGCTTACAAAGAAGGATGTGCCTTTTGTTTGGGGTACCGCACAGGAAGAAGCCTTCACGGTATTGAAAGATAAGTTGACACATGCTCCTTTACTCCAACTTCCTGATTTTAATAAGACTTTTGAGCTTGAATGTGATGCTAGTGGAATTGGATTAGGAGGTGTGTTATTACAAGATGGCAAACCTGTTGCATACTTTTCTGAAAAAATGAGTGGGCCTAGTCTGAACTATTGTACTTATGATAAGGAATTATATGCTCTTGTTCGGACTTTAGAAACATGGCTACATTATTTATGGCCCAAAGAATTTGTTATACATTCTGATCATGAATCTTTGAAACACATTAAAAGTCAAGCTAAACTGAACCGTAGACATGCTAAATGGGTTGAATTCATTGAGACTTTCCCTTATGTCATTAAACACAAGAAGGGTAAAGAAAATGTTATTGCTGATGCATTGTCTCGTCGTTATACTATGCTGTCACAACTTGATTTTAAAATATTTGGTTTGGAGACCATCAAAGATCAATATGTGCATGATGCTGAATTTAAAGATGTATTGCAGAATTGTAAAGAAGGTAGATCATGGAACAAGTTCGTCATTAACGATGGATTTGTGTTTCGTGCTAACAAGCTATGCACTCCAGCTAGCTCCGTTCGTCTTTTGTTGTTGCAGGAGGCGCATGAGGGAGGACTAATGGGACACTTTGGCGTGAAGAAGACGGAGGATATACTTGCTACACATTTCTTTTGGCCAAAGATGAGACGGAATGTTGAGCGTTTTGTTGCTCGCTGCACTACATGTCAAAAAGCTAAGTCACAACTCAATCCTCATGGTTTATATATGCCTTTGCCTGTACCTAGTGTTCCTTGGGAGGATATATCTATGGACTTTGTCTTAGGTTTACCCCGAACAAAGAAGGGGAGGGATAGCATATTTGTGTTCGTGGATAGATTCTCGAAAATGGCACACTTTATACCATGTCATAAAAGTGATGATGCTGTTAATGTTGCTGATTTGTTCTTTCGTGAAATTATTCGCTTGCATGGTGTGCCAAATACTATTGTTTCAGACCGTGATACTAAATTTCTTAGCCACTTTTGGAGATGTTTATGGGCTAAGTTGGGGACTAAACTGCTTTTTAGTACTACTTGTCACCCCCAAACTGATGGACAAACTGAAGTAGTCAATAGAACATTGTCTACTATGCTTAGGGCTGTTTTGAAGAATAATAAGAAAATGTGGGAAGAATGCTTGCCTCATATTGAATTTGCTTATAATTGTTCGTTGCATTCTACTACCAAGATGTGCCCTTTTGAAATTTTGTATGGTTTCCTACCTCGTGCACCCATTGATTTGTTGCCTCTTCCATCTTCGGAGAAGGTTAATTTTGATGCTAAAGAACGTGCTGAATTGATTTTAAAAATGCATGAGTTAACTAAGGAAAACATTGAGCGTATGAATGCTAAATATAAACTTGCTGGAGATAAGGGTAGAAAACATGTTGTGTTTGCACCTGGAGATCTTGTTTGGTTACATTTGCGTAAGGATAGATTTCCTAATTTGCGCAAATCAAAGGTAATGCCACATGCTGATGGTCCTTTTAAGGTGTTAGAGAAAATAAATGATAATGCATATAAACTTGAGTTGCCTGCAGATTTTGGGGTTAGTCCCACTTTTAACATTGCAGATTTGAAGCCTTATTTGGGTGAGAAAGATGAGCTTCCGTCGAGGACGACTTCATTTCAAGAAGGGGAGGATGATGAGGACATGAATACCATTGTTACACCCACAGTCCCTGCTGCTATACATACTGGACCAATTACTAGAGCTCGCGCACGCCAATTGAATTATCACGTACTTTCGTTTCTTGGTAATGATTCTAATGTTCATGAGAATATGATGCTGCCTAAATTGGATACATTTGTTTTGCTTACAAATGAAGGGCCTAGCTTGGAGAAGGATGATCATTGGAGCAAGAACAAGCATGGAGTTAATGGCATGCGCAAGGGAAACAAGAACAGAGTTTCAAGTGATGATTTTAGGACTTTGAAGCCACCATAATGAGTGCATGAAGCCTTGGACGAAATATACAAGATGCCACTTCATAATTTTCGTCCAGAGGCTATTCTAGGTGTTGCGTCACCTTCTTCTTGGGCCAGGCCCATGTAATTTCGAAATACTTCAATATAGGCTGTTTTTAGAGTCCGTATGTGTGGGGAAACAAGAGTTAGGGTGGGTTTCGGACCCCTCCTCCAGGGGCCACGAAATTCCCCCCTCTTCCCCCATATATACAGCCCCTAGGGCATCGTTTAGACTTTGGGTTTTGTTTAGATCAAAAGTTCGCCATAGCTGCAACTTCGCGTACTTCGTTTGTGTTCAACGACCAGACCAAGGGGTTACAGAACCCCACCTTCATTAATAAAGCTTTCCTCTTATATTCGCAATATCCAGATTGCAATCTTAGTTTCTTGCTTGTTCTTCGTTTGCTCGCAGGAAACAGGCCCTCGTGGTCAGGTTGATCGTGCTCCGGCGTGGTCAATAACCCTTCGAAGTTGTATTAGCGATTGCTAAGGCGCGACGTCTCGCACATTCGTAGTCGGATCGTCAAGGTCGACTCCCACAGAAACGATAGCCACCATCTCATCGAAACATCGGGACACCTTTGCCTCTATCAAGTGGTATCTTCATATGTGGATTGTACAAATATCCCATACACCTGCAATTAGACAAAACACAAAAGTGTGTGAAGTATTTTTGTTCTGGATAATATAAATAGATTATTGAATAGTTGACACTAGAAATCACCTGACAAATATGCATGTATGCAATATTTTTGGTCGTATCCAAGGTAGTCATGTCCTCATCAATAGCGCCCCGAAGTCGGTCTTCCGAATAATAGGGGCTTCGCCAAAATTTAAAAATATAGAATTCTGTGGCTAAGTGAGAGTGATAAAGCATTATAGTTCGATTGCCTTGTTCGTTGTGCTGAGCACCTCCCTCGAAGGACCCAAGAATGGGAAAAAGAGTGCTCAGGTTTATCCCGAACACCCCAGTACTCGTGGCACGGGGGCAGAAGCCGACGACTTGCCATCTCTCAGATTTAATAAACGGCCGCACAGAAGGTAATATTTTAAATTCAAACAAGCGTTGCATAGCGCATATGAACAAGTTTCCAGCGTACATGATCAAACGAGCGAGTTCACTCAAATATTACATCTTTGGAACATTCATCCGCCATAAGGCGGGAACCCTTCAGGACGTCCTCATAGTACATTTCAGGGTGGCGATGCTCCTTGCCATGCGGTGGCCCATCCTTCACTAGCTTCTCAGCGTCCATCTTGCCCTAGTGCACTTTAACACGGGCAAGCGCCCTGCGGGCGCCCTCGATGCAGACAAAGCACTTGATGACCTCAAGCCAAGGACAAGCATCCACAAGCCGCCTCACCTGCCCGAAGTAGCTCCCTGGCAGGGCCTCTCCAAGCCACAGCCAGACTATAAGGTCCTTCATGGCCTGTTCGGCTGCCTTGTGGAGCTCGACCAATTGCTTCAGTTGGTCGCTTAAGGGCACCGAGTGTTCGGCCTCAATATACTGAGACCAGAACACCTTCTCCGTCGAGCTCCCCTCGTCGGCTCAGTAATGCTTTGCAGCATCCGACACACTGCTGGGCAAATCTGCGAACGCTCCTGGAGAGCTTCGGACTCGGGTAAGTAACAAGTAATTTACTTTCACATGCTTGCTTTGCATAATGAATGCCTTACCCGCCACTATCTTCTTCATCGCCTCAATTTCTTGGAGGGCCTTCTAGGCTTCGGCCTTAGCATGCTTGGCGCTCTCAAGGGCCGAGGCAAGCTCGGATGCTCACGTCCTCGAGTCAAGCTCCAAACTCTCATGCTTTTTCCCGAGAGCCTGGAGCTCTTGCTGCACCTCGGCAACCCGCGCCTGTTGCTTCCCCCGCTCGCTGCACTCCGTGGCCGCTTTGTTTTCGGCCTCGGACAGTGCTTGCTTCAGGGTCGCCACCTCGGTCGTGGCCCCTAGCACATCAATAACGATCCTCATTTTTGCAACTGCATCTTTTTTATATATAATCACATAGACAAGGCATTACGTACCTTGGTTCTCCTCGAGCTGCTTCTTGGCAAGGCCGAGCTCTTTCTCGGACCACTCGAGGTTCTGCTTCAGCGCATCAACCTCCGCACTCAGTGCGGCAGAGGTCAGCAGCGAAGCCTGCATACGCATATCGACACGTTAGACTCCTGCGAATATTATTAGAACCTCTATCGGCTTTTCTTTGTGAACACCAAACAAAGCATCAGGGGCTACTGTCTATGCGGTAATATTTTCATATATTTTTAATACATACCTCAAAGCCTGTTAGAAGGCTGGCACAGGCTTCAGTCAGTCGGCTCCTGGACTGATCCTTCTGGATCATCGCACTCATAATAGTGCGGTGCTCCTCGTCGATGGAGGCGCCGTTAAGCACTTCCAGCAAACTGTCCGGTGCCTCCGGATGGATGGAGGTCACCGTCACGGGCGACTAGCCCCTCTTGGAAGGGGGTCGCCTGGCGGAGTCCGGAACCACTGCAGGTTCCGGCACGATGTTCGGCGGAGGGCCGGACTTAGAGCCCTTGGGAGCCTTGCTCCCTTTGCGCCTGGAGTCCGGGATGTCGCCTTGAGGCGCCCCCAGGACTACCTCCCCTCGGTTTGGAACCCCTTGAGACAATACCTCGACATTGTCCGTAGGGCGAGGGGAGGAGGCGGTCGGAAGTGAAAAGCTATTCACATCCGACGAATCCAAGGAACCGCTCAACGATACGTCGACACGGGCTCGGGACGGACTGCATGATTATATTCGGCGTTAGGAGAAGCTGTGCAATAAAGGAACACTATGAGTCACTCTGGTGTCCGAATACTTACGACTTCGCCAGGGGCTTGGCCCTGGGTGGCCACTCGTCTTTGCTGTCGGCAGCATTGGTGGAGTAGTCCGGAGGAAGGGTCCTTCCCTTCTTGGACCCTCCGGCCTCCCCGATTGGGGCGGCCTTCCTTTTCTTTTCTCCTCCTGCTGGAGGGGAAGAAGCTTCTTTTTCCTCCTCCTCATCTTCATGGGAGGAGTGCGCCTCGGAGTCATCGGGCGATGAGTCTGACACCACCGGGCGCCGGGAACTCTTTCGGGTTTCTGTGGCCTTCTTCTTGGCCTTCTTCTCCGGCACCACGTAAGGTGCCGGAACCAGCAGCTCCGCTAATTGAGCGTCGGCTGGGCCTTCGGGCAAAGGAGCCGGACAGTCAATTTGTTCGACCGTCTCCTGCAATTCCTGTCAAAGGTATGGGAGCTTATATCCCGCATATGATTAAACTATTAAAAACGAATACCCTATAAGAGGTGAAACAACTTACTGAGCTGGCTTGGCGCTTCGCGCTGAATCCGCGATCCTCGGTAAGGGGAGGGGGAAACTCGGCGCCCTTGAATAGCACCTTCCAAGCATCCTCGTGTGTTGTGTCAAAGAGCTCGCTCAGAGTTTGGTGCTGGGCCGGGTCGAACTCCCACAATTTGAATGCCCGTTGTTGACATGAGAGGATCTGACGGATGAGCATGACTTGGACTATGTTGACGAGCTTGAACTTCTTGCTCACCATGCTTTGGATACAGGTTTGGAGTCCGGGACCATAGGCCAGGCCCTTCTCTTTCCAGGAGGTGAGCCGCGCGGGAATTCCAGATCGGAACTCGGGGGCCGCTGCCCATTTGGGTTCACGCGGCTCGGTGATGTAAAACCACCCCGATTGCCACCCCTTTATGGTCTCCACGTAGGAGCTCTCGAGCCATGTGGCGTTGGGCATCTTTCCCACCATGGCGCCTCCGCACTCCGCCTGCTGGCTGCGGACCATTTTCGGTTTAACATTAGAAGTCTTCAGCCATAGGCCGAAGTGGGGCTTGATGCGGAGGAAGGCCTCACACACGACGATAAACGCCGAGATGTTGAGGATGAAGTTTGGGGCCAGATCGTGGAAATCCAGGCCGTAGTAGAACATGAGCCCCCGGATGAATGAGTGGAGAGGGAATCCCAGTCCGCGGAGGAAATGGGTAAGGAACACTACCCTCTCGTGGGGCCTAGGGGTGGGGATGAGCTGCCCCGCATCTGGGAGCCGGTGTGCGATATCGTCGGACAAGTATCCGGCTCCCCTTAGCTTCTTGATGTCTCCCTCCGTGACGGAGGAGACCATCCACTTGCCTCCCGCTCCGGACATGGTTGGAGAAGGTTGAGGAAGAAAACGTGAGCTTGGGCGCTGGAGCTCAAGTGTGCGAGAATGGATGAGCAAAGGAGGAAGAAGGCATGGATGGAAAAAGGTGAATCCTTATCCCTTTATATGGGTGGACAAAACTATGCATCCCCACCAGCGTGGTAAAACCCGCAAATCCCCCAAGCGTTGATGGCTCGGTTGGGTTACCCACGTTTGTATTGATAAGAATCCCACGATAAGGGGACACGATATCTGCTTCAACAAGACGTGCCAAGGAAACCGCCTCGCAAAACATGCTGAGGTTGGCTGTAAAAAACGATTCGCATAAGGGCTTGGCTGTGGTGTGATGTCACACTACAGAATACGTCAGCAGATTAGATTTGTGGAAATATTATTCTCTCTACGTTGGTATGTGGAACTTGTTTTGCAGAGCCGGACACGATCCTCGTGTTCAAAATCTTCTATGAAGTATTTGGAGGAGGAACCCGCCTTGCAATGCCGAAGACAAATCTGTGTGTCGGACTCATCGTTATTGAAGCCTGGTTCAGGGGCTACTGAGGGAGTCCTATATTAGGGGGTATCAGACAGCCGGACTATAACCTTTGGCTGGACCGTTAGACTATGAAGATACAAAATTGAAGACTTCGTCCTGTGTCCGGATGGGACTTTCCTTGGCGTGGAAGGCAAGCTTCGCAGTACGGATATGTAGATCTCATTCCTTGTAACCGACTCTGTGTAACCCTAGCCCCCTTCGGTGTCTAGATAAACCGGAGGGTTTAGTCCGTAGGACAGAAGAACAACAATCATACCATAGGCCAGCTTCTAGGGTTTAGCCTCTCTGATCTCGTGGTAGATCAACTCTTGTACTACCCATATCATCAATATTAATCAAGCAGGAGTAGGCTTTTACCTCCATCGAGAGGGCCCGAACCTAGGTAAAAACATCAACTCAAAACTACAGCAACACCAACTCCCGAACCTTGTCTCCTGTTACCATCCGCCTAGACGCACAGTTCGGGACCCCCTACCCGAGATCCGCCGGTTTGACACCGACACATAGCAAGAAAGCAAAGCCCTCAACTCAAAACTACTTTTTATTATATAACTCATGGCCTCAATTACATAGATAGATCTCAAAACAAAACTCAAAGCTAGATCATACTAAAAATTGTATTCTACATCAAGATATAACCAAAAAGATCAAACTAAGAAAACTATAAAGGTAAAGATGTGATGGTGATACGATAACAGGGCACCTCCCCCAAGCTTGGCAGTTGCCAAGGGGAGTGCCCAGACCCATGTATTTAGATATCTGTCTTCGGAGGCGGTGATGATGGAGTTGGTGTTGCTGTAGGCTTGTCCTCCATCTTCCAAGGCATAGGCTCACCATCATAAAAAGATGAATGAGTCTCCGGGATCCTCAAATCTGCACCCAAACTCATCCTCTTAAATCTGTATTCATACTCATAGTTTTGATTTTGCAGGTCATAGATCTGGTCTAGGAGATGCTCGATTTTCTCGTGAACCTTGAAGATGGCCTCTCCGATGTTCTTGGTGTCCAGCTTGTGGTCATGGGTAAATTCCATGATCATGGATTGATTGGCGTTGAGTCCATGTTCCACCATCCCCTGGCACTTGAAAACTTGTTGCTCCATTGCTTCGAGCCTCGTCACCATGATTCCGGTCTTTGGCCCTTTAATATCGCGGATGTGCAGCACCCCCTCATGCTTCTCGATGGTTTGAGGGTGTTGCAGCACCTCCGCAAGGTAGGGGTTGATGACCTTCTCGAAATACTTGTCCTTGGGGCACTTGGAGACGTCATGGTGATCTAGATCTGTCAGAAAAACGGCTCGAAACAAGAATAGAGGATTTTGTCATGGTACGATGGTCAAAACCTTCGGGAGATTGTATAATGAATTTTTACCGACCAAAAGAAGTGTTCCACAAGAAAACGGAGTCCGGAGGGCACACGAGGTGGCCAGAAGCCACGGGGGCGCACCCAGGGGGTAGGGCGCACCCCCTGCCTTGTCACCCCTTGTGCACTCTTCATACTACTTTCAATTTTCCAATTTTTTAAATATTCCAAAACGAAGAAAAATTGCCATTGGAAATGTTTTGGAGTCGGTTTACTTACCATACCACATACGTATTCCTTTTCGGAGTCTGAAACATTTTGGAAAGCCTCCCTTATGTACTGCTCCGGTGTTATGGTATTAATAATATTGGTTTCAACATTTATGGGAGTACCTGAAATATAATGTTTGATCCTTTGACCGTTAACCACCTTAGGGTTAGTGCCTTCAGCATTGTTGATTTTGATGGCACAGGATTGATAAACCTCCTCGGTAATGTAAGGACCTTCCTTTCTAGTTTTAAAAAAATGTAAGGACCTTTCCATTTAGAGAGAAGCTTTCCTGCAAAAAAATCTTAAGCGAGAGTTATATAGCAAGATATGGTCACCTACATTAAATTCACACTTTTTGTATCCTTTTGTCATGCCATCTTTTACCTTCTCTTTAAACAACTTGGCATTCTCATAGGCTTGGGTTATCCATTCATCAAGCGAGCTTATGTCAAATAACCTCTTCTCACCGGCAAGTTTGAAATCATAGTTGAGCTCTTTGATTGCCCAATAACCTTTATGTTCTAGTTCAAGAGATAAGTGACATGCTTTTCCATAAACCATTTTATACAGAGACATACCCATAGGTTTTTATAAGCAGTTCTTTAAGCCCATAATGCATCATCAAGTTTCTTAAACCAATTCTTTCTATATCTATTAACAGTCTTTTGCAAGATCAATTGAATTTCTCCATTGCTCAATTCTATTTGACCACTAGACTGAGGATGGTAAGCTGATGCAATTCTATGGTTAACATCATATTTAGCAAGCATTTTATGGAAAGCACCATGAATAAAATGTGAACCACCATCAGTCATCAAATATCTAGGGACTCCAAACCTCAGAAAAATAACTTCTTTAAGCATCTTAATAGAAGTGTTATGACCAGCACTACTAGTTGTAATAGCTTCCACCCACTTAGTAACGTAATCAACAACTAAAAAATGTGTATACCCATTAGAGGAAGGAAAAGGTCCCATATAGTCAAAGCCCCAAACATAAAATGGTTCAAGAACAAGTGAATAACTCATAGGCATTTCTTGACGTCTACTAATATTGCCAGTTCTTTGACATTCATCACATTGCAAGACAAGCTTACGAGCATCCTTGAAGAGATTGTAATACCTTGTGCGCAGTTCTATCTCCAGCATGGTGTCATCCCTAGGCCTGGTAGTGACACTTGCGTAGGATCTATTCTTGTTCATGCTCAGGTACACAATGTCTAATAACACCATCTACTCCTTCTTTATAAAGGTGTGGGTCATCCCATAAGTAATGTATTAAATCATAGAAAAACTTCTTCTTTTGCTGGTATGTGAAACTAGGTGGTATAAATTTAGCAACAATGTAATTAGCATAATCAGCATACCATGGAGCATTACGAGAAGCATTTATGACAGCTAATTGTTCATCCAAAAAACTATCCTCAATAGGTAGTGGGTCATCAAGGACATTTTCTATCCTAGACAAGTTGTCTACAACAGGGTTCTTAGCTCCCTTTCTATCAATAATAAGCAAGTCAAATTCTTGCAGTAAGAGAACCCATCTAATAAGTCTAGGTTTAGCATCTTTCTTTTCCATAAGATATTTAATAGCAGCATGATCAGTGTGAACAATTACTTTGGAATAAACAATATAAGATCTGAATTTATCACTAGAAAATACAATTGCTAAAAGTTCTTATTGACTAGTAGCATTATTTCTCAGGCACTGTCTAGAGTTTTACTAGCATAATGAATAACATTCAATTTCTTATCAACTCTTTTTCCTAGAACATCACCAACAACATCTACAGCATAATCACTAGCATCACACATAATTTCAAAGGGTAAATTCCAATCAGGTGGTTGGACAATAGGTGCATAATCAAGGGTTTCTTAAGTATTTCAAATGCTTCTACACAATCATCACCAAAAACAAAACGAACATCTTTTTGGAAGAGCTTAGTGAGAGGCCTAGAAATTTTAGAGAAGTCTTTAATAAACCTCCTATAGAAACCAGCATGACCAAGGAAACTTCTTATACCTTTGATATCTTTAGGACACGACATCTTTTCAATAGCATTTACTTTAGCTTTATCAACTACGATACCTGTTTCAGAAATTTTATGCCCCAAGACAATACCTTCATTAACCATAAAGTGGCACTTCTCCCAATTCAAATCAAGATTAATTTCTTCACGTCTCTGCAAACCTCGATCAAGGTTGCCTAAGAAATCATCAAAAGAAGTTCAGTAAACGGAGAAATCGTCCATGAAAACCTCAACAATCTTTTCACAAAAGGCATGGAATATAGCAGTCATACATCTTTGAAAGGTAGCAGGTGCATTGCATAAACTAAAAGGCATACGTCTATAAGCAAAAGTACTGAAAGGGCAAGTAAAAGTGGTTTTTTCTTGATCCTCTTTTGACACAGGTATTGGAGAAAAACCAGAATAACCATCTAGAAAGCAAAATGGAGTATATTTGGATAGCCTTTCTAGCATTTGATCAATAAAAGGTAGAGGATAATGATCTTTCCTAGTAGCTTTGTTTAATTTACGAAAATCAATTACCATCACTACAAAAAATACACTTCCGTGATGATACGTGTTTGTCATAGTAGGTCACGTTTTCTGTCATGCATGTACATCCATAACAATTTTATGATAGAATCAAGATAGTAATACCTGTGCTGTCGTAGAAGTGTTCCATGATTCTAGCCCATAATGAACAATAAATTTCTTTGTACCCCTTAACGACCCATGATTCACATGGGCCGTTTCCTGCCCATGTTAG
This sequence comes from Aegilops umbellulata, assembly GCA_032464435.1. Classification (NCBI taxonomy): domain Eukaryota; kingdom Viridiplantae; phylum Streptophyta; class Magnoliopsida; order Poales; family Poaceae; genus Aegilops; species Aegilops umbellulata. Next base: position 67,368,337 of record CP136059.1, read on the forward strand.
CTTTCGGCCTACTGACGGCCCATACATTCTTGGGCTCCTTTTCGGACCTCGATTACTTTCGGCCCGTTACTGGCCTGTTCCACTAATGGGCCAAATTCGGCCCGTGGCAAGAGTCGGCCCGTTTCTGGCCTATTAACCCGTTACGCCGTTTCCAGCCCATCCTATATTCTGGCCCATTAATGACCCGTTATGCCTGTGACAAAATTAAGCCTTTGTTGTCCTCCGACCTATTAACGGCATGTTACCATGCTGGGCCGATACCAATTACGCCCGTTTACGGCCCATGTATACCCATTTATCCGACGACCCGAGGCCCACCGATTCTACGGCCGTGTTGGAGGCCCATTTAAAGACGAGTCGTAGGAGGCCCATGGATCCTACGGCTCGTAGTAGGGTCAAGATTAATACGGTCCGTATATGGCTCATGGTTTTTGCGGCCACTAGCAAACCAGGGAAAAAGAAAACTAGGAAATAAATAAGCCCGAAACTAACGCTAGGCTATTAAGGCGATTGCCCATATTACATCCACTGGGCATCAAAGATCGCCACCAGTGCAAATATAGGGAACACCATACACTATACAAAAATGGCTTGCTGTTTTCTTCAGCCGGTGGCTGGACGTTAAGAACAAATTTTATATCGCAACAAAACAAATTACAACTATGAAACAAAAGGAAGGTTGGCATAAAAGTTAACAGTCTGGCAGATAAATGCACCACCAGAAATTCAGAAGCTCAATTCATTTGACCCGACTGTTACGTTTTCATGTTGTATTGTCCAATGGAGCACCATAACCTTCGCCTTCATTTCTCCTAGGCTCCTGAACAACATAGCAAATGCCTGATAGTCTGGTTTCAAAACCATGCATATCTTGACGACATCGAACAATGTTTGTCCTTGTTTCACAAAGGGTCTCTGTTAGGGAACGGACTTGTGTCTGGAGCGCAGATATAACATTGTTTTGAGCTTGCATATCTTGATCATGAGGCAATTTGGATGAGATTGCCTTAACAACCAACCCAGTATTACGCAGGAACGTGCTTTTGGCACTGTTAGTGGACAAGTACTGACCCACTGCAGCAAGAGCTGACATTGCGGTTATAGTTGCCTCGCCACTTCAAACGCTGGCGGTTCCACCATTTTTTTCATAGCTTGCTGAAAAGTTGAGTTTTTACATTAGTAGTACCAGAACAGAAGATATTAAGGAGGCGGCAAAACCAAACAAAAGAGCTTTGGTCTATATACAGAACTTATTCTGGTGAACCCATGTAAAATATTAGTTGTATTTTACTGCAAAGTACATAATAAAACCTAGTTCCAAACATATGACCATGTACCATGGCTAATGTATTGTCTATTTCTTCACATTGTGTTGACAGCTAAGGATAAAGAGACAAAGTTTATAATACGGTAAGCATAGTATGACATCATTCATATCACAAAACAACTGAGAACAGACAAACATGCAATTGTAACATTGTGTGGGCAAGTCCAGCACGGAACTAGATTACAGGTCAAGACCAAAGGAACATCACTCCTCTCATTTAAACCTTGCAAGGTGCAATGATACGCTAAGACAATTGTGTATAAAATTTAAAATAGTAATAGACATTGGCTGCAAACCATGCAGTTCAAGGCACAAGTCAGAGTAAGTAGTAATTAAAAGGCTTGAGGATTAAGGACTTACAATAGCGGCTTTGACTGGTGTAGTCATGCCCTTCGTCTTGCTGGTGTGATAGTCCTTGAAGATTTCCACAGCGTTTGTGATAGAGGCAAAGGTGTCCCGTCTTTCGATGAGATGGTGGCTATCGTTTTGGAGGAAGTTGACTTTGACGATCCGACTACGAACGTGCGATGACGTCGCGCCTTAGCAACCGCTAAACCAACTCCGAGAGGTTATTGACCACGCCGGAGGACGATCAACCTGACCACGAAGGTCTGTTTCCTGCAGGCAAACGAAGAACAAGCAAGAAACTAAGATTGCAATCTGGATATTGCGAATATAAGAGGAAAGCTTTATTAATGAAGGTGGGGTTCTGTGACGCCTTGGTCTGGTCGTTGAACACAAACAAAGTACGCGAAGTTGCAGCTATGGCGAACTTTTGATCTAAACAAAACCCAAAGTCTAAACGATGCCCTAGGGGCTGTATATATGGGGGAAGAGGGGGGAATTTCGTGGCCCTTGGAGGAGGGGCCCGAAACCCACCCTAACTCTTGTTTCCCCACACATACGGACTCTAAAAACAGCCTATATTGAAGTATTTCAAAATTACATGGGCCTGGCCCAAGAAGAAGGTGACGCAACACCTAGAATAGCCTCTGGACGAAAATTAGGAAGTGGCATCTTGTATATTTCGTCCAAGGCTTCATGCACTCATTATGGTGGCTTCAAAGTCCTGAAATCATCACTTGAAACTCTGTTCTTGTCTCCCTTGCGCATGCCATCAACTCCATGCTTGTTCTTGCTCTAATGATCATCCTTCTCCAAGCTAGGCCCTTCATTTGTAAGCAAAACAAATGTATCCAATTTAGGCAGCATCATATTCTCATGAATATTAGAATCATTACCAAGAAACGAAAGTACCTGATAATTCAATTGGCGTGCGCGAGCTCTAGTAATTGGTCCAGTATGTATAGCAGCAGGGACTGTGGGTGTAACAATGGTATTGATGTCCTCATCATCCTCCCCTTCTTGAAATGAAGTCGTCCTCGACGGAAGCTCATCTTCCTCACCCAAATAAGGCTTCAAATCTGCAATGTTAAAAGTGGGACTAACCCCAAAATTTGCAGGCAACTCAAGTTTATATGCATTATCATTTATTTTCTCTAACACCTTAAAAGGACCATCAGCACGTGGCATTAGCTTTGATTTGCGCAAATTAGGAAATCTATCCTTACGCAAATGTAACCAAACAAGATCTCCAGGTGCAAACACAACATGTTTTCTACCCTTATCTCCAGCAAGTTTATATTTAGCATTCATACGCTCAATGTTTTCCTTAGTTAACTCATGCGTTTTAAAAATCAATTCAGCATGTTCTTTAGCATCAAAATTAACCTTCTCCGAAGATGGAAGAGGCCACAAATCAATGGGCGCACGAGGTAGGAAACCATACACAATTTCAAAAGGGCACATCTTAGTAGTAGAACGCAACGAACGATTATAAGCAAATTCAATATGAGGCAAGCATTCTTCCCACATTTTCTTATTATTCTTCAAAACAGCCCTAAGCATAGTAGATAATGTTCTATTGACTACTTAACTTTGTCCATCAGTTTGGGGGTGACAAGTAGTACTAAAAAGCAGTTTAGTCCCCAACTTAGCCCATAAACATCTCCAAAAGAGGCTAAGAAATTTAGTATCACGGTCTGAAACAATAGTATTTGGCACACCATGCAAGCGAATAATTTCACGAAAGAACAAATCAGCAACATTAACAGCATCATCACTTTTATGACATGGTATAAAGTGTGCCATTTTCGAGAATCTATCCACGACAACAAATATGCTATCCCTCCCCTTCTTTGTTCGAGGTAAACCTAAAACAAAGTCCATAGATATATCCTCCCAAGGAACACTACGTACAGGCAAAGTCATATATAAACCATGAGGATTGAGTCGTGACTTAGCTTTTTGACATGTAGTGCAGCGAGCAACAAAACGCTCAACATCCCGTCTCATCTTTGGCCAAAAGAAATGTGTAGCAAGTATATCCTCCATCTTCTTCACGCCAAAGTGTCCCATTAGTCCTCCCCCATGCGCCTCCTGCAACAACAAAAGACGAACGGAGCTAGCTGGAATGCATAGCTTGTTAGCACGAAACACAAATCCATCGTTAACGACGAACTTGTTCCATGATCTACCTTCTTTACAATTCTGCAATAAATCTTTAAATTCAACATCATGCACATATTGATCTTTGATGGTCTCCAAACCAAATATTTTAAAATCAAGTTGTGACAGCATAGTATAACGACGAGACAATGCATCAGCAATAACATTTTCTTTACCCTTCTTGTGTTTAATGACATAAGGGAAAGTCTCAATGAATTCAACCCATTTAGCATGTCTACGGTTCAGTTTAGCTTGACTTTTAATGTGTTTCAAAGATTCATGATCAGAATGTATAACAAATTCTTTGGGCCATAAATAATGTTGCCATGTTTCTAAAGTCCGAACAAGAGCATATAATTCCTCATCATAAGTAGAATAGTTCAGACTAGGCCCACTCAATTTTTCAGAAAAGTATGCAACAGGTTTGCCATCTTGTAATAACACACCTCCTAATCCAATTCCACTAGCATCACATTCAAGCTCAAAAGTCTTATTAAAATCAGGAAGTTGTAGTAAAGGAGCATGTGTCAACTTATCTTTCAATACCGTGAAGGCTTCTTCCTGTGCGGTACCCCAAACAAAAGGCACATCCTTCTTTGTAAGCTCATTGAGAGGTGCAGCAATGGTGCTAAAGTCTCTCACAAAACGCCTATAGAAACCAGCGAGTCCAAGAAAACTCCTCACTTGTGTGACCGTTTTGGGCTGCGGCCAACTCTCAATAGCTTCAATCTTGGCTTTATCAACTTCAATTCCCTATGGAGTAACAACATAGCCAAGAAAAGATACTCGGTCGGTGCAAAAGGTGCACTTCCCAAGGTTACCAAACAAACGTGCATCACGTAGAGCATTAAAAACAGCACGTAAATGTTCCAAATGTTCTTCCTTTGATTTGCTATAAATCAGTATATCATCAAAATAGACTACCACAAATCGTCCAATGAAAGCACGTAAAACTTCGTTCATTAGTCTCATGAAAGTACTAGGTGCATTAGTTAACCCAAAAGGCATGACTAACCACTCATATAAACCAAACTTAGTTTTAAAAGCTGTTTTCCATTCATCTCCCAATTTCATACGAATTTGATGGTATCCACTACGCAAATCAACTTTGGAGAATATTGTAGAGCCACTCAATTCATCAAGCATATCATCTAGCCTAGGAATAGGATGACGATAACGAATAGTAATATTATTAATGCCTCTACAATCAACACACATACGCGAGGTACCATCCTTTTTCGGCACTAGAATAATAGGAACAACACAAGGACTAAGGGATTCGCGTATATAACCTTTGTTGAGTAGCTCTTGTACTTGACGCATAATCTCCTTCGTCTCCTCTGGATTGGTACGGTATGGTGCGCGGTTGGGTAATGATGCACCGGGAATTAAGTCAATTTGATGCTCAATCCCTCGAATAGGTGGTAATCCCGGTGGCACGTCTTGTGTGCCCTGTAGACGCCATGGAAGAAGAAGAGCTCTGTGCAGGCCCGGCAGGTGTGCTCTTGGCAGATAGTGGTGGTTGTGCCTGCTTTCTTGTATCACGGTTGGAGGTGGCAGCTGACGGAGGTGCCGGTGTAGCAGAACGTGTGGAAGTGGATGATGCACGTGGTGTCCACGATGAAGTTCGACCTGCAGAAAAGTTAGTTCGCGCCAATGCCTGTCGATCCTGCACTTCACGTTCAGCTTTACAAGCAAGATGGAATAAACAAGTGATATTATTATAATCCTTATAGTCTAGAATGGTTTGAATCTCTCTATTTAATCCACCCAGAAAACATGCAAGCATAGCTTCATTCTCCTCAACGATACCACATCTAATCAAGCCAGTTTGTAATTCCTGATAATATTCTTCTAACGAATTTTTTCCTTGTCTTAAGCGCTGCAATTTTTTAAGTAATTCACGTTGATAATATGGTGGAACCCAACGAGTACGCATAGCAGTTTTCAAAGCAGCCCAAGTAGCTGGAACAGGATATAATCTACAATATTCAGACCACCAAACACATGCAAAGCTAGTGAAAGCACAAACAGCAGCAGGAACACGTCTCTCCTCAGGATATTGTAAACATGTAAATCGTTGTTCAGTTTCTAACTCCCAAGTAAGATATATATCAAGAACATATCTACCCTCAAATGGTGGAATATTCAATTTCAGTTTAGGGAGATGGTCATGATCTCGTACCTGAGGGGGAGCCCTAACATTGCCATTATTTGCATGTGGACGACCTGGTGGTTGTGGTGCTTGTGGTTGCACGTAGTTCTGATGTTAGTCAACCTCATCCTCGTAATCTCCCACATAATCATCCTCCCCCACATCAGCAGCAGGAGCCATAGAAGTATCAACAGCAGCACCAGCAGCTTGGCCAGGCTGAAGAGGGACACGGGTCGCTCGGCGGAGGGCTGTTTCGCGATGTGGAGGTAGTCATTGTTGCTGTTGTAGAGGTGCGTTAGGTGCAGCCGGTGGTGGTGGTGGTAGATGCGCGAGAAATTCATTGAACTTGTTATCGAGCTTTGTTTCGAACGCCTTCTCAATGCCATCTATCTTCTCCATGGCCTCTTCAAATCTGTTTAGCACATCTTGCACCTGTCCACTCATCATTTGCTAAAACTTATCATGAAGCTCCTTGTTCGTCAAGTTCTCCTAGTCAGTCTCGTCGGCTTGTGATCCTGGCATGGTTAGCAGCAATAGAAACACACAGGAATATGATCCTACAAACTACTAACAAGAGGTGGTGGTGGGTGTCACAAATCCGTCAAGCAAATCTCAAATTCTTACCAGTTCTTACCCAGCAGCAGGCGGTGATCGGCAACCGATGTAGTCAAAACTCTCAAAGCTTGGATAGAGCGATTACTAGGGAGAGTCAAACGCACGATGTAGATGTATGTGGAGCTGGGAAGGTGTTTAATACGGTAGCAAAAAGGGTCAGCAATAATCAATTCAGAGATGCAAAGTTGAATAAACGCTCAACGACGGTACTGTGCTGGTCCTAGGCTAGACCGTGCTAGAGACGCGAGCCTAGAACACTAACAAAATCACGGCGCTGCACGTAAACAAGGGAAAAGCACACTCTGGAAAAAAAATTCGCCCTGTTTTTTTTGCGCTCCTCTTTTTTTTTTCTTTTTTTTGCGAACAATCACTATAATGGCGAGTGTCTCAAAACTCTTCCCAGGTCAAACTGATAGGATAGACACGAAATTCTCGCGAATTTCTTTCTCTCTTTTTTTTGACTGCACGGACCCAAAAACTGGAAACGGCTCAAAAAAAACTTTCAATAACGGCGACTGTCTCAAAAGGCTAAGAAACACCTAAAAATAGGATAGGCAGAAATTTTTTTGTCAAGTGCGTTTTTGGAAAATTTTGGGCCTAAACGGAGGGTGGTTTCCGGACTCTTTTTTTTTGTAAACCAACCTCTTCTAGGCAAAAGATTGATGGAATCCCAAACCTACTCAAACAAGGAAACACGAATCTGGCAACAGATGGATCTCGAAAGCAAACCTAATATGAGATGGACTCGAAGTGATGGTATATGGATACGGATGGGTGGTGGTATATGGACTCGGAGCGGTGGCGGATAAGCGGTGGTGGAAGATGGCAGGGACAATGATGATGGTGTGGCGGCGGCGTGACTAATATGACCAGAACTCGAAACTCTAAAAGACTAGACGCTAAGACCAGCAACTTGACACAACGATGCAACCGCAAATTCAACAAAGCAAATACATAAAAGATTATGCAAAGGCTCAGATTGGTCCGGATAGGATGAACTAACCCTAATTTTTTTTTGCTTTTTCGTGGACTATAGGTATGAAGAACAGACTCGATCTAAACTATGAAAAACTGTAAATCTCACTGAGCAACCTGAAAATCTGATACCACTTGATAGAGGCAAAGGTGTCCCGTCTTTCGATGAGATGGTGGCTATCGTTTTGGAGGAAGTTGACTTTGACGATCCGACTACGAACGTGCGATGACGTCGCGCCTTAGCAACCGCTAAACCAACTCTGAGAGGTTATTGACCACGCCGGAGCACGATCAACCTGACCACGAAGGTCTGTTTCCTGCAGGCGAACGAAGAACAAGCAAGAAACTAAGATTGCAATCTGGATATTGCGAATATAAGAGGAAAGCTTTATTAATGAAGGTGGGGTTCTGTGACCCCTTGGTCTGGTCGTTGAACACAAACGAAGTAAGCGAAGTTGCAGCTATGGCGAACTTTTGATCTAAACAAAACCCAAAGTCTAAACGATGCCCTAGGGGCTGTATATATGGGGGAAGAGGGGGGAATTTCGTGGCCCTTGGAGGAGGGGTCCGAAACCCACCCTAACTCTTGTTTCCCCACACATACGGACTCTAAAAACAGCCTATATTGAAGTATTTCGAAATTACATGGGCCTGGCCCAAGAAGAAGGTGACGCAACACCTAGAATAGCCTCTGGACGAAAATTATGAAGTGGCATCTTGTATATTTCGTCCAAGGCTTCATGCACTCATTATGGTGGCTTCAAAGTCCTGAAATCATCACTTGAAACTCTGTTCTTGTCTCCCTTGCGCATGCCATTAACTCCATGCTTGTTCTTGCTCCAATGATCATCCTTCTCCAAGCTAGGCCCTTCATTTGTAAGCAAAACAAATGTATCCAATTTAGGCAGCATCATATTCTCATGAACATTAGAATCATTACCAAGAAACGAAAGTACCTGATAATTCAATTGGCGTGCGCGAGCTCTAGTAATTGGTCCAGTATGTATAGCAGCAGGGACTATGGGTGTAACAATGGTATTGATGTCCTCATCAGTTTGGTTCACGTACTTTTTGGTCGGATGATGCGCCCTTCATCGTCGGATGATGCGCCCTTCATCGACGCTAAGGCGGATTTGCGCGCCTCCACCTGCTGCTCCAAGGAGGCGTTCAAGGCCAGGAGCTCCCGCCTGCGCTCCTCGGCGATCGTGTGGCGACAGTCTGCCTCCCTGGCCTCCTCCAAGGCTTGGGAGCTGGCCTCGCGCGAGGTTGCCAGGGATGCCTCGGCCTTCACATTGGTGTGCTCACGCTGAAGGCCCCCAAGGTTGATAGCCACCTTCAGTTGATGCCAGTCCTCCACCAGCCGGAGACCCTCGGCTTCAAGGTGTGCGTCGACATCCACGAGTTCTCCGCCCAGCTAGCTCATCGTGCCCATTGCCTCCTGAAAGAGCTCGTGGCGGACGACACTCCGCTCGTGCACGAACTTAAGCGCGTGACCGGGCCTGTCCTCCACAGCGGGGATTGCCGACGGGATCTGAAGCGGCTCACCCCCTTTCAGTAGGGGGCTGGGGGCTGGCCCCTCCCGGGTCGCCTACCGGGCTTCGACAGGGGCCCGGGTGGGTTGAGGCCCGTTGCTCGAAGAAGAAGCCAGGATCGAAGCCATCCAGACGCCATCCATAACCAGAGGAGGAGCTCTCGGCACACTTGCCCCACCCTAGGAGAGGCCACGAAGGAGAGACGGCTAGCGAGTTTGCCTCTCCGGCCGACCTCGCGCCGGGGGCGGCAGGCTGGCTTTGGGCGCTCAAGGCCAGCGGGGGATTCGAGGCAGGAAGAGGTTGCTTCCTCGGAGACTTCGTGGCCTTAGCAGAAGGGACCCTGAGTAGCCACTGTCAGGAGGGGAAGCAACACTTGAGAAATTACAAAGATAAGGTACTCACTCGTCTATGGCTATATACTTCCTCTGCTTCAACAGCCGAAAGGCATCACTGCTGCAGCTTGGAGACCCTTTCCTGTTGCGGAGCGCATCAAAGTCCAAACGGAGCCGGCCGAAGCGTTGGACGCGGCAACCAGCGCGGGGCACGGTTGGTGAGGCGCCCGAGGAGACGACCTCTTGAGTGTTGGGCTGAGGAGAGCCCTCGGGCTCTGCCTCATCATGACCTGCTGAGACCTCGGAGGCTTCGGCCTCAGGAGCATCGGATCGCGTCGCCTCCTCAGCTGTCACCCCAAGGCAAGAGTCACGGGCTCCTGGGGATGGCACCTCGGGAGCCTCGAGCGGTGTCGACGCCTCAACACCCGCGCCTCCGGCCTCCAACGGTGCTCGCCCCCTCCATCCACTCTTGGGGTAAGTTCGGCGCTGGCGGCAAGGAGGGGGACCACGGAGATAGGGTTCTCGTGAGGCCCTTCAAGGCCGACTGGACACAACCCCCATTCATCGAAGGGGGCATCTGCCCTGCGAACTCCACCCTATTTGAGCAGCAGTACAAAAGATAGCCCTCCTTCGGCATATCGGCTGGCGAGGGGTCGCCCGTCAGGACCTCGAGCACCGTTCTTCGTGCCTTGGGCGGAAGCCCCGATTCTTGAAGCCTCATGCGATCCTGGCCACCGGACAGGGCCCACATCGGCTGGCAATGGCGCTGGATTGGGGCGACGCGGCGTCGGAGGAACTCCTTCATCAGAATGGGCGCAGTCACGCCGAGATCTTTCAGCCTCTTCAACCAAAGACAGACGAAGTCAAGGTGGGGGTCCGCGAGCATCTCGTGGCCCTAGCCGGAGCTGGGAACGGTGGGCGAGAGCAAGGGGCTGAGCACACCAACGTCCACAAACACCCACCGTGTCTGAAACTCGCTTGTGGAGGGTGGAAGCTCAAAATCAATCCCCGAGCCAGCCGTCACAGCCACGGCCTGGAAGCTCAAGCATCCCGAGCACTGCCGAGGGCTAGTCAGGTGCATCGCGAAGAAATGGCGCAATAGGGACACGGAAGGGGGAATGGCCACCATGGCCTCGTAGACGAAAGCAAAAACGGCAAGAGGGGGGACTTATTGGGGATCTAGGTGCAACATATGGTTCTTATAGTAGAAGAGCACGGCGTTGAAGAAGGCGGAGAAGGGAGGAACCAGGCCAGCACACAGGGCGTCGATGAAGAAGTGGACCTCGGTGGCTGTCTTGTCGACGAAAGCACGGGATGCGGACCAGGCGGCCATCCTCCCCCATTCGTTGAAGTCAGCGGTGAGCGCAGGGCGCGCACCTTGTCCATGGCTTCTTGGTTGAGCACCAATGACACACCCACGGCGGGTTCAACAACCGGGGGTGGCCTGGCTGAAGACTGAGACTTCTTTCCCTTCTCCGTTCGCCAGGGCACCATGGCAACAAGAAGGGCCGAGCTCGGGACAGATTGGAGGAGGAGGTTATTGTTTCGGAAAGGCGGGAGAGTTGGAGGGGCGCATCACCAGTGATGGGGGGATAACTGCGTAAGTCGCGGTGGGCGCCTAGTCAGGCGGATATCAAGGCTGCGTGGGGAAGCGGAGACGCCCACATCCCATCAATCGCCATGAGTCAACCAAGGCCGTAGGCTGTTGGGGCCCGTGGCGCCTCGCACTTGCCCCTAGGCTTCGCCTCGAAGCCAAGTCCGAGCGCGCCTTGGGCCCGGGGGCTACTGTCGGCGTCCTAGGAACGGGGGTCCCCAGACTTGCCTGCCTGCGGCCCACGGCGTGGCTCCACGAGCGGCCCTGTACAGCCCATCTTCACCAGCAAACACTCAAGACCGTCGTGAGGGGCCAAGCCTCGCGAGTTGGATGACGCAAGACCTCTTCGGGGGCGACCTCACCAGGCTGGCTCGCAAGGGGCGGAGAGATCAAGGCAAGGGGCACCTCGTGAGGTTCCTGTGACGCAAGCCATGATGACCGGGGCAAGGCGGGCGCCAGCGCGCAGTGTCCTCGTTTCCTCTTTGGTGCTAAAGAGGCAAGCGCAGACGAGCAGTCCTGAGACATCAGGCAAAGGTTGCCATATCAGTGCAACGAGACAAAGACCAGCAGGAAGACAGGACGAAGGTCACCGTGGAGCCCAAGACAGCGTCACCACCCGAGCCTTCGGCAGGCGAGGACCACCTTTAGTCAGGATAACTTGTACTAGTTGTCTCCCTTCAAATTTGGCCGTTGTGGGATCCCTTCCCACCTAACATTTGGGGAGAGGACCAGGGCCTCTATAAATAGGACTAGCCAACACAGTAGGAGGCGACTGATCGGGGGCTATTCAGATCGTCCTCATCCACACAAACTAACCAAGCACAAGAGCACCTCTCCTCAGGAGGTTGTTCTTCCCTTGTAATTATTCTTCTTCAGCCCAAGAGGCAATGCACCACACCACACGGGAGTAGGGTATTACACCACATCGGTGGCCCGAACCAGTATAAATCTTGAGTCCCTTTGTTCTGCGAGTTCGACGCGTTGCGCCTTGAGATTGTGGTGAGGGCGAGTGCTAGGGGGAGGAGAGATCTTCGTGCGCACCCCATTATTCGAACCTCAAGGGTTTTGCTGGAACCCGAAATCCGTTGAGGCTTATTTGTTTTCTTCCTCTTTCTTAATTGTATTGCCTTGTCAAGTAAACCCACAAGAAAAAGGAATGAAAATTCATTTTTCAGAACTCATTGATGCAGGATGATGACGAGCACTACTTTATTGTAAGGCGACCGCATGATAGGATGATTGGATGTGTAAGAGAAAAGGACAGCATTGCATATTCACAGCTATGATGTGTAAACTAAGTAGAAGGCATTTCAACAAATTAGAAGCAATGAAAGCTAGACACCATATGAAAGATGCAACGAATATCACTCTACCAAGTTCAAATTGTCTCGTCATAAGTGCCATTTCAACAAATTAGAAGTAGTACAAGCTAGAAAAGAATGCGAGATGTAACCTATATCACACTCCCATGTCAAACGTGTCTTATGATAAGTGATTGTTGCAGGTTACAAAACAGTAGTACTTTGATGTAAGAACATGGTGTGATAGACAGATATTGTATGTTCTAGAAACAGGAACACATGTCTTAGTCACAAGTATAATGTGTAAATTAACATATGAAATTCAACAAAATTAGAAGAAATACAAGCTAGAAATCATACATAACATGCAACCACATATAACAGTGCCAAGTTAGAGGGAGCACCTCTGATGGTGCACTAGGGGAGACATGCTCATCACCAACACAGCTACGTTGAGTGCCTATGAATGTGTTGTCTTGGAAATCATCTTGGGGGGATGGACGAGTAGAATCTGTAGAGGCCCTCCATTTGGAAGGAGCACCTTCATCCACTACCTTGCTAACTTCCTTCAGCTTTATTGATTTTGAATTGTCAAGTAGAACCGACAAGAAAAGGCAATAAAATTCACTCTTCAGAACTCATTTGTGCATGATACTGACAATCACTACTTGGATGTAAGGCAAACACATGATTCCAGGATGGAATAATATGAAAAACAGGATGGCATGGCATATTCAAAACTGTTTGTGTAAACTAAGCAGAAACCATTTCAACAAATAAGAAGCCATGCAAGCTAGACACCACATGAAAGATACAACCAATATGACTCTGCCAAGTTAAAAGCGTCCCATCATAAATGGCATTTCAACAAATTAGAAGCAGCGCATGCTATAAATCATATGAAAGATGCAACTAATATCACACTGCATATACTGAAGGTGTCTCGTCATATTGATTTATGCGGGATACAAAAAAACAATAGTTTTATGTAAGGACATGCTTAATAGACAGATGTACTATGTACTAAAAACAGGAAGGCATGTCACATTAACAGGTATAATGTATAAACTAAGCAGAATAGCACATGCAATTTAACCATATTAGAAGAATTACAATCTAGACACCATATGCAACATGGAACCACATATCATGCTGCCAAGTTAGAGCAAGCACCTGCGATGCTAGTGTAGGGAAAATGCGGTAATCAACTATAGAGCTACGTTCACTATCTTCATCTAGCCTTGTTGTTTCTTGAGAATCATGTGGGGAGGCTGACGCTGCATTCTTTAGATGAGGATCTTTTATCACAGTAGTCTACTCGCCTGACTGCCTCATCATAAGTGATTGATGAGGGATACACAAGAACATTAGTTTGATGTAAGAACATGGTTAATAGGCAGATGGTACTAATATGTACCAAAAACAGGAAGGCGTGTCATATTCAAAGGTATAGTGTGTAAGCTAAGCAGATGCAATTTAACCAAATTGGAAGCAATACAAGCTAGACATCCGGCTGGAGTGGTGAGCATGATCATCTAGGACCTGAGAGCCTGGTGGGAGGCGGGCTGCTTCGCCACCATTGTGGCTTTTTAGTTGGCTTCCAGGTGATGCATGTCTGTGCTGGGCTTGTCACTGGCTTGGCCAGTGCCCTGACTAGCTATTTGTCTTCTGGTGCTCCCGGGATGGTGGTTCATGTAAAAAATATCTTTCCTTATCTTGATAAAGACCGACTTCGGCCTTTAGAATACAAGCTAGACACCATATGCAATATGCAACCACATATGGCACCGTGAAGTTAAAGCAAGCACCTGGGATAGTGGTTCACGGCGAGCAAGATCATCAACTCCAGAGCTATGTTCCCCGTCTCCATCTGCTGACACTACACCCTTTAAAGTCTTGAAACATGTCTGGCCTAGCCGCGTACCACGCTGGAGCGACTTCTCTCTCCTCTTTTCTGCCTCTGTCAATGCAGGGTCTGAAATACCCTTGCATAAAAACACAATAGTGAGAGTATGGGTGAAGTGTGTGCAGAACTAGTGCACTGTAAAAGTAGCAGATAGCAGGTGGCTAAAAAATAAATGACAGAAGACATATGATAGCTCTACAACATTGCATGGCAAACAAAATTAGATTCTACTCCATACGATTTTGTAATATATGAGCATAGGAAATGCAGGTACTCCTCTAGCACACCACCACATGTGGTCCTATCAAGATAACAGTCCACTGAAAATAAATAGGTCAATCGATTTTTTATGAACCGTCCGATCTATAAGGAACGGGCAGATGGCCTTCGTCTACCTCCCGCCAGTCACTGTTGACGATCTTTCTCAAACCGCCAGTGGCCATCGGCCCAGACCCCTGCCTCCGCCACCCAGCCCTCCCCTCGACCTCACACCACCTCCGTGCTTGACAGCGCCCCCAGGCCATCCCTTTAATCCCGGTCGACGTCCAGATTGGGCGCCAGCAGCTCTAGGCCCCACACGCACCTAAGATAAACACCGAGGCGTTGCTTCCCCGGCGTAATAGGCGGACTAGCGCCTGTTACGCCGGCGAATGCTTCTATTAATTGGGAATCAACTGACCAGGAATTGAAATCTAGGGGGCGACGGACCTCTAGCTAAGGTGAAATAGTATATGAGGAGAAACCTTGTACATCACGAGTAACTAGGAACATCTAGTATCAAGAAGAAGCGGTCAACTAGTGTATTCTGTGGAATGAATACCGTGCAAGCAGACATGTAAGATTTGCACGAATAATGGAAGAGGAGTACCATTTTCGGTTGCCGGTGTGGTCGCCTCCACATGTCGCGCCGATCTTCTTAGTTTTGCCAGGGAAACCGATGTTTTGGAGGAGGGTGCGGACTTGGACGAACCCATGGCCAAATTGTTGACTGTATTGCCGTGCCGTATGTCGGCGGAGGGGAAGCAGATCCGAGGCGGCGAAGGACGGCGTAGCAGGAACAGCTCTGGCGCAGTGGACGGTGGCGGCGTTGGAGCGGCAACGGTGAGGCATAGAACGGTGTGGTTGAACTGGATCGGGTACGGATGGCTCGGCCTCGGCTTCAACTACTAGCTGTGTAGGGCGTTGCAGTTGAGGTTGCGAGGACGACGACATCGGGGTATCGGCTCCGGCGTGATGGAGGAGGGCGGCGGTTGATGGGTGGGATGGGGTGGCGGACAGAGGATGCCGGGGTTTCGCGGCTGGTGGAGAGGTAGTTTTGGCGCCCACGGAGTAGGAATGGGGAATCGGATGGGGGGCGGGGGGCGGGGGGAGTTAAGGGAGAACCATTTTTCGGTCTGGGTCGCGCTTGTTTTTGGCTTTTTTGAACAGATGGGACGCGCTTGTTTGAAATTTGGGGAAAGTACAAACTTTACCCCCCCCCCCTCTTAAATTTCGGACCTATTGCGGGTCGGGGTAGGATGGTAATCCCAGGTGCCCCAAATAGTGGGCGGGAGCGATTTCGGCCGCATGCATGTGTGCTTAGGCGGCCATTGTGTATGAATGTTTTTTGGAGGTGGTTGCGTGGCGTCTAGATGAAGCTACAAACATCCCCCGGTTTAGACCTTTGGACGTCGGGCCCATAGGTTTCACGGGTTGGAGTTAGAAAAGTAATTTCCTTCTACTACCAAACATTGGTCTCACGCGGTTTCAGGCGGGTAGAGGCTCTTTTGGCGCTTCGTTCGAAATTTTGAAACAGAAGCATTCCTGCTTAGAGTACTCTTGAACTTTGAGGATTGACCTAAATAGACAACGTTAAATTTGACCTTGTATGTTTGAAAACCTGATTAAATTATCTGCTTCTTTTTGAAATTTTGACACTTGAAAATCCTATAACTATGATTATTTTGGAATGGAGGAGCTAAATTCGAATCTATTTTGTACATGACTATATACGCTATTATGTACAAAATCAGAGCAAATATTGGTGCCCCCATAACTTAGGTATGGATTTACAAATGCCATGATATCGAATTAAAATAATTGAATGGACTTCATGTTGAATTCGATTTTTTTAAACCACCTTAAGTTGATTTCAAATGTATGCTAGTTCATAGATAGCTATTTATAATGTTCATTGTGTAACTTTCATATGTATAATGTTCTTTACACACACAACATGAATTAGACTCACATTTATATTCGATTGCTAAAGTGATGCATTGTCTGGAGTTCAAAATCCTAACTATGTGGATCAATTATGTCAAATAGTAACATAGACATGCTCAAATTCGATAGAATCTAGATGTCTGATGGATCAATGACCATTCCATACGTGAATTGCAAATATCATGATCCCATCGTAATATTTGGATACAATTTATACCTTTAATCAATGTGTACATATGTGTTTTATGTGTAGTTTCACTCTCCATCGGTGGTTTCTCACACATGCTCACACACTCTCTCCCGAGGTGTCTTTCTCGCAGACATGCCCTCGATATAACCCTCCCTCCCTCTCGTAACCATTTATGACTGTTTTCACTAACCTTTATTACAAGCACTCTTCCTCTCACAAGCATACACACGCACAATCCCCATCGACCCTTTCTATGTACATAGACCTGCCTACGTGTCTGCTGTATGCACATTATCTTTAGGGCTGTCTCTCACGCATTGTCTCACACCTCTCTTCCTAATCGACGAGTATGATTCTACCAGAGCATTATGTAGGATGCCCCTTAAAGTTAGGTTGGATGAATAGTAATATCAGAGATAAGGGGTTACCTTAGTCCGATAACCCAGGGCTACAAATCCTAGCCGGCTTTGTCAGTGGACACAGAGTCCTTCACAATTCTTCTATCATTGTCTTGTACGACAAGTCATCCATGGGTCTCGCTAAATGCGTCACGGGCCGACCAATGTGGCGCAGGACGGAATCGAACCAAGGGCCTCACCTTTGCCCCCAGGTCTCGTTATCTTCTCACACCCACACATACCAACACAGACACCACACAAAAAATTATCTCCTCGTGCCTCTATCCCCTCCCCCTTGCATATACACACTCAAGGGAATCTCTTGCCGTGACATCATATTAGTCTCTCTCTCTCTAGACCTCTCTCATTTCTCGTGCTATCTCTCCCACGCCCCCTCCCCCGTCGGCCCCTCTATCCATGCCTCACTCGAATACATAATACACACACATGTGTATCATGACCCTACCAAATACATCAACTACACATTCACACATGTTACATCACGTACCCCATTGATCTTAAAAGCCCTCTCTTCACGTTTATTTCTCATACAACATTCCTTTTGAATAAAGTGTGGCCCAAAAATTGTTTTAGAATTTCTACATATATACAACATTACAAAGTTATATGGGGGAGTATGAACGTTAATTTGCATTGCATGGTGCCCACAATGATATTTACTCCGCACTATGAATTTTTATATTTTTATACTATATATAAAGTTAGTCATAATAAAGAGAAACGAAGAGCATCTCTCTCCCCATCGCAAACAACCCATCTACGCCCCTTTCACATACGCACACAAACTATCTCCAGGTCCTCTAAAAGTAAGCCCCCACAACATTCACGCATGTTTCATCTTTCTCTCGCGATATATACAGTGACGATCATTGTATTTGGAGTGAAAGCACAATACATACATTGGACTTCAGAATCCACTCATTACGGTCACCATTTACGTTTTATGGTTATTATACAGTCACGGGCTCACCGTACAGCTCTGTATTTGCTCAAGACACGACTAGTTGACCAGTTAAACGCCCCAGGTGGCACCTCTAGTGTTGCATCACATTATCTCACTACCATTGGGCCCACCTGTCGGCATGTATCTACTCTTCCACACTCTTATCTCTACTCTTATAAAAAACAGAGTTGGTGATGATGGTGTGCCTACCATCCTGTAATATAGGCCGTCCGATCTATATCTGACGGATAGGAAGGAAATTATGGCAATTTTGCAGAAAGATACTCGCACCCCTCATCACATTTGCAGATAAGGCCTTCCCTCGTTCATCCTTACCTCCCACAAGATAAACTACTCATATAAATGCATCTTGATGTTCCGTGCAACGCACGGGTATCTTGCTAGTAAAAAACAGAGTTGGTGACGATGGTGTGCCTGCCATCCTGCAACATAGGCCGTCTGATTTATATCTGACGGATAGGAAGGAAAGCATGGCAATTTTGCAAAAAGGTACCCACACACCTCTCCACATTTGCAAATAAGGCCTTCCCTCGTTCATCCTTTTCCCTCACAAGATAAACTAGTCATACAAATGCATCTTGATGTTACGTGCAACGCACAGGCATCTTGCTAGCAAGAATGAAAACAAATGACAAAAAAATATTGGACGGTGGTTCGAAGTCATGACCGCGGGCACAGCGGACAAGGTGGCCTTGTATTAGTATGATGAGCCGTCTGTTTTAACACACAGGAGCTGGTGTGGTGATTATACACACACACACACGCATGCACACAAACTGCATGCACGCAACACTCACACGAACACATGCAACCATGCACACATGCAACACTCACACGTACACACGCAGCCACGCACGCACACAACACTCACACGCAGACACGCGCACATGCATGCACACACCACACGACCAACAGACACTCTCACGCTAAAGTGCTCAACCTACACGTGCATGCGCACATATCAGGCCCTGACAGACACATACACAACCAGGTGATTCCCGCACACGGGTTGGAGTCTGTCGCGCCTGGGTAAATTTGTGTTTATCTGACCTTTTTCCTATGTGAACTGACATGTGGGACCCACAAGGAACGTGGTAAATTTAACCAGTCAACATGGTGCCACGCAGACTATTTGGCCGGTTAACAGAGTGCAATCCGATGCTGAACGGTGAGCAAGTGACCGTATAATCACCGCAAAACGTATACAGTGACCGTAATGAGTGTATATTAAAGTTCGGTGACCGTATTACGCTTTTCTCTCCCCTCCAAAACTACATCTCTATACGTTCTCGCATGTTACATCTAACAACTATGCAATACAACACTACTACTACACTCTAACACAATAAATCATATGTTCTTTTTGGTTTTACTAGATATCATATTGTTACTTAATTATTTAGTTTGCATACATTAAAATTTCCTTTGAAATGTATGGCCAGTATCATCTACCGCGCAGGAAAAAACCCGCCCTTTCCTGTTTAATCGGGTTTGTATCGATGGATCATGCGAAACAGCAAAACTATAGTACTATACAATACAAGTGACAGTTCACGGGGCCGCCGTGTCGTGTAATCCTCCGTCGTAAGAGTGGAGCGCTCGCTTTCATAAATGTTCTAGTCCCATTCACCGACATGTGGGACATCATGCTACCTGGTCCACATGCCATACCGATATACAATGCAGAGCAGCAGGGGTGAAGCACCCCAGTCATGGTGCCAACATAGTAATGAGCAATGAGGCATCAAATCACAAAGTTGCACTGAGGGAGTCCTAGATTAGGGGGTGTCCGGACGGCAGGACTATGACCTTTGGCTAGACTGTTGGACTATGAAGATACAAGATTGAAGACTTCATCCCGTATCCGGATGGGACTTTCCTTGGCGTGGAAGGCAAGCTTGGCAATACGGATATTTAGATCTCCTCCCATTGTAACCGACTTTGTGTAACCCTAGCCTTTCCGGTGTCTATATAAACCGGAGGGTTTAGTCCGTAGGTCAAAACAACAAAAACAACAACAATCATACCATAGGCTAGCTTCTAGGGTTTAGCCTCTCTGATCTCGTGGTAGATCTACTCTTGTACTACCCATATCATCAATATTAATCAAGCAGGAGTAGGGTTTTACCACCATCGAGAGGGCCCGAACCTGGGTAAAGACATTGTGTCCCTTGTCTTTTGTTACCATCCGCCTAGACGCACAGTTCGGGACCCCCTACCCGAGATCCGTCGGTTTTGACACCGACATTGGTGCTTTCATTGAGAGTTACTCTGTGTCGTCGTCATCAGGCTTGATCGCTCCTTCGATCATCGTGGGCGATGCAGTCCAGTTTTTATCCTTGGACATATATTTCTATTCGGTGGCTTTGCACTACGGGCCAATTCGCTTGGCCATTTGGAGAAGATTGAAAGCTACGCCCCTGGCCATCAGGTCAGGTTTGGAAGCCTAAACTTGTGACGCTCCCGATTCAATCGTACACTAATCATGAACGCAAATGTGTACGATCAAGATCAGGGACTCACGGGAAGATATCACAACACAACTCTACAAATAAAATAAGTCATACAAGCATCATAATACAAGCCAGGGGCCTCGAGGGCTCGAATACAAGTGCTCGATCATAGACGAGTCAGCGGAAGCAACAATATCTGAGTACAGACATAAGTTAAACAAGTTTTGCCTTAAGAAGGCTAGCACAAACTGGGATACAGATCGAACGAGGCGCAGGCCTCCTGCCTGGGATCCTCCTAACTACTCCTGATCGTCGCCAGCGGGCTGCACGTAGTAGTAGGCACCTCCAGTGTAGTAGGAGTCGTCATCGACGGTGGCGTCTGGATCCTGGGCTCCAGCATCTGGTTGCGGCAACCGGGTAGAAGGGAAAGGGGGAAAAGGGGGAGAAAGCAACCGTGAGTACTCATCCAAAGTACTCGCAAGCAAGGAGCTACACTACATATGCATGGATATATGTGTAAAGGGCCATATCAGTGGGCTGAACTGCAGAATGCCAGAATAAGAGGGGGATAGCTAATCCTGTCGAAGACTATGCTTCTGGCAGCCTCCGTCTTGCAACATATAGAAGAGAGTAGACTGAAGTCCTCCAAGTAGCATCGTATAGCATAATCCTACCCGGCAATCCCCTCCTCGATGCCCTGTTAGAGAGCGATCACCGGGTTGGACCTGGCACTTGGAAGGGTGTGTTTTATTAAGTATCCGGTTCTAGTTGTCATAAGGTCAAGGTACAACTCCGGGTCGTCCTTTTACCGAGGGACACGGCTATTCGAATAGATAAACTTCCCTGCAGGGGTGCACCACATAGCCCAACACGCTTGATCCCATTTGGCCGGACACACTTTCCTGGGTCATGCCCAGTCTCGGAAGATCAACACGTCGCAGCCCCACCTAGGCACAACAGAGAGGTCAGCACGCCGGTCTAAACCTAAGCGCGTAGGGGTCTGGGCCCATCACCCTGAGCACACCTGCACGTTGCGTACGCGGCCGGAGAGCAGACCTAGCAACCTCCAGTACAACGGAAGTCACGTTACGCGGTCCAACCCGGCGCGCGCCGCTCAGTCGCTGACGTCACGAAGTGCTTCGGCTGATACCACGACGTCGGGATGCCCATAACTACTCCCGCGTAGGTGGTTAGTGCGTATAGACCAAATGGCCAGACTCAGATCAAATACCCAGATCTCGTTAAGCGTGTTAAGTATCGCGAACGCCGACTAGGGCTAGGCCCACCTCTCTCCTAGGTGGTCTGAACCTGCCCTGTCGCTCAGCCACAAAGTAACAGTTGGGGGCCGTCAGGAACCCAGGCCCACCTCTACCGGGATGGAGCCACCTGCCCCTTCAGCCCCCATCTCCGAACAGTATCACATGTAATGTAATAGTGTAAAGTATATAGTATATGCCCGTGATCACCCCCTAGTGATCACGGCCCGATAGTATAGCATGGCAGACGGACAAGAGTGTAGGGGCTCTGATGGAACACTAGCATCCTATACTAAGCATTAGGATTGCAGGTAAAGGTAACAACAGTAGTAGCAAGGACAGGCTATGCATCAGAATAGGATTAACGAAAAGCAGTAACATGCTACACTACTCTAATGCAAGCAGTATAGAAAAGAGTAGGCGATATCTGGTGATCAAGGGGGGGCTTGCCTGGTTGCTCTGGCAAGAGAGAGGGGTCGTCAACTCCATAGTCGAACGGGGCAGCAGCAGCGTCGGTCTCGGTGTCTAGCGAGAGAAGAGGGGGGAGAAACAATAAATATTTAAGCAAGCAGATGCATAGTGATGCATGACATGACAAGTAACGGCGTTAGAGGTGCCCTAACGCGGTATGCGGTGATACCGGTGAAGGGGGAAAACAACCGGGAAAGTATCCCCGGGGTTTCGCGTTTTCGAGCAGAGGAGCCGGAGGGGGAAAAGTTGCGAGTTTGATATGTTAGGGATGTGTGGTGGACGAACGGGCTGCGTATCTGGATTCGTCTCGTCGTTCTGAGTAATTTTCATGTTGAAAATAATTTAATCCGAGTTACGGATTAAAAGATATGATTTTCTAAAGATTTTATTAATTTCTGGAATTAATTATTTAATTCAACATTATCCAGAATAGTAAAAGATGACGTCAGCATGACATCATGATGACGTCAGCAGTCAACTAAGCAGTTGACTCGGTCAACTATGTGTGGGTCCCGCATGTCATTGATTGTTTTGCCTAATTAGTGTTTAACTAATCTAAGTACTGTTTAGTTAAACTAATTAGTTAATTAGGTTAATCTAATTATAATTAATTAATTTTATTATTTTTATTTTTATTCTTCTTCTTTTTTTAAAAAAAATCGTTTCTTTTACATTTTGGGGGTGGGTCCACTTTGTCATAGGGCCACTCGGCCTTAGCGGGTGTGGGCAGCAGGCACTGCCCAAGCGGGCACAGCAGGCGCCCGACCGCTGGCCTCGCCCGCAAACAACAGGGGGGGCGCGGCGAGCCGTGGCCCGGGCACAACCCACGGCCACCGCTGAGGCTCCGGCGCGGCAGAGGGAGCCGCAGGAGGAGGGCCGCGGCCAAGTGCAGAGGAGGGAGCGTGCGGCGCATGAGCCGGACGCGGCGACCGCGGTGGGTCGGAGCGAGGCGCGCTCGCGGGTGCGGTGGGAAGGAGCAGCAGAGGCGGGAGCAGCGGCAACATGGTGACTGCGGGCTCGGCAGGCAGGGCTCGTCTGCCGACACAGCCGGTCGCGGCAGGTGCGGACGCACACAGGAGGTCACGGGGCATGGCGGGTGACGGATGGCGAGTGGCAAGGCTGTGCGGGTCGAGGCCAACGCGGGCCGGTCGGAGCAGCGAGCGGCAATGGGCGCAGTGAGGTCCCATGGGCGCGGACAGCGCCGTTGCGTGCGAGGGAGAGAGGAGAGGCTGGGGGCCTCACCGTACGTTCGTGGGAAGGGGGTGGCGAGGCTCGAGGACGACCCGTGGGGAGGAGATGAGGAGGTCACGGCGAGGTCGATCCGGCGCGGGGCGGCGGCGGCGAGGCAGTGCCGGCGAGGCGGCGCCGGGCGTCGGCGATGACGACGGGGTCAGGGGCGACGCGTCCAGATCGAGGAGAGGGGAGGCGCCGGGGAGAGTGGGGGGATCGGGATGGAGGTGGGGTGGGTCGTGGGGTAGTTAGGGTTTGGGGTGTGGGGGTTAGGCCATATAGGCCAGTGGGTAGCGAGTGGGCCAGTGGGCCGGTCGGCTGGGTCGTGGCCCAATTGGCCGGGGGGGTTCTGCTTTTTTGTGTGTCTTTGTTTTGAGCTTTTTCCTTTTATCTATTTTTCCTTTGTTTCTATTTATTTAATTTAGTTTGAATAAAATACACAATTGGTTCCTAAATTAGTCTAACAACTATACTACTGTCACATCACTTTGGACATTCAATTAAAATAGTCTAATGTTTTATTAATTGTATATTGCATTTAATTAATTGTTTTGCTACGGCTTTATTTAATATTAGGACATTCAGACACTTTTAAAGATATTGGTTTCTCCACCATAATTACCTGTGCATTATTTTGTTCACTCCGAACATTTTTAGTTTTAATATTTGAGAACTTTTATTGTTTGCTTAATTTTGAATTTGAATTTGAATCGGTTTTTGAACTAACGAGAGATTAGCAATAGTAACCGAGGGGTCATGGCATGATTAGCGTGGGATTACTGTAGCGTAACTATCTGGGCGTTACAATTCTCCTCCACTACAAGAAATCTCGTCCCGAGATTTAAGAGGGGTCTAAGGGGGAAACGTTTGGTTACGACATTCTAATGAATCTTCTCGGTCTTTGTTGCACTTCGCGAAGTAGTTGATCCTTTACGTTGATGTCTCCATTTCTCTGCTTCAGGTCATCATGATGAAGTCGGCATCCTTTCTTCGGAATCTTAATCATATTTACGAATAGGTAACGGGGCAGATCGGCAACGACAGAATCCTATAAGGGTAATAATTTGGGATTAACCCATGAATGAGCGTAAGATTATCTCTCGAGTTGAACATATGAAATACATCGAGAGTAAGGTACGAAGGTACAATAAGAGGTTCCAAGCGGATAGACAGTTGCTCGAAGTCTGAACCAGAGTGAGAAAGTGGTTCAGAGTAGCGAGAGTAAGTATTGCGTCTGATACCAGAATAGATCACTAGGACGGTGGCCCGTGAATTACATACGAGGTCACGCGCGAGGAATAACTTTGGGAATAGGGGGTGTACAGGACAGTCAGGTTTCGATCCTGTGGAACTGTGGGTTATGGGCCCACCATGTTTTTTTAAATAGGAGCGGTGGCATCTTGCACGGCCATGATAGCAAGGCATGTTAGAGGTAGCCTGTCAGTTACGTCGACAACAACATCGATACCAAGGGCGAGGATGAAGAGAACCATTTTCCTGCTCGTTGAACGAGGCGGACCAATAGGCAAGGATCTCGTCCCTCGGTGGTTACCGGAATGTCATCAACAAAAGTAACAGGGTCTTACTGACAGAATTGCACACTGAGGTGTTAACATAAGCAGGGGATTACTACTGCTTAGATCATAATGATCACCAAAAAGGTTAGACAAAACAATGGAAAGGAAAAGGTGTTTATCAGATAACAAAACAATGGGAAGGAAAATGTGTTTAAACACATATTTCAGGGTATATACTTCCCAAGGGCAAGCAAAGCATGATATCCATGACGGGATATAACGTAGAAAACCCTTTAGGAAAGGGAAGAGAAATTCCATGACATTACCCATACAACGGTGTTTGGATAATTGAGCAGGAAACATTTAGCATTGGGCTTCAAATGTTCTTGTTGAAAATCGGAGTACCATAGACATGCTTCGAGATAGCATTGACATGGTTTTCAAGCAAAGGTCGAATTTTGGATACACAAAGGATCCATCAGGAACAACTCATAGAATAAGTCTTTAAATTTCCTCATGGAAGAATGGATAACCTTGCTAAAAAGGAAACTATAACAGTAGGTCCTCCGGTTAGGAGTGCTAGGCCTGACATCACCTTACCGGGTCATATAAAGACCAATGTTATATCTCTTGGAAATATGTCCCAACCATCATACCTGACCGAGATTCAGATCTGACTGGTGTGAGGATACCTCTGGCTCAGGATGTCTGAGAAGACAAGGTGCGACAAAATGGTGAGAAGGCATTATAAGATACTCGGGAAATGAACTATGGAACCGAGTTCCAAAACAAAAGCTCATCATTAAACCAACGAAGGGATAAGGTGGTAGCTGATGAACTCAGCGACAATTCATCGAGACTTCCAAAAGATGGGTTTCCACAATTATGTGAACAAGGAGATAACATTAGTCAGATCAAATGATATAATGATGTATGCTCGAGAAAAACATACACAGTTAAACATTGGTTGAAAGGTGCACCCGAAATATGGGCTGGGTTGCACGATCAATGTTAGAATGATGATTCAATAAGCAATAGACTTAGAATGAAACTGTAGACCATTAACTTCAAGGCAATAGGGTCGCTAGAAGTTTAGAATTTACACATCACAAACCATTTGTCGGTATTCCGGTTAGAAACAACACGGAGACCAATAAATGAACGCAAATGGTGAGAGATATTACTATATCAAGAATCCTCAAGAGGTGGTAAAATTACCACGACATTCTTGACATAAAAGGTGGTAATATTTCAAGGTAAAGAAGAAAAAATGTTGGATAGCAAGGAACTCAAGGTATAACACAAAACACGAATAAGTTTGTGTTGGAGGGAAGGCAATAAAGTGGTCGATGATATCATAAATCATCAAGGCAAGGATGGTATTTCTCACCATGAATTCGACCGATATCTTCGAAGACCTCAGAATGTCGATGATGATCACAACACAGTTGTCGAGAGGTTTCATGAGGACGTAATTGATCAGCGACGACATCAAGTCAAAGGAATGATGAATCAAGAGGTCAATGGAAGCACAGATACGACACAAACTTGAAATCAAGCTTGCTTTTCAAGGTGAAATAATATGACAAGGAAAATCGACGTAAGCTTAGCTCATCGTCGAGGTGGTGCTCCGAGAATAAGGACCAGGTAGCACAGTTAAAATCACCATGACAATGATATAGCCATACATGCTAGGAATGGCGTGATCGGGTACAAACTCGTACTTAAAGAAGATTATCAAGTGTCGTTGAACCGTAGTGCAGACTCGGTTCAGTTATCGGTGTATTTGAGTGTTTAATAACTCAGAGCCCGTGAAAAATTGGAGTCCGTGAGAATGTAATACCTGATGAAGAACTCATAAGAGGTTATGCAGTTCCATGATAATCTCGAGATACCAGGGGGTAATGCTCGATGACAGATCAAAGTAGAGATTGGACTAGGGTATTGCTCTGTAGAAGACAAAGGCTTAAACTTGCACGAGAAAGGTCATTTAAAGGAGAACATGGTCGGAACCACGATTGCAAAAGATCAATCCACCGATACCAAAGGATATTATATCAAGGAAATAGTTACAAGAAGCTTCCATGATAGGATCTACATCGTGTCCATGGGCATGAACACAAAGTTCAAGGTCGACTCCCACTTCTCCAATGCATAACCTTTCATTCACTTCTCGCGTTCGATGAAGTTGCAGTGTTGAAATCTTATCTGGCGAAACATCAGAAGAGTATGGCTTGTGAAAACTTTCGGGTTCTCACGGTTTAGAGAAGGCATATGTTCGACCCATAGGGCCTTCTTAGAAACATATACCACAAGTTTCAAGAGTAATCAACACAAGCCCGAAAGCAGAGCATGGTTGGCCAAGCAGAGGATACAACTTAACAAAGGCATTATTTATCAGAGGAAAAACTCACAAAGCGATCAAATGTGAATGACACTATCGGATAACAATCCAACAAAGGACTTGATGGTCCACAAAGGATCTGATATGAGTATCGATACTCAACCAGAAGAGGAAGGAATGCAATTGCAACAGGTTATGGAATCATCTGAATAATTCAAAGCTTCAATGCAAAGGAGTTATGATTTCCAAAACAAAGGTTCAGAAGCAGACGCTCTGATCAACAATGGATCAATTGAATATACAAGAGGCACAATCGACGACAGATAGTTTGGTCGAGAACCAGCTCATGTTCAAAATGTCGTCTGAGCTGGAAAGATAATCCTCCAGGGAACAACTGATGATTGTGTGCATTCACACACATGTTGAATCAAGAGGAACAGAATGACAATCACAAAGGTTTTTTTTAAGTAAATAGCTAGACAAATGGAATTAACCGGAATGCAAGTATGCAAGAATTCCAAGAACAACAGGCTGTTGAGGATTTTCGAAAGACCAAATAGTATTTCGAAGTCCTTTGCGAAACACAAAAACAACTGCGGAGAAACAAATCCTTGGTATGTGTGAGGATTAAGTTGTAGGTGTATTTAGGTGACAAGGAACTGCAAGGAAGTAGGCACAAGTATTCCCTGAACAACGACGAGTATTTCGGGGTATCTTGTACTAATAAGAGCAACTGGGGACTGATTGTATGAATGGCAAGTGTACGCAGTTTTCATAGGGGTTGACGGTGGAAGGAAATCGCAAATGCGGTGTCACAAAGACTCAAAAGAACATCGTAGAGTAACTTCGGAATCTTCTAGTGCATCAAGCGATCATCTGAAGTGAGGGGCTCTCCGGGAGAAAGTATTATCGAGAACCTAAAGTTAGTTTTGTTTTTAGCAAAACCATTTAACCTGAATAGAAGAGAGCTCAGAGTCCCAGAGTAAAGGTCGAGGAGTAGAGGATCCTAATACCACCCAATGGCGACGTGTGCCCGTAAGACACACAACCATGTTAGTAAAAGTTTTGCAATGTCTAGACTCGACTTCGGCCAAGGACTATGGAAGGGGGATTCCTACAGGCAGTCGGCTCTGATACCAACTTGTGACGCCCCCGATTCAATCGTACACTAATCATGCACGCAAATGTGTACGATCAAGATCAGGGACTCACGGGAAGATATCACAACACAACTCTACAAATAAAATAAGTCATACAAGCATCATAATACAAGCCAGGGGCCTCGAGGGCTCGAATACAAGTGCTCGATCATAGACGAGTCAGCGGAAGCAACAATATCTGAGTACAGACATAAGTTAAACAAGTTTTGCCTTAAGAAGGCTAGCACAAACTGGGATACAGATCGAACGAGGCGCAGGCCTCCTGCCTGGGATCCTCCTAACTACTCCTGGTCGTCGCCAGCGGGCTGCACGTAGTAGTAGGCACCTCCAGTGTAGTAGGAGTCGTCATCGACGGTGGCGTCTGGATCCTGGGCTCCAGCATCTGGTTGCGGCAACCGGGTAGAAGGGAAAGGGGGAAAAGGGGGAGAAAGCAACCGTGAGTACTCATCCAAAGTACTCGCAAGCAAGGAGCTACACTACATATGCATGGATATATGTGTAAAGGGCCATATCAGTGGGCTGAACTGCAGAATGCCAGAATAAGAGGGGGATAGCTAATCCTGTCGAAGACTATGCTTCTGGCAGCCTCCGTCATGCAGCATATAGAAGAGAGTAGACTGAAGTCCTCCAAGTAGCATCGTATAGCATAATCCTACCCGGCAATCCCCTCCTCGATGCCCTGTTAGAGAGCGATCACCGGGTTGTACCTGGCACTTGGAAGGGTGTGTTTTATTAAGTATCCGGTTCTAGTTGTCATAAGGTCAAGGTACAACTCCGGGTCGTCCTTTTACCGAGGGACACGGCTATTCGAATAGATAAACTTCCCTGCAGGGGTGCACCACATAGCCCAACACGCTTGATCCCATTTGGCCGGACACACTTTCCTGGGTCATGCCCGGCCTCCGAAGATCAACACGTCGCAGCCCCACCTAGGCACAACAGAGAGGTCAGCACGCCGGTCTAAACCTAAGCGCGTAGGGGTCTGGGCCCATCACCCTGAGCACACCTGCACGTTGCGTACGCGGCCGGAGAGCAGACCTAGCAACCTCCAGTACAACGGAAGTCACGTTACACGGTCCAACCCGGCGCGCGCCGCTCAGTCGCTGACGTCACGAAGTGCTTCGGCTGATACCACGACGTCGGGATGCCCATAACTACTCCCGCGTAGGTGGTTAGTGCGTATAGACCAAATGGCCAGACTCAGATCAAATACCTAGATCTCGTTAAGCGTGTTAAGTATCGCGAACGCCGACTAGGGCCAGGCCCACCTCTCTCCTAGGTGGTCTGAACCTGCCCTGTCGCTCCGCCACAAAGTAATAGTCGGGGGCCGTCAGGAACCCAGGCCCACCTCTACCGGGATGGAGCCACCTGCCCCTTCAGCCCCCATCTCCGAACAGTATCACATGTAATGTAACAGTGTAAAGTATATAGTATATGCCCGTGATCACCCCCGAGTGATCACGGCCCGATAGTATAGCATGGCAGACGGACAAGAGTGTAGGGGCTCTGATGGAACACTAGCATCCTATACTAAGCATTAGGATTGCAGGTAAAGGTAACAACAGTAGTAGCAAGGACAGGCTATGCATCAGAATAGGATTAACGGAAAGCAGTAACATGCTACACTACTCTAATGCAAGCAGTATAGAGAAGAGTAGGCGATATCTGGTGATCAAGGGGGGGGGGCTTGCCTGGTTGCTCTGGCAAGAGAGAGGGGTCGTCAACTCCATAGTCGAACGGGGCAGCAGCAGCGTCGGTCTCGGTGTCTAGCGAGAGAAGAGGGGGGAGAAACAATAAATATTTAAGCAAGCAGATGCATAGTGATGCATGACATGACAAGTAACGGCGTTAGAGGTGCCCTAACGCGGTATGCGGTGATACCGGTGAAGGGGGGAAACAACCGGAAAAGTATCCCCGGGGTTTCGTGTTTTCGAGCAGAGGAGCCGGAGGGGGAAAAGTTGCGAGTTTGATATGTTAGAGATGTGTGGTGGACGAACGGGCTGCGTATCCGGATTCGTCTCGTCGTTCTGAGTAATTTTCATGTTGAAAATAATTTAATCCGAGTTACGGATTAAAAGATATGATTTTCTAAAGATTTTATTAATTTCTGGAATTAATTATTTAATTCAACATTATCCAGAATAGTAAAACATGACGTCAGCATGACATCATGCTGACGTCAGCAATCAACTAAGCAGTTGACTCGGTCAACTATGTGTGGGTCCCGCATGTCATTGATTGTTTTGCCTAATTAGTGTTTAACTAATCTAAGTACTGTTTAGTTAAACTAATTAGTTAATTAGGTTAATCTAATTATAATTAATTAACTTAATTAATTAATTAATTAATTAATTTTATTATTATTATTTTTATTCTTCTTCTTTTTTAAAAAAAATCGTTTCTTTTACATTTTGGGGGTGGGTCCACTTTGTCATAGGGCCACTCGGCCTTAGCGGGTGTAGGCAGCAGGCACTGCCCGAGCGGGCATAGCAGGCGCCCGACCGCTGGCCTCGCCCGCAAACAACAGGGGGGCGCGGCGAGCCGTGGCCCGAGCACAACCCACGGCCACCGCTGGGGCTCCGGAGCGGCGGAGGGAGCCGCAGGAGGAGGGCCGCGGCCAAGTGCAGAGGAGGGGGCGCGCGGCGCATGAGCCGGACGCGGCGACCGCGGTGGGTCGGAGCGAGGCGCGCTCGCGGGTGCGGTGGGAAGGAGCAGCAGAGGCGGGAGCAGCGGCAACATGGTGACTGCGGGCTCGGCAGGCAGGGCGCGGCTGCCGACACAGCCGGTCGCGGCAGGTGCGGACGCACACAGGAGGTCACGGGGCATGGCGGGTGACGGATGGCGAGTGGCAAGGCTGTGCGGGTCGAGGCCAACGCGGGCCGGCCGGAGCAGCGAGCGGCAATGTGCGCGGTGAGGTCCCGTGGGCGCGGACAGCGCCGTTGCGTGCGAGGGAGAGAGGAGAGGCTGGGGGCCTCACCGTACGTTCGTGGGAAGGGGGTGGCGAGGCTCGAGGACGACCCGTGGGGAGGAGATGAGGAGGTCACGGCGAGGTCGATCCGGCGCGGGGCGGCGGCGGCGAGGCAGTGCCGGCGAGGCGGCGCCGGGCGTCGGCGATGACGACAGGGTCAGGGGCGACGCGTCCAGATCGAGGAGAGGGGAGGCGCCGGGAAGAGTGGGGGGATCGGGATGGAGGTGGGGTGGGTCGTGGGGTAGTTAGGGTTTGGGGTGTGGGGGTTAGGCCATATAGGCCAGTGGGTAGCGAGTGGGCCAGTGGGCCGGTCGGCTGGGTCGTGGCCCAATTGGCCGGGGGGGTTCTGCTTTTTTGTGTGTCTTTGTTTTGAGCTTTTTCCTTTTATCTATTTTTCCTTTGTTTCTATTTATTTAATTTAGTTTGAATAAAATACACAATTGGTTCCTAAATTAGTCTAACAACTATACTACTGTCACATCACTTTGGACATTCAATTAAAATAGTCTAATGTTTTATTAATTGTATATTGCATTTAATTAATTGTTTTGCTACGGCTTTATTTAATATTAGGACATTCAGACACTTTTAAAGATATTGGTTTCTCCACCATAATTACCTGTGCATTATTTTGTTCACTCCAAACATTTTTAGTTTTAATATTTGAGAACTTTTATTGTTTGCTTAATTTTGAATTTGAATTTGAATCGGTTTTTGAACTAACGAGAGATTAGCAACAGTAACCGAGGGGTCATGGCATGATTAGCGTGGGATTACTGTAGAACTACATGGCCGATATCCGCGGAGACTTGATCTTCAACGGGTTCGAGCCCTTGCCGAGTGCGCCACACTGTCACGATGGGCATGATTTAGCTCTGCCGCCGAACAGTGCCCCGGAGGCCGCACCGGCATCCGCTCCGACCTTCAATTCGGAGCCAACTGCGCCGACCGAGAGCGGGTGGCTCGACCCTGTCGCGGAGGCTGCAGTCTCAACGGCGATCGAGCCGAACACCAACCTTATCCTTTGCGAGGCCCGTGACTTCACATTGCCGGACTCTTCTCCGGACTCTGAACCCTCTGCGCCCTTGCCAATCAAATCTGATTGGGCGCCGATCATGGAGTTCACCGCCGCGGATATTTTTCAGCACTCGCCCTTTGGTGACATACTGAATTCACTAATGTCTCTCTCTTTGTCAAGAGAGTCCTGGCCGGATTATGACCGGCAGGATTGGGATGCGGACGATGAAGGAATTCGACGCCCACCCACCACCTACTTCATAGCCACTCTCGATGATTTAACCGACATGCTCGACTTCGACTCCGAAGACATTGACGGTATGGACGGCGATATAGGAGACGAATAGGAATTAGTGCCCACAGGGCACTGGATAACCACCTCACCCGATGATGTATGCATGGTGGACACACCCAAAGGAAATGACGGCTTGGAACGGGAGAACGCAACGAAGGATCGTTCCTTCGAAAAGCAGTCAAAGCGGCGGCGTAAGCATCGCTCCAAAACCCGCCTCGACAGAGACAGCGGTCATACAGACCCAGCCACAGAGCAGGGCGAGCCGGTGGACGATGAACTTGGCATCACGCAACCGTCCGAACAAGGCAACTTGGATAACCAAACAACTCGTCCCTAGTGAAGATGACAGTCCGGGTAACCTCACGCCGGACAAGTTCATGGAGCAGAAGAAACTCCATAAAAGGCTCGTCGCCACTGTGCATAGCCTAAAAAAGCAGAAGCTCAAGACGAATATGGAGCAAGGTACTCAACACCGCAGACAAATATGGCGGCAGTCGCCACACAAAGAGCTACCCGAAGCGAAAGCTACTGCCCAAATTTGACGAGGAGGCCTTAGAGCCCCCGCAATAAAAAAATGGCCATCCGGTCGGATATAGGACGGCATGGCTGATGAGGACATGACTACCTTGGATACGACCAAAAATATTGCATACATGATAATTTTTCAGGTGATTTCTAGTGTCAACTATTCAATAATCTATTTATATTATCCAGAACAAAAATACTTCACATACTTTTGTGTTTTGTCTAATTGCATGTGTATGGGACATTTGTACAATCCACATATGAAGATAAGGGAAAAATAGAAGTTTAGGTGCTGCTCAAAAAGTCCCTTCACGTCACTTTTGGGCCAAGAGAAGATAGAGTCCAAGTCTCTCACGTTCTGGATTCAGATTCGGACTGCACAGACATACCTGACTCAAAACAGAAAGAACTTTTTCATACGGACTCCGAATTGGGTGATTCTTTTTCTGTTGGAAAGTAGATTTCGTCCTCTTTCCACTCCAATTGGATTGACATTTAAATTCATCCGGAGCATTGAGATATGGACGAAACAATCTGACGCTGCAGTAGAATTCGAGTCAAACAACAAGTCCAAAGGTGTTGCATCACCTCCACTTCGGCCCATGAGCCTTGTACGACCTAGGGTTGGTTTTAGGATGCCTTGGGACGTCCTCCCACCTCCTTGTCCGCCACCCCTTGCTCCTATATAAGTAGATCCACCTAGTAGCTTTTTGCTGGGGTTTTGTTTAGATCAAAAGTTCGGCATAGCTGCAACTTCGCGTACTTCGTTTGTGTCCAACGACCAGACCAAGGCGTCACAGAACCCCACCTTCATTAATAAAGCTTTCCTCTTATATTCGCAATATCCAGATTGCAATCTTAGTTTCTTACTGGTTCTTCGTTTGCTCGCAGGAAACAGGCCCTCATGGTCAGGTTGATCGTGCTTCGGCGTGGTCAATAACCCTCGGAAGTTGGTTTAGCGATTGCTAAGGCGCGACGTCTCGCACGTTCGTAGTCGGATCGTCAAGGTCGACTCCCACAGAAACGATAGCCACCATCTCATCGAAACATCGGGACACCTTTGCCTCTATCAAGTGGTATCAGTTTTCAGGTTGCTTGGTGAGAATTTCCAGTTTTTACTAGATTAGATCTATTTTCTTACCTATTGTCCAAAAAAAGCCACACAAAAAAAGTTAGATCTATTCATCCTTTGTCCAAGCCAGTCTGAGCCTTTGCAATTTTTTTTCATTGTTTGCATTATTGAATTATCGGTTGCATCGTCGTGTCGAGTTGCTGGTCTTAGTGTCTAGTTCGTTTAGAGTTTCGAGTTCTGTTCACATTAGTCACGTCGCCGCTGCATCGTTATCCCTTCCACTGTCCACCACACCATCCATCAATTTCCACCACGTGCTACCCATAGTTCATTGTCATAATCATAGTTGAGATCGTTCACATCTTCACTTGATCCAATCTTCATCTTACCTAGTTTGTTTTGGAAAGAGTGAGAGAAAAAAAGACAGAGAAAAAAAAGAGAGAAAAAAAGTACAAAAAAAAGTCAGAGAAAAAAAGAGAAAGAAAAAGAAAAAAAAGTGTGAGGAAAAAAAAGAGAGAAGAAAAAAAAAACAAAATTCGAATCTATCTAGACTCAATCTCGTAGTTGAATTCGGATTGGAATCTGTTTTGTGCACTGATCAGTAAAACAGGCATAACTTCCTCATACGAAGTCCGCTTTGGCTCCACGAATACTCAAATGAAAACTAGCGACGAGACGCATCTAAATAGTTGCAGAGGCTAGTTCAATATTTGACACCTCAAAATCGGCTTCTAAATAGGTCTTTTTGCCCTCCAAAGTTCACGGACACATCTTATTCCAGTTTTCAGGCCAGTTTTAGAATTCTTTGACTCCTCATATCAATTCGGAATTGAGTGATTCTTTTTGCATTGGAAAGCTTGAGTTAGTAGCATTCTTTGAAAAAAGTTATCAAAAAATTGGCTCAAACTTTTCAAGAGGAAAGTTGGAGAGAGAGTTGTTGTATATCCTGCTTGGTAGTTGTTTTTCATCATTATCTTTACTGCTGTTGTGATCTTCACTTATATCTTGCTGTCCAGAGCTACTTAGTATTCTTCATTGATGCTAGTTGTGCTACGCTGTGACCTCATTAGTGTTCTAGGCTCACGTCTCTAGTCCGTTCTAGACTAGGACCAGCACAGTACCGTCGTTGAGCGTTTATTCCACATTGCATCTCTGAATTGATTATTGCTGATCTTTTGCTACCATATATTTGGCCTTCCAAGCTCCACATATTTCTACACCGTGTATACATACGCTCACCTGGCAATCGCTTTACTCAATCTTTGGAGTTATTTGACACCGCTGGTTGCCGGTCACCACTTGCTGCATGGTAAGAACTTGTAAGACTTTGATATTTGCTATACTATGAGCGTTTTACCACCACATCCTAGTAGTTCATAGGAACATTATTCTCGGATTTTGTTTCTTGTTTTTCTACTAAATATGGCAGGTTCCAGAGTCAGTTGGGCTTCATCAATCGTGGGAGACGTGCCACCAGCTCCGAAAATACAACCACCATCACAAGAGGTGCAAAGGCATAAGAATACGCACAATCAGGTTTTTGTTTCCATGCCACCTTTTAATGGTCGTTTTAAGCCTGATTTATATATTGAATGGGAGTTCGAAATAAATGTTATATTTGCTTCCCATGATTTTTCGGAACGTAAAAAAGTTAAGCTTGCGGTTGGTTCTTTCACTAGTTTTGCTACTATTTGGTGGAGTGAACATTGTCGGTTATACCCTGATTATGTACCTACTACTTGGGATGATTTAAAACATGTCATGAGAGATAGATTCGTCGATGTTTATTATACTCGTGCCATGATTAAAAAACTACAACATTTAAAACAAGGTAGTGACACTGTAAGAAAATATTATGATGATTTACAAACTACCTTGTTGCATTCCTTTTTAGAGGAAAGTGAAGAAGATTTTATGGATAGATTTTGGGGAGGATTAAACCGTGATATTCAGGAGATACTAATTCATGAAGAATGTTATCCTATGGACCATTTGTTTCATCTTGCTTGCAAAGCTGAACAGGAAATAAGGAGGCGTGATGCCCACAAGACAAACAAGCATAAGGTGCACATCCAAGGAGTTGAGACGGTCCTTCCTTCTACCACTGTGCCTACTATGACAACAACATCCGTTGTTGTGAGCACTGCATCAGCTCCATATTATGACCCGTCACTGCCAAGAGTTCCAACATCATCTGAGTTGATAACACGAGGTAATGACAAAGGTACTGATCTTCTAACTTCGCATGCGAATGATGAATGCCTTGTCGATTTAAATACACCATGTGATGCTCTAGCCACTACATTGATCACACCACCTATTTTAGATGATTATGCTGGTGATTTGACTTTGCCATGTGATCAAACAACTGCAATATCAAGAATTTTGAGTGCACCCATTGAATTAACCGTTGATGTGAAAGAACCATGGGAATCTGACACTAAAACAAATTTGGATCAACTACGTTTGAAAATAATTGTGCCAATGTTTAATCATTTTGATATGACCTCTAATCTTGGTGATGATTCTGTGTCAAATGACTTATTGCATGTTGGCTTATTTAAGCATGTTGTAGCATGTAAATTTTATGCAAGTAAGGTTTATTCACCAATATTGGGATGGTTTAATGATGAATATTGTCAATCTTTTCATATGAATAAGAGCTTCACTTATATGTGCAAACTGAGTTGCAATACTTTCATACCTTCTACTTCTTGTGATAATATTTTGGCTTTATATTTTATGATCTTTGAAAGTTACTCATTGATAGAGGCAAAGGTGTCCCGATGTTTCGATGAGATGGTGGCTATCGTTTCTGTGGGAGTCGACCTTGACGATCTGACTACGAACGTGCGAGGGTCGCGCCTTAGCAATCGCTAAACCAACTTCCGAGGGTTATTGACCACGCCGGAGCACGATCAACCTGACCACGAGGGCCTGTTTCCTGCGAGCAAACGAAGAACAAGCAAGAAACTAAGATTGCAATCTGGATATTGCGAATATAAGAGGAAAGCTTTATTAATGAAGGTGGGGTTCTATGACGCCTTGGTCTGGTCGTTGAACACAAACGAAGTACGCGAAGTTGCAGCTATGGCGAACTTTTGATCTAAACAAAACCCAAAGTCTAAACGACGCCCTAAGGGCTGTATATATGGAGGAAGAGGGGGGGGGGGATTTCGTGGCCCTTGAGGAAGGGGTCCGAAACCAGCCCTAACTCTTGTTTCCCCACACATACGGACTCTAAAAACAGCCTATACTTAAGTATTTCGAAATTACATGGGCCTGGCCCAATAATAAGGTGACGCAGCACCTAGAATAGCCTCTGGGCGAAATTTATGAAGTGGCATCTTGTATATTTCGTCCAAGGCTTCATTCACTCCTTATGGTGGCTTCAGAGTCCTGAAATCATCACTTGTAACTCTGTTCTTGTTCCCCTTGCGCATGCCATCAACTCCATGCTTGTTCTTGCTCCAATGTTCATCCTTCTCCAAGCTAGGCCCTTCATTTGTAAGCAAAAAAATGTATCCAATTTAGGCAGCATCATATTCTCATGAACATTAGAATCATTACCAAGAAACGAAAGTACCTGGTAATTTATTTGGCGTGTGCGAGCTCTAGTAATTGGTCCAGTATATGTAACAGTAGGGGCTGTGGGTGTAACAATGGTATTGATGTCCTCATCATCCTCCCCTTCTTGAAATGAAGTCGTCCTCGATGGAAGCTCATCTTCCTCACCCAAATAAGGCTTCAAATCTGCAATGTTAAAACTGGGACTAACCCCAAAATCTGCAGGCAACTCAAGTTTATATGCATTATCATTTATTTTTTCTAACACCTTAAAAGGACCATTAGCACGTGGCATTAGCTTTGACTTGCGCAAATTAGGAAACCTATCCTTACGCAAATGTAACCAAACAAGATCTCCAGGTGCAAAGACAACACGTTTTCTACCCTTATCTCCAACAAGTTTATATTTAGCATTCATGCGCTCAATATTTTCCTTAGTTAACTCATGCATCTTTAAGATCAAATCAGCACGTTGTTTAGCATCAAAATTAACCTTCTCCGAAGATGGAAGAGGTAACAAATCAATAGGTGCACGAGGTAGGAAACCATACACAATTTCAAAAGGGCACATCTTAGTAGTAGAATGCAATGAACTATTATAAGCAAATTCAATATGAGGCAAGCATTCTTCCCACATTTTCTTATTATTCTTCAAAACAGCCCTAAGCATAGTAGACAATGTTCTATTGACTACTTCAGTTTGTCCATCAGTTTGGGGGTGACAAGTAGTACTAAAAAGCAGTTTAGTCCCCAACTTAGCCCATAAACATCTCCAAAAGTGGCTAAGAAATTTAGTATCACGATCTGAAACAATAGTATTTGGCACACCATGCAAGCGAATAATTTCACGAAAGAACAAATCAGCAACATTAACAGCGTCATCGCTTTTATGACATGGTATAAAGTGTGCCATTTTTGAGAATCTATCCACGACAACAAATATGCTATCCCTCCCCTTCTTTATTCGAGGTAAACCTAAAACAAAGTCCATAGATATATCCTCCCACGGAACACTAGGCACAGGCAAAGGCATATATAAACCATGAGGATTGAGTCGTGACTTAGCTTTTTGACATGTAGTGCAGCGAGCAACAAAACGCTCAACATCCCGTCTCATCTTTGGCCAAAAGAAATGTGTAGCAAGTACGTCCTCCGTCTTCTTCACGCCAAAGTGTACCATTAATCCTCCTCCATG
This sequence comes from Aegilops umbellulata, assembly GCA_032464435.1. Lineage (NCBI taxonomy): Eukaryota > Viridiplantae > Streptophyta > Magnoliopsida > Poales > Poaceae > Aegilops > Aegilops umbellulata. The sequence continues at coordinate 67,407,430 of CP136059.1, forward strand.
CGCCTCCTGCAACAACAAAAGACGAACAGAGCTAGCAGGAATGCATAACTTGTTAGCGCGGAACACAAAACCATCATTGACAACGAACTTGTTCCATGTTCTTCCTTCTTTACAATTCTGCATTACTTCTTTAAAATCAGCATCATGCACATATTGATCTTTGATGGTCTCCAAACCAAATATTTTGAAGTCAAGTTGTGAAAGCATAGTATATCGACGAGACAAAGCATCAGCAATAACATTTTCTTTACCCTTCTTGTGTTTGATGACATAAGGGAAAGTCTCAATGAATTCAACCCATTTAGCATGTCTACGATTCAGTTTAGCTTGACTTTTAATATGTTTCAAAGATTCATGATTAGAGTGTATAACAAATTCTTTGGGCCATAAATAATGTTGCCATGTCTCTAAAGTCCGAACAAGAGCATATAATTCCTTATCATAAGTAGAATAGTTCAGACTAGGCCCACTCAATTTTTCAGAAAAGTATGCAACAGGTTTGCCATCTTGTAATAACACACCTCCTAATCCAATTCCACTAGCATCACATTCAAGCTCAAAAGTCTTATTAAAATCAGGAAGTTGGAGTAAAGGAGCATGTGTCAACTTATCTTTCAATACCGTGAAGGCTTCTTCCTGTGCGGTACCCCAAATAAAAGGCACATTCTTCTTTGTAAGCTCATTGAGAGGTGCAGCAATGGTGCTAAAGTCTCTCACAAAACGCCTATAGAAACCAGCGAGTCCAAGAAAACTCCTCACTTGTGTGACCGTTTTAGGCTGCGGCCAACTCTCAATAGCTTCAATCTTGGCTTTATCAACTTCAATTCCCTGTGGAGTAACAACATAGCCAAGAAAAGATACTCGGTCGGTGCAAAAGGTGCACTTCCCAAGGTTACCAAACAAATGTGCATCACGTAGAGCATTAAAAACAGCACGTAAATGTTCCAAATGTTCTTCCAAAGATTTTCTATAAATCAGTATATCATCAAAATAGACTACCACAAATCGTCCAATGAAAGCACGTAAAACTTCGTTCATTAGTCTCATGAAAGTACAAGGTGCATTAGTTAACCCAAAAGGCATGACTAACCACTCATATAAACCAAACTTAGTTTTAAAAGCTGTTTTCCATTCATCTCCCAATTTCATACGAATTTGATGGTATCCACTACGCAAATCAACTTTGGAGAATATTGTAGAGCCACTCAATTCATCAAGCATATCATCTAGCCTAGGAATAGGATGACGATAACGAATAGAAATATTATTAATGCCTCTACAATCAACACACATACGCGAGGTACCATCCTTTTTCGGCACTAGAATAATAGGAACAGCACAAGGACTAAGGGATTCGCGTATATAACCTTTGTCGAGTAGCTCTTGTCTTCACGCATAATCTCCTTCGTCTCCTCTGGATTGGTACGGTATGGTGCGCGGTTGGGTAATGGTGCACCAGGAATTAAGTCAATTTGATGCTCAATCCCTCGAATAGGTGGTAATCCCGGTGGCACGTCTTGTGGAAAGACGTCAGCGAACTCCTGCAAAATGTTAGTAACAACAGGAGGTAAAGAGGAAGGCACGTCCTTGAATGAAAATAATGCCTCTTTGCACACTTGATAGAGGCAAAGGTGTCCCGATGTTTCGATGAGATGGTGGCTATCGTTTCTGTGGGAGTCGACCTTGACGATCCGACTACGAACGTGCGAGACGTCGCGCCTTAGCAATTGCTAAACCAACTTCCGAGGGTTATTGACCACGCCGGAGCACGATCAACCTGACCACGAGGGCCTGTTTCCTGCGAGCAAACGAAGAACAAGCAAGAAACTAAGATTGCAATCTGGATATTGCGAATATAAGAGGAAAGCTTTATTAATGAAGGTGGGGTTCTATGACGCCTTAGTCTGGTCGTTGAACACAAACGAAGTACGCGAAGTTGCAGCTATGGCGAACATTTGATCTAAACAAAACCCAAAGTCTAAACGACGCCCTAAGGGCTGTATATATGGAGGAAGAGGGGGGAATTTCGTGGCCCTTGAGGAAGGGGTCCGAAACCAACCCTAACTCTTGTTTCCCGACACATACGGACTCTAAAAACGGCCTATACTTAAGTATTTCGAAATTACATGGGCCTGGCCCAATAATAAGGTGACGCGGCACCTAGAATAGCCTCTGGACGAAATTTATGAAGTGGCATCTTGTATATTTCGTCCAAGGCTTCATTCACTCCTTATGGTGGCTTCAGAGTCCTGAAATCATCACTTGTAACTCCGTTCTTGTTCCCCTTGCGCATGCCATGAACTCCATGCTTGTTCTTGCTCCAATGTTCATCCTTTTTCAAGCTAGGCCCTTCATTTGTAAGCAAAACAAATGTATCCAATTTAGGCAGCATCATATTCTCATGAACATTAGAATCATTACCAAGAAACGAAAGTACCTGGTAATTTAATTGGCGTGCGCGAGCTCTAGTAATTGGTCCATCATATGTAACAGTAGGGGCTGTGGGTGTAACAATGGTATTGATGTCCTCATCACTCATGTATACATGTGTCATATGTGCAAATTCCACGGGAAGTAAAAATTGATGACATATACATATACAACATGTACACCTTGTCTCTTTTGTTAGCCACATTTCAGATAAAGCAACGCCGAGGACGGCTTTGTTTCCAAGAAGGGGAGGATGATGAGGACATGACTACCTTGGGTACGACCAAAAATATTGCATACATGCATATTTGTCAGGTGATTTCTAGTGTCAACTATTCAATAATCTATTTATATTATCCAGAACAAAAATACTTCACACACTTTTGTGTTTTGTCTAATTGTAGGTGTATGGGACATTTGTACAATCCACATATGAAGATAAGGGAAAAAGAGAAGTTTAGGTGCTGTTCAAAAAGTCCCTTCACGTCACTTTTGGGCCAAGAGAAGATAGAGTCCAAGTCTCTCACATTCTGGATTCATATTCGGACTGCACAGACATACTTGACTCAAAATGGCAAGAACTTTTTCATACGGACTCCGAATTGGGTGATTCTTTTTCTGTTGGAAAGTAGATTTCGTCCTCTTTCCACTCCAATTGGATTCACCTTTAAATTCGTCCGGAGCATTGAGATATGGACGAAACAATCTGACGTTGCAGCAGAATTCGAGTCAAACAACAAGTCCAAAGGTGTTGCAACACCTCCACTTCGGCCCATGAGCCTTGTACAATCTAGGGTTGGTTTTAGGCTGCCTTGGGACGTCCTCCCACCTCCTTGGCCGCCACCCCTTGCTCCTATATAAGTAGATCCACCTAGTAGCTTTTTGTTGGGGATTTGTTTAGTTAAAAGTTAGCCATTGCAACTTTGTGTACTTTGTTTGTGTCCAACGACCAGACCAAGACCGCTTCCGGATCCCCACCTTTATCAATACTTCATATATATTCGCAATATTCAGATTGCTTTATCATATTCTTGCTTGCTCTTCGATTGCGTGCAGGAATAGACCTTCGTGGTCAGGTTGATCGTGCTCCGGCGTGGTCAATAACCTCTCAAAGTTGGTTTAGCGATTGCTAAGGCGCAACGTCGTGCACGTTTGTAGTCGGATCATCAAAGTCGACTCCACCAAATCGATAGTTATCATCTCATTGAAAGATCGGGACACCCCCGCCTCTATCAATGGCCAACATGGAGCGGCAAACGGCGCCGCACACAAGCCAACACGGGGTCCACACGAGGATTCACATCAAAAAGATGGCCCAGCCAGATCTATCTACGGGCCAAGAAAGCAAGCTCTAGCAAGCAACGCAACACAACAAATATACGAACACCACGGCACACCTAAATACAGGGGTGCCGCACACCCCCTATGTTTCACCAATGAGGTGCTGGACCATGAATTCCCAGCGGGATTCAAACCCGTTAACATAGAGGCATATGACGGAACTACAGACCCGGGGGTCTAGATTGAGGATTATATCCTCCACATTCACATGGCTCGAGGAGATGCCTCCACGCCATCAAGTACTTACCCCTCAAGCTCAAAGGGCCAGCCCGGCATTGGCTTAAAGGCCTCCCTGAAAACACCATTGGAAGTTGGGAGGAGCTCGAGGACGCTTTTCGGGCAAATTTTTTCAAGGGACCTATGTCTGACCATCGGATGCTGACGATTTAAGTCACATAACTCAACAACCCGGAGAGTCAGCCCGGAAGCTCTGGAACAGATTTCTTACTAAAAAGAACCAAATAGTTGACTGTCTGGACGCCGAAGCCTTAGCAGCTTTCAAACATAGTGTTCGAGACGAATGGCTCGCCAGACACCTCGGTCAAGAAAAGCCAAGAACAATGGCCGCATTAACAAGCCTCATGACCCGCTTTTGCGCGGGTGAGGACAGCTGGTTGGCAAGATGCAGCACCAGCGACCCAAGTACATCTGAAGTAAGGGATGGGAACAGGAAGCCACGGCGCAGCAAAGACCAGCGCCGGAATAAGGGAAACAGCCCGAAGAGCACGGCAGTTAACGCCGGATTCAAAAGCTCCCGGTAGGGTCAGCAAAAGCTGCCACTCAAAGATAACAGGGACGAACTATTTAATCTAAACAAAATCCTGGACAAGATATGTCAAATCCACAGCGCCCATGTGAAGCCTGCAAATCATACCCATAGAGAATGTTGGGTCTTCAAGAAATCTGACAAACTCAACGCCAAACACAAGGGGCTGGATACAACAAGTGAAGACGACGATGAACCACACAAACAAATCAGTGGGGAACAAGAGAAATTCCCACAAGAAGTCAAAACAGTGAACGTACTACACGTGATAAAAGGGAAAAACAAGGTGGCGCCCACAGAGATACGTGCCATGCGGCCTATCACAAAGGAGTTTCGCCACTGGTTGTCAAAACCGATCACCTTCGACCATTGGGATTACTCCGAAAGTATCTGGCACGCAGGCTGGGCTGCCTTGGTATTAGACCCGATAATCGACGGATACCACTTCATGCGAGTCCTGATGGACGGCGGCAACAGTTTAAACCTGATATATCAAGACACAGTCCGCAAAATGGGGATAGACCCAACAAAAATAAGCCATAGCAATACTTCCTTTAAAAAAGTTACGCCAGGCCCAGGGGCTCGTTGCACGGGCTCCCTCCTGCTAGAAGTTACGTTCGGTTCACCCGATAACTTCCATAGCGAAAAGCTGACCTTCCATATCGCTCCATTTCACAGTGGTTGTCAAGCACTATTGGGACGCGAAGCGTTCACTTGCTTTAACGCAATACCGCACTATGCGTCTCTCACGCTTAAGATGCCCGGTCCACAAGGCATCATTTCAGTAAAGGGAAACATTGAGCGCTCCTTGTGCACGGAAGACTGTGCGACTGCCTTGACAGCCGCACACTAAACTACCCCACCAACCAGAGCGCATAACGGGTCGTTAAGACCACGGACACGGTTTGACGAGTCCGGCGAAACTACATAATTACTAACGGTTTGATGGTTATACATCCCTATACAAGGGGCTCCGCACACGTAAACAAGCAGCAACAAAACTCAATTCCTCCCAGCTCGAATCATACTTCGTTTATGTATTATAACATGCATTTTGCACGACTACTTTTTCAACTAAGTTCCTCTCTTTTACAGATGAACATCGTGCTACACCCGTCCAGGACACGGCACAACGGAGACACAGGCGCAGACGTGCAGTAGGGACCCGTTCCAAGGATTCTCTTTAGATTAAGACCCTGCGTAAACCTTTTTTACTGTCTCTTCTTGATACATACCCCCCGGATTCTCCATACAACCAAGAAGGGGGCTGACGTCTTGGCATGTGTCCACGTCAGAATATTGCACGTACCTAGACACTATGGGCTTATTCCAAAGGACACTAATCAGCCCGTTTACAATCATAAAGACCGAATACCTTAGGGAGTGTTCGGCGTGGCGAGTTTGGCCTTAAATGCATCAGCTACGAATCATGTCTTTGGTCAAATGTTGGGTTTGCCCGGCTCCTGTGTTTTGCTGCCTTACGTTCTGCTCTATCGGCTAAGGCGGCACGAGGAGAACTACTGCGATTGTGCTCCGGTTCAGCCAGGCGAGCAACTTAGTAGAGAAAGCCGAAAACTGACTGTCATGATGTAGCGCGAGACTGGTCAACCACTCGATGACCTATCGGAATCTTCGGGATTCCTCCGTATTGACGAAGGGCCGTTTCCTGGCCAGGCACACACGCGCCCCGAATCCGGGCGAGCGCGGCGCCACCAGGGGCTATATAGTAGCCCCACTGTCAAACTCCTATGGCTAAGTGAAAGTGATAAAGCATTATAGTCTGGTTGCCTAGTTCGCTGCGCTACCACCTCCTTAATGGACCAAGACGTTGGATCAAGTGTGATGATGCGCCTTCCGCGAACACCCCCGCATTATATGCGTGGGGGCTGAAGCCGACGACTGCCATCTTTCAGGTTATATATACATATAGGTAAACAGCCGCACAGGAGGTATTATAATTCTTGCAGGCATAAGTATAAAAAGCTTCTACATTTCAGCAAAATATTGTTCTCAATACGAATACAAGTTATTCGAACATAATATCCTTTGAGCACTGCGTCTCTATTAAACGAGCGCCCTCCAGGACTTCTTGAAAGTAGTGCTCGGCAGGTACTCGGCTTTCGTCCGAATCTTGGGTTGCAACGGCGGTGGCCTCCATCTCCGCCCAGTATGTCTTGACACGGGCAAGGGCCATGCGGGCACCCTCCACGCATGCGGACCTCTTCATCGCGTCGATATACGGCACTACACCAAGGAACTGCTGCACCAAGCTAAAATAACTGTTCAGCTTTGGCCTTTCCGGCCACAGATGATCCACGACATACCTCATGGCAAGACTGGACAACCTATTGAGCTCGACCCATTCGGCCAAACGATCGGTCAAGGGAAGCGGATGCTCTGGTTTGTGGAACTGTGACCAGAATAGCTTTTCCACTTCGCGATCCTTCTGATCTCGGAAGTGTTCGATCGCATCAGCAGCACTCGCCGCTAAATCTAGATACGCGTCCGCCGAACTCCACATCCGGTCCAATGGAGCATATTTAGGATCTCCGAACTTCATCCGCAGCATAAAGGGCTTCCCAGTCGCGATATCTTCGGCATGACGCAGCTCCTCCTTCATCGCTCTCATCGCAGAATGAGCATCCTTGGCTGCTGTACTGGCCTTCTCCAGGTCTGTCCGCTCCACCCGGTCTTCCTTTTCAAGAAGCTTACAGCGGTCCGCAGCGTTCTTCAACTTCACAACCATATAGGCCATTTCCTCCTTGCTTCGGCAGTGAGCAGCCTGTTCGGCCTTTAGCTCCTCAACCGCCTTTAAGGCAGCCGCGTCGCTTTTCCTGGCTTTTTCTTTAGCTCAGGCAAGCTCTGCCCAAAGCTTCTCCACAGCGACAACCCCATCTGCGTTAAGCACACACGTTATAAGATACTGGTGTCAAGCCCCTCTTAAGAGGCATCGCCGGAGAAATCACATACCTTGTGAATCATCAAGCCGCTTGTTGACAAGCGCGATGTTAGCATTGGCCAAGTCAAGTTGTCGCTTTAGTTCGACAAATTCATCAGTCCGTCTGGCCACCGGACACTTCGCCACCTGCATATCAAGGCCGCAAAATTAAAAACACGAGACTATGATCCTCTGCGCGCCGTCGCCCGCGACGACACCCAGAGTCTCAGGGGCTACTATCTACACATGGCGCATCATAAAGTATGCGGTACTGTAAAAAAGGTGCATCATTCCACGTACCTCAAAGCCCGTCAATAGACTCATGGCAGCTTCATGCAACCCGCTTTCCGTGGACGAAATCCTCTCAATTACCGCACCCATCAAAGCACGGTGCTCTTCTGAGATAGACGCCTTCCCTAACAGATCCTTCAGTACCTCCGACCATGCACCAGGCGGTGCCGGACTCATTCGATTGCCTCTCCCAGAGGCTGGACACGGAGAGCTTCCGGCGGCCATATTACTACCTTCCGGCCTTACCGGATCAGGAGAAACCCTCCGCGACGACACCTTGGGGTCGCCCGCCTCATAAGGCGGTATGGCAGGGGGAGGCGTTCCGCTCTCCATCATCTCCGGAAAAAGGTCCCCCGAAGACGAGCTCTGCTAAGAAGGGCTAAGATCCGAACTACAAGGTAAATTTTTCGGTTAGTCTCCTCAGAAGCGAAGCAAGGATTTCTCTCATTATTAAACACCCTTTCTACTTACGGCTCGGTGGAGGGCTGGTCCCCTTGAGGGCACAGTACGGCCGGGGTATCCCCCGGCACAGGACCCTCTGGCGAAGACTTCTTCCCCCGCTTTGAGATTATTGTCTCTGGGTCTTCAGAGGCGGTCGTCTTCTTCCCCTGAG